>OU342735.1:487618393-489014058 GCA_910589765.1 Avena atlantica | reverse complement strand
TGTTACATAGTTGAAAGGAAAAATACCCAGACTTGGTATATTGATCATGTTTCGAAAAAACCTTCACAAAATGACCTATCATGTTCGATGTTTCATGGCTTTCGGTCCAAATGACCGATGTTATGTGCTGAATCACGGCATAGTTTGTGATGTTGTGCCCATATTATGCATGTGTGTGGACATTGGTGTGTAGAACAATGTTGCAGGAGGAAGTTTTTCCTTTTTTGTCACACGGAAAACCTTTTCCATTTTCCGAGCGCAAAAAAGGGTCGTTTTGTGACAGTAACCACCAAAATGCCGTTTCAGAATGCTACCGTCCTATTTTCCTAAAATACTAGACCACCTTACAGACTATATCCCAACCGGTACATCTCAAACCTTTTCGTCCATCCCGGGTAAAAGGACAAATGTCTGCCGAATCGGCAGGAAGTGGGTCGGTCTGTACTACGGGTACATGATCTATCGCCCGTGATTTTTTGAAAAATCATTTTTAGACTCGCAATATGTGGTTTCTTCAGAGATCCAATGAAAGTTATAACAATGCCCGTCCCCTATCTTCATGCACACAGGTTCGACCAAGGTAGAAATTCAGATAATTCAAAACGGGCATAATAAATTCAAAAAAAAATCCGAACAATGAAAATCCTTGCGCGTTGTCATATTATGTTACATAGTTGAAAGGAAAATACCAGATTGTATATTGATCATGTTTCGAAAAAACCTTCACAAAATGACCTATCATGTTCGAGGTTTCATGGCTTTCTTCCAATGACCGATGTTATGTGCTGAATCACGGCATAGTTTGTGATGTTGTGCCCATATTTGCATGTGTGTGGACATTGGGTCTTAGAACAATGTTGCAGGAGGAAGTTTTCCTTTTTTCGTCACGGAAAATCCCTTTTCCATTTTCCCAGACGCAAAAAACGGTCTTTTGTGAAGTAACACCAAAATGCCGTTTCAGAATGCTACCGTCCTTTTTCCTAAAAATACTAGACCACCTTACATGGACTATATCCAACCGGTACATCTCAAACCTTTTCGTCCATCCCGGGTAAAAAGGACAAATGTCTGCCGAATCGCAGGAAGTGGGTCCGGTCTGTACTACAGGTACATATCTATCGCCCGTGATTTTTTGAAAAAATCATTTTTAGACTCGCAATGTGGTTTCTTCAGAGATCCAATGAAGTTCTATAACGATGCCCGTCCCCTATCTTCATGCACACCGTTCGACCATAGTTAGAAATTCAGATAATTCAAAACGGGCATAATAAATTCAAAAAAAATCCGAACAATGAAATCCTTCGCTTGGTTCATATTATGTTTACATAGTTGAAAGAAAAAATACCAACTTGATATATTGATCATGTTTCGAAAAAAACCTTCACAAAATGACCTATCATGTTCGAGGTTTCATGGCTTTCGGTCCAAATGACCGATGTTATGTGCTGAATCACGGCATAGTTTGTGATGTTGTGCCCATATTATGCATGGTGTGTGGACATTGGTATGTAGAACAATGTTGCAGGAGGAAGTTTGCCTTTTTGTCGCATGGAAAAGCCCTTTTCCATTTCCCGAGCGCAAAAAACGGGTCGTTTTGTGAAGTAACCACCAAAATGCTGTTTCAGAATACTACCGTCCTATTTTTCCTAAAATACTAGACCACCTTACATGGACTATATCCCAACCGGTACATCTCAAACCTTTTCGTCCATCCCGGGGTAAAAAGACAAATGTCTGCCGAATCGGCAGGAAGGGTCCGTCTGTACTTACAGGTTACATGATCTATCGCCCGTGATTTTTTGAAAAAAATCATTTTTAGACTCGCAATATGTTGTTTCTTCAGAGATCCAATGCAAGTTATAACGATGCCGTCCCCTATCTTCATGCACACCGGTTCGACCATAGTTAGAAATTCAGATAATTCAAAACGGGCATAATAAATTCAAAAAAAATCCGAACAATGAAAATCCTTCGCGTGGTGTCATATATGTTACATAGTTGAAAGGAAAAATACCAAGACTTGTATATTATCATGTTTTCGAAAAAACCTTCACAAAATGACCTATCATTTCGAGTTTCATGGCTTTCGGTCCAAATGACCGATGTTATGTGCTGATCACGGCATAGTTTGATGGTTGTGCCCATATTATGCATGTGTGTGGACATTGGTGTGTAGAACAATGTTGCAGGAGGAAGTTTCCTTTTGTCGCACGAAAATCCCTTTTCCATTTTCCGAGCGCAAAAACGGGTCGTTTGTGAAGTAAAAACCACCAAAATGCCGTTTCAGAATGCTACCGTCCTATTTTCCTAAAATACTAGACCACCTTACATTGACTATGATTCCCAACCGGACATCTCAAACCTTTTCGTCCATCCGGGTAAAAAGGACAAATGTCTGCCGAATCGGGCAGGAAGGGGTCCGGTTTGTACTACAGGTACATGATCTATCGCCCGTGATTTTTTGAAAAAATCATTTTAGACTCGCAATATGTGTTTCTTCAGAGATCCAATGAAAGTTCTAACGATGCCCGTCCCCTATCTTCATGCCACACCGGTTCGACCATAGTTAGAAATTCAGATAATTCAAAACGGGCCATAATAAATTCAAAAAAAATCCGAACAATGAAAATCCTTCGCGTGGTGTCATATTATGTTACATAGTTGAAAGGAAAAATACCGACTTGTATATTGATCATGTTTCGAAAAAACCTTCACAAAATGACCTATCATGTTCGAGGTTTCATGGCTTTCGGTCCAAATGACCGATGTTATGTGCTGAATCACGGCATAGTTTGTGATGTTTTGCCCATATTATGAATGTGTGTGGACATTGGTATGTAGAACAATGTGCAGGAGGAAGTTTTCCTTTTTGTCGCACGGAAAATCCCTTTCCATTTTCCGAGCGCAAAAAACGGGTCGTTTTGTGAAGTAACCACCAAAATGCCGTTTCAGAATGCTACCGTCCTATTTTCCTAAAATACTAGACCACCTTACATGGACTATTATCCCAACCGGTACATCTCAAACCTTTTCGTCCATCCCGGGTAAAAGGACAAATGTCTGCCGAATCGGCAGAAGTGGTCCGGTCTGTACTACAGGTACATGATCTATCACCCGTGATTTTTAAAAAATCATTTTTAGACTCGCAATATGTGGTTTCTTCAGAGATCCAATGCAAGTTTTAACGATGCCCGTCCCCTATCTTCATGCACACCGGTTCGACCATAGTTAGAAATTCAGATAATTCAAAACGGGCATAATAAATTCAAAAAAATCCGAACAATGAAAATCCTTCGCGTGGTGTCATATTATGTTACTATGAAAGGAAAAATACCAGACTGGTATATTGATCATGTTTCGAAAAAACCTTCACAAAATGACCTATCATGTTCGAGGTTTCATGGCTTCGGTCCAAATGACCGATGTTATGTGCGGAATCACGGCATAGTTTGTGATGTTGCGCCCATATATGCATGTGTGTGGACATTGGTATGTAGAACAATGTTGCAGGAGGAAGTTTTCCTTTTTGTCGCACGGAAAAGCCCTTTTCCATTTTCCGAGCGCAAAAAACGGGTCGTTTTGTGAAGTAACCACCAAAATGCCGTTTCAGAATGCTACCGTCCTATTTTCCTAAAATACTAGACCACCTACATGGACTATATCCCAACCGGTACATCTAAAAACTTTTCGTCCATCCCGGGTAAAAAGGACAAATGTCTGCCGAATCGGCAGGAAGTGGGTCCGGTCCTGTACTACAGGTACATGATCTATCGCCCGTGATTTTTTGAAAAAATCATTTTTAGACTCGCAATATGTGGTTTCTTCAGAGATCCAATGCAAGTTATAACGATACCCGTCCCCTATCTTCATGCACACCGGTTCGACCATAGTTAGAAATTCAGATAATTCAAAACGGGCATAATAAATTCAAAAAAATCCGAACAAAATCCTTCGCGTGGTGTCATATTATGTTACATAGTTGAAAGGAAAAATACCAGACTTGGTATATTGATCATGTTTCGAAAAAACCTTCACAAAATGACCTATCATGTTCGAGGTTTCATGGCTTTCGGTCCAAATGACCGATGTTATGTGCTGAATCACGGCATAGTTTGTGATGTTGTGCCCTATGCATGTGTGTGGACATTGGTATAGTAGAACAATGTTGCAGGAGGAAGTTTTCCTTTTTGTCGCACGGAAAATCCCTTTTCCATTTTCCGAGCGCAAAAAACGGGTCGTTTGTGAAGTAACCACCAAAATGCCGTTTCAGAATGCTACCGTCCTATTTTCCTAAAATACTAGACCACCTTACATGGACTATATCCCAACCGGTACATCTCAAACCTTTTCGTCCATCCCGGGTAAAAAGGACAAATGTTTGCCGAATCGGCAGGAAGGGTCGGTTCTGTACTACAGGTACATGATCTATCGCCCGTGATTTTTTGAAAAATCATTTTAGACTCGCAATATGTGGTTTCTTCAGAGATCCAATGCAAGTTATAACGATGCCCGTCCCCTATCTTCATGCACACCGGTTCGACCATAGTTAGAAATCAGATAATTCAAAACGGCATAATAAATTCAAAAAAAATCCGAACAATGAAAATCCTTCGCGTGGTGTCATATTATGTTACATAGTTGAAAGGAAAAATACCAGACTTGGTAATTGATCATGTTTCAAAAAAACCTTCACAAAATGACCTATCATGTTCGAGGTTTCATGGCTTTCGGTCCAAATGACCGATGTTATGTGCTGAATCACGGCATAGTTTGTGATGTGTGTGCCCATATTATGCATGTGTGTGGACATTGGTGTGATAGAACAATGTTGCAGGAGGAAGTTTTCCTTTTTGTCGCACGGAAAATCCCTTTTCCATTTTCCGAGCGCAAAAAACGGGTCGTTTTGTGAAGTAACACCAAAATGCCGTTTCAGAATGCTACCGTCATATTTTCCTAAAATACTAGACCACCTTACATGGACTATATCCCAACCGGTACATCTCAAACCTTTTCGTCCATCCCGGGTAAAAAGGACAAATGTCTGCCGAATCGGCAGGAAGTGGGTCCGGTTTGTACTACAGGTACATGATCTATCGCCCGTGATTCTTTGAAAAAATCATTTTTAGACTCGCAATATGTGGTTTATCAGAGATCCAATGCAAGTTCTAACGATGCCCGTCCCCTATCTTCATGCACACCGGTTCGACCATAGTTAGAAATTCAGATAATTCAAAACGGGCATAATAATTCAAAAAAAATCCGAACAATGAAATCCCTTCGCGTGGTGTCATATTATGTTACATAGTTGAAAGGAAAAATACCAGACTTGGTATATTGATCATTCGAAAACCTTCACAAAATGACCTATCATGTTCGAGGCATGGCTTTCGGTCCAATGACCGATGTTATGTGCTGAATCACGGCATAGTTTGTGATGTTGTGCCCATATTATGCAGTGTGTGGACATTGGTATGTAGAACATGTTGCAGGAGGAAGTTTCCCTTTTGTCGCACGGAAAATCCCTTTTCCATTTTCCGAGCGCAAAAAACGGGTCGTTTTGTGAAGTAACCACCAAAATGCCGTTTCAGAATACTACCGTCCTATTTTCCTAAAATACTAGACCACCTTACATGGACTATATCCCAACCGGTACATCTCAAACCTTTTCGTCCATCCCGGGTTAAAAAGGACCAAATGTTGCCGCATCGGCAGGAAGTGGGTCCGGTTTGTACTACAGGTACATGATCTATCGCCCGTGATTTTTTGAAAAATCATTTTTAGACTCGCAATATGTGGTTTCTTCAGAGATCCAATGCAAGTTATAACGATGCCGTCCCCTATCTTCATGCACACCGGTTCGACCATAGTTAGAAATTCAGATAATTCAAAACGGGCATAATAAATTCAAAAAAAATCCGAACAATGAAAATCCTTCGCGTGGTGTCATATTATGTTACATAGTTGAAAGGAAAAATACCAGACTTGGTATATTGATCATGTTTCGAAAAAACCTTCACAAAATGACCTATCATGTTCGAGGTTTCATGGCTTTCGCATGACCGATGTTATGTGCTGAATCACGGCATAGTTTGTGATGTTGTGCCCATATTATGCATGTGTGTGGACATTGGTATGTAGAACAATGTTGCAGGAGGAAGTTTTCCTTTTTGTCGCACGGAAAATCCCTTTTCCATTTCCGAGCGCAAAAAACGGGTCGTTTTGTGAAGTAACCACCACAATGCCGTTTCAGAATGCTACCGTCCTATTTTCCTAAAATACTAGACCACCTTACATGGACTATATCCCAACCGGTACATCTCAAACCTTTTCGTCCATCCCGGGTAAAAAGGACAAATGTCTGCCGAATCGGCAGGAAGTGGGTCCGGTTTGTACTACAGGTACATGATCTATCGCCCGTGATTTTTTGAAAAAATCATTTTTAGACTCGCAATATGTGGTTTCTTCAGAGATCCAATGCAAGTTATAACGATGCCCGTCCCCTATCTTCATGCACACCGGTTCGACCATAGTTAGAAATTCAGATAATTCAAAACGGGCATAATAAATTCAAAAAAATCCGAACAATGAAAATCCTTCGCGTGGTGTCATATTATGTTACATAGTTGAAAGGAAAAAT
Source organism: Avena atlantica (assembly GCA_910589765.1). Lineage (NCBI taxonomy): Eukaryota > Viridiplantae > Streptophyta > Magnoliopsida > Poales > Poaceae > Avena > Avena atlantica. The sequence continues at coordinate 489,007,421 of OU342735.1, read as the reverse complement.
ACCAGACTTGGTATATTGATCATGTTTCGAAAAAACCTTCACAAAATGACCTATCATGTTCGAGGTTCATGGCTTTCGGTCCAAATGACCGATGTTATGTGCTGAATCACGGCATAGTTTGTGATGTTGTGCCCATATTATGCATGTGTGTGGACATTGGTATGTAAAACAATGTTGCAGGAGGAAGTTTTCCTTTTTGTCGCACGGAAAATCCCTTTTCCATTTTCCGAGCGCAAAAAACGGGTCGTTTTGTGAAGTAACCACCAAAATGCCGTTTCAGAATGCTACCGTCCTATTTTCCTAAAATACTAGACCACCTTACATGGACTATATCCCAACCGGTACATCTCAAACCTTTTCGTCCATCCCGGGTAAAAAGGACAAATGTCTGCCGAATCGGCAGGAAGTGGGTCCGGTCTGTACTACAGGTACATGATCTATCGCCCGTGATTTTTTGAAAAAATCATTTTTAGACTCGCAATATGTGGTTTCTTCAGAGATCCAATGCAAGTTCTAACGATGCCCGTCCCCTATCTTCATGCACACCGGTTCGACCATAGTTAGAAATTCAGATAATTCAAAACGGGCATAATAAATTCAAAAAAAATCCGAACAATGAAAATCCTTCGCGTGGTGTCATATTATGTTACATACTTGAAAGGAAAAATACCAGACTTGGTATATTGATCATGTTTCGAAAAAACCTTCACAAAATGACCTATCATGTTCGAGGTTTCATGGCTTTCGGTCCAAATGACCGATGTTATGTGCTGAATCACGGCATAGTTTGTGATGTTGTGCCCATATTATGCATGTGTGTGGACATTGGTATGTAGAACAATGTTGCAGGAGGAAGTTTTCCTTTTTGTCGCACGGAAAATCCCTTTTCCATTTTCCGAGCGCAAAAAAACGGGTCGTTTTGTGAAGTAACCACCAAAATGCCGTTTCAGAATGCTACCGTCCTATTTTCCTAAAATACTAGACCACCTTACATGGACTATATCCCAACCGGTACATCTCAAACCTTTTCGTCCATCCCGGGTAAAAAGGACAAATGTCTGCCGAATCGGCAGGAAGTGGGTCCGGTCTGTACTACAGGTACATGATCTATCGCCCGTGATTTTTTGAAAAAATCATTTTTAGACTCGCAATATGTGGTTTATTCATAGATCCAATGCAAGTTATAACGATGCCCGTCCCCTATCTTCATGCACACCGGTTCGACCATAGTTAGAAATTCAGATAATTCAAAACGGGCATAATAAATTCAAAAAAAATCCGAACAATGAAAATCCTTCGCGTGGTGTCATATTATGTTACATAGTTGAAAGGAAAAATACCAGACTTGGTATATTGATCATGTTTCGAAAAAACCTTCACAAAATGACCTATCATGTTCGAGGTTTCATGGCTTTCGGTCCAAATGACCGATGTTATGTGCTGAATCACGGCATAGTTTGTGATGTTGTGCCCATATTATGCATGTGTGTGGACATTGGTATGTAGAACAATGTTGCAGGAGGAAGTTTTCCTTTTTGTCGCACGGAAAATCCCTTTTCCATTTTCCGAGCGCAAAAAACGGGTCGTTTTGTGAAGTAACCACCAAATGCCGTTTCAGAATGCTACCGTCCTATTTTCCTAAAATACTAGACCACCTTACATGGACTATATCCCAACCGGTACATCTCAAACCTTTTCGTCCATCCCGGGTAAAAAGGACAAATGTCTGCCGAATCGGCAGGAAGTGGGTCCGGTTTGTACTACAGGTACATGATCTATCGCCCGTGATTTTTTGAAAAAATCATTTTTAGACTCGCAATATGTGGTTTCTTCAGAGATCCAATGCAAGTTATAACGATGCCCGTCCCCTATCTTCATGCACACCGGTTCGACCATAGTTAGAAATTCAGATAATTCAAAACGGGCATAATAAATTCAAAAAAAATCCGAACAATGAAAATCCTTCGCGTGGTGTCATATTATGTTACATAGTTGAAAGGAAAAATACCAGACTTGGTATATTGATCATGTTTCGAAAAAACCTTCACAAAATGACCTATCATGTTCGAGGTTTCATGGCTTTCGGTCCAAATGACCGATGTTATGTGCTGAATCACGGCATAGTTTGTGATGTTGTGCCCATATTATGCATGTGTGTGGACATTGTATGTAGAACAATGTTGCAGGAGGAAGTTTTCCTTTTTGTCGCACGGAAAATCCCTTTTCCATTTTCCGAGCGCAAAAAACGGGTCGTTTTGTGAAGTAACCACCAAAATGCCGTTTCAGAATGCTACCGTCCTATTTTCCTAAAATACTAGACCACCTTACATGGACTATATCCCAACCGGTACATCTCAAACCTTTTCGTCCATCCCGGGTAAAAAGGACAAATGTCTGCCGAATCGGCAGGAAGTGGGTCCGGTTTGTACTACAGGTACATGATCTATCGCCCGTGTTTTTTTGAAAAAATCATTTTTAGACTCGCAATATGTGGTTTATTCAGAGATCCAATGCAAGTTCTAACGATGCCCGTCCCCTATCTTCATGCACACCGGTTCGACCATAGTTAGAAATTCAGATAATTCAAAACGGGCATAATAAATTCAAAAAAATCCGAACAATGAAAATCCTTCGCGTGGTGTCATATTATGTTACATAGTTGAAAGGAAAAATACCAGACTTGGTATATTGATCATGTTTCGAAAAAACCTTCACAAAATGACCTATCATGTTCGAGGTTTCATGGCTTTCGGTCCAAATGACCGATGTTATGTGCTGAATCACGGCATAGTTTGTGATGTTGTGCCCATATTATGCATGTGTGTGGACATTGGTGTGTAGAACAATGTTGCAGGAGGAAGTTTTCCTTTTTGTCGCACGGAAAATCCCTTTTCCATTTTCCGAGCGCAAAAAACGGGTCGTTTTGTGAAGTAACCACCAAAATGCCGTTTCAGAATGCTACCGTCCTATTTTCCTAAAATACTAGACCACCTTACATGGACTATATCCCCAACGGTACATCTCAAACCTTTTCGTCCATCCCGGGTAAAAAGGACAAATGTCTGCCGAATCGGCAGGAAGTGGGTCCGGTTTGTACTACAGGTACATGATCTATCGCCCGTGATTTTTTGAAAAAATCATTTTTAGACTCGCAATATGTGGTTTCTTCAGAGATCCAATGCAAGTTCTAACGATGCCCGTCCCCTATCTTCATGCACACCGGTTCGACCATAGTTAGAAATTCAGATAATTCAAAACGGGCATAATAAATTCAAAAAAAATCCGAACAATGAAAATCCTTCGCGTGGTGTCATATTATGTTACATAGTTGAAAGGAAAAATACCAGACTTGGTATATTGATCATGTTTCGAAAAAACCTTCACAAAATGACCTATCATGTTCGAGGTTTCATGGCTTTCGGTCCAAATGACCGATGTTATGTGCTGAATCACGGCATAGTTTGTGATGTTGTGCCCATATTATGCATGTGTGTGGACATTGGTATGTAGAACAATGTTGCAGGAGGAAGTTTTCCTTTTTGTCGCACGGAAAATCCCTTTTCCATTTTCCGAGCGCAAAAAACGGGTCGTTTTGTGAAGTAACCACCAAAATGCCGTTTCAGAATGCTACCGTCCTATTTTCCTAAAATACTAGACCACCTTACATGGACTATATCCCAACCGGTACATCTCAAACCTTTTCGTCCATCCCGGGTAAAAAGGACAAATGTCTGCCGAATCGGCGGGAAGTGGGTCCGGTTTGTACTACAGGTACATGATCTATCGCCCGTGATTTTTTGAAAAAATCATTTTTAGACTCGCAATATGTGGTTTCTTCAGAGATCCAATGCAAGTTATAACGATGCTCGTCCCCTATCTTCATGCACACCGGTTCGACCATAGTTAGAAATTCAGATAATTCAAAACGGGCATCATAAATTCAAAAAAAATTCCGAACAATGAAAATCCTTCGCGTGGTGTCATATTATGTTACATAGTTGAAAGGAAAAATACCAGACTTGGTATATTGATCATGTTTCGAAAAAACCTTCACAAAATGACCTATCATGTTCGAGGTTTCATGGCTTTCGGTCCAAATGACCGATGTTATGTGCTGAATCACGGCATAGTTTGTGATGTTGTGCCCATATTATGCATGTGTGTGGACATTGGTATGTAGAACAATGTTGCAGGAGGAAATTTTCCTTTTTGTCGCACGGAAAATCCCTTTTCCATTTCCGAGCGCAAAAAACGGGTCGTTTTGTGAAGTAACCACCAAAATGCCGTTTCAGAATGCTACCGTCCTATTTTCCTAAAATACTAGACCACCTTACATGGACTATATCCCAACTGGTACATCTCAAACCTTTTCGTCCATCCCGGGTAAAAAGGACAAATGTCTGCCGAATCGGTAGGAAGTGGGTCCGGTTTGTACTACAGGTACATGATCTATCGCCCGTGATTTTTTGAAAAAATCATTTTTAGACTCGCAATATGTGGTTTCTTCAGAGATCCAATGCAAGTTCTAACGATGCCCGTCCCCTATCTTCATGCACACCGGTTCGACCATAGTTAGAAATTCAGATAATTCAAAACGGGCATAATAAATTCAAAAAAAATCCGAACAATGAAAATCCTTCGCGTGGTGTCATATTATGTTACATAGTTGAAAGGAAAAATACCAGACTTGGTATATTGATCATGTTTCGAAAAAACCTTCACAAAATGACCTATCATGTTCGAGGTTTCATGGCTTTCGGTCCAAATGACCGATGTTATGTGCTGAATCACGGCATAGTTTGTGATGTTGTGCCCATATTATGCATGTGTGTGGACATTGGTATGTAGAACAATGTTGCAGGAGGAAGTTTTCCTTTTTGTCGCACGGAAAATCCCTTTTCCATTTTCCGAGCGCAAAAAACGGGTCGTTTTGTGAAGTAACCACCAAAATGCCGTTTCAGAATGCTACCGTCCTATTTTCCTAAAATACTAGACCACCTTACATGGACTATATCCCAACCGGTACATCTCAAACCTTTTCGTCCATCCCGGGTAAAAAGGACAAATGTCTGCCGAATCGGTAGGAAGTGGGTCCGGTTTGTACTACAGGTACATGATCTATCGCCCGTGATTTTTTGAAAAAATCATTTTTAGACTCGCAATATGTGGTTTCTTCAGAGATCCAATGCAAGTTCTAACGATGCCCGTCCCCTATCTTCATGCACACCGGTTCGACCATAGTTAGAAATTCAGATAATTCAAAACGGGCATAATAAATTCAAAAAAATCCGAACAATGAAAATCCTTCGCGTGGTGTCATATTATGTTACATAGTTGAAAGGAAAAATACCAGACTTGGTATATTGATCATGTTTCGAAAAAACCTTCACAAAATGACCTATCATGTTCGAGGTTTCATGGCTTTCGGTCCAAATGACCGATGTTATGTGCTGAATCACGGCATAGTTTGTGATGTTGTGCCCATATTATGCATGTGTGTGGACATTGGTATGTAGAACAATGTTGCAGGAGGAAGTTTTCCTTTTTGTCGCACGGAAAATCCCTTTTCCATTTTCCGAGCGCAAAAAACGGGTCGTTTTGTGAAGTAACCACCAAAATGCCGTTTCAGAATGCTACCGTCCTATTTTCCTAAAATACTAGACCACCTTACATGGACTATATCCCAACCGGTACATCTCAAACCTTTTCGTCCATCCCGGGTAAAAAGGACAAATGTCTGCCGAATCGGTAGGAAGTGGGTCCGGTTTGTACTACAGGTACATGATCTATCGCCCGTGATTTTTGAAAAAATCATTTTTAGACTCGCAATATGTGGTTTCTTCAGAGATCCAATGCAAGTTCTAACGATGCCCGTCCCCTATCTTCATGCACACCGGTTCGACCATAGTTAGAAATTCAGATAATTCAAAACGGGCATAATAAATTCAAAAAAATCCGAACAATGAAAATCCTTCGCGTGGTGTCATATTATGTTACATAGTTGAAAGGAAAAATACCAGACTTGGTATATTGATCATGTTTCGAAAAAACCTTCACAAAATGACCTATCATGTTCGAGGTTTCATGGCTTTCGGTCCAAATGACCGATGTTATGTGCTGAATCACGGCATAGTTTGTGATGTTGTGCCCATATTATGCATGTGTGTGGACATTGGTATGTAGAACAATGTTGCAGGAGGAAGTTTTCCTTTTTGTCGCACGGAAAATCCCTTTTCCATTTTCCGAGCGCAAAAAACGGGTCGTTTTGTGAAGTAACCACCAAAATGCCGTTTCAGAATGCTACCGTCCTATTTTCCTAAAATACTAGACCACCTTACATGGACTATATCCCAACCGGTACATCTCAAACCTTTTCGTCCATCCCGGGTAAAAGGACAAATGTCTGCCGAATCGGTAGGAAGTGGGTCCGGTTTGTACTACAGGTACATGATCTATCGCCCGTGATTTTTTGAAAAAATCATTTTTAGACTCGCAATATGTGGTTTCTTCAGAGATCCAATGCAAGTTCTAACGATGCCCGTCCCCTATCTTCATGCACACCGGTTCGACCATAGTTAGAAATTCAGATAATTCAAAACGGGCATAATAAATTCAAAAAAAATCCGAACAATGAAAATCCTTCGCGTGGTGTCATATTATGTTACATAGTTGAAAGGAAAAATACCAGACTTGGTATATTGATCATGTTTCGAAAAAACCTTCACAAAATGACCTATCATGTTCGAGGTTTCATGGCTTTCGGTCCAAATGACCGATGTTATGTGCTGAATCACGGCATAGTTTGTGATGTTGTGCCCATATTATGCATGTGTGTGGACATTGGTATGTAGAACAATGTTGCAGGAGGAAGTTTTCCTTTTTGTCGCACGGAAAATCCCTTTTCCATTTTCCGAGCGCAAAAAACGGGTCGTTTTGTGAAGTAACCACCAAAATGCCGTTTCAGAATGCTACCGTCCTATTTTCCTAAAATACTAGACCACCTTACATGGACTATATCCCAACCGGTACATCTCAAACCTTTTCGTCCATCCCGGGTAAAAAGGACAAATGTCTGCCGAATCGGTAGGAAGTGGGTCCGGTTTGTACTACAGGTACATGATCTATCGCCCGTGATTTTTTGAAAAAATCATTTTTAGACTCGCAATATGTGGTTTCTTCAGAGATCCAATGCAAGTTCTAACGATGCCCGTCCCCTATCTTCATGCACACCGGTTCGACCATAGTTAGAAATTCAGATAATTCAAAACGGGCATAATAAATTCAAAAAAAATCCGAACAATGAAAATCCTTCGCGTGGTGTCATATTATGTTACATAGTTGAAAGGAAAAATACCAGACTTGGTATATTGATCATGTTTCGAAAAAACCTTCACAAAATGACCTATCATGTTCGAGGTTTCATGGCTTTCGGTCCAAATGACCGATGTTATGTGCTGAATCACGGCATAGTTTGTGATGTTGTGCCCATATTATGCATGTGTGTGGACATTGGTATGTAGAACAATGTTGCAGGAGGAAGTTTTCCTTTTTGTCGCACGGAAAATCCCTTTTCCATTTTCCGAGCGCAAAAAACGGGTCGTTTTGTGAAGTAACCACCAAAATGCCGTTTCAGAATGCTACCGTCCTATTTTCCTAAAATACTAGACCACCTTACATGGACTATATCCCAACCGGTACATCTCAAACCTCTTCGTCCATCCCGGGTAAAAAGGACAAATGTCTGCCGAATCGGTAGGAAGTGGGTCCAGTTTGTACTACAGGTACATGATCTATCGCCCGTGATTTTTTGAAAAAATCATTTTTAGACTCGCAATATGTGGTTTCTTCAGAGATCCAATGCAAGTTCTAACGATGCCCGTCCCCTATCTTCATGCACACCGGTTCGACCATAGTTAGAAATTCAGATAATTCAAAACGGGCATAATAAATTCAAAAAAAATCCGAACAATGAAAATCCTTCGCGTGGTGTCATATTATGTTACATAGTTGAAAGGAAAAATACCAGACTTGGTATATTGATCATGTTTCGAAAAAACCTTCACAAAATGACCTATCATGTTCGAGGTTTCATGGCTTTCGGTCCAAATGACCGATGTTATGTGCTGAATCACGGCATAGTTTGTGATTTTGTGCCCATATTATGCATGTGTGTGGACATTGGTATGTAGAACAATGTTGCAGGAGGAAGTTTTCCTTTTTGTCGCACGGAAAATCCCTTTTCCATTTTCCGAGCGTAAAAAACGGGTCGTTTTGTGAAGTAACCACCAAAATGCCGTTTCAGAATGCTACCGTCCTATTTTCCTAAAATACTAGACCACCTTACATGGACTATATCCCAACCGGTACATCTCAAACCTTTTCGTCCATCCCGGGTAAAAAGGACAAATGTCTGCCGAATCGGCAGGAAGTGGGTCCGGTTTGTACTACAGGTACATGATCTATCGCTCGTGATTTTTTGAAAAAATCATTTTTAGACTCGCAATATGTGGTTTCTTCAGAGATCCAATGCAAGTTCTAACGATGCCCGTCCCCTATCTTCATGCACACCGGTTCGACCATAGTTAGAAATTCAGATAATTCAAAACGGGCATAATAAATTCAAAAAAAATCCGAACAATGAAAATCCTTCGCGTGGTGTCATATTATGTTACATAGTTGAAAGGAAAAATACCAGACTTGGTATATTGATCATGTTTCGAAAAAACCTTCACAAAATGACCTATCATGTTCGAGGTTTCATGGCTTTCGGTCCAAATGACCGATGTTATGTGCTGAATCACGGCATAGTTTGTGATGTTGTGCCCATATTATGCATGTGTGTGGACATTGGTATGTAGAACAATGTTGCAGGAGGAAGTTTTCCTTTTTGTCGCACGGAAAATCCCTTTTCCATTTTCCGAGCGCAAAAAACGGGTCGTTTTGTGAAGTAACCACCAAAATGCCGTTTCAGAATGCTACCGTCCTATTTTCCTAAAATACTAGACCACCTTACATGGACTATATCCCAACCGGTACATCTCAAACCTTTTCGTCCATCCCGGGTAAAAAGGACAAATGTCTGCCGAATCGGAAGGAAGTGGGTCCGGTTTGTACTACAGGTACATGATCTATCGCCCGTGATTTTTTGAAAAAATCATTTTTAGACTCGCAATATGTGGTTTCTTCAGAGATCCAATGCAAGTTCTAACGATGCCCGTCCCCTATCTTCATGCACACCGGTTCGACCATAGTTAGAAATTCAGATAATTCAAAACGGGCATAATAAATTCAAAAAAAATCCGAACAATGAAAATCCTTCGCGTGGTGTCATATTATGTTACATAGTTGAAAGGAAAAATACCAGACTTGGTATATTGATCATGTTTCGAAAAAACCTTCACAAAATGACCTATCATGTTCGAGGTTTCATGGCTTTCGGTCCAAATGACCGATGTTATGTGCTGAATCACGGCATAGTTTGTGATGTTGTGCCCATATTATGCATGTGTGTGGACATTGGTATGTAGAACAATGTTGCAGGAGGAAGTTTTCCTTTTTGTCGCACGGAAAATCCCTTTTCCATTTTCCGAGCGCAAAAAACGGGTCGTTTTGTGAAGTAACCACCAAAATGCCGTTTCAGAATGCTACCGTCCTATTTTCCTAAAATACTAGACCACCTTACATGGACTATATCCCAACCGGTACATCTCAAACCTTTTCGTCCATCCCGGGTAAAAAGGACAAATGTCTGCCGAATCGGTAGGAAGTGGGTCCGGTTTGTACTACAGGTACATGATCTATCGCCCGTGATTTTTTGAAAAAATCATTTTTAGACTCGCAATATGTGGTTTCTTCAGAGATCCAATGCAAGTTCTAACGATGCCCGTCCCCTATCTTCATGCACACCGGTTCGACCATAGTTAGAAATTCAGATAATTCAAAACGGGCATAATAAATTCAAAAAAAATCCGAACAATGAAAATCCTTCGCGTGGTGTCATATTATGTTACATAGTTGAAAGGAAAAATATCAGACTTGGTATATTGATCATGTTTCGAAAAAACCTTCACAAAATGACCTATCATGTTCGAGGTTTCATGGCTTTCGGTCCAAATGACCGATGTTATGTGCTGAATCACGGCATAGTTTGTGATGTTGTGCCCATATTATGCATGTGTGTGGACATTGGTATGTAGAACAATGTTGCAGGAGGAAGTTTTCCTTTTTGTCGCACGGAAAATCCCTTTTCCATTTTCCGAGCGCAAAAAACGGGTCGTTTTGTGAAGTAACCACCAAAATGCCGTTTCAGAATGCTACCGTCCTATTTTCCTAAAATACTAGACCACCTTACATGGACTATATCCCAACCGGTACATCTCAAACCTTTTCGTCCACCCCGGGTAAAAAGGACAAATGTCTGCCGAATCGGCAGGAAGTGGGTCCGGTTTGTACTACAGGTACATGATCTATCGCCCGTGATTTTTTGAAAAAATCATTTTTAGACTCGCAATATGTGGTTTCTTCAGAGATCCAATGCAAGTTCTAACGATGCCCGTCCCCTATCTTCATGCACACCGGTTCGACCATAGTTAGAAATTCAGATAATTCAAAACGGGCATAATAAATTCAAAAAAAATCCGAACAATGAAAATCCTTCGCGTGGTGTCATATTATGTTACATAGTTGAAAGGAAAAATACCAGACTTGGTATATTGATCATGTTTCGAAAAAACCTTCACAAAATGACCTATCATGTTCGAGGTTTCATGGCTTTCGGTCCAAATGACCGATGTTATGTGCTGAATCACGGCATAGTTTGTGATGTTGTGCCCATCTTATGCATGTGTGTGGACATTGGTATGTAGAACAATGTTGCAGGAGGAAGTTTTCCTTTTTGTCGCACAGAAAATCCCTTTTCCATTTTCCGAGCGCAAAAAACGGGTCGTTTTGTGAAGTAACCACCAAAATGCCGTTTCAGAATGCTACTGTCCTATTTTCCTAAAATACTAGACCACCTTACATGGACTATATCCCAACCGGTACATCTCAAACCTTTTCGTCCATCCCGGGTAAAAAGGACAAATGTCTGCCGAATCGGAAGGAAGTGGGTCCGGTCTGTACTACAGGTACATGATCTATCGCCCGTGATTTTTTGAAAAAATCATTTTTAGACTCGCAATATGTGGTTTCTTCAGAGATCCAATGCAAGTTCTAACGATGCCCGTCCCCTATCTTCATGCACACCGGTTCGACCATAGTTAGAAATTCAGATAATTCAAAACGGGCATAATAAATTCAAAAAAAATCCGAACAATGAAAATCCTTCGCGTGGTGTCATATTATGTTACATAGTTGAAAGGAAAAATACCAGACTTGGTATATTGATCATGTTTCGAAAAAACCTTCACAAAATGACCTATCATGTTCGAGGTTTCATGGCTTTCGGTCCAAATGACCGATGTTATGTGCTGAATCACGGCATAGTTTGTGATGTTGTGCCCATATTATGCATGTGTGTGGAATTGGTATGTAGAACAATGTTGCAGGAGGAAGTTTTCCTTTTTGTCGCACGGAAAATCCCTTTTCCATTTTCCGAGCGCAAAAAACGGGTCGTTTTGTGAAGTAACCACCAAAATGCCGTTTCAGAATGCTACCGTCCTATTTTTCTAAAATACTAGACCACCTTACATGGACTATATCCCAACCGGTACATCTCAAACCTTTTCGTCCATCCCGGGTAAAAAGGACAAATGTCTGCCGAATCGGTACGAAGTGGGTCCGGTTTGTACTACAGGTACATGATCTATCGCCCGTGATTTTTTGAAAAAACCATTTTTAGACTCGCAATATGTGGTTTCTTCAGAGATCCAATGCAAGTTATAACGATGCCCGTCCCCTATCTTCATGCACACCGGTTCGACCATAGTTAGAAATTCAGATAATTCAAAACGGGCATAATAAATTCAAAAAAAATCCGAACAATGAAAATCCTTCGCGTGGTGTCATATTATGTTACATAGTTGAAAGGAAAAATACCAGACTTGGTATATTGATCATGTTTCGAAAAAACCTTCACAAAATGACCTATCATGTTCGAGGTTTCATGGCTTTCGGTCCAAATGACCGATGTTATGTGCTGAATCACGGCATAGTTTGTGATGTTGTGCCCATATTATGCATGTGTGTGGACATTGGTGTGTAGAACAATGTTGCAGGAGGAAGTTTTCCTTTTTGTCGCACGGAAAATCCCTTTTCCATTTTCCGAGCGCAAAAAACAGGTCGTTTTGTGAAGTAACCACCAAAATGCCGTTTCAGAATGCTACCGTCCTATTTTCCTAAAATACTAGACCACCTTACATGGACTATATGCCAACCGGTACATCTCAAACCTTTTCGTCCATCCCGGGTAAAAATGACAAATGTCTGCCGAATCGGTAGGAAGTGGGTCCGGTTTGTACTACAGGTACATGATCTATCGCCCGTGATTTTTTGAAAAAATCATTTTTAGACTCGCAATATGTGGTTTCTTCAGAGATCCAATGCAAGTTATAACGATGCCCGTCCCCTATCTTCATGCACACCGGTTCGACCATAGTTAGAAATTCAGATAATTCAAAACGGGCATAATAAATTCAAAAAAAACGGGCATATAAGTTAATTCATTTTAAAAGGTTACATTAATTATTTTTAAAAAATAGAATATGTTTTTGAATTATTTATTCAAATCCATACACTTCTTATGTTTAAAGTTTTTCTAAATTCCAAATTGATATTAAAAAAATATAAGTTAATTCATTTTTAGTTGTAAATGGTTCATATTTTAAATGGTTACATTATTTATTTTTTAAAACAGAAAATGTTTTTGAATTATTTATTTAAATCCAAACACTTTTTATGTTTAATTTTTTTCTAAATTCCAAATTAATATTCAAAAATATAAGTTAATTCATTTTAAAAGGTTACATTAATTATTTTTTAAAAATAGAATATGTTTTTGAATTATTTATTCAAATCCATACACTTCTTATGTTTAAAGTTTTTCTAAATTCCAAATTGATATTAAAAAAATATAAGTTAATTCATTTTTAATTGTAAATGGTTCATATTTTAAATGGTTATATTAATTATTTTTTAAAACAGAAAATGGTTTTGAATTATTTATTCAAATCCAAACACTTTTTATGTTTAAAGTTTTTCTAAATTCCAAATTAATTATCATTTAACAAAACAATACAAATTTAAACCCCAAAATAAAAAATAAGGCGGGAACAGAGAGAAAATACCTGAAATTTTTTGAAAACAGGGGAATATGTTCCGGTTGGAGCCACCAACCGGGACTAAAGACCCCCTGCGCGCCAACCCTTGGTCTGCTGAAAATATTGGAGTATAGGTCCCGGTTGGTGCGGTTGGTGGCTCCAACCGGGACGTATGCCCCTTTAGTCCCGGTTGGAGCCACCAACCGGGACTAAAGGCCCTTCGTTTATAACTGATGCGTCTCCTTTCTTCTTCCCCATCTCACTTCTTTGCTTCTCACCGGCGCGCGCACCCTCTACGCCGGCAGGCTGCCCGAGCTCGCCGCCACCCGCGCGTTCCGTCCGCCACCGCCGCTGCCTCCGTCCACGCGTGCCCTGCTACTTTTCCCCCTCGCGCGTGACCTCAATCGCCTGGATTGGAAGCTCCGTCCGCGCGTCGCCTCCGTCGTGTTCCTGGTGAGCTGCTGATCCTCACGGTGTTCTTCTTTCTCTCCCTCTCCTCCTATACTACTCTCCCCGCGTGTGCCCGACGACGCCGCCGCTCGAGCTCGACGGAGGCGACGCTCCGGTGACCAACAAGGAGCGGCGCCGCCACTCCCTTTCTCCCTGCATCGCGCTCTCTCTAACGCGCCCATCCGCGCGTCCAGGGGTGCCCGCTATCGCCGCCGCTGCCGCTGCCTGGGAGCTCACCGCCAGCGTGACGTCGTGCTGACGTCACTCGTGCTCGTGTGGCAGCTGATGTGGCCTGGGGCCCATCAGTCAGCCTCAGTGAGTAGACTTCTCTGTGTTAGGAAAATGATCTGTACGTGTGGAGGCTGAGTTGGCACTGGGGCCCTTCTGTCAGTCTCACTGGCTAGGGGGCGCCCCGGTGTGAAAACTATTTGCCTTTTTTTTAATTCCAGAAAATGATTTAATATTGTAAAATCAATATCTTTTTATTTATAAGTAAGAAAAATACAAATAATATATCAAATTGCTCAGAAAAATGAAACCTATCTATTTAACCTATAATCATGCATTGTTCAACAATTTAAATGATAAGTATAATTAGAAGAACAAATGCACCCCTCTCATTTGTTCCGGAGTTTCCCCGAGTTAGGGTTTTCACCCCTCGGAACCCCGATTAAATCGTCGAGCATGTCTTAGGGTTACATTCCAATGCAAATTAACTTGTCATATCATCATACTTGCTTGAGCATTGCATCGATGCCATGTGTTGATTGTTTCCCTTTTTTTCGGTGTTTCGATTATTAGGTTTATTATTAGTTAGGTATTATTAGGTTTATTAATTAGTTTGGTATTATTGGTATTCGGCCCCACTAGTCAGTCAATGTGGGTAGCCCCAGACCCGATTCACATTGTTTGTCACTGTGGTTAGATAAGGAATCATTAATACCCCTTAGGTGCATGTGGGTTCGACGATGTGCCTTCGCCAGGGCATTCTGAACCCTCTTAAATCGATTCCAATATGGTATTTTGTTAGTATCTAGTGTTACCTATCTGCTGGATAGTTTCCCTTTTGTAGCCTTATACTCATGTTCCCCTCTCATATGCATCGGAGGTTTCTCCGAACTAGGTTACACCCCTCGGAACTCCGGAATATTGATTTTAGTTGATTTTAGCTAGAGTTACCTATCTACTACACGGTTTCCTTTTTGTAGCTAGGTTTAGGGTTTCTCTTCATTTTTATTATTGTGTATGTATATATTAGGGTTTCTCCTTAACTTTCTCCTTTAGCCGCTTTGACTTATTCGTTTTTCCACCTATGCAGAAAATATGGACCCACACGTCAGAGACGAAGAAAAGGAAGAGTTGATCCAAGGTGTGATCCGTGGGGAAGATAATTTAGACGTATCAACGTTTCTGAACAACTCCGGTGAGGGTGATCCTCTTTTTACCGGAGTAGATAACTTGTTTGAGGTTGAAGGTGTTGCCTTCCGCGAGGGAGAAGGCGATGCCTTGTGTAATCGAGAAGACGACCGCTCCGGCAAGGTGCATGTAATATAAATCAATTCATTAATTAATCATCTGCTATCTATATAGAAATAGTAATGACGATCTTTCTTCTTTTAGCCCTCCAGATCGAAGGAATCTACTGAAAAGAGCAGACGAGGCCCAACCAAAAAGTTGCAAGACCATGAGAGGTTTAGGATCGAAGATGTCGCTGAAGACGGCAGACCGACAGCTCCCGAAGTTGTCGCAACCAAATTTGTGGCACAATGCGGAGTAATCGTTAGGGACTTAATCCCGATCAGCATTAGAAATTGGAATAGGCCTGCTAAAGCGGATGAAGAGGGAACATGTTTATTTGTCCCTAACCACGCCAAAGATTTACTGTGGAAGAGGCTCATGGTTAATTTCAAACTACCGAAGATAGAGCTGGATCCAAATGCGGAGGATCCAGTTGAGGACGCCTTACAACATGGGAGAGCCATGGAGGCTAAGGTCAGGGAGTGGGCTTTGAAGAAGATGGCCCAGTGTTTCACCAACTGGAAGAAAAGATTGCACCTTGACTATGTCGTGAAAGAGAAGACTCCCGATTTCAAGAATATTCAGTTTGAGAAGATAAAACCATTCTGGGATGAGTTTGTGGAATACAAGAAATCAGAAAAAGCTAAGAAAATGTCTGAAACGAATAAGCTGAATACTGCTAAGAAGAAGTATCACCATACTATGGGGCAAGGTGGCTACAAGGTTGGCATTCCTAAGTGGGAGAAACTTGAGCAGGAACTGCGTGATAAAAATATCACCCCAGAGACAGACGATTGGGTAGAACGTGCAAGGAATTGGTTTTACGGGCATGGGGGCACGTTGGACTCGGAAGGGAGGTGTATATATAACATACGACATAAAGAAGACCCCTTGCCAATCGAGAGGATGAGAAAAGCAGTAAAGGCTGTTAAAGATGGGGATTTCATTCCCGATAGAGAGAATGATGAGCTCACACTCGCCCTTGGAAATAAGGAACATGATGGACGAACACGAGGCACAATAGGCTCCCAATCATGGAGGACTGGGTTTCCCGAAGAGAGGAAGAAATATCCTGATAGAAGCCGTCAGAGGAGTAAGGACAGGGCGGCAGTTGAAGCAGAAAGTCAGAAAGAGCGAATGCGTTTAATTGAAGAACGATTAAAGCAACAACAAGATGAAATTAACTCACTTAAAGAGCAAAGTACTATCGGCCCATCTCAGCAGCACACTGCATTCGATGCTACCGGCCTATCGAATAATCGAAAAAGCAGTGTGGCTTCCACCGAGGTCCCGGGTGATGACAATGGCGATGCCGATGATGCACCGACGATGGCTCCTGTTGGCTACCCAGTGGATGAGATCACAGAGATGACACACTGCGAGCTACATGTCAAAGTTGTGAACATATCAATGAAGGTGGCGGTCGGCTATGCCTTACCAATTGGACCCACACCAACTTACCACAGTCGTCCGGTTCCAGAGGGCTACGCTGTTGTCGGCGTGGATGAAATCATGCCCACCTTTGAGGTTTTGGATCTTCACTACCCTGCTGGTGAAGGGGATGTGACTGTGCTGGGTGACGCAAAAAACGTCACCATTCTATGGCCGAAGGATTGTATCGTGCTTCGAAATCACACGCCAAGGCCATCTTCGCCGTCGCCTCACCCGTCTCCAGCGAGGTCGTCGCCGCCGCGGCAGCCGTCTTCGTCGCCTCACCCGGCTCCGTCGCCTCACCCGGCTCTGTCGCCTCACCAATCTCCGCTGCAGCCATCGCCGCGGGAGCCATCGCCGGCGCCTCAGGATAAAAAGCGTAAGCGTACCGCTACTGTGCGTCGTAAGCGATCGCCGAAACGTAAACAAGAGCCTCTTCCAAAAGTACCAACGGTTCCTCCCAAGAGAGCTTATGACTGTACTAAAGAGGAGACTGCGGCGATCGTTGATGCGAAAACGACAGCGTTTTTCGCTAAGCTGAGGCGGTCGAAAGAGCCAGAGTTCCCCAGCACCAAAGAAGAAAAAGCCAAAGTGTTGAAAATGCTAAAGACTCTTCATCAACCCGAGCCAAAGCTGTCATCAGACTATGAGCGTTCTATTCTCAAGTCACATGCAGCACAAAAAGCCTCGAAGAGCAGTACTGATGCAAGCGGGAAATCTGTTGCCCAGCTCGGAGAACAAGCAAAACAGACTTGCGCCCCTCTCAAGGTGATTTCTCAAACCAATGTGGGGTCGAGCAAATATGGGGCCGAAGAGCAGTATGATCCAGAGGTAGTTGCACAATACGGAGAAGCTGCCGCTGCTCAAGGTATGAGTATTGCCCAGTACTTATCCCAGTTAGAGTTCTTCCCCGTGAGTGAAGTAGCATACCAATACCAGTACGGAAAACCTCTCGTCAAACCTGAGGAGGTAAACAATCTTCCAACAAAAATGCGAAGATTGCATAACTGGTACATGCATGCCACAAGGGCCGGGGCTAACTGGATAGTGCTGAGGGTTACAAAAAAGCATCATGGGAAAGATAAGGATGACATGATATCCATTGAATTTGATGAACTATTTCAATTATTCAATCAAGACGCCTTGGACAAATCGATCATGAGTGCCTATTGTCTGTAAGTACTAATTCTGTAATTAATTTAGTCTCCATCTATATTATTTTATTTATTGCATGTATATAATCATACTTTAATATGCAGAATGAAGATTCTCGAATGCAGCAGAGGACAAATCTATGACATTGGCTTCATTGACCCATATTGGGTTCATGAAGCTAATCTCAAAATAAGCCCCCAGGATACGGAGGATAATATAGCACACGCGTTAAGGTTTCAAGAAACCAAAAGGGAAATACTATTTCCTTACAACTTCCAGTGAGTGTTATTGTCTTGTATACACTTTCTATTTCGCTTACTCGATGTTAAGTATATAATTGATTAGTTCTGCATTCGCAGGTACCACTGTATTCTGTTAATCATTCAACTTGACAAAGGGCGTGTACTAGTCATGGACTCGAAACATAAACCCCTTGAGACGTGGAAGGACATGCAGATACTTCTCCAGCGGTAATTCTAATCATTACGACACTATATCGGCAACGTTCGTAAATTTTATGATATCAAGTACTTAATAACTTATTTTATTCGTTTTCTACGCCGGGCAGCGCTTGGAAACGGTTCACCAAGAAGGCTAGGGGTGTTTGGAAAGAGGAGCTTACATTTCAACCACTAGATGTAAGCACCACTAGCTATATCCGCGCATCTCTTTGATTCTAGTTTTGATACAGTTATTATCATGCTTGATTATTATTTTGATTGAACTCTGTTGTCGTAAAGTGCCTGACGCAGGGACTAGGTAACAATCTATGTGGATACTATGTATGCGAGTTCATCCAGCAGACGTGCGATGAGAAGGGCAGAAATTTAGAGCAACTCCACGTACGTAAACAATTTCTATAGTTTTTAATTACAATCAAATTGTGTTTAGTTTCATATTCATATAGGCTGACTCCTTTTTTAAATCAGATCGAACGTCTACGGGACGGTCTTCTGCCAAAGGATCGCATACGAGCAATACAGGAGGAATTGGCGGGATTATTGGATGCAGAAGTCCTAAACAAACAAGGGGAATACTACTCGGCTGTGTATAGACAATAGGAATTGTAAAAATAGCAACTTTCAAGAAATTGGCCGGTAGCATCGAATAGCAACTTTTGTATGTAGTGCATGAACTCGATCCGTGTATTGAATGTAAAATGTTGTCATGATGATCTTGTGTAATATAAGGTTCCTTCATTGATAAGTGCAAAACACTAAATAAACAATAAAACAACCTAAATGAATTCTCTGCTGCGGCACAAAAAGTGGCGAAAATGCTGCCGCGGCAACAAAATGTGCCAAAATGAATTCTCTGCTGCGGCAGAGAAATGGGCCAAATCTCTGCCGCGGCAGAGAAATGGACCAAATCTCTGCCGCGGCAGCAGGTTATTAGTCCCGGTTCGTGTTACGAACCGGGACTAAAGCCCCCCCCTCGCACGGAGCAGATGCTACGTGTTTGGCCTTTTGTCCCGGTTGATGGGACAACCGGAACTAAAGGTTCGGGCTTTAGTCCCGATTGCCCCGTTCCGGTTGGGCAACCGAGACTAATGCCCCTTACCAACCGGAACCTATAGGGCATTTTCTACCGGTGATAATCACCCATCATCCATCTCGTCGCCTCTGCGTAGAGAAGCGAGCAAGCGAGCAAGGGAGCAAGAGCAAGCATGCATTTGGCAGCATCCGGATTAAGCACCAGCAGCTAGCTAGCTGCAAGGACGACGAAGCCATCAGCCGGCGCTATCATCCCCCAACCACTGCACCATCATCTAAAAACGATTTCTCTCTCCAGCTGCTCCCGAAAGTTTGGTTTGTTTCGAATGTGCTTCCTTATTTCGTCCCGTTCAACGGCAGCATCATCAATCAAGCAAGTAAACGTTTGCAGCACATAATATGGCATATATATATATATATCCAAGCGTCAGGCCCGAGAAAGCTTGAGACTTTCGGGTGAGCTCGACGGAAGAACCGGTCACTCAGAGACGAAACGCAACTTAATGGAGCAGATTTGTCAACGGGGCAATTTATATGTATATACCTGTCACCCGTCGATCGATCCAATCCATCGGGTACAGCTACCTGCTCCGTCCAGTCCAGGCTGAGGCCATCATCATCCGAATGCATACGCCGGCCAAAGGATTATCTATCTACTCATAATAAAAAAGCCGTGTGGATGTAATCGGCGTGGATCAGAGGATGGCGTTCAATATGTTTTCATGTGGATAAAACAAATCCCGGCTGGACAGCGGTAGTTCGATCTTAAAATTCGAGTTGGAAGGAAGGGTCCGGAAGCAAGGCGACGAGCGGGACAAGATGCGGGGAGGAGGAGGAGGACAAACCGCGGGGCGATCGGTCTGGTCTGGCCCGTTGTTTTCTTCTTTTCTGTACGTGGGATAAAACGATGATGACACCTCTTAATTAATTAAGAACCGAGCAGTCGTCATCATGTTTTGGTTGAACGGAGCAAAGATCACTGTGCCTGTACGCTCAAGACAGGGGGAGAAAATGACCGGTGTAAATGGTGATAAGAACAAGGTCGATCGGTCTCGAAGAGTCATTTGTGAATTTGTTTTTGAGTGAATTTCACTTTTTATCTTTTACTTCTGCATTTGGGACACTAATTACCCTATGTAGTGAAAGTTTATCTAATTTGAAAACTTTAAACCTTTATTTTCTGATGCATATCTATTGAGCAAGGTGTGAGGTGCGATTGAACTTCGAAATTATCGAGATGGCAATAAAAATAGAACATTTGGTGCAGAGAAGGATAGATATGATCGACGACGACATCCTCCGCATCTTGTTATATTTTGTGGCAGCATATCATCCTAACATGTCAGCCATATCCAAGAACAAGTGTTGAATGCTAAATAGGACAAAATTATGCTTAGAATTTTCTTAAATAGGACATTTGGATACAACTTCTACTAAATAGGATAATTAGTGTCTCAAATACATAAATAAAGATTAAAAAGTGGAATTCACTCTTTATTTTTCGATATGACTAAGAATTCAGGCAATGTCATTGAACCTCAGTTGCATAAGTCCACTTTCAGCAACTAGAAATATCTCGATTTCGATCTCAGTCACAGCTAGAAGATTTCAGCTGCAACTATACACGCAACCAAAAAATCCTGCTTGCTATTCCACTTACTCCAACTCACGGCCTCACGGGATACAAGAATCACGATACAAATTGAATGGATTATGATTCCATGGACGGAGATCTAACTTAAAATTCTTGGTTGGCTGATAATTAGCAAAATTGTTAGAAAACAATCGCGGCGCAAGACGTAGTGCTCTTCTATTGGCGTAAGTTTCGACCACATTGCTCATGTGCGGTATACCCACGCAGGGCCAGTCGTGAGATTTCAGGGGCCCGGGGCAAAACTAAAATTTAGGGCCCCAAATTTGTATCAATATTTTAAAAAAACTTTAGATTCATAGATACAAATTTCATAACTATGGTAGCAATTTCTTTCTTTTGAATGTTCACCCGGGGAAGGAGAAGAGTCTTCACCTGAATTTTTTCATTTATATGGAGGTGTTAGCAATATCAATTTCATTCAATAATTTCTTACATATTAGTTAAATTAATGATCGCAAAGATACAAAGCTACTAGCCTACTAGACTAACTAAATACAAAAGCTCTGATTATCACAATGAACTTGAAAATCTCAAAATCCAAGAATATATGTCGCTAAGTAATATACGGTCAGTTGATTATTAATGGCCCTTGTCTAACATCGATGGCTCAATTTTAAATCATCGTATAATTCTTTATAAATCAACTGTCCATGGACCATCATGCAAAAATTAGGTTATAGGTGAGAGAATTAGAGACATACTACTTCTCTGCTCTCTGGAATCACGTAAGGGAGACAGCCT
Source organism: Avena atlantica (assembly GCA_910589765.1). NCBI lineage: Eukaryota > Viridiplantae > Streptophyta > Magnoliopsida > Poales > Poaceae > Avena > Avena atlantica. The sequence continues at coordinate 488,985,723 of OU342735.1, read as the reverse complement.
GTATGGTCTTCTATAGGCCTCAGCTCCATCACCAAGTTCCAACGAAAAATATTTGGGATTGGCTGAATAAATTATAGAATAAATTATACGGAGTTGTTTTTTTTAGCCTAAATTATACAGAGTAGATGATTGAGGATGAGCGGGAGAATAAGCATGTACAAGCCCCGGCCTTGGTCAATCGTCGGCCTTTGTCTAAGGAAAATGATATGGATCCCCCCGACGATGGGGGTTCCCATCGTCCTCCTCCCCCAAAATCGTCCCAATTTTCATTTTTGCTACATATGTCCCCGCTTTTGCTTTCGAAGTAAAAAAAAAACGGTTCGTTTTAAAAATAGAACGTCTCGCCGGAGACCTCGTCGGAGATCATGCAGTAAAAAAATTGTGCTAATGCAGCAAAACCGACTTCGCCGGAAACTTTTTTTGCTGCATGGTCTTCGGCGAGGGTCATCAACAAGTTGTTTCCGACGATGTCTCCGGCGAAGACGGTTTTGCTGCATTAGCATATTTTTTTTGCTGCATGGTCTCCGGCGAGGTCTCCAGTGAGGTCTCCGGCGAGACGTTCTATTTCTAAAACAAACCGTTTTTTTTGCTTCGGAAGCAAAAGCGGAGACATATGCAGTAAACGCGGGATGTTTTGCAGCAAATGGACACGTGTCAGCACGGAAAGCAGGATGATGGGAGCTCTCCCATCGTCCGAAGGACGCCTAGCAGTTTCCTTTGTCTAAATATGTTAAACACCCTCGCCTGCACAAGCCCAGATCGGTGGTCTCTGCCTATTTTCTTTTTGCGTTGGCTTGTATCCCTTCCTCTACAGAACACACGTATATGAGTCCCTGACCTTTTTGGGCCCGGGGCGGCCGCCCTCCCAGCCCTGTCCGAGGGCCGGCCATGTACACACGATGAACATCTATGTGGAACTTTAAAACGGACAGATGCATAAGGAGGAATATACTTTACGTGTTACACTTAGGAATTGCCCAATACCACTAACTTACAGCTAAGTGCGCATGTGTATCTGGCGGGGCACTATAATTAGATAGATTATGCTTTCCATTGACAATTGAATCGACTACAACTCAAGACTGAACAAAATTAGGGTAAATATGAGAAAACCACAATTGTTGGAGATAGGGTTTCACGTCATGCAAGATGATCTTATATTATTTCTACCAATTTTGGTGTAAGTTGGTTCACAAGACCAGAATTTCACGATTTAGATTGTTTGACAACGTTTATCACACTTCCATCCAAGTTAGGTGCCACCTTTCAAAGCAGGCGTTATGCTCTAGGTTCCTAGACCGACCTGACCTAGCTATGCTAAAGGAAATTCAGAGATTCTCATAAAATTCCATTAATTTAAGCTACCTTCCCTGGATAATCTTGGAAATTTCAAGCTAATTGTCCTCAATCGTTTTGATTTTTTCTTCAACTTCCGCTCGATTACAAGTAAAGAAAACTAAACATTGAAACCATAAAGTCCAGGAATTCAAACTGGAAGTTTTGAAGTTCTTGTAACTTCCCCCTAAATTTTGATCAACACTTTAAAAAATCTCAACCAAGTCAGGACAAACGGCGGGGTGGCGAGATGGAACAGAGATCGGTCAGTCAGTCTGGCCCGTTGTTTTCCCTCGTGTACGTGGGATAAAACGATGATGACACACCTTAATTAAGAACCGAGCAATCGCCATCATGTTTTGGTTGAACGGAGCAAAGATCACTGTGCCTGTACGCAGAAGACAGGGGGAAGAAAATGACCGGTGTAAATGGTGATAAGAACCAGGTTGATTAGTCTAGAAGGGCCTTTAAGAAAATGGGTGCATCTATTTTTCGATCTGACTAGGAATTCAGACAATGTCGTCGAACCTCATCAGTTGCATAAGTCCACTTTCAACAACTAGAAATATCACAATCTCAATCTCAATCGTAACCGGAAGATTTCAGTCGCAACTACACATGCAACCGAAAAATCCCACACTTGCTATTCCACTTACAACACAAGGGCTCACAGGGTACACGAATCGCGATACAAATCGAATGGATTGCGATTCGACGGAGCTCTAACTTAATTCCCTGTCGGCTGATAATAAGCGAATTTGTTACTGGCGCAAGACCTAGTTCTCTTCCGCTCGATTGCAAGTAAAGAAAATTAAGCTTTAAAACCGTAAAGTCCAATAATTCAAACTAATTTACCTAGGTAAACCGAGAAAAATTCCTCGCTCAATTGGAAGTTTTGAAGTTCTTGGGACTTCCCCCTTAATTTTGATCAAAACTTTCAAAAAATCTCAAGTCCGGCCCAAGAAAATAAACAAAGTGATATGTTTTTTTTGCCATGTGTCATCTGATTGTTGGACAAGGGCATCAGAAATGTTGTCAAACGGCTTGAAACACAAGATTTTGGTTTTGCGAAACAAGTTACACCACTTATTGTGGTTTTGTGAAAAAATCTCTTCAATTATGGTTTTGTGAAATCCTAGTTGAATAATTGTGGTTTTGTGATATTTACTCAAATTTGAACAACACCGGTTCCTTACTGTAAGAACTTCCCCAAAACATGCTTCTTTACACCGGGAACATGAAATATTGGTTTGGGCTAAGCCTTTTATAGTGTGGTTTGCGCTTAATCTAAACGACAGCACATATCGCCAGCTAGAACGTTAAATTTGGGCTTAATATAAGCCCATTAGGTCTGTGGCACCTTCTAGGTGCACCGACGAGGCCCGGCAAGCGAGAGAAAGACCCAGCAGGCCAGAACGCACGGCATCCAGCAGACCAGCACACCCAAATCCGCGAGCATCTGCCTAGCGCCGACGCTTACCGCGGCTTGGCGACTTCGATTGGGTAGGCGGAAGCTAGGGTTTAGGTCTTAGTTCCGGAGAGCGACAGGAGTATCAGCGTCGGCGTCGGCGGAGGCGATGGCGTCGGCGGAGGAGGAGATCGCGGTGAAGGAGCCTCTGGATCTGATAAGGCTCAGCCTCGACGAGCGCATCTACGTCAAGCTCCGGTCCGACCGCGAGCTCCGCGGCAAGCTCCATGTAAGCGCTCCGGATTCTCTTCCGATTGTTTGTTGTAGTCTGCGCCCTGTTTGTGGTTGGTTGGGTGTTGGAACAAATTCCTGGTTACGCTGGTCTGCAGAGATTTGTTAAGCGCGAGGAGAGGAGCTTTTAGGCTCGCAATTTCATCCCCTTTTGTTTGTTTAGGTCGTATCCCCACTGATTTTTTTTAATCTCGTCACTGAACCGAACCCTCACTAAATGTGTCAGTTGATCTGTAATGCAACCTCCTGCAATGGTAACAATTCCACAAAAATAAGGATAAGCATTTCAATAACATGTAACCAAATGCATTCCACAGGCTTCTCTGTAACACTGGTTACACTGGCGTGCAGCGATCCATGATTCGCGAGGAGAGGAATTTTTATGCACCTAATTCCATCGCCTTTCTGTTTTTTTAAGTCATATCACGATTGTTTTCTCTAAATATCCTAACTGTGCTTCATACCTGAAGCGACCCGTACTAAATATGTCAGTCCATGTATAATGCAATGTAGGAGGTTTGATATGTTCTTGTGCAATAACACAAAAATGCCTTGGTAGTGATTTAACATAGATAAGGACAAGCATCACAATAACATAAATCTGTGAGAAAAACAATTTCGTTGTTACTTGTTAGGATGGGACGAATTCCTGGTGTATGTGCTTGTTATTTTAAGTATGCCTTTGGCAACATGATGAGTTTTGTTTACTAATTTGTCGAGAATTTTAGGGATCACAAAGTGATACATATGATGTGCATTTTTCACTTGTATGCCGCAGCTTGCCTTTCCATCCTCCTAATTATGTGTAATGCAACCTAGGAGGTTAATGTGTTCATGTGCAATAACAGAAAATACTACGGTAGCAATTCCACAAAGATAAGAATAAGCATTTCAATAACATGTAATTCAAGGCATTCCATAGGTTTCTTTGTAACACCGGTTACACTGGCCTGCAGCGATTCGTGATGCGTGAGGAGAGGAGTTTTGAGGCTCCTAATTTCGTCGCCCTTGTATTTTAGGTCATAACCCCACAGTTTTGTTGAAGTATCCTCACTGTGCTTCATACCTGAAGCGGCCGTTCTAAACACGTCAGTTTATGTGTAATGCAATGTAGGAGGTTTTATATGTTCATGTGCAATAATCCAACAATGCCTTGGTAGTGATTTAACATTGATAAGCACACGTATCTAAACAAAGTAAAACTGCGAGGGTAACAGGCCCGTTGGTAGTATGGGACGAATTCCTGGTGTATGTGCTTGTTATTTTAAGTATGCCTTTGGCAACATGATGAGTTCTGTTTACTAATTTGTTGAGAATTTTAGGGATCACAATGTGATATATATGATGTGCATTTTCTACTTGTGTGCCGCAGCTTTCCTTTCCATCCTCCTAATTGTGTGAAGGTCCATATATCATAACTTGTAAATCATCCTGGGATGATAGTTACTGATACGTCTCCCTTGTTGCTCAGGCATATGATCAGCACTTAAACATGATCCTTGGAGATGTTGAGGAGATTGTAACAACTGTGGAGATCGATGATGAAACATACGAAGAAATAGTGCGGGTAAGTTTCTTTGATGAACATGTTGTCAACACTTTTGGAGGTCATGTTGGGAATGTTTCCACACGGTTCACCATTGATGAATGATGGGAATTGTTGCATGCAAATGTACAATTTATTGCTTTGTTCAGTGTGTGCATTTGAAATATATGAGAGTTCCTTGACTGATGTTGCCTAAGGCATGCCAAAACATCCACAAGACTATTTGAATCTTGTATACTGCTGCTCTGTGATTCTGATAAAGTGTGAATGTGTGATGCTTATTCAACGAATATCATAAGATGGCAACACCATTTGAAAAGCTTATACCCCTGGAACTGTCTGATTCTAATGGTGTAGTGTGATGCTATTGCTAACTGTTTTTTATCTATGTGATTGTTAACTGTTGGTTATGCAAGGTCATAATAATGAACGAAGAATCTAATTCTTCTACAAGCTTATCCTAAATGTGCAATGAAGTTGTTGCTATACTAATAGTTGCAAACTTTGCACCTTTTGCAGACTACCAAGCGTACCATCCCCTTCCTTTTTGTGCGAGGCGATGGTGTTATATTGGTGTCTCCGCCTCTGCGAACCGCGTGAGCCATGAAATATGATGGGGGATCCTGCTGATTGTCAACTATGGGCAGTGTATTTGGTCAGCTGATGACATGGAGCGTGTGTTATTTGTTGCACCAGTCATTGTTGGACTGTAGGTCTTAGCCTGGGATACAATTGTGTAACGACTCGTTGTGTTTGAATTTATCTGATGATTGAGGTGCCAGTTTGTACTCCATGTCATATTAATATTACGCGGATTAATATGTGTTCAACTGGTCTTGCACAATTGCAATTGATGTGAGTATATTGCTATACCACCATGACGGTGTACGCGCGGTGCAGAGGTTGGTAAAATCAACTACTCATGCTTGAATTTTGATGCTTAAATTGTTAAAAAATAAAAGATGTTTTAGCTTTTGATCTGAACTTCTTTTACTGTGTAGTAGGTTCACTCCAACCCTACACATTAAAAGGCATCTAGATGCATTATTTCACAAAAGCGTAAACATTTTATATTTGAAATATAGGGTGTTTTTTGAAACGGAGGGAGTAGTTATCTTCCCACGGCAATTCTGAGATATTTGAGGTTCCGTGAAAATTCCCCAGCCATGTAAAATAACCAATTATTCGATTCCCAGCCCACTAGACTCCTGGAATGGAAAACAAACAGAATCGGTATCGTGACGGGCAAATTCGTGATTCTTCCGAGACCACATCAAAAATATTCTTCCTGGCAAGTTGAAGAAGGAAGGCACAGGTCAAGTTGGAAGTCAGACTTCTTTGCTTGCCTTCGCTCTGCCGGAACAGACAGAGAGACCGAGAGGAGAGAGGGCGAAAGGGGAGGGAGGAGGCAACCGCCGGTTCGCTAGCCATGGGTGTCACCAGGGAGGACGTGGAGGCCGCCGTCGCCGCCGCCCTCAGCCCCACCCATCTCGTAAGCCCCTCTCCCTAAACCCCTTCCGCCAATCTGTCCATACTCTTCCTCCGCCTTAAACCCTAACTGCTCCTGCTTCTGTGTTGCTACGATTTCAGGTGGTCACCGATACATCTGGCGGGTAAGCAGCCCACACAATTTGCCCAAACTTGTACTCCTTCCCCCCCACCCTAAGCTTCTTCGACTGGTGGTCTTGATTGATTGATTGATTGATTGATTGATTGATTGATCTGGTGTGAAGGTGCGGCGCGAGCTACGAGATCGAGGTGGTGTCGGACAAGTTCGAGGGGAAGCGGCTGCTGGAGCGGCACCGGATGGTCAACACCGCGCTGGCGCCGCACATGGCCGAGATCCACGCCGTCTCCATCAAGAAGGCGCTCACCCCGGCGCAGGCCCAGCCCCAGCCGGCCGTCGCCGCCGCCGAGGACGACAAGGCGCAGGCTTGATTTCGCTCGCCCCGATCCAAGCACATCGTCTCCGCTTGAATAATAATGTACTATTAGCAGATATGCATTCGCAGAATTGGAAACTTCACTACTGATGCTATATGTGCTGCTTAACTGGTTACTAGATTTCACTGCACCGTGCGTGCGCCTGTGTGGTTACCGCGTCTGCTTGCTGCAATCTGTTTCATTGTGACCCTGCTGCAACAAGTCCCTGAATTATGTCAATATAGAAAGTCTTGGGAAAACTAATTTGTCCTATATTATGGAACAGAGGTGATATGTAGCATGCGGTGTGCTGAACCTGATGGTGTTTATCGCTGCTGCGATGTTAACTTGGTTCGATTGCTGTTACTTAGGGGCTCAGATGGCACATTGTTTTCTGTCCCTGAAGCCTACAAATGGTATGTTCCAGGTTGCTGCTACCGGGTTGGACTGCCAATTGTTTCCAAGCCATTGGAATAGCATATATGCCTAGCCTGTGCTGGTATCTGCATCGTAATTTTAGTGGATTTGGCAAAATAGAAAACGCACTCTCTGTCTTCCTGGTTCTACTCTTGGCTCAGATGGATAGGAGCATACACTTAGATTTCACCGCACCGTGCGCCTATGTGGTTGCTGCGTCTGCTTGCTGTGATCTGCTTTCATTTGAGACCGCGCTGTGCTGAATCTGATGGTCGTTTATTCGCTGCAAGTTGGTTGAATTGTTGCCTGTTACTTGGAGTTCAGATGACACACATTGTTTTCTCTCCTTGAAGCCTACAGGCTACAAATGTATGTTCCAGGTTGCTTCAACCGGGCTGGACTGCCATATCCTCCCAACTATTTCCAAAGGCACTGGAATAGTGTTGGTATCTGCATCATAATTTTAGTGGACTTGGGGAAATAGAAAGAGCGCACTCTCTGCCTTCCTGATTCTACTCTTGGCTCAGATGGATAGGAGCGTACTCTCTCGTATCTAATTCAGTTCTTATCAAAGTAAAATACTACCCAGTACAAGATTTAATAGCCAACCTTGGCAAATGCATCCAACAATTTCAGAGTTCAGTTGTAAGATAGCGCTGGACTGGGCATTTATTAGATGATTTTCGACGAGTCAAGTAAGTTGACAACTACTACAGTAGATAGTCATAGTCATGCTCCACAAGAGTCGGCATTCCAGATTGCAGCAAACCTAAGTTGACAACTACTACAATAGATGGTCATAGTCATATTCCACAAGAGTCGGCATTCCAGATTGCAGTACACCCACCAGTAAGCTGCTTATGCTTCAAACTACTCTTAAGGTACCTGTGCACAAACCCATCTCATTAGTTCAATCAGCAGTAGCCACTTCACCCCATGAATATTTTAAGCCAGATCAGTATATCGGCGTTGCTAGGTAAAATATAATAATTAGAAAAGGAGAATTTACCACGGAAGAGGAAGGCAGGACCATCTTGACGACGTCAGCTTCTGTAGATGAGAAAATGTATTAGTTTTAATCTTCAACATGACAGTCCAGTTATAGATTTGAGACATACCAGATGTTTCAAGCTGAGCTTTCATGTTTCTTCTGTCAATTTTAAACTTTGCTCATGCTATAAGATTAATAATAATTTAACAGTATACACATAGAAACTACCATACGATAATTTACATGTACAAGAAGAGGGCAATAACAGGGTTTTCTTTTACTCAATGGTAAGGAAAATCGGTAATCGTTAACTGCTCAGTTGGCTTGGGAGTAGCGACTAATCGGAATTTGGACGATTAACTGATTTAATCGGTCGGCTATTAATTGGTGCAACCTATAAAAATTAGCACCTAAAATACGTATGAATCCTCTTGCACCTCAACCATCTACCCTATCAAAGGCAGCCTTAAGATCTCGGATGAGATCCTCAAGACGCTCTTGAATCCGAGGTCTGGTGGGCAACTACGAGGAACTGGTCAACAATGACAAGGAACTGGTTGGTGATGGCGGAAATCAAGCTCTTGGAGGCATGGATCGATTGGGAGCTTCGCAAAACCTACTTAATTGGGGCGGGTTAGCGGATGGATGGGCGATATGTGTTGATAGTTTTGCAACCTTTTTGACCAAGTGTATTGGTTAATCGGGAACATACCTAGTTATCGGAGTGTCAGACCTATTAATCGTGCTAAACGATTAACACAAAGGATTAATGCTAATCGACACGGTCAGGTCCCTAGTAGCGAGTAATCGGCCTATTAATCGCTGACTCGGCCTATTTTTTGAATAGTGCTTTTACTATTGCTTACTAAAGTTGTTTGCTAAATCTGACAGCATTCAGAACTTCATACACAATTGTGACATCTAGCCAACGACATAAATATCGTAAAAGTAGCTAATAGAAATAATATTTTATTTCCCATAAGGTTCGCATTTGACATATGAGGTACTCCAATTGAAGTACTTTCTAGTTTGTATGTTGTTGATATGTAAGTATTATCTGGCTTATGCTGAATAAATGTACTTCATCAGTATACAGAAGAAAAAAAGATTACACTTCCATGGTAGTTCTATACAGAGCTAACGATTCAAGTCGACAACATAGAAAACAACATGCTGGCTATAAGTTCATCAGGAATTTTCAAGTTGATAGAGACACTACACAAGTACAACACAGGAAACAACATGGCTATAAGTTCATCAGTAATGGGTATGGAAAATAAATGATTTTATAGTTCCACCACAATGTAAAGATGAGGAGTCACCTTCAGCACATATAGAAACTTGTGAACGGATGATAAGTGCCGGGATAATCAGACTTGAGAAGTTCCTTAGACTGCATCGAGTCAAGTCGAACCATGAAGATAGATGACCCTGCCCGTAAAAGTATTGCACGGACATCCTCAACATAGCGCAGTATCCGAGCCCCCCTCATGTAATTCCCAACAAGTATCTTCTTCAGTGTAACAGACTTACTCAACACCCATGTGTCAACACCATGACAGTTGACCTCTCTCTCTCCCACATTTCGAGGCATGTTTCGTTGTTGTGGGTGCACCACAGACACAGAGCAGCGAAGCCAAGACCACCATCCTTTGCCCGGATGATCTGAATCATATTTTACAGAAGAAGACTTCTTCACCCGCGAAGAAAAAGAAGGCCTCTCGATCTCGGCTAGGCACTGTGTATCCAAATCAAATGCAAGTATGCTATGTCTGATCCACCAGTAAAGGGTGGTGTTACCAACAAGTGTGCTGGGAGTGGAAATACAACTGTCCTTGTACATACAGGGAAGCTCTGTTGAGACGAGAACTCCCCATGTAGTGGTCTCCGAGGAGTAAACTCTCACGAGGGTTTAGTTACCGTCCTCGTTGGCGCCCAGCAAGACCACTTTGAAAGGGCTCGAGTGGTCGTCAGTGGCGCGGAGCACCGCCCCGGTGTGGATTCCGTGGAACTCCGGCGGAACAGCCACGAGGCAGCGGTCATCGCTGATGGGATTCCACACAATGAGCTGGCGCCTCGCCATGTTGATGAGGAGCACGCGTCCATGGCGGCAGTTGAATAACCTCCAGCCCCGGTGGTCGTCGAGTCGCAGGGCGAAGCGCTCGGGAGGGATGCGGCTGGGCGGGTCCAAAGTTGGCCTGAATGAAAAGAAGTCATCGTGGTTCACGAAGACACCAAGGAGAGGAGGCATCCGGTGGTAGAGGCGGAAGCGACGGAGGAAGCGGGAGTCGGTAGGCACGCAGGAGGTAGGGCGGCTGTGGGGGCAGACGGAGTAGGATCTCGTGGAGGAGATCGTCGTCTTCCAGAGCAGGCGCCGGTACCAGCAAGGGGGATCCGCGCCGGCGGCTGCTTCTTCTGGGGCTGGTCATGCCGCTAGCTACTTCTTTGTTTTGTCGGATGTGAAATTGGAAGTGTGGACGGGAGGGAGTGTGTCGTACCGTCGTACGTACGTGTGTTGCCGAGGCTGTATTGCTGCGTATATACTATAGTACAGGGGGTTGGAGTACAACATGTAGAGAGCTAGTATTGCAATACAAGTAAATCCCAGCCTGGTGCAGACGCATCATGCAACCCGAGCTCTCCAGAGTTCGAGTCCTTCTCTAACAAGCAGCACGGAATTGGCAAGCAAAACATATCAGAGCACGAGATACTCCAATTGAAGTACTTTCTAATTTGTTTGTTGTTGATATGTACTCCCTCCGTTTCAAAAAATATAAGATGTTTTAGGTTTATAAAAAGAATATATCTAGACTTATTTTAGTAAGTGTGTAGATTCACTCTTAACATAAATGAACCTATATACTAAAAAAAATCTAGATACATTTACTTCACAATGCTAAAACATCTTATATTTTGAAACAGAGGGAGTAAGTGTTAGGTTTCCTCTTTTGAGCTTTCGTTCTGGAAACTGTAATAATTTTAGTTTTCTTTCTGCTACCTGTACCAAACTGGGTGTTTTTGTGATTTGGTCTGTTTCTTTTCATGAAAATCCCTTTTGATCTAAATAAATAAATATGTAAGTGTTGTCTGGCTTATGCTGAATAGATGTAGTACTTCATCAGTATACAAAAGAAACAAAATTACACTTCCATCCATGGTAGTTCTGTACAGAGCTAACGATTCAAGTCGACAACATCAGGAATTTTAGATTGATGATAGAGACACTACACAAGCACAACACAGAAAACAACATGGCTATAAATTCATCACTAATGGGTATGGAAAATAAATGGATTTTAGAGGTTCCAGAATGTAAAGATGAGGAGTCACCTTCAGCCTATATAGAAACTTGTGAACGGATGAAAAGTCGCAGGATAATCAGACTTGAGAAGTTCCTTAGACTGCATCGACTCAAGTTGAACCATGAAGATAGATGATCGTCCAACCCGTAAGAGTATCGCATGTGCATCCTCGACATAGAGCAGTATACGAGGCCTCCTCATGTTATTCCCAAGTCGTAGTATCTTGTTGAGCGTAACAGACTTACTCAACACCCAAGTGTCATCAACACCAGAACGATCGACATTTCTCTCCCACACTTGGAGGCATGTTTCGTTGTAGTCGGTGCACCTCCACCACAAAGCAGCGAAGCCAAAACCACCATCCTTTGCCTGGATGATCTGAACACTCTGGTCGTATTCTAACCAATTAGAAGGTTTTTTTACACCCAGAAAAAAAGAAGGCTTCTCGATCTCAGCTAGGCACTGCCTGTCCAAATCCAAGGCAAGTATGCTATACCAAGTGCTCCCATCAGTGGCAGTCCACCAGTAAAGGGTGTTACCAACAAGTGTGCTGCTACTGGAAATATAAGTATACGGATACGTGAGCTCTTTTGAGACGAGGTCACCCCATATGCCAGTCTTGGAGGAGTAAACGCTTGCGATGATCTGAGCACCGTGCCTGCCCAATATGGCCACTTTAAAAGGATTCGTCAAGTGGCACCCGCTGTGGTCGTCGTCAATGGCGGCGCAGAGCATCACCGCCCCGGTGTGGATTCTGTGGAACTCCGGCCGAAGAGCCACGAGGCAGCAGTCATCGCTGATGGGGTTCCACACGATGAACTGACGCCTCCTCATGTTGACGAGGAGTAGGCGTCCGTGGCGGCAATCGAACAATGACCAGCCCAGCTGGGGGTTGTCAAGTAGTTCCAAAGAGAAGCGCTCAGGAGGGATGCTGCAGGACGGCAGGTCCAGAGTTGATCGGAATGACCAAGTGTCATGATGCTCCCGCGTGAACACGCCAAGGAGGGGAGGCCTCCGGTGGTGGAGGCGGAAGCGGCGGAGGAAGTGAGACTCGGTTGCAAGACGTCGCCAACGCTTGCAGACGAGGGAGGCGCGCATGAGGTAGGGCGGCTGTGAGGGCAGGCGGAGGAGGATCTCGTGGAGGAGATCGTCGTCTTCCAGAGCAGGCGGTCATGTCGATTGAGGTATCTATCGCCCTACTGTCAAATGTTCACGAGGCTGGATGCCTTGGATCTGTATTATTGCTACCTATATATAGTAGGGGATATAGTAGAGGGGTTGGAGTGCAACACGCAAAGAGCTAGTATTGTAATACAAGGAAATCCCAGTCTGGTGCGGAACACATCCGAAGTGCAGATGCACCCGTGCTCTCCCAGAGTTCGTGTCCTTCTCTAACAAGGGCCAGCTAGCACGGCATTGGAAAGCAATACATATTAGAGCATTGGCAAACCATTATTTGCCGTCAGGAGTAAATCCAACTGGAGGTGGGTTACAATCGATCATCAAGGCCAACACTGCCGAATCAACCCAAACATTTCAGATTTTCAGTTGACAAGTACTCCCTCCGTTTCAAAATATAAGATGGTTTAGGTTTATGAAGAAAATGTATCTATACTTGTTTTAGTGTATATGTTCACTCTAAACATGAGTGAGTAGTCTAGATACATTTTCTTTACAAAGCTAAAACATCTAATATTTTAAACGGAGGGAGTACAGTACACACTACTAGATACTCCCTCCGACCCATATTAATTGCCTTAAATTTTTGTCAAAAATTAAATAAATCTAGACACTATTCAGTATATAGGTTCATTCAAATTTTAAAAATCAAAGTCAATTAATATGGATCGGAAGGAGTAGATAAAATACTTCCTCCGACCTATATTAGTTGACTTCAATTTAAATACATCTATCATTAAACCATGTCTAGATATATCCAAATTAAAGTCAACTAATATGGGTTACTACACCACAGTAAACATATTACTCCGTAGATATAGCCGTACACAGACATAAACCAAAAAGAGTGGCGTTCCAGGCTGCACATCATCCAGTGATAAGCTGCTTCTGCTTCAAACCGCTAAAGACACTTGTGCATAAACCCAACTTACATTAGTTAGTTCAGCAGTATTTACTTCACACTGAGTGAATATGTGGCTCAATATTTTTTAGCCAGAACATTTGAACACTACTAGGTAAAATAGTATTAGAAAGCGATAAAAGAGCGTCAAGAGGAAGATCAGTATGAACACACTAGCAACCTGAAATACAAAATAGGGATTTCTATTTTTGTGTCTCTGGTTTATTAGTAGTACTCTTTTTTTTCTAGCCATTTAATTTTTTCTCACTTTTGCCCATCTCTTTCGCCGAAACTCATCAAAGAGCTCGAACGACAACTGCCGTCAGGTTGACCGTTGCTGACTCGTGGGGCCGCGCGTGTGGGACCACGTGGGACCGGTTGGTCGGGAACACGTTATGCTGACATGTGGGGGCGTGCCATGAGGGACCGCATGAGACCGGTTGGTTGGGACCGAGTTATGGGGGACGTAGTGTGGGACCATGTCAGACGCATATGGTAGTTACGTGCGCCCTGTCACCTAAATTAGAAGTTTTATTTTTATTATTTTTATGATTTGCCTTTGTAAAAGCGTCTTTTCCCCTCTCTCGCTAACAGTTGTGTTTTTTATCCGAACTGGTAGCAAATCTAAAGCAGCTTCTCTTTTTATTTATTGTTTCTTTTGACCCTTGATTTTTCCCAATTTGGTAGCAAATCTAGAGTAGCAAATCTAACCAGCACCATAGATACATTCAGTAAGCAATGCAGATGTAGATAAAGCAGCTTATATATGATATATAGTATGATACTTAACAAGGTTTGACAATTAGGTTGCTCAATAGCAGTGGACAGGTTTAACACAGACAATACAAAAAAGATGATTTATAGTAGCAGCACAAGATCAGTGGTCCCTCATGGCCTCCGCCAGGAGGGCCTCCGCCTCCTCCCTCTGGCGCTTCCTCCACTTCTTGTTGCCCTGTCCCTTGACCTTGGCGCCTTGGGCTTGATCGGGGCATGCGACCCTCTTCGATGACCATCTTCTGGAGGTTGCGGAGATGAAATCTGAGCGTCCTATGCTTGGCTCTAAAGGCGTTGACGTTCATGGTCTAGCCGCAGGTGGTCACGTCCTTGACATGCTTCACGAGGGAGTTGATGTCGATGGTGAGGAGCCTCCTGGTGCAGAAGGGGCACTTGTAGATGTCGTCGGCGAAATAGTTGTCGTACTGACCGGACTTCAGCCTCCTCAGTACCTAACTGAGTCTTGGTGTCCTTGGACTCGTCATCGCTGTAGACGTCGCTGCTATCCACCTATTAGAAAAACAGTAGCGTGCACTAAGGACATGATTGAGATACCTTGATTATCGCGATTAATTATTTGTATAAATTAACCGATTGAGATCCGCTGATTATTCGCATAAATTTAATTAACCGAGTGGGTTAAATTCCCCAATCCCCAAACCTCAAACAAAATCAAATACTGATCCCAAGTATAGATCGACGCTAGTACTAACTAGAGAATCCCTTAACTACAACTCGGAGGACAAATAAAATAGGATTGAAATATGAACAGGGAGATTCATCGAAATACGAGATATAACACAAGAGATTAGCTTCTATAAAAAGACCTAGCATCCAACAATTGAAAATACGAACAATCGAACCCTAATAACACATGATCTACCATCCAATGATGGGAATGGGGGAAGAACAAGGTAAGGGGAGAAAACCCTAGTTACCTTCGACCATGGGTCGATGATGCTGGTGTCGTAGGGGTTCTCCGGACTGATGTAATCCTCCTCCTCGTAGGGGTCCCAGCCAAGCGGGATTTGCCCGAGATCGACAGGGGCATGTACGAGGACGGGGGCCTGGATGGGGACAACAGAAGCGGGGACGAGGGCCTGGACGGGGATGGCGGATGCCTTCGATGCCTCGACGGGGGCCTGTACAGGGATGTGAGCCTCCTTGCTGGCGGCCTTGGAGGAGACGATGGCCACCGCATCGTTCTTCTCCATCGCCGACAAGTTGGGGTTTTCTTGGAGGTTTGCAAAAGGTGATGGGACAGTGGAGACAGTTGCGTGAGTGAGCTAGGAAGTGAGTGATGAGTGAGAGTGAGGAGGCCTCTATAAAGGTGAATGTA
Source organism: Avena atlantica (assembly GCA_910589765.1). Classification (NCBI taxonomy): domain Eukaryota; kingdom Viridiplantae; phylum Streptophyta; class Magnoliopsida; order Poales; family Poaceae; genus Avena; species Avena atlantica. The sequence continues at coordinate 488,970,317 of OU342735.1, read as the reverse complement.
AGAGACGATTTGTTCCACCACCATACACCACGTAACCGCATACGCTACCGCACCGTGCCCGGCCATATGCATCCGCTACCGCCCCGTGCACCGCAACACGCGTACCGTGTGTCACTTTTTCCCTCGTGTCTAACCCTGGTGCCTTAGGTGTACTTAGATATACCCTCGAGAGTAGCACTGCCAATTTGGTTGTACCCAGTTTTGCCCTCAAGTACTAACATTGCCGCGTGTAATATGCTCAGTTTTACCCTCCGGTGGGTGGTCAACATGTTTTAGCTAGCTAATTGAGTCATTTTAAGCACACCAAATTCAAAAAGATCAAAACATAGTGACACCTACCTAGGGAGTCTTCTTATATGATCTGCCACCATAAAAAATGTATAAAAATCAAGTTTTAAGCTAAATCACCACTTCTCAAATCACCTACTATCTATGAAGGTTCATCTCTTCCTACTCAAGATTCTTCCCAAAACAACCCTTACCAAAACATAGTTTGTCTGAATGAGGCAATAATTTTCACAGTCATGTATATTTGAATTGCAAATAGTTTGATGTATGACAAGATATATTTTATTATATAAAAGACGCATTTTCCATTTTTAAATCTATTTCTATTTTCTATTTGAATCCCTTTGTCAGTTTTTCCCTTGGTTTTTTAGTACTGCTCAGTTTTCCCCTCTCTCTTAGTCACAAACTCTCATACCTATGCTCATTTTGACTCCTACGCTCTGATTGGTCGAGACAGTTGTCACACGGATCGTGCCCACCAACCGTTGATCCTTTGTGATCTAGCAGACAAGATAACCCCTATATCTGTCGGGAGGCACCCCTCTATCCATACAAAATAACGAGTTTGCCACCGGTACTTTAACTCCATAAACAAATTATTTGGAATATAATTTGAAAGAAAAGTGTTCAAAGGTGTATAATTTTCGTATATGCAAGTTTATGCATTACATTCCACTATATTAAAATGATAATCTATCAAGATTTTCTTAGCCCAACATTATCACGTTCTAGGTGCGGTTTCAAAGTGTTCAAAGGTGTATAATTTTCGTATATGCAAGTTTATGTATTACATTCCACTCTATGAAAATGATAATCTCTCAAAATTTTGTTAGCACAACATCATCACGTATTAAGTACGATTTCAAAGAGTGTTCAAAGGTGTATAATTTTTATATGTGCAAGTTTATGCATTACATCTCACTCTATGAAAATGATAATCTCTCAAGATTTTGTTAGCACATCATTATCACATATTAAGTGTGATTTCATAGTATTCAAAGGTGTATAAGTTTTGTATACGCAAGTTTCTTTATTATATTTCACTCTATGAAAATGATAATCTCTCAAGATTTTGTTAGCACATCATTTTCACGTGTTAAGTGTGATATCATAGTGTTCAAAGGTTTATAATTTTTGTATATACAATTTTATGCATTACATTTCACTCTATGAAAATGATAATCTCTTAAGATTTTGTTAGCACATCATTATCACATATTAAGTGCGATTTCACAGCGTCCAAAGGTGTATAATTTGCATATATCCAAGTTTATGCATAATATTTTACTCTATGAAAATGATAAACTCTCAAGATTTTCTTAGCACAACATTATCATGTCCTAAGTGCGATTTCACAGTGTTTAAAGGTGTATAATTTATGTATATGCACGAGGCATAAATGTTTTATTCTATGGATCACTTTTCACGCTCTAAAAATGATAAACTCTCAAGATTTTCTTAGGACAACATTATCATGTCCAAATTGTAATTTGAAAGTGTTCAAGCTTGTGTCAATTATAAACACTCTTTTACATTAAGAGTTGTATAATTTTTTAAATTTGAAAGTATTCAAGAGTTGTGTCATTTTCTTATTTATTATACTTCCACCTCCCTAAATCTCAAAGTTTGACTTTCACCTCATAGATTCACTTGATTGCAACCGAGACATTAACTCAATAAACAAATTAAATCGCCGGAATGGCTCCTCCGTCGGACGCAGTCTCCACAACAAGCGCGCACAATTGAGCCCCCGAGTTGCGCCAATTGATTGTCCATAACAAGCCCCCTCTAATCGGAACAATTTGGTGCGAGATCTAACCTTCCCTATGCACGGTTGTCATTGTTATCCTTCATACATGTCAACGAGACGGCACCATACTGCGGCCAGGACGAACGGGATGCCAAAGTGAAGCTAGACAAAGGGATGCCGTCGCTGAAGAAGAGAAAGGGGAGGCAACAACATGGGCACGAGCTCTGGGTTGGCTCGGGGTCCCATCTTGCAACACCAACCTAGGTAAGCTGTGGGTCCGACGCTCACGTGGATAAGCTATGGGTCCGGCGCTCATGTGGATAAGTTGTGGGTCCCATGCTAGTCTGGATAAGTGAAGAGAGGTGTCCACTAAGGGACCGACTGAATATGGCCCTACTTGTCAGCACGTAAAGACAATGGTCTACTACGGGACCCGACTAAACGCGGCCCCACTTGTCAGCATGTAACGACAAGGGTCTACTACGAGACCCTACTGAATGCGGCCCCACTTGTCAGCATGTAATGGCAAGGCTGACGGATAGCGAGTTTCAGACCGTGTGAGAGTTTTGGAGAAGGAGAAGGTCAAAACTAAGGAAAAGTCAAGCAACTAGGAAAAAGTAAGTACAACTAACGAACCAAGGGCACGAAAATGGAAATCCCTACAAAATAATCCTATATCGTCAGATTTTTTAGATAAAAACATTCAACTAGTTTCAAGTTTCAATGTGCAAATAAAGTTGCCAATTTAGCACACCTTTAGTGTCTTTGTTTTCTACTTCAAATTTTAAGGTACTGATTTACCAATAAAGTTGCCAATTTAGCACAAACAAGTCCTAATTTACATTTAATAAAACTAGGGGTGTTAAAATTCTACCCCCCTTAAAAGAATCTTGTCCCGAGATTCCTAGGTAGGACGATAAACTAAACAGGATTACACTAAACTATGATGATCTTCTCGAAGAGGTTGATCCATGCCACCATTATTGAATAAACGCTTCATTTCCTCCGAGGTTGTTGCTCACACTAAGGAAGAGAGGGAATGGCATGGAACCACAAATTGAGTATCTCATGGTCAACTCATGGATAGATGCTTCGCGAACATCTCTGGAGCAAACGACATGAAACACGCCAAGATAGAGGAGGAAACAAAAGTAGATGGCTTTCAAGGTGACATATATTTGGTCATCATAAGGATCGAGACCATGGTGCTTGCAGAAGAGATTTTGATTTCTGAGGGAAGGAGACTTCCAACAGAATGGAACATGTCCATAGACTTCGAGAGGTAAACCTCTACTAAACAACTTGAGTAGAGATTTACAGGTGGAAGAGGTAGATACTAACTAAACCAAGTTGTTGAACTACTTTGGACATAGAAGGGTCACTCTTTCATTCAATAGAAGGCTAAGAAAGAAAGGTGTTTTAGTGGAGAGGACTCATACGAGTCACAAGGAGCATGTAACAAGAGGAACTATTGATTACTAAGATCATAGTCGCTCTTCGAACATGTTTAAGAAAGCGGGAAGGAAACTCTTTATTCATCCAGGACTACCAAAATCCTTGCCAAGATCATGATATCACTTTACACCACCAAGATGAATAGTCGATGACACGATAAGAAAGAAACTTCATTCTCAGACTCTAAGTACTTGGCATAACAAGACGCTCGCCAACATAGTAGGGGTCTGGAGAATCGACCGAGAGACATTTAGCAACTCTACTTTAAATGTTATCCTTGATATTTGAAACACCAATAGCAGTCTACTAACAGGCCTTTAACCAGTCATCAAGTAAAGATCAGACTTCGGATGCAAAGGAAACCATAAACTCAACTACCATGATAGATCATAGAAAATGCCTCATGAGGAGTGGTTGTTGTTGCTGTTTTAAGAGATTATGACAAAAGGTCTTTCAGGCTAAGTGTGTCAACCATTACATCAATCTTGCCAGAGTTACACAAAGACCTATGTCAAAACCATGAGGGACACCAACCATTATTGCTGCTTGAGATTCAGCTTTAGTTAGGTGGAGAAATACTCTAGACTCAACATGTCCGAATAGAAGGTTTGCAACATTTACCAGAGGTAAAGTCACTAGATTCTCAAGACATGGACTTCAATGTCAAGCTCCAAAAGATGAGCTACATTGTGGAACCCATGTGATAACAGGTTATCAGACGACAATTGCACCTACATGAGTTTTTTGCAATGTAACACAAATGAATCCTTGTTAGGAAACATTTTGGAAGATATCGAAGTTTTGTTGGACTTCTTGTCTTCTTTGAACAAATCAATCAGTGACTTAGTGTGCTTGGAGGATCTTCTCGATATGTGAAGGTATCAACCTACCATGTCAAGAATTATTTACACATGCTTGAATAACTTGAAATGATTCCCGGGAAAACAAAGACCACTCTACTCAGATCCACAGCGACATCTTTGAACATTTTGCGCGTGAATTAAAGAAGGTTACTTCTAACATCTAGAACACATACTTTGAGGTAACACGAAGATGGTTTTCAAAAGTTTCCAACATTAATGCCAACTATTTGACATGAATCTTTTCTGGCAAGGATGTCATTGATGGGCTCAATAAAAAACTTATCTATACACTCCAAGAAGACGGACTCATATGTTATATGAACAAGGCAGAAATACTGGTCAGACCAGAGGGCATGAAGATGTACGCAACTGAAACATCACAAATGGATACACCATCATATAGTCCTTGAAATTGAGTTTGATTTGACGATAACCCAAATCAAATCAAAGACGTGGGAAGATAACATATTGATACGTCGGAAACGTATCTATAATTTTTGATGTTCCATGCTTGTTTAGTATCTACTTTGCTTTGCTTTGTCTATGCTTTGAGGTGTTTTTATATCTTTTCTGGAACTAACCAATTAACAAGTTTCCATAGTGCCAGTTGCCTGTTTTCTTCTGTTTTGCTTCCAGAAAGGCAGAAAATCAATAGTCTCAAAATTGGACGGGATAAAAGCCAAAGTCATTATTTTCCCGGAGCAACACGGAACCACAAAGCAGAGCCGGAGGGGGTCCACAAGGTGGCCGCACCCCCTAGGCGCAGGCAAGCCCTGGAGGCGCCTGGAGGGGGTGTGGGCCCCCTGGACCCCCACCGACCTTGATTCCTGCGCCTATAAGAAGCCTCCGACCCAAAAACCCTAGGGCATCTGGCAGAAATCCAAGAAAATCTCTGTAGCGCCGCCGCCACTGAAAGGGAGATTCGGGGGACAGAAAGTCTCTGTTCCGGCACCCTGCCGGGACGGGGAAGTGCCCCCGGAGCCATCTCCATCGATATCCATCACCATCTTCATCACCGTTGCTGATTCCCATGATGAAGAGGGAGTAGTCCTTCCTCGAGGCTAAGGGCTCTACCGGTAGCTATGTGTTCATCTCTCTCGCTATGCATGATCTTGTGGTCATGAGCTTTGTAATCAAGTAGATCTACCTTGCTACTCAAGTGCTTTAATAGATCTCTGCTCTCTCCATGTGTGTGAAAGTGACAACGTGCATTCCATGGTGGCACTTAGGTTTGAGTCTACATAAATACTCTTTATGCTTTAATATATCTATGTTTTCCCCACGTGTGTGAAAGTGACAACGTGCATACCGTGTGTGGCACTTTGGCTATATTGAATATTTTTTATGAGTTATATTTGGAGTTGGATGTCTCTATGAAATTGTGGTGTTTGTTGGAACCATCTAGCGCTCAAGGTGACAGTGTGGGGTTATCTAGATTGGGGAAGGCGTACTTTGAGGTGTGCTTTTATAGCCCTACCATGGATTAGAGTGTCCAACCGGAGAGTAGTTAAGAGTAGTATCATGAAGAGAGGATATATATATGAGAGAGTGTTCACTAGTGAAAGTATGATCCCTAGGCCTTGTTTCTAAACATTGAAACACCGTTTGCTACTAGATCTGTTGCATGTTTGCTTGCTTCCAGTCTTTTCCTCCACGCCATCAGCTATTTTCTGGCACCGTTACCACTTGTATTTCACTATCTCTTCGCCGAACTAGTGCACCTATATTGGGTGTGTTGGGGACACAAGAGACTTCTTTTATCTTGATTGCAGGGTTGCTTGAGAGGGAATACCTTTGACCACTTCCTCCCTGAGTTCGATAAACCTTGGGTAATCCACTTAAGGGAAACTTGTTGCTATTCTACAAACCTCTGCACTTGGAGGCCCAACAACTGTCTACAAGAATATAAGTGCGTAGACATCAAGCTCTTTTCTGGCGCCGTTGCCGGGGAGGTAAGGTAAAAGGTACTCACATCCTCCGGTGTGAGTGCTCGAAGTTATTTCCTTTAGATTATGCAATTTTGTCTTTTTGTTTCTTATTTTCACTAGTTAGGCTTAATGGAAAACAACAACAAAAATAGAGAGCTTTTTAGTATTCCTAAGTTAGAACTTGAGTGGTTTGAAAATAAAATTAAAAAACCTATGGAACTTTCTTTGCATGCTAATAGCAATGTTATTAGTGTGAATTTTTTGAACACCATTGTTACTAATGGTATGGAAACGTCTAAGCTTGGGGAAGCTAGTTTTTATGAAAAAAATCTTTTTAGTTCCCCAGCTTTAGGGAAGAAAATTTGCTCTGATGATACTTTATCTCCCATATGTGGTAATTCTAATGATACTTGTGATATTTTAAATCCACATACTGAAAGTGTCCCTTTTAAAATACCTATTGAAATTGTTAAACGTGTTATGAATAACTGCTATTTTGGAGATGGAACTGTCCATCCTAGTGATCATTTACTCTTTATACATGAATTATGCGAGTTGTTCAAGTGCGCAGGTATTTCAATGGACCAAGTTAAGAGGAAGCTATTCCCTTTCTCACTTAGGGACAAAGCAAGGGAGTGGTATGAGCTACTAGATGATCCTCATCATTTGGAGTGGAGGAACTTGAATCTCTCTTTTATTCTAAATTTTATCCTCCTCATGAAATTCATAAAGATACGAATTATATTTATAATTTTCATCCTCATGAGGGAGAAAGTATTGGCCACGCTTGGGGGCGATTGAAGTCACTAATGCTCAAATGTCTCATTCATGAGCTCCCCAGTAATGTTGTTATCAATAATTTTTATGCAAGGCTTTTAGGACATTACAAGGACTATCTGGATACCTGTTTAGAGGGATCCTTCACAAGTAAGGAGGTAAAGGCTAAGTGGGATCTTCTTGAAACAATTCAAAGCAATACCAAAGGTTGGTATAACGACAAAGGTAAAAAACCAGGTATAAACTATGAGTATGATTGCATTAAGTCTTTCGCTGAAACTGCTAATTTTCAAGAGCTTAGTGCTAGATATGGTATTGATCCTCAAATTCTTGTTAAATATTATGGAGCCTTTGCTTCCCATATTAATGCTCCTAAAGAAAAGTGGGACATGTATCATGAACCTTTTAAAGACACTTGCATGGAAAATGAAAATGTTATTAATGATTGCAATAAACATGCTCAAACTTTTGAAAGTACTATTTCTTATAAGCATGTTAATTTTTGTGGTATGCATAGACCTTGTGAGAAGAATCAAATAGAAGAATAATATTGTATCACCCACTGGAATGAAAAAACTAGAAAGTGGTATAAGGATCTAGATGATCTTGGTAAAAAAGTTTGTGCCCTCTATCCTTTTATTTGTGAACTTTGCTTTGAAGTGGGTCATTTCAATTTTCAATGCTTAGGCCATAATAATCCTACAAGTTTGTATTGTGATAACGTGATCACTAATAATCAACATGATGAACTTACATTATTTTTGGGGTGTGAAGAGTTATCAAGAAAAACCTCTTTGATAGACATGAGTAGTTTTGATATGAATAGCGTCCTGCATGGTTGTCATATTTATTGTGTTGAAAACTGCCACGCAAATACTTAGATACAAAATCTTATAAAAGATGATATTTTACCAAATTATTACAGGACTGATATGTGTTTTTATCTTATTAATGAAAAGGAGGAATCCTCCAAAGTTTCTTCTATTGTCTCTAACAATAAGCCAAGGTATGTGGATAAGCTTCCTTTCAAGCCTCTCCCTCCTAAAGAGGAGAAGAAGAAGAGGAGTAAAAGGAGAGAGGAAACGGTATCTTCCTCTAATCATGTTGCTCCTATCATAGTTTTTGCTGATGAGTCTGAACTAGATGATGTTCCTATGCCTGTTACATATAGTAGTGATCATGATTGGTAAAAGCACACCACTTTTGATATTGAAAATCTCTTTGGTACCAATTCTAAAAATGATGATATTAATAGTTGTTGTGCTATTAGTGTTATCCCTGTTCCTTCCAATGATGATATGTTTACAAATGAACACACTTGAGAAGATAGCTATTCTATTTCTTATGATGATACTATACCTCCAATATATGATGATTACAATGATGAATATGATATTTTCAGTCCACCTAATATTGAGGAGGGGATTAATTGTGATTACAATATGCCTCCTATATTTTATGATTATGGTGATGAGAATATTAATGATAGCTATTTTATTGAATTTTCTCCCACTATAATTAATAAGAATGGCTATTCTTATGTGGAGAGTGATAATCATTTTATGCATGTGGCTCATGATAAGAATGTTTTATGTGATAGTTATATTCTTAATTTTGTTAATGTTGCTACTGAAATTTATTATGAGAGAGGGAAACAAGGTTTTATGCATCTAAAAAATATTAAGTTTCCCCTCTATGTGTTGAAAGTCTTGAAGTTGCACTTGTTTTGTTTTCTTATGCTTGGTGCTTTGTTATTTCATGACTTGTTACTTTAAAATATTCATATGCATAGGAAGTGGGTTAGACTTAAATGTGTTTTGATTGGTTCTTGATGCTCTCTTTTACTTCAATTCATATTTCTTATGTGAGCATCTTCTCAAACTATCAAGCCTAACTTAAGGGCGTTAAAGAAAAGTACTTGTTGGGAGATAATCCAAGAGTTTTCTTGAGTCTTGGAAGTTATTACTACTGTAATGACCTCTCCTTATTCTTTTTGTTTGTTTTTTGTGCCAAGAATGACCTCTAATGAGAGGGAAGTAAGATTTGGGGAGTTGCTGTCCCGAAACAGATTTTTGTCCTCCACTATAAAAAATCGTGAGGAGTATCTGTAACTCGGATTGAGCTCAAAATTTACAAATAAATCCCCCAGTATGTTATCTAACTTTCGTTAGTTCAACACTTTTTTATTTGAGCAACATAAGGTCTTTGAAAAAATAAGTTTCTACCCGCTGGTCTGTTTTGACAGATTTCTGCCATTATTTGCATTTGCTTCTTATTGATTCCTTTTTGGGTTCTTTTTGGGAAACTGAGCTTTTTTAAGGAGTTGATATAGTAGCTTGTGTTTTGGTGAAATTTTTTGCTTTTACAAAGCTTTGCCAGAGGTCTAATATCTTTTGAATACACTAATGTTGCTAATAAAGATTGTGTGAAGTTTTGTATGAAGGAAAAAATTTCAGGTGTAGAGAAAGAATGATGTAATGAGATGAAGAATGGACAAAAGTTAAATCTTGGGGATGCCACCCCGTGTCACCCCAATAAATATTCAAGAGGTATTCATCAATAAAAATCTCAGGTCTTTCTAGACACTTCATTTTTATTGTTTTATGCATTGTTGTGTTGTTCTTGGAGCGTCTTAGTTTTCGTTTTTGGTTTTCGTTTTCTTAGTTTGATTGAGTAAGTTGGTTGGTTACACCACACTTCTTTTTAAGAGAGACACACTCTGTTTTCATTGCCTAGAACACTCTAGTTTTCACTCTTATTATTTTGTGAGTGTTCTCTTTTGCTAGCACTGTGTTTAGCCTTAGTTTTCTTGTTCTTTCAGCTTAAAACTTTTTATTTCTTCTTTGTGCATTTGTGAGACAAGCTCACTGGTCTTTATTGATTATTATCTTTGTGAGTTGTTTCAAATAAGTTGCTTGGTGTTGGAAAGGAGTAGTAAGTTCTTGTTTGTAAGTGCAAGAGGAGCTTGCACTGACTGTGACTTAGACTTTAGCATGACATGCTAGGTGTTGTTTTGACCTTATGCTTAATGATTATTGCTGTAGCATGTATTGTTCCAAACAATTGGGATTGCTTAGTGTGCCTTGAAAAAATTATGTGTTGTTTTAGAATGCAAAAGCATAGTATTGTGGTATTCTCCTTTGATGCTTTGCTTGGGTTGACTTGGCACATGCTCACACCATGTTATGACTCTCACAAGTCACCATTAGCCTCTATGATCATTTAGTCCTTAACTTGTAGTACCACTCTTTGCTTTGATTAGTATGCTTTGTTGCACTGCATGATTATGGCCATTATGCTCTCTTAGTTGGTTGCTCCCAGTATTTTGCTAGCCTCCACTTGTGTGAGTAAGTTCTACTCATGCCTCCAACTCCCAAGGAACCAAGTTATTCCAAAGTGTCCACTATAAACTCCTATGCACGGTGTGTTACACCATTCCAAGTATATCCTTGTTTTCATCTATCTTCCAATTAAAAACTATTTTGTTATGTGAAAACTTAGTGATTAAAGCCCTCACGAACTTGATGAAACACTTTATATTCTTTGCCCTTAATAAACTTGAACCATTGTGACAACTTTGTTGTATATGCTTGCACTTATAAGTTGGAATTAGCAGAACCGTGCTGTCACGGGGAACATTTTCAACATTGCACTTGTACTTTGTACTCAGTTGATATCATGTTCTTTTGTCTATGGATGTCACCGGTGTGAAATAAAGAGGGAACTTGTAAGTCCATGGAGTTTGTATCCTGTGTTAGAGAAACGCCTGGGCCGCTAGCCTAAGCCATGCCTAATCATGGTGGAAACTTGCAGCATCACCATAATGAGCTATCTATGAAGCATCCTCAATAAAAATCTATGCATATGGTAAATAAAAAGATTGCTGAGATGCTCATTGTCCACTTGCCTTGTCATTTTGGTTATGGGAAAGCTCCTGTACCATGTGCAAGGGGTACCCCATTGGCGGTTCTCAATGATATGCAAATACTTACAATGACAAGAACTTACCTGGGCCCAAAGTTGAGTATAGATGAGGTGTGGCCCTCATATTCAAGGGACTTGAGATTGCCAACTTATACTTTGTCAAGCATATACTCCATAGTTTGTTCACTTTAACCTTAATCACTTCAAGATGCTTATGATAGGGGCAATGAGGGCTGAAAGCTAACAAGTACCATAATTTTTGGAAGCTCTTTTTGAAACTTGAAATCCCTGCTTCCTTTACAAAAGGCCATTCTTCCACCACTATTGAGTCTCCACCTTCTACCTTTAGGCACCAGTAAGAGAGCATAGTTCCCATTCTATGTGAAGTGTCCCAAAGCTTATTGATTGATGCATATTGTGATATTACTTGTTCTTGTGCTATTTGTTTCTAGTCACCTTTGTGAACTTTGAAGGTGTCCTATGCATCTATTTGCTACTCTATGAGGGGCAAGCTGATTGCCACTATGCCATGTTTTCCGTATGTGAAACAAACAAATGTTTTTAATGCATGTTATTCATGATCTTTGTTTGTAGCCTTTCATGTTGCATGCATAATTACTTTGTCTTATTGTTAGAACTCCATCTTTCATGCACATGTTTGGAGTTCTTTGATCCCAGCTTTCAATGCTTGCAAATGGTTTGATCTTGGTTTTGATGGTGCATGTCACCTCAAAAATTATTCTTTTTATCACTTACCTACTCGAGGACGAGCAGGAGTTAATCTTGGGGATGATTGATACGTCGGAAACATATCTATAATTTTTGATGTTCCATGCTTGTTTAGTATCTACTTTGATTTGCTTTGTCTATACTTTGAGGTGTTTTTATATCTTTTTTGGAACTAACCTATTAACAAGTTGCCACAGTGCCAATTGCCTGTTTTGTTCTGTTTTTGGTTCCAGGAGGCAGAAAATCAATATTCTCAGAATTGGACGGGACAAAAGCCAAAGTCATTATTTTCCCGGAGCAACACGGAACCACAAAGCAGAGTCGAAGGGGGTCCACAAGGTGGCCGCACCCCCTAGGCGCGTGCAAGCCCTAGAGGCGCCTGGAGGGGGGGTGGCCCCCTTGGACTCCCACCGACCTTGATTCATGCGCCTATAAGAAGCCTCCGACCCAAAAACCCTAGGGCATCTGGCGGAAATCCACGAAAAGCTCTGTAGTACCGCCGCCATCGAAAGGGAGATTCAGGGGACAGAAAGTCTCTGTTCCGGCACCCTGCCGGGACGGGGAAGTGCCCCCGAAGCCATCTCCATCGATCTCCATCGCCATCTTCATGACTATTGCTGATTCCCATGATGAAGAGGGAGTAGTTCTTCCTCGAGGCTAAGGGCTCTACGAGTAGTTATGTGTTCATCTCTCTCTCTCTATGCATGATCTTGTGGTCATGAGCTTTGTAATCAAGTAGATCTACCTTGCTACTCAAGTGCTTTAATATATCTCTGCTCTCTCCATGTGTGTGAAAGTGACAGCGTGCATGCCATGGTGGCACTTAGGTTTGAGTCTACATAAATACTCTTTATGCTTTAATAGATCTATGCTTTTCCCCACGTGTGTGAAAGTGACAACGTGCATATCGTGTGTGGCACTTTGGCTTTATTGAATATTTGTTATGAGTTATATTTGGAGTTGGATGTCTCTATGAAATTGTGGTGTTTGTTGGAACCATCTAGCGCTTAAGGTGATAGTGTGGGGTTATCTAGATTGGGGAAGGCGGACTTTGAGGTGTGCTTTTATAGCCCTACCATGGATTAGAGTGTCCAACCGGAGAGTAGTATCATGAAGAGAGGATATCTATATGAGAGAGTGTTCACTAGTGAAAGTATGATCCCTAGGCCTTGTTTCTAAAAATTGAAACACTGTTTGCTACTAGATCCGTTGCATGTTTGCTTGCTTCCAGTCTTTTCCTCCACGCCATCAGCTATTTTCTGGCACCGTTACCACTTGTATTTCACTATCTCTTCACCGAACTAGTGCACTTATATTGGGTGTGTTGGGGACACAAGAGACTTCTTGTATCTTGATTGCAGGGTTGCTTGAGAGGGAATACCTTTGACCACTTCTTCCCTGAGTTCGATAAACCTTGGGTAATCCACTTAAGGGAAACTTGCTGCTGTTTTACAAACCTCAGCACTTGGAGGCCCACCAACTATCTACAAGAATAGAAGTACGTAGACATCACATATCCCCAAAGGACATACTGTCTTACTTCCGCACAAACAAAACTAAGTCTTACTTCCGCACAAACAAAACTAAACATCCCTTTACGGAGGAACAAAGTTTAATAGAACTTCTGTCTTACAACTATCCAAGTTGTTGTTTAAGTTCAACCAACTAGCTTAGGGGTATCCAGTACAGATCCTTGGCGACAGGAGCAGTTCATAGAACTTGCTTGCTCAAGAACTTGACAACACGGTCATGTGTCAACATGGCGATACTTCTAGTAGACATCTAGAATATCACGAACCACCGACATGTCACTTAGCTTGAGAGGAAACTTGCTTGGTAAGGCAAGATTACATAGTTTTGGCATGAGCCTAACTCTTTGATTGAAGAGGGTGCACTAGAATAACGGACTTGGTAGCATAATCATCCTTTGCTTAGTGATAGGGTTAACCAATCACGCTAAGAATGATACAAATGTCCTAGAAGTTCAAAGCAATAGGAATTGCTAAGAATCTTAGATGACCACATTATTACGCACACGCAACATTCCTGAGCGTGAACAGCTCAGGGGAAGGGTGGGTAAAAATGTGTAAGAGCATCACTTGATTAAGAGGGTCATGAAACTCAGCTTGACCTATTAGTATAGAAAGGGTGTGATACTTTAGGGTAGAACAGAACATAAGCTAATCAATGATTATTGATCTGCGGATTACAACACTTTGACCTAGTCCTAGGAATGACGAGGTACTAGAGTATCTTGCACTGGAAGACACCAATGCACATTTACTACTTAGCTACCAACTGGTAAGAAAGGTCAAAAAACAATAAGGGAAAAGGAACATACTCAGGATAGAATCCCGAGATGTGGATGCATAAGTAAACAATCTTCCGAAGACCGATGCAGAAAAGGGAAGGTGTGGCAGAGTCACAAATATAGATGTGAGTATCGCTAAGAGTACTCTTGTCGTGATCTATTTGGTTCCATCAAAGAACACCTGCCATAGCTAGTGGTAGGGGAAGTCCTTTATCATCACTATTCAATGGTGACAATATCCACAAGCTTGAAGGCTATACTAGAAGGTACTAACCTTCCTGAAGTAATGTGTGAACATTAACGTCGGGGGTCAACAATGGATCTTGGATTAAAGGTCAGCTTCATGTATAAGATTCATAAAACCATAATCCAACACAATCGGGGATCTTAGGTTCAAGTCCGAGGGTTAAAACCCAAAGAAAGGAGTAACTACTATTTGAGTGGCACAGAGGGTACCACAAGGTAGTAATCACGAGGTAGCTTCCAAGAGAAGAAGAACTTCTGAAGTAGCCAAGCAAATAAAAAGGAGGCACACTAGGCGATATGAAACTTCGAGGCCTAGAACAGATCATTGTAGGACCATAGACATGATGTTGTGGACCCATAAACAGAGAGATCATGATGGAAAGAAATGTCTCAAAGGGAACGAAACAAGGGAAACAAGGAACACACACACCAAACTCTAGAGAACTATAAAACTAGGTCAACTGGTTGAGAAACGATATGCCCAAAAGGCACCTAAGTTTTGAAGAAAGAGACAAGATGGCAAAACTTTTCCAAATCAACACAAGATAAGATGACCCAGAATTAGAGCGAAACTGGATAAGGATAAAAAGAAGCACACCAGAGTTTTCGCACATAGTTTCCATCTTTGAAAGTAGTTTTTCACAAATACTAGACTCAACATCGACCAATAGAAAGGGTTTCCTACAGTCGGTACTGCTCTGATACCAAAACCTGTGACAACCCCGGGATTAAGGCTAGACAAATCCCAGAACTTCGTCTGAACATAAGACTAATCTAATCTCGAAAGCATACAGAGAGAGAATCAGTAACACAACAGTGACCCTACGACACAAAATTTATTACAACAAGCTCATAACTTTGCTCCAACTGGATGTCAGTGTCCCTTAAGTGTGTCACCCTACTGTTCGCGAATAATGTGGACATGATCGAGACCCTTCTCCGATCAATAATCAGTAGTGGGACCTGGAATTCCATACTGACTCCCACGCATTCAACGATGACTTTCCTATGATCGTCAGAACCTTTTATGCTTGTATCTTAATCCCTTTGTTTCACGATATATTACATGTCCGAGATTTGATCATCGGTATCTCCATACCTAGTTTGATCTCGTTACTGACATGCACTCTTTTCTCGTTCCCATTGAAGGGAATATGCCCTGAGAGGCAATAATAAAGTGTTTATTATGTGTATTCCAAGTATATGATAGATGTTTATTTTGCATGCTATAATTGTATTAATACGGAAACGTTAATACATGTGTGTTTAATAAACAAACAGAAAGTTCCTAGTTATGCCTCTCTCATAAACTAGCTCGTTGATTAACAAGATGATCAAGGTTTCCTGATCATGGACATTGGATGTTGTTAATAACGGGATCACAACATTAGTGTAATGATGTGATGAACACTCATCCGAAGTATAGCATTACGATCAAAGTCATTGAGTTTATATTGCTATAACAACTTACGAAGTGATCCTAATCCTTAGACCATGAGATCATGTCAATCACTAACACCGGAAGAGTTTCTTGATAACATCAAACGTCACACCGTAACAGGGTGATTATAAAGATGGATTCAGAACTAATAAAGTGTTATGTTGAGGCTCATGGATCAAGAGTGGAATTTTTTCATCCCGATGACGGATAGATATACTCTGGGCCCTCTCGGTGATATCACATTGATTAGCTTGCAAGCAAGTGATTTGATCACTAGAATGTTATATCACGGGAACGAGAAAAGAGTGCATGTCGGTAACGAGATCAAACTAGGTATGGAGATACCGATGATCGAATCTCGGACATGTAATATATCGTGAAACAAAGGGATTAAGATACTAGCATAAAAGGTTCCGACGATCACAAGAAAGTCATCGTTGAATGTGTGGGAGTCAGTATGGGTCTCCAGATCCCGCTTCTGATTATTGATCTGAGAGGGGTCTCGATCATGTCCGCATTATTCACGAACCGTAGGGTGACACACTTAAGAGACACCGACATCCAATTGGAGCAAAAGTTTCATGCCGAAAAGAAAAGGAAAGCGCAGGAATTTATTTCACTAGACACCGAAACTGTTTCGGTTGAAATTGCTGAAACTGGTTCTGCATGTGAAATGGAATACTAGCAAGGGGTTTTATGTGAATGTTTGTTAATTAAAGTAATTAACAAAATTCTGAATAAATAAATAAAAGAGTTTTATTTAAATGAGAGCTTGCATTAAATTTGGTGGAAATTTAATGCATGTGAGTGGATTTTTGAGTGGAGGCTTTTTAATGGGAGTGGAGGCTTTTCATTTTGAGTGGGAGCTCCACCCACATGAATGTGGAAGAGGTGGGGGCAGCCCCATGGCTGGGCGCCATGCCCCTTGGGTGCCCCCCTCTCCCCTATAAAAGGCCCCCCTCTCCTCCTCTCACACCACACCTCCTCGTGAAGGATCTCTCTCCCCCTCTAGAATTTATCCCCCATGGTCTCGGACTAGCGAGATACATGTTCCCGGTGGCTATTCAGCAAGAAAGAGTTGTGCTTCCGCTGCATCGCTGGAGCGAGGAGGCGGAGGTTGCTCGGTGCCTCGAACGTGTGTGCGAGCACGGATGCGCTGCTGGTTTGCGGCGCTAGGACTTCCTCTCGATCTTGAGATCGGCAAGAGATCGTCTACATCAACCACGAGTTGAACTCGTTAAGCTTTGTCGGTCTTCAAGGGTATGTTCTCTACGGATATACATCCGCCCGTTGTTTGTATCTAGTAGATGGATCTTGGTATATAGTTCACATCGTAGGAAATTTTTTGTTTTCTATGCTGCGAACCCTACAGTGGTATCAGAGCCGGATCTATGCGTAGATACTTTACACGGGTAGTACACATATGAGTATGTGGGCGATGATGATCATGTTGTTGCTACTTTGTTGTAATTTTGGATATTGGTGGCATAGTGGGATGAAGCGGCCCGGACAAACTTTACATGTCCTCGCACATGAGACCTATTCCACGCTTGACATGCAACTAGTTTGCATAAGTGGCTAGCGGGTGTCTGTCTCTCCTACTATAGTCAATATCTATTTTGCAAGCGAGTTGTCAACAATTTGATTATCCTCGTTGTGGTTCATGTTCGTAGGTAAGAACGGTTCTATCTCGAAAGCCCTAAGCCACGTAAAACTTGCAATGGATAAATTAGAGGCGTCTAGTTTAGATTGTTGCTGGGCTAGTGTTATGATATGGTAGTGTTGTAAGTAGAAGTATGAGATGATACTCTTACAACACACATAGCGTGTAAAATCCATAGACCTTGGATTTACACATATAGGTATGATAGTGATCATACCACGATGCACATGATAGAGATCATCTGCGGGAACCATATAATTTCACTAATAAACATATGATGTTTGATAGCATCTTATATTGCTTGTTTAGCGCTTTGTTAGCATAATAAGATGATCCCTCATTTAAATATCAAGATAAGAATGTGTTCTTCCTTTAGTATACACCGATTATGTTTTCGTCGCTCCAAGACATCACGTGATGATCGGGTGTTCTTGGATCCACGACCATATTTCGGGTGTAAAACAGTTACACACGCAAATACTAAGGTTCTAACTTGGCGAGCCTAGCATGTACAGACATGGCCTCGGAACACAGACCGAAAGGTTAAGCATGAGTCATATAGTTGATATGATGCCCATTTGATGCTCGCCTTTGAAGCTATACCGACTCACGTGATGATCGGACTTGGTGTAGTGGATTTGGTTCATGTAATCACCAAAAGGACACGAGGGATGTCGCTTTTGAGTGGGAGTTCATTCGTAATATAGATTAGTTGAACTCGATCTATCATACACTTAGTCTAAACTTTACAAATTCTGTTGTAGATGGCACCACCTGCTTTTAATTTCAATGCGTTCATGGAGAAAGAGAAACTAGCAACGAACGGTAGCAACTTTACTGAATGGGCCATGAATTTGAGGATTCTCCTCTCTGCTGCACAAAAGCAATATGTGCTAGAAGCGCCGTTAGGCCCCCCACCTTTTGATGATGCCCCTGACGAGGAGAAGAATGTCTATCAGACTCGTCAGGAGGACCACAACTTAGTTCATTGCGGCATATTGTATGGGCTAGAGCCGGAACTTCGAAAGCGTTTCGAAAACGGCAATGCATTTGATACAATGGGTGAGTTGAAAATGATTTTCGACACACATGCTGCTGTAGAGAGCTACAACGCTTCAGAAAAGTTCTTTAGCTGCATGATGGAAGAGCACAACTCCGTTAGTGAGCATGTACTCAAGATGTCGGGTTACGCCGATAAGCTTGTGTCCTTGGGAATATCGATTCCCATTGACTTAGGCATCCATCGTGTTCTGCAGTCTCTGCCACCTAGCTATAAGAGCTTTGTGATGAACTATAATATGCAAGGCATGAAGAAGTCTCTCCCCGAGCTTCTGTCAATGCTTAAAACTGCAGAAGTGGAGATCAAAAAGGAACATCAAGTGTTGATGATCAATAGGAACACTGGTTTCAAGAAAGACAAGAAGGGAAAACGGAAAGGAAGTAAGGGCGGCAAGCCGGTTGCCGCGCCTGAAAAGAAACCCCGAGTTGGACCTAAGTCTGATTCCGAGTGCTACTATTGTAAGGGGACTGGCCATTGGAAGCGCAACTGCCCCAAGTATCTGGCAGACAAGAAGGCCGGCAAGGCAAACAAAGGTATATATGATATACATGTTATTGATGTGTACTTGACTAGTGCTCGCAGTAGCACCTGGGTATTTGATACCGGTTCAGTTGCTAATATTTGTAACTCGAATCAGGGGCTGCGGAACAAACGACCGCTAGCAAGGGGTGAGGTCAAGATGCGTGTCGGCAATGGATCAAGTGTTGATGTGATCGCCGTCGGAACGCTGCCTCTCCACTTACCGTCGGGATTAGTTATAAACTTGAATAAATGTTATCTGGTGCCTGCACTGAGCATGAACATTGTATCTGGATCATGTTTGATGCGAAGTGGTTATTCATTTAAATCCGAGAACAATGGTTGTTCCATTTATATGAATGAAATCTTTTATGGTCATGCACCGATGATGAATGGTTTATTTCTATTAGACCTCGATGATAATGTTACACATATTCATAATGTTGATGCTAAAAGGATTAAACTTAATGATGATATATCCGCATATATGTGGCACTGCCGTCTAGGTCATATTGGCGTTAAACGCATGAAGAAGCTCCATTCGGATGGACTTTTGGAATCACTTGATTATGAATCATTTGATACATGTGAGCCATGCCTTATGGGCAAGATGACTAGAACGCCGTTTTCCGGTTCAATGGAACGGGCGACAGATTTATTGGAAATCATACATTCTGATGTATGTGGTCCAATGAGTGTGTCGGCGCGAGGTGGATATCGTTATTTTGTTACTTTCACGGATGATTTTAAGTAGATACGGTTATATCTACTTGATGAAACACAAGTCTGAAACCTTTGAAAAGTTCAAGGAATTTCATAATGAAGTGGAAAATCATCGTAATAGAAAGATCAAATTTCTACGGTCCGACCGTGGAGGTGAGTATCTAAGTTACGAGTTTAGCACTCACATGAAAGAGTGTGGAATTGTTTCACAACTCACACCTGCCGGAACACCACAGCAAAATGGTGTGTCGGAACGTCGTAATCGTACTTTATTAGATATGGTTCGATCTATGATGTCTCTGACAGACTTGCCGTTGTCATTTTGGGGTTATGCACTAGAATCTGCTGCATTCACTTTAAATCGGGCACCATCTAAATCCGTTGAAAAGACACCGTATGAATTGTGGTTTGGAAACAAACCTAAGCTGTCATTTCTTAAAGTTTGGGGATGCGATGTTTATGTGAAGAAACTTCAACCGGATAAACTCGAACCCAAAGCGGAAAAATGCGTCTTCATAGGATACCCTAAAGAAACTATTGGGTATTCCTTCTATCACAGATCCGAGGGCAAGGTTTTTGTTGCCAAGAATGGATCCTTTCTAGAGAAAGAGTTTCTCGCGAAAGGTGTGAGTAGTCGGAAGGTAGAACTCGAAGAGGTTGTGGAACCTTCTCTTCAAAGTATGGCGAGTAGCGCAGCGCCGGAAGTTGTTCCGGAGTTGGCTCCACCTGTTGAAGAGGGAACTAATGATAATGATCATGAAACTCCAAAAGAGACTACTACCGAACCTCGCAGGTCAAACAGGACGCGTGCAGCTCCCGAGCTGTACGGAAATCCTGTCATGAATTTCATGGTTGATGAAAATGATGACCCTGTGACGTATGAAGAAGCGATGATGAGCCCAGATTCCAACAAATGGTTAGAAGCCATGAAATCCGAGATGGAATCCATGTATAAAAATCAAGTTTGGAACTTGGTGGAATTACCTCACGACCGAAAGGCCGTGGAGAACAAATGGATTTTCAAAAGGAAAACTGATGCTGATGGTAATGTGACCATCTATAAAGCTCGACTTGTCGCAAAGGGGTTTCGACAAATTCAAGGAGTTGACTACGATGAGACTTTCTCTCCCGTAGCGGTGCTAAAGTCAGTTAGGATTATGTTAGCAATTGCTGCATATTTCGATTATGAAATATGGCAGATGGATGTCAAAACCGCGTTTCTCAATGGGAATATTGAAGAAGAGTTGTATATGATACAACCAAAGGGTTTTGTCGATCCTAAGGATGCTAACAAGGTGTGCAAGCTTCAGCGATCCATCTATGGATTGAAGCAAGCATCACGAAGTTGGAATCTCCGCTTTGATGAGGTGATCAAAGAGTTTGGATTGTCCAAACTTATGGAGAAGCTTGTATTTACAAGAAAGTGAGTGGGAGCAATGTGGCATTTCTGATATTATATGTGGATGACATATTATTGATCGGAAATGATAAAGAACTTTTAAACAGTGTTAAAAGTTATCTAAACAGCAAATTTTCAATGAAGGACCTAGGTGAAGCGTCATACATATTAGGCATAAAGATCTATAGAGATAGATCTAGGCGCCTAATAGGGCTATCGCAAAGTACATACCTTGATAAGATTTTAAAGAAGTTTAAAATGGACGGAAGTAAGAAGGGGTTCTTACCTATGTTGCAAGGAAAGACATTGAGTAAGACTCAAAGTCCGGCTTCGGCGGAAGAAAGAGAGATAATGGACAAAGTCCCCTATGCTTCAGCCATAGGCTCTATAATGTACGCCATGCTATGTACAAGACCGGATGTGGCACATGATATTAGTTTGACTAGTAGGTACCAATCGGATCCAGGTTCGGAACACTGGATAGCGGTCAAGAATATCCTTAAGTACTTACGAAGGACTAAGGATATGTTTCTTGTATACGGAGGTGAAGAAGAGCTCGTCGCTAAATGTTATGTCGATGCTAGCTTTGACACCGATCCGGATGACTCTAAGTCTCAATCCGGATACGTATTTCTCATGAATGGCGGAGCGGTTAGTTGGAGGAGTTCCAAACAACCTGTGGTAGCGGGATCAACAACGGAGGCCGAATATGTTGCTGCTTCAGAAGCGGCTCAGGAAGCAGTTTGGATGAAGGAGTTCATATCCGAACTAGGAGTTGTGGCAAACGCGTTGGACCCAATGGTGATCTATTGTGACAACAATGGTGCCATTGCCAATGCCAAAGAGCCAAGGTCTCACAAGCATTCCAAGCATATTAAGCGCCGGTTTCACTCCATCCGCGAGCATGTCAAGGATGGAGATATAAAGATTTGTAAAGTACATACGGATCTCAATGTAGCAGATCCGTTGACTAAAACTCTCCCTAGAGCAAAACATGATCAACACCAGAACTCAATGGGTGTTAGATTTATCACTATGTAACTAGATTATTGTCTCTAGTGCAAGTGGGAGACTGAAGGGAATATGCCCTGAGAGGCAATAATAAAGTGTTTATTATGTGTATTCCAAGTATATGATAGATGTTTATTTTGCATGCTATAATTGTATTAATACGGAAACGTTAATACATGTGTGTTTAATAAACAAACAGAAAGTTCCTAGTTATGCCTCTCTCATAAACTAGCTCGTTGATTAACAAGATGATCAAGGTTTCCTGATCATGGACATTGGATGTTGTTAATAACGGGATCACAACATTAGTGTAATGATGTGATGAACACTCATCCGAAGTATAGCATTACGATCAAAGTCATTGAGTTTATATTGCTATAACAACTTACGAAGTGATCCTAATCCTTAGACCATGAGGTCATGTCAATCACTAACACCAGAAGAGTTTCTTGATAACATCAAACGTCACACCGTAACAGGGTGATTATAAAGATGGATTCAGAACTAATAAAGTGTTATGTTGAGGCTCATGGATCAAGAGTGGAATTTGTTCATCCCGATGACGGATAGATATACTCTGGGCCCTCTCGGTGATATCACATTGATTAGCTTGCAAGCAAGTGATTTGATCACTAGAATGTTATATCACGGGAACGAGAAAAGAGTGCATGTCGGTAACGAGATCAAACTAGGTATGGAGATACCGATGATCGAATCTCGGACATGTAATATATCGTGAAACAAAGGGATTAAGATACTAGCGTAAAAGGTTCCGACGATCACAAGAAAGTCATCGTTGAATGTGTGGGAGTCAGTATGGGTCTCCAGATCCCGCTTCTGATTATTGATATGAGAGGGGTCTCGATCATGTCCGCATTATTCACGAACCGTAGGGTGACACACTTAAGAGACACCGACATCCAATTGGAGCAAAAGTTTCATGCCGAAAAGAAAAGGAAAGCGCAGGAATTTATTTCACTAGACACCGAAACTGTTTCGGTTGAAATTGCTGAAACTGGTTCTGCATGTGAAATGGAATACTAGCAAGGGGTTTTATGTGAATGTTTGTTAATTAAAGTAATTAACAAAATTCTGAATAAATAAATAAAAGAGTTTTATTTAAATGAGAGCTTGCATTAAATTTGGTGGAAATTTAATGCATGTGAGTGGATTTTTGAGTGGAGGCTTTTTAATGGGAGTGGAGGCTTTTCATTTTGAGTGGGAGCTCCACCCACATGAATGTGGAAGAGGTGGGGGCAGCCCCATGGCTGGGCGCCATGCCCCTTGGGTGCCCCCCCTCTCCCCTATAAAAGGCCCCCCTCTCCTCCTCTCACACCACACCTCCTCGTGAAGGATCTCTCTCCCCCTCTAGAATTTATCCCCCATGGTCTCGGACTAGCGAGATACATGTTCCCGGTGGCTATTCAGCAAGAAAGAGTTGTGCTTCCGCTGCATCGCTGGAGCGAGGAGGAGGAGGTTGCTCGGTGCCTCGAACGTGTGTGCGAGCACGGATGCGCTGCTGATTTGCGGCGCTAGGACTTCCTCTCGATCTTGAGATCGGCAAGAGATCGTCTACATCAACCACGAGTTGAACTCGTTAAGCTTTGTCGGTCTTCAAGGGTATGTTCTCTACGGATATACATCCGCCCATTGTTTGTATCTAGTAGATGGATCTTGGTATATAGTTCACATCGTAGGAAAATTTTTGTTTTCTATGCTGCGAACCCTACAGTGGTATCAGAGCCGGATCTATGCGTAGATACTTTACACGGGTAGTACACATATGAGTATGTGGGTGATGATGATCATGTTGTTGCTACTTTGTTGTAATTTTGGATATTGGTGGCATAGTGGGATGAAGCGGCCCGGACAAACTTTACATGTCCTCGCACATGAGACCTGTTCCACGCTTGACATGCAACTAGTTTGCATAAGTGGCTAGCGGGTGTCTGTCTCTCCTACTATAGTCAATATCTATTTTGCAAGCGAGTTGTCAACAATTTGATTATCCTCGTTGTGGTTCATGTTCGTAGGTAAGAACGGTTCTATCTCGAAAGCCCTAAGCCACGTAAAACTTGCAATGGATAAATTAGAGGCGTCTAGTTTAGATTGTTGCTGGGCTAGTGTTATGATATGGTAGTGTTGTAAGTAGAAGTATGAGATGATACTCTTACAACACACATAGCGTGTAAAATCCATAGACCTTGGATTTACACATATAGGTATGATAGTGATCATACCACGATGCACATGATAGAGATCATCTGCGGGAACCATATAATTTCACTAATAAACATATGATGTTTGATAGCATCTTATATTGCTTGTTTAGCGCTTTGTTAGCATAATAAGATGATCCCTCATTTAAATATCAAGATAAGAATGTGTTCTTCCTTTAGTATGCACCGATTATGTTTTCGTCGCTCCAAGACATCACGTGATGATCGGGTGTTCTTGGATCCACGACCATATTTCGGGTGTAAAACAGTTACACACGCAAATACTAAGGTTCTAACTTGGCGAGCCTAGCATGTACAGACATGGCCTCGGAACACAGACCGAAAGGTTAAGCATGAGTCATATAGTTGATATGATGCCCATTTGATGCTCGCCTTTGAAGCTATACCGACTCACGTGATGATCGGACTTGGTGTAGTGGATTTGGTTCATGTAATCACCAAAAGGACACGAGGGATGTCGCTTTTGAGTGGGAGTTCATTCGTAATATAGATTAGTTGAACTCGATCTATCATACACTTAGTCTAAACTTTACAAATTAGTTTAGACTAAGTTTATGATAGATTGAGTTCAACTAATCCACATTACGAATGAACTCCCACTCAAAAGCGACATCCCTCGTGCCTTTTTGGTGATTACATGAACCAAATCCACTACACCAAGTCCGATCATCACGTGAGTCGGTGTAGCTTCAAAGGCTAGCATCAAATGGGCATCATATATACTATATGACTCATGCTTAACCTTTCGGTCCGTGTTCCGAGGCCATGTCTGTACATGCTAGGCTCGCCAAGTTAGAACCTTAGTATTTGCGTGTGTAACTGTTTTACACCCGAAATATGGTCGTGGATCCAAGAACACCCGATCATCACGTGATGTCTTGGAGCGACGAAAACATAATCGGTGCATACTAAAGGAAGAACACAATCTTATCTTGATATTTAAATGAGGTATCATCTTATTATGCTAACAAAGCGCTAAACAAGCAATATAAGATGCTATCAAACATCATATGTTTATTAGTGAAATTATATGGTTCCCGCAGATGATCTCTATCATGTGCATCGTGGTATGATCACTATCATACCTATATGTGTAAATCCAAGGTCTATGGATTTTACACGCTATGTGTGTTGTAAGAGTATCATCTCATACTTCTACTTACAACACTACCATATCATAACACTAGCCCAGCAACAATCTAAACTAGACGCCTCTAATTTATCCATTGCAAGTTTTACGTGGCTTAGGGCTTTCGAGATAGAACCGTTCTTACCTACGAACATGAACCACAACGAGGATAATCAAATTGTTGACAACTCGCTTGCAAAATAGATATTGACTATAGTAGGAGAGACAGACACCCGCTAGCAACTTATGCAAACTAGTTGCATGTCAAGCGTGGAACATGTCTCATGTGCGAGGACATGTAAAGTTTGTCCGGGCCGCTTCATCCCACTATGCCACCAATATCCAAAATTACAACAAAGTAGCAACAACATGATCATCATCGCCCACATACTCATATGTGTACTACCCGTGTAAAGTATCTACGCATAGATCCGGCTCTGATACCACTGTAGGGTTCGCAGCATAGAAAACAAAAATTTTCCTACGATGTGAACTATGTACCAAGATCTATCTACTAGATACAAACAACGGGCGGATGTATATCCGTAGAGAACATACCCTTGAATACCGACAAAGCTTAACGAGTTGAACTCGTGGTTGATGTAGACGATCTCTTGCCAATCTCAAGATCGAGAGGAAGTCCTAGCGCCGCAAAGCAGGAGCGCATCCGTGCTCGCACACACGTACAAGACACCGAGCAACCTCCGCCTCCTCGCTCCAGCGATGCAGCAGAAGCACAACCCTTTCTTGCCGAATAGCCACCGGGAACATGTATCTCGCTAGTCCGAGACCATGGGGAATAAATCCTAGAGGGTGAGAGAGATCCTTCACGAGGAGGTGTGAGTGAGAAGTGAGGAGGGGGGTGCCTTTTATAGGAGAGGGGGAACCCCAAGGGGGTGGCCGGAGTATGGGGGATTCCCCCTTGCCCTCCCCTCTTCATGTGGGTGGACACTCCACTCACAAAATTCCTTTAAATTCCCTCCACTCAAAATCCCACTCAAACTTGCTATTAAATTTCCACCAAATTTAATGCAAACTCTCATTAAATAAAACTATTTTATTTATTCAGAATTTTGTCAATTACTTTAATGACAAACATTCACATATAACCCCTTGCTAGAATTCTATTTCACATGCAAAACCACTTTATGCAATTTCACCCGAAAACCTATTTCGGTATCTAGTGAAATAAATCCCTGCGCTTGTTATTCTTTCCGGCATGAAACATTTGCTCCAACTGGATGTCAGTGTCCCTTAAGTGTGTCACCCTACTGTTCGCGAATAATGTGGACATGATCGAGACCCTTCTCTGATCAATAATCAGTAGCGGGACCTGGAAATCCATACTGACTCCCACACATTCAACGATGACTTTCCTATGATCGTCAGAACCTTTTATGCGTGTATCTTAATCCCTTTGTTTCATGATATATTACATGTCCGAGATTTGATCATCGGTATCTCCATACCTAGTTTGATCTCGTTACTGACATGCACTCTTTTCTCGTTCCCATGATATAACATTCTAGTGATCAAATCACTTGCTTGCAAGCTAACCAATGTGATATCACCGAGAGGGCCCAGAGTATATCTATCCGTCATCAGGATGGACAAATTCCACTCTTGATCCATGATTCTCAACATAACACTTTAGTAGCTTTGAAGCCATCTTTATAATCACCTAGTTACGGTGTGACGTTTGATGTCTACAAGAAACTCTTTCGGTGTTAGTGATTGGCATGATCTCATGGTCTAAGGATTAGGATCACTTCGTAAGTTGTTTATAGCAATATAAACTCAATGACTTTGATCGTAGTGCTATACTTCGGATGAACGTTCATCACATCATTACACTAATGTTGTGATCTCGTTATTAACAACATCCAATGTCTATGATCAGGAAACTGTGATCATCTTGTTAATCAATAAACTAGTTTATGAGAGAGGCATGACTAGGAACTTTCTGTTTGTTTATTAAACACACATGTATTAATGTTTCCGTATTAATACAATTATAGCATGCAAAATAAACATCTATCATATACTTGGAATACACATAATAAACACTTTATTATTGCCTCTCAGGGCATATTCTCTTCAGGTGGTTGCCGACGAGCTAGGTTTTGGGCATGCAGCAGAGAACGAGAGAGAGTGCAGGGAGGGTAGATAGAGGAAACTGGTAACGACTGGGGTTCCTCATGGCGAAGGAGCGGTACTTGTAGACGGCGAATAGTGGCGGCGAGGATCTTGACACCGGCGGCGCGGCGGACGGAGACACGCAGGTGCTTCGGGCGAACAAGAGGTGGACGACAACGATAGAACCGACGAAATGGTAAGTTTCCTGGGCCGACTATGGGCTCCTACTAGGCTGCGGCAAAGCAAGGTCGGCGGGCTGCTAGCGGATGCACACGCGGAAGAAAGAGGAGAAGAGAAGCTGGGCTGGGGCCCAGTAGGATTAGGGATTGTTTTTCTTTACAGAAATGTTTTTCTATTTCTATTTTTCCTTTTCTCTTTTGTATTTCAATTTGAAATCTATTTGGAATATTTTTAAAATACAAGAACTTTTATAAACATATCAAAATACTAGAGGGGCCCTTTTAATCCATTTGGGCTCCATAGGTTTTGGATTTTCAAAATATTCAAAAGCCATTTTGAATACATTTCAAAGAGAGAGGAAGGATTAGGGTTTAGGAATTCATTCTATTTCTTGTTGCATACATTTTAAATATGATGCTCATGAATGCACAAACAAGGCCTAATTTACATTTACTAAAACTAGGGGTGTTACATCTGGCTTTTATTCCACCCACATGTGTCCACCTAAGACACCGAATACTTGAAACCTGTTTCTTGACCATCGCACTATCCACATGTGTGAGCCTTGTTGGGATCCCTTGGGCTTGAACTTGATTCTAAATAATGTTTTGGGGCCACAACTAGTTCGGTATTTATATGTTACCTAATGTACATATGCCATGTTATGAGATGTTTATTACCTGTAGCTCGATGAGCGTTTATTACTATTGCGTAGGTGCGGCATTCTGTCACAGGAATATATTGTTTATGGCCTTTTCTCACGTGACAAGTGCGTGCAACCTCTAGGTCTATACGATACTTAGCTATACCTCTTAGGGGTATCCCATTTGGGTGGCCCTTAAAACATTCTCTGGTTTCTTGGAATGGTTTTGTCATGATGCTTTGTTGCTTTTTATTCGTGTATCGCTATTTGTGCACCCCTGCAGGATAAATCTTTTCGAAAAGTTGTCTCCGCGGTTATGGTTGACTTGGAGCACATTTTCTTGATCGTAGACAACATGCACTAAAGTAGTACTATACATGTGACTTGGATCTGACATGACTATGGGAAACTATCATGGAATGAGTGAATAAAATTATCCACTATGTGAGTTTTTCCTCAGAAGGACTTTCTCATTTGGTTTCAACAGAGAAATCCTAGGATGGGTTATGTTTAGTGTTATTATCAGGATTGGTTCCGAATAGGTCTCTCTTACCCCTCTCTAATAGCCGACGGTTGTATCGTGTCTCTATAGGTTGTTTAGTGCATGATTTATTGCCGCTATACCACCATACCCTTGTAGGCGAGGGCTGCCGAATTCTAATACTCACTATGTACTAGCCTCAGTACTGACCGCTCACTTTTTTCCTTTGCCCTTTGTCGGCACCCCTATTGCATTGACATGTATAAATTCGACGATGTTAGCAAGGTTACCTTTCCTACTTGTCCTGAGAAGGGTTATGGACGCTATTGGTTATTCTTTAGGACTCTTAGTTCAATTTACAACTTATCCATACTCAAATGTTGTATCATTTTCAATGTGATTTGGATCTTTGTAATGTAATATTTGTTTGTTGTATATATATGTTCTTGTGATTTCCATCATGGACTATTGTGTAATGGTATTACTTCATTTTCCACCCGCACGTAAGTTCTTGTTGGGCATCATCGAATCGTTTCTATGCGATATTGGCGGGAATCGCCAAAATCTACATATGGACGATTTGAGGGTGTTACAGCCTCCCCAACATGGAATCAAGTACAACCAAACACTGACAATACGCAGATGGAAAGTGAAATGAGGATTGTGCAGCACCGTTAGTCTCCATATGATTCAGGTATGAAATCTTCAACACCTCTTTCGATGTTTTTAATTGATGACACTAAGGTGGTGGCTCGAGAATGTAGAGGTCCCAACCTTTAATAAGGTAGAGATCCCTGTGTTTACAATGCTAGTCCATGGATCAATAGCTAGCATCCACAGTTAAGATGTAATATCAAGAAACAAAGGTCATAATACAACTTTATAACCAGGAATAAAATAATTCATTACATCTTACATAGCTCATTTGGCTATCTCATTACAATGCAGCATAAATAACTATATAGCATGGAGTCCTTCATCTTCAAAGTGCCACAGGAAATCATGTTGGTTGTAGACTTGTAATCCTAATCAACACACTTCACTAACATCAAACAAACCTGCAACATAATAAGTTACAACCACAAGGGTCAATACATTTGAATTGTATTGGCAAGTGATACTATGGTAGTATAGTGGTATCTATCATCTATATGCATTTGGATAAGTAGAGCTTAGGCTTGCTTTGCTCAAAATATATTTTGCTTATCATTTGAAAACACTAAGTTTTTGTTTGTCAAAATCACCCAAGGCATCCCCCAATAGAAATTGGTGATCCTTTAACCCTTGTTCTACCACAAGTTTTTAACTTAGAAATTGGGATGAGGAGATTCTTGATAGCTACCATGTCTTGATGCTCAAATTGTCCATTGCTCGGGACACGGCTAAGTACTTAGATTTTACACTCTGCAGAGGTGGTGCACTTTCCCGCAAGACTCGACATGCATCGAGACAAGATCTCTCAGAAGCCTTCCCTTAGACCAGAATGGACGCGCTCCAAACCTATCATCCCCTACCACCAACTGTCCATTTGGCTAAGTTATTGCAACCTATATGATCCAGGCAGAGCCCATAATGCCAAGTGGCTGCACTTGAAGCTTCTCAACATTTGACATCTCAAATCTCTTTGTTCCTGGGTGGCTTTCCACAAGTGAGATACACAAGGTTCACCAGTCCCCTGGCCTTGTGTAACCACTCAACATAAACCAATCCACCATTCCACCCAGGTGTTTCATTCACTTAGTTGTTTTATTAAGCAAAACATAAGTCAAAGACTTAGAAATATTCCATAGCATGAATATAATCCACCCTTGTTTTCTACTAGCTAAGCTAAGCATGATAGTAGTAGGAATATTGACTTAGGAAAATTCTACTAAGGTTTCATCTACTAGGATTTCCCATGGCATAGTTTATACTTAGCAAAAATTCCATGCAAGTCCTACTTAGAAATAACACTAATACATAGTGAAAATAATGGGACAAAAGTATGAATCACCAGTTGCCTTTTTGGTAGAGAATATAAGTTCACTTCTTGATCTTGCAATAGTCACACTCTTCAAATTCCACTATAATTCAATCAAGCAAGCAAATATTCAATCTACCATTCAAGCAATCATCACATAGAATAATAAAAACAAAGCAATGCATGCAAGCATGCCAAAGATTGTTTTATTTGGGAAAGTGGTTTATAATAAGTTATAAACATTTGAAAACACCTATTGGTCATTTATAAAAGTGGCAAAACCATTGGATATCAAGTTAGTTAAAATGGCCATTTAAATCATTTTTGTTTTGTTAGAAATGATTTAATAAAAGTAATAATTTCTAGTGTTTTGACAAATATATTTTTAAACAAAAATGTTAGTGTTTTAAGGTCAAGTGTTTAATATTAAAACCATTTGCAAAAGGTTTTACCTATAAACCATTTTTATACCAAAGCAATATTTTATTTTGTTGGAAATGCCTTTAAACAAAGTAATAATTTTTACTAGGGTTTACCAAATATGTTTTCAAATCCTAAAACTTGGTGTTTAGGGTCAGAGGGTTTAAATCAAATCATTTTCCAAAGGTTTTACTCAAAAAGCATTTTAAAACATATTCAACAATTTTATTTAGTTAGAAATGCTTTAATTCAAAGATTTATTCTCTAGCTTCACTAAATACTCTTTTAAATCCATAAGTTGGTTTTTATGGTCAGTAGGTTCAAAACAATCCATTTATAAAAGATTTTATCTTAAAAACATTTTTAGAATGAATTTTATACACAAAATATGCCTACACAAGTTTCTGCAAAAACAACTAAGTTTACAGAAGCAAATTACTAAACAAAGTACATGGTTGGATAGAATTCTTTTTGCTGATTCCGTTGATATAAAATTTGCAAAATTTGGACGTGTGGATCAAAAGTTATGCAATTTACAAATTCAAACAACTAATAGAAATGTTTCTCTCTTTTAAATCAAACTACAGGCCACGTGGTGTGTTTTCATTCGTTGATACCGGTTCGCACGGATCGGCCTACGTGGTGCGTTGGATTTAAAGTGGATCATGTGGCACAGATCGGCGCATACCTCTTTGTTAAGTTGTTCTATCTACGCCACAAGATGAGGATCTAACAGCTCACAGCGAATGACCAAAGTCTGGCGGCGCGGCGACGGTGGCTGGCGGCGGCGCGGATCTGGCGGTGAGGTTGCCGAATATTTAGCGAGCACAGGAGAGGGAGGAGTAGCTCACCGAGTTCGCCTCGTCGTATTGAAGCTCAAGGTACCCGCCGTTTGTCGAGGGGCGCACGAGGTCGATGCAGATTGCTTGTCGGAGATCCTCCTTGCGTCGGGCACGCTCTGGCATCGTCGAAGGTGAAGCTTCGAGGCACAAGAAGACAAGACGAGAGTGGAGTTAGACGCGCAAGAGAACGGTGGTTGTACATGCATTAACGAGAGGGAGAGGGGCGATCAGTACTCACCGGGGGAACTCGCCGGAGTCGAGGCAGTGGACGGTGACGTTCGGTTGTCGACGTTGCCGAGGTTACGGTGCTCGCGTGGCTGAACGGGCGGCACAGGGAGATGCGCAAGAGGCTGGGGATTACGCTCATGTGCTCTGGGGGCAGTGGGGCTGGCGGCGGTGGCCGGTAATCGGAGAAAAGTTTTGTCGAAGCAGAGGATGCTCAAGTGCAAAATCAAGGCAGCCTATGGGCAGTGAGTGTGGGGCGTCTGGGGGGAAAGATAGAGGGGAGCGAGGCGCGTTGATGAGCGTAGTTACATCGGCGATTAACTCGCGAGATTATGTCGAATTAAGCCACGGAAATCAAGCAGTAACGGGAGAGAGAGGAGGGAGGAACTGGTCGCGGCGGGTTGAAGAGATGACTGACAGGTGGGGCTGCTTCGTCAGCGTTAGAGAGAGAGAGAAAGGGTGGGGTCCAGCGGTCAGTGACTTTGCGGGTGAGAACTGCGGTGTGAACCGTTTTCTGCGGGTGAGAGGGGAAATGGGATAGCTGGGCCTGATGGGCTAGGTTAGCTGGGCTAGTTTGTTTCCTTTTTTATTCTGAATCCTTTTTCTTTTTCTATTTAGATTTTCTATTTTGATTTTATTCAAATGATTTCAAACCCTTTTTCTTTTAAAATCTTTTCAAACTTTTCAGCAAGTTTCTGTACTATTTTAAACATATATTTAAAATCCATTTTTAGAATAATCATTTCATTTACACATGGTTTGTTATTTATTTAAATAGACAATTTTTTTATTCAAACAAGATTTAATTATATTTTTAAGCTCTTTATTTGAATTCTAATTTTCACTAAACCTTTTTCAGTAGGTTTTATTTATTTAATAGGGTGTTCAATAATTCACTTTCAATTATTTAAAGTATTTTAATATGATTATTCATCATTTAATTTGGGCAAATGTCTTTATTCCAATGAAATCAAATATGGTTTTAATTCCATAAATTTTATTTAGATGATTTCTTTGATTCCATTTAAGTTAATTAAATAACTTTTATTCCACTTGGGTAAATTCCAACTATTATTTTCCCATGATTTAATTAATCATTTCTATTAGGAATTTTATCTTTATTCAAATCTAATTTTAGAATCTCGTTTAATGCCATAAAATTTTATTTGAATATTCTTTATCCATTTATTTTATTTGGATTTGGATTATCTTTATTCATTTGCTTATGGATTAGGCCAAGTTTTAATTTGGCTTTTAAATATTCCTTATTTATTTATTCCTTTCCTTATCTTATAAAATCCATATCTTTTTATTTAAAGATCCAAACTTGGTGATTCCAATTTGTATAATTTTATTTGATATTGGCTTATCATTTTAAATATCTTTAGGATTATTTTGCTCACAATTTGGTATGGATTTAGATAGGAGATTTATTAGCTTTGGAAATTATTTCCTTTCATCTTGTTAAATTCATAAGTTTTTATCCATGGTTCCAAATTAAGTGAAACCAATTTCTATGGTTTTATAATATTTTTATTTGTCATTCTTGATCATTTATAAATGTTTGTTGACCAATTTTTATATGGATCAAATACATAGGCTTAGAGAGATCTTGGAAATGATTTTCTTCCATTAGGGTTTTAGGGTTTTGGTTTATTTTCCAAGTGTTTAAATTTCAAGATGCATTTATGAAGAATGCATTTCACTTGTTTTGAATTTAGTTGGATTCAAATTTTATTCAAAGTTTATCATGATGGGTTTTTAAGTTTCCATTTAGAAATAAAAGTTTCTTTTCATCCTAAATTTCAACAATTATTTATTTTGTTTATTTATTTTTCACATTACAAAATTTGGAAAACTTTGGGGATGTGACAGGGAAAATCCGTAACATCCCAGGATTAGCACCTCAAAATAGACAGGACACATGTTTGTGCATTACATTCATGCATAAGAAAATCTGGGGAATTTTCGCACAAAACTAAAGAAGATATAGAGGGATCGAGATCTCTCTTGTTCAGATGGAAACATTAGGGCAGGTGCTATAGATTTCGACTTGAACTTTCCAGAACTCTTTGGTTAAAGGGGGAAGTGATTTAAACATGTATTTGAATTCAAGTGAAGTTAGAATAAAAATCAAAAATGAATTATGGAATATTAAATATTTAGTAGAAATGGAACTTCTTGAATAAAGTAATATGATCTTATAATAAATAGATAACAGTAAATTAATTGGAACAAATATTACAAAGTCTTACATTTGTATAAAAGGAAAAGAATTAGAACAATAAATAAGAAATAAATTAGTAATTATAAATAAGACATAAATATTTATAAGTTCCAACCTACAATAATGGAGAAAACATTTACTTTATTATCATATAAATAATATTTCAATGTCTTTACAATTTTAGGAATTATCATAAAAAAATAACTTTAAAACAATAATCCAAACATTACTGTTTTGTACAAATGTTGAAAAGGAAAAAAGAAATTACGAGTATATGAATAAAAAATTACATAAGAATAAATTAAAATCCTATGCTAAATCTTTAAGGAGATTCCTTCATCTTCGTGATCTTTTCTTCTGTATTGGATCCCTGCAAATGTGAATAGAAAACAAAGAAACTAAGAGAAATGGGTTAGTTTAAATGGTTTTTCTCTCAGAAGGTACAGTGTGATGCACTGTAATCATTTCATCACTGAGCTAATCATAAAAGGGGCAAGTTTCACCAAATAGTGGTATTTGTTCTTATCAAAATTGTCTCAGTCCAACATCATTGACAGAAATATTGGGGTCAAGCTTCACCAGAATAGTAAAAGGCAAAACGTAAAAACATCAGGAAAATATCCCACTTTTACAAGAACCCATCCACAACTTAAAAGCTACATAAGTGGGAACTTGCACCATACCAGGCACACTCACAAGTAGCTCAGACGCCACATGCAGTTAGTGTGTTGTCAACAACAAGTGAGAGGGAGAGGGCATAAAGTCACAGCTCTCCCATAGCAAGCCTATCTTGCTTACCAGTTCACAACCACAACCAGAGTTCTCTCTTAAGAACACACAAGGAACCACATAACATTTTCAGCCAGATTTCCATCATCTCAACCAGCAAAACCTTACAGAAACCTTATCAGAATACCACCATGATAACTAAATAGGAGGGGGTGGATCAGGTGTTGGGAAAGGACAAGCCAGAAAAGCAACATTCCTAATCAGGGAGGAGCAGGTATAGTTGCACGAGCTGCAGAGCAAGGTCAAGGACGTATAACTAGCAACTGCAAACACTAAGGTAGCAGGCAACAACAACACCAGGCAATATCTACCACAATCTACTCAAGATCATTGGTAAACCTCCAATCTTTTTATCCAACACTTGATCACCTACATGTATATAAAATGGTTGTTGGGAAATATCCTTAGTATTCATGCAAGAGACATGATCTGCACATCATAGGATTTTTAAGAAAAGGGGCAATAAAATAACACTTGTTCAAACTTTAGCCTAGGTCTCAGACTATGCATCACTGACCCAAGATGACACTATCTAGTCTTTAAACTAGATATCAGCCATTACAAAATTGGTTTTCTGTTGGGCACATCCCAAATTTTGGGTAGCACCTCAACAGAAATTAAGAGAACAAACATCTCTCTATCATTAAACCATCTTATGCAAGTTTCCATAAGCCAAATACATTATTCACTTTCCTAAAAAATCATTCATGAATCATTTTTTCTCTAAGATCATTACAGAAAATACTCATAGAGTATTGCTTATATAGTTATAATTCTAGTTTCTGTGTACCATCGGGATAAAATTCTAAAGTAAACAAATACATAAAGATTCCTCATAATCAAACCTTCAGAACAAATTCCAAATATATCCAGCAACACTGCTTCCAACATTGAAGTACTCTAATTATGACCCAATAAGTATATCCATCCAAAGAAATAATAATGGCACCTTAGATCGAGTTAGTACTTTCTAGTTTAAACTAGATAGCAACATATCAAACCATGAATTGCCACAAGTCACATTCCAATAAATGGTAGCATCTCTATAGAAACTCAAATTATCTATATCATCATATAAGGTTTCACTAACTTCATAGAAATCACAGATTAATTCCAATGTATGTGCCACTCAAAGTGGGTGTCACAAGATCTAGCCTAACTAGGCAGTCCAAAGATAGAGTTCA
Source organism: Avena atlantica (assembly GCA_910589765.1). NCBI lineage: Eukaryota > Viridiplantae > Streptophyta > Magnoliopsida > Poales > Poaceae > Avena > Avena atlantica. The sequence continues at coordinate 488,933,774 of OU342735.1, read as the reverse complement.
TAACTCAACAATCTTTTGAAAATAAAAATTAGTAATCATCTTCCTAAACATCACAGTTTAGGAATCATACATATCTATATATCTCCACTCAAGTTCATCAGAGATAATTACAAAGGGAATTAACTAAAAAAAACTCAACCGTGAAGCACATCCACCATAACCAATAACTTTGTTTCTAACATAGTCAGGAAGGCATCAGACTAACACTGATAGTAAGAAGGGTTCAGGCATCAGACTAATAGTGATAGTAACCACCGTCAACAAGTCCATAATAGGGTAGATAACCAATCCATAAACCTAATCACAGACGATAAGCATACAATAGATCATCATTTACATTTGCACACATAGTAACAGGGAAGAACCCTAGTTTTTCTCTGTGGGCACATAGAGAGAGCACTTTGCAAGAGCACACAGAGAGAAAGCACTACGTGAGTGCACAGAGAGAGTGTAGAGAGGAGTGAAAGGTAAAGACTTACTCGAGGTCCTCGCAAAGTTATCGAAGAGGAAGCAGAGAGGAGGCCGGCAGTAGAGAGGAGCGGCGGCACGGGGAGCACCCCGAAGGGGCGCTGCGACCCGCGCCAGCATCTCATCGAGGAATTCATAGGATGAGAATAGCATCAGCACCGTCAAGGGATCACCGGAGTGTCGAGAGCATGACGGAGCTCCAAACCCTAGTCACGGGGTGGAGTCTATAGGGGTTCGTAGGATGGAAAAAATTCTATCACATGAACACACAAAAGCCAAGATATAATCGATGAGATCGGTTCAACGAGTTCATAGAGTACTAACCCTCGAAGATCCAAAGCGTTTAACAAGATCAGATTCTCATGGTTGATGTAGTCGTTCACTTGCCGATCTCAAGATCGCGAAGACGATCCTTTTGGCACTGTGTTCCGACGCTGTGTTTTGGCAGCGCTTCCATAGTCGGTCACACGTTCGGTACTCGATGAAGACCTTCCTCTCCCTTATTCCAGAAGTCAGTGGAGGTTGTATCTCTCTCCTCACGATTCTGGCAGCATGACAACATAGTGTCAGAAGTAGAGGGGAGATCCCGCAGGTCTTCGCCTAAGCTGGAGCGAGTATGGTGGAGTAGAGAGAGAGCCTCGGGGCTAGAGTTTAGACACCGAGGGAGTAGAGAAACCGGCAGCTAGGGTTTAGACGGCGGAAGAAATTTAGAGGCAAGCTAGGGCGCCGACAGCAGGAGGGGAGGCGCCTAGGGTTTAGAGGGGCGCCGGCTAGGTGCAAGGTGTAGGGAGAGGGGGGCCCCCTCCCTTTCTTTTATAGGTGGGAGGGGCAGCTAGGGCTATCCATGTCCTCCACCAACTCCTTTGCTGGTCAGCGACTTGGTGGAGGGAAGGGAAACCTTCTCTCCCAAGGTTTCCTTTCCTTCCACCACTAGGTAACCATGTTGGGATTTGACTTTTCAAATTGGCGTTTGACTTTCAAACTAGAGTTTGATTTATCTCTTCCATTCCCCAGCCAAGTGACCTAGTACATGATGCAACCATTCCACTTTTTCATGACACATCCATGTACCCTTCCCACTCCGGATCGATGGACCTTCTACACCCTTCTAGAACATTCCGGTAAAAACACCAAAACCATTCCCGAACTCCGGAATTGGACTTTCCTTATATGAATCTTATTCTCCGAACCATTCCGGATCTCCTCGTGATATCCCAGATCCAATCCGAGACTCCGAATAACATTTGGTCTCTACTCACATTCCATATCTACTAAACAACATCGAATTCTTAAGTATGTCTCCCTACGGTTCGTGAATTATGCAGACATGATCGAGACTCTTCTCCAATCAATAACCAATAGAGGAATTTGGAAATTCATATAGCTCCCACATATTTCTATGATTACTTCATGATTGAATGAACCATTTAAATACGATACCAATTTCCCTTTGTCTCGTGACACTTTACTTATCCAAGGTTTGATCGTCGGTATCTCTTCATACCTAGTTCAACCTCGTTACCACTAAGTACTCTTTACTCATTCCTGTGATTTGTGATCCCTTGTGACCTAGTCACATGCTTGCAAGTAAAATGGATGACATTCCACCGAGTGTGCCAGAGTATATCTATCCGTCATATGGATGGACAAATCCCACTCTTGATCCATGTGCCTCAACACATACTTTTAGAATACCTAATGCCACCTTTATAACCACCCAGTTACGGAAGTGGTGTTTTTTTGCGACTTAAACAACTTTCATTCATCAATCATCAGGTTTATAATCGTTCAGCAAGCATTGCTCTAAGAAAGAAGGAACAAAATTAATCCATAAGCATCTACATTGACTAGCAGTAGCTTGCTTCGCACAAAGGTGTGCGCCAACATTTGCAGCCCGCCCGATGAAACTCAATTGGAAACATTCCAAATTACTGCTCAACTCCTCAATCTCCCTAAGGATCGGAGCAACTTCCGACCTTTCAGCGTCTCGTCTTCTGCACATATTAACAACGTCATTGGCATCAGTCTCCACCTCAACCCTAGTAATTACCATGTCACAAGCAAGTTTAACTCCATCGCGTAGTACAAAGGTTTCCATGGTGACTGCATTAGCAGCTGCACCATACCATATTGCTTGACCCCTCATCAACACTCCCATATGGTTGCGCATGACAAGTCCTGTTGAACCATCACCACATGATATGTTGAAATTCGCATCTACATTAATCTTTGTAACACCTTCAACTGGTGCTCTCCACTTCGGCTAGACTCTTGTCTCCTGTTCCCGGCTAGTTTTGCCACTAATCGCAAGATCAGACGCAATATCGATAGCCTACTTAACAGACTAGGACACCGTCCTTCTTTGCTTGCCATGATGCCTTGCATTTCTTTCAGACCAAACAGCCCAGCAGCCACATAAAATCATGGCTGCAACTTTTTGGTCAACCTTGTTACTATCAATAAGATCAATAGCCCATGACGATGAATGTAGCTTGGGTACTCGCACCCCTGTGATATCCTTGATCTCTGACCAAAATAGCTTTGCCCAGGTGCATTAAAAAAGCATGCCAAATTGTTTCATCCTTGCCACAAGCCGAACAGAAAGAGATCCTTTCCATATGTCTCCCCTTAAGCACCGATCTGCAAGGAATGTATCCTTTAATGACCCTCCAAGAAAAATTCCGAACCTTCGGTGGTACTTTAACTTTCCATAGCTTTTTCCAAAAAGAATGTTCCGAACCTCCAGAGCCCCCCGTAGGTTCAATCACCGCATTTGATTCCAGCAATTCCTTTTAAGCTGACCGAATTGTGAAGTTGCCATGTTTCTCCAGATGCCAAGCCCACATATCCTCTTCTAAGTGACCATTTGGAATTTTTAAAACTGCATTAACATCCACCTTTTCTAGATTCGCTGCCAATACATCTTCATTCCAATCACCCATGTTTCGATCCAGAAGTTCATGTACCATGGTCACATCCGAATCCAATCTCCTAACCAACGGCATCCTCCTAGGATTTGTAGGGATCCATAGATCTTCCCAAATCTTAGTGCCTCTTCTGTCTCCAATACGTTTAACCAAACCTAGGTTCAGTGCTTCTCTCCCATAAAAAATGGCACGCCAGGTATGAGAATAATTCCTCTTATTGTGTGCATTCATGAAATCCCCTTCATGAAAATATTTGCCCTTCAAGACTCTCACACAAAGGGATTCTGGATTAGAAATTAATCGACACCCCTGTTTCGCTAGCATAGCTTTATTAAAGAGGGCGAATTCTTTAAAACCCATACCACCACATGCTTTGGGCTTAGCAAGATCAGACCACTTAACCCAGTGCATCTTCCTTTTCTCCTCATTGCCACCCTACCAAAAACGAGCTACAATTGTTGTGATCTTATTACATAACTTCTTGGAAAGTTTGAAACAGCTCATTGAATAAGTTGGAATTGCTTGACATATTTATTTTATCAATACTTCCCTTCCGACACTATTCAACAATTTTGGCGACCAACCTTGAACCAATTTCTTAATAGCAGCTACAATGTGCTCAAACTGGTCATCTGAGGATCTCCCAAGAGCAGTCGGGAGATGAAGGTATCTCTCCACCAACACCTTTGTTGGGATATCATTCCCTTGATGAACAACCTCTTTCATTCTATCATCCGCGTTTGCACTGAAAAAATAGCAGACTTCTGCTTATTCACCATTTGGCCTGATCCAATTCTATATAACTCCAGAATCTCCTGCAGCCTATTGGCTCCCTCACTTGTTGCCTGAGTAAACACCAAGGAATCATCTGCATATAACAATTATGAGATCCAAGGGCAATGAATCCCAACTCTAACTCCTCGCGATAAATGTCCCGCACCATAGTATTTCAACATGCATGAAAACCCTTCTACACAGATTAAAAAGAGGTACGGCGAGATAGGATCTCCTTGTATAATACCTCTAGTAGGTTTGAAAATATCAAAGTAATTTCCATTAACCCTCACAGAAAATGATGTTGTTTCAACACAACACATCACCCGCTCAATCCACTCACTTGCAAACCCAATTTAGTCATAATGTCTCTCAAATAGGCCCATTCAACCCTGTCATAATCATTGGCCATGTCAAGTTTGATAGCACATGCTCCTGACTTCCCTTTCTTCCTCTTCAAATAATGAACGCATTCATATGCAAGTAATACGTTATCCGAGATCAACCGTCCAGGTACGAATGCACTTTTTTCTTCCGAAATCACAACATCGAGTAATGGCCTTAGACGCAAAGCAAGAACCTTGGATGCAAGCTTATACAAAACATTGCATAACGAAATTGGCCTGTACTGAGCTAACTCCTGAGGGTTCTTTACCTTTGGAATCAGTACAAGAACAGTGGTATTGACAATCTCCGGCATATTCCCCCCATTCAAGAACTCTTTGACATCCGAACAAATCGCTGGTTTCATGACATTCCAATGGCGAACATAAAATCTAGCGGTCAGCCCATCTGGGCCAGGCGACTTGTTAGGGTGCATCATAAATAAAGCTCTCTCTATTTCGTCATCACTAATTGGTCTGTAAAGCTGGTCATTCATCTGACCGCTAATTTTCGGGATGACCCAATCCGTAACCAACCTTGCATTAGTATCCTCTTGTGAAGTAAAAAGGGTTTTATAGAACCCGATTGCTTCTGCCTCCAATGCTTCCTGAGAGGACACAATAACACCATCAGCTTTTTTCAGAGATTTAATCTTATTCCTTCTTGCTCTTTCTTTCATTTTGGCATGGAAGAAGGATGTATTACGATCCCCATCTGCCAGCTAGAATACTCAAGATCTCTGCCTCTCCAGGACTTCTTCTCTTGCTAGTAGTTCTGAAATCCTCGCCATAAGAGATTTTTCCTCTCTAGTTGGGCCATGTTGCAGGTTGTTAGTTCTCACACTCTCCAGCCACTTCCGCAAAGCCTGTAACTGTCTCTTGATAGAACCAAATTTATTAGAGCTCCAGCTCTTTAAGCTCTGACAGATATCACTTAAAGCAGTATATAACTCCTGGAGATTTTGGCCATTTGAATTCCATGCCGCCTCAACTACCTGTGAGTAGCGATCATGACGTGTCCATGCGTTATCAAACCTGAAAGGTTTTGAACTCACTTCATCTTCTAGCCAATCTGAACTCCTAACCGAGATCAGAAGTGCATAGTGATCAGACTCGCAACATTGGACATGATTAATAATTGTATTGTCATAGCACTCCAAATACCTATCATCACTAAGAGCTCTGTCTAGCCTGACCTTTATATTTTGATCCCCGTGCTATCTGTTATCCCATGTATATGGCGAGCCATAAAAACCCAGATCATCAAATCTACACTCCTCAATAGCCTCCCAGAATCCCTCCATCATCCATTCGTGTCTTTCATTCCCTCCCAATTGTTCGATGGCATAGAGAATCTCATTAAAATCACCAGCGCATAACCATGGCTTATTATACTCCTTCCTCATAAATTTTAGAAGGTCCCAACTAAGCTTCCTCCTCGATCTGACAGGATTACCATAGAAGCCAGTGAACTTCCATTCTCCATCACCCAACTCATCATTCTGGACAAACACATCTATATGGGAATTAATAAAGGATTTCAAACTGACCTTTGAGTCATTATTCCAATATAGGCATAGTCCTCCGCTCATACCAACACTCTTTACTCCAAAAGCATTTGAAAAACCAAACTTCCACCTCAGCTCCTTAGCTCTCTTATCATTCATCTTGGTTTCCAAGAGAAAATCCAGATGAGGAAGTCGCAACCTGACTAGGTTACTGATCTCACGAACTGTCTCAGGCCGCCCTGCACCTCGACAGTTCAAACTCAAGATATTCATTGCTCCCGGAGGTCGTCCGCTAGGTATGCCATCGATCCAGAGTTTGACTTCTCCACTGCTTCACCATCTCCTCCCTTCTGTTTCTTCTTATTTGCACTTTTCTGGGGTGTCGATAAAAGATCCGTTTCTGTAGAATCACTGAATACTCCAATCATATCAGCAACTTTAGACCCACCTCCCACCAGAACCACCGCATGTTTTGTGTTCGCAGTTGGGTCCTTACTAGCAATAGAGTTCAGAGCAGGTCTTTTCTTCCCCAAATAATAGGCATCGACCATGTTAATATCTACATCCTGATCTAGACCATCCTCCTTACTTCCTACCAGATCATCAACGCCCTCCTGATTGGCCGATGCATTCCATCTCCAGCTTCCCTCACAAGGGGAATCTCCCAACCCAGAATAACCTCTTCCTCCTCCACGTCTAAAAGGGCCTCTACCCCTTCCACTCCCTCTTGTAGTACCAGCTCTTCCACCAGCCGATCCATAGCCTCCACCCCTACTCCTCCATTCATCAGCAAGAATGAAATCTCCCCACTCAAATTTCGCCACATCATGCTCTCCCGTACCACATTATTTAAACCAGTGTCCAATCAGTCCACATAAATTACAAAACATAGGCATCTTCTCATATTTGACTTGGTACCAATCCTTCTTTCCTCCTCTCATTATCGAGACAAATATTTCAAGATTTTTGTTGACATCCAGCTCAACTCTCAGTCTGACGAAGGAGCCAACATATCCCGCCGGTAGCTTAATCTGGACTTTGGTAATTCTTCCCATCTTCCTGCACATGCCTTTAATCACCACTTCATTGAGATAATTATCCGGCAACTTGAGTACCCTGGCCCAAACATCGACTTTATCCAGGACCACCGATCTAGGGTTAGTGAGCCCATCATACTCTTTGATAATCATGGCACTATTGCGAAAGAGACATAGCCTGTTGATCATTGCTGAATTCCAGTCTGCCAAGCACCCAAACTAAATCGTGAACAAGTTCTCCTTAATCTGCCTCCAACGCACTTCCTTTGCCGGGCTCCAAGTAGATCGCATGTCAGCATAAAGAGCCGACGGACTGATGCCCTTATCTGTATGGACTCGAGCAATCGCGAGCCACTTTGCATTGATCGCTTTATCCCCGATCTCCTCGTCCCATAAAGTGGTGTTTGATGTCATCAAAGCATCCATCCGGTGATGGTGATTAACATGATCTCATGGTCGAAGGATTATGTTACTATGTATTTGAAAGCTTGTAGCAAACGAACTCTAAATGACTTGATCTTATGCTACGCCTACTATAGGAGTGTGTCCATAATATCATTCTCCTAATGACATGATCTTATTATTAATAACATCTAATGTCCATGATCAGGAAACCATGATCATCTATTAATCAACAAGATATTCTAACAAGAGGCTTTACTAGGTACTCTTTTATGTTTACAAAATACACAAGTATTAATGTTTCCGGTTAATACAATTATAGCATGGGATGTAAACATTTATCATAAATACAAAGATATAATAATAACCACTTTATTATTGCCTCTTGGGCATATCTCCAACAGTCTCCCACTTGCACTAGAGTTAATAATATAGTTTAAAAACTTTGTGTATTCAACGCCTATGGCTTTCTGGTGTTGTATATACACGATTGCTAGTGGTAAACATAATCTTCGGATCTGGAACTTCGAGGTCCGTGTGTATTTGCATGTCTTTGCTATCTACGCATCACTCATTCTCCAATGAGATGGCATTGTATAAATTTGGTCTTTTGGAGAGACCTTTAGTTCCCGGTTAAACCATGTCGATACAATTGTCATACATTATATCTTCATAGTACTAGCCTACCGTGAACTACACCTATTTTTATAACAAACTACTTGACACAAATGCCCTCTTTTGCTTCTACAATAATAGTCATATATATAGCCTTTTATTATAGTATATGTCACAATATCTTAACTTTGGAACTCATCCAAATCCATTATGGAACTTTATTTCCACAGTTTAAATTGAGATAAACTTGATTTGTATCTTGTGACAAAACTAGTATCAATGTAACACTTTACAATGAACTATCTATGTAGAGGTCCCTACCCAATATGGTAGATCCCTCCTGTGTTTTACAATGCTAGTCCCTGGATCAATAGCTAGCATCCACAGTAAGATGTAATATCAAGAAACAAGGTCAAAATATAACTTTATAACCAGGAATAATATAATTTTATTACATCATACATAGCTCATATGGCTATTACAATACATTGCAGCGGAATATATATAGTCATGGGTCCTTCATCTTCAAAGTGCCACAGGCAGATGTTGGTTGTAGACTTTGTAGTCCTAGTCAATCAAACAATCTTCATATAACAAAAAAATCAACCTGCAACATTACAAGTTACAGCCACAAGGGTCAATACATTTGAATTGTATTGGCAAGCTTCACTTTTGTGTAAATATGAGTGGATCCTATCAATACATGCATATTTGGTTAAGTAGAGTTTAGGGCTTATTTGCATAAAGCAATATTTATCCTATCTTTTCAAAATGGTTTGGTCCTTTGTCAAATCTCTTTTCCAAGTTTCTTGAACTCCTTGGTAGAAACTCAAGTGTTCAAGTCCTTGTCAAAATTCCTTGAACTACTTGGTAACCCCAAGTGCAACAAGTTTATGAAATCTCATGAGTCCCTTGGTAACCCCAAGTACATCATGTTCTTGAGCACCTTGGTAACCCCAAGTGCAACAAGCTTAACAAAATCTCTTTGAATTCCTTGGTACCCCCAAGTGCATCAAGTTTTTATTTTTCAGAAGTTGGAATGTCAAGATCTCCCATGGTTCAAAATTTAGTTGCTCAGTATTGTCCATAACCGGGGACACGGCTAAGTACTTATATTTTATTAACTTCTGCAGAAGGAGTACACTTTACCCACATGACACAATCCCATCTTGTTGCCACCAGTGGCCTACTGGATTAGTGCTCACCAAGATGGAGTACTGGCAGACTGAGAGTGTGACGAAGTCTTTCCAAAAGGTCCTTCCATACATCATTGCTAGCTTATCTTCATCCCCCATGAAGCATTCCAGATCCCCATGTCCGGTAACTAAAGACAATGTATGGTTCTTCCTAATGTAGTTGACTAAGCCAGAGCCATAATAACATGTGGTTGTACACGAAAGCCACAATTGGAGAGACATGTTCAATCTCTAAGTTTCCTAGGTGGTTTTCATTTGGAGCACAACACAAAGTGATTGCCATAGACATGGTTCCTTTTGTTGCCACCTTCTCCAAGAACATAAAGTGTCCACCACCTAGGTGGTTCATTGAGTCCTTGTTTTATTATGTAAAACACAAGTCCTTTTCTCAACCTTTGTAAAATCTCAACATGTATCTCTTTTCAAAACATAGCATGGCTAAGCATGTACAACTTCAATATTTTTACTAAGGAGTGTATAGGGAATCCTATTAGGATTAGCATAGCATAAGTATAAACATTTTCATGCATGTTTACAAAATCCACTAAGTATAATGAAAATAGTAGGTCTTTTGTATGATAGTGTAACTTGCCTTTTTGGTAGGGAATGAGGATTTACTCCTTGATCTTGCTAGTCTCACACTTTGCTAATTTCACTACAATCATTCAAACAAGCATAGTATCAAGTAGCATTCCAAACCAATATTGAACCAATATTTCATACACACAAAGCAATGGGTTCTAAATCATGCATGGGAACATGCTTAAGATGGTTTTATTCACAAGGGAGGTATCCACTAGGCTTTTAACTTTGTAAGGTCCACATTGGTCATTTACCAAGATGGCAAGGTCATTAGTTAGAGGGTTTTGCTCAAAATCTATTTTAAAATCCATTCAACATTTTATGTGGTGAAAATTATTCTTTTCAAAGCAAAACTTTATATTTTTCAACAAGTGAGTTACCCTTGGAAAGGCTTGGTGTTTTGGGTCAGTAAGTTTGGTTCATAACATTTTCCCAAAGTTTTTCTTGCAAAAACATTTCCATAATAAAATCAATGAGTTTATTTGGCTAGAAAATGGCTAAGTTAAATAATTCAACTTAAATTTCACAAAAATCATTTTTAACACTATGGGTTGGTTCCTAGGGTCAGTAAAGTCACACAAATCCATTTTGCAAAAGATTTAATCCTAGAATCAATTTTAAACAATTTTTATACTCTAAACAAGTACACAAATGTTTCTGTAAATTCAAACAAGCTAACAGATACTATTTTCAAAACTAAGGCCATGGTTGGCTAGGGTTTGTTCTCCTGATTTTATTGATATAAAATTTGCCAAATTTGGACGTGTGGTTTGAAAGTTACAATGGTTTGAAAATCACAACTAAATCAGATTTCAAATCTGTTTTAAACAGAACAGTGGACACGCGGCAGGTTTCTATTGGGTGGTACCGCTTCGCTGCGGATCACGCTGTGGAGCGTTGGATCTGATGTGAATCGTGCGGCTCAGATGCTCCTGTACCGTTTCGCTTAAGTCACTCTGTCTACGCCGCAGGATGGGAATCTAACGGCTCTCGTGTGCTTGACTAGAAGCTGGCGGCGCTAGGTCGACGACGAGCGGCGGAACGGCTAGCTGGCGGCGGCGCTAGCGAAACAGGACGTGAAAAAGAGGGAAAGGATGCTCACCAGGATCGCAATGCAACGCTGATGCTCAACGTGCTACCGGTTGGTGGAGGAGCGCACGGGGGAAGTCGTAATTCTTTGCCGGAGTTGCTACTGGCGACGGGCGGCTCTGGTCGAGGTCGAGGACGTCACTGGAGATCACCCTAAGGCAAAACGGAGGCGCGGTCAGGTGCGTGAGGTTAAGGCAACGCTGTATGCGTGAACGAGAGGGCGCGGGGCGGTCGAGGCTTACCGGGGGAGGTCGTCGGAGAAGAAGCAGACACGGTGGCGCTCTGTGTTTGACGAAGGCGAAGATTGGAGGCGCCCTAAGACAAACGGAAAACGCTGTTAGGTTCGTATGAGCTTGGAGATCATCATCGTGTTCTCGGGGAGGAGAGGGGTGACCGGAATCTACCTGTGGGGCTCGTCGGAGAAAGAGGCAGACGGTGGTGATGGTGGTCAAGGTGGTTGCCGACGCTTTGGGTCGCTCGGGGGCAAGCTGGTGCTACGGGGATGATCGCCAGGAGGTGTGGATCACGAGAGCATGGTCGAGGAGGCAAGGGGCGGCGAGGGCTGCCGGAATTGAGGGCGGAGCTCGTCGGAGACGGCGGCGGTGCAGAGAGAAATTGGGGCGGCCTGGTGGCAGAGGGGGGAAGTGGTCTGGGGAGAAAGGAGGGGAAGGCGCTGGCGCTTAAGTATGCAAGGTCAGAGGAGAGATTAACGCAGCCATTACTCGTGAATTGAACGCGCGGTTGAATGACAGAGAACGGCAGCGCGGTTTGGGGAGGAAGGGGTCGCGCGGGTGTGGACGATGAACAGTGGCGGTGGGTCTACCTGTCAGTGGGAAAATGAAATGAGGGAAGGGTCCACTGGTCATACACTGCGCGGGTCTGAAACGGGGTGCAAATCGTTTTCTGCGGGGAAAGAAGCTGGGCTGGTTGGTGGGCTTAGTGGGCTGCCTGGGTTGGGTTGTTGGGCCAGTTTTAGTGGGTCGAGTCTGATTCCATTTTTTTTTATTCTGTAGTCTTTTCTTTTTCTGAAACTATTTTCTGTTTTGATGTTCAAACAAACATTCATACATTCAAATGATTCAAACAATTTCAAACATTTGTAATGGGTTTTTGGTGCTGTTTATCAACATAAACCAATTATTAATTAAAATACTATTTTTATAACCTTTTATTGATTAAATAAGAGGGTCCTTTATTTATTTAATATGATTTGATTTTTTTAATAGACTCTTCATTTGAATTCCAAACACTTTCATAATCAAATCAGTAGGTTTTATTTGGAAATAAAGAATGCTTGGAACTTGTTTAAAAATAAAAATAACATTTTATTTTAGGGTCTATTATTAATTATATAAATAGACCTTATTCATTTATTTCCCATAGGATTTTGTTTTATTAGAATATTTATTTTGAATCTAAAATAAACCAAAATACTTCAATAAGTTTTATTTGAGAAAATAAATTATTTGGTAATCTCATTTGAAATAAATAAATAGGTTTTAGTGTTTATTTAAAATGGAAAGAGCCTTTACTTTAATAAAATTTGGATATTAAATCCTTATTATTTTATTTAAACAATCCTTTATTATTTTTAAATAAACCTTTGCTACTTTATTTAAAATAATTTTTTTTTATTTCCAAAGCTTGGCCAAGGATTAATTTGGCTTTATAACATAATCTTTATTTATAAACTTCTATTTCATTTGAAAACAAATCTTTTCATTTGATTGTTTTAAAATAATAATTTCCAATTGTTTCCTTTTATGAAATGTTTATCCTTTTAAATCTTTTTAGGATTTTATTTAATTCTAATGGGTTTGAGGTTCCATTTTAATTCAAAAAGTTTCTTCTGGTTCTGAAAATCAAACAAAGTTTTATTTTATTCATTTATTTTCACATTACAAGATTTGGAAAATCTTGGGATGTGACAATCTATCTATTTGTCACCTCTGCATAAATAACATATTCTTAGTTCTTCCAAAGATCGTAAGAATATCCTTACTATCGTCCAATGATCATCTTATGAATCATTCTGGTATCTGCTCATAACATTTAGAGCATTGTACATATCTAGATTTGTACATATCACAGTACGATTAATCAAAATATTCATGTGATTTTACTCACCAAGTGTCAATACACTTGAATCTTGATTCGGTCCTTTTCATGCTACAAGAACCTTTTCTTGTAGTTTCTATATTGAACTATTTCAATATATCATCTATGTACTCTCGATATAACCATATTAGCGTCTCAATATATCCATATATACATTGATGCCAAATATTCGGGTTTTTCCTAAGTCTTTAATCGAGATGAAATTCTTAACTTGTGTCAATAAAAGATACATTTTTTCCAATCAACAATATGTCTTTCACATAATATATTAGAAATATGTCTTAGCGCTCCCACTTAATTTCTTGCAAATTCAAGCATCTTCATCGTCTCTAATGAAATTAAACCTTTAACAGTTTCATTACAGTCAGGATTCAATCTCCGCGATGCTTACTTCAACATTTGAAGTTTGCATGCGCTTTTAGCATCCTTTGAATTAACAAAACCCTTTGGATCGTGTAATGTACACGTCCTAGGTAACCATTATATTAGAAGAACTTTGTTTTGTTTGTTCCACTATTATATACCAATATATGTAGTGGTTGCTACATGAATCCGTCCATACTAAATATTGCTATGAAAGTTCAAATCTTGTCATAATCAACTTCTTGAACATTGTCGTGAACTCTTTTCCGACATGTCGACTATTTCATAGATGTGAAACATCCGTGTCTATTTATTTATAGATCCAAATACGACTATAAGGTCTTACACCTTTCCAGAGGGACTTCCAAGTTCAAAAACTTGATTTCTCATGTATGGAACTATCACGGATTTTATGGCTTCAAGCCATTTGATGGAGTTAGGACCCATCATCACTTCTTTGCATATAGTCAGTTCATCATTATCAAATAATAATTTAACTCTCAAATCTTGCTATTTGATTGTTTACACAACCTACTTTATTCAATAGGAACTTAGACCTCTATGCCCACAAATTTTGAGGCACGTGAGCCATGAGTATTGTTGCTGCCTCCGGAACACTTTACGGTGCTACGCAACTCAGCACACATAGCTAAGGTTCTTTTAACCTTATCAAAGTTCTATTGCCCTCCCACTTAATTTTTAACGAAAAATTCCTTCTTAAGAAACTTGACGTTTTAAGCGAGAAACACTTTTGTCTTTGGTGTTATGGAGGAGTACCCAACGATTATCCGAAATAGCCTACAAAGACATGTTCATCCGACTTTGGTTGTAAACATCTTACTTATGCATAGCATACCAATGTTTAAGAAAGGACAACTAGGGTTTTATCCCAAACCATAACTTTATATGGTGTCATTTCAACGGATCATGATGGAGCTCTTTTTAGTGAAAAAGCGGTAATCACTAAAGCTTTTAATCTTTAAAATATAATGTCGGTTATTTAAATTACACCTTTGATCTTACCATGTCAAACATGGTTTCATTACATATCTCGAACACTCCATACTACTATGGTGTTTTCGGGAAATATAAATCTATGGAACGATTCCTCAAATCTTAGGTGTTTTGCTAAACTTGTAACTCAAATATCTTCCTTTATGATCCTATCATAAACTATTTGTATTCTTGTCACAATGATTTTCCACTTTATCTTGAAAGTTTTCGAACATTTTCAAATGTTCCACACTTCATCCTCATTAAGCAAATATTCATATATTCATTCAAATTTTTGGAGAAAGTATATGAAGTTGAAATCCATCGCTCTCGACTACACAATGAGCTTCATACATCTATATGTACAAGTTCCAATAAGTTAGTCTTTCGTTCCCTTATAGCCTATGAACGGAATTTTAATTATCTCTAGGAAAGTTTTACAAGTGTCATTTGATCAAAAATCAAAAGACTCCAAAATTCCATCAATCATGGAGTTTCTTCATGTTTTCTTTCCAATATACTTTAAATGGCGATGTCACTTCCTAAGTTATCTTTGAATCATTTGTGTTTTGACATTTTAGCAGTAGTTTTATGGATGTGATTTCTCCAACAATGTTTTTAAATCATCCATCTTTTATGGATTACGACAATTATTTGAACAACCCTTTTGTTCTCATAATACCTGATTGAAACAATCTTGAAGGTAAGATTTGATGTTAACGATCAACACAACAACACTTTGTTTGTTTTTGATGAACATCATCACCTATTCTCTTGCTAGTTACTTAGTCTATTGCAGTTCATGAATTGTGTTGTTTTGTATGACTTTTCATACCAACAAATTCGGTATCCAATACTTAAGAACCACATTGTTTAACAAGCAAAGAATACAGCCATAACATGTATATCATATATATATATATCCAAGATGGACATTTCCAACATCTTATATTTCCGCCAAATATTTCAAAGATTCTCTTTCAACATTTCCTTTCCCTTTTAAAAGATCTATCAACATCAACAGTGGCGCCATACACATGACACATAGTCGAAAGCTTGTATAGTCAAATACCAATATCTTTGAACTTGCACTTTTAAGTAGATCACCATCATAAAATGTTTAGCGTTCTTTCAAATTCCATTCTTTAGTAATCTTTTAGTGTAGTAAACATTTTACCTATATCTTTTATTCATCCTTATCATGACAGCTTTCATGATCAAGCTACTATAGCTTATAACGATGAATCACGAGTATAATGTTGCTCTCCAAAACCTTTTGGAGGATTAGGACGACCAACGTCTCCAACCTTTGCAAATTCTAATCAAATATGAGAACATATACTTTGCCAATTTATACTCTATCATGTTGCAACCAAAATATCATGTTAGATATTGCAATATCTTCCACACATGATGGTTTCTGAAACAATTCTTTTAGCTCCTAGATAACCTTGATATTAAAACAATCTTTGAATATCAAGAATCATGGAGGCAAACATGATACTTTAGATACTAACACTAGAATTGTTCCTCTTGTTTTAATACTAACTATTAAACTTCATGGAGTAATCAGAGTTTGCTGAAAGTATGCAATAAGACTTTTAAACTTTAGATTGACACTCAAAATAGTACGATACCAGTTCGTAAAATAAATATCCAGAATTCTATAGTTTTATTATCTCAATTATAACTAAGCGTAAGGTGGTGAACGGATGCCAGTGACTACAACAATTATGCAAATTCACTTTGATTTAATTTATAATAAATTGTGTTCAACTTTAATCATATTATTATTTGAACTCCCACTCGAAACAACATCCCTCGATTCATTTTTTTGATTACACGAACCAAATCCACTACACCAAGTCCGATCATCACGAGAGATGATGTAGCTTTAAAGGCAAACAATCAACATGTTCATCATATCATCCATATGACTCATGCTTTACCTTTCGGTGTTCCGCGTTCTGAGGCCATGTCTGTACATTCTAGGCTCGTCAAGGTTAACCTTAGTATTCGCATGTGCAAATATGGCTTGCACCCTTGTATGCACACGTAGAATCTATCACACTCGATCATCACGTGATGCTTCAAAAGGACGAGTCTTAACAACAATTCCTATTAAGGACGAACACTTTATTACTTGATATTTAATGAGAGGGATCATCTTATAATGCTACCATCACGATCTAAGCAATACAAGATGCATAAAAAGGATTAACATCACATGCAATTCATAACATGTGATATGATATGGCCTTTTGCGGTGAACCAGCATACCACTGCATGATGTAGCACACTATAGTCGTTGACATAACACCAATGAAACACAGTTCACTAGTATTACATCCCTCAGAGTGGTACAACAGAAACACAGCAGGTCCAAGACATGACTATAGGTTACAACTCAACTCTTTACACAAGATCCAGAGAACACTCTAGGTTAAAGAGGGAGAAAGAAACTTCTTACAAAGAAGAATCAGAAATAAATAACTCAAAAACTATCATACTATTAAGACTAGTATCTTAACTAATGGTCTGGCATTGCTGCTATCGCAATACACTACAAAAATAGGTTCTATGGCTAGAGATGGTATTCCTATCTAATCAATAACTTCGTCTTCACTTGAGTTGTTGTATATGTTGAATCTCTTGACTTCATTGAAGAACTTTAGCTTTTGATGATGATTCTTGGAGCATGACTTGAGGTAGACGTCATCTGTACCGGCTTTAGAACCTAGCAAGGGTTAATAGGATACGTTGAGTACGAGCGTACTCAGCAAGTTCACTAGAAAAGGAGTGTTTGATGCACTATATCTACAGCCACAGACCGTAGGTCATAGTCAATGCAGATTTTCGTAAACATTTCTTCAAAGGTTGCTTTTATTCTGAAAAGCTATGTCCGTCAGCCTTCACGGGTTTACTAGAACTTTCATGGAGTTCCTTTCCCGCAGCGTTTGCAGCTCCTTCCCGGAACATGGAGTAACAAGTTATAGTTCTTAAACTCTGCAGAGGTGCGTTACTTTACCCATGAGAGATCTTAGCTTGTTGCACATCCGTGCCGCGAACCCGTTCATAATTCCTTGGTATGAGGCCCAGACTAAGATCCAAGCCAATCACTGCCCTCTCGGCGACCTCATATGTCTGCATGATCCTTCGGGGCTGGCTCACCTTCGTTAAGCCCCCTTTCGGGCAGGATAAAACCCTAATGAGTTCCCGAAGACTCTATGACCTAGTGATGCCCGGAATAGTACCATTTACATGGACTATATCCATAAACACCATCCATAGATAATCTAGACACCAAAAGTGTGGGGCGTAAGGGTGCCCACCCATATGTTGGATCCGCACAAGGAATCACAAAGTCACGTTAAGGTCGTCTTGCCTCCATACGAGAGGAAAAGTATATAGCTGACTTCTTCGTCCCATTCCAAATCTCATGGTTAACGCGTTATATACGGTGCAAGAATCATTGGCGACATTGGTTGTTAAGTCCTAGATAATATGTTCCTTCACCACCAGAACTTTCATAGTAGGTTATTACCTCATGTAAATAATCTATAATCATTTATTATGAAGACAGTGTTTTCCGACCTTTTTCAAATGCAGGTGATGACAACACTGGATTTGCAAAATACTTTACAGAAAATAATCAAAGGGCATGAGCAAGTGTGAACTTGCCTTTTGTGATTGCAAGATTATGCACTCACGGTCTTCGAGACAATATAAAAGATCCAATATCTGAAGTCAGCATCATTGGTCCGGTAAGGACTAATGTTTAAAGAAGCAAGATGCTATTATGCATAAGTAATGTAATGCAATTTCGTAAACTCGAATCTTGGGGATAGCGTTGATCTAGGGTTTGGAAACTAGAAATGGTTTCTTAAGAATGTGTTGTACTTTTAGATAAGTTTTATACTTGTGCTTATTATTAAGGATTATGAGTATGTGTGAAACAACATGTAAACATAATGGCATACAACAATAAGATATACTAATGAGATGTGATACTCAAGGACTGCTTATATGAGAATTATCTTATCTTCAAGTTTTATTTTGCAAGTAATGTCACTTATAAAGAATTTAAGTTTTATCAAACCTAAGTATACAAATAAAGTATAAAGTAATATGATTACGATTAATTGTCATCTGTTGACTTAAGTGGAAAAACGAATAACTTTTGAAGAAAATATTTCTTTATTAAGGTTTAAACAATCCTGAGAGTTTTTAGAATAGGATTAATAGAATATGATTGATGTTGTTTATGCTCGCTTGAATGGTTTGGACTGGAGATGCTTTAACTTAATTACAACAGACCAAAGTTTACTATAAAATACATAATAAGGTATTTAGCATTACACTTCAAGTTTTGTAGACTAAAGTTAACTTTAAAAACATAGATGAACTTAGGGTGTAATGCTTATGATATTTGTATTTTGTTCACTTCATAATGTTTCCTTAAAGTTATTTAAGAATGGCATTACCTCTATTTGTGTAGTGGTTTCTTAATTGTATAATGGAATAGAATCATTTCTCTTTTTATTAAGGTATGGTTATGATTTGTAATACAGGTAATAATATTACTTAGTTACTTATGGATTCACTATAGTGTTTTGATATGTTGATAAACTTGGGGTTAAAGTAAAGGAATAGGTTTTATTTCACTACAAATTATTCTTGGAGATTTTATATTGGATAATGATCCTTTTATAAAATAATCTACCCTTATGGTTGAACGATAATTCAATAAAATTGTATTTAAAGTGTGTTAAACCATTTTGACTTCATACCATCAATATTTAAGACTAATACTATTTATTAGACTTTAATTAGTTAATTTTAGATATATTAGCAACCTTTATTTCCCCTTATATGAATTATTAACTAAAGAAATAGGTTTAAATTCAAGTTATTAAAGTGTTTAACTTTTTATTTAACTCAAAAGTGGAATATTATATTTTTAACATGTAGGTATTATTTTTTTGATCATTTTGGTATATTATATGTATTTATATGAATTTTTAATAATAAGATATGATTTTTACAAGTTTTATTATTTTATAAATACTTAATAAATAAAATATTTAATTAAGTGAAATAATAATACATGATTCTAATTTAAAATTATAGTTCTTATTTTTCTAAGATTTTTTTGGTGTATTATTTATATTTTTAACATTTATCAATATTAAAATATGAATTATCAAAGTTTTATAACTTATAAATCTTTATTAAATAATATTTATTTAAATGGTTAACATAATAATGTTGGATAATAGTTTTAGGTAAAAGATTTTTTTCTAAACATTTTCATATATTACATATATTTTTATGAATTATAAAACAAAAGATATTAAATTTACAAGATTTAATCACTTTATTTGATTTCTGGAATTTATTATATTTGAATTAATATTGTTTTGTCAGTTTGTTAAACAGACAATACTTTTTGTACCGAGGCAAAACCTACCCAAGGTCACTGACCAGTGGGCCAGTTGCCACATCATCTCTAATGTTTTTATTTATTACAGAAAATTTATCACAATTTCTAAAATGATAAAAGAAAAATAGAAATATGACATCAGCGTGATGTCATGCTAACATCATCCCTGGATCATCCCCAGATCATGGTTGAATCCGTGAATTGGATGCGTGCGCGGGTTGGTGCTTGGGCTTATCGGAAATAGGGTGTGACGGCGAACCTAGCAGTGGCGGCGCCGCCCCTTTTGGTCGCCGGAACTTGCTCCACGGCGAGCAAACACGACGACGGCCAGAGGTTCACGGAGGAATGGCAAACAACGACAAGATAGAAGGATTTAAGGGGTGCAGGAGTACGGCGAGCTCACACTGATGGTGTGGGGATGGTTAGTAAGCTCGGGGAAGCTTGGAGACGGCGACATGGTCGACGGCGAACAGCTTCCAGAGGCGGAGAGGAAACAGACGGCCTCATCGGTAGGAACCACGTGGGGACGATTCCTTCGGGAAGAAGGACCAGCACGATGAGGCGAATCTCCTAGGGTCCTTATCTGGGCGAGAGGAGGTCAGGAACGCCGAGGCTCGCCGGTGACAGAGACACTAGGGTTTGCAGAAACGACGAACTTGCGAGAAATTGAAAGGGGGAATGATGTTTTCGGCCCT
Source organism: Avena atlantica (assembly GCA_910589765.1). Classification (NCBI taxonomy): domain Eukaryota; kingdom Viridiplantae; phylum Streptophyta; class Magnoliopsida; order Poales; family Poaceae; genus Avena; species Avena atlantica. The sequence continues at coordinate 488,913,181 of OU342735.1, read as the reverse complement.
ATCCACAGCGGCTTTGTGACTTTGTAGGCATCGGGGCGGCGACACGGATCTTGGCGCTCGCCGGCGACGAGGGTGCGGCCACCGAGCTTCTTGCAACATCGGAAGGTCGATGACGGCGCGGGGAAGACGACGAACCAGTATGGGCTTGTCTTGGGCTGCAACTGGGCTAGGTGGGCTGTAGCAGAAGGAAAGAGGAAGCTGACTGCTGCTGCTTGTGGGCGACGGATAAGGAGGATGAAGATGGGCCACGGGCCAGAAACAAATCCCTTTGTTTTTTCCTTGTTCCATTTCTTTTTCTATATTCTGTTTTGTATATTCACCTTTGTTTTAAGATTTGTATTTTACTTATTTGTTTGAAATTTTCTATAGAATTTTATCTGCTAGATAATTGCATCAAATCCTAAAATGTATTCAAAGTCATTTTGTGAGTTTTTATTGTATAATGATTATTTCTTTATTTTCTTTATATATATACCTTTTCATTTCATATTTGTAAAGGCTTTAAATATGAATTTTATTTTATCTAATACCCATAAACTTATTAAAGAATGTATTACTATAAATTCATGAGTTTTAATTCTTATCGATTTATAATATTAAAGAAACTTATATATATATATTGATCCTTCATTAATATTTGATACATGAAGTTTTGAGTAATTAATATGGTTAATATTATTCTCATAAATTTAAGAAATAGCAATGCAGATATTTATTATATCTAACATAGAAGTTAGGGTTTTAATTGCAAATTCTTACCCTAGGGTTTAGGGTTCTTAATATACTTATATTCTTCTGTTTATGTGAATAAAGATTAATGGCTAAGACAGATTGTTTTTATGTTTGTGATCTTGAATGATATCACCATTTAAATTAAAATAGTGGGATTGTTTTCTAGGCTAACTTATGAGACATAATTGATAAAGATAGTTCTTAAGCACCTAGGATAATGATGGTTGAGAATGTCCAAGATGTGCTGAAGTGATTTGATGTAGGAAATTATTCCTATCAACCATTGTGGGAACAAGATGATTGCTCCAACAAATGGGATGGATGTTAAGATTGATTATAGATTTAGGGTTTAATGTTTACCCAGAATTCCTATCTTCCATAATTCACAATCCTGGACTTCTAATTAAGGAATTCCTTTCCTAGATATACTACTCCTTCATATCCATCATCATGTGTTAACATGATGAGCTTTACTTCACAAGAATATTCTTATCCACCTTGTATTCTTCTAAAATCCACTTGTAAATCCAATGAGCTTGACACTGAAGCTTTCATAATCTTCTTATATCCATACTTTGTTATAACAACTACTCTACTGCTGATAACCTCCAATCTAACAATTGTTTTACAGTTACTTCCATTCATGCTCTTCCCTTATCATCCTTCACTAATATCATTTCAATAGATGAATACATCAAATCCTACTTCACCTCGAGTGCTTAGTATTTCCAAAGAGGGGAATACTATTTCTTTAATCCAATGTTGCTCTAACATCATCTTAATCATACTATCTTGTCTCTACTTAACTCCAGTATCTAACATTCCAACCTCACATTATATTAATGTGACTTGTAATGGCTAACCTAGGATAATATATCTAGACTAGGGTTTAATCATGTTCTATCCACCAATGTCACTTATACATGATATAAGCATTCAATCTTGGTGAGTAAAGCATGATCATTATAATCCTTTGATCATATATGGCTTAGGTTTTCAGTTGGATAATCAAGGCTTTCATCCATACAACATTACAATTGTATTAAAATTATCTTCTCAGTGAATCTATCTGACTAAGAGAGATTATTCATTTACTATACCTACTTTAGTCAATAGGATTACTCATTGGTAACTATCTTCAATGTTCATCCTTATAATCCTATTTGTTAACATATAATTATATCTTCTACATAACTCTTCTATCTATTCAGGAGTGAGTTAACTCCATCAAGTATTATAATGATTTCATTCTCTTCCAACACTCCCACCCTATTAGTTGATATTTAAATCTATCATTACCACTTACCTCTTCTTACTTATTTATTTATAGGCCTTAAGTAAATGCTATGATATGGTCAAGAGTTGATAGATCAAGAATTTATAGGTTAATAATTGGTGAATCAATAATTGATTACTCAACATTGATGAACAACAAATATAAAGATAGGGTTCATTAGAGATGATAAAGATTGATATGGACAGAAAGATATATGGTGGATGATTTTGACTTGGTTTCTTTCCTACTCAATATCACTAAAGAGTTAAGATTGTATTACCATGATGTTCATGGTATAAATAGATGAGATTAAGATCTAGTTGTTACATTCCTATTACTTAAGTTATGTTTATAACTTGGCATTCATGAGTTGTGTAATGAATACTAGGAGATGATTACTTAAGGATCAAATATTAATCATTAAGCAATGCATTATGGTTTAATTTTATTACATTTGATCTACCCCTAGATCAAATCTCCCTTACCCAAAAATAAGGTTTTAGCAAAGGTCATATTGAGACTTATCGCAGTCAACTTGATGATCTACTTCAATTCCATCAAGTTGAGAGAATCTTCAATCACTTTGACAAGTTTTGTTCAAAAGCGCGAAAATTATTCAGATTTTCTATGCATGAATGCAATGCACACATCTGTGTTCAGCTTATTTCTAAGCTCTAATGCTAGGATGTTACACATTTCTTCTTGTGCCTTTGATCTCCATCTCCAAGCACGAACATGATCTCCATCATCACCGACGTAGCGTCAAAGTCAATGGCGTCGTTTCATGGTTGTCCTCCACCAACATCAACTATCACAACTACTTTGATGAATAGACACGCATGTCTTAAACAAAATATAAAGACAACCATAAGGCTCCTGCTGGTTTCCAACTTACAATAAGGATCATTACTCACATCATGCCATATCACATCACAACACAAGCCCTGCAAAAACAAGTTAGACGCCTCTAATTTTCTTTGCATGTTTTACATGGTTGGGGCTTTGATGAGCTCAGATCACTGTAGAGCTTCGTTGGGAAACACCAAGAGGAAGGTGTGATGAGCACAACAGTAAGTTTTCCCTCGGTTATGAAACCAAGGTTATCGAACCAGTAGGAGGAAGGAAACAACTCCAAGGTGTTGCTCGCAACTTGGAATCCTGCACAACACAAACTCAAGACTTTCCCCAACTTACAGTGAGGTTGTCAATCTCACTGGTTTGCTGAAAACAAAGGATTAAACGTATAGTGTGGAAGGTAATGGTTGCTTATAGAGAGTAATCGGTAATAGTAGATGATGCATTAATGGTAAAGATTGGACCGGGGTCCACAGTTCACTATAGGTGTTCTCCTTAAGAAAGATAACATAACATGCTGGGTGAACAAATTACAGCGGGGCAATTGTCAGGACCGAGCAAGGCATAACAATGCAAATACTAGACATCATGATTCCTATGAGATTTGATTGGGCATTACAACAATATACATAGACCGCCATCCAAATGCATATATGACTAGTAATCCACCTTCAGGTTATCATCCGAACCCCCTCCAGTATTAAGTTGCAAGCAACAGATAACTGCATTAAGCAATGTGTTTAAAGTAAACAATACAATTGTTCCATGAACAAAAGATTGTTGTTTTCTCCCTAGTGGCAATAGCACATCTACAACCTTAGAGATTCCTGTCACTTCCCCGGATTACTAGATGCATGAACCCACTATCGAGCATAAATACTCCCTCTTGGAGTCACTAGCATCTACTTGGCCAAGATAGCTACTAGCAACGGAGAGCATGCAAGATCACAAACAACACAGACATGATAGAATTAATAATCAATAAGACATGATATAATCAATAATCAATATAACATAGCAATCTCAATATCCATCGGATCCCCTCAAACACAACATGTATGATTACAAATAGATGATCTTGATCATGAACGGAGTTCACAAGATCTAAACATGATAGCAGAAAGAAGGAGAAACAACCATCTAGGTACTGTATGGACCCATAGTCCAAGAGTGAACTACTCACGAATCATATCGGAGGCTGGCATGGTGATGAAGAAGGCCTCTGGGATGATCTATCCCCTCTGGCAGGGTGCCGGGAAGAGCTTCAGATCCCTCGATCTAGGGACGATGGTGGCGGCTACAGACTGTTTCGTGGAGATCTGATCGGGTCCTTGGGGTTTTGGCATCGAGGGGATTTTATAGGAGAACAGTCAAGGCAGGAGGGCGGCCAGGGGGGCCACACCCTGCCCTGGCGCGGCCTAGGGTGGGCCCGTGCCTGGGGGGTGTGGCCGCCCTATGGCGCTCCTCCATCTATTCTCTAGAATCCGTGTTCTCCTCGGTGAAATATTGACTTCGGCTTTTGTCCTGTCCAATTTCGAGAATATTTCCTTACTAGCTTTCCTGAAAACAAAAACAGCAGAAAATAGGCAACTGGCACCACGGCATCTTGTTAATAGGTTAGTCCGAGAAAATGTATAAAAATACCTCAAAGTGTAGACAAAGCATAGCAAAGTTGATACTAAACAATCATGGAACATAAAAAATTATAGATACGTTACGACGTATCAGGCTTTCGAATAAGAATCGTTCTAAGTTACGAACATGAACCACAACGTTGATACAAGTATTGTCAAGTGCCCTCGTAAATTGAATGCTCACTATGGTGGGAGAGACAGACACCCGCAAAGCCACTTGTGCAATGCAAGTTGCACATTGAGCGTAGAGCAAGTCTCATGTACGATGACATGTAAGGTTAGCCCGGGCCGCTTCATCCCACCATCCCGCAAGATGCAAAGTACACAGAAAGCAAGAGACAACAAAAGCATAAACACCCACAAAACCACTATGTTCTACTCGTGCAACAGATCTACGCATAGACACGGCTCTGATACCACTATACGCGTTTGTAGCATGGAAAACAAAATTTTCTATCGCATGAACACACAAAATACAAGATCTAATCTATGAGATCGGTGCAACGAGTTCATAGAGTACTAACCCTCAAATATCCAAAGCGTTTAACGAGATTGGATTCTCGTGGTTGATGTAGTCGTTCACTTGCCGATCTCAAGATCGCGAAGACGATCCTTCCGGCGCTGCATTCCGGCAGCGCTTCCGCAGTTGGTCACACGTTCGATACTCGATGAAGACCTTCCACTCCCTTGTTCCAGCAGGCAGCGGAGGTTGTAGCTCTCTCCTCGCGATCCCGGCAACACGACAGTGAGGTGTCGGAAGTAGAGAGGAGATCCCGCAGGGCTTCGCCTAAGCTGGAGCGACTATGGTGGAGTAGAGAGAGAGAGCCTCGGGGCTAGAGTTTAGATGACGAGGGAGTAGAGCAACTGGTGGCTATGGTTTAGATTAGATCGCAGAAGCAATTTAGAGGAGAGCTAGGGTGCCGACAGCAGGAGGGGCGGGGGCCTAGGGTTTAGAGGGGGGCGCCGGCTAGGTGCAAGGTGTAGGGAGAGGGGCGCCCCTCCCTTTCTTTTATAGGTGGGAGGGGCGGCTAGGTCTAGCCGTGTCCTACCCCAACTCCTTTGCTGGCCGGCGGCTTGGTGGAGGGGAGGGAAACCTTCTCTCCCAAGGTTTCCTTTCCTTCCACCACTAGGTAACCATGTTGGGATTTGACTTTTCAAATTGGCGTTTGACTTTCAAACTAGACTTTGATTTCTATCTTCCATTGCCCAGCCAAGTGACCTAGTACATGATGCAACCATTCCACTTTGTCATGACACATCCATGTAACCTTCCCACTCTGGATCGGTGGACCTTCTAGACCCTTCTAGAACATTCTGGTGAAAACACCGAAACCATTCTCGAACTCCGGAATTGGACTTTCCTTTTATGAATCTTATTCTCTGGACCATTTTGGATCTTCTCGTGATATCCCGGATCCAATCCGAGACTCCGAACAACATTCGGTCTCTTTACTCACATTCCATATCTACTAAACAACATCGAATCCTTAAGTGTGCCTCCCTATGTTTTGTGAATTATGCAGACATGATCAAGACTCTTCTCCGATCAATAACCAATAGAGGAATCTAGAAATTCATTTGGCTCCCACATATTTCTATGATTACTTCATGATCGAATGAACCATTTACATACGATACCAATTTCCCTTTGTCTCGCAATACTTTACTTATCCAAGGTTTTATCGTCGGTATATCTTCATACCTAGTTCAACCTCGGTACCGATAAGTACTCTACTTGTTCCTGTGATATGTGATCCCTTGTGACCTAGTCACATGCTTGCAAGACAATTGGATGACATTCCACCAAGAGGGCTTAGAGTATATCTATCCATCATATGGATGGACAAATCCCACTCTTGATCCATGTGCCTCAACACATACTTTCAGAATACCTAATGCCACCTTTATACCCACCCAGTTACGGAAGTGGTGTTTTATGTCATGAAAGCATCCATCAGGTGATGGTGATTAACATGGTCTCATGGTCAAAGGATTAGGTTACTATGTATTTGAAAGCTTGTAGCAAACAAACTCTAAATGACTTGATCTTATGCTACGCTTATTATAGGAATGTGTCCATCATATCATTCTCCTAATGACATGATCTTATTATTAATAACATCTAATGTCCATGATTAGGAAACCATGGTCATCTATTAATCAACAAGATATTCTAACAAGAGGCTTTACTAGGGACTCCTTTATGTTTACAAAATACACAAGTATTAATGTTTTCGATTAATACAATTATAGCATGGGATGTAAACATTTATCATAAATACAAAGATATAAGAATAACCACTTTATTATTGCCTCTTGCGCATATATCCAATAGTGTCAGCACAGCCAGGAGAGGGCACCAGCACCGAATCGAGCTGGATAGCAACAAGCAGCAGCATCGACCACATCGTCCTGCACCGTGGCGGAGGTCACGGCGGCGAAGGTGGCCATAATCGCCCGCGACGGAGGTCTCGCGCGGCCTGAGTGGGTCACGAGAGAGATAAGGGAGAGAGGAAGAACACGAGGAAGTACTAGCTTGTTGCCTAGGGGGACTTTGGATTAGCCCAAGTGGGTCAGGTCGGGCCGGGCCAGCCCAATGGGCCAAACCCGTGTTCTAAAAGGGGCTTGTTTAAAATACATAATTACAAATATACCCCAAGGTAAAATAAGCTCTAGAAAAATAAATAAAAATCTTAAAAATACATATAATATATCAAAATGATCACAAAAATAATATCTACCTAATAACAGTATAATCTTACTTGTTTGAGTTAAATAAAATGCAAATAAATATAAACACCAATAAATCACTAAGTGAAATTTCATAAAATTAGGAAAATTCCTAAAAGCTAATAAAAATCATTTTTTGTATAAAAATAAATTTACTATTTTATAAAAATACTAACTGAATTCTTTTATAAATAAAATTTGAAGAAAGTATTCAAATACATTTAATCCTTTATGGAATTTTATAAATATAAGAATAATACTTAGAAATAAATAAAAATCAATTTTTAAGATCTTAAATAAATATATTACACTAGAAAAATATTAAATATATTATTAGTAAAGTTTTTAATATTTTAAGAGTAGTAAATCCTTATCTATTACCTATTTTGAAAATTCTTTAAAGATTTCTTAAGTAAGAAATATTTATATTTGTTTAGAAATATCAAAATCTTAAAAACTAAGTACTAAAAGTTCTAAACCATAATTAAGATGTATAATAAAACTTAAGTATTAACTTTATTATACTCTTGTGAAATCTTAAATCAAAATTCATAACCACAACCTTTAAGATAACTTTATACATCATTCACTAATTTGTAAGGGGGTGATCTTAATATTTAAATAATATTTAACATGAATTTAAATCTAACACATTAATAAAATCATCCAAATTATATTTCCATTAAATAGTTGCATATTATTTTCATAATGGCAAATTATATTTCCACTAATCATTCACTTAATATAAAGTGAATAATACCACACCTTAGTTATACTTATCAAAACTTGAGAATAATTAAAATAATTTACACCTTAAGTTTAATTACCCTTTTAAAGTTAACTTTAGTCTCAAAGATTACGAACATCTTGTCCAATAAACTACTTATGTTTCTTTTTATAGTTTACTTTGGTCTATTTCAGTTAAAACCTAAAGCATCTCAAGACCAAACCAATCAAGCAAATACCAAGAGATATTAACCACATTATATTAACCATTAAGGATTATTTAAACCTTAGCAAAGAAACCTTTTCTTTGAAGGTTATTCTTTTTTCCACTTCAAACAACAACTCTATAACAATTTCTTCAACTCTTAGCAATTCAAACCAAGGATTTTATCATAGTTACCAAATGGCAATTAATCATAATAATATTACTTTACACCTTACTGATATAATTTGAATTGTTGACACATAAGTCCCTCATCAATATCCTTACTTATATAGAAAAGTCTAAATACAAACCAAATCTTAAAAGAATCATATAAATTCACCTCACCCAAAGTGTTGTGGATTCACTTCAGGAGTCTTAACAAAATGCATAGCATTAATTATGCGTAACTACATATGGCTTCTTTAAACAATAGTCCTTACTGGACCAATGCTGCTGATTTTAGATATTGGATCTTATGTCATCTCGAAGACCGTGACTGTATAACCTTGCAATCACAAAGGCAAGTTCACACTTGCTCATGTCCTTTGGTTATTTTCTATCAAACATTTTTCAATTTCAGTGTTGTCATCACCTGCATTTCAAAAAGGATAGAAAACACTATTTTTTTATCATAATGTGAACTATTGGTTACTGATCCAGGGTGATCATATAATCTATTAAGTATGGTAGTTGGATTACCACTGCACAGGAATATATCATCTAGGAGTTAACAACTAATGTCGCTAGTGATTCTTGCACCGTATATCATGCATTAACCATGAGATTTGGAATGGGATGGAGCAGTCAGCTGTATCCTTTTCCTTTCATATGTAGGCAAGACGACCTTAATGTGACGATGTGTTCCCTTGCAAGGACCACCATATGGGTGGGCACCCTTAGGCCCCACGATTTTGGTGTCTAGATTATCAATGAGTGGCTGTCGGAGGTATAGCCGGACCTATATGGAAATTGTCAGGGGCATCACCAGCTCATAGAGTCTTCGGGAACTCATCAGGGTTATAGCTTTCCCGAAAGGGTACACAACGGAGATGTAGTCAGCCCCGAAGGATCGCGTAATCATATGGGGTCACGAAGAGGGCACTGATTGGCTTGGATCATCTACTGGGCCCCACATCACGGAATTGTGGACAGGAATAAGCTGCCCGGTTGTGCAATAAGGATTTGATCTCTCATGGGTAAAGCAACGCACCTCTGCAGAGTGTAAGAACTGTAACTTGTTACTCCCTGTTCTGGGAAGGAGCTACGAACGCTGCACGAAAGGAACTCCATGAAAGTTCTTGTAAACATGTGAAGGCTGATGGACATAGTTTTTCAGAATAAAAGCAACCTTTGAAGAAATGTTTACAAAAATCTGCATTGCCTACGACCTATGGTCTGTGGCTATAGCTAGTGCATCAAACAATCCTTTTATTTGTACTTGTTGAGTATGATCGTACTCAATGTATCTTCTTAACCCTTGCTAGATTCTGAAGCCAATACAGATAATGTCTACATCAACTTATGCTCAAGGGAATCGTCCTCAACAACCCAAGATCTTCAATGAAGTCCAGAAAGTCAACATATATATATATATCAATTAAAGTGAAGATGAAGTTGTTGATTAGATAGGAATATAATCTCTGACCATAGAACCTACTTCTATAGGGTATTGCAATAGAAGCAACGCAAGCCAAATAGTTAGATGCTAATCTTATTAGCATGATAGTTAGGAGTTGATTATTTCTCGTTCTTCTTTGAAAGATGTTGTTTACTCTCTCTTCAACCTAGAGTATTCTCTGGATCCTTTGTAAAGAGTCGAGTTGTAACCTATAAACATGTCTTGTACCTGTTGTGTTTCTGTTGTACCACTCTGAGGGATGTAATACTAGTGAACGGTGTTTCATTGGTGTTATGTCAATGACTATAGTGTACTACACCATGCAGTGGTATGTTGTGTCACCGCAAAATCGCATTGGTGTTTTGTTGGGTACGTCGGTTTAGCAAGGTGTGGCACTGGTTAGAATTTTTTAAAAATTGGAAGAGGAGAGAACTTTAATAATGTTACAAAAGAATATTTCTCATTCTTTAGATGGGAATATCAACCCCTCTAGTTTATTTTTTCACGAGTTTCTAATCTAAGTGAGGGTCTTATTGATGAGGAGGATTACGAGGATGGCATGGATGATAAATTAGATCATCCAAGCCTTCACTCTAGTCCTAAGAAACCTCGTCAGAAAAGATATGATGTGTATAATGTTTGAAAAAACTCTGGAAAACAAAGAAAAAATATATTCATGATGCAAAATTTAAAAGGTATGACTTGGAACAGCGACGGATTTAGAGATACTACAAAGCACAATTTTGTTAAGGAGTCGACCAGAGAGCATCGCCTAGATTTTATTGCCCTGTTGGAAATAGGTCGATCAAATTTTGCTATGTATTTCTTAAAACAACTTGCGGCTGGTTTGGATTTTTCGTCGTTTTGTCTACCACCTCATGTTAGATCCAGTGGAATTTTGGTTGCTATTAACATGGATACTCTCCAGGTTCTTAAAGTGACTACTGGGTATTACTATGTTAAGATGCATGTAAAATGTAAGAAAGATGGTTTTGAGTGGGCCTATGGGCCTATCTATGGGGTGATGCAGGAATCACATAAAGCCGGTTTTCTGGCGAAATTGGTTTGTATGTGTGAGTCAGAAACTTTACCTAAGTTGGTAGGTGAAGATTTTAATATTATACGATCTAAAAATGAGAAGAATAATGACAATTTTAATGCCCATTGGCCTTTATTATTTAATGGTATTATTGAGAGTCTTGATCTTAGATAAATCATTCTCTCGGACGTCAATTCATGTGGGCGAATCATAGAGAAACACCCACCTATGAAAAACTGGACCGTATCCAGTGTAGAATGGGAACGGAAATCCCCTCTCGTTACCGTACGGGCTGTCACATGCACTGGGTCTGATCATACTCCTCTTCTTATTGATTCTGGTTTTAAAGCTCACCTTGGAAACAAATCTCGTTTTTCCTTTGAGTTGTATTGGTTACAGCAAGAAGGTTTTTATGAGATGGTAGCCTCTAAGTAGGTGGCAATTACAGAAGGTTGTACACCTATGGAACGTTTTTTAAAGGGTTGGGCCAAGAACTTAAGTGTGAATATAAGAAAGAAAAAGAAAGTTTACTTTGTCTAATTGATGATCTTAACACAAAGGCCGAATCGGTTATATTAACAAGTGAGGAGCATGAGGCTTTAAGGGTTGCAAATTATTGCATTACAAATCTCAGACGAGATGAGGAGACTAAATGGGCTCAACGAGCTAAAGTAAAACATATCCATAAGGGGGAAACAATACTAAATACTTCCATTTGATTGCAAATGGTAAGCATAGAAAGAAGAAGATTTTTCAACTTGATCAGGATGAAGGCACTATTGTGGTTAAGGAAAATTCAAAGGTCTACATTACTGAATTTTACAAAAAAAATTGGGTAGCCTTCCCCATCAAATTTTACAATTATGGAGGAAATAACTTAGGGATTTCTATTTTCGTGCCCCTGGTTCGTTAGTTGTACTCACTTTTCCCCATACGCATAGTTTTTCCTCACTTTTGCCCAGCTCCTATTATGGAACTCTCGCACAGTCTGAAACTCGCTCTTCGTCAGCCTTGCCATTAGATGCTGACAAGTGGGGCCGCATTCAGTCGGGTCCCATAGTGGACCCTCGACATTACGTGCTGACAAGTGGGGTTGCGGTCTATCAGGTCCCGTATTGGACCCTTGCCATTACATGTTGACAAGTGGGGCTGCGTTTAGTTCGTTCCCGTAATGGACACCTCTCTCCACTTATCCAGATTAGCATGGTACCCACAGGTTATGCACGTGAGCATCGGACCCACAACTTATCCACGTGAGCCAGCCCCGTGCCCACGCCCATGTCGTTGCCTTCCCTTTATTCTTCTTCTCGGGTGACGGTGGCCCTTCTCCGGCGACGGCGGCCCTTCTCCAGGACGGTGACCATTTGTCGAGCTTCACTTCAGCCTCCCGTTCATCCTATCTGCAGTATGGTGCCGCCCCGTTGACCTGTACAAAGGATGACAATGGCAATTGTGCGCAGAGAGGGTTAGATCTCGCACCAAAATGCACCAAAATCTCGCACCAAAATGGCAACCGGGGCGCTTGCTGTAGAGAATGCGGCCGGCGAGCCGTTTCGATGATTTAATTGGTTTATCGAGTTAATGTCTCGGCTGCAATCAAATGAAAGAGTGTTTATAATTAAATATTAGGGACATGGATGTATAGTAAATAAGAAAATGACACAACTCTTGAACACTTTCAAATTAAAAAAATTATACAACTCTTAATAAACAAAAGTGTTTATAAATGCACAACTCTTGAACACTTTCAAATTAAAAAAAGTATACTTGACACAACTCTTGAACATTTTCAAATTTAAAAAAATTATACAACTCTTAATGTAAAAGAGAGTTTATAATTGACACAACTCTTGAGCACTTTCAAATTAAAAAGAATTATACAACTCTTAATGTAAAAGAGTGTTTATAATTGACACAACTCTTGAACACTTTCAAATTTAAAAAAAAGCATACAACTCTTATTGTAAAAGAGTGTTTATAATTGACACAACTCTTGAACACTTTCAAATTAAAAAGAATTATACAACTCTTAATGTAAAAGAGTGTTTATAATTCACACAACTCTTGAACACTTTCAAATTAAAAAAATCATACAACTCTTAATGTAAAAGAGTGTTTATAATTGACACAACTCTTGAACACTTTCAAATTAAAAAAAATCATACAACTCTTAATGTAAAAGAGTGTTTATAATTGACACAACTCTTGAATACTTCCAAATTGAAAAAATTATGCAACTTAATGTAAAAGAGTGTTTATAATTGAAACTACTCTTGAACACTTTCAAATTAAAAAAAAATCATACAACTCTTAATGTAAAAGAGTGTTTATAATTGACACAACTCTTGAACACTTTCAAATTGAAAAATATACAACTCTTAATGTAAAAGAGTGTTTATAATTGACACTACTCTTGAACACTTTCAAATTAAAAAATATACAACTCTTAATGTAAAAGAGTGTTTATAATTGAAACTACTCTTGAAAACTTTCAAATTTAAAAAAATCATACAACTCTTAATGTAAAAGAGTGTTTATAATTGACACAACTCTTGAACACTTTCAAATTGAAAAATTATACAACTCTTAATGTAAAAGGGTGTTTACCATTTTTATAGTGTGAAAAGTGATCCCTAAACTTGCGTATACGAAAATTATAAACCTTTGAACACTGTGAATTCGCACTTAATACGTGATAATTATGTGCTAAGAAAATCTTGAGAGATACAGGGGTGGCAAACACTGTGAAATCGCACTTAGGACATGGAGTGAAATATAAGCAAAAATTTTACACCTTTGAACACTTTCCCTTCAAATTATATTCAAAATCATTTGTTTATGGAGTTAAAGCATCGGTGGCAAATTCGTTATTTTGCATGGATAGAGGGTGCCCCCAACAGATACAGGAGTTATCCTATCCGCTAGATCACAGATGATCAATGGTTGGTGGGTATGATCCGCGTGTCTCGACCAATCAAAGCGTAGCAACCAAGATGAGCACATGTGTGAGAGTTTGTCACTAAGAGGGATAAAAAAACTGAGTAGAACTTAAGAACCAAGGGTAAAACTGAGTAGAACTTTAAAACCAACGGCAAAACTGACAAGGGGGTTCAAATAGAAAAAAAGATATTTAAAAAATGGAAAATATTTCTTTTATATAATAAAATACATATTGGCATATATCAAACTATTTGCAATTCAAATATATATCAGTTTGACAATTATTGCCTCATTCAGACAAATTATGTTTTGGGGAAGGATGTTTTGGGGAGAGGCTTGAGTAGAAAGCCATGAACCTTCATAGATAGTAGGTGATTTGACAAGTGGTGATTTAGGTTAAAACTTGATTTATATACATTTCTTATGGTGGAAGGTCACATAATAAGACTCCCTGGGTAGATGCCGCTATGTTTTGATCTTTTTGAATTTTTTGTGCATAAAATGACTCAATTAGCTAGCTAAAACCCATTCGTTGACTCTCTATTGACCAGCCACCGGAAGATAAAGGTGAGTATATTGCACACGGCATTGTTAGTACCAGAGAGAAAAACCGAGTACAACCAAATTGCCAGTGCTACACTCGAGGGTATAACCGAGCACAATTAAGTGGCCAAGGTTAGACATGAGGGGGAAAACATGACACATGGTATGTGTGTCGCGGTGCACGGGGCGGTAGCGGACGCGTGTGGCCGTGCATGGTGCAGTAGCGTACGCGGTTACACGGTGCACGTTGATGCAATGAAACGTCTCCTTCCTTCGCCTTTATAGAGGCCTCATCACTCTCACTCATCACTCACTCGCTCACTCACTCATGCAACCATCTCCACTGTCCCATCACCATATGCAAACCTCCAAGAAAACCCCAACCACCCTGGCGATAGAGAATAACAGCGCGGTGGCCATCGTCGCCTCCAAGGTGGCCGACGAGGCCCTCATCCCCGTATAGGCCCCCATTGAGGCATTGAAGGCAGCCGCCATCCCCGTCCATACCCCCGTCCCCGCTTCCGCCGTAGCCGCCGGCGAGGAGGCCCCCGTCCCTGTATAGTCCCCCACCATTCTCCTGTAGATCCCGCACGATTGGGACCCCTATGGGGACAACGATTATGTCAAGCCAGAGAACCCTTCGACACCAGCTTAGCCGACCCATGATCGGAGGTAACTAGGGTTTAATCCCCTTCCTTTGTTCTTCCCCCATTCCCATCATTGGATGCTAGATCGTGTGTTATTAGGGATCGGCTTGATGCTCTCAGATCAGTGTAGAGCTTCGTTGGGAAACCCCCAAGAGGAAAGTATGATGAGCACAACAGCAAGTCTTCCCTCAGAAAAAACCAAGGTTATCGAACCATTATGAGTAAGGAAACGACTCAAAGGTGTTGCTAGCAACTTGGAAACCTGCACAAAACAAACTCAAGACTTTGCCCCAACGAACAGTGAGGTTGTCAATCTCACCGTTTACTGAAAACAAAGGATTAACTGTATGGTATGGAAGGTAAAGGTGGTTTGTAGAAAGTAAAAAGTAAGAGTGGAAGATGTATCAATGCTAAAGGTTGGACTGGGGTCCATAGTTCACTAGAGGTGTTGTCCTTAAGATAAACAACATGACATGCTGGGTAAACAAATTATAGCAGGGCAATTGACAAGATAGAGCAAGGCATAACAATGCAATACTATACATTCATGATCCTATGAGATTTGATTGGGCAATACAACAAGATACATAGACCGCCATCCAACTGTATCTATGACTAGTAATCCACCTTCAGGTTATCATCTGAACCCCCTCCAGTATTAAGTTGCAAGCCACGTATAACTACTTTAAGCAAAGTGTGTAAGGTAAACAATCCACTTGTTCCATGAACACGAGATCATTGTCTTCTCCCTAGTAGCAACAACACATCTACAACCTTAGAGATTTATGTCACTTCTCCAGATTAAATAGAGGCATGAACCCACTATCGAGCATAAATACTCCCTCTTAGAGTCACTAGCATCTACTTGGCCAAGATAGCTACTAGAAACGGAGAGCATCCAAGATCTCAAACAACACAAACATGATAGAATCAATAAGATAGAATCATTAACCAATTTGACATAGTAATCTCAATATCCATCGAATCCCCGCAAACACAATAAGCATGATTACAAATAGATGATCTTGATCATGAACGGAGCTCACAAGATCTAAACATGATAGCATAAAGGAGGAGAAACAAACCATCTAGCTGCTACATGGACCCGTAGTCCAAGGTGGAACTACTCACGCATCATACCGGAGGCTGGCATGATGATGATGAAGGCTTTCGGGATGATCTCCCCTCCGGCAGGGTACCAGGAAGAGCTTCAGATCCCCCTGATCTAGGGAAAATGGTGGCGGCGGCTACAGACTGTTTCGTGGAAGATTGATCAGGTCCTTAGGGTTTTGGTATCGGGGGCTTCTTATAGGCGAAGAGGGAGGCCTAGGGGGTGCCCTAGGCAGCTGCACCCCCCCCCCCCAAGCGCGGGCTTGGCCTAGCTGTAACACCCTCGGGTCGGCCCTATGTAAGTTTCAGGGATTCCCGCCAAACCTGCATAGAAACGATTCAAAGGTTCCCACCAGGCACTTTCGTGCGGGTGGAAAACAAAGTAATATCATTACACAATAGTCCATGATGGAACCCACAAACAGATATATATATATATATATATATAACAACGACTCCAAGAGTCAAGAATACAAATATATACAGTACAAAGATCCAAATCACCTTGAAAACGATATAGCGTCCGAGTATGGACAAGATGCAAATTGGGCTAAGAGCCCTGAAGAATAACCAATGGCGTCCATAACCCTGCCCAGGCCAAGATGGAAGGGTAACCCTGCTAACAAAGTCGATCTGGAAACCTGTCAAACACAAAAGGGGTGCCCGCAAAGGGCAAAGGAAAAAGAGGAGCGGTCAGTACTGAGGCCAGTACACGACGAGTCTTAGAATTCGGCGGTCCTCGCCTACATAGGTATGGTGGAATGAAGCGGCAGCGCAACATGCACTAGACAACCTATAGAGACTCGATACAACTGTCGGCTATCAGAGAGGGATCAAAAAGACCTATTCGGATCCAACCGGAAAGTATCACCAAGCATACCCATCCTGGTATTTCCCCCTCGAGACCAAATGAGGAAGTCAACCAAGGAACTCACACATTTGGCAGTTTTATTCATTCTGTTATAGTTGCGGCAATTACTAGTCAGATATAGATAACATGAGTCATTCTGATATTATAAAAAGTAGGTAGTTTTAGTTAACCATTCCATTGTAGTTGCAATACTTACTAGTCAGATACATATAGCATGGGAGATTCCAAACCCAACAGTTGTTGGTATTTTTATTTGGCCATTCTATTGTAGTAAAGTTGATTACTAGTCATTACAAAGTCAAATTTATAGTACTACTTTAGTTATAGTTGTCTATGATCGAGATACTGTGCTCCAAGTCGTCCATAACCGCGGACACGGCTTTCAGAAAGTTTTACCCTACAGGGGGTCACAAATAGCAATACATGCATGATCAACCTCGGAAAGACAAAATGAAAACCCAACGAGGCATCATGACAAAGAAATCGCAAGATTCATATAATATTTCAGGGCGCCACCCCGCTAAGCTACCCGCTATGAAGTTGCCCGGCTCCACGGAGGACTGAGGGGTTTGCTACAATGGTTGTAAACGACTGGGAACCTGAGAGTGTGACTAGGCTTGTCAATATCGCGTAAACATTCCACATTTGTTCCAAAATAGTACATGCACTCCACGCGCAATAGTAAATAAAGCAGTAAACCATGGAATAAGTATAGGATAGTAAAAAATCCCCAAACTACTTTGTGGCCCCAAGAAATAAGATATGACTCAAGCTCATGCTAAGGGGATTCATGGTCCCACATGCGGATAGTGCGAATATTCAAGGAACAGGTATCAAGTACTCGGGGTCCTATGGGACACAAGTGGACGGTTAAAAACCAAATAACATCTATTGTCCACATGTGCCTCTGCATTATTTACCTACTTTCAATATTAGTTGTTAAACTATAATTAAAGCCATGATCATCTCCAACATTAAACATGAGGCATTACTCCAACAATTGTGGAACATCGAAAGTGCGACGCATCACCTGCGCAAGAAACTACGACTCGCAAGGCTGACTATCTATCAAACAACATGTAATATGATGTGTCCATGGCAATATATGGGCTGCGGGAAAGTATAAAGGGGTACAAAATCTATAGCATCGCAACACATATAGAAATAGATCAACAGGACGAAGTAAATACTAGAAATGTAAAATAGGTAGAAAGGGGGGAATGCTCGCCTAAAAACATTGCCGAAGGTTCATCCGAAGATCGGGTCGACTCTCACATCAACTCATCGGCATAATCCGTGAATAAGCAAAGCACTAGAAGAAACACCAGATGCACTATTTAATACTACGACAGAAGATCGGACATGATGCATGTATGATGCATGACATGACAAAGATGCGATGCGATTATGCAATATTATACGGAACTGAGGTTCCGACATTTACTTAGATGGTTCAAGTTGTTTAGATACCCCACAATTTAAATGTTGTCTTATCAAGGCAAAATATATTATCGGTTCGATGCACAAATTTAAATGAGGCCCATATAAGACTGGATTCGCCCGCATATGGCCCCCATATTTAATTATGAGGTGAATCGGCATAATGCCCCCAAACATCCAAAATATGCATGCGAGTATGATAATTAATGCAACAAGGATAGATGTCATGTATTATAAAAATATAGGACGAGATAGGGGTCACACATGGGTTCGGCGAGACTTGGGGTCTCAGGGTTCTACGAGGTTCGTTCTCGAGCTTTGAACTTCGGGATCGGTCTTCGGATCCTCGAAATTGTGTCTTCGAGGTTACGTGATGGAGGACTTCGTGTTCCGATAAGATCTTGATGACACCGAGCCGAACCTTGCAATCCAACTTGGGAAAACAAGTTTCAGGGGTCTTCTGCCAGAACACGGGTAGAAAGACACAAGACAGGCCCGTACATACATTTGACCAAACAACCACCCGTATTACTACAACCTGGTCATGTGAAAGAAGCGAGAGCAGCAGCACGGCATGCTCATGGAAGCAGGGGCGACACAGGCGGAGGTCGACGCGGGGACTGCGGACAGGGCCAACATCGGGAGGAGGCCGGGCGCTGGGACCAGGGGCCTCGCAGGCGCGCGGTGGAGCTCGGGGAGGTGGTGGCCGACGAGCAGCACGGGGACGGACGACGAGCCAGCGAGAAGCGACGCTAGAGCTTGACAGGTGTAACACCCTCAGAATCGGCCCTATGCAAGTTTCAGCGCTTCCCGCCAAACCCGCATAGAAACGATTCAAAGGTGCCCACCAGGCACTTGCGTGCAGGTGGAAAACGAAGTAATAACATTACACAACAGTCCTCGATGGGACCCACAGAACAGATATATATACAACACGACTCCATGAGTTAAGAATACAGATATACAGAACAAAGATCCAAATCACCTTGAAAACGATAGAGCGTCCAGCTGCGGACAAGATGCAAATGGGGCTAAGAGCCCTGAAGGATAACCAATGGCGTCCATAACCCTGCCCAGGCCAAGCCGGAAGGGTAACCCTGCTAACGACGTCGATCTCAAAACCTGCTTAAACAAAAGGGGTGCCGGCAAAGGGCAAAGGAAAAAGAGAGAGCGGTCAGTACTGAGGCCAGTACACGGCGAGGCTAGAATTCGACGGTCCTCGCCTACATAGGTATGATGGACTGAAGCGGCAGCGCAGCATGCACTAAACAACCTATAGAGACTCGATATAACTGTCGGCTATCAGAGATGGATAAGAAGACCTATTCGGAACCAACCTGATTCTACCACCAAACATACCCATCCTGGTATTTCCCCCTCGAGACCAAACGAGGAAGTCCACCGAGGAACTCACACAGTTGGCAGTTTTATTTATTCCGTTATGGTTGCAGCAATTACTAGTCAGGTATAGATAGTCATCCTGATAGAATAAGCAGTGGGCACTTTTAGTTAACCATTCTGTTGTAGTTGCAACACTTACTAGTCAGATACAATAAGCATGAGATATCCCAAAACCCAGCAGTTGCTGGCACTTTTATTTAGCCATTCCGTTATAGTTGCAATACTTACTAGTCAGATACAATTAGCAGGCGTCAACCCAAACAAGCAATTGTTGGCAATTTTATTTAGACATTCCATTATAGTGAAGCCGATTACTAGTCATTATAAAGTCAAATTTATAGCACTACTTTAGTTATAGTTGTCTATGATCGAGATACTGTGCTCCAAGTCGTCCATAACCGCGGACACGGCTTTCAGAAAGTTTTACCCTGCAGGGGTGCACAAATAGCAACACACACTCGATCAACCTCGGAAAAACCAAATCAAAACCCAACGAGGCTTTCACGACAAAGCAATCACAAGATTCAGAAATGTTTCAGGGGGCCACCCCATTAAGTATACCCGCAACGAAGTTAGCTGACTCCGAGACGGACTCAAGGTTTGTGGGGCCGGCTGTAAACGACTGGGAACCCGAAAGTGTGACTGGGCTTGTAGATACCGCGAAAACGGGTCACAATCCTAAACAGTACAGGTGCTCCTCGCACAATCGTAAATAAAGCAGTAAAGCATGGCATAAGTATAGGATAGTAAATAAAACCTCAAACTAGTTTGTGGCCCCAAGAAATAAGAATGAATCAAGCTCTGGCTCAGGGGGGGTCCCATAATCCTCCCGGATGTGGATAGCGCGAATATTCAAGGAACAGGTATCAAGTACTCGGGGTCCTACGGGACACAAGTGGACGGTTAACAACGAAATAACATCTATTGCCCACCTGTGCCTCTGCATTACCTACTTCAATTTTAGTTGTTAAACAGTAATTAAAGTCTTGATCATCTCCAACAATAAAAACATGGCAATACTCCAACAACTGTGGTACTTGACGACACGCAACAGCACTTGAGCAAGTGACTACGACGCGTAGGTCCAACTATCTACCAAACAACAGGTAATAGGAGGTGTCCAAGGCAATACAAGGCTGCAAGGGGTATCACGGGTACGAAAACTAGAGCATCGCAACACAGATAGCAATAGATCAACAGGGGGGAAAAATACTATAAAAGTAAGATAGGTAGAAAGGGGAGGTGCTCGCCTGAAAACATTGCCGAAGGTTCATCCGAAGGTCGGATCGACACTCGCATCAACTCATCGGCCTAGTCTGTGAAGAAGCAAAACACTAGAAGAAACACCGGATGCACTATTTAATACTACGGCAAAAGATCGGGCATGATGCATGTATGATGTATGACATGGCAAGATGCGATGCAATTAGATCATATTAAGAGGAACCGGGGTCCCGATAATTATTTACTAGGTTCATGTTGTTTAGATACCCCGCAATTTAAATGTTGTAATAACAGGGCAAGATAAGTTACCGGTTCACTACACAAATTTAAATGAGGCTAATATAAGACTAGATTTGCCCGCATATGGGCCCCATATTTAATTATGAGGTGAATCGGCATAATGCCCCCAAACCAAATGATATGAGTGCCAACATGTACAATCAGATATGCAATAATGTAGGTATATTATAAAATAGTGGGTCGGGGTCGGGGTCACACATGGGGCTCGACGATCTTGGGGTTCCGGGGTTCGGGGTTCGGTCTCAGGGTTCAGGGTTCGACGGGATCGGTCTTCGAAGGTCGGATTCAAGATGTAGAGCTTGGCGTTCCGGGAAGAAGGACTTGGCGTTCTTGTCGTTCCGGTGGCGATCTTGGCGGTCATCGGGTCCGGGAGCGGTCCTCGGCGAACTGGTCGGTTCAGCGAGTCATCGAGCGTGGCGACGAGGATGAACTTGTCATTTGGTGAGAACATTGAGCAGGAAACTGATGGCTTCTTGTCATCGATGACTATCTTGAGACAAGCCCCAGTTCCCGCATCCCAAATCTTGCAGCTCCCATCATGGCTCCCTGACACAATGACGGAGCCGTCCCAGATGAAGTGGACGGAGGTGACGGGGTCTGAGTGCGCGTCGAAGGCGCGGAGGCAGCGGCCGTTCTTGACGTCCCAGATGCGCACGGTGCAGTCGAACCCCCCTGAGGCCACCTGGGAGCTGGTCTGCGGGGCTTCTTCGACGAAGGCAAAGGGCGACCTCGCTGGCGAGAGGCGGCCGGGGCGGCGCGGGACTCGGCCGCGGGAAGGCGGGACGAGCGCGGAGGCGGCGAGGGGCGCCCAGGCGGCGGGGCTCGCTCACGGACGGTGCAGGACCAGCGCAAAGGGCAACAAAGGCAGCAGGGGGGTGAGAACGGCCCGGGGCGGAGACGCGCGGCGAGGTCGGCCTGCCGACGACGGCGGAGGAGCTCCAGGGAGGGCGCTGGCGGAGCCGCGGCCGAGGAGGAGGGCGACGGTGTAGGGACTCCAGCGGGGAAGGGGACCAGGGGAAAGCTCCTGCGGGCGATGGCGGCCGACGCGTCGATGCGGGGAAGAGGCCGGTGGTGGCGGTTCCGGCCGGAGGCGACGGGGCGGAGGAGATGGCTCCGGGCGGCGGGGGTTGTAGGAGGCGGGGCTCGGGAGGCCGGAGCAGAGGAGATCGGCGGCGACCGGCGAGGAAGACCGGAGGCGAGGAGGACGAGAAGGAAGGCGGGCCCGACGGTGGCGGCGCTGGGTGAGCGAGCACGGAGGCGACGCAGAGGAGAGGGGCGGCCAGTGAGCGAGAGGAAGAGGCCGGAGGGAGGGAGCAACGGTGGCGGACGCGCGCGCTGGCAGGTTGCGGGGTCGGGGGAAGAGAGAGGAGCGGCCGCATGCGAGGGGTAGGTGGAGGACGGTTTCGATCGGGGTGGGGCCAAACGTCGCGGCAGGTGGGCTAGGGGAGCGGGGATTGGGCGGTGAGGCTCCCGTGCGGGAGTGCGAGAGAGGAGGGTCGCTGGGAGTGGGTGGGTCCGGAGGTGGGGCTTGAAGGGAAGGATGGGCGTGTCGGGTGGGGTGGGTGAGAGAGGGAGTAGGTGGTGGTTGAGGTGGCAGATGGGGATTGGGTGGGGTTTGGCCTAGGGTGATGTGGCGCAAAGGGATAGGTTGGGGTGAGGTGGAGGGGGCTGGGTAGATTAGGTTTAGGTATAAAAGGGTTTGGGTAGGTTAGGGATTTTGGGTGAATCGGTTTGAACTGGGGGTGACCGATTGGGTCGGATCGGCCCGGTTTGGCTGCCCCCTAAAATTAATATAAAAATTTATGTATTGTTTAAAAGACTTGTGCAGAATTTTTAGACAAACAAAATATCCGGAAGGGTCCGGGGATTATTTTGAAATAGAGAGGGCTCTTTGTAGAAAGCAAAAGTAGGTTTGAACAAAATAGTTTTAGTCAATGAGATGCATGATGATGTCATGATGATGCAATGCACAAAAACAACGCGATTTTCTAGTAGTGGTTTTGCGGGGCGCCACAATTCGACACCACTAACAATGGATCTCGCCCTCGAGATCCGCCTCATGGTACCGGAAAGAAGGTCGGTGATCTGCATCTTCTCGCTTCGGGTAGATCTTCGCGACACCACTAACAAGGATTGTTCTCCATTCGTCGAGAGATCACTCCGGAGAAACAAAGATGAAGGTAGAGGTATCAAAAGTTAAGGCCACCTCTAACTTCCGCGGAAGGAGTATAACTGCAATGATTCACCATTCAAGGTGCAAGAGCGAATGATAAGAGTAGTCGGATGGTGATCAGTCCATCGCGCACCCAAAGCATTACCCTGCACAAGAATAGGGAATTATGCCACCAACTCTCAGAATTCAGATTGTAGATCTCGACAAGCGTGGTTCGGAAACAAAGGAGTGATGCAGACTCTGCATCGGATCTGGCGTAGATGATGTCGTCGCGTCGGAAAACACCGGAAGGCACAAACAAGGAACAAGGAATGGTACCACAGTAGACGGGTTCCTCAGACAGCATGGACACCGGATGGTAGAACACCGTTATCAAAGGAGGAAGCAAAACCCTGAAGGTACGACGGAAACCCAACCACGAGAATTCCTGGACTCGAAGAGAGAGAAGAGAGCGGATTCAAAACACTCAGAGGTGAGAGGAGAGCAGCAGAGGGGTAAGGAGTAAAATCATACCTAATCAGAACTATCCAACCGATTTTGCAAAAATAGTTTTGACACTCTACTTTGGCCGTTAGCTAGGTTATCCTACAGGCTGGACTTGTGGGGTATCGCAACTGCTGAGCTCTGATACCACTCTGTAACACCCTCAGAATCGGCCCTATGCAAGTTTCAGCGCTTCTCGCCAAACCCGCATAGAAACGATTCAAAGGTGCCCACCAGGCACTTGCGTGCGGGTGGAACGAAGTAATAACATTACACAACAGTCCTCGATGGGACCCACAGAACAGATATATATACAACACGACTCCATGAGTCAAGAATACAGACATACAGAACAAAGATCCAAATCACCTTGAAAACGATAGAGCGTCCAGCTGCGGACAAGATGCAAATGGGGCTAAGAGCCCTGAAGGATAACCAATGGCGTCCATAACCCTGCCCAGGCCAAGCCGGAAGGGTAACCCTGCTAACGATGTCGATCTCAAAACCTTCTTAAACAAAAGGGGTGCCGGCAAAGGGCAAAGGAAAAAGAGAGAGCGGTCAGTACTGAGGCCAGTACACGGCGAGGCTAGAATTCGGCGGTCCTCGCCTACATAGGTATGATGGACTGAAGCGGCAGCGCAGCATGCACTAAACAACCTATAGAGACTCGATATAACTGTCGGCTATCAGAGAGGGATAAGAAGACCTATTCGGAACCAACCTGATTCTACCACCAAACATACCCATCCTGGTATTTCCCCCTCGAGACCAAACGAGGAAGTCAACCGAGGAACTCACACAGTTGGCAGTTTTATTTATTCCGTTATGGTTGCAGCAATTACTAGTCAGGTATAGATAGTCATCCTGATAGAATAAGCAGTGGGCACTTTTAGTTAACCATTCCGTTGTAGTTGCAACACTTACTAGTCAGATACAATAAGCATGAGATATCCCAAAACCCAGCAGTTGTTGGCACTTTTATTTAGCCATTCCGTTATAGTTGCAATACTTACTAGTCAGATACAATTAGCAGGCGTCAACCCAAACAAGCAATTGTTGGCAATTTTATTTAGACATTCCATTAGAGTGAAGCTGATTACTAGTCATTATAAAGTCAAATTTATAGCACTACTTTAGTTATAGTTGTCTATGATCGAGATACTGTGCTCCAAGTCGTCCATAACCGCGGACACGGCTTTCAGAAAGTTTTACCCTGCAGGGGTGCACAAATAGCAACACACACTCGATCAACCTCAGAAAAACCAAATCAAAACCCAACGAGGCTTTCACGATAAAGCAATCACAAGATTCAGAAATATTTCAGGGGGCCACCCCATTAAGTATACCCGCAACGAAGTTAGCTGACTCCGAGACGGACTCAAGGTTTGTGGGGCCGGCTGTAAACGACTGGGAACCCGAAAGTGTGACTGGGCTTGTCGATACCGCGAAAACGGGTCACGATCCTAAACAGTACAGGTGCTCCTCGCACAATCGTAAATAAAGCAGTAAAGCATGGCATAAGTACAGGATAGTAAATAAAACCTCAAACTAGTTTGTGGCCCCAAGAAATAAGAATGAATCAAGCTCTGGCTCAGGGGGGTCCCATAATCCTCCCGGATGTGGATAGCGCGAATATTCAAGGAACAGGTATCAAGTACTCGGGGTCCTACGGGACACAAGTGGACGGTTAACAACCAAATAACATCTATTGCCCACATGTTCCTCTGCATTACCTACTTCAATTTTAGTTGTTAAACAGTAATTAAAGTCTTGATCATCTCCAACAATAAACACATGGCAATACTCCAACAACTGTGGTACTTGACGACACGCAACAACACTTGAGCAAGCGACTACGACGCGCAGGTCCAACTATCTACCAAACAACAGGTAATAGGAGGTGTCCAAGGCAATATAAGGCTGCAAGGGGTATCACGGGTACGAAAACTAGAGCATCGCAACACAGATAGCAATAGATCAACAGGGGGGAAAATACTATAAAAGTAAGATAGGTAGAAAGGGGAGGTGCTCGCCTGAAAACATTGCCGAAGGTTCATCCGAAGGTCGGGTCGACACTCGCATCAACTCATCGGCCTAGTCCGTGAAGAAGCAAAACACTAGAAGAAACACCGGATGCACTATCTAATACTACGGCAAAAGATCGGGCATGATGCATGTATGATGTATGACATGGCAAGAAGCGATGCAATTAGATCATATTAAGCGGAACCGGGGTCCCGATAATTATTTACTAGGTTCATGTTGTTTAGATACCCCGCAATTTAAATGTTGTAATAACAGGGCAAGATAAGTTAACGGTTCACTACACAAATTTAAATGAGGCCAATATAAGACTAGATTTGCCCGCATATGGGCCCCATATTTAATTATGAGGTGAATCGGCATAATGCCCCCAAACCAAATGATATGAGTGCCAACATGTACAATTAGATATGCAGTAATGTAGGTATATTATAAAATAGTGGGTCGGGGTCGGGGTCACACATGGGGCTCGACGATCTTGGGGTTCCGGGGTTCGGGGTTCGGTCTCAGGGTTCAGGGTTCGACGGGATCGGTCTTCGAAGGTCGGATTCAAGATGTAGAGCTTGGCGTTCCGGGAAGAAGGACTTGGCGTTCCGCGGTGAAGTGCTTGTCGTTCCGGTGGCGATCTTGGCGGTCATCGGGTCCGGGAGCGGTCCTCGGCGAACTGGTCGGTTCAGCGAGTCATCTAGCGTGGCGACGAGGATGAACTTGTCATTTGGTGAGAACATTGAGCAGGAAACTGATGGCTACTTGTCATCGATGACTGTCTTGAGACAAGCCCCAGTTCCCGCATCCCAAATCTTGCAGCTCCCATCATGGCTCCCTGACACAATGACGGAGCCGTCCCGGATGAAGTGGACGGAGGTGACGGGGTCTGAGTGCGCGTCGAAGGCGCGGAGGCAGCGGCCGTTCTTGACGTCCCAGATGCACACGGTGCAGTCGAACCCCCCTGAGGCCACCTGGGAGCTGGTCTGCGGGGCTTCTCCGACGAAGGCGAAGGGCGACCTCGCTGGCGAGAGGCGGCCGGGGCGGCGCGGGACTCGGCCGAGGGAAGGCGGGACGAGCGCGGAGGCGGCGAGGGGCGCCCAGGCGGCGGGGCTCGCTCACGGGCGGTGCAGGACCAGCGCAAAGGGCAACAAAGGCAGCAGGGGGGTGAGAACGGCCCGAGGCGGAGACGCGCGGCGAGGTCGGCCTGCCGACGACGGCGGAGGAGCTCCGGGGAGGGCGCTGGCGGAGCCGCGGCCGAGGAGGAGGGCGACGGTGCAGGGACTCCAGCGGGGAAGGGGACCAGGGGAAAGCTCCTGCGGGCGATGGCGGCCGACGCGTCGATGCGGGGAAGAGGCCGGTGGTGGCGGTTCCGGCCGGAGGCGGCGGGGCGGAGGAGATGGCTCCGGGCGGCGGGGGTTGTAGGAGGCGGGGCTCGGGAGGCCGGAGCAGAGGAGATCGGCGGCGACCGGCGAGGAATACCGGAGGCGAGGAGGACGAGGAGGAAGGCGGGGCCGACGGTGGCGGCGTTGGGTGAGCGAGCACGGAGGCGACGCAGAGGAGAGGGGCGACCAGTGAGCGAGAGGAAGAGGCCGGAGGGAGGGAGCAACGGTGGCAGACGCGCGCGCTGCCAGGTCGCGGGGTCGGGGGAAGAGAGAGGAGCGGCCGCATGCGAGGGGTAGGTGGAGGACGGTTTCGATCGGGGTGGGGCCAAACGTCGCGGCAGGTGGGCCAGGGGAGCGGGGATTGGGCGGTGAGGCTCCCGTGTGGGAGTGCGAGAGAGGAGGGTCGCTGGGAGTGGGTGGGTCCGGAGGTGGGGCTTGCAGGGAAGTATGGGCGCGTCGGGTGGGGTGGGTGAGAGAGGGAGTAGGTGGTGGTTGAGGTGGCAGATGGGGATTGGGTGGGGTTTGGCCCAGGGTGATGTGGCGCAAAGGGATAGGTTGGGGTGAGGTGGAGGGGGCTGGGTAGATTAGGTTTAGGTATAAAAGGGTTTGGGTAGGTTAGGGATTTTGGGTGAATCGGTTTGAACTGGGGGTGGCCGACTGGGTCGGATCGGCCCGGTTTGGCTGCGCCCTAAAATTAATATAAAAATTTATGTATTGTTTAAAAGACTTGTGCAATTTATTTTTAGACAAACAAAATATCCGGAAGGGTCCGGGGATTATTTTGAAATAGAGAGGGGTCTTTGTAGAAAGCAAAAGTAGGTTTGAACAAAATAGTTTTAGTCAATGAGATGCATGATGATGTCATGATGATGCAATGCACAAAAACAACGCGATTTTCTAGTAGTGGTTTTGCGGGGCGCCACAACAGGGAGGAGCCGGAAGATGGGCAGGCGGAGGTGGGGAACGCAGCGGCGCGTCCAGATGAGATGCTAGCAATGGCAGGCTCCGAGGAGGCCGGCGGGTCGACGCCAAGCACGGGGCCACGTAGGTCTTCGGGAGAGGAGGTCGCGGAGGTGATGCAACCGAGCTTGGCGGCAGGGGAGATGGCGAGGGAGGGGGCGACCGGAGTTGTCGGAGGGTGGCATAGGGGGGTCCTGGCGCTGCGATGGCGTGGACGAGCAGAGGGGAGAGGCAGAGCGGTGGTGGGTGGGCGACTAGAGGCGACGTGCGGGGAGAGAATCGTGGGGGAGGGAGAGGAGCAGTTCACGGGGTAAGGCCGTGCTCGCGGGGAGCTCGCGTGGGATCAACGCGAGTTGGGTGGTGTCACATCCCAAAATTCTCCTAATTTTGGAATGTGAAATAAATAAATAAGTTTGATTGATTGTTTGACTATGTTGAAAATTCTCAAAGAGAAGAATTTTTTTTGAATAGAAAATCCTCTCAACCTTGAATTCAAAATCTTATATTCTTTTGTTATGACCTAAGTAGCCATATAGGCAAAAGGGCATGAATTGATTATGGATTGTAGAATTGGTGTGCAAGATTTCAAAATGAAAATCATGAAGCAATCATAAGCATTTCATTACATCCATGCAAAGTTCTCACAAACTGAATCCAAATCCTGGTATCTAAATCCTATAGTTGATTTGCCCAAATGTTTCTAAAGGAAATTAAATTGATTTTATAAAACCCACTGTTGCTAAGGCATAAATTATTGATAATTATAGCCTAAAGATATCCAATTAATATTACAAAATTTTATAAACAAAATTGAGCTCATTTGGAGCTATTATGAAAAAGTTATGAAATAACTACAAACAAATAAAGTTATAAATAAAATGGAATATACAAGGACTTATAAACCCACTACTTGCAAACTAGTAAAAATATTACAAATATGATCCTACAATGATCTATTCGATTTTAGAAAAATTTAGAAACAAGAATCATATCATTTGAAGTTCGTATTCAAAAGATATGAGGGAAACAAGTAAATAGAAAAAAAAGATTTTTTTTCTAACGGGCCGGCCCACCGGGACCGACCAAGCCAGCCACGTACAGGAAGGATCGATCAAGTTGCTTTAAAATGCGTGCGAATCAGTTTTTGATAAACCTATGTCTGTTCAAACTCTTATAATTTTTTATCTACAACTCCGAATCGACTTCCGTTTGTTTCTACTTGTTCCCTACTCCAAGGCCTATCTCTACACCATCCTAAATCTCCATATAAACTCGTGGAGCCACAACTGTACGAGTTTCTCTCCTCGAAATCCCGAATCTACACATGCCCGAATCTTATTTCGCTTTTTAACCTATCTAGACTTCGTTGTTTGCCTTCGGCCAAAAAACGAAAGTTGTAGAACTCGTCGAAATCTTTTGATCCCGACAACCCTCATCTATTTTCATCCACCACAGCCGGAGAATTTCGCATCGCAATATTTCAGATCTGACGGTGTAAATCCAAGATGTACTCGCGCTCGTTTCTTCAAATCCAAATTCCTTTGGTGAGAAGGTAGGAATAATAATTTACCACAACTTTCATGTTCTAAGTTTTTCAATTTGACCTACGGATTTGTCTCTCTAACACAGATCTGTTTCTCGTCTATTCTGAGTCAAAATCGGGTCAATCTTCTCTCCTAACCACTGGATCTCATCCCAACGGCCAGGATTAGATCGATTCCTCGAAGGGGTACGAGCCAACCGGATCTCGCCACATATCAACGTGAGGTCAGCATCTAGTCCCAGTCAGCATGCAAAGTCAACCTGTCCAGTCAGCGGAATATTCTCTGGAATATTCCGTTCGAATTTGCACATTATAGATCTAACTTGTAAAATTCATTAGAAATTCATACCACGTCCAAAAATTGCGTATAATATATCAAATTGAAGATAATTTTACGTAGAATCATCTTATCAGAATAGATCCAGCTTTTACTGTACGTGGTTATTGCAGTAATTTAATTAGTTTTAATGGTCTTTTAGGTTAATAAATTCATAAGAAATTATATGTAACTCCGAAAAATATGAACAATATATCAAATTTAAGCTACTCTAATGTACATTAATAATATCAGGTTGGATCTAGACTTTACAGATTTAACCCGTAGCAATTTAATTAGTTTTAATGGCTTTATAAATCATTAAATTCATAGTAAATTAATTGCTTGTCACAAAAATATAAATGATATACCGATGGAAAGCTGGTTCCATGTAGATCATCAATATGCAATTAGTTCAGCCTTTGAATGTAAGGTTTTGCTGTGAAGATTTAAATGGTTTAATGGCTTATTTATAGTAATAAATTCATAAGAAAATAAATACTATTCAGAAAATTACAAATAATATGTCCCTGAAATGACAATTCCGTGCAGATTACAGATATAATTTTAGTTTGACTTTTAGACAACAGAAACTATATGAATCATTTAAAACCTATTAAACACTATTTAAATCATACAAAAAGATCTATAACTCCGGTTAGGGTGAATCCGAGTGCTAAGGTTTTGTATTGACAATATCTATACAGAGAAACTGCATGACAAATTATTTGGTACTGTTAAAAAATAAATTCATACAGAAATATTTAAACCCATTGAAATAGTGTTTTAATCATAGGAAAATATCTATAACTCCTTTTTAGGTGATTCAAATTTCCACTATCTCTAAATTGCATTACCTCTATCCAGTAGCATCTAGTTCACAATTTAATACGACATAAACATATTTAGTTCAATTAAAGTGGTATACACCATATTAAATTTACAACTTTAGTAATAAAAGCTTTAGTGCATTAAATGACTTTCCACATGCATCATGTAATCTAACTATGTTCAGAACACTAAATAACAACCATTGTGACTTATTAAATTGTCATGCATGCATTTGTTGTATTTGTTTGATCTCTATGCGTTATTGTTTATGTTGTATGCAATTGTTTGATCGATAGATTGCGAGGAGTGCAACGTGTGTGATTGTAACTACTATGATTGCAAGTATTGTGGTTATGACGAGTGCAACCATTATATCTATGCGGATTATATAATCGACTACATCTACAACAAAGACAAGTGGTGCTATCTTGGTCATAAATGTCCTACTGTTTTCCTATGCATTGTAGATGTTTTTGTAGAATTGCATATGTAGGATTTGATGTGTATATGCTATGCTATGTCCCATATTATTCCCTAGCATTTCTTGTTTATGAGCCACCGTTGGTAGATGTGCTTAGCCATGCTATGATGAACGAGGGCTGGGTTACATCACTGATGTTGATTCTAAATGTGTTGGTTTGCAAAAACTAAAACAACTTAATCAATGAATCTCCTGGGTGTGATCGGATTGATAATTTTTGGTGGTATCATTGCGGAAAGGCACCCAGGACACTGAGAAAGGATTGGTTTCTTTGTTTGGAAGCTTTCGTGTGCAACCATGTGCCAATAATGAAATGGGCGGTTGGTTGGACTCAGTAGGTTGTGGTAACTCGAACCCACGTATCCAGAGATGTAGATAGTGTAGGTTGGACCGGTGCGTGTCGGGTTTGGGGAGCTACTTCCCGAACGGTTCCTTCTTGGACTTCTCCCTATCATCACCCAATATGAGAGTGGTGGTACGAGCTGGGCTTGCCAAGTCACATGGGTAAAGTGTACTAACCCCTACAGGGTGTATAAACTAAGTGCTTAGCCGTGTCCCCGGTTATGGACAATTTGAGCGACTTGATACTGATGCTATAATATTTCTCACTCATCCTTATTTCCTAATTACTTAAAACTTGTTGGGTGAACATAATTGGGTAGGAGAACCTGGGAGTGAACCAGAGTGTCCTATTTATCGTATTGGAAAATTACTTTGTTACAAATGTTAGGATAAAACTGTTGCTTTATGCAAATGAGCCTAAACTCCACTTGGCCAAATAAGCATGTAGTTGATAGATCTGTTGTTAACCACTTTAGCCTACTTGCCAGTATTGACCATTCGTGGCTGCAACGTTTCATGTTGCAGGTTATATCGTATCTGAGTGATTGTTCATAGGTCGCGAGACTCCACTCAACAATTGTTCGCCTGTGGCACATTTGGAGGATGGAGATCTACCTTGTATTCATTTTCCGCTGTGTACTTGAATAAATAATGTAAATTCTGGATCATATTCGTTGTATTTATGATGCACAGTTATATTTGGTATCATTTTGTACTGTGTGTGCCAGTGAACCGATCCAGGGATTGGCACTATACACATGAACTCAGCCTTATCAGGCGAGGGTGTTACAGGTGGGTCGCGGGGTATGTGATGTGAGAGAGAGGGGTGGGCCAGGGCATCGCGGCTGGGGTTCGTGCGCTGCGCACTGTGTGTGTGGGTGTTGCGTTCTGTGTCACCAGGGTGTGGTCGGGTTGGGTACAAGGGATGTGGTGGGGTGGGGTGCGGTAGGTGGTGTTGGGTTGGGTCAGGCGCGCGTCGGGTGTTTGGCCAAGGTGGGTGGCGGAGGCAAGGGGTTGGAGGGGTGTAGGGAATATGCTAGGGTCAGGTGGGATGGGGATTAACTGGTTAGGGTTAGGATTTTCCAGGATTTGGAATGGTAGGTGGCTGCGGGCTGGGATTTTGGTCCTGGCCTGCGGCTGCCTCCCCTGATAAAAAATATTTTATATTTTATTATAAAAATATTATAGGTTTATATTAAAGTATTTTACAAATAGGTTTTAGACAAAACAAAATAATTGGACGAGTCCGGTTTTGAATTGAGTTAAAAGACGAGGGATATTTAGAAAACAAACATAGGATTTTAGAAAATAGTTTGAGGCAAACGATGCATGATGACGTCATGATGATGCACAGAGATAAGACACACGGTTTTCTAATAGTGGTTTTACACGGGGTGCTACACTGGCCGCGTGGACAGGGGGTGTGGCCCCCTCGAGGCCCTCCCCCATCTCGTCTTCTGGCTCTGTGTTCCCCACGGTAAAATATTGACTTTGGCTTTTGTCCCGTCCAATTTCGAGAATATTGATTTTCCGACTTTTCTGGAACCAAAAACAACAGAAAACAGGCAACTGGCACTGTGGCATCTTGTTAATAGGTTAGTCCCAGAAAACATATAAAAATACCTCAAAGAGAAGACAAAGAAAAGCAAAGTAGATACTAAACAAGCATGGAATATCAAAAATTATAGATACATTTTCGACGTATCAAGCATCCCCAAGCTTAACTCCTTCTCATCCCCGAGTAGGTAAGTGATAAAAAGAATAATTTTTTAGGTGACATGCACCATCAAAATCAAGATCAAACCATTTGCAAGCATTGAAAGCTGTGATCAAAGTACTCTAAACATGAGCATGAAAGTAGAAGTTCTAACAGTAAGACAAAATAACTATGCATGCAACATGAAAGGTTACAAGCAAAGATCATGAATAACAATACATTGAGAGACGTTTGTTTGTTTCACATATAGAAAACATAACATAGTGGCATTCAGCTTGTCCCTCATGGAGTATCAAATAAATGCATATGACACCTTCAAAGTTCATAAGAGTGACTAGATACAAATAGTTCAAGAGCAAGCAATATCAACAATATGAATCAGTCAATAAGTTTTGGGACAATGCACATAGAACTAAGAATGGCAACTATGTTCTCTTAATTGCTGCCTCAGGATAGAAGGTAGAGACTC
Source organism: Avena atlantica (assembly GCA_910589765.1). Lineage (NCBI taxonomy): Eukaryota > Viridiplantae > Streptophyta > Magnoliopsida > Poales > Poaceae > Avena > Avena atlantica. The sequence goes on along the minus strand of OU342735.1, from coordinate 488,879,162 downwards.
AATATAATGGTGGAAGATATGCCCTTCATAAAGGGAAGCAGGGATTTCAAGTCTCATAAAGAGCTTCCAAAAATTATGGTACTTGTTAGCTTTCAGCTCTCATTGCCCCTATCATAAGCATCTTGAAGTGATTAAGGTTAAAGTGAACAAACTATGGAGTATATGCTTGACAAAGTATAAGTTGGCAATCTCATGTCCCTTGAATATGAGGGCCACTCCTCATGCTACTTAAGTTTAGTTACCGGTAAGTTCTTGTCATAGCAAGTACATGTGTATCATAGAGAACCGCTAATAGGGTACCCCTTTCACATGATACAGGAGATATCCCATAATAAAAATGATAAGGCAAGCAGACAATGAGCATCTCAACAATCTTCTTATTTACCATGGGAAAATGGTGCTTTTTCTCTCTTTCCTCTTTTCTCATCTTTTTTTCTCAATCTCTATCTATTTTTTATAAGAAGAATGCTTCATAGATTGCTCACTATGGTGATGCTGCAAGTTTCCACCATGATTAGGCATGGCTTAGGCTAGCGGCCCAGACATTTATCTAACACATATACATAAATCCATGGACTTACAAGCTCCCCTTTCATTTCACACCGATGACATCCATAAACAAAAGAGCATGATATCAACTGGGTACAATGTACAAGTGCAATGTTGAAAGCGTTCCCCATGATAGCATGGTTCTACTAATTCCAACGTATAAGTGTAAGCATATACAACATAGATGACACAATGGTTCAAGTTTATTTAGGGGCAAGAAAAATAATTGTGCCATCAAGTTTGTGAGAGCTTTAATCACTAATTTTTCACATAACAAAGTGACTTTTTAATTAGAAGGTAGATGAAACAAGAATATACCTGGAATGGTATAACACAACATGTATAGGAATTTATAGAGGACACTTTGGAATAACTCGGTTTCTTGGGAGTTGGATGCACGAGTAGAGCTTACTCATACAAGTGAAGGCTAGCAAAAGACTGGGAGCGACCAACTAAGAGAGAAATAATGGCTATAATCATGTAGAGCGACAAAACATTACTAATCAAAGCATAAAGTGGTACTACAAGTCAAAAACTAAATTATCATAGAGGCTAAGGTGATTGGTTCATAGTCATAACATGGTGTGATCATGTGCCAAGTCAACCCAAACAAAGCATCAAAGGAGAACACGACAATAGTATGCTTTTGTATGCTAAAACAACAGATGATTATTTCAAGGCACATTAAGCAATCCTAATTGTTTGGAACAAGTCATGCTACAAAAATAATCACTCAGCATAAGGTAAAAACAACATCTAGCATCACATGATAAACTCTAAGTCACAGTCAAAGCAAGCTCCTCTTGTACTACTAAACAAGAACTTCCTACTCCTTTCCAACACTAATGCTTATTTGAAACAACACAGCAAGAACGGGGGTCCAAACTACTTTATTCAAGCAAACTAAGCAAACAAAAACCAAAAACGAAAACTAAGACGCTCCAAGAACAACACAACTGTGTATGAAATAATAAAAATGAAGTATCTAGGAAGACCTAAGATTTTTATTGATGAAGAAGGGGATGCCTTGGGCCACCCGACTGCGTACCGCCGCCCGTCGCCGCCTAGTGTTGCCTCACCGCGACCACCCTCCCTCACCGCCGTCCGGTCGCCGCCACGATCGGCCACCGTCGCCAGGCTGAGCTCGACAGCCCGAGCCACCACTACCACGTCGCCAACCTCCACCTGTGATGCAGAGACGACCGCCCGCGGTACCTGCCGCTCCCGGCCCTCGCCACCATCCATGGACAGCCGGTGCCGCCAAAGGATGGGCGCGCACCACCACCGCGCCGCCAGCGACCTTCCGCATCGCCACGACAAGCCCCGGCCGCGCCGCTGCAACCCACGCCTTGCAGCGCCCCTAAACGACAGTGCCGGAACGCGCCAGGCCTGCCGAGCGAGGGGGTGAGAGCTCCCCGCCGCCGCCGGCGGCCGGGCTTCGCCCAGGCGCGCCCTCCTGGCGGCGGCGAGGGAAGGAGAGTGGAGGGTGGGTGGCAGCGGCGGACAGTGAGTTAGGTTCCCCTGTCGCCTCGCGGGGGCGACGAGGGGAACGGGCTTCCGTCGCTGGACGTCGCGGCGATGAGAGATCTGATGGCCAAGAATCGGCAGATCGAAGAGTCCGCCTTCCAAACCTCGTAGGCGCCGTTACCGGAGAGGATAGTTCATTGCTTGGTATAAGAAAAAAAGATTCCTGATATGTGCATATATACTGGTCTCGTTGATTAACTATCTTTGCCCATGCATGCGCGAGCTGGTTAATTCACGTAAAAGCATGTATGGTGCACAAACAACGAACAAGCCATGTACACACATGCATGAGTTGTACGTGTACTCGCAAGAATACTAAGACGTGCGTACAGTCGGGCCGGCCGACCGGCAGCATGTACACGTACTATTTGCTTATCTACTACAGTAGGCGCAACTAACAAAGTTTTAATCTGGTTAGCTCTGATACCAATCTGCAGATCGGATAAGCACACATCAGAGATCGACTCCAGTTTTCTCGGCAGAGATACATACACGGAACGGCCGGCGGAGCAGATTAACTCGCAAGCGTAAGAAATGCAGACGGACGCCTGGCTGTTTTACGATCTATCCCGTCGCCTGCTGCCTATAAAAGCGCACACGCACAACACCCCGATGGAGGAGGACGAGCTCTCGCTGAAGGAGGCAGAAGACACCCAGACGCTCATACCCGGAGGCCACACGGACATACTGCTCCGCGCAGCCGGAGGAGGAGAAGAAGGAGATCGTATCAAGAATTAGCTTAGCTCTTCCACACCACAGCCGATCCATCTAATCTCCATTCACCTACCCATTCATCCATCCACATACCCAAAACACAACAGACTAATACAAGCCGGAGAACTCAATCAAGAGCAAGCGACCCATCATGGAGGAGAAGCTCGTGGTTGCTAATGGTAAGAATCACGGTTGATCTTCTCTCTCTTTCTCTCTTCAGCATACACGCGCACATGCATCTTGCACGGGGAGCCATGGAGGAATCGTGCAACCGTGGGCAAGTCGATAGCGTCGGGGCTGCCGGCGCACAGCTCGCCGCACGCCTCCACCCCAGTAGACGCGTTGAAGACGAAGGTGCCGGGCTGCCGGCGTGTAGGCCTGGTACGTACCCTTTCCATGTCGAAGACGGTGCCCAAGCGGACGGTGCCGGGCTGCCGGCGCGCAGCTCGTCGCACACGCCTCAAAGACGACGCTGCCAGGGCTGCCGGTGGGCAGCCTGCCGTGTGCCCTCTTCATCTCCGCGAGCCACTCCGAAGATGACGGTGGTGAGGTTGCCGGAGTCCAGCCCGGCGCCACTTCCATCTATGCACACTACGTTGCCCAAGTCGACGGCGCGCAGTGGTGCCATCTCCACTCCCGTGAGCCGCGCTACCGGCTGCTGGTCGAAGACGACGGCGACAAGGCAGTCGGCGCCATCTCCATCTCCGCCGCCACCAAGACGATGGCCTCGAGGACGCGAGGCTCCCGGCGACGTCGCCAAGGCGATGGCCCCGAGGGCGCCCGGCTGCCGGCGTGCAGCTCGGCGCCATCTGTTCTCCCATCGAGCCCGGTGCCTTCTTCACTCCGGCGAGGTGTGCTGAAGACGAGTGATGGCGGGGCTGCTAGTATGAAAGCCGACGCCATCTCCACCTCCGCAATCCATATGCGATAGCGTCGGGGTGTCCATCGGACAGCCCGGTGCTAGCTCCATCTCCGTGAAGCCGGCGGGCATAGGCGAAAGCGCAGCCGACGTGCAATCCGGCGGCATACCCCACCTCCATCTCCACGAGCCCGTGAGACGACGCTCTTGTCTAGGATGACATCCGTGAACTCGGCGTCGGACCGAGACGAGGTGTCGACCATATTAGCTACACCACTAGTGGTGCGTGCCGGTTTTGCACCGACACCGATCTCCACCAACACTTACTCCTGCGAGGCATACCCCTTGCGCACCCCGACGAGGCTGTTGGTCGTCGAGAAGGCCTAGCTGAGCGGACCCATGCTACTCCAACTCCAACTACATCGACGCCGTCAAGACCGACGAGGCACGACGGCAAGGGCGGGCGTGGCCGGAGCAAAGGCCACGCTACTCACGGCGCGTGTACCGACGAGGACACGGGCTCTGCCGCCGCCCACACACACCACCACCACATCATGCATGGAGAACGCGAAGCGAAGACGACGAAGACAACCACACGGCTTAATCGGAGGTGTCTCGCGGCACAACCCATGGGAGTAATTAACTGGGTGCCTTTCGAGGCCCCGGGAACCATGAGATCGCAATCGCCCTAGTTAGGCTGGGCGCGCAAGCAGGCCACGGAGCGCACTGTATTAGGGATTTGCACTTTGTTTCTCCACGAGAGATTAATGAAATGCATCTTCCCTACCTTTTCTTGTGTACTACGGTACACTGGCACGCCCGCACTTTTTTCTTTACCCCGACGCATGAGAAAAACACGCTACCATCCTTCTTCCCTCAAGTATCTTTCCAGAACTTTTTTCTCGTGTCAAACACCCATGTTGGGCCTTGGAGGCCCATGCGCCACCCCCTCTTCAGGGTTGCACCTCCGGATCATTCTCCCACATCGGAACATCTTCCGATTTTTCTTCTTATCCGGTTTCTTTCTAATAAAGACCGGTACGTCATATCTAATCGAACCTATATATTTTTCAGAACGTTTCCTAACACTTTTCAACATTTTAACCATCTCGGAATAATTTTGATGATTCTCGATATTATGATGACTCCGGAAGCACCTTCCAAAATTAGGATATGTCGCCACAACTATTCCTTTTAATCTCAAAAATAAATCCCTAAACTATTTCGGTCTGTCCGGAACTCATTCTGGACAACTCTCTCAACTACCTATCATAAAGGCGACTAACACAACTTGATTGGTAAACCTTAAGCATGTCACCGTTTGGAATCGGTAGTAAGTAGACATGACTACGAAGAAGTCCAGGTAAAAAACCAACAGCGGGATCTAGATGTCCATGATGGTTCCCTCTTCACTACACTAATGAGCATCGAACGAACCGTTCATTATACAAGTTTGAAGTAGGCAACATATCTACAGGCATCAGCAACCATGAAATGGTAATATTGCTGGCGTGTATTGATATGTAAATCCTAGTTCTACGAGGTGACATCAGCTAGTATACAGATCAATGGTCTCACATTATATTACTAGTAATCTCACAAATATTCCGATATAACCTTACAATATTGGATATAAGTAGAGGATACCACAATCAGAACTCGCAGCTAACAACAAAAGCTTTCTAAAAATGGCTAACAGCAGAAATTTTATTCCATTCATGTAAGCTACTGTTCCTGACGCCTACTAATGCTCATTTCAGCAACTGACGAATACACATACCACAACAATCATAACAAGTGAAAAAAATCAGTTGGTCTCATATTATAGTAACTACTAGTTAATATCTTAAATAGTCCAATATGACCCTACAGAAATCAGCACATCAAGGATAATAAGGCATATATATCATGGCGTCCCGCTAGCAAAACTATTGTAAATAGTGCTAACAGCACAAAAGTTATTCTATCACCCGTGAGATGATTTTTGACTCAGAAGCTGACAAATATGTGGACGACTTATTAATACCAGAACATACATAACTCATGAAAATTCAGAACCACATTGGACTGGACAACTGAAAATGCGAAAAAGTGGCATGTGTACATTTTAAGACATGCTGTCACATGCAAGACAAACTCTTCAATAATAAAATATGAAATAGTGAAACAATAATGCACTACCATGGTAATAATATAGGCACCCACAGTTCAATAACATACAAACATAGAAGACGACATGGCTATACGTTCATAAAAAATGTTAAGTTGATAGTTAACAGTTCAGAAGAAGTAAACTACTCCCTCCGATCCATATTACTTGTCATTGAAATGGATGTATCTAGCACTAAAACATGTCTAAATACATCCATTCTAATGACAAGTAATATGGATCGGAGGGAGTAGTTCCTATGAAAAATAAATGGATTTAGAAATCCTGCAATGTTAAGATGAGCAAGCAGTTACCTTCAGTATAGAAACTTGTGAAAGGACGATAGATGCACTTCTGGTTGCTTTTGAAAAGTTTCTTAGACTGCAATGTCAGGGTCCCAACTCCCATGCTAGACGCTGACAGGGACATGGGAGCTTCCAGGAGAGAAGAGAGGCCCAAAAGACTGATCCAGCTCAACAGACGTCATGTTGGTCCAGACTGGGTTCAGTGAGCACGGGGTTGGCAACACCTGTATCATCTACTTAAGAAAGGAGAGACAAGAGGAGAAGTATCCTCGGGATCATCGGCGAAACGGCGGCGGCAGGAGTTTGTCTCCTTGTAATAGGATAGATACCAAGTACATCAATTTCTCGATTGTAATCAAATATTGCTACCGATTGTCGCTGTTAATCGAGAGAGATATCGGGCACCTAACATCGTGGTATCAGATTGCCGGTCCGATCCACCCCATCCCACAAATACCCTTTCCCAACAGGCTGGAAACTCGCAAGCGCGCCGACGATCGCCGCCGACTTCTCAAATCAATGGATCCAGCACTACGGGAGTACTTGGACCGCATGGAGCTTAACGCCGACACTCGCTCTGATGCAATCATGGCGACCCAACAAGGGCTCTCGCAGCAGATCGCGGCGCAGACGACGCAGCTGCGTGATCTGGCCGAGTGGCGGCCCGATCTGGAAGCACACCTCGCCAACCTCCAGGAGGCGGTCGCGGATCTCCAGCGAGCCCGCTCGGCTTCACCTGCGAGCGATGGAGGCACGGCGGCGACCCATATCGCCGCCCATACTTCACCAACACCAGACGGGGTGTTGTCTGGGCAATCCGGCCACGGCGACCACGCAAAATCCGGGAGTTTTCCTGCGATGAACCATGTTTCATCAATGGAACTCCCGGTCACGGGTATGCATTCGCTACAATCCCCGCCACCTACTACTGTTGATCCCACACTTCTTACCAATCAATTGATGACTGCTATGGGGAACACTGCACCATCTATGCTTTTTCCACCATTCACGGGAGAAAATCCAAACCTATGGAAAACTCTAGCAGAGCAATATTTCCACATGTTTTCTACGCATGAGTCCTATTGGGTACCAATGTCCACTTTGCATTTTAAGGGAGCAGACGGCATTTGGTTACAAGCAGTGCATAAACGCCTAGCTGGTTTAGATTGGCTCTCTTTTACATCTCTGCTTTGTACTAGATTCGGTCGTGATAGACACCAGCTACTGATTCGTCAGTTCTATGTTATCAAGCAACTGACAACAGTAGCAGATTACATTGAGCGTTTTGATATCCTCATGAACCACTTACTATCATACTATGAAGATACTCATCCTTTTTATTTTATAACACGTTTCATCGAGGGCTTGCGGGCGGATATTCGTTCATTGGTCATGATCCAGCGCCCTGCCGATCTGGACACTGCATGTTCTCTGGCACTTATCCAAGAAGAAGTTTCTGAAGGAGAACTTGTATCACCCACTCACCAGGCTGAACATAGATACATCAGAGTACCAATGAAAGGGCTGCCGGTCCAGCAATATGGTAGCTCCTCTCGCCCACCTTCCAGGTCTGATGATCAGCGTGGTTCGGAAGTTGCTCGTGCCACAACTGATGAGCGAGTCACAGCTTTGCGTGCCTATCGGCGTGCCAAAGGGCTCTGCTACAAATGCGGTGAACGCTGGAACAAGGAACACTCTTGCCCTCCCACTGTTCAGTTACATATTGTGGAAGAGCTATTGGCTCTGTTCTCAACTGAAGAATTGTCTGGCCCAGACACTAATGAGCAACCATCAGCGGAAGCTGAAATTGTATGTTCCATCTCAGTGCATGCTCTGACTGGGTCATCAGCAAATATTCCAGGTGTGATTCAGTTGCAAGCATTCATTGCGGACAAGGAAGTATTGATCTTGGTGGATTCTGGAATCTCTACTTCCTTCATCAATCAACAACTGGCAGCTACATCGATAGGAGCCCAACCTCTTCCTCAACCGTGTAAAGTGAACGTGGCTGATGGAACTCAACATCGTTGCTCTTCATATATTCCTCAGTGCCAATGGTCTGCTAATGATCATATCTTCCATACTGACCTGAAGATTCTTCCACTAGGCACATTTGACGCTATCCTAGGCATGGATTGGCTCGAGGAACACAACCCAGATATTGATTGGGTCACTAAAGCACTGAAAATTCAGCAACCACATGGCGTGATACATCTGCCGGGACACCGCCATGGTAATGTTGAGTGTTCAGCAATTTTCGTGACAGAGTTGTCCAATATCTGTCGCCAAGGCTCGGCAGCACACTTGATTCACGTCTATGCATTGGACGGTGCAATCTAGATCGAGGAAATTGTTCCTGCGGATATACAGACAGTGATCGACCAATTTCCTGATGTGTTTGCCACACCCACCTCTTTGCCACCCAGACGTGCATGCGACCATCGCATCCCACTGATTCTTGGAGCGCAACCAGTTAATATACGAGCTTATAGACACAAACCTGAACTAAAGTCAGAGATCGAGCGTCAAGTGACAGAGCTCCTGGAATCTGGGATAATTCAACACAGCACAAGCCATTTCTATTTCTCCTCCCCAGCCATTCTTGTCAAAAAGAAAGATGGTACCTGGCGGCTATGCATTGATTACGGGCACTCAATTCCATGACGGTGGTGAGCAAGTATCCTGTTCCCATCATCGACGAACTTCTTGATGAGTTGGTAGGTGCACGCTGGTTCACAAAGATCAGGATATCATCAAATAAGACTCGCTGAAGGGGAGGAATTCAAAACGGCATTTCAAACCCACTCCGGGCATTGGGAATACAAAGTTATGCCCTTCGGACTAGCGGGTGCTCCAGCTACCTTTCTGGGTGCAATGAATGCCACCTTACAACCTCTTCTCCGCAAGTGTGTCGTTGTCTTCTTTGACGATATTCTCGTTTACAGCCAAACTCTGTGCGAGCACAAGCAGCATTTGAAATCTGTCCTAGAACTACTTCGTCGTGACAGTTGGCAAGTCAAATTAACCAAATGCTCTTTTGGGCAGCAACAAATTGCTTATCTTGGTCATGTGATCAATTCCCAAGAGGTTTCTTCTGATCCTCAGAAGATCAGCAAGGTTGCAACATGGCCCCCACCTCAAAATAGCAAAGACGTTCGCAGTTTCTTGGGCCTCGCCGGTAATTACAGAAAAGTTCGTGCAACACTTTGGCATTATTTCCCGTCCTCTCTTCAATTTGCACTTCTGGTTGTTTTTGAAAAGTTTCTTAGACTGCAATGATTCAAGCTGAACCATGTAGACAGATGACCGCACCCGCAATAAGATTGCATTAGCATCCTCCACATAGTTCAGTATGGATGATTTGTTGTTCTCAATCCAAGACTCCAATCCCAGAATCTTCTGCAATTCAACAGTCTTCTGCAACACCCATGTGGCAACTCCATGAGAATCAACCTTCCTGTACCACAGTTGCAAGCAAGGGCCAGACAAAGCAGCAAACCCGATGCGGCCATCCTCTGCCTCGACGATCTTAGCATTGTCACCACGAGGAGCACCAGGAGGCCTCTGGGTCACAGCTAGGCCTTGTACCTCCAAATCAAACTCAAGGATGAAAGTGCTATTCCACTTAAGCAGCCAGTGAAGGCTGTTGCCGAAAAGTGTGCTGCGAAAAGAGAAATCGATACCCCTGCCCGGAACAGTTGTCGAGATGAGATCGCTCCATTCGCCAGTCTCGGAGGAGTAAACACTCACAAATACGACTGGTCCATAACCATCATATTCATCAGAAAGATCATCTGCGTGCTCGTCGCAGACGATCACGACCACTTTGAAAGGGCTAGAGTAGCAGGCGCCATGCACATGGCCCCGGTCGCCGTCAGCACAGAGCACTGCCCCGCTGTGGATTTCCACAATCCCGGCGCGGAGGAGCTGCGGCGGAAAGGCCACGACACGGCGGTCGCCAGTGATAGGGTCCCACACAATTACCTGACTCCGCATGCCGTCTTTGATGAGTACGCGTCTGTGGCGCACGTCGAGGCATATCTGAGTGGATTTGATAGGTGGTCGCAGGGAGAATCGCTCGGGAGGGATGCGGTAGGGAGGGTCGAGAGTGGATCTGAATGAAATGTCGCCGCAGGTACACGAGAAGATGCCGAGAAGGGGAGGTTTCTGGTGATGGATGCGGAAGCGGCGGAGGAACTTGGGGTCGGTGGCGAGGCATCGCCAGCGCTTGGAGAAGATGGAGGCGCGCAGGAGGTAGGGCGGCTGCGGCGGGAGGCGAAGCATGATCTCGTGGAGGAGGTCTTCGTCGTCCATCGAATGCGCCAGTTCTGGCGGCGGCGTTGAGGTTCGGCGGCGGCGGTGGCTCATGTCGCCCTCACACCTCGGTAGAGATGGCACCCGCCGGGTTCGGGGCCGGGTCCAGGCCCCCCATACCCGCACCCGCCCCATTTCCCTGTCCCCGCGACCCGCCCCATTTACACCGGCAGGTACAGATCCCGCCTAGACCCGCCACCCGACGGGTATACAGGACCCGACGGGTACCCGAGACCCGCAAAAAAATGACAGCATACAGCTGAAAACTGACAACAATAACAGGAAATAATTTTCAGCAAGTATATAGAAAATTGACAATAACAACAACATTTTTAACGAGTTCATGACAACAACAACAAGTAGTCCATGCGTTCAAACATTCAGCAACAAATAGTAGGGACATATTACAAGTTTTACAACAAATAGTTCAATTCTCCAACACGAGTAGACGACAATAACAGTAGACACACACAGGTGCACACACATAGACAAACAAGAGCAGTACATCTTCAACCTCCAGGTTACCATGTCCAAGCTCCAAGCATGAGTGTTGGAGTGCTGGTGTGTAATACATCTCATATCGTACTAGCCTCATCTTCTTGTTTGTCTTGAAGACAAGTCCAGAAGTTGCCTTCACCAATATGAGCATCTACAAAGAAATAATTTTGCACACACAAGAAGATAAGCTCACAAGCATAAATAAGAAGAGACATAAGACATAAATGTTAACAAACTGGATGATTTGTTCACCTTTGTGCTTGTTTCTAAGTCAGTCTTGATAGCACATCAATACCTCCAGCATGTGAGAAGTGAGACGGCTCCTATGTTCATTTACTATTCTTCCACTAATACTAAATGCAGATTCTGAAGCAACCGTTGTGACCGGAATAGCCAAAACATCTATTGCAACCTTTCTTAGTGTTGGGTACCTTGTTCCAGCCACTTTCCACCAATCCAACACATTAAACTTCTCAGTATATGGCACCAAGTAATCAGACAAGTAATGCTCCATCTCACCTTGAAGTCTAGCTGCTGCGGGCCTTTGTTGTGCAACAATATCATGGAAAAAGGTCATGATGGCAGGAGAAGGCATTGAATACAAGGAACATTCTGCGGCTGCTTGGTATCCATCTCCTTCCACTTCATACTCCTTGGTCAATTTATGGAGATTAGAAACTACCACATCAACCTTTTCTATGCATTCATAAGAGGTTGACTCAATGCCATGGAGCATTGCAAAACATGCAATCAACATTTGCTTCTTATATCTAGGGCCAAGTAATGTTGCTATGCCCATCAGCCCTTGGATATCTTTCCAATATTTATCAAATTTTTCTGTCATACTATGGGACATTTGTTGGATTGCCAAATCAGTAGAGGTTCCCCAGTGCCTAATTTTCATCTTAATTTCACATATCTTAGGAAAGTACACATTGGCAGTGACATAATCGGTGCCCGAGAACAATGTAGTTATATCATAGAACACCCTAAGCCTCGGTACGACCTCAGCAGCAAAGTCCCATTCCTCAGGAGTCGGCAATGTTACATATTGCTTGTCTACTATTTTGGCTCTTTCAAAGACAGCTCTATAAAGCAAAGCTATGTCAAGCATAACGAAAACAGAATTCCACCTAGTCTTACAATCTAGACTCAGCATCCTTGTGATTTTTACTTTCTTATACCTAGCCATCTCTTCAAATTTCTCAACCCTCTTTGGTGTGGCAGTCCAATAAGCAGTACTTTCTCTAATATTGTGTATAGCGGACTTCATGAGCTCACAATCTAATCCATCTTTTACTACGAGATTTAAGATATGAGCACAACAACGCATGTGAAACATCGTACCTTGTAAGAGCAGCTTCTCAACGGTCACGGTCATGAGCTTCTCATCCAAGTTCCATTTCATCAAGGTTTCATGGAACATTTCAGCTATAACATCTCCGCTGTGTGGTGTCGGCACATATATAAATATACAGTAAGAATACATGATTCAATATAGTGGACAGCAATATAGTGGACAGAAATAGTGGACAGCAATAGTGGACAGCAATATTCAATATAGTGGACAGCAATATAGTGGACAGAAATATAGTAGACATCAATATATATAGTGGACAACAATATAGTGGACGGAAATATGGTGCGCAACAATAACATATAGTGGACATCAATATACAATATAGTGGACATCAATATAGTGGACAACAATATGGTGGACAACAACACAATATAAAATATTGGACAACAATAGTGGATACCCCATTAGAATGCTTCGCAGCTTCCATGATTCATCAACAAAATGACCCGTAACAGTCATGTAGCCTTTTTTTTGATTGTCAGCTGTCTACATATCGGTGGTGATAGCTACCCTTGATTGCACCATAGTCATGTATCCAATTGCAATCTTTTTCTCCTTGTTATATCTTGCTATGATATCCTTCCTACAAAACAAATGAAAAAATGTTAGCTCATCATTCACAAAGAAACATGGCAGAAATAAAGTGACTCGTGCATAAATAAGAACAAACCTATAAGTGTTCCTTGTATGAAGAGTGTGAAATGGATCGTATGGGCACCTAGAGGGGGGGGTGAATAGGTGCTAACCAATTTTTAATACTTTTTCAATTTTAGGCTTGACACAAAGTAAATTCTCTAGATATGCAACTACGAGAATTTCCCTATATGAAACCCTAACTACTAAGCACGTAAAGGAGGAGCGAGGAAACCGTAGTGGAGCACGCGGAGACACAGGGATTTGTTTTACCGCAGTTCCTTCCTTGTTAAGGGAAGTACATCTGCGTTGGAGGGGTGGGCGGTTCTAAGACCACCACGCCAAAATAGGCCTCACCCTATTCTCCGATGGATCTCGCCACGAGAGGCCTGATCCACCTTCTCCACTATTGGATCCCTTCGAGGCGGGAACCGGTGCCTTTTACAACACTATCGGGGCACACACCCACAACCGAATTGGGGGCTCCCGGAATGACAACAAGCTGTCACAAAAACAAGGTTTATCAATATAAACAAAAACGAGGATCTAGATCTTTGCAAGAAATACTAGATCGGAGGTTCTCCAAATGAATGGAGAGGATATGAAGCGCTTGATTGCTGATGATGAAGATCGAGTTCTCCTCCTTCGATTCCCCAAGGGATGGGGCCTTTGGTGGATCTAGGTGGAGCACTCTTGTATGAAGTTTTGAGATCTGATTTGTTCCTTTTCGAGATGAATCAAGAGTTCTGACAGGAGGGGGATTGTTGGCTTAAATACCCCCTCCCCAGATCTGGCCGTTGCCCAACTTTGGGGGCGGATTATCCGCCCCCCACTTGGGGCGGATTATCCACCCCCTGGGAAAATTCCGCCCCAAGGGCGGATTCTCCGGGGGAAACTCCGCCCCCTCTCTGGGGCTTGCGCCTTGGTGAAGCTTGGAGAAAATCTTGGGGGGCGGATAATCCGGCCCCCCTGAGGGGCGGATTATCCGGCGAGGCCGGAAAGTCCGGCCGAAACTCCGCCCCCTCTCTGGGGCTTGCGCCTTGGCGATGAGCAGGAGGGGCGGATTATCCGCCCCCCTGAGGGGCGGATTATCCGGCCATGCCGGAAAGTCCGGCCAAAATTCCGCCCCCCCTTCTGGGGCTTGCGCTTGCTTGGGCAGAGGGAGGGGCGGATTATCCGCCCCTGGTGGGGCCGGATTATCCGCCCCCAAAGGCAGAGTTCTGAGCTGCAACACTTCAACACACATTAAAAGATCCTTGGTATTGTTATCTAACACTGAAAACACTAGGGATTAAGAAATGTACTTTCAATCTCCCCCTTTTTGGTGTTAGATGACAATACTAGGATTTGCAGTGAAACCGGCAAGTGCCACCTTAGATAATGAAAGACGCTCCCCCTAGATGTGTGCATATTTAAGATTTGCATTTGAATACAAATACACACACTAGGTAGAACACTACTTTAAGGTTTGGTGAAAGAAAGTCATACCACCGGAATATATAGCCACGGCATACATAGATAATCCCCTGAATCCAAATGTCATCAAATATGCTCCATAATTCCAGACTTCCATGGGGTCCATGATAGATAAATCCAGAAATCCATGAATACCAAACATAGTACCAAACTGTGGAGTACGACATAGTCTTACACAAGCAACCACAAATAGCAACACAAATAGCAAACAAGTTCACGCTAGAAAAGGCACAAGCAAGCAAATAAAAACGACTAAAACCGAAGAGCTTGTGCCCGACCCTTGCAAATCCACGTGACCTACTAGAACTACTTCTCCCCCTTTGGCATCGAAACGCCAAAAAGGAAGAAGAGCGATGCTAACGCCCCTGGAGATCACGCCTCCTCATCCTCGTCGTAGTCATTCCCGTCCCCTTCCTCTTCATCATACTCATCATCATCGTCATCAGCTGGAGGAGTGGGTGCCCGCGGTGGAGGAGGAAAGAGACAACTCTCGAGCTCGCCATAGTTGATCCCTGAGGTGTTCCACTGAGCATACGGATCCGGAGCAGTTGGAGGAGGTGGATTGCCAGTGGCACCTGAGACATGGTGTAGGATAAGCTGCTGCGTGTGATCCCTCTCATGATCCCGGCGGTATGCCTCATATTGGCCCTTGTGAATGTCAATTCCCATGCAAAGAATGTTCCGCTGGAACCAATTAAGCTGCTTGACCTCACGTGCCATTGGGGACACCGTGGAACGACGACCACTAGCCCGAGCATCACGCATGAAGGTCTCCGGGGCAGTGGAAGGGTGATGAGTCTTCTGAGCCTTGTTGTAGAGTTTCTTTGGCTTATGAACACCATCCAGAGCAGTGCCAAAATCCTCATGGGGCAACATATGCTTGACGAGCATCATTATGAACGGAGCATAAGGAATAGAGAGCCTGTTGATCATAGCATCCGTCATATCATGAAAAATATAGTCCATGACATCCAGTTTGTAACCTGTGGCTGATCCAGTGTTGGTGGCACACTCGTGAGCAAACGCAAGGAGAGGAACCAGGTGACCACGGATCCTGTCGTTGTTGCCACCACTAGGGGAGATGCAGTCCCTAAAAATGCCAACAAGTGCTGCATACAGGGGAGAGAGACCAGCAAAAGTACCAGCGACTCCATCAGAGGTAAGGCAAGGAGCAAGTGCAGTGTCCTTGGATGGCTTCAAGGGAGTAATGATGCGGTGACCAGCGGGAGTGTCACGGCCATGGAAAGCATACCCAAGAACCTGCCCAAAAGTACGAAAGTCGGACTGAAGCATGGTAGTCCCGGTCATCCACTTCATAGTGCGGCGCTCATCACCGCAGATCACAAGAGTGGGAAAGAACTGGCGCACCACAGAAGAGTCATAATCGCACTGAATGGTCATGAGGTGGTGAAGCCCCATCTTGTTGGTCACATCCAATGCCTCAAGGAGCCAAGCCTTGGATTGAGCCTCAGTCAAGTTGATGGGACGCATGGGACGAATCTTGAGAGTAGCATAGACATCATCATGGATAGCCCGAAAGTGAGCATTCCAAAACATACTGTCCTCGGGTTGGCCATCACTGTCAACATCATCATAGTAGTCTGTCTGGCGGATGGTGGCATACTGAATGTTGTCCATAGACTTGTAATTGGGCCGAGACTGTTTGCCCTTGCGAGAAGCGGTTCGCTTAGATTTCTTACTTGCCTCGGCCATCCTTGCAGCCTCTCTTGCTGCCCTGTGAACCTCTGTTTTGTCAATAAACTTCCCGTCTTCAGTGGGTTTGAGATAACGGGGACGGGGACGACGGACGAAGGTCTTGGTCGGCTTGGAACCACCTGTGAATAGCATTGAGAGAGGTAGCAAGGAGATGAGCATACACACAAGTCCAGGAGAAAGAAAACATGGAGAAAGAGTAGCAATGCAACCCCATAACCAATGATGTGCATGAGCAGAACCAGAACCAAAACAGACCAGAGTGTAACTCTCCAGGCCGGATTATCCGGCCTTGGCAGGGGCGGATAATCCGCCCCCCGCAAAAAAAAATCTGGATTAGCTCAGATCTACCATGGCAAAACAGATCGAGTACTAGGGTTGCAAGGCTACTGATTCTAGCATGTAAGAAACAACACCAAGAACCTTCTACAACGAGATTTCCACCAAAAAGAATACATCCCATACAAAAGGATAGAGATGAGGGAGTTACCCTCACTCATTGGAGGAAAATCGCGGAGGAGAAGATACCCGGAGGCGAGGTGAAGAAGATCCGGGGAGAGCCCGGAGAATCCGGTGGTCAAATCGACTCCGGGAGAGGCGGATGCTCCGGCGGCGGCTGGGGGGTAGAGGTAGGGTTGGGGGAGGACTGGCTGCTCTGTTTGAGTCTGCCCTCCCCGACCCAGCCTATAAGGGGCTGATTTCGCCCGGGGCGGATAATCCCCCCCCCCCCAGAAATTCTGGAAAACAGAATCAGTCCAGAGCACCCTAACAAATCTCTCGATGGTGTTTTAGAGGACTTGTGTGCAAGAATAGATGGTTCAAGGAGGGAGGGAAAGGCTTGGGTTGAGAGAATCAAACTGAGATGGTACTACGCACCCAAATTTGCAAGAATCAAATCAACCAAAAGCCAAATTTGAGTGTGTTTTCCATAAGAACAAGAGGTATGCAAGAAAATCCAACGAGACCCATGAAAAACCAACTCTTCTTGAGGAAGAGGGCGGTGGCCGAAGCCACCATGTTGGAGCGCATGACATGACACCGCGAAGATGTATCTTGAGTTCAAAACCAATGCTCATCGATGACCCACATATCACAAAATGATATTAAGGGAAATGATTTTACTTGCTTTCGGCATTATGGGGGGAGGGTTGGCCCAATCAATTAGGACCACACTCCCCCTATGTCTATGCCCACATCTAAACCAAATACATGAATAAGAGCAAGTGAGTGTGCAAGGATAGTCAAGCCAAGCTCCTTGAATCTATGATATTTAGCTCATTCCGCAAATAACAAAATCTTGCTTCATCGAGGGGCTTCGTGAAAATATCAGCAAGTTGGTTCTTCGTGCTCACAAAGAACAGAGCAATATCTCCACGAGCAACATGATCCCGAATAAAGTGGTTGCGAATCTCTATATGTTTTGTTCTTGTATGCTGCACAGGATTGTAAGCAATTTTGATAGCACTTTCATTGTCGCATAAAAGAGGCACTTTGTCACAATTGACACCATATTCCTTTAAAGTTTGCCTCATCCATAACAATTGAGTACAAGCACTTGCAGCAGCAACATATTCAGCTTCGGCGGTTGAGAGTGAAATACAATTCTGTTTCTTTGATGACCAACACACTAGAGACCTGCCCAAGAATTGGCATGCACCAGAGGTTGATTTCCTATCATCTTTGTCACCAGCCCAATCTAAATCGGTGTAACCACACAGAGAGAAACTTGAACCCTTGGGATACCATAACCCAAAATTTGGGGAATGAACCAAATATCGGAAGATTCGCTTGACCGCCACTAAGTGGCTTTCTTTAGGAGCGGCTTGGTACCTTGCACACACTCCTACACTTAACACGATATCGGGCCTAGATGCGCAGAGGTAAAGAAGAGAGCCGATCATGGATCGGTATACCTTTTGATCCACATCTTTACCCTTGGGATTGAGCTCAAGATGACACTTTGTTTGCATTGGGGTAGCAACGCCATTGAGATCCGTCATCTTGAACCTTTTGAGCATGTCTTGGATGTACTTAGCTTGATTAATAAAGGTTCCCTCTCTAAGTTGTTTTATTTCAAATCCAAGAAAAAACCTTAGCTCACCCATCATGGACATCTCAAACCTGTCAGTCATAAGCTTTGAAAATTCATCGTTAAAAGCTTGGTTAGTAGAGCCAAAAATAATGTCATCTACATAAAGTTGGCATACAAAAAGCTCCCCATTGACCTTCTTAGTAAAAAGAGTGGGATCGATTTGCCCAACTTCGAATCCACGGTCTAGCAAAAGCTCTTTAAGGTGCTCATACCACGCACGTGGGGCTTGTTTAAGGCCATAGAGCGCCTTATCGAGTTTGTAAACATGGTTCGGAAATTTGGGGTCCTCAAACCCCGGGGGCTGCTTGACGTATACTAACTCATGTAGAGGACCATTAAGGAAAGCGCTCTTAACATTCATTTGTTGTAACTTAAAATTATGATGGGCTGCATATGCAAGAAGGATACGGATAGACTCAAGGCGAGCTACAGGAGCGTAGGTCTCACCAAAATCAATTCCTTCTACTTGAGAGAATCCTTGAGCCACGAGTCGTGCTTTATTCCTCACAACAATGCCATTTTCATCCTGTTTGTTCTTGAAGATCCACTTGGTGCCGATAACATTGCGGCAATCCTTTGGCTTATCTACGAGCTTCCAAACTTTGTTGCGTTCGAAGTTGTTTAATTCTTCATGCATTGCAACAACCCAATCGGGGTCTTCAAGAGCATCAAAAACCTTCTTTGGTTCAACCATGGAAATGTGAGCTTGATGATCACAGAAGCTAGCAAGCTCTCTTCGAGTGGATACCCTTCGTCGTAGATCACCAACTACCTTGTCAAGAGTGTGACCTCTTAGTTCAAGGTTGCGATCCGCACGAGCCTTGCGACGAGCCTCAATATCCTTATTGTTTCTTGAAGGAGTGGATTCAATTGTTGTATCCTTGTCTTGATTACTGCATTGCCCTTGATCTTGGTCACCAGTACTGCCAGAAGATTGTTGCTGAGCATTTTCTTCAGGCCCGGATAATCCGCCCCTTGGAGGGGCCGGACTATCCGGCCTGGGAGGTGAAGTACCAGAACCATCTTCCTGAGAAAGCCTGACTGGAGTTGGAGAGCCATGGCCGGATAATCCGCCCCTGGGGGCCGGAGAATCCGGCCTGGGAGCTTCAGAGGTGTTGATTTCTCCTTCGGATCCCCTGGTACAAGTTGGAGTGCCAGGGGCGGATTGTCCGCCCCTTGGAGGGGGCAGATAATCCGGCCTGGGACTACCATCTTGTCCAGGAGACTGATGATCTTCAGCAGGTTGCGGTGTTGGTGCAGAGTTTTCTCCAACAGTAGGAGCTTGTTGATCTTGTGAAGATGAGGGCTCCACTTGAGTGGAGCATTGTCCTTCCCGATCCGCCACAAGGGGTTCCTCAATGGGGCGGAAAAATCCCACGCCCATTCTTCTTATGGCATCTTGGGGTATTTCAACATCTGCATCACAAACATCAACTTGCCCTACAAAGGAGCCGTTATTTTCATCGAACTCCACACTACAAGATTCTACAACAATCCCAGTGAGCTTGTTGTAGACTCTATAAGTGTGGGATTCGGCACCGTAACCAACAAAAATACCTTCTAAAGCCTTGGATTCAAATTTTGACAAACGGACACCTTTAATAAGAAAGAAACACTTACACCCGAAAACCCTGAAGTATGAGATGTTGGGTTTGTTGCCGGTAAGTATTTCATATGGGGTCTTTTCCAAGATCTTCCGAAGGTAAAGCCGGTTTGATGAGTGACAAGCGGTTGATATGGCTTCAGCCCAAAAATTATAAGGAGACTTAAATTCAGCTAGCATAGATCTTGCCATATCCATCAAAGTTCGGTTCTTCCTCTCGGCTACACCATTTTGTTGAGGGGTGTACGCAGCGGAATATTGGTGTCTAATCCCCTCTTCGCTAAGAAACTCGTTTAAAGTGTAGTTCTTGAATTCTGTGCCGTTGTCACTTCTAATTGCCAAGATGGGAACATTGTGTTGACGTTGAACTTCATTGGCAAAGTCGATGACAGTTTGTTGAGTCTCACTTTTCAGCTTGAAGAAATATACCCATGTATATCTTGAGTAATCATCGACGATGACCAAGCAATATTTCTTCCCACCAAGACTTGCATGAGAAGGAGGTCCAAATAAATCCACATGGAGTAATTCCAAGATCCTCTTCGATGACACAATAGTCTTCCTCTTGTGGGGAGAATCATGCATTTTTCCTTCAACACAGGCCCTGCAAACACGGTCTTTGGCAAAAGAGACATTGTCTTTTAGTCCAAGAATGTGGCCACCCTTTTGGAGACTTTGCAAAGTTCTCATGTTGACATGGGCTAAACGGCGATGCCATAGCCAGCCCACGTCGGCCTTTCCGAATAGACACATCGGACCCGAAGTGGTTTTCCCCGAGAAGTCCACCACATATAGGTCATTTTCGACGTATCCAACGAAAGCGACCTTTAGAGACTTGCTCCATAAGAGTACCAGCAAATCATCATCGATAAAAATAGCAAAACCCATCTTGCCAAGGGCACGTACAGAAAGAAGATTGTAGCCAAGGGTCTCAACAAGCATGACGTCCACGAGTGATATATCGTGGGCAACCACAACCTTGCCAAGACCCAATACCTGAGATTTAGACTTATCACCATAGGATACTGTGATATTATCAAGATTTGGACGCATCTCCGTGATGATCTCCTTGCTTCCGGTCATATGACTAGTGCAGCCACTATCCAGCACCCATTTCGACCCACCGGAAGCATAGCCCTGCAAGAAAATTACTTCTTGGTTTTAGGTACCCATTTTTCAATGGGTCCTTTCATGTTAGTAACAAGGGTCTTTGGGACCCAAATAGACCAAGCAATATATTCATCAAAAGGACCAACATAATAAGCATAAACATCGCCATAATCATCACAAAAGAGTTCATAATTAGGATTGTGAGACCCTGCAAAACCAATATCATTAGTCTTGTCTTTTATGACAACCTTCTCAGCAGTGCTTGTCTTTAATTGCACATTCTTGGTCTTGTTCTTCTTGGTTTTCTTCTTCTTGGACTTGGTGACATACCCAAGTCCCTCTTTACCATGATTTGACCTTTGCTTGTCAAGGACTTCATCAAGCACACCTTTTTCCTTTGTAGTGATGTCCTTGATCACTCCTTTTTCCACATTAGCATTTTTCTTGTTACTATATGTTGAGTTGGACGAGCTAGGAGTATCATATTCGGCCAATCGACTTTGAAGCTGATCATGTGACTCATTGAGGATAGAGAACTCGTTTTTCAACGCCTTGTGAGCATTGTCAAGTTTCTCCAATTCCTCGGAGAGTCTATCATGAGCAGCCCCAAAGTCAATCCTTTCCTTCTTTAACTTCTTTGCCTTGGTGCATTATCACGTTCCTTAACTAGTTTAGTCACAATCTCTTCATGTGACTCTTCCATAGACTCAAGCCTCTCTTCAAGAGAGACCCGAGCTTCTTCTTCTTCAAGAGCATTTTTTAGGGATGCAATTTCCATTGCATCCTCCCTTTCAATTCTGCCCTTTTCTTCGAGGAGTGCTTCGTTTTGGGCCAACTGATCCATAAGAGCCTCAAAACGAACTTTGTGCTCACCTTGCAAGTTAGTATAGAAATAATCCAAGGCAATAATCTCTTCTTTAACCTTAAGACTAGAAGGATCATCCATGTCTATCATAGCCTTGGGAAAGGAAGAGTTAGAGGAAGTTACCTCGGAGCTTCTTGCCATGAGACAAGTAGGATTCTTGTTGATGATGTTTTCGTTTGGAGAGTCGAAGAGTGATGTTGATGTAGATGTGGTGGTGGCTATAGCAGCCACCTCTTGAGAGCTATCGTCCTCGTCCTCATCTTCACTCCCCGATGAATATTCTTCTTGAGCTACTAGAACAATCTTTGGTTGCTTCTTGAAAGGAGCATTTTTCTTTACAAATTGTTTCTTACGTGGAGCTTTTGATTTGTCTTTGAAAATGAGTCTTCCTCCATTATCCTCTCTACTTTGATATGGACACTCAGCTACGAAGTGCAACCGGTCACCACAATTAAAGCATGTTCTCAGCTTGGGACCATTTTCTTTTCTTCCATAGGCTCCACTTTTGCGATCTAGTTCAGCTTTAGCCTTGGCTGGATCTTTCCAAAAGTTTCTTGCATAAAGAGCCAAGTATTGTCCGTGGATCCTTTTTATATCTTCGGGACAGTCCAGGCCTTCTACCGCATATTCATCATGATCAATCACACTAGTCTTCAAAGCCATGTTGACCCCCTTTTGCATCCCCATAGCTCGAGCACGAGCATCTTCGGCATTCTTGGCAGCCACTTTGAATGCGGCCATTTCTTGCATTACCTCATTGGATGACATGAGGTGATAATTGTGCCTACCTTGGAGACTTTTCAAATCTGTGGGCTCAAATGGCATAAGAGCACTGACATACTTGCGCTTGATCCAAGCATCATCAACATGAGCTGCGCCGTGGTTTCTGAAGGTAGTAGCTATTGCCTTGAGCCTCCTATACATGTCCTCGTGGTCTTCTCCATCCAGCATATAAAATCCTTCAGCTTCATTGCTCAAGGCATCATATCTATTCCTTCTCATACTTTCATTTCCGATGAAGAGCTCGGTAAGGGCATCCCAAGCTTCTTTAGCTGTGCTAAGATGCTGAATGTCTGGCATGTCTTTATCACCCACACCAAGCTGTATCATGTGTAGAGCTGTAGCATTGAGTTGGCTATCGACCACTTCTCTCCTTGTGAGATTGTTAGGATTTCCAACGTGAAGACCATTTTCGAAGATCTTCCACAACTCTATGGAGGAACTACACACATGAGATTTCATCAAAAATTGCCATTGAGAGAAAGTAGAAGCTGATAATTTGGGTGGATCACCCCTATTATGTATGTGTGGGTGAGGAATAGGCGGATCAGGGGAATACACATGAGAAACCTCATTGTATCCATCCTTACTGCTATCCTTTTTCGAGGAGGAGCTCTTACTAGTATCATCACCTACCACTTCGTTCTCTTTGGAAACAGTTTTACCCATTTCCTTGGATTGCGGAGTGGTATCC
Organism: Avena atlantica; assembly: GCA_910589765.1. Classification (NCBI taxonomy): domain Eukaryota; kingdom Viridiplantae; phylum Streptophyta; class Magnoliopsida; order Poales; family Poaceae; genus Avena; species Avena atlantica. The sequence goes on along the minus strand of OU342735.1, from coordinate 488,855,921 downwards.
TCAGAGTTAGATGGAGGTGATGCTGCGGATGTGGAGAGACGCATTATCAATTGACGCATCTCCTCCATCTTAGCCTCCATTGAACTCACCAAGGTTGTTTCCAACGTCTTAAGATCGTTCATGGTGACTACCTCCGGAGCATCACTCCCATCTCCCTTGGAACCCATACTTCTCTTAGGCGGTTAAGCCCGAAATAAGAGCCGAGGCTCTGATACCAATTGAAATGGATCGTATGGGCACCTAGAGGGGGAGGGTGAATAGGTGCTAACCAATTTTTAATACTTTTTCAATTTTAGGCTTGACACAAAGTAAATTCTCTAGATATGCAACTACGAGAATTTCCCTATATGAAACCCTAACTACTAAGCACGTAAAGGAGGAGCGAGGAAACCGTAGTGGAGCACGCGGAGACACAGGGATTTGTTTTACCGCAGTTCCTTCCTTGTTAAGGGAAGTACATCTGCGTTGGAGGGGTGGGCGGTTCTAAGACCACCACGCCACAATAGGCCTCACCCTATTCTCCGATGGATCTCGCCACGAGAGGCCTGATCCACCTTCTCCACTATTGGATCCCTTCGAGGCGGGAACCGGTGCCTTTTACAACACTATCGGGGCACACACCCACAACCGAATTGGGGGCTCCCGGAATGACAACAAGCTGTCACAAAAACAAGGTTTATCAATATAAACAAAAACGAGGATCTAGATCTTTGAAAGAAATACTAGATCGGAGGTTCTCCAAATGAATGGAGAGGAGATGAAGCGCTTGATTGCTGATGATGAAGATCGAGTTCTCCTCCTTCGATTCCCCAAGGGATGGGGCCTTTGGGTGGATCTAGGTGGAGCACTCTTGTATGAAGTTTTGAGATCTGATCTGTTCCTTTTCGAGATGAATCAAGAGTTCTGACAGGAGGGGGATTGTTGGCTTAAATACCCCCTCCCCAGATCTGGCCGTTGCCCAACTTTGGGGGCGGATTATCCGCCCCCTGGGAAAATTCCTCCCAAGGGCGGATTCTCCGGGGGAAACTCCGCCGCCTCTCTGGGGCTTGCGCCTTGGTGAAGCTTGGAGAAAATCTTGGGGGCGGATAATCCGGCCCCCCTGAGGGGCGGATTATCCGGCGAGGCCGGAAAGTCCGGCCGAAACTCCGCCCCCTCTCTGGGGCTTGCGCCTTGGCGATGAGCAGGAGGGGCGGATTATCTGCCCCCCTGAGGGGCGGATTATCCGGCCATGCCGGAAAGTCCGGCCAAAATTCCGCCCCCCCCTTCTGGGGCTTGCGCTTGCTTGGGCAGAGGGAGGGGCGGATTATCCGCCCCTAGTGGGGCCGGATTATCCGCCCCCAAAGGCAGAGTTCTGAGCTGCAACACTTCAACACACATTAAAAGATCCTTGGTATTGTTATCTAACACTCAAAACACTAGGGATTAAGAAATGTACTTTCAGAGTGAAAAGTGGCTGCACCGCATGGACAAACCTCCTAAACCCTGCATGGTCGACCATGCTCAATGGATAGTCATGCAACACCATCATGTTACCAAGCTCTTCTCTAGCAGTCTCTTGATCAAATGTATAATTCTCTACATTCACCTTCCCATCAGATTGTGCGGTCATCCTCAATGAGGACTGACTCATTGATTTGGCCCCGCTGCTATTCATCTTAATCATCCTTTGAGTGCATATTTTTAGATGGTCACGTAAATGAGTTGTGCCACTCTTGGATCCTGCACTAAGAGACTTGTGACAGTAGTTGCAAATGGCCTTCCATTGTCCATTAATAAACTCCTTCTTCATCTCGGTCCACACAAGAGAAGTGAGCTTCCGTGTCCTTCCACCTTGCACCTCCACCACTTCATCTTCTTCATCATCGGATATATAGTTCACAGATTCGGATGGACCTTGGCTACTACAGCTTGCAGCACTACGTCAAATAAATCACATAAATAAACACAATTATTTAAAGTACCTACTGCTGCAAACATGTTTGTCTTCAAATAAATCACATAAATGAACATGTTTGTCTTCATACAAGAAACAATATGTCAAGTTCTCAACATGTTCAGATCCTAAACAATCGATACTAAACAAGAACCTAATGCTGCAACACCTACAACTTACATAACTAACATGTTCAGATTGTAAACTAACATTTTCAGATCCTAAACTAACATGTCCAGATCCTACACTTACACTGGGCTTGCAGACTTTTGTGGTGGTTGGTCGACATTGGTGTGCCTGCTCTTCTTCTCTACATGCTTGCCCATCCCCTTCTCCTCGACTCGTCGGCTGCCAGTAGAGGAGCCAGCAACTGGCGGCGCACGACCCCGCTTCCGGCTACTCACCGGCGGAAAACCAGCAGCGTGGCCTCCTCCTCTTGCTACCCTGGTGTTTGAGGACGGGTTGACGTCGAGGAGAAACCCTAGCCGAGCACCGCTTTCGTGCGGCGGGATCTGTGGGGTCTCTGCCTCCTCTCCCGATGGTGGCGGCATCGGGTTTTCCTCACTGTCGCTGTCCCCTTCCCCCTCGATGTTGAGCTCGGGTTCCATGGCGGGCCGACGATGCAGTGGCTAGAGGGCTCGGCGGCCAGCGGCGTAGGGAGGAGCTAGAGGGGCCGGCGGCCAGCGACGTAGGGAGGCAGGGCCACGCGAGCGGCGAGCCAACGAGATGCGGGAGGGCCAGAGGGGGGCGCGATGCGGGAGGCGCCGGGAAGCGAGAGCGAGATGCGGGAGCGGGAGGCGTCGGGACTCGGGAGCGAGCGAGATGCGGGAGGCGGGGGCGCGGGGCAGTTGCGACGCTGGAGGAGGGAGATACGTGGGGCGGTGGGGGAGTGGCTGAGCAGGGGATAAGTTAGGGTTTCTCTATGCACACTTACAGGTGGGGTCCTCATGTCATAGCGGGTATGCGGGTACGCGGGTCTGGGTCTGGAACCTTCATACCCGCCTCCGCCAGACCCGATGGGTGTATGATTTTACCAATAATTAGACCCATGGGTATTATTTTTTACCAGACCCTCCTCATATATAGCGGGGCCCCGTCGGGTTAGCGGGTATCGGGTATCTATTGCCATCCCTACACCTCGGTCTCTATTGGACCGTGGACTGGGGACTGGGGAAGGGAGAGAGGATTTGGGCTTTGGGATTTCCGCAAGACAAAAGCCGAAAAGGGTACAAGGACCGGACCAGGAAGTGTACGTGCTCCATATTTGTTCTTTTTTCTGACGAGAAGAATAAGATTTATGCAGCAGAGATGCATTTGCAAAACTGAATCTTCGAGTTCATAAGCAGGTGCATTCGCAGAGCCGAGATTTTGCAGTGATTATCTGTTGCAGCATGTCCGCGCACTAAGTTCGCCGTCAACTTTCTGCAGTGGAGCAGTTCAGTTAACCTGATGGCGTTTGTTGCTCAAATTTGGTTGGATCGCTTTTTCTTTTTCTTTTTCTTTTTTGATGAGAATAATTTGGTTTGATCGCTATCTGACATGGCTATTACTTAAGGGTTTAGATGACTGTTGATGTCACATCGTTTTCTCTTCCGTGAAGCCTACAAATGTTTGGAGCTTGGACCGCCATATTTCTCCATGAGGCATTGGGCTTGGAATAGCATGTCTAGCCTGCAATGCTGGTATCCAATGGCTTTGGTAAAAGAGAAAATCCTACTGGTTCTGTTCTTGACTGAGATGGATATATAAGAGTTTCCTCAAGTGCAAGAAACTGAAGCAGCGTTGGCGTCCAATTCAGTTGGGAGGATGTGCAACCAAAGTGTCATTTCTTGCTCTCCTCGCGTCTTCAGTTGAATTGTTCCACTCCACAAGGTCCCCTCTTTACAATTATTCTATGGCTTAAGTTTGATCAAGACCCAGCCATCTGAGGCCACTCCCGGCGCGCACGTGCACAGCCGTTGGATCTTGGTTGGGACTTAATCTGGATCGTTAGCTGGGGCAGGTAAGCCCGATTTAGTTTACCGCGAGTGTAGCCTTCTCTATCAACGATTGGGCCCTGTCCACGAACATGGTCCACCGTGCAGCGACCCTCTTACTCCGGGAGAAAACAACCGCGCTGTGATGATCGACTACCGCTCCTCTCTCTCTCCCTTGACCCATTTTCTTCTCAAATCCTCCTCTCGATCCAGATCCTGGCAGCAGCGGCGGATCACCCAACGGAGTATGGAGCAACGCACATGTGACCAAAACGACGGAAGAAGACCGAGGCGTCCTCTCTCCTCTCCCTCCCCCCTGGTTTGTCCTCTCCCTCTCCTTTGTCGTGTCGTCCTCCCTTTCTTTGTAAGTGGCGGTGGGGAACAGCGAGCCTGACGGCGGTAGGGAACGACAAGCGCAGCCGCCGCCTCCCTTCCTCTTTCTCCTCTAGCTCCTTCTTTCACATCCCCGCCTCACGTCTATGCATCGTGAGGAGAGACCAGCTAGGATTAGGTACTGGCCCGTCGCCCTCTGCCCCTCCAAACGCCGCCAAGAGACCCCCTAGATCTCCACTCCTCTCGGGCCTCCTCTGCCACGCGAAGCTGATCCCGGTGCCTCACAGTGACCCATGAGAACCTGAGGTCGTCGCTGTGATCTGGAGCTGCGTCGGCCGAAGATGAAAAGTCGGACCACCCTGGAGAAACAGATGGCCGGCGTCCAATCCCAGGACTCTTTCGAGGACAACGGCACCAGACCTTCCGCACGGTGGTCCTTGCCCTGCCGGGGGTCCCTCTGCTCCGTGCAATCTGTACAGAGAAATCAGACCACAGGACAAAACTGGCAGAAGCAACTTTCTATCACGGGAGCGACAACACAACTACATGCCTCACATAGTTACTACGTACTAAATCTCAAATTATAGTGAGGTCCCCCATGTTCTAGGATGCATTCACGAATCAAATTGTATAACAAGTTGTACATAACACGTCTGTTCTGCATGTAGAGATGAGTGTGTTTCAGCATCTCTTAGAGATTAACGCACGATGATATATTGAAGTAGATTCACATGTAAATCATGACAATCTATGTGAATCAGAGGTGTTGTTCTGTGAAGTAATTACTGAGACAAGTATTTAATTTTTATTTGACCAAACATTTGTTTATATTAGTCAAACCTATGCACCATTCAAAAATTATAATTTCCTTGGTTGTTTACATGGGAATTACCGCAGAAAATAGTGTTCCAGGGTCAATTAGCATATAAATAGTCTCTCAGAACCTCCTATCACATGGATAGTCTCACAGTTGATTCAACCAAATAACTTTTAGCTTTTCCGCAGGTGTCTGCTCATAGTTGCTTTCTCACAGCTCATAGTTCACAACAGATTTTTCAGAATCCACGGTTGAACCAAATACACTCTTAAGAGGTGTTTCATAGATGGTATGTAGAAATGGTAATGAGCCATTACTTATGCGTAAGAGGTTGTTGTAGTCCAGTGCACCAAGGTTATCTTATTATTATGAGATTATCTAAACTTATATGCTATATGTAAAGTTGTGCATGGAGTATGCATGGGCAAGTGAGAGAAGAATTGGGATCATACTTGTAACAGCAAGAACAACTTCTATTTCTTGTGGCACCTGGTTTGCATGCAGGATCAGTGGTCATAAATGGACAAGTGTCTAACATTGTTGAATGTAGCTATTGTTGCCCTATTGCTGCATAAGTTGAAGGGCGAATATATCGCTCACATTGATATTTGCAAGGTCACAACACCTTTTCACAAACTCATAATAGGTCATGGAAAGCCGAGAACAACTAGCACCATTAGAGAAGTTTGTGCAATACCATTGATTAGATTGTGCAGTACTAATCAATGGTCGATGGCGTAAGGTGATCATATCTCCGTTCAAAATCAGCATTCTCATGGTCATATGCACATCAAATCCTTCAAGAATCTCATTGGTGAAGCAGCCCCTTAGATTTTTTAACATATTTCAAATAGTATTAATCACAAGTTTTGTTGATCAATACTTTGCTTTCAAATGAAAGATTGACATGTGCATTTGATTACTACTTTTGAAATTCTGTTTGTCTTCCATGCATGCATACCTTTTTTTAGAAAGGCTCATGTCAAGGAAAACTATTCAAAAACGGAAGCAGAATTGTCACAACAATGTATGTACACTCAGATTCCAAAGTACTAATAAAGGTGTGTAAAGTGCATAGGTTGATCTAATGTTACCTAATAGATTGTATTTGAAGAGAGCCATAGATTGATCAACCACTTTGTTGAACCGTTTTGGAGGCCGATTCTTTCAACTAGGCATTGCACATGTTTATCCCAATCCATTTCCAGCATTGCATTTGCACTAATCTAAATATTATGTCCTATTGAAGACCTCTAAAAAATATACTTTAAAAAATAACAGAAATACACTTCAATGGTAAGCCATCCATAATATTCTTTGTCGTTCAACACATCTTATATCTGTTACATGTAATTTAGCATGAATATATCTTCTCTTGTCGTTGTCAATGTTTGACAACCTTTTCTAACATTATCTGTTGCTTCATGATTTATTGGCACACTGGTTGATATAGAGATATCTATACGCACAGATCTCTATGGTGGAGGTATTTAAATTTGTTTGAGATATAGGGTTGATAATAAGCACATTGATAATAAGCAATTGTTCTTATAAATGGATTTTAAGAATTCGGGATATAGCTTAAGACATGTGACAACTCTTGCCCATATGGGAGATAAGTAGGTTGCTCAAATTATGGTTAAACACACATACACATACTCCCTTTGGTCATGTAAAAAAGTTATTTTGGACAAGAACGGATTCAAAGTTGTAATTTTTGACTACTAATGTTGTTATTAATATTTATAGTGGATACTTGAATTATACATGTGAATTTTTCTTTCTTTTGAGAATAATGTGGGTGAGCTATATCCTATCAAAAAGACATCTTCCATCTCGAGACATCCATATTTTTGTTATGGAATTCAGATATGAAAGCACTCGAAGAAGGAACAAATTTGAAGACTAGATTTTATCCCCGACTTCTATTTTGATCAACTAATGTTTGTCTGAAAAAGAGAAAAATTTCCTTCTATTTTATTTTTCTACAAGTTTATTTCCTATTCTAATTTGCTACAGTAAGATTTAAATGTGATTAGTGTTGGCATTATGCATACTTATATATCATCTATTTATAACCCTACTTTACTTTGGGTTGATTTTTTAACACTATCTTCTACTGGTGCCCCATATAAAAGCATGTATCATGATTGTTATTTTGCGAACCACCATGCACCATGTTCAATATCTTGTGGATAGCCATTGTATTTTTCGCCATTGGACGATCAAGTACCGACCCAAACTAACCCAGTCTATACAATGCTTTGGATTAATCAGATTGGGAGAAGGCCTATGCTCTATTGTGGAAAGTTGTGTGTTTTAATTTGCTGGCAGAATTGTGTATAGTCAGTACGGTTGATGAACATTTGACCACTTCTTTGGTTGACTATATATTTCAAGTCAATTCAGCACAAATTGCTAGCGCCTTGAGAACACAAAACAAGGAGGCATCTAACTCTGTTTTACTTGACACAAACGTTTCTGTTTGTGTTTTTCATCAAGTATTCATTCTGTCTCATTTGGTGATTATGTCACCCCTTGATTTACTTTGCAGTGCAATGTCCTGCTTCTGTCTTATTGTATTTACCATTTACTTGGCATAATGAGAGTTATGTAATCAAATGAATCTCTTGTGTGCTATCATGGTGAAGGTTGAATTGGTACTTTGTACGTGCTATATATTGTTGCCAACTAAACATGCCAATATTGCAGTGTTCATTATGTCTCAACCTAATTCCATATGGTATTGAAATTGTGACTATGTGGCGAAGCGCGAACTTTGAACAACTTGGATGTCACCGGTGCAACAAAAAATACTAATATTCTTTTTTTTATAACGATATTAAAGAAAAACAGAAAAATTTGCGACAGCATTTCAGCAATACAAAAAAATTAACAGCGTTACAGGCGATACTAACACATCTGAAAACACCTGCAAACCCACCATACCTATAAGGCTATCACACATTGCCAAGATGCAGTGTAGGTGGCGAGGCGAAGCTCGTCTATCCGTCTAGTATGAACAACGTTTGCTGGAGCCTCAACGTAGCAAGGCGAATCATGCGGAGCCTGACTGTCAGATTGTGGAGGAGTTCCCCACCATGTGGAAGAGTATTTTCATAGCAAAGCTAAAGATGGCCAGTGAGCTGAAACATCAGTGAAAATCACTTTTGCTTCGGTCCCCCTCCCCCTCCCCCCTCTTCCCCTTCTTTTTAAACTTTGAGAAACAAAAACTCGATACCGATTGTTTAGAAGACCATACGAACTCATCCAAAATTCGTATGGTCCTCTTAGACGTATACTCACCGTACACATATACTCATGTTCGTGCGGAAGGAGGAAATTGGAAGTCATATAACAACAAGAAGAAAAATTTAAAATATGACATGCAAAGACGTAAATCGCGATAATGGAAGGCCGGATCAGCCGGTCGGAACGTGGATTATACCCGGTTCGACCGTACACATGTGCGAAGATATACGAGGCCTCGATATGGGTTTCGACGGGTCAAAAAAATAAAACGGCGTATACAACTAAAGTTTAGGGGGAGGGGGGACCGAAGCACACCTCATTGACTCAATGCAATCTAGGGAAATTCATGAACATGTGCGCCCATATTATCATTTCACAAGTTTCTACACTCAAGGCGTAGAGGTAGGCAACTACTGGAATCCATTTATTTTCTATACATGGTTTCTGAAATAACTTTACTAGTTCTCAAGTGTTCAGTTGTTCACTATCGACCTTATTTTCCAATGAACTTGTATCTATGTTATTTTCTACTATAGCTTTATTTTTCTATGGAACTACCAATGTAGTTACTACTGATCATCTTTATACAACTACAATACATTATATTTTCAGCATGAGCCACATAACAAGTGAAAATTGACAATAAGCAATCTATAAACTAGGCTTGAACTGGAGTAGCTTATATTTCAAATGGGAACTTTATTGGCACATTCTAGGGAGGAAACATAGTGTGCTTATTCTGTTAATAATTTTTCTGGAAGATAGTATTTATCATTTTTTTTTTGAGAAACACAGTACAATCGAAGACACTCACAACACGTACATGCGCCCACCCCTACCCCTATGAACGCACACACGCACACCCTACCCCTATGAGCACCTCCGAGAGACTGAGCTGGCGGAGTCTTGAGATTGACGAAATCACCACGGGCGCCTTATCATTGTTGATCTTGCTATTAATCACATTGGCGTACATGTTTCACTATTTCATGTTTTGTTCAAGAGTTTGTTTTGCATGTGACTCCATGTCTTAAAATGTACACTTGCCGACTGTTCGCATTTTCAGTTTTTCAGTCCAATGTGGTTCTAATTTTTACATGTTATGTATGTTGTGGTCTTAATAAGTGGTCCACATATTTGTCAGATGCTGAGTCAAAAATAGACAGCTCACGGGAGATAAAATAATACTCCCTCCGACCCATATTAATTGACTCCAATTTGGATGTATCTATCACAAAAATATGTCTAGATACATCTAAATTGAAGTCAACTAATATGGGTGGGAAGGAGTATTTATATTGTTAGATTTTTTTAACAATAGTTTTGTTCTTGGCGGGACACTACAATATATATGCCTTATTTCCCTTGATGTGCTGATTTTGGTAGGTCCATCTTGGACTATTTAAGAGATAAACTAGTAATAGTACTGTAATATGATACCAATTAATTTATGTTCCTTTCATGCCTTTCTACTTTGTTAACTAGCATTTACATTTAAATTGTACTGTATAATTTTTCTATGGTAGTGTCTCTGCATATTGCTACATTACTTGTGTCTTGTAGCATGAGGCACCTTTCAAGCTTTAAATCCACAATAGACACAGTGAAAACTTAGGTTAAAGCATCTGATATGACAAATATGTAACCTGACATGCACATTGAAGCTTATAACTAGTTAGATTTTTTAATTTAATTTTTTTATGTCATTTTAAGGTGATTTTGTATTTCAGGTTCATTCACTTTCTTATTCTGTTTTGTATGGTAGTGCTGCAATGATCTGGCTTAAAATATCCATATGTTCAACAAGTGTGATGCGAAGCTAATACAGCTGATTTAACTAATGAGATGGGTTTGTGCACAGGCATCTTATAGTAGTCTGAAGCAAAAGTAGCTTTACTGCTTCAACCCGGAATGCTGCACTTGGAGTATGACATGACCGTCTATTGCAGCTGTGAACTGAAGATTTTTACTCTTTAGAAATTATCTGATGTGCCCACTCTGACATGACCGTCTATGACATGACCGTCTATTGAGCAATAGCATTTTATTTAATCGACTGGAATCTGCTCTAGGTTGAATCAAAATATTGGTTTGGCCTTTACTGTTATTGGTCATGTTGGAAATTGTTCATATCACCCCTGTGAGTCAAGGTGAACCATGAAGGCAGACGTGTGCACCAGTAAAACTATTGCATAAACATCCATATGGCAGCACCATAAGAATTGATTTTCCTCCCCCAAATTTGTAAGAGAGGGTGGTAGCATGGGCTCGCCAAAATGGCGAGACCAACACCGCCATCCTCTGCCCGGATGATCTGAACACCGTGATCAACACTGTGAGGCCTCTTGATCACGGCTAGACTCTGTCTGTCCAAATCGAACTCAAGCATGCTGGTTCTACTCCCCCTAAGCAACCAGTACAGGGTGTTACCAACAGGTGTGCCAGGACCAGGAAAATAAATACCCCCTGCGGAACCGCTGTTGAGATGAACTCACTCCATACGCCAGTCTCTGAGGAGTAAACACTTTCCAAGACGCCAATTTCATCGCCATGCTCGTATCTGCCCAGCACAACCAGTTTAAAAGGGACCAAGTGGCACGCGCCATGCACATGGCCCTGGTCGCCGGCAGCGCAGAGCACGGCCCTGGTGTGGTTGTTGTCAAACTCCGGCGGAACGACCGTGAGGGAGCGATCGTCAGTGATGAGGTCCCACACAGTGAGCTGACGCCTGACCTTGTTGACGACGAGTACACGTCTATGGCGGTAGTCGAGCAGCTTGTAGCTGTCGACTTGATGCAGCCCGTCCTACGGATACTTCTACATCCGCGCCTACTAGATCCCCAAGTGGACTAATGACCCGCGTTCGAGCCAAGCTCCTACAAACTAAGGTTAACTCGCTCCTCTCCTCGTTTGATTTCGATACACTCTTGGATGACTTGCTACTTCATGCCCATACTTTGTGCATCCTCAGCTATGAACCCAATGAAGCATCGACGAGGGAGGGACCAAAGGCGGCACAGGCGGACCCTCCAGAGCCAACCGGCGCAAGGCTCGGCGAACTGGATCTGTTGCCGGAACTTCTGGCGACATCCCCGGTCGACCGGCCCCTTCGCCGACAATATCAGCAACGACCGGAATCCCCCGGCGGCGACCGGAAACACGTACTATAAGGCTTTCCGGTTCGCGGCTGGAAATACCGGCGGCCACCGGAATTTCCGGCACCAAATCCAGCGCCGCCGGACCTTTCGCCGAAAACCCCCAGACTCAAGTCAACTTTCGGGCTTGCTCCGTGTCGTTTCGCCTAAACTTTACCTTTTCGTACCCAAACTATCCTTGTTTATGTGGTGTCCTATAAATAGCCTCCACCCTCTATTGTAAACCCTAGACTTGGATAATTGTAATTGAAGACACCCCTAGAGGATCTATCAATTGCTAGTCTCATGCTCCTTGACAAGGAGCACCAATTATCCCCCCCCCCCCCTCCTCTTGGATTTTGCCTTATGCGTTCAAGTTGTACACGTCCTTGGAGTTCAGTGTTCCGTCTCCAAGTAGTCAAGATCTCATCAAGCCTCTCACCCCCGTTGTTGGTCGTGGGAGAGTGTCTTGCCCAATGTCGATCCTAGATATTGTGTTGGACCGGTTGCCACCGACGTGAGCTATCGGCTTGTATCGTGTTTTCGTGTGTGTGTGTTCATCGAGTTCTTCGCGTGTGAGTTCGTGGATTTCATCTCCCTCCTCATCCCCCTCACTCCCTCCTCGATTTCCACGGGATTTGTGAAAGATCAGGCCTCCCTAAGGGGTCACCCCTAACACGACTTTATGGACATGGATAGGGAGAAGAGGTCGCGAGGGATGTGGTAGAGAGGGTCCAGTGAGGACCTGAACGAGATTTTTCGGCCCACACATGAGAACACGCCGAGAAGGGGAGGCTTCCGGTGGTGGACGCGGAAGCGAAAGAGGAATTGGGGGTCCATGGCGATCCGTCGCCAGCGCTTGGATACGAGGGAGGCGCGCAGGAGATAGGCGGAGGAGGATCTCGTCTGTTAGATTGTCGTCTTCCAGCGGAACCGCCTATTTTTTTAGAATTCGCTGGCCTTTATTACTCAATAATGTTTAAGGGGATACAAAGACCATCAGGAGGCTATAATAGCCAAACCTGACGTCCAACAGTAGAAACTGCACTACTAGCCAGTACAGCGGAACCGCCTGTACCGACGATGACGAGGAGCGGCGGCTCATGTTGACCTCGGTCTATTTGCCTATTGGGCCAGTTAGGGTTTAGGGATTTGGGTCTTGGGGAGAAGAGCCAAGGGGAACGACCGTGTATCGACCTCTGTCTTTTTTTTTGATTGGAGTATCGCCCTCCGTCTATTTGTATTTTGCCGTTATACGGTGTGCCGTCTCTGTCCTCGTCGTCTCCATGGCTCAGCGGACCACAGACCACAAAGAATACGGCTCTATCCAATGGACTTGGCTATCCTCTTGTGGTGTGATTTTCTAAATCATAAGTTCAATGGCTTTCGTAAAGTAGGAAAAACACATTATGTTTCTTATTCTGTTCTTGGCTGATCCCTCAAAATAAAACTCTATTCTTGGCTCAAATGGATGGTGAGTGGAAAATTACAAAACATATGGTACTACATAAAACAGCCTCACTCTACCTCACTACAACTGACATGATATGTCAATATAAACAACAAGAATTAAGGCTCAAACGGAAATTTGGTGAACACCGTAGAAGATTCTAATCAATCGAGAACGTCAATAATACTCAACACTGCTAATTGATCAGAGTTCTGTTGACAACTACACATAAGGTAGCTGAAAATAACGCCAAAGTGGGCATGTAAGACAGGTTCTACAAGTCAAGTAAGACGACAACTACTCCCTCCGTTTTAAAATATAAAATATTTTAGCTTTATGAAGCAAATGTATCTAGATTTTTTTAGTATGTAGGTTCACTTAGGTTTGAGGGTGAATCTACACACACAAAAACGTCTAGATACATTTTCTTCACAAATCTAAAACATCATATTTTAAAACAGAGGGAGTAGTACTATACAATATATATGGTCATAGTCATACTCCACAAGAGTCGGTATTCCAGATCGCATTACACCAATGAGCTACTTCTGCTTCAAACTTCCCTCAAGATTCCTGTGCACAAACCCATCTCATTAGTTCAATCAGGACTTCAGGAGCATTAACTTCACACTTATGGAACTTGTTCATAATTTTAAGCCAAATAGTTTCACCATTACTGGTAAAATGTAATTGCAAAATGAGAAATTGACGTGAAAGAGAAAGGCAACACCATGTTGAAATGCCGTCGGATTCTTTAGATGCAAAAAATGTAACTGTATTAAGCCTCAAAGTGCCAGGCAAGTGACAGATTTGACATCCAAGATGCTTCAACCTAAAGTTTTCATGTGTCTGTTGTCAATTTCGCACTTAGCTCATAAGATCGGTAATATAGCAATGTAAAATTGACACTATCGTATGCTAATTTACACATACAAGAAGAGAGAACAATAATAAAACTTTCTTACTAAAAGTATGTGGGCAGCACCATCTTATATGTATCAGGCATGCGTAACTTCATCAAGTTTTTTTTACCAAATCTGACATCTACCAAAAAAAAATATCCATACCAAAAAAAACATTGCTAATGTCAAAGTGTGTATTGATCTGTCAAAATTAGGAAATTATACAATTTTTTAATGTGAATGCTAGTTAAAAAGTAGGAAAGGCATAAAAGGTGCAGAAACCAATTGGTCTTATTACTATATTGTATTACTAGTTTCTCTCTTATATAGTCCAATAGTACCTAACTGTACTGTATGTCCACAAGTATAGGAAATAAAAACAGAACACAAAAGACAACCGAATATATAAAACTGTGGTGTCCAAGAGAGACAGAGTGTCGTAAAAAAAAGCTAACGGCAGATATAATTCCATCTCCTATAAGATGCCTAGCGACTGCTTTGCAAGACCATAACAAAAGTAATGCGGGAAATCTCAGGTAACCTCAAGGACTGAACTAAGTATTGGAAAATGTGAAAAAAAAGTAGCTAATGTGCATTTTAAAGCATATTGTCTCCTTCCTACCAATCACTTCTAAGATCAACAGTGGCAAAACACTTGAGAAGCTCGAGCGGTTACCTTCATACAGAAGCTTGTGAATGGATAATAAGGGCCCATATGATTAATTTTACTTCTAAGAAGTTCCTTAAGCTGCATCGAATCAAGTTGAACCATGAACACATACGTGTTCGCCCGTAAAATTATCGCGTGAACATCCTCGATATAGTTCACTATTACTGGCATCCTCACCGTATAATTCCCTAGTGTTTTCTGCAGTATAACTGACTTCTTGAACACCCACGTAGCGACACCATCATAAGGATCAACATTCCTCTCCCATATTTCGAGGTCGCGTTCGTGGTAGTCAGCACCCCGGAAAGCGGCTAAGCCAAGACCGCCGTCCTCTGCCCGGATGATCTGAACACTGTCGCTTCTTTTAACCCTAAAAGGCGTCTCGACCGCAGTTAGCCTCTGATTATCCGTGTCAAACGCAAGTATGACACTGATATTCAACCAGTAAAGGGTGCTACCAACAAGTGTGCTACAACCGAAAATACAGAGACCCCTGTACCTATCTGGAAGAACTGCTGAGATTAGATCACCCCATAAGCCGGTGTCCGACGAGTAAACACTCGCGAAGGCTTGATTGCCGTGAGTATAAAATAGACAGCGAGAAATAGAATGAATCAGTTGTTTCATTGATGATTGGATCAACATATTTATACACGGGAGGGTCGGTTCCGGGGAAGTCGGTTCCAGGAGGCGGCGCTCCAGAAATTCCAACCGCCTGACGGTTCCATAATCGTATGATTACAGGAGCGGGGATTAACCCCTTAATTAACTATGTTTAATTAATTCTAACACTCCCCCTAATCACCGCTTCATTGTAAGATCCATCATCTTGATTCAAATCTCCTACAAAACCCTGTGGGAAAAATGTGAGGAGTGGTGTAGGATATGCTGGTAAAACTCCTTCAAAAACCCTATGGGAAAATAAGGAGAAAATGGCACAACATATAATGATTATCGCCTCTATTAACTCAATATGAAATAAATCCATAGAATCTAGAGGTCAATAAATATGTTGTTTATACCATCTTAAAAACCCCGATGGGGAAAACGGATAGTATGACACATGATCTTATGTTGATATTACCTCATTAAAAACCTTAATGAGAACCTGAATAGTAAACTCATCAAGGGAAAAAGAGTATAATATGATGCTTTGAACAGGAATAGTTCAGGAAGATACTCCCCCTGATTCTTGCAAATCTCGAAGCCGTCGCATACCAATTCCATGAATATTTTTTTGAAATGTTGAAGTTGGCAGAGACTTCGTGAATAGGTCAGCGAGATTATCACATGACTTTACTTGCAAGATGTTTATTTCCCCGCTCTTTTGGAGCTCATGAGGATAAAACAATTTAGGGGCAATATGCTTAGTGATATTGCTCTTGATGTATCATGTTTGCATCTGTGCAACACAAGCCGCATTATCCTCATAGATAATGGTAGGTGATTCGATAGAACCAATTCCACATGACTTTTGTATGTGGTTTATCATTCTGCGAAGCCACACACATTCGCGTGATGTCTCATATAATGCAATTATTTCAGAATGATTGGTAGAAGTGGCAACCAGAGTCTGTTTTGAAGACTTCCATGATATAGCAGTTCCACCATGTAGGAACACAAAGCCGGTCTGTGATCTGGCATTATGGGGATCAGATAAATAGCCAGCATCAGTGTATCCAATCATACCGGAGTCCAGATTTCTCTGAAACTGAAAGTATAGGCCAAGATCCTTTGTGCCTTGGAGATATCGAAAGACATTCTTGACTCCCGACCAATGGCGTTTGGTGGGAGCTGCGCTGTGTCTAGCAAGTAGATTCACTGCAAATGCGAGGTCAGGTCTCGTACAATTTGCAAGATACATAAGCGCTCCAATAGCACTGAGATATGGAACCTCGGGTCCCAACATCTCTTCTCCATCATCCCTTGGCCTGAAAGGATCTTTCCCTACGTCTAGAGAACGAACCACCATGGGAGTTTTAGATGGATAGGATTTGTCCATATTGAATTTCTCCAATATTTTCTGGATATAGGCAGCTTGGTGTACCATTATTCCTGAGGGAAGGTGCTCGAGTTAGAGACCCAAGCAAAATTTGGTTTGACCCAAATCCTTCATCTCAAATTCTGTCTTTAGATGATTGCGTGCTTCATCAATATCTTGTGTGTTGCCAATGATATTGAGATCATCGACATACACTGAAATGATGCAAAATCCTGAAGAGGACTTCTTGATGAAGACACATGGACAGTCATCATTGTTGGAGTAACCCTTCTGAAGAAGGAACTCACTAAGTCGGTTGTACCACATCCGTCCCGACTGTTTCAAGCCGTATAAAGACTTGTTCAGTTTTACACAGTACATGTTGCGTTTAGCGCTTGCATTCGGGACAGAGACTCCATCAGGAACCTTCATGTATATGTCCGAATCTAGTGACCCGTAAAGATATGCGGTCACGATATCCATCAACTGCATAGATAGACGATTTTGCACTGCCAAAGATATAAGATATCGGAAAGTGATACCACTCATTACTGGAGAATATGTCTCATTAAAATCAATGTCGGGTCTCTGCGTGAAACCCTGTGCTACGAGCCTCGCTTTGTATCTCACCACCTCATTGTTCTCATTCCGTTTCCGGAGGAAAACCCATTTGAATCCCACAGGGAAAACATTGGGAGGTGTTGGTATTGCTTCTGTGAATACCTTCCTTTTATTAAGCGAAGCAAGTTCTGCTTGTATTGCTTCCTTCCATTTAGGCCAGTCGGAACGTTTCTCACACTCAACGATAGTCCTTGGATCATGATCATTGAGAAGGGTATCAGCAATTGTAGCAGAAAAATAAGTGTCGACAATCGTAGACTTACGGTTGAATGATTCTCCAGAATCGATATAGTTGGTGGATATCTCATGCACCCTTGATGACTCTTCGTGATTTCCCAATACGCGTGAGTCTAGGTGTTCCGATGTCCCAGCCAGTGTGTGCAAGCTGGAGCTGGGTTGTGGAGGTTGCCCTTCCACTGGGTGTATACTACCCATAAGGTGTTCGTCAACGTTGTGCTGACTTGCATTTACCAATTTGGAGGATTTTCTCCTCTCTCTCCTTTGTTGCTTGCGAGAAGCAGGTTCCGGGTCAGTGGCCGTACTACTCCCCCTCTTTTTAGGATCAGGGAGTTGAGTGGTTTTTGTTGGTACCTTCACTCTTTCGGGCGCATTTCTGGCCGGTTTCCAGGATTTAGTAACACCTTTTAGATCAGTAAATGAATCTGGCAGATTATTTGCAAGATGTTGCAAATTGATAATTTTCCGAACTTGGAGTTCGGTCTCTTGGGTACGTGGATCAGAGGTTGAAATGGCGATAGCATTCCAATCAATTTCCGGGCATTCTTTCTGGTACTTGAAATCTCCCCCTAATGCCGGAAAATGTTCCTCGTCAAATATGCAATCGGCGTGACGGGCTGTGAATAGATCCCCAGTAAGGGGTTCCAGGTACTTAATAATCGACGGCGATTTGTACCCCACATAGATCCCTAGTTTTCTGTGTGGGCCCATGGATGTCCGCTGTGGTGGTGAGATCGGGATGTATGCAGCACATCCGAACTTACGCAGATGGGAAATGCTGGGAGGATTTCCACGTACCAATTGCTGAGGGGAAGTACTGTGATATGCAGTAGGTCGCAATTGGATTAGGTCAGCAGCGTGTAAAACCGCGTGACCCCAACACGAAGTTGGCAAGCTGCAATTCATTAACAAAGGTCTTGCAATGAGTTTGATCCTCTTTATTAGGGACTCAGCCAAACCATTTTGAGTGTGGACATATGGAACAGAGTGCTGAATTTCAATCCCCAAGGCCATGCAATAGTCATTGAAGGCGCGTGAAGAGAATTCTGCAGCATTGTCCATGCGAATTGATTTAATTTGACTTTCTGGATAATGGGCCTGTAACTTAATTACTTCCCTCATTATCTTGGCAAATGCATGATTTCGTGTGGAAAGAAGACACACATGTGACCATCGTGTAGATGCATCAATCAAAACCATGAAATACCTAAATGGTCCAGATAATGGTTGGATAGGACCACAAATATCACCTTGAATTCGCTCAAGGAACTGAAGTGGTTCAACTTGTATTTTGAGGTGCGAAGGCCTCAAAATTAGCTTCCCTGTGGCACATGATGTACACACAAAGTCTGATGACTGGGGGAATTTGGACTCATGCAAATTATGACCAATGGAATTGCTAGTAATCTTCCTCATCATCCCGATACCGGGATGGCCTAGGCAATCATGCCAAGTTTGAAATGCATAAACATTCTGGAAGATTACCTTGTAAGCAACATGTTCTACGGGCTTGATATACGTATAGTACAGTCCGGCCGACAGAGAAGGAATTTTTTCAAGTACTTGCTTGCCATATCCGTTATCTTTTGTGAAGAGCAGATACTCTTCTTTGTTGTCTTCATGGGTTTCAATATGAAAACCATTCTTACGGATATCTCGATAACTGATTAAGGTACGCGACGAGTCGGGATACAACAAGGCATCCTCAATTGTCACTTGTGTACCGTTTGGGAGGGTAAATATGGCACATCCAGTGCCAACAATTACCGTATCGCGTCCAGCGATAGTCAAAATATCTCCATTCATCTTTTTCAGAGTCTGAAAATATTTCAACTCCCTCAGTATGGAGTTTGTGGTAGCACTGTCCACAAGGCATAATTCCTCTTCCATCGGATTGTCCCCGTAGAGAGCTTGTTCTTACTCCGGTGATCGCCAGAGTTTGCTCTCGCTGGGAGCGTGCTTGATAACGTGTTCGAAGTATAAAATAGACAACGAGAAATAGAATGAATCAGTTGTTTCATTGATGATTGGATCAACATATTTATACACGGGAGGGTCGGTTCCGGGGAAGTCGGTTCCAGGAGGCGGCGCTCCAGAAATTCCAACCGCCTGACGGTTCCATAATCGTATGATTACAGGAGCGGGGATTAACCCCTTAATTAACTATGTTTAATTAATTCTAACACTCGAGATGGGTTCCCAGCAGGACCGCCTTAAAAGGCCACGAGTGACAGGTGCCGTGGACGTGGCCCTGGTCGTTGGCGGCGCAATGCACCGCCGCAGTGTGGATTGTGTAGAACTCCGGTGGAATGGCTAGGAGACGGCGGTGGTCTGTGATGGGGTCCCACACGATGACATGATGGTCCTTCCTGTTGATGAGTACACGCCCGTTGCGGCACTCGACCAAATTCGAGTTGGGCCACTCGTCGAGCCATAGAGAGAAGCGCTCGGGAGGTATGCGGCAGGGCGAGTCCGGCGTGGATGTGAATGAAATTCTCAAGCCAGGTTGCGAGAAGACGCCTAGGAGGGGAGGCCTCCGGTGGTGGAGACGGAAGCAGCGGAGGAAGTAGGAGTCGGTCGCGAGACGCCGCCAGCGCTTGCAGACGAGCGAGGCGCGCAGGAGGTAGGCCGGATGTGGGGGCAGGCGGAGGAGGATCTCGTGGAGGAGGTTGTCGTCTTCTAGCAACGACAGCGAGGAGGGTCCGCTACGGCTTGTCATGTTGCTCCTTTTTTTTGTGTGACGTCGAATTGGGAAGTGGAGACCTCGTACTGTATTGCTGCGTATATAGAGGCACAAAGTACAGGGGTTGGAGTACAACACGTAGAGAGCTAGTACTGCATTACAAGGAAATCCCAGCCTGGTGCCGTGGTGCGGTACACATCCGAAGCGCGGATCCGTGCACAACCAGGACTCTCCGGCAGTCCGTGTCCTTCTCTGACATGGTTACATAGGGGCAATCACGCATTGGTAACACACTACTAGGTAGAACATATCATCAGAGGCCTAACAGGCTAACACCAAGCATTGGCAACCAAAAGTTGGCGTCAGCACAAGCCCAACTGGAGGTGGATTCCAATCCATTGAGAAGGTCAACAATGCCATATAAACCAAAGCATTTCAGACTTCAGTTCACAAGGATTACATACAGTACTGTATTAGACAGATAAACTAGCACACCACAGTTAGCATATCAGATCATTTCTGCGAGACAACTGCAGTAGGTGTAGCCAGAGTCATAGTCGGCAAGAGTCGCATTCCAGGCCGCACATCATCTGGTGAGAAGCTGCTTCTGCTTCAAACTGCCACAGACACCTGTGCGCAAACCCATCTTACATTACTTCATTCAGCAATATTAACTTTAACACTCAAGGAACTTGTGGCTCAATATTTTTAGTCAGATCGTTTGAACACTACTAGGTAAAGTACTAGTAGCATTAGAAAATGATAAAAGGACGCGAAGAGGAAGATCAGTGTGAACACACTAGCAACCAGAAATACAAAATAATCGTGTAGCGTCAGATTTTTTAGATGAAAACATGCAACTAGTTTTAAGCTTGAATGTGCAAATCAAGTTGCCAATTGATCTACAATCCTACAATAACTTATCTCCTGCCTCTAGTAGACAGAATAGAAAGAAAGGTCACAAGCACAATCCTATTGCTATCTTATGCAGGAAAATTAGCACATGTAGATGCAACCATTGCAATGTACATTATTGAGATAAATCCTAAAACTGTGGAGCAGATTGAAAGAATAAGGAGATATTTAAGAAAACAGATGAGGGAGAAAAATGCATCTCACTAGCTGCTTGGGACATGGTACGCAAACCAAAGGACAAAGGAGGTCTTGGGGGTTCTTAATATGAAAACACGGAATCAAGCTTTGCTCTTTAAATACCCAGAAAAATTTTATAACAAGAAAGATCTACAGTGGCTTGATCTGATTTGGTCCTCTTACTATCAAAACTCTGTCCTCATGCATCACACAATTGTGGCTCATTCTGGTGGAGATCTGTGATGAAACTATCACCCTTTTTCAGAGGGGTTGACTCATGTTCTGTCAGCCAAGGCACCAAATCATTATTCTGGAAAGATGATTGGAATAATACAATTCTGCAAGAGAACTATCCTTGTTTATTCTCTTATGTGCAGAGTGAAGACATCTCAGTTTCTAATTTCTGTTCAACAAATAATCCTGTGGATCTGTTTCATTTACCGCTATCTCCTAAAGCTTTTCACGAATGGGGGATAGATTTAAGATATTTAAGATATCACTAATGATGGGCTTGAGATAACTAATGAAATTGATGTCTAGAAATACAAACGGGGAGACAAATACAATTCAAAAAGTTTTTACAGGAAATTACTCCACCCAGACCATTCCTATGGATATGGAAATCTAAATTATGGCGGAGGCTAAAGGTGTTTGCAGGTTACTTCTGGCAGATAGGCTTACAAGAAATGTGTTGAAAAGAGGGCACTTCAATATTGGGATAACTATGTGATTCAGCTTCAATGCCTCCTGCTGGTCGAGACTCAACATAACTTGGACTGCCACAAATGACAGACTAGACTTAATCAGTCAGGCTAAATCATCCTTCCAAGGGCCTCTTTTTTTATATATTTTTACTATTGGTGGGTGGAGGATCTGGAAAGAAAGGAATGATATTATCTTCAAGGATATAAGGCCAACCAGAGTTTCTTGGCGAGCAAGAGTACAAGCTGATCTTCTACTTCTTAGGTTCAGGGTACCTCAATACCTTGGTGGACAATATCTTTAGTCTCATAGATAGAATTTAACATCCACAGTGTTCTTTTTTTGTAAGAATTGTTTTTACACCTAGCCATGTAAATATCTGTTTATTTAATATAGTACTACAGTAGGAGCCCCACCTACTGTTTTCTGGTAAAAAAATGTCAATTTGACACGCCTTCAGTGTTTTTGTTGTCTAATTCAAATCGGAGGCAGCTCATGCTATAAAATCAGTACCATTGGATTATGCACAAGTACAAGAAGAGGACAGCAATAAGTTTTTTTTGTATCTGTAGGCATTATGATTTTATATCTGTAGGCATCAGCAACCACAAATTTCATGTTCATACGAAAAATAATACTCCCTCCGACCCATATTAGTTGATTTGTATTTATCTAGATTCGGGTGTACCTAGTACTAAAACATGTCTAGATTCGGATGTATCTAGACAAATTCGAGTCAACTAATATGGGTCGGAGGGAGTATTGCTTGTGTGTATTGATATGTAAATCCTGGTTCTACAATGTGACATCAGCTAGTACACAGATCCATGGTCTCATGTTATATTACTGGTTTATCTCGTAAATAGTCCGATATAACCCTATAGTATTGGACACAAGTAGAGCATACCACAATCAGAACTCTCAGCTAACAACAGAAACTTTATAAAAATGGCTAACAGAAATATTATTCCATCTCCTGCAAGCTACTGTTTCCTGACGCCTACATAGTAATGCTCCTTTCAGCAACTGATTAATAAACAGACAACCTTCTAAGACCGGAACAATCATAAGTTCGTAACATGTGAAAAAAATCAGTAACCACACTGCACTGAACAACTGAAAATTAGAAAAGGTGGCTACTACACAATTGAAGGCATGCAATCAGCCAACTACTTCCTGTCACACAACCCTCTCCCATCCAAACATTTGTATGACAACTCCTCAACAAAGGATAGAAATAGAATAGCACTACTTATTTTCTAAGGTAAGTTGGCAAGATCAGCAGTGATAATTTGTTTTTTCAAGAGACAATTACCGACTGACCAAAGAGAACTGTATTTGGTCCCCTAAATGTGCCAACTAAATTGCTCATTTGTCATGGTCTCCAATAAAAGCCTACTGTGTAATCTGTTTGTTGTCAATTTTCCACCTTGTATGCTGAAAAGAGGTGTACTTAAACGTGTGCAGATGAACAATAGTACACTACCATTGTAGTATCAAAGGCACCCACAGTTCAATGATAACATAAAAACACAAAAGACAATATGGCTATAAGTTCATCAGAAATATCAAGTTTGTAGTTATCACTTCCGGAAGTACACTAGTTATTCCTATGAAAAACAAATGTATTTAGGAGTCCTGCAATGTTAAGGTGGCCAATTAATTACCTTCAGTCCAGAAACTTGTGAAAGGACGATAGATGCAATTATGGTTGCTTTTGAAAAGTTCCTTAGACTGCATTGATTCAAGACAAACCATGTAGACAGACGAGTGCACCCGCAAAAAGATTGCATGAACATCATCCAGATAGTGCAGTATAGATGATTTGTCCTTCTCAATCCTAGACTCCAATCCAAGAATCTTTTGCAGTTCAAGAGTCTTCTTCAACACCCATGTGACAACTCCATGAGAATCGACCTTCCTGACCCACATTTGCAAGCAGGGGTGGTAGCAAGGGCCAGACAAAGCAGTAAAGCCAACACCGCCATCCTCTGACTGGATGATCTGAACATTGTCATCGCGAGGAGGAGCACCAGGAGGCCTCTTCGTCACAGCTAGCCTCTGTGTGTCCAAATCAAACTCAAGTATGCTAGTGGTATCCATTGTTAGCAGCCAGTAAAGAGTGTTACCAACAAGTGTGCTGCGATACGAAAAATTTATACCCCGATGCGGAAGCTCTGTTAATACGAGATCACTCCAAATGCCAGTCTCCGAATAGTACACGCTTGCAAAGGCGATGCCTTCATCATTTTCACTTTCATCATCGTGCTGGTAGCTGCTCAGCCCGACCAGTTTGAAAGGGCTAGAGTGACAGGCGCCATGTACGTGGCCCTGGTCGCCGGCAGCGCATAGCACCGCCCCGCTGTGGATTTGCATAATCCCGGACTCGTGAAACTGCGGCGGATAGGGCACGACGCGGCGGTCGTCAGTGATGGGGTCCCACACAAGGACCCGACCCCGCCTCCAGTCGTCGAAGAGTATGCGTCCGTGGCGGACGCTAGGCACGTCCATCCCTCGCTGCCGCTGGGTCGCAGGGAGAAGCGCTCGGGAGGGATGCGGAAGGGCGGGTCGAGGTAGGATCTGAACGAGATCCCTCCGCCTTGATACGAGAAGTCGCCGAGGAGGGGCGGCTTCCGGTGATGGATGCGGAAGCGGCGGAGGAACTTGGGGTCGGTGGCGAGGCGTCGCCAGCGCTTGGAGACGACGGACGCGCGCAGGAGGTAGGGCGGCTGCGGCGGGAGGCGGAGCATGATCTCGTGGAGGAGGTCGTCGACTTCCAGCGGATGCGCCGGTACAGGCGGCGGCGAGGAGGGTCGGCGGCGGTGGGGGCTCATGTCGGCCTCGCCTGGATTGGGGACTGGGGAGTGGAGTAGTATTTGGGGTTCTCTCTTTCCGCAAGAGCCCTGGGTCATGTCATGTGGCTCTTCCCTTTTCTTTTCTTTCTTTTATGTGAAAAAATCTTAGATGATGATAACTGGATACAGTATGGTTTATTTGACACCTCTTTTAAGAATGCGAACAGAGGGAAGGGGCGAGCTATGAGATTAATGGACCTGAACTTTACAGTGATGCTGATGCTTGACTGTTTGGAAACAAGCATCAACCTCTCTACCTGAATAGGGTTAATTGGATCTATGCCATTATGAATTTCACCATTTGGAAAATGCCATTACAAAAATAAGACTTAGAGATATGTCATTACAACTTTTTGATACCTTTATGTATGTCATTTTGGTCATTACCACACCATATACATTCAGTTATACTGTCGTACGTACACAAACTAGTATACAGTAACCTATAGACACATAGGAAAAAAAGAAAACACACACGAGATATCTACAAGCTTCCGCATTCCCTAATCGTGCGCAGGCTCACACACTCCCGTGGGGACGAACCCCTAGAGGCGACGCCCACTGGAATCAACCGCGAGCTCGTCGGCGCGGCGGCAGGCGCACGTGACAGGGTGGACACAAGCGACGGGAGGCGGCCGACAGCCGGCTGGTCTTGCCAGAGACGCGGGGGTTCTCTGTAGGAGGCAATGGAGTTGCATGTTACCAATTCGTGAGTGCACTAATCCGACATCCTCTTGACCTATGTCTCCGTAAATGTCCAGAGTGTTGTACATTTTATCTCTTGATGTCTCTATTTCTTTAAAATTTGTAGGATTGAATTGCCGAATCGATTTAGCTTAGACATTGTTGTTCAAGGGTTTGTATTGAAGGAACCGAATGGTAGAAAATCATATGTGAAGGGTAAAACAATTAGATGGAATGTTAACTCGGATGATTTCACAATGGACTTGCTTATTGATGGTTTAAGTGCAGATTTGAGAGTCGGAAGGGATCAGAGTATCACTGTGTAGTATTTTAACATGATAATGGCACGAGAAGTTAGACTAACTGAAACTGACGGATTTCGTGTGATGTTTGACATGTATAGAACAGAGAGGAAGATTGCACTTTCAGTTCTTGTGCTTGATAACTCCTGTTTTGAAACTCGTGTACCTATGATTGATAATGGTATATATGTGTTCGAGCCAACAGTTTCTGATAATGACGTGCTCATGGTGGGTTTCCAAGGATGCCCTCTAACTCCTAGTAAGACTGCAGCATCTAATTCAACCTTTCCATTAAAGCAATCTGCACAAGTGGTGCCATCTTCTGATGTTATAGAACACGATCTATTTGACATAGTTGAGGAGTATGTTGGGGTAGATGATGAGTACATGTATGAGTCCATGTGGATGTCTCGGCATGGTGTGTTGAGGAGGGCGGCGATATTCAGGAGGAAGATGATGCTGATATGTTTGTGTACCATGAAGAGGAAGAAGTGAATGACATTGACCCTGCTGGGTATAGTGTGAACCCAGATATCGAAGTTGGGGCTCTTTTTCGTGACATTGTGGCTTGCAGAAAAGCTGTAAGGCAACGAGCTATTATTATTGGGTTTAAGTTGGCTAAAATCAAAACCGATAGCACTAGATTTATTGCTCGATGTGCACATGCAACGTGTAAATGGCGCATCCATGCGTCGGTATTACAAGATGGTAAAACAGTCATGGTATGGTTTTTTTACATGTTTGTTATTTATTTGCAAGATTTTTTTGCTGCACTATACTTATGTAGTTGGTTTTCTTTGGTTTTATCTTTCGCAAATAAAAACACTTCCATTTGAGCACAGTTGTCCAACGCAGAAGTTGTCAAATTGCACAATGGCTTTGTAATAGCATTTCTCCAAGTGGTGGAATTCATAGTGGCATAGATCCAATTAACCCGCCTGAATAATGTAGCAGATGCACTTCCAAAAATATCGCTTCTGCTCTGCCTGAGATTCTGTTACAGCAGTTTATAGTTTAAAGTTGGGTGCAGCTTGCAGTCCAGTTCCTACACTGGACTGATTCTACTAATCTAATGACATTTGTTGCCGCAATTTGGTTGGATCCCTATCTTGACATAGTTGTTACTCAGGGGTTCAGATGACTGCTGATAACACATTGTTTTCTTTTTGATGAAGCCTTCAAAATGTCCCAGGTTGCCGCTACGGGGTGGACTGCCATGTCATATCTTCAAATGTTTCCAAGTCATCTCAAGTCCACTATCCTCCTTCAGATATTGGACTTGGAATAGCATGCCTTGACTTAATGTCAGTATCTGCATCACAATTTCAATAGAATATACTCTCTGCGTTTTTGATTCTGTTCTTGGCTCAATTGGCTAGGAGTTTCATGTGTCGTGTCTAATTCAGCTCATGTAAGAGAAACACAAGATTTAGTCAATCCATTTCTTGTCAGCATAAACAGGACCCCTTCATGTCTACTCCAACCTAGGGCTTGCTCAGACAAATCTGTGTGTTAAGCTTATAACTTGCCTAAAACTCTAACTTATACGAGGAATTGTCTACACAAACCAAGCCCCTAGGCTTAAGAGTGGCTTTGCGGTATAAGCTCGTGATACAATCAAATAACCAACCCGACCAACCGAGCCGACCAATGTTCGCCAAAGGTCATTAACTTCAGCCATAGCCCTGGTAGTAGCCTGATGCAATAATGCAAAACATACACAGAAAATGTCTTCACTCTACATCACCACGAAATGAACATGTTCTAATATGAACTAAGCTCAAACTATTGGCATCAAACTGGGTAGTATTATAATCAACTGACAAAAAAATCAATACTCAACACTTGCCGAGCCAAGCAACCATTTCAGACTTCAGTTGGCGATTAGTCGATTACATATAGGAGGATGAAAGCAACCATTTCAGACTTCAGTTGACTATTACATATAGGATAGCTGAAAGTTGACGATTACATATAGGATAGCTAAAACACCAGAACATTACATAATTCTACAAGTCAACTAAGTTGACAACTAACATAGTTGGTCATAGTCACTCCACAAGAGTCGGTGGTCCACATTGCAGTACACCAATTAGGTACCCTGCTTCAAACTACTCTAACATACCTGTGTACAAAGGAGAAATCATTTCATCACTAACATCAACAGTGTTAACTTTAGACTCAAAACATGTGATTATTTTAAGCCAGACCATTTGAAAATTACTACTAGTACTAACTAAAATATAGTTACAAAATGAGACCGAGCAAAATCAAGGAATGTAAATATCAACACAATCTTAAAAGGACATCAGATTCTTTACATGCAAACATGTAAACTAGTTCTAAACTTTAATTTATCAGTCAAGTTACAACTTTGATATACAAGGGCAGCACAGTGTATGCAACGCCAAATTTATTAAATCATCACAATTTTTCACTAGTGACATATCTGATATCTCTTTCCAATACGGTGAATGCCACTTCAAAAACAGGACCCACATTGTAAAAAGTAAAACATAAAATATATTATCCATGCATGAAACTACAGATAAAACTAAGCTTCATTCTTCACACAGGAATGTTTTATTGCTTGGCCAAATATAGCACCAAGCAGAGACTTGCTCCAATTCCACAAAAATTGGAATGGCAATAATCTCAGCGTGTGTCGTCGGTGCTAAATCCTGAAAAGGCCAATTTTACCACGGTATTTGGCCTATGGTGTGCTTTCCCTCGGGTGGTTTCAACCTAAGTTTCAGTGTGTCTTGTGTAAATTTAGAACTTAGCCCATGCTATAAGACCGGTAACATAGCAATATACACTACCAATGTACCATGGAATAATTTACGTGGAGGACAAAAATAAAGTTTTCTTGTATTACTTACTAAAAATTTCCCATCATGTACACAAGTACATGAAAAAATTAGAACATCAAAGAAAATCGAACATATTAAATAAAAATTTGTGGCGCCCAGCCAGCAACAAAAATGTCAAAAAAACTTAATGAACGATATATTATTTCATCGACTATAAGATGCATTGTTTCCTGACTTGGAAACTCATATATATGCTGACCAATTTATAAGACCAAAACATACATAGCATGTGGAAATCTCATTAACCACAGTGGACTAAAGAACTTAAGATGCAAAAAAGTGGATGCATTATAAGGCATATAGTCAGCTGATTCTCCTGTCACATGTAACTAGTTGAAAGTTTCCCTAATTCAATAACAATGTCTCACTATATTTATGCAATTAAGTTCCCATTTTGACACAATAACCTGAGTCCAAGTACTTTGTAGTTTATTTGTTATCGATGTCCTTCAGTTATGTGGCTCAAATAGGTTTCGTAGCAGTATAAAAGAAGAACATGACACTACCATGACAATTATATAAAGAGCTAATGCTCAAGTCGTTAACATGGAAAACAACATGGATATAGGGAAATTTTAGTTGGCAGTGAACACTTCAATCTTCAGAATTCTGGTAATGCCATTCCAGCAGTTACCTTCGGCATAGAAACTTGTGAAAGGATGATAGCAGGACACACTCAATCGCTTCTGAAAATTTCCTTAGGCTGCATTGATTCAAGCTGAAGCATGTAGACAGATGACTGCACCACAAAAAGATTGCATGAACATCCTGTGAATAGTGTAGTATAAATGCTTTGTCCTTCTCAATCCAAGACTCAAATCCAAGAATCTTCTTTAGTTCAAGAGTCTTCCGCAACACCCATGTATCAACTCCATGGGAATAGACCTTTTTGTTCCATATTTGCAAGCAGGGTTGGTACAAGGGGGTCGTCAAAGCAGTGAAGCCAACACCGCCATCCGCTGCCTAGATGGCCAGAGCATCGTCGTCGAGCGGAGCACTAGAAGGCCTCTTGATCACAACTAGCCTTTGTGCGTCCAAATCAAACTCAAGCATGTCAATGTTGTCATGCAGACTCCTCATCAACAGACAATGAAGGGTGTTACCAACAAGTGTGCCGCGAGTCGAGAAAAAAATACGCCTGCCCGGCAGTGGTGTTGAGATGAGATCGCTCCATATGACAGTCTCGGAGGAGTAAACACTTTCTAAGGCGACGTCGGCGGTGGCTTCATCATCATCCATTCATCTTCGTAGCAACTCACTGCGACCACTTTGAAAGGGATCGAGTGGCAGGCGCCATGCATGTGGCCCTGGACACCAGCAGCACAGAGCACCGCCCCGGTTGGATTTGCGCAATCCCGGAGTGTTTGAACTGCGGCGGATAGGCTAAAACGCGGTGGTCGCCAGTAATGGGGTCCCACACAATGACCCGCCTCTGCCTCCAGTCGTCGAAGACTATGCGTCCATGGCGGCCACCTCAACATATGTTCAGTTTTTTTTTTTGACAACTGTGAAACTAGACGATTAATTTCTCCTTTCTGTTAACTGTAAATAAATGTAAATGTATGGTTTAAGACAATTTTAATCATCAGACAGAAGAAGAACAATGAGGGTGCCAGCAATGCCGTCGATTCCATGCTGATTTTTCCATGTAAGTGTCCTTCATTGTCCAGACTGAGATGCCAAGTCGTTAACATGCCTCTTTCAGCACTGATTTTTTTCCTTTTCATTTCTGCAAACTAACATTCTTTTATGACTGTAATTTTTTATTATGCGCAATGTATTTTGAGCTAGCGGTGGCCATTTTCTTTAGTAATCACTACTAGTAATTGTTTCCGATAATGGCCAGGCGATATGTTCACTGTCACAACTAATTTGGGAGAACTAAATATAAGAGCTACGAGACATGAGGTTCAGATAATTAGATGGAAATTTGGCCAGTAAATTACATAGAATTACCACAATTAAGGCAGACTTCCGCAGTTGGTAATTTTATCCTAAATCTACCAACACTAGGGCAGCTCGTTACAAACCGCGCTGATATTTGTGACACAATACTAACTGCAAATCTGATTGGTAGGGCCCAACTGTAATAAGTGCTAAATTGGCAAACATACGTTGAGGTGGACGTGGGTCCCACCTGTCAGACCCACCTCTCCTTTCCCCTCCTTCTTCCAAGGTCCGACTCATCCCGCAGCCTCTGCGCCCAGGTCGATCGATCATGAGCACGGCAAGAAGGAAGAGCGTGCGGGGACCGGCTTGTGCGGGGCGTACAACGCACACGTTGATGGCGAGTCAAACGAGGGTGGCGCTGCTTGGTTACCGGAGAAACGAGGAGGGCGAAACATGAAGCGTCCATAATCCAAAAAAGCTTACCTTTTCAGCTCGCCAGAGCCGGATCAAACGACCTTTTCAGCTTTCCAAAACCCGGTCTCGACTTGTTTCGTTCGTAGATCGCTCTTGGCCTCTAGCTTGCATCGCATGAACGGATGAACCCCAAGCTCCACCCACAAGGCTTTGGCGAGGATCCTGATCTGGAGGCGAGAGGACAACCTGCATCTGCATGCATGCGTAGATAATGTCTGTGAATCATGCATGTACGTAGACATAAAAATCACGTGTCAGCTTTAAATTCTGTCCCAGTACGTGGTCACGCACGCGTGTATTTAAGATCAATGGCAATTTGTAGCATCAACTTGAGTGTGATCATTTTGTCAAAAATATTTTTTGAGTGTGATCATTATTAATTTAAGCAGCAGCTCTGCTGATACAACTTGCAAGAAGCAGAGAGCAGATCGGTCGGAATGGGAAGCAACGAGATGCGGACGGAGACGAGAGAGTGCCCTGTCCGGATCGTGTCTCGGCGCATGATCCAGCCGCCGTCGGAGGAGCCTGTGCTGGACATCCACCTCACTCCATGGGACCTCCGCCTCATCACCATAGACTACATCCAGAAGGGCATCCTCCTGCCCAAGCCTCCCGCCGGCGGAGAGCGCCTCGTCGACGCCCTTGCGTCCTCCTTCACGCGCGCCCTGGCCAGGTTCTACCCATTCGCCGGCCGGCTCGCCGTGGAGCATCACGACGGAGGGAAGACCATCGCCGTCCTGTTGCGCTGCACGGGCGAAGGCGCCGAGTTCATCCACGCGGCGGCGCCCGGAGTCACTATCGCCGACATCACCGGCTCGATACACACCCCTCCGGTGGTCTACGCCTTCTTCCCGCTCAACCACGTGCTAGGGGTTGACGCCGTTGCGGACGCGGAATCAACGGCGCAGCCCGTGCTGTCGGCGCAGGTCACCGAGCTCGCCAACGGCGTCTTCATCGGCATGTCTCTGAACCACACCGTCGGCGACGGCTTCGCCTTTTGGGAGTTCTTCAACGCCTGGTCAGAGATCCACCGAGGCGGAGAGATGATACCGCCAACGCGGCCGGCGCCAGTGGTCCAGAGGTTCTTCCTCGACGCCTGCCCCGTGCCGATCCGCATGCCGTTCGGCGAGCTGCGGCACGTCGTGCGGCGGTTCGAGCGCCCGACGGTGGAGGAATGCTTCTTCACCTTCTCCGCCGCGAGCATCCGGAAGCTCAAGGCCAGGGCGAACGAGGAGATAAAGGCGGCCGCCACGGTCTCCTCGCTCCAGGCCCTGCTCGCGCATCTCTGGCGGGCGG
This sequence comes from Avena atlantica, assembly GCA_910589765.1. Taxonomy (NCBI): domain Eukaryota; kingdom Viridiplantae; phylum Streptophyta; class Magnoliopsida; order Poales; family Poaceae; genus Avena; species Avena atlantica. Next base: position 488,823,764 of record OU342735.1, on the reverse strand, counting down.
TGTCACGCGCCCGGCGCCTCCCGTCGGGGCAGGAGACGTCTTACACTCTGGTCATCGGGTGCCGGGGACGCGTGGACGGCATACCGGCGCAAGGTTACATGGGCAACGCCGTGGCGCTCGGCAAGGCGATCTCCACTGCCGGCGAGATACTGGACAAGGGGCTAGGCTGGACGGCGTGGCAGATGAACCGCGTGGTGGCCTCGTTCGACGAGGCTGCCGTGGAGGAGTGGCTGGATCGCTGGACCCGGGAGCCAGATTTCTTCTACGTGGGGAACCTATCGTCCGGAGGCGATGCGCTCTTGACCGGGAGCTCGCCGCGGTTCGATGTGTTTGGGAACGACTTCGGGTGGGGGAAGCCGGTGGCCGTGAGGAGCGGCGCCGGGAACAAGATAGACGGGAAGCTGACGGTGTTTGAGGGGCCCGAGCGGGGAGGCAGCATGTCTCTAGAGGTGTGCATTGCGCCTGGCGCGCTGGAGAGGCTTCTCGCCGACGAGGAGTTCATGGCCTCCGTGAGCATGCCCATGTGATCAGCTCTGTGACTAGTGTGTGCTGCATGTTTCTATCAATGTACTGTATCATCTGTTACAATTTCAACATGTGACTGACGAATGGTGACGAGATTTTGTTTTACGATATTTTTTATAGAGTAAAACGCTTTCATGGTCAATGAACTTGCCATAGGCTGTCAAGTGGGATCCCGCCATAGGCTGTCAAGTGGGGATGATATATTGGCAACATGTAATGAATTTGTGGTGGCAAATAAGCAAAGAGCATTTGTTTAATGGCAATTTAGCAAACCGATAGTTTGTAAGGAACAAATGAATAATGCTATCCTTTTTTGTGAAAATTCCACCAATCTATTAATAATTATAAATAGCAATACAAAGAGGACTAAAAGTAATAAAAATTACAAATAGGTCTATGCACCACCTAGAGACGACTACAAGCATCAACGCGAGGCAAAGACGCGCCACCGTCCTTGCTCCTCCATCACCAGAACCGGACAAAGCTCGTTGTAGTAGATAGACGAGAATTTGTTGTGCTAAGGACCAACACACTAGAGCAGCAACCACCGCCAATGATGACAGTCGTAGATCTAAAGAGACCGGCATGCAATCGAACCAACGGACATGAAAACCGACAAGATCCCGGGAGATGCTGGACACACGAGTCCACACACCCTTTATTTGTACTAGACGCACCACGAAGCGAGAATAGAGCGGTGATAACTTTATTCTGACTTTAGGATCTAGTTGTCGCCTCACCATCCCGAGAAAGACATGAAAAAACAGGCAAAACAAGAACGGACCCCCCCTCGCGCTGACAAGAGGTCTTATCCGCCACACCTCCAAGGCCTCAAGTCGACCGGAGGTGGAGCGGACTAGTGGCAACCCTAGATGGGTTTTTCAGCCAACGCCTTGATCGCTTCCTGAGCCAAGTCACAATAGTGTTCTCTTATTTACATTGTATCAACATATAAAATTGCTAGTCCCCATGGGCACACTACTTGATGAAGCGGCTAGAATGTTTTCACACTCCTAAACACTTGTTGGGATCCGCGCATACAAAACAAAAAAAATACCCTACATGAATATCCAAGAACTATCCACGAAGATATTAACGGGATTAGATCTTGATATCATACCAACTTTGATGCGGAAGAGGACATCGGTCGGCGTAGATGTTGAATATGAACGAGTCAATCCCTACAACTAGGAGTATCCCTCCCAGCTGCAAGGAGAGTGTCCAGTCGATGCTAGGATCGAACTAATGATACCTACGTGGATTGCACACATCTAGTCTAGTGATCCATCAGTATTCTGCTGTGTAGAGCTCGATATCGATGGTGCTTGTCCTGCAGCCACCTGATAGCACTACTATGGCGTACAAAGAGAGAGAGACTCACAGAGGAGTTGTGGTGTGTAGATGAGAGCCCCGGAGGGTTTATAATGAGGAGCGGGAGGAGGCGCGTGCCCTAGACTACAACGGAATTAGCTTCCGGTGACGGTTCTCCACCATGGGTGGGCGACGGTTTTGACTTCCTACTCCCGGCGACAGTTGCTGATAAATCAGGTTTTTTTGAAGCAGTTGGATGAACCGTCTCCGGAAGTATACACCAAACGGTTCATATAAAGGGCCATCTCTGTTAATATGATTTACATGGACGGTGTAATAGTGAACCGCCAACGACCTGGGTGAAGGCCGCTCATATGAACCGGCTCCAGTAGGCCGGGGCGTCCATATTTCTACAGACGTCCCGGCAAGGTTGGAGTCGGTTTCTATGACAAACCTACTCCAGTTGTTAGGAGACAGTTAAAATTATAAGCCGCCACCTCTAGACCAGAGTGTCCGGATTTCTAGCATTAGTTTGTGTTTTTGTTTTCATGTCCGGAGCCTCTGATATAAAACTCGAGGACTCCGGGTGGCTTTTGCACAGGTGCTTCATTTCATCAAATTACTATTGAAACCCATTACAAAGACCACATGATTGAACTAAAGAAAACATAATTAAGTAGATTTTCCAATGCTTGCAGTTATATCAGTGCAGTACAAGAAGAAAGGACATAGTAGCTAACTAGAACTGAATTCTTCACATATCCACTCTTTACATACGAGAAAGCAAGTTGAATGTCAAACTCTTTAGAAGCACATATTGAAGCTACTTTCTTACTCTTTGTGATGCAGAACATGACTACCTCCCCGACTTTGTAACCCCCGCGGTAAACAAAATCATGCCAGATGGCCTTGTCCATAACTAATCTGTCTTCTTTATCCTGAGATCATTTGGAGAACACAAGCACAACTACGCCGCCGCAGAGCCAAACTTTTCCTGACGAGGGGAGGTCACACTGTCCCATAAAACCACTGCTTAGCTTCTTTAATGTAATAAACATTATGTTAGCTAGTGTCGCATATAGAAAAAATATGTAAAGTAAAACTAAATTTATTTTTGGAACTACTTACAGGTGTTTTACGCCCAATGTTTCTCTTTCAACGTATGGATGACAATTGGGTTTCTACGAGTATAGTTGTCTTTGGAAAAATCAACGACACCAGCTTTTTCGATGGATGCGAGTGGCATTGATGGATGTTTTATCACCGAATTAAGGATCTCATCACATCCTGCAAATTCAGCATTAGTACAACACTTCCTAAGTTAATAAAAAATACAGTTCTATCTTGTAGTTCTGAAGAAACCATGTGCTTCAAACAAAAATACTTATCATATGATGATTGTTTTATTTAGTTACCCTGTATGGCAAGCAGATATAGTTTTACATTGATTTTCTCATCTGCACCATGCAATCAGAGTTAATATAATATATCTCAATCAATGTTAAGGGAATCGGTAATCGTTAGCTGCTCGGTTGGCTTGGGAGTAGCGATTAATCGCAATTCGAACGATTAACTGATTTAATCGGTCTGCTATTAATCGGTGCAGCCTACAAAAATTAGCACCTAAAACACGTATGAATCCTCAAGCTCCCGGATGAGATCCTCAAGGCGCTCGAGCTCTTTTATCTGAGGTCTGGTCGGCAACTACGAGAAACTGGTCAACAACGACAAGGAACTAGTTGGTGATGGCTGAAATCAAGCTCCTGGAGGCAGGGATCGAAAGGGATCTTTGCAATACCTACTTCATTGGAGCGGTCTAGCTGATGGATGGGCGATATGTGTTGATAATTTTGCAACTTTTTTGACCAAGTGTAGTGGTTAATCGGGAACATACCTAGCAATCGGAGTGTCAGACCTATTAATCAGGCTAAACGATTAACACAAAGGATTGGTGGTAATTGACACGGTTAGGTTCCTAGTAGTGATTAATCAGCCTATTAATCGCTGATTCGGCCTATTTTTTGAACAGTGATCTCAATATACAGAGGTGTACAGGAAATTATACACAGAGAGTATATAGGAACTAAGCTGGTTTTTCAGAAATTGTTTTCTTACTACCAAGTTTCTTATATACAATAGCATTGAAGAATTCTTGGTCACCATCCAAATACACAACAATCTGATCATAGGGGAAGATATAGTAGTGGATGATAAAATTATCCCATTGTCACCCTATATCATTGTATTGTCCTTTTATTTGAGCAGTTTAAAGCAATACAAATATCCATCTGGTGTCACGATGCGCATCTTGTCACGAGGAGTCAGTTCATTTAACTTCTTCCTGGCATGTCAAGGAACATACAACAAAAACAACAGTCATTTCTCTCATGCAGTGCAACAATTCATAAACAACAGACTAAATATTTTGCAAATTCCTTTGTATGCTATCAATAGAAATAATCCATTTAACTCTACATGATGTACATAACGCACGTACCATTGTATATTCGGTCTCCACATGCATAGTTAGTAGGAAAACTGAGCTATGGTGATTCTTCTGTCTACATGGTCCCTCAATACTAATGCAAACATGGCAACATGGAGCCTGCACAAAATAAAGCTAACTAAATTATTTCCCAAAAATCTAGCTACAACTTGAGTTAGTTTATGCACCTTTCTATTTCTTTTAGGAAACAAGGTAAAACTCCATACATACAATAATCCATGACAAAATATGAGAGTACATTGCTAGCTAGTATTATTCACTACTCGCTTTGTTCTGAAATAACCGACTCAACTTTGTCTAGATACATATGTATCTAAACATAATTGAGTCAGTTACTTCGGAACGGAGGGAATAGTTATAGTACACATATGATACTAGTATGTATAAATTTCCCACTATCTTCTACTAGGCTAGACAGAGTGGGAGTGTCACCCACAAAGTGTAGCCAAAAGTGGTTCTATATTTGCAATAGAGGGAACCAGAGTAAGAGGGTGCTTTGATGCAAAATGTGGTTCCAAATTGATTAGCCAACATGTGTGTGACATGTGTCCTCTATTCTCATGTCTTAGACAAACAATGAGGCATCAGTGACACCCATGATGCAAGAATTTAGAATAGCTACATTGTGGAGCTCTAGCCAAATTGCATGGTCAAGCCAAATTCGGCTTTTTGACAGATTTAGCTATAGCAATATTGTGGCTACCCTAACTAGCATCATACACATGATAATAGTGTATGAATTTCCTTATGACAAGCCTATATGATGATCTCTATGTTATGACACTGCCCACTATGGATATAATAATAAGGTTGTTCATAGTGGAGAATAATATATGCATGTTACTAGTCTAGTAGTAACTAACATATGTATGTTACTCTCCAATATGACCATCCTAAGTATTATATATCAATACCTAAATACAAGAAATTTGCTATCTCTATTACTAAATAATTAAGAAACCAATTAAATAAGTGGAATCTAAATAAAGTACTCATCTATACATGCCATTTGTTTGGTAGAAAAGTCTTTTGAAGTATTTCAGCAATACTATATAGTAAGTCAAAACCCACAGTCAAAAACCACATACTAAATAAAGAAGGAACAACTCTAGAGAAGAATCTTGATATGCATTGTACTAAATAAATAAAAGCAAGGGAAGAAAAGAGAACACCATATCTGCAGGGAGGGCGGGCACCGACGGGAAGGGGGCGCAGGGGGTTGGTGTTCCGGAGGGCCACCGCGATAGGGGTGGGTGGGGGAGGGGTGGAAGGCGCACCGGCAGAGAGGATATGTCCAGTGTGAGGGGCTGAGCATGGGGCTGCGAATTTGGCAGGGGAGGGCAGAGGGGGAGGGGGCGAAAAATTCAGAAGGGCAGGGGGAAGCACGACAAGAGGGGCAGAATTCCGAGTTGGGGGAGGGGGATGTTAGGGATTTGTGCGGGGCTGGGGGAATATACCCAAATGTTTGCCCACCAAATCTAAATGTGTGAATAGTCCGTATATTTCCGAACGGTCCGGAAATGCTTCTTTTTATCTAAACAAATGTACAGAGGTTAAATTCAATTATAAAGTCACATAAATATAAACAGAGGACAAATATAACAAGAAAGTGTAGGGGTTCGTTGTAGCACCCCGGGAATTTCCAAACTAGAAAAGTGCGTGTTATTTTATTATTCACATCATCGTTCATAATCATGCATGGTTTTGACTCTAAAAGTATTTTATTAAACCCTATTTTGTTTGCTAATTCTGTCCCCCTTATATTCAAATAAATAAAAAACCATAGTCCTTCTTCCATTTTATTGATGTAAAACTATTTAAAAATGTTTCTATAAAAAAGGGTTTTAAATAAATAAAAAAATAAATCAACCCTAGACCTAAAGCCGACCAGGCCCAACAAGCCCAGCCGGCTGGACCAGTCAAACGCTAGAGTACCCCTTACACCCTAACCCTAATTCCTCACCACACCCCGCACCCCACTCCCTCCACCGCCGCCACTCCCTCAGCCAAACACCACCCTGGCCCCACCCACAAAGCGTGACCCCGACTCCCCGCCTGCCCTTGGGTCCCACCTACCGCGTCGCACCCACCAACCCCGCAGCGCTCCTTCATCACGTTCCTTCCTCTCTCCCCGACGCCTCTCCCCGCTCCTCTCATCGATCTACCCCGCCGCCAGGGCCTCGGCCGCGCCAGCACATCGAACTGCCTCCCTCTGCTTCTTCCAGTGCAGCGCCGCCGCCCACCTCTTCCTCCCCGACAACCGCCATCACCACCCCCTCTTCCTCCCGCGGGCAGAGCCGCGTCGACCGCCGCCGCTGCCCGAGCACCTCCTCTACACCGCCCGTCTTCGTGTCTCTGCCTCCTGTGGCCTCTGCAACGTGTGCGTGTTGTGGCCTCCCCTTCCGACCTCGCCTAGGCTGTCTCTGTCGTCTGGCCGTCGCCGTTCGGACTCGCCCGGCGAGCGCCGGCCCTCCCTGCTCGCAGGCGCGACCCTGCAGCAGCTCGCCACTCACTTCCCGAGCGTCGCCTCATCGTCCGCCTCGTGCACCGGCCGCGCCCTCCCCGTTGATTTTCTCTCCTCGTCGGCAAGCCTCCCTGGCGTCCTCGCGAGCTCTCGACATCACAGCCCCAAGGTAGCGCACCGTCCGCCCGGTTCCTCTCTGCAACCCCCTGCGCGCGTGTGTATAAGAGGGTGCATGTCCCCGTGTATGTCTCTGTTTTTGTCCAGTCTCTGTGTGCTAGCATCACGAGGCCGTTCCAAGATATTCCGAGGATCCATTTCCCGGATTGGTGCCAATCCAAGCCACCATCAAGGAATGAAACAAGAACCACAATGCCAACGACAGTTGACCGACAACAAGATCTTCTACACGGAACGCCAAGGTCTCCTTCCCGAACCCGAAGATGCCAAGTTCTTCCTCACGAAAACCGAAGACCCCAAGTGCGAAGACCGAACCTTGGCGTTTTCTTTCTCCTTCCCGGAGTCCGGAGACCCAAGACCGATCTCGGCGTCGGGACCGAACCGAACCCTAACCCAGATCTCCCTCACAGATCCGAAGACCGATCCCCGAACCCCTCCGGACCAAGAGCGTCGAGACCCCTAATGTGTGACCCCTTTTTCCCGAGACCCCTATATTTTGTAATATATATAATATACTTGTTACATAGTAAATTATTCATAATTGCATACACATCATGTGGTTTTGGGGGCTTTATGCTGATTCACCTAATAATGAAAATATGGAGGCCATATGCGGGCGAATCTAGTCTTATATTGGCCCCATTTAAACTTGTGTAGCAAACCGATGCCATGTTTTGCCTTGTTAAGACAACATTTAAATTGCGGGTGAAAGGACTATATCTTCCCATGATGTTTTTGGTGTTAAAATGACAATCCCAACAGTGTTTTTAACTGTGCTCTTGAGTTTCAGGGGAAACGTCGTTGATGTTCCTTTTATTGTGATGGATGCTCTCTTGTGATCTTTTGAAGACGGTGGCCTTTTAGTCTTCTCCTAGTTTCTTTCCGGTTGTTGTTTTTAGGTCGCCATACTATTAAGAGGGGGTCCATGTTGGAGGCTGTGGGAAATCACTTGTTCTTGCACAAACCTATATGCACCGCCACAGCCATCCCATTATCCCGTGAGAGAGAGCGAGTTCCTGTTCTGTTGGGGCCTTTTGTGTCTCACCGGAACTTCCGGTCATAGGCCGGAAGTTCCGCTCAAACTTTTTCTGCGGGCTGTTCTACAGTTTGTTCCGACGCTAGTTCCGCCCAAGTTCCGGTGACGGTTCAGTAACCTTCTGTTTTGAAGTGTGCTATTTAGCCGGAACCTGGTCGGAACTTGGCCGGAACTTGCATCGGAACTTGTCCTGCCAAAAGTTCTTGAGCGGAACTTCTGCCTGAACGCCGGAACTTCCGGTCAGACTCGCCTCGCGACCCAAAAGTTCCGCCCCTTGTTCCGCCCCAAGTTCCGGTGAAGGCTCAGTAACCTTCTGTTTAGAAGTGTGCTATTTAGCCGGAACCTGGTCGGAACTTGCTCGGAAGTTCACCGGAACTTCCGGTCCATTTTGACCGGAACTTCCAGTTGCGCTTCTAGAGCGGGCGTCAACGGTCTGATGACCGTTGGAGCCAGGCTGGACGGAACTTCCGGCCCCTCACCGGAACTTCCGGTGAGGTCGCGGGGAGGCTGTAACGGTTCAGCGTGGGGGGCCTATTTAAGGCACCCCCCCTTCTTCCTCCCACTCTCTCTCAAATTTTTCTCTCTCCTCCATTAATGCTTAAGCTTCACCTCACTAGATCTCTCTCTCTATCCACTCAAATGACCTGATCTTTTGAGAGGTGAGGGAGGTGACCTAGATCTACACTTCCACCAAAGAAGAATTGATTTCCCCCACCCATCCTTTGTGGATCTTGTTGCTCTTGGGTTTCTTGGAACCCTAGACGGTGTAGGGCATCCCCGGAGCTAAGGCATGTGTTGTAAAGCTTCGAGGTGTCGTTGAGGGCCTCCAATTGAGTTGTGGAGCTTCCCCCTCAACCTTGGTGTAAAGGTTTCGGTTGGCGCCTTCAAGGTCACCGGTTAGTGGATTGTGCGGCCTCCTTTGTGGGGGAGCTCACCGGAGAAGAAGGTGAGGCCTTTGTGGCGCTCAGGTGACCTTGTGTGGCCCCGACACCTCTCCAACATAGACATAGCTCCTTGGGAGTGAACTACGGGAATTACATCTCCGTGTCCCCTCGCCGGTTACTTCGTTCCCCTCCTTTACTCCTTGCTATTTACTGTTTTTGTGGTTGGTGCTTGTTTTCTTGCATTTAGGTTGTTCACTTAGTTGCATCTCTAGATAACTTCCTTCTTGTTGAGCCTAAAAGTGAGAAACAAATTAAAATTGGTAGACGCCTATTCACCCCCCTCTAGTCGTATCAAGTCGATACTTTCAATTGGTATCAGAGCACAGGCTCTTACTTCGGGCTTTACCGCCTAAGAGACTATGGTCGACGAAGGGGGTAGTGAAACTGAAAAAGCCAAGAACTTGGCCACTATGGATGACCTCAAGCAATTGGAGTCATCCATGATGTCCAAGTTCGAGGAAATGATGACTCTCTTGCAGTCTCTCAAGCCAAACCCCGTGGTTGCTATTGACACACCCCAATCCAACGAGGTTCCTCCCACCGTTACGGTGTCCGCCCCCGGGGTAACTCCCGCGGTTGCCACCACTCACTTGGGACTTGGTTTTGTTGCTCAAACCTCTACCAAGGTTCCAAGTGAGAACATCGAGGAGCTCGAGAACCCAACTTCCAAAGGGGATAATGGAGGAAAGGACTACTCGGCGGTACCCCCACCGCCGAAGTACACTCCGGATCCACCCATTCCCATGCCACACATTATACCTCAAGGAGCACCACCCATGCTAGATACGTCTAATTTCGCCAATTGGCAATATCTAATGCGCTCACATATTTCCAGCTCATCCATTGAGTTAATGAGGATTGTGGAGGATGGATTCTCTCCATTTGACCCAAAGAAGTTGACACGAGGTGAAGTGGTGGACAAGCAACTCAATGCTACAGCTTTGGGAATGATTCAAAAGGCTTTGACTCCAAAGGATTTTGCTCACATTCGCCAGTTTGACACTGCCAAGGGAGCTTGGGATCAACTCACCGAGCTCTTTGTTGGGAATGCTAGCATCCAAAGCTCCAAGTTTGATGAGATCAACAACGAGTGCGATGGTTTCGCAATGCAAGATGATGAGACCCCTGAAGACATGTATAGGCGCCTTAAGGTCCTTTGTTCCACTATGAGGGACCTCGGGGCTCACTATGTTGATGACAAGTTTATGAAGAGGAAGTTCATTAAAGCTCTTCTCCCATTTGAAGAACAAAAGCTCAACTCCATCAAGGGAAGAACCAACTTTCACTTAATGACCTCCCAAGAAGTCTTGAGTGAAGTAATTGCCATGACTATTGCTAAGAAGAATGCGGAGTCCGCTCGAGCTAGAGCCATTGGATCAACAAAAGTGAACCTTGCTTTGAAGGCCAAGGCTATTGAAGTTGATGATGATGATGATACATCAAGTGAGTGGTCTCAAGAAGATCTCAAATGTGCCTTCAACGAACATCTTTCTCTCTCTTCAAGGGCCTTTTGGAACAAGTATGGATTCAAGTCAAGATCAAGGGACAACTCAAGATTCAACTCACCCAACAAGTCTCCCAAAGCAAGGTCATGCTACAATTGCAACGACAAGAGTCACTTCGTGGCCAAGTGTCCCTTTGAGAACCGTGAAGACAATGGTGGTCGTCTCATTCGCAAGGTCAAGTCGACCTCCTCATCCCTTAAACAAGAACTACACCATCAAGAACGCCACTAACAAGGAACGAGAAATTGTGGTCCATGAAGAATATCTTTCGGGCACGGATGAAGATGATGATGATGAAGTTCATGGTGGAGAGATTGTGGGGGTTTCTGCTATTGCCACTACCTCAACTCCACGTCTATCCCTCTTCGACTCGCCAAATGAAAATGTCATCTCCTCCAACCAAAAGTGCTTCATGGCCAAGGCCACCGAGGTATCACCAAAACCCACTCCTCAACCTATCTCTAGTGAGCCTTCCTCTCTTGATCTTGTTGGTCTAGAGGTGAAGAAAGAGATGATTGACATGTGTGAATTTGTTGCTACCTTAGATGAAGAAACTAAAAACTGCTTTGAGTCCTTACTTGCACAGCTTGAAAATGCTAGAGATGCCTTAGATGAAAAGGAAAAACTTCTTGACTTGCTAAGTAAAAATGAAAGAGATGCCGCCGATGAAATTTCCTCTCTCACTCAAAGTCTTGAGGATGAACAAAATATGAGAATTAATCTCGAAGAAAATGTGTCTAAGCTTGTAGATGATCATAACAACACTTTGACCTCTACAATTAAAGAACGTGACCATGCTCTTGCTTTGATTAAGGTTCCCAAGAAAGAAAATGCTGAGTTTGTGGGTGGTCATGATAGGACTCAAAAGTATCTTGAGAAACTCAAAGAGGAAGACAAAGCCTTGGAGAGTAAATTCTCAAGTCTTTTTGAGGCACATGAACAGCTTCAAACTCAATTAACTTGTGATCTTTCTAAGTCTTCCGCTGTGCAAACTATAGACTTGTCTAGCTCTCCTAACCCTTGTTGCAAGCATGAGCATCTCATAGAGGAGGTCAAGGTTTTGAAGGATCAACTTGCCAAGACTAAGAAGAAGAAGAACAAGAAGAATAAAAAGAACAAGGGCATGTCCCAAGGAGTACCAAATGGCCTAACCCTCTTGCAAAGTGACAATTTTGCCGGAAAGAACAATCCCTCTTATATTCTTTGCAAATCTTATGATGGTCATGTATATGCTAGATATGTGGGGACATCTTACACGCATGATTATCATTGGGCCATTTGGGTGCCAAAGGTTCTTGTCACTAACAAAAGGGGACCCATTGCAAAATGGGTACCTAAAACCAAGGCTTGATTTTCTTGTAGGACTATGGTTCCGGCGGATCAAAATGGGTGCTTGATAGTGGTGCCACGAGTCATATGACCGGAAGCAAGTCTATCATGACCGAATTGAGACCCAATATTGCCAACACCATGGTCTCCTACGGTGACAAAACAAGCTCTCGGGTTTTGGGTTTTGGCAAATTGGTGGTAACCCCGGATGTATCCTTGGTTGACGTCATGCTTGTCAAAACTCTTGGTTACAACTTACTCTCAGTTCGTGCTCTTGCTCTTATGGGTCTTTCTTCTTTCTTTAATTCTCATTCCGTGCTCCTCATGTGGAGCAAGTCTCTCAAGGTGGCTTTTGTAGGATATGTGGAACATGACTTGTATGTGGTGGACTTTTCAGGGACCACTACTCCTCATGCTCTATGTCTCTATGCTAAAGTCTACAAGGGCTGGTTGTGGCATCGCCGCCTAGCCCATGTTAACATGAGGACTTTGCAAAGACTTCACTCCGAGGGCCACATCCTTGGAATTAACGATGTTTCTTTTGCCAAAGATCGTGTTTGCAGGGCTTGTATTGAAGGGAAGATGCATGAAACTCCTCACAAAGCGCTCAATCAAATCACTACCGAGAGATGTTTGGAGCTCTTGCATATGGATCTCTTTGGTCCTCCCTCTCATGATAGCCTTGGAGGCAAGAAGTATTGCTTGGTTATTGTGGATGATTTCTCAAGATACACTTGGGTGTTCTTTTTCAAGTACAAGAGTGAGACTCAACAAACCGTCATTGACTTTGCTAATGAGGTTCAACGGAAGCACAATGCAACTATTCTCTCAATTCGAAGTGACAATGGCACCGAGTTCAAAAACTATACCTTGGATGAGTTTCTCAGTGATGAAGGAATCAAGCATCAATACTCCACTCCCTACACCCCTCAACAAAACGGTGTTGCCGAAAGAAAGAATCGCACTTTGATGGATGCGGCTCGGTCTATGCTAGCTGAGTTCAAGTCTCCATACAATTTTTGGGCCGAGGCCATCTCCACCGCTTGCCATGCAACCAACCGGCTTTATCTCCGCAAGAATAAGAACAAGACCCCCTATGAACTACTCACCGGGAAAAAGCCTAATGTTAGCTACTTTCGGGTGTTTGGGTGCAAGTGCTACATCCTCAATAAAGGAGTTCGGTTGTCAAAGTTTGAATCCAAGGCTCAAGAAGGAATTTTCGTTGGTTACTCAAATCAGTCCCATGCTTATAGAGTCTACAACAAAGCCAATGGAAGAGTTGAAGAGACGAGCAACGTGAAGTTTGATGAAAATCATGAGTCTCTTGTTAGGCAAGATGGTGTTTGTGATCCAAGTGATGAAATTCCTCCCAAGGCCATAGGAAGAATGGGTGTGGGTTTCCACCTCCCCATTGAGGATCCCCTTATGGACGAAGGAGAAGGACCAAGCCCTACTCAAGTGGAGCCCTCACTCTCACAAGATCATCTTGCACCTCAAGGACCTACTTTATTGGCACAAGCTCCCTCAAGCTCTTCCGAAGCTTCCCATGCTCATGACTCTCCAAGCTCTAAAGAACAAGCTCTTCATCAACAACATCAACCTCCCCACGATGGGGCTCCTCCTCAAGGCACCTCCCACGTACAATCTCTTCATCAACCTCATCAACCTCCCCAATATGGGGCTTCTTCCCAAGGTCAATCTCGTCGAGATCAAGAGCAAGTCAATGATCCTCAAGGATCCTCTCCAAGTGATGACTCCCCCGAAGTGGAAATTGATGAAGATGACCCTCGTGTTCGTGCTTATAGTCAAGGGGGCGGCTCAATTGGTGGAAATGACCAAGTGGTAGCTCAAGAATCTCGAATTGAAGCACAAGCCCGTCGTCAAGCCTATCGTCTCGCCAAGCTTGTTCGAGATGGCCATATCCTTGATAATGTCTATGTAGATTTCAATAAAGGTTCCACTACTAGGAGGCAACTAGCTTCCTTTTGCTCTCACCATGCGTTTATCTCTCTTGTGGAACCACAGAAAGTCTTCGAAGCTCTTGAAGATGATGATTGGCTTGATGCTATGAACGAGGAACTTCACAACTTCAAGAGGAACAATGTTTGGACATTGGTGAGCGGCCTAAAGACTGTCAAAACGTCATTGGAACCAAGTGGGTCTTCAAGAACAAGTGCGATGCGAATGGAATTTTCGTGCGCAACAAGGCAAGGTTAGTTGCCCAAGGATACTCACAAGTTGAGGGCATCGACTACGGTGAGACTTACGCCCCCGTTGCTCGCCTTGAATCCATTCGTATGCTTCTTGCCTTTGCTACCCATCATAACTTTAAATTGTATCAAATGGATGTTAAGAGTGCTTTTCTTAATGGTCCTTTGAAAGAGTTGGTATACGTCAAGCAACCTCCGGGCTTCGAGGATCCACTTTTTCCGAACCATGTCTACAAGCTCAATAAGGCACTCTATGGCCTCAAGCAAGCCCCACGTGCGTGGTATGATTGCCTTAGGGAGCTCTTGTTAGACCGCGGCTTCGAAGTGGGCCTCATTGATCCCACTCTTTTTACTAAGAAAGTTGGAGGCCACTTGTTCGTATGCCAAATCTATGTAGATGACATTATCTTTGGGTCTATTAACAAAACTTTCAATGAGGATTTTGCCAAGCTCATGACCGACCGCTTCGAGATGTCCATGATGGGGGAGTTGAAGTTTTTCCTTGGATTTGAAGTCAAACAATTGAGGAAATGGACTTTCATCAACCAAGCCAAGTACATCCGAGACATGCTCAAGAAGTTCAAGTTTGATCAAGTCAAAGGTGCCAAGACTCCCATGCCAACTAAGGTTAATCTTGATCTCGATCCCAAGGGTAAGGAGGTGGATGAAAAACTCTATCGTTCGATGATTGGTTCTTTGCTCTATCTTTGTGCATCCCGACCGGATATTATGTTGAGCGTGGGTATGTGTGCAAGATTTCAAGCCGCACCAAAGGAAAGTCACATGGTGGCTGTCAATAGGATCTTTCGATATTTAGTTCATACCCCAAACTTTGGGTTGTGGTAGCCCAAGGGAGCCAGCTTTGATCTCATTGGTTACACGGACTCGGACTAGGCTGGTGACAAAGTGGGAAGAAAGTCAACCTCCGGAGCTTGTCAGTTTCTCGGACGATCTTTGGTTTGTTGGTCCTCGAAGAAGCAAAACTGTGTGTCGATGTCCACTGCCGAAGCTGAGTACATCTCTGCCGCAAGCTGCTTTGCTCAATTGCTATGGATGAAGCAAACCTTGAAGGATCTTGGACTATCTTTTGACAAGGTGCCTCTTCTTTGCGACAATGAGAGTGCCATTGCTATTGCTCACAATCCCGTGCAACACAACCGGACCAAGCACATTGAGATTCGTCATCATTTCATTCGGGACCATGTTGCTAGAGGACACATTTCTTTGGAGTATGTTCCCACCAAGGCAAATCTTGCGGATCTTTTCACGGAGCCTCTTGATGAAGCAAGGTTCCGAGAGTTAAGGCATGAGCTAAATATCATTGATTCGAGCAATGTTGCTTGAGACCTTGCACACCTACCCGTGTCTCAATGTGTATCTTGTTTGGATGTAGGCATGGATTTAGGGGGAGTGTAGTTCCTCTTATGAACAAACACTACCCCTATTATGCGCACATTAAAGTTTTCATACTCTATGAGACCATTTGAGCTTCATGATGAGTGTTGGTAATGAACCCAAGATATATCTTCGCGGTGTCAAGCCATTTACTCTTATATAAGGTGGCTTCGGCCACCGACTCGTTTTTATTTGGTTCTTTGACCTTTTTTTTGTTGTTGTTTTGTTTGCTTTTCTTGGTTTTTGTTGGTTTTGGTTCTTCATAGTTTGAGCTATCTATCCTAAGCCTCTCCTTACCTCAAGCCCTCTCTATTCCCTGCACAATTTCTTCCTTGTTATCCTATCCTGAGATGGTCTTCCTCGCGGCAGCGAAACTTCCGGTCCCTGACCGGAACTTCCGGTGATGCTCCCTGTCCTATATAAGCTGGGCCCTGGGGGAAAACGGGGTCTTCTTCCTTTTTTTCCCCCAAGACCTATCTTCTATCTGGAGCGCCGCCGGCCAGGACTTCTCCACGAAGGAGCTCCGGCCCCTTCGTCTCCAACGTCTCCTCCGCAAATCTGCTCCGTGGGATCCTTCCCAACCTCGATCTCCCGCCATGGACTCCGGTATTTTCCCTCAACTCCCTCCATTAATGGAGATCTTGCTCTCACCATGGCTTGAGTTAGGGCACACCTTGTCTAGGCTAGTTATTTGGCTAGAACTTGTTGGAAGATCTTGGTAGGCCTAGGGTATCATGCTAGAGTAGACTGGTCCAATACATCCTTGGAAAAATCTGTGCATTTGTGGTCTTTAGATCTAGATCTAGGGAGCTCCTGTTGAAACTGTCAGTTCATGGCCTCACCGGAACTTCCGGTGAGCCACGACCGGAACTTCCGGTGGACCATTTTTCACCGGAAGTTCCGACGTTTCAGCGGAAGTTCCGGCTACAGTGCAATTTTTTTCCTGTTTGTATTTTTCCAATTTAATTCTTTTGTTTCCTCTTCCGAACTTGTGCACTTATCCCACCTTCCCTCCCTATTCTTGTGCTTTCTTCTCAGGGGAAGGAGAGACTCGCCAAGGCAAGCGTGGCCGCCGACCATCCGCTGACATTCCTCCTGAGATTGATGAGGAAGATGCTGAGGTTGTGCGTCCGACCGCTCAGACTTCTCGCCAGAAGGCCGCTGCTGCTCGCCGTGCTGCTGCTGCTGCAGGGAAGAGGCCTGCTCTTGATTAGAAGGCCACTGCTGCTGGGCCAGACATGACCAAAGCCAAGATTTCCAAGTGGTCTCAGAAGGCTTACTCTGCATTCAGGGCTACGGATCCCTACCTCGTGCCTCGTGATCGTCTTTGCTTGGACCCTCATTTTCACACCTGCCGTCAGGAACAGATTTATGAGGAAATTTATGCATCAAAGAAGAAGTTCGTGGTTGCTCCTCAGAAGTACATCAATGTGCCTCACATGGAAGAGAAGCAAGTTTACTTTGGAGAGGCTCTTGATATCTGCAAGAAGTTTGGGCTGATTCCCCTCATGGAGCACCGTCAGAACTTTGATGTGACTGCTATTGCTCAGTTCTACTCTACTCTGTATCTTCACATGCAGTCCTCTACTGAAGGTGAGATGAAGTGGATGACCAGAGACGTGCTTCTTACCGCTACTTGGGCTGAGTTTGGTGAGCTTCTTGGCTATCCCATTCAGCCTGGCCGCGGGGCAAATGGTTGGCGTGTTCATGGTCCTATAGCTGCTGATCCTGAGGTCCTGGAGCCTCTCTACATTGAAGGGTGGGGGTCTGTTGGGTTTGTGAATCATCTGCTGCCAGCTTATGACATCATGCGCAGGGTGTACTTGAACACCATCTCTCCCAAGGCTGGCAACTTTGATCAGTTTCATGGATATCAGGTTGACCTCATGCATCAGACTCATCTTCGCCGAGACACTGATAGGTCAATGGATGTTATGCACTTCATCTACTCAGAGATGTGGGCGGCTCTCATTGAAAAGCGCTCCTACATCTATGCTCCCTACATTCAGACTCTCATCAATCACAAGTGGCTCGAGAAGACTGGCACCCCTTCCCTCAAGACAACATCACCATTCATGAAGAGAAGAAGTTCCGTGTGAGTAAGCACCAGAAGCCTCGTTCCCAGGAAGAAAAATAAGCTGCTCTCAAGAAGGCTCAAGATGTTGCTAGTGGTCCCTCCTCTTCTCCTGGTGGCTCTAGTGCTGGTGGTCCTTCTCTCCAGAGGCAGCCATCTTGGGCAAAGAAGATGCTTGGGAAAGTGAAGAAAACTTTATGCTTTCTGCAGGACCACGAGTATCAGGCTTATGTTGATCAGCGTCACAATACTCAGCGCCAGAAGGCCATCATGGCAGCCCTCAACATTCCTTGCTCACCGGTCTCTAGCTCTGTCACTGCTCCCAAGGAGGATTGGATTCGCAATAACTGCAACTGGTCCAAAGATGAGTCTGAGGAGGAGGTCACTGGTCCGCCTGAGTCTTCTCCTCCTTCCCCTTCTCGTGGCTGGGACGAGTAGATTGATCTCTTCTTCCTTTTTGGTGTCTCGATGCCAAAGGGGGAGAAAGATGTCTATTAGGTTGTCTACGGTTGCATGGGATGAGTCGCGAGCCTGTTCTTGCCTTTGATCTTTTCTTACTCGCGAACTCTCTAGTTTATTTGTGTGCTTGTGGTTTTATGTCCGTGAACTTATGTGTGCTTGTGGACCATGTGGTATGTTATGCTTGAGACTATGTGGTATATACTTTGTGGTATCTTATTCTTTGCCGTGTGTGTGGTATTGTGATGTCATCTCTTGAGCTGTTGATATGGTGGTGGAGCCTCATTGCTCTTATTGTTATTATTACTCCGTTTGTCTCCACCACATTTAGTTGGTTCTGGTATGATCTCTATCCCTGTTTGTACCTTGCACTTGTGCTATCTTTGGAATTGTTAGGGGGAGCCTCCGTGTATGTGTGCTAGTCCTGTCCTTAGAGGTCTTCTCTCTACCTTCCACACATACAGGGGGAGCTTGCCCTGTCCATTGCAAAGATTGTTTTGTTTCTATGCAAATCTGTGGGATTGTCATCTAACACCAAAAAGGGGGAGATTGAAAGGACTATATCTTCCCATGATGTTTTTGGTGTTAAAATGACAATCCCAACCGTGTTTTTAACTGTGCTCTTGAGTTTCAGGGGAAACATCGTTGATGTTCCTTTTATTGTGATGGATGCTCTCTTGTGATCTTTTGAAGACGGTGGCCTTTTAGTCTTCTCCTAGTTTCTTTCCGGTTGTTGTTTTTAGGTCGCCGTACTATTAAGAGGGGGTCCATGTTGGAGGCTATGGGAAATCACTTGTTCTTGCACAAACCTCTATGCACCGCCACAGCCATCCCATTATCCCGTGAGAGAGAGCGTGTTCCTGTTCTGTTGGGGCCTTCTGTGTCTCACCGGAACTTCCGGTCATAGGCCGGAAGTTCCGCTCAAACTTTTTCTGCGGGCTGTTCTACAGTTTGTTCCGACGCTAGTTCCGCCCAAGTTCCGGTGACGGTTCAGTAACCTTCTGTTTTGAAGTGTGCTATTTAGCCGGAACCTGGTCGGAACTTGGCCGGAACTTGCATCGGAACTTGTCCTGCCAAAAGTTCTTGAGCGGAATTTCCGCCTGAACGCCGGAACTTCCGGTCAGACTCGCCTCGCGACCCAAAAGTTCCGCCCCTTGTTCCGCCCCAAGTTCCGGTGAAGACTCAGTAACCTTCTGTTTAGAAGTGTGCTATTTAGCCGGAACCTGGTCGGAACTTGCTCGGAAGTTCACCGGAACTTTCGGTCCGTTTTGACCAGAGCTTCCGGTTGCGCTTCTGGAGCGGGCGTCAACGGTCTGATGACCGTTGGAGCCAGGCTGGGCGGAACTTCCGGCCCCTCACCGGAACTTCCGGTGAGGTCGCGGGGAGGCTGTAACGGTTCAGCGTGGGGGGCCTATTTAAGGCACCCCCCTTCTTCCTCCCACTCTCTCTCGAATTTTTCTCTCTCCTCCATTAATGCTTGAGCTTCACCTCACTAGATCTCTCTCTCTAGCCACTCAAATGACCTGATCTTTTGAGAGGTGAGGGAGGTGACCTAGATCTACACTTCCACCAAAGAAGAATTGATTTCCCCCACCCATCCTTTGTGGATCTTGTTGCTCTTGGGTTTCTTGGAACCTTAGACGGTGTAGGGCATCCCCGGAGCTGAGGCATGTGTTGTAAATATTCGAGGTGTCGTTGAGGGCCTCCAATTGAGTTGTGGAGCTTCCCCCTCAACCTTGGTGTAAAGGTTTCGGTTGGCGCCTTCAAGGTCACCGGTTAGTGGATTGTGAGGCCTCCTTTGTGGGGGAGCTCACCGAAGAAGAAGAAGGTGAGGCATTTGTGGCGCTCGGGTGACCTTGTGTGGCCCCGACACCTCTCCAACGTAGACGTAGCTCCTTGGGAGTGAACTACGGGAATTACATCTCCGTGTCCCCTCGCCGGTTACTTCGTTCCCCTCCTTTACTCCTTGCTATTTACTGTTTTTGTGGTTGGTGCTTGTTTTCTGCATTTAGGTTGTTCACTTAGTTGCATCTCTAGATAACTTCCTTCTTGTTGAGCCTAAAAGTGAGAAACAAATTAAAATTGGTAGACGCCTATTCACCCCCCCTCTAGTCGTATCAAGTCGGTACTTTCAGCGGGTATCTAAACAACATGAACCATCTAATAAATTGTCGGGACTCCGGTTTCGCTTAATATTGCCTAATTGCATCGCATCTTTACCATGTCATACATCATACATGCATCATGCCCGGTCTTCTGCCGTAATATTAAATAGTGCATCCGGTGTTTCTTCTATTGTTTTGCTTCTTCGCGGATAAGGCCGTTGAGTTGATGTGAGTGTCGATCCGATCTTCGGATAAATCTTCGGCAATGTTATCAGGCGAGCATTCTCCCTCTTTCTACCTATTTTACCTTTCTAGTCTTTATTTCTTCCTTTTGATCTATTGCTATCTGTGTTGTGATGCTCTAGTTTTCGTACCTAGGATATCCCTTGCAGCCTCTTATTGCCTTGGACACATCCTATTACTTGTTGTTTGGTAGATAGTTGGACTTGCGTGTCGTAGTCGCTTGCTCAAGTGTTGTTGCGTGTCGTCAAGTACTACAGTTGTTGGAGTATTGCCGTATGTTTAGGCTGTGTTTGTTTGGGCTGCAGCTTTTGTAAAGCAGCTGTGGAAAAGCAGCCGTGGAAAAGCAGCTGTAGGAAGCAGCTGTTGGAAGCAGAGATTTGGTGTTTGGCAAGAGTGCTTTTAACGACTGCTGTTGTTGATTGTAGGATTGAAATGTCTGAAATGCCCTTGATACAGAAGATGTTATATAAGTGTTGATTTAGTGTGAATTATCTATTTCTGACCCCTTTTTTCTTAAATACCACGTTCAGTGACAATTAACTTATGAAGCTTCTCCATATTACACGTGAACTTGAAACAAAATATATCTAAAATATAATACGAGGTCATGGTGATAAATATATTACAAAGTTGTTCAAAAGAACCCAAAAGAAGTACAACTTGGCCATGCCTACAATACACCTCCTCTTGCAACGAACAAAGTGTCAGCTATGTCATCTCGGATGTTGTTCATGCTAACATGGTCCTCTCCCAAATTATTGCCTGTATTGTTTCCTAATGTGGAAACAACATGGCCAGGAGGCATGTAGTTCTCGTCATTATCACATCGATAGAAGTGAAGATCAAACAACTGAATATCCCTGATAAAGTTATGGAGAGCCATGCATGCAATGATAATCTCTGTCTGCTTCTCTAATGGTAACTTGGCACACCATGCAAGATACGCAATTTTTGCTTCAATACCCCAAATGTTCTCTCAATAGCATTCCGTAGAGATGAATGGGCATGGTTGAATATTTCTTTCTTCCCAATAGGCGCTCCAGAAAGTTTGAACTCGGGTAGATGATACTTGGTGCCTGTATATGGTGAAAGGTAGCCATCCTGATTGGGATAACCCGAATCAACTAGATAGTATCTTCCTAATAAAGCACAAGTGAGTGATACATTTCTGACACAAATATGATCATAAACAAGAGTGCACAGGTTCAACATATACCTGGAGGAGGATGAGGGAAATTTTCTTCAAACTTAAGCAATGTATCTTTGAATATCCTTGTGTCATGCACAAAACCTGGCAATCCTGCAACAATGGAGGTGAACCGCAAGTCAAAATCACACACAGCCATAACATTCTGTGTGGAATATCCAAGCCGACCAACATGGTTGACCATAGCAGCAGCTGGCACAATAACCGGTATGTGTGTCCCATCGATAGCACCAATTGCACCATTAAAATGAGGTGTGAATCTAGAGTCCCGTAGTCTCTCGTGCACAGTTGGGAAGAGTGGATCAATAGGTTTGATGATATCTCCCGCTAACTGATTCACACAATATAGCACCTCAGCAAACTTTCTATTGATTGTCTCCTTGGATCTCTTGAATCGGTTGTGAACTTGACTCACTGATTGTGGACTACCAAGAGTCCACAAAAACATTCCTAGTGCCTCCTCGGAACACATTTTGGATGACCCCTTCAGACCATAGTTTTGAACCAAAGTGTCATGCAAAGAATCAAAACATGTCCTATGCATTCTAAACATGTCATAACAATCCTTGGAGTTGTTGTAAGATCCCTCCTTTGTAAAGGAAAGGATCCCTGTGATTGCAATGCTAGTCCCTGGATCATTGCTAGCATCCACAGTTTAAGATGAAGTACACAGATACAAAGGTCATTCATTACATCCATTCTAGAGATAAAACATAGTCTTTTACAACTCATGGCCACAGGCCTAACACAAGAGTTTTGGAATAAGTAAATAAACATAAGTCTTCATCTTCATGTGCCACATGCAGGCATGTTGAGTGTAGACTCATGACACCTAATCATCATCGGAGTAACCTGCAACATCACAAGTTACAGCCACAGTGGGTCAATACTTTGGAATAATATTGGAAAGTGATACCTTAGTATATTTTAAGTGGACTATATTACTATATGCATTTTGGCTAAGTGTAGCTTGGCTTGCTTTGCTCAAAATAGGTTTTTCCTATGAGTTGAAATCACTAAGTTTTTCTTTGTCAAAAACTTTCCCAAGAAACCACCAATAGACATTGGGGTCCTTCACCCTTGTTCACCCACAAGTTTTACTTAGAAGTTGGAGTGATGAGATTCTTGTAGATTCCATGTCTTGATGCTCAAGTTGTCCATTGCCATGGACTTGGCTAAGTACTTAGATTTTCCATCTGCAGAGGTTGTGCACTTTCCCCACCAGACTTGGTTTCCCAAGACAGGACCTTTCAGAAGCCTTTCCTTAGCCAAATGGACGCGCTCCAACCTATCATTCCCACTACCACCAACTGTCCAAGAGGCTAAGTTCTAGCAACCTATATGATCAAGGCAGAGCCCATATTGCCAAGTGGCTGCACTATAAGCTTCTCAACACTTGGCCTCCAAATCCCTTTGTGTCTGGGTGGCATACCACAAATGTGATACACAAGGTAAACCATATCCATGGGCCTTGTGTAACCACTCAACCAAAAACCACCATTCAAGTCCCATTCCACCCAGGAGGTTCATTGACTTAGTTGTTTTATTAAGAAAAACATAAGTCCAAAAGACTTAGAAATATTTTCATCATAGCATGTATATACTTTACCAACCCTTGTTTTCTACTAGCTAGGCTAAGCATGGCATGGTTGTTGGAGATATGCCCTAGAGGCAATAATAAATGTAGTTATTATTATATCTTTGTGTTTATGATAAATGTTTACATTCATGCTATAATAGTATTAACAAGGAAACATTGATACTTGTGTGATTTGTAAACTTAATTTTAAGTCCCTAGTATAGCCTCTATACTTCACTAGCTTGTTGGTTGATAGATGATTGTGGTTTCCCTATCATGAACATTGAGATGTTATTAACAACAAGATCATATCGTTAGGAGAATGATATGGTGGACATACTCCTATAGATAAGCGTAGCATAAAGATCAAGTCATTTCAATAGTTCAATTGCTATATGTTTTCTGATACATAGTAACCTAATTCCTTCGACCATGAGATCATGCATATCACCTTTACCGGATGGATGCTTTGATGACATCAAACACCACACCGTAACTGGGTGGCTATAAAGGTGGCATTGAGTGTTCGGAAAGTTTTGGTTGAGACACATGGATCAAGAGTGGGATTTGTCCATCCATATGACGGATAGATATACTCTGGGCCCTCTCGGTGGAATGTCATCCAATTAGCTTGCAAGCATGTGACTAGCTCACAAGGGATCACATATCACGGGAACGAGAAAAGAGTACTTATCGGTAACGAGGTTGAACTAGGTATGCAGAGATACCGACGATCATAACCTCGGATAAGTAAACTATCGTGAGACAAAGGGAAATTGGTATCGTATGTAAGTGGTTCATTAGATCGCGAAGTAATCGTAGAAATATGTGGGAGCCATATGAATTTCCAGATTCCTCTATTGGTTATTGTTCGGAGAAGTGTCTCGATCATGTCCGCATAATTCACGAACCGTAGGGAGACACACTTAAGGATTCGACGTTGTTTGAGTAGTTATGGTATTATGAGAAAGAGACCGAATGTTGTTCGGAGTCTCGGATGGGATCCGGGATATCACGAGGTGATCCGGAATGGTCCGGGGAATAAGATTCATATAATGAAAGTCCCGTTTCGGAGTTCGGAAATGATTCCGGTGTTTTCATCGGGAATGTTCTAGAAGGTTCCGGAATGTCCGGCACTCCGGGAGGGGGAGGGGTACATGAATGTGTCATTACATATTGGAATGATTGCATCATGTACTAAGTGTTCTTGCTGTTCCAAATAAAGGATTAAATTGAATCCTAAAACAGAAAAGTCAAATGTCCAGTTTGAAAGTCAAACGGCTAAAACAAGAAACTATGGGAAACAAGCAAGAGGTGGTTGGAACCGACTTGGGGGAGGAGTCCCTCCAAGCCGGCGCGCCAACCAAGTCCGACTTGGGGAGGGACTCCCCTCCCCTTGGCCGCCCCTCCCACCTATAAAAGGAGGGGCAGGGCCTCCTCCTCTAGACACACAAGTTCCTATCCTCTAATCTCCGGTTTAGAGCCGTTTTGGTTTAGAGCTTCTAATTGCCCTAGCCTTCGGTTTAGAGCCTTCTAATTGGTGTGTCTAATCCCTAGACCACTAATAGTTCTCTCTCATACTCCACCATACTCGCTCCGGCTTAAGGCGAAGCCCTGCGGGATCTCCCCTCTACTTCCGGTACCACGCCGTTGTGCTGCCGGAATCGCGAGGAGAGTGCTACAACCTCCGCTGCCTGCTGGAACAAGGGAGAGGAAGGTCTTCGTCGAGTACCGAACGTGTGACCGACTGCGGGAGCGCTGCCGGAACGCAGCGCCGGAAGGATCGTCTACGCGATCTTGAGATCGGGAAGAGTACGACTACATCACCCACGAGAATCCGCTCTCGTTAAACACTTTGGAATCTTCGAGGGTAAGTTATTCCATCGACTCGTTGCTACAATCTAGTAGATAGATCTTGGCTTGTTTGTTTGTATGCGATAAAAAAATTTTGTTTTCCATGCTACGAAACCCTACAATGGTAACTTAACTTAGGAAATTCCCTAGCAATTCTACCATTCTACAACTACTTAGGATTTCCCAACTTAGCATTTGGCAAAAAATAGTATCAACATGCAAGACTTAGCAAAATATTTCTAATGCTTGAAAAATATAGGGGTGGAAATATTCATGAAGTACCACTTGCCTTGGTAATGGGGAGAGCAGCACTCTTCACAATCACAGTCACTAGCAAAATCTACACAAAAATTTGTAGCACACAGTTACATACAATTCATATACAAACAAAAATATAAATGCATGCATGCAAGAAAATGCTAAGTGATGATTTTGAAAACTCCACCAAGCAAGTGCATGATACAGAAACAAAACCAAGTCAAAAACTTGCTCACTAAACTTATCTGGCACTAAAACCATTTACTAAACAAATTCTATACTCAAATTGGACCTAAATATGTTTCTTCAAACAAAGTCATTTTAACAGAAACTTTTTGTTAAACACATTGCAGATTCAGAAAGGGCTTGACTCACTGATTCCAACGGTATAAAATTTGCAAAAATCTAACGTGGGAATCAGAAGTTATAGCCATTTGAAAATTGGATCTAAATCTGATTTGAATTCTGTTTTTGATATAAGCTCTAGCCACGCGTCGTGTTTCTATTGGTGCGTACCGGTTCGGCCGGATCGAGATCTGCGGCCGTAGGATCTAAGTAAAACACACGGTTCAGATCTAGCATAACGGTTCGATTAGTGATTCTATCGTAAGCGTTGGATCCAGATCCAACGGCGCTCAAGCATGCGACCATGTCCTGGCGGCGCGCGGCGTCAGCGAGCGGCGGAGCGCTCAGTTAGCGGCGGCGCTAGCGTTCTAGGTCGCGCGGGAGAGGGAGAAGCGTCGTACCAGATCCGCAGTGGCGTGCTGAAGCTCGACGTGGCGTTGGTTTGCGAAGGGGCGCGCGGGAACGGTCTCTGGAGCTCGTCGGAGTTGCGGGCGGCGTCGGTCGCTTGCAGACGTGGTCACTGGCGAGGTTTGGTGTCGCCCTAGCACGAACCAGAGGCATCAGGAGTTGTGCAAGACGCAGGCGAACAAACTCGCGTGAAGGAGGGGCAAGGGGTGCTCGGGTTTTACCTTAATTGGTCGCCGGAGTCAGGCGGCGGCGCAGGTGGTTTCGGTCGTGGACGGAGACGACAACCTGGGTCACGAGCAGGCAAAAGAAAGGTGTCAGCAGGTGCACAAGGTCATGCTGAGCATCCTCGTTTGAATTAGAGAGAGGGGGCGGTCGAGGCTCACCGGAATCGATTGCCGGAGTCGTCGGTACAGCGGGGTTTCGAGAGCTAATGCGCGCAGCCTGGTGGCGGAGTGAGCGAGGAGAGTGGGGGGAAAATCTCGCGGTGCAGAGGGGATTAAATAGGCCCAGACGCGACAGGAAACGCCTGCGGCTTTAAGGCTAATTACGCCGCGCCATTACCGGCCTTGACAGCAGCGGCGACGTGGTCGCGGGCGCGGTTTGAGGAAGACGAGGGCGACGTGGAGAGGGCCCGCTCGTCAGCGAAGTGCGCGAAGGGGAGGTGGGGTCTGGCTGTCAGCGGCTGTGTGGGTGCGCTGGCGCGTGCGAGAGAGAAAGAAATGGCCCGGGTGGGCTAGCTGGGCCTGTTCTGAAGTTGGGCTGGAATCCTGACGCCGGCCCTTTTCTAATTCTTTCTCCTTTTTCTTTTTCTATTTCTATTTTTTGAATTGATTTTCAAATGAATTCTATTTCCATTTGAATTCAAATTTTCTTGAGATTTTTGCAGTGAGCAGTAGTCCCAAATATAGGCATAAGATCAAGTGGTTGCTTTGCAAAGGTTTGGTCAAGCTTGGTGAACAAAATATCAGAGGCTTGGCACTTGGTTTGCAAAATTTGAGAAATGGTTTTTGAAACATTTCCAATTTGTAAATCTTGGTCCAAAACCACACTCAATCCTTTCTATAAGAAAGTTAAACAAGCTAGGTTTAAAATCAATCAAACTTCTCAAATGGGGATGGCCATTTGATTTAAATCTGCTCACACAAAATCATAGCACTTTGTGATTCTGTTTTTCTAAAGTGATTTTGAAATTGTTCTCAAATCTACATGCATGCATGAATGATATGCAAACTTTGAAATTATGATTTTAGGGATGTTACAAATCTAACCCCCTTAAGGTGAAATCTCGCCCTCGAGATTCGTATTGGCTAGCAAATAGGTGAGGGTGGTCTTTCCGAAGATCATCTTCTATTTCCCATGTTGCTTCCTCTTCGGAATGATGATTCCATTGCACTTTGCAAAACTTGATAGTCTTTGTCCTTGTGACTCTTTCTGCAGTCTCAAGAATCTTGATAGGCTTCTCTTCATAAATGAGATCACTTTCTAGTTGAACTTCTTCCAAAGGTATGGTATCCTTCAAAGAAGTTTCTTCCATTTCTGGGTGACATTTCTTAAGCTGACTCACATGAAACACATTATGGACTGCTGATAGAGATGCTGGCAGTTCAATTTCATAAGCAACTTCTCCTTTGCGACTCAGAATCTTGAATGGCCCAACATATCTTGGTGCCAACTTTCCTTTGACTCCGAATATTTTCACTCCACGGAGTGGTGAAACTCTAAGATAGGCTCTATCACCAACCTCGTAGGTGACTTCTCTACACTTAGGATCTGCGTAGCTTTTCTGTCGAGACTGAGCTATCTTCAACCTGTCCTTAACCAATTTGACCTTCTCTTCGGCTTCTTTGATAAGATCTGGCCCAAATAAACTTCTTTCTCCCACACCATTCCATAACAATGGGGTGGTACATTTTCTTACGTAGAGAAACTCAAACGGTGCCATCTCAATGCTGGCTTGATAGCTGTTGTTATAAGAAAATTCTGCGTAAGGCAGACTTTCGTCCCAACTTGCTCCATAATCTAGGGCACATGCCCTCAACATTTCTTCCAAAATTTGATTTGTCCTTTCTGTTTGTCCATCGGTTTGAGGATGAAAAGCAGTGCTGAATTCCAACCTCGTTCCCAATGACTCATGTATTTGAATGGGAAGTGAATTGAGTTCCCCTATCAGACACAATACTCTTAGGCACACCATGAAGGCATACAATTCTACTCATGTAGATTTTGGCTAACTTGGCACTAGTATAAGTTGTCTTCACGGGTATGAAATGAGCCACTTTAGTTAGGCGATCCACTACTACCCATATGGAATCATATCCCGATCTGGTCCTTGGTAATCCGGTAATGAAATCCATACCAATCTTGTCCCATTTCCAATCAGGAATTGGTAGTGGTTGAAGCAAACCTGCTGGTTTCTGATGCTCCGCCTTTACTCTACTACATACATCACACAAAGCAATATGTTTGGCGATGTCTGTCTTGAGATTGTTCCACCAAAATATTTCTTTCATGTCCATGTACATTTTGGTGTTACCCGGATGAATAGAATACGGGGAGTTGTGCGCTTCTTGTAAAATCAGTTTCTGTAACTCCGGATCTTGTGGAACACAGATACGTTTCCCATGCCATAATGTACCATGTTCGTCTTCATGGAAATTTTTAGCTCTCCCTTGGCCAATATTTTCCTTAATCCTTTCGATTTCCTTATCGGTCTTCTGATCTTCTCGGATCTTGTCCAACAAAGTGGGTTGAACATCCAAAGACATAAGATGTCCTTCAGGCACAATCTCCAATGTGAGTTCTTTGAATTGAGTACACAAATCATCTGGTAATTCTCCTTTGGTAAGGCCATTTACAAATACCTTACGACTTCGAGCATCTGCTACAACATTTGCTTTACCGAGGTGGTATTGCAAACTTAAGTCATAATCCTTGATAAGCTCTAACCATCTTCTTTGTCTCATATTGATTTCCTTTTGGGTGAAGATATACTTCAAACTTTTGTGGTCCGTGAACACTTCACAACGCTTTCCCAAAAGGTAGTGCCTCCATGTTTTGAGTGCATGGACGACAGAGGCTAACTCCAAATCATGAGTAGGATAGTTTACCTCATGAGTTTTGAGTTTTCTCGAGGCATAGGCCACAACTTTACCGTCTTGCATAAGTACGGCACCCAAACCTTGATGAGACGCATCACAATATACTTGGAAATCCTTTTCCAAGTCTGGCAGACATAGAACTGGTGCTGTCACAAGTCTCTTCTTCAATTCTTGAAAGCTGACTTCACAACCTTCAGACCAAGCAAACTTCTTGTCTTTCTTCAATAATTCAGTCATTGGCTTAGCTACCTTAGAGAAATTCTCGATGAACCTTCTGTAGTAACCTGCTAAGCCAAGGAAACTGCGAACTTCTTTTACGTTCTTGGGAGATTCCCATTCTATCACAGCTAAAACTTTAGCAGGATCAACTGCTACACCATCCTTCGTCATTACATGACCAAGAAATCCAACTTCCTCTAACCAGAACTCACACTTGCTAAATTTGGCATATAGTTTATGCTCTCTCAACTTCTCAAGTATCAAACGCAAATGTCCTTCATGTTCTTCTTTGCTCTTGGAGTAGACTAAGATGTCATCGATGAAAACGACAACAAACTTGTCGAGGAATTCCATGAACACCTTGTTCATCATATTCATGAAGTATGCGAGAGCATTGGTTAAGCCAAAAGTCATTACGGTGTACTCATACAATCCATACCTTGTGGTGAATGCTGTTTTAGGTATGTCTTGCTCTCTTATCTTGAGTTGAAAATAGCCTGACCAGAGATAAATTTTTGAGAACACACAGGCTCCTTCAAGATGATCAAACAAGTCATTGATTCTTGGCAAAGGATATTTGTTCTTGATAGTTACCTCGTTGAGTGAACGGTAATCTATGCATAACCTTTGACTTCTATCCTTCTTCTCCACAAACAAGACTGGGGCTCCCCAAGATGAAGAACTTGGTTGAATAAATCCTTTCTGCAACTGTTCTCCTAGTTGCTTCTTGAGCTCCTTCAGTTCATCAACTGACATTTTGTAAGGTCTCTTTGCTATTGGTCCAGAACCTGGTACCAAATCTATCAGAAACTCCACATCTCTATCGGGTGGCATTCCTGGTAATTCTTCCGGGAACACATCCGGATACTCACACACAATTGGCACACTGTCCATGCTAACCCCTTTAAGAGAATTAAGCTTACTTCCTTTGGATTCAAAGTTTGACTTGAATTTTATTCTTTTTCTTTCTGGGGTTGTGAGTGCAATAGTACGATTAGCACAATCTAGTACTCCTTCATACTTAGCCATCCAATCCATTACCAATATTACGTCCAGTCCTTGGGAATCTAGGATTATCAGGCTCACTGGAAACTTATGTTTTCCAAACTCTATTACTAGATCCCGGCATCCAAGACTCACTATCATATCTCCACCCGGAGAACTAACTTTTATTGGACACCCAATGTTTTCAGACGGAAACCCATTTCTATCAACAAATGCCTTTGATATGAATGAATGCGATGCACCAGTATCAAAGAGTACAAATGCTGGAATGGAATTGAGTCTGAACTTACCAGCAACAGCGTCAGGCTCTTCATAGACCTCCTCCACACTGATGTGGTTCACCTGTCCTTTCTGGAAAGGATTGGGCTTGACAGGTCCTTCAACTTTCTTTTCGGGGCACTCATTTGCATAGTGTCCCATCTTCTTGCATTTGAAGCACTCAACCTGACTGATGTCCCTTTTAGCAGGCTGACTTCCACTTCCACTACCATTTCCACTGTGGTGGCTCTTATGTCCACTCTTGTGGTTCTTGTACTTGTCATTGTCATGACTGCGGTGATGCTTGTTGTCATGACGGTTGTGGTTGTGGTGCTTGTTGAATTTCCCATGCTTATGGGATCCTGAGCTTCCACTGTCATCATAGTGAGATCGTTTGTGAGACGATCCCGAGCTGTCCTTGTCGGAGTGTTTCCTCTTCCTACTCTCGACTTGCTTCATTTTGTTCTCCAATATAGCAGCCTTGTCACAGAGCGACTGATAAGTGGGAACATATGCCACAGCCAGCTGCAGATTCAGCTCATCATTCAAGCCTTCCAGAAATTTTTCCTTTCTTTTGGCATCTGTGCCAACCTCGTTCGGTGCATAACGCACCAGATTGTTGAACTCTTCAATGTATTCAGCCACGCTGCGGTGGCGCTGCTTCAGATTGTGGAACTCTTTCTTTTTTAGGCTCATTATTCCTGACGAGATATGAGCAGTGCGAAAGCCATCTTCAAAGATAGCCCAAGTCACCTCATTTATAGGAGTGGTGATTTGGAAGTTGTCCCACCAAGTGGCGGCTGGCCCTTCCAGCAGATGTGCTGTGAACCTGACCTTTTCAGCATCCGTGCAACCCACGGTCACTAAGTCCTTGTTCACAGAACGTAGCCAATCATTGGCCACCATGGGATCAGTCGTCCCCGAGAACTTAGCTGGTCTCAAACGCAGAAATCTGGTGAGCATATCGAAGCCCGGAGGGTTGTTGTTGTTGTTATTGTTGTTGTTATTGGGGTTGTTGTTATTGTTATTCTGGTTCTGGATGAATGTTGTCATCATCTGCATGAGCTGTGTTTGAGCATTCATCATTTGCTGCATTTCTGGAGTGATGTTGTTGGGATTGGGGTTTGCGCGACGGGGAGGCATCTGTGGTTTGTTCAAATAGAGATAAGAATGAGATACCCATAGATGTTTTTATACACATTACATCACAGAAGCAAACACAAGCATGCAACAGAAGATAAAAGTTCAACAACCAAATAACAAGTTCTCAAAATAAAACACACAAGTGACAAGCCATCCACATGTCGGATGGTCCAATAATAAGTTCACAAATAATCAAGTACGATAATGAAAGATAAACGAGTAGTCAAGTCTACTCATCAGCATCAATCTCCTCCTCGACGAAGGTAAGACCTGCATTCTCCATCGCGGTCTTGTTCTCCTCAATAGTAGTGGTCAAGGAATCGATCTTGGCCTTGAGAGCCCTCTTCTGAGAACGGAGCCTCTCAATCACCATCTGCTGCTGCTCTAGCTCGAAATCCTTGGACTTCAGTTCTTCAGTCATGTCCCGGATCTTCTTGTTTCTATCCTGGACGCGTTTCTCCTGACTCTTGAACTTCCGGTCCTGGGTCTCGAACTTCGCCTCCATTTCCTTGACTATCTCATCCTGCTGTGCGAAAAGCTTCTCCTTCTCGCGAAGCTGCACCTGGAGCTCGTCATTACTGAGCATGACATTGGTCCTGTCCGTGTCCATGTGCCTAATGAGAGACTCTAAGTCCTAGAGATAGAGACGTATCGGCTCTGCTGCGTCCTTCGAGTCGTCCTCGAAGTCGATGGACTCTCCATCATCATCACGTCTTCCGAAGACGTGGAAGTGGATGCCTCTAACCTGTCGGGAGTGACGGCCTAGCAGACGTCCTATCAGGTCCTGCATGACTACCTCCATGCCTCTCTCCCTGTCGTCGTGCATCAGCTTGAAGACGATGGCCTCCATAGTAGGCTCTGTCTGGCAACCGGGCTGGTTCACCTTGAAGCCCCAGAGGTCCTTCCTCTCTAACTTGGTGAGCGGGTGCACCATGATGGTGGGAATAGGGAGATCGAGCAAAGTGGTAAGCTCCACGACACGAGGACCAAAGAGGGTAACCTGGAACTCCTCAACAGTGCTGATGGTAATAGGCATCTATTTATAAGATAGAAAAGTTAGAACAACACTATTTAAGATAAAACAAGACAAACGTCACATACACATCCTTGGAACACAAAATCACACAAGTCATGCATACATGAATCCATTACATCAACCAAGGTCCAAACTTATTTAAGGTATCTCTTTTGGAAAATAAGGTTATAGGTGGTGGTACCTAACGAAGTACGTTTACAATCCTATCTCACTGGATCTGTTGGCTAACACAATGTTCCTAGAGGCAACCAGCCTATCTTGCTCACATGATTCCATCACTAAGTCTATAATATATCCCCTTAAGGTTTGGTTGGTGGCTTCCAACTCTTGGGTATGTTCCTTCTCTTTCTCTAAGTCTTTTTGGAGGTTGAGCATTCTGCACTTGACTCTAGCACTTAGTTCTTTGATAGTCCTCCAAGTTGCTTCTCTTGCTGACTCAAAGAATGTGGTGTGCATCACAGTGTTGGTGTACATGCAGAATCCTCTTTCTTGGTGGTTGTCTTCCTTGTTTTTGTACAAGTGAAGTTGCACCCACCAGTACTCCACTCCTTCATCCATCACTGGAAAGCCTTTGTACATAGCTGCACCATGTGCTTCCATTGCCACCATGAGGTCCTTGAGAATTTTGGGAAACTCGGTTTCACACTCCAAGGTCATGGTCATGAGTGGTCCTTTCTTCACGGCTTCGTTGATGGAGTTCATCTACAAATAGAGATGAGAATGAGAAGATTAGAAAAGTTTACGAGAAGAATAGACAAGTGTAGAAGTAGTTGAAAACTTTTCCTTAGTGGTTTTCCAATCCTAGGGTCATAATCCTACAGGCAACACAGTGCTCTGATACCATCTGTAAGATCCCTCCTTTGTAAAGGAAAGGATCCCTGTGATTGCAATGCTAGTCCCTGGATCATTGCTAGCATCCACTGTTTAAGATGAAGTACACAGATACAAAGGTCATTTATTACATCCATCCAGAGATAAAACATAGTCTTTTACAACTCATGGCCACAGGCCTAATACAAGAGTTTTGGAATAAGTAAATAAACATAAGTCTTCATCTTCATGTGCCACATGCAGGAATGTTGAGTGTAGACTCATGACACCTAATCATCATCGGAGTAACCTGCAACATCACAAGTTACAGCCACAGTGGGTCAATACTTTGGAATAGTATTGGCAAGTGATACCTTAGTATATTTTAAGTGGACTATATTACTATATGCATTTTGGCTAAGTGTAGCTTGGCTTGCTTTGCTCAAAATAGGTTTTTCCTATGAGTTGAAATCACTAAGTTTTTCTTTGTCAAAATCTTTCCCAAGAAACCACCAATAGACATTGGGGTCCTTCACCCTTGTTCACCCACAAGTTTTACTTAGAAGTTGGAGTGATGAGATTCTTGTAGCTTCCATGTCTTGATTCTCAAGTTGTCCATTGCCATGGACTTGGCTAAGTACTTAGATTTTCCAACTGCAGAGGTTGTGCACTTTCCCCACCAGACTTGGTTTCCCAAGACAGGACCTTTCAGAAGCCTTTCCTTAGCCAAATGGACGCGCTCCAACCTATCATTCCCACTACCACCAACTGTCCAAGAGGCTAAGTTCTAGCAACCTATATGATCAAGGCAGAGCCCATATTGCCAAGTGGCTGCACTATAAGATTCTCAACACTTGGCCTCCAAATCCCTTTGTGCCTGGGTGGCATACCACAAGTGTGATACACAAGGTAAACCATATCCATGGGCCTTGTGTAACCACTCAACCAAAAACCACCATTCAAGTCCCATTCCACACAGGAGGTTCATTGACTTAGTTGTTTTATTAAGAAAAACATAAGTCCAAAAGACTTAGAAATATTTTCATCATAGCATGTATATACTTTACCAACCCTTGTTTTCTACTAGCTAGGCTAAGCATGGCATGGTAACTTAACTTAGGAAATTCCCTAGCAATTCTACCATTCTACAACTACTTAGGATTTCCCAACTTAGCATTTGGCAAAAAATAGTATCAACATGCAAGACTTAGCAAAATATTTCTAATGCTTGAAAAATATAGGGGTGGAAATATTCATGAAGTACCACTTGCCTTGGTAATGGGGAGAGCAGCACTCTTCACAATCACAGTCACTAGCAAAATCTACACAAAAATTTGTAGCAAACAATTACATACAATTCATATACAAACAAAAATATGAATGCATGCATGCAAGAAAATGCTAAGTGATGATTTTGAAAAGTCCACCAAGCAAGTGCATGATACAGAAACAAAACCAAGTCAAAAACTTGCTCACTAAACTTATTTAGCACTAAAACCATTTACTAAAAAAATTCTATTCTCAAATTGGACCTAAATATGTTTCTTCAAACAAAGTCATTTTAACAGAAACTTTTTGTTAAACACATTGCAGATTCAGAAAGGGCTTGACTCACTGATTCCAACGGTATAAAATTTGCAAAAATCTAACGTGGGAATCCGAAGTTATAGCCATTTGAAAATTGGATCTAAATCTGATTTGAATTCTATTTTTGATTTAAACTCTAGCCACGCATCGTGTTTCTATTGGTGCATACCGGTTCGGCCGGATCGAGCTCTGCGGCCGTAGGATCTAAGTAAAACACGGTTCAGATCTAGCATAACGGTTCGATTAGTGATTCTATCGTAAGCGTTGGATCCAGATCCAACGGCGCTCAAGCATGCGACCATGTCCTGGCGGCGCACGGCGTCAGCGAGCGGCGGAGCGCTCAGTTAGCGGCGGCGCTAGCGTTCTAGGTCGCGCGGGAGAGGGAGAAGGGTCGTACCAGATCCGCAGTGGCGTGCTGAAGCTCGACGTGGTGTTGGTTTGCGAAGGGACGCGCGGGAACGGTCTCTGGAGCTCGTCGGAGTTGCGGGCGGCGTCGGTCGCTTGCAGACATGGTCACTGGCGAGGTTTGGCGTCTCCCTAGCACGAACCAGAGGCATCAGGAGTTGCGCAAGACGCAGGCGAACAAACTCGCGTGAAGGAGGGGGCAAGGGGCGCTCGGGTTTTACCTTAATTGGTCGCCGGAGTCAGGCGACGGAGCAGGTGGTTTCGGTCGTGGACGGAGACGACAACCTGGGTCACGAGCAAGCAAAGGAAAGGTGTCAGCAGATGCACAAGGTCATGCTGAGCATCCTCGTTTGAATCAGAGAGAGGGGGGCGGTCGAGGCTCACCAGAATCGATCGCCGGAGTCGTCGGTACAGCGGGCCTTCGAGAGCTAATGCGCGCAGCCTGGTGGCGGAGTGAGCGAGGAGAGTGGGGGGAAAAGCTCGCGGTGCAGAGGGGATTAAATAGGCCCAGGCGCGACAGGAAACGCCTGCGGCTTTAAGGCTAATTACGCCGCGCCATTACCGGCCTTGACAGCAGCGGCGACGTGGTCACGGGCGCGGTTTGAGGAAGACGAGGGCGACATGGAGAGGGCCCGCTCGTCAGCGAAGTGCGCGAAGGGGAGGTGGGGTCTGGCTGTCAGCGGCTGTGTGGGTGCGCTGGCGCGTGCGAGAGAGAAAGAAATGGCCCGGGTGGGCTAGCTGGGCCTGTTCTGAAGCTGGGCTGGAATCCTGACGCCGGCCCTTTTCTAATTCTTTCTCCTTTTTCTTTTTCTGTTTCTATTTTCTGAATTGATTTTCAAATGAATTTTAGTTCCATTTGAATTCAAATTTTCTTGAGATTTTTGCAGTGAGCAGTAGTCCCAAATATAGGCATAAGATCAAGTGGTTGCTTTGCAAAGGTTTGGTCAAGCTTGGTGAACAAAATATCAGAGGCTTGGCACTTGGTTTGCAAAATTTGAGAAATGGTTTTTGAAACATTTCCAATTTGTAAATCTTGGTCCAAAACCACACTCAATCCTTTCTATAAGAAAGGCAAACAAGCTAGGTTTAAAATCAATCAAACTTCTCAAATGGGGATGGCCATTTGATTTAAATCTGCTCACATAAAATCATAGCACTTTGTGCTTCTGTTTTTCTCAAATGAGTTTGAAATTTTTCTCAAATATATATTCATGCATGAATGATATGCAAACTTTGAAATTATGATTTTAGGGATGTTAAAGTTGCCCAAGCAATCGAATACCCATTGTTGTCCAGTGTACCTTGGTTCCATCCTCGGTTTTTTCTCAAGATACTTCTCGGAATGTGAAAGAACATGAAACATAATTTGTGTATTTCGTCGTCGACGACGTCTTCTTGCCTCCATAAGTGTGGACTCAATGCCATCATCGCTTTGACCTTCATCACTGCTATGGCTTGTGCTCATCTGAAAAAATAGCAATAGCATCAGCCATGATGGTCACAAACAACAATATACTTGATAAAACAACACTATATTTGATAAACAACACAAATAGCACCATACTTTCACCAATCAGCACCAAACAGCACCTTACTTGATAAAACAACACTATATTTGATAAAGACAGCACAAACAACACCATACTTTCACCAATCAGCACCAAACAACACCTTACTTGATAAAACATCACTATATTTGATAAAGACAACACAAACAGCACCATACTTTCACCAATCAGCACCAAACAACACCTTACTTGATAAAACAGCACTATATTTGATAAAGACAGCACAAACAACAACATATTTTCACCAATCAGCACCAAATAACACCTTACTTGATAAAACAGCACAAACAACACCAAACTAGCACCAAAGTATGGTCCAAAATAGCACCAAAATAAAGGATACAATCTTCAAATACATTACAAGGTAGAGAACATGCCAAGCTCTAATTTCTCTTTCTATCCTCATATTGCATCTTCAACCAACGGAGTCGACCCTCCGCAGTTTTCATGGTATAGAAGAAAGCTCGGTTTTCAAGTTTGCCAAATAATTTTGTTGCCATGTAATGCTCAACACTACCCTCTTGGGATCCACATGCCACAACTTCTTCCATGATGGCTTCAATGTCTTGAACCACTTGGGTTGAAGAAGAGACAGCACGGTCTTCATTAATGCAATGATCAATAAACCGCTTGAAGTCTTGTTGCATTGGACTCTTCTTTTTCTTCCCCGGGCTGGCTGCAATCCTTGCAGCCCCACGCTTTCTATTCGCACTAGGAGGTGTTGGCATCAAGGCTTCATCATCTTCAATGTCAACTAAATCAACGGGCACTACTTTTGGCACTCCCGGCATGACCGCCGATGTCCCATCAACATGGGCACCCTCAAACATTGCATCCAAACTCCAAGTTTTCCGGAGGACCTTTTCGGAAGCCCGCAATAAGCTTGTTAGCCTGCATATAAGATCTCACAAGTTAATAACCATCTATTTTAAAATGAAAATATGTCATATACATGGCATATGTCATACCTTGATGAATCAGCCCATTGTGCCTCGTCGGCTGTAATCGTTTGTTTCACCGTATCCCAACCAAGCCCGGTTGCTTTTGTAGTGTAATGCACCCATGCTTGGTACAAAGATTTGGTTGAATCCCACTTGTTTTTGAACTACCCTCTATTGTAGATTTTTCCCGTCCTCTTACTAAATTCTCTAGCTAGATTCTTGTACCCCTCATTACTAAGGAAAGTTGTAGGCCTATTTCCTGCCTCTTTTTTATCCTTGCAGATTTCACAAAAAATTGTGGTGGACGGAGGATCCCAATGTGCTTTCGGACCCTTAATTTCTTGATCCATCTAGCAAGATTACTAGCAACAATTCAATCAACAAGATAGTAGACAGATTGTACTAGCAAAACAACAGTACCAACAATTTAAAACAACAAACAATATATATGTGTTCAACTAACAGATTACAAGCAAATCAAAAGCTCACATAACAAGCAAACAATGTCCGTGTCTATCAGCTCACATCGATTCAGCATGTTCACTAGCTAACAAAAACTCAAAAAAGAGAGGGGAAATCCTCACGTTGCCGCTGGATGAGCAATTTGGGTCGGAGAAGAGGCGTCGGGGTTGCAGCTGGCCTTGGGCTCGTCGGAATAGGTGAAGGGGACGCCACAGCACGTAGTACGGCGAGCCGGCTGTCTCCAGCCGACGACGGGGACGAGGCAGAGTGGTCCTTGGTCCAACCCCCGTCGATTGGGGGGATGGATGGTCCAGACCGACGGCGGAGAGAACGAGCGGTGCTCCTGACCGGCGTGGGCGCGGGAGATGGCGAGGACGGCGACTGGCGGCTTGGGAGGGAGGCGGCGTGGGAGGGAACCCGAGCGATGCTCCTGACCGGTGTGGGCGCGGGAGATGGCGAGGACGGCGACCGGCGGCTTGGGAGGGAGGCGGCGTGGGAGGGAGGCGGCAGGGAAGGAAACCCTAACCCTAACTCGTGTCCATGGCGACGAAGGAGATGGTCGGGAGCTGGGAGCTTCTAGCGCATCTGTTTTCTGTGCGAGACGGGGTCGAACCTTTTCCTGGGGCGCGGTGGCAGGTAGTCTGCAATTTCTTCGAACGCTGGAGGGCACAACGGTCCGATGTAACTCGGGAATCGCCAGAAGAGGCTCGCCTCCCGCTTTCGCCCACACGCGCTCGTCAGAAGGTTTTTGCGCTCCACTTCGCACCAGCGCTGGACAGAAGTTGGCTGTTTGTTTCGTTCGCCCGATTCAAAAACGCAAACCGGCAGCACAAGCGCTAACAAACAGAGCCTTAATGCTGGAGATGATCATGGATTTAATTACCGTTTAATAACTAAAATTGAAAGTAGGTAAATGCAGAGGCACCGGTGGGTAATAGACAGTATTTGGATTTTAACCGCTCACTGGTGTCCCATAGGACCCCGAGTTCTTGACACCTGTTCCGAGATCAAGCGTGCTAACCACAGGTGGGGTGTGTGGGCAACCCCATCGATTAGTACCTGATTTCAAAGTATTGTACTGGGGGCCACAAAGTAGTTTGGGGCTTTATTACTATCCTGTACTTATGCCATGCTTTACCGCTTTATTTACGATTGCGCGTGGAGCACCTGTACTGTTTAGGAACCCCGTGATACGTTATGGGTAGCTTAGTGGGGTGGACCCCCGTGCTTGCTTTGGGTCTGGGAAACGTCGTGTCCGAAACCCCGTCGACATACCGTTGGGTGTATGTTTTGTGATCTTGTACCTACCTGATCTGACAACAAGGGTGTAGGTGCGTGTGGAAACTTTGGTGCACCCCTGCAGGGTTAAATCTTTTCGAGAAGCCGTGTCCGCGGTTATGGACGACTTGGAGCACAGTTCTCGATCATAGACAACTATAACTAAAGTTTACCGTTATAATTTGACTTGTATCCGATATGACTAGTAATCAGCTTCACTACAACGAAATGGCTAAATAAAAATACCAACAACTGCTGGGTTTGGGATATCTCATGCTAATTGTATCTGACTAGTAAGTGTTGCAACTACAACGGAATGGTTAACTAAAAGTGCCCACTTCTTATTATACCAGGATGACTATTTATACCTGACTAGTAATTGCTGCAACGATAACCGAATAAATAAAACTGCCAACTGTGTGAGTTCCTCAGCTGACTTCCTCGTTTGGTCTCGAGGGGGTTATACCAGGATGGGTATGTTTGGTGGTATTATCAGAATGGTTTCGAATAGGTCTTTCTTATCCCTCTCTGATAGCCGACAGTTGTATCGAGTCTCTATAGGTTGTTTAGTGCATGCTGCGCTGCCGCTTCAGTCCACCATACCTATGTAGGCGAGGACCGCCGAATTCTAGTCTCGCCGTGTACTGGCCTCAGTACTGACCGCTCTCTTTTTCCTTTGCCCTTTGTCGGCACCCCTTTTGTTTAAGCAGGTTTTGAGATCGACGTCGTTAGCAGGGTTACCCTTTCGGCTTGGCCTGGGCAGGGCTATGGACGCCATTGGTTATTCTTCAGGGCTCTTAGCTCAATTTGCATCTTGTCCGTACTCGGACGCTGTACCGTTTTCAAGGTGATTTGGATCTTTGTTCTGTATAACTGTATTCTTGACTCATTGAGTCGCTATTGTATATATATGTTTTGTGGGTTTCATCGAGGACTATTGTGTAATGATATTACTTCGTTTTCCACCCGCACGCAAGTGCCTGGTGGGCACCTTTGAATCGTTTCTATGCGGGTATGGCGGGAAGCGCTGAAACTTGCATAGGGCCGATTCTGAGGGTGTTACAGAGTGGTATCAGAGCTCAGCAGTTACGATACCCCACTGGTCCAGCCTGTAGGATGACCTAGCTAACGGACGTCGTAGAGTGTCAAAACTATTTTGAAAAAACGGTTGGATAGATCTGATTAGGTCTGGTTTTACTCCTTACCCCTCTGCTATTCTCCTCTTACCTCGACGTGTTTTGAATCTGCTCTCTTATCTTTTCTTTAAGTCCAGGATTTCTCGTGGTTGGGTTTTTGTCGTACCTTCAGGGTTTTGCTTCCATCCTCTTGTAACGGTGTTTCGACATCCAGTCTTCATGCTATCTGTTGGATCCTTCGTTTGTTGTATCTTTTAGTGGATCAAAAATTCACTAAAAAAATTCTTTGTATCTTCTGGTGTTTTTCAACGCGACGACCTCATCTCCATCAGACCCGAGAAAGAGTTAGCATCACTCTTTTGCTCTCGAACCTCGTTTGACGAGATCTTCAGTCCAAATTCTGAGAGATGGTTACACAGTCTGCTATTCGTGTACAGAGTAATGCTTTGAGTGCGGGATGGAGTCGCGACCATACCACTACTCTTATCATTCGCTTTTGTATATTGAATGGTGGATCGATGCAATTCTTACTCCTTCCATGGAAGTTAGAGGTGGCCTTACCTTTAACTTCGTCCGTTGATTATCCGGAGTGTTCTCTCGATGAACATGATCAATGACCTCTTGTTTGTGGTGTCGCCAATTTCAAGATGAAGAAGGAACCCTTGTTAGTGGTGTCGCGAGGATCTACACGAAGCGAGAAGATTCAGGTCATCGGCTTTCATCCCCGTACTAGGAGGCGGATCTCTAGGGCGAGATCCATTGTTAGTGGTGTCGAATTGTAGCACCCCGGGAATTTCCAAACTAGAAAAGTGCGTGTTATTTTATTATTCACATCATCCTTCATAATCATGCATGGTTTTGACTCTAAAAGTATTTTATTAAACCCTATTTTGTTTGCTAATTCTGTCCCCCTTATATTCAAATAAATAAAAAACCATAGTCCTTCTTCCATTTTATTGATGTAAAACTATTTACAAATGTTTCTATAAAAAAAGGGTTTTAAAAAAATAAAAAAATAAATCAACCCTAGACCTAAAGCCGACCAGGCCCAACAAGCCCAGTCGGCTGGACCAGTCAAATCCTAGAGTACCCCTTACACCCTAACCCTAATTCCCCACCACACCCCGCACCCCACTCCCTCCACCGCCGCCACTCCCTCAGCCAAACACCACCCTGGCCCCACCCACAAAGCGTGACCCCGACTCCCCGCCTGCCCTTGGGTCCCACCTGCCGCGTCGCACCCACCAACCCCGCAGCGCTCCTTCATCACGTTCCTTCCTCTCTCCCCGATGCCTCTCCCCGCTCCTCTCATCGATCTACCCCGCCGCCAGGGCCTCGGTCGCGCCAGCACATCGAACCGCCTCCCTCTGCTTGTTCCAGTGCAGCGCCGCCGCCCACCTCTTCCTCCCCGACAACCGCCATCACCACCCCCTCTTCCTCCCGCGGGCAGAGCCGCGTCGACCGCCGCCGCTGCCCGAGCACCTCCTCTACACCGTCTGTCTTCGTGTCTCTGCCTCCTGTGGCCTCTGCAACGTGCGCGTGTTGTGTCCCCCCCCCTCCGACCTCGCCTAGGCTGTCTCTGTCGTCTGGTAATCGCCGTTCGGACTCGCCCGGCGAGCGCCGGCCCTCCCTGCTCGCAGGCACGACCCTGCAGTAGCTCACCACTCGCTTCCCGAGCGTCGCCTCATCGTCTGCCTCGTGCACCGGCCGCGCCCTCCCCGTTGATTTCCTCTCCTCGTCGGCAAGCCTCCCTGGCGTCCTCGCGAGCTCTCGACATCACAGCCCCAAGGTCGCGCGCCGTCCGCCCGGTTCCTCTCTGCAACCCCCTGTGCGCGTGTGTATAAGAGGGTGCATGTGCCCGTGTATGTCTCTGTTTTTGTCCAGTCTCTGTGTGCTAGCATCACGAGGCCGTTCCAAGATATTCCGAGGATCCATTTCCCGGATCGGTGCCGATCCAAGCCACCATCAAGGAATGAAACAAGAACCACAACGCCAACGACAGTTGACCGACAACAAGATCTTCTACACGGAACGCCAAGGTCTCCTTCCCGAACCCGAAGATGCCAAGTTCTTCCTCACGAAAACCGAAGACCCCAAGTGCGAAGACCGAACCTTGGCGTTTTCTTTCTCCTTCCCGGAGTCCGGAGACCCAAGACCGATCTCGGCGTCGGGACCGAACCGAACCCTAACCCAGATCTCCCTCACAGATCCGAAGACCGATCCCCGAACCCCTCCGGACCAAGAGCGTCGAGACCCCTAATGTGTGACCACTTTTTCCCGAGACCCCTATATTTTGTAATATATATAATATACTTGTTACATAGTAAAATATTCATAATTGCATACACATCATGTGGTTTTGGGGGCTTTATGATGATTCACCTAATAATGAAAATATGGAGGCCATATGCGGGCGAATCTAGTCTTATATTGGCCCCATTTAAACTTGTGTAGCAAACCGATGCCATGTTTTGCCTTGTTAGGACAACATTTAAATTGCGGGTATCTAAACAACATGAACCATCTAATAAATTCTCGGGACTCCGGTTTCGCTTAATATTGCCTAATTGCATCGCATCTTTACCATGTCATACATCATACATGCATCATGTCCGGTCTTCTGCCGTAATATTAAATAGTGCATCCGTTGTTTCTTCTAGTGTTTTGCTTCTTCGGGGATAAGGTCGTTGAGTTGATGTGAGTGTCGATCCGATCTTCAAATAAATCTTCGGCAATGTTATCAGGCGAGCATTCTCCCTCTTTCTACCTATTTTACCTTTCTAGTCTTTATTTCTTCCTTTTGATCTATTGCTATCTGTGTTGCGATGCTCTAGTTTTCGTACCTAGGATATCCCTTGCAGCCTTATATTGCCTTGGACACATCCTATTACCTGTTGTTTGATAGATAGTTGGACTTGCGTGTCGTAGTCGCTTGCTCAAGTGCTGTTGCGTGTCGTCAAGTACCACAGTTGTTGGAGTATTGCCGTATGTTTAATGCTGGAGATGATCATGGATTTAATTACCGTTTAATAACTAAAATTGAAAGTAGGTAAATGCAGAGGCACCGGTGGGTAATAGACAATATTTGGATTTTAACTGCTCACTGGTGTCTCATAGGACCCCGAGTTCTTGACACTTGTTCCGAGATCGAGCGCGCTAACCACAGGTGGGGTGTGTGGGCACCCCCATCGATTAGTACCTGATTTCAAAGTACTGTACTGGGGGCCACAAAGTAGTTTGGGGCTTTATTACTATCCTGTACTTATGCCATGCTTTACCGCTTTATTTACGATTGCGCGTGGAGCGCCTGTACTATTTAGGAACCCCGTGATGCGTTTTCGCTGTATCGACAAGCCCAGTCACACTTTCGGGTTCCCAGTCGTTTACAGCCGTCGACACAAACCCTGGGTCCGTCTCGGAGACCGGCCGACTTC
Source organism: Avena atlantica (assembly GCA_910589765.1). Taxonomy (NCBI): domain Eukaryota; kingdom Viridiplantae; phylum Streptophyta; class Magnoliopsida; order Poales; family Poaceae; genus Avena; species Avena atlantica. Next base: position 488,779,450 of record OU342735.1, on the reverse strand, counting down.
GTTATGGGTAGCTTAGTGGGGTGCCCCCCGTGCTTGCTTTGGGTCTGGGAAACGTCGTGTCCGAAACCCCGTCGACATACCGTTGGGTGTATGTTTTGTGATCTTGTACCTACCTGATCTGACAACAAGGGTGTAGGTGCGTGTGGAAACTTTGGTGCACCCCTGCAGGGTTAAATCTTTTCGAGAAGCCGTGTCCGCGGTTATGGACGACTTGGAGCACAGTTCTCAATCATAGACAACTATAACTAAAGTTTACCGTTATAATTTGACTTGTATCCGATATGACTAGTAATCATCTTCACTACAACGAAATGGCTAAATAAAAATACCAACAACTACTGGGTTTGGGATATCTCATGCTAATTGTATCTGACTAGTAAGTGTTGCAACTACAACGGAATGGTTAACTAAAAGTGCCCACTGCTTATTATATCAGGATGACTATTTATACCTGACTAGTAATTGCTGCAACGATAACTGAATAAATAAAACTGCCAACTGTGTGAGTTCCTCAGTTGACTTCCTCGTTTGGTCTCAAGGGGGTTATACCAGGATGGGTATGTTTGGTGGTAGTATCAGAATGGTTTCGAATAGGTCTTTCTTATCCCTCTATGATAGCCGACAGTTGTATCGAGTCTCTATAGGTTGTTTAGTGCATGATGCGCTGCCGCTTCAGTCCACCATACCTATGTAGGCGAGGACCGCCGAATTCTAGTCTCGCCGTGTACTGGCCTCAGTACTGACCGCTCTCTTTTTCCTTTGCCCTTTGTCGGCACCCCTTTTGTTTAAGCAGGTTTTGAGATCGACGTCGTTAGCAGGGTTACCCTTTCGGCTTGGCCTGGGCAGGGATATGGACGCCATTGGTTATTCTTCAGGGCTCTTAGCTCAATTTGCATCTTGTCCGTACTCGGACGTTGTACCGTTTTCAAGGTGATTTGGATCTTTGTTCTGTATAACTGTATTCTTGACTCATTGAGTCGCTGTTGTATATATATGTTTTGTGGGTTTCATCGAGGACTATTGTGTAATGATATTACTTCGTTTTCCACCCGCACGCAAGTGCCTGGTGGGCACCTTTGAATCGTTTCTATGCGGGTATGGCGGGAAGCGCTGAAACTTGCATAGGGACGATTCTGAGGGTGTTACATTCGTAGCATGGAAAACAAAAAAATTCTACCGCATGCAAACAAAAAGCCAAGATCTATCTATTAGATTGTAGTAACGAGTCGATAGAGGAACTCACCCTCGAAGATTCCAAAGCGGTTAACGAGAGCATATTATCGTGGGTGATGTAGTCGTACTCTTGCCGATCTCAAGATCGCGTAGACGATCCTTCCGGCGCTGTGTTCCAGCAGCGCTTCTACAGTCGGTCACACGTTCGGTACTCTATGAAGACCTTACTCTCCCTTGTTCCAGCAGGCAGCAGAGGTTGTAGCACTCTCCTCGCGATTTCGGCAGCACGACCGCGTGGTACCGGAAGTAGAGGGGAGATCTCGCAGGGCTTCGCCTTAAGCCGGAGCTAGTATGGTGGACTATGAGAGCGGCCTTGGTGATCTAGGGTTTAGAGGGCACCAAGGGGAGAGTGTAGCCGGCGGATAGGGTTTGGGGATCACCCCAACTCGCCGAGTTGGAGGTGACCTAGGCGGCGGCTCAAGGAGGTGGTGGCGCCGGCGGCTCAAGGAGGTGGTACCCCTCCTTATATAGGTGGAGGGTGGCCGGTTGGGAGGAGGGAGTCCTCCCCCAACTCGGCCTCCTTGGCCGGCGGGTGGAGGGAGGAGGACTTCCTCCCCAAGTAGGTTTCCTACTCTCCCTCCACCAAGCAAACTTGCCGTTTGACTTTTTCAAATTGGCGTTTGACTTTCAAACTAGGATTTGATTTATCCCTTTATTTTGCCCAGCCAAGTGACCTAGTACATGATGCAACCATTCCATATTGTCATGACACATTCATTTACCCTTCCCCTCCGGAGTGCCGGACCTTCCGGACCCTTCTAGAACATTCCCAGTGAAAACATCGGAATCATTCCCCAACTCCGAAACAGGACTTTCCTTATATGAATCTTATTCTCCGGACCATTCTGGATCTCCTCGTGATATCCCGGATCCCATCTGAGACTCCGAACAACATTCGGTCTCTTACTCACCATTCCATAACTACTCAACAACATCGAATTCTTAAGTGTGTCTCCCTACGTTTCGTGAATTATGTGGACATGATCGAGACACCTCTCCGATCAATAACCAATAGAGGAATCTGGAAATTCATATGGCTCCCACATATTTCTACGATTACTTTGCGATCAAATGAACTACTTACATAAGATACCAATTCCCTTTGTCTCACGATAGTTTACTTATCCGAGGTTTTGATCGTCGGTATCTCTGCATACCTAGTTCAAACTCGTTACTGATAAGTACTCTTTTCTCGTTCCCGTGATATGTGATCCCTTGTGAGCCAGTCACATGCTTGCAAACTAATTGGATGGCATTCCACCGAGATGGCCCAGAGTATATCTATCCGTCATATGGATGGACAAATCCCACTCTTGATCCATGTGTCTCAACCCATACTTTCCGAACACTCAATGCCATATTTATAGCCACCCAGTTACGGTGTGGTGTTTTATGTCATCAAAGCATCCTTCCGGTGATGGTGATAAGCATGATCTCATGGTTGAAGGAATTAGGTTACTATGTATCAGAAAGCTTATAGCAATTGAACTATTAAAATGACTTGATCTTTATGCTACGCTTATCTATAGGAGTATGTCCATCATATCATTCTCCTAATGATATGACCTTGTTATTAACAACATATCAAATGTTCATGATCAAGAAACCATGATCATCTATTTATCAACAGGCTAGTATTATAAAGAGGCTTTACTAGGGACTCTAATTTAGTTTACAAATCACACAAGTATTAATGTTTCTGGTTAATACTGTTATAGCATGAATGTAAACATTTATCATAAACACAAAGATATAATAATAACTACATTTATTATTGCCTCTAGGGCATATCTCCAACAGTCTCCCACTTGCACTAGAGTCAACTAATCTAGATTACATGGTAATATACCGAACACCCATGGCAGTTTGGTGTTGGTCATGTTTTGCCCTCGGGAGAGGTTTAGTCAACGGATCCGCCACATTCAGATATGTGTGTACTTTGCAAATCTTTATGTCACCATCTTGGACATGTTCTTGAATATCGTGAAAACGTAGCTTGATATGCTTCAGCTTCTTGTGTGACCTTGGTTCTTGCGCATTGGCTATGGCGCCCATGTTATCATAGTAGATAGACATTGGGTCCAGCGCACTTGGAACCACACCGAGCTCTGTAATGAACTCCTTCATCCATATCGCTTCTTGTGAAGCCTCTGAAGTAACTATGTATTCCGATTCAGTTGAAGATCTCGCCACAACGCTTTGCTTTGCACTCCTCTAGCTAACTGCTGCACCATTCAAAGTAAATACGTATCTAGATTGATATTTAGAATCGTCTGGATCGGTGTTCCAACTAGCATCGGTGTAACCATTAACAACGAGTTGTTCATCACCTCCATAAGAAAGAACTATATCCTTAGTTCTTCTCAAGTACTTAAGGATGTTTTTGACCGCTGTCCAATGATCCACTCCTGGATCACTTTGATATCTGCTAGTCAAACTAATAGCATATGCAATGTCGGGTCTAGTACATAGCATGGTACATTAGAGAACCTATGGCTGAGGCATAGGGAGTCTTACTCATCCTTTCTCTATCTTCTGCCGTTGCTAGACTTTGAGTTTTACTCAAGGTCGTATTGGGCAACATGGGCAAGAACCCTTTCTTGCTATCTTCCATTCCAAACCTCTTTAGAACTTTGTCCAAATATGTACTTTGTGACAATGATATTAGGCGTCTTGATCTATCTCTATAAATCTTTATGCCTAATATATAAGCTGCTTCGCCAAGATCTTTCATTAAAAAACTATTATTCAAATATTCCTTGACACTATTAAGAAGGTCTACATCATTCCCAATAAAAAATATGTCATCTACATATAGTATTAAGAATGCTACAGAGCTCCCACTCACTTTCTTGTAAATACAAGCTTCTCCATAAGTTTGTATAAAACCAAAACTTTTGATTACCTTATCAAAACGTTGATTCCAACTTCGGGATGCTTGCTTCAATCCATATATGGACCATTGAAGTTTGCATACCTTGTTAGCATCTTTAGGATCGACAAAACCTTTGGGTTGCATCATATACAACTCTTCATCAATGTCCCCATTGAGGAACGCCGTTTTGACATCCATCTGCCATATCTCATAATCATAATATGCAGCGATTGCTAACATAATCCTTACAGACTTTAGCTTCGCTACCGGCGAGAAAGTCTCATCGTAGTCAACTCCTTGAATTTGTCGAAACCCTTTTGCGACAATTCGAGATTTATAGACAGGAACATTACCATCAGCATCTGTTTTCTTCTTGAAAATCCATTTGTTCTCGACAGCCTTCCGGCCATCCGGTAAGTCCACCAAAGTCCACACTTGGTTTTCGTACATGGATCCAATCTCGGATTTCATGGATTTTTGCCATTTATTGGAATCTGGGCTCATCATCGCTTCCTCATATGTCGCAGGGTCATCGGTGTTGTCCACCAACATGACACTCATAACGGGATCATACCAATCAGGAGTGGTACGAGTTCTCGTTGACCTGCGAGGCTCTGTAGCAACTTCAACTGAAGCTTCATGATCATCATCATTAGCTTCCTCTCTTATTGGTGTAGGAGCCACAGGAACTACTTCCGGTGTTGCACTACTCGCAAGTTCGAGAGAAGGTTCAACAACCTCGTCGAGTTCTACTTTCCTTCCAGTCACTTCTTTCAAGAGAAATTCCTTCTCTAGAAAGGACACATTCTTGGCAACGAATATTTTGCCCTCGGATCTATGATAGAAGGTATACCCAATAGTTTCCTTCGGGTATCCTATGAAGACGCATTTTTCCGCTTTGGGTTCAAGCTTGTCCGGCTGTAACTTCTTTACATAGGCTTCGCAACCCCAAAATTTAAGGAACGACAATTTAGGTTTCTTTCCAAACCATAATTCATACGGTGTCGTTTCAACAGATTTAGATGGTGCCCTATTTAAAGTGAATGCGGCTGTTTCTAATGCATAACCCCAAAACGATAGCGGTAAATCTGTAAGTGACATCATAGAACGAACCATATCTAAGAGAGTTCGATTACGACGTTCAGACACACGATTACGCTGTGGTGTTCCCGGCGGTGTCAATTGTGAAAGTATTCCACGTTTCTCCAAATGCTCGCCAAACTCGTAACTTAGATATTCACCTCCACGATCAGAACGTAGAAATTTAATCTTCTTGTTATGTTGATTCTCTACCTCACTTTGAAATTCCTTAAACTTCACGAAAGTTTCGGACTTATGTTTCATGAAATAGATATACCCATATCTACTCAAGTCATCCGTGAAGGTAAGAACATAACGATAACCACCGCGCGACGCTACACTCATTGGACCACACACATCGGTATGTATGATTTCCAACAAGTCCGTAGCTCGCTCCATCATACCAGAAAATGGAGTCTTAGTCATTTTACCCATCAGACATGCTTCGCATCTTTCAAGTGATTCGAAATCAAGTGATTCAAGAAGTCCATCGGAATGGAGTTTCTTCATACGGTTCACTCCAAGGTGACCAAGACGAAAGTGCCACATATAGGTTGAGTTATCTCTCAATTTCAAACGTTTAGCCTCAATGTTATTTATGTGTGTATTACTATAATCGAGATTCAATAAGAATAGACCATCTATCAAACGTGCATGTGCATAAAACATATTACTCATATAAATCGAACAACCATTATTCTCGGACTTAAACAAGTAACCGTCTCGCAATAAACAAGTTCCAGATATAATGTTCATGCTTAACGCAGACACCAAATAACAATTATTTAAGTATAAAACTAATCCCAATGGTAGATGAAGAGTTAGCGTGCCGACTGCGATCACATCAACCTTTGATCCATTTCCAACACGCATCGTCACCTCGTTTTTCGCTAGCTTCCGTTTATTCTGCAGCACCTATTTCGAGTTACAAATATGAGCAACCGAACCAGTATCAAATACCCAGGCACTACTACGAGTACTAGTGAGATACACATCAATAACATGTATATCGGATATACCTTTCTTCTTGATGTTGCCGTTCTTCAAATCCGCCAAGTACTTTGGTCAATTCCGCTTCCAGTGACCCTCTTGCTTGCAGTAAAAGCACTCAGTATCAGGCTTAGGTCCAGCCTTGGTCTTCTTCGCTGGTGCGGCAACTTTCTTACCGCCCTTCTTGAAGTTTCCATTTTGCTTAGACTTGCCTTTCTTGAATTTGGTGGTCTTATTGACCAACGGCACTTGGTGCTCTTTCTTGATCTCCACTTCTGCACATTTCAACATGGAGAAGAGTTCTGGCAACGTCTTGTCCATGTTTTGCATATTGTAGTTCGTCACAAATTTCTTGTAACTTGGTGGTAGTGATTGGAGGACACGGTGAATCCCCAAATAATTAGGAATCACTATACCCAAACTTTGGAGTTTGTTTGCGTGTCCAGACATCTTAAGCACATGCTCACTGACGGAGCTGCCCTCTTCCATCTTATAGTTAAAGAACTTTTCAGAAGCCTCATAACTCTCAACTGCCGCGTGAGCCTCAAATATCATTTTGAGTTCACGGACAATATCATGTGGGTCATGGTTCTCAAACCTTTCTGAAGCTCCAATTCCAAACCATACAAGATAGAACACTGAACTATGGAGTACTGATTCTTCCGAGTGAGGTAAACATTCTTTACTTCATCGGTAGCATCAGCTGCAGGCGGGTCACCGAGCGGTGCATCCAGCACATAGGTCAAATTACCAGCATTGAGGACAATCCTCAAATTGTGGAACCAATCCGCGAAGTTGCTTCCATTGTTTTTCAACTTTTCTTTCTCTAGGAACGCATTAAAATTGATGGTAGGGGCCGCCATTGATCTACAACATATTTGCAATAGTTTAGACTAAGTTTATGACAAATTGAGTTCTAATTAATAGTTAAATTAATCTAGGTGAACTCCCACTCAAAACAATATCCCTCACATTGTTTTAGTGATCACACGAACCAAATCCACCACATGAAAACCGATCATCACGAGAGTTACAATCAACATGTTCATCATATCTACTATATGACTCATGCTTTACCTTTCGGTGATCCGTGTTCCGAGACCATGTATGTACATGCTAGGCTCGTCAAGATCAAACCTTAGCTTCTGCATGAGAAAATCTGGCTTGCTCATGTTGTATACACTCGTAGAATCTAACACACCCGATCATCACGTGGTGCTTCGAAACAACGAGCTTTAGCAACGGTGCTTACTAAGGATGAACACTTTAAAACTTGAAATTTATGTGCTTGAGGGATCATCTTATAATGCTACCGTCGTTTAACTAAGAAATACAATATGCATAAAGGATTAACATCACATGCAATTCATAATATGTGATATGATATGGCCTTTCTTCTTGTGCTTCTGATATCCATCTTCAATCACGAACATGATCTCCATCATCACCGGCATAGCGTCAAGGTCAATGGTGTCGTTTCATTATTGTCGTCCACCAGCTTCAACTATTAAAACTACTTTGAATAGACACGCGGGTCTTAACAGAATTTAAAGACAACCATATGGCTCCTGCCGGTTGCCAACTTACAATAAGGAACATTGCATACATCAAATATAATCACAATCATGGCCATATCACATCACAGCACACCCCAGCAAAACAAAGTTAGACGCCTCTAATTTTCTTTGCATATTTTACGTGGTTTGGGGCTTTCAATAAGTGTCGATCTAACTTACGAACAAGAACCACAACATTGCTGTTTGAACTATCAAGTGCCCGTTATAAATTGGATCTATACTATGATGGGAGAGACAGGCACCCGCAAAGCCACTTATGCAATACAAGTTGCATGTTGAGCGTGTAGCAAGTCTCATGAACGATGTCATGTAAGGTTAGCCCGGGCCGCTTCATCCCATCATACCGCAAGATGCAAAGTACACAACAAGAAGAAATTGATAATAAAAGCACCACCACCCACAGTGACCATTGTGTTCTACTCATGCAACAGATCTATATATAGACACGACTCTGATACCACTGTAGGGGTTCGTAGCATGGAAAACAAAAAAAAATTACCGCATGCAAACAAACAAGCCAAGATATATCTACTAGATTGTAGAAACGAGTCGATAGAGGAACTTACCCTCGAAGATTCTAAAGCGGTTAACGAGAGCAGATTCTTGTGGGTAATGTAGTCGTACTCTTGCCGATCTCAAGATCGCGTAGACGATCCTACCGGCGCTGCATTCCGACAGCGCTTCCGCAGACAGTCACACGTTCGGTACTCGATGAATACCTTCCTCTCCCTTGTTCCAGCAGGCAGCGGAGGTTGTAGCACTCTCCTCGCGATTCCGGCAGCACGACGGCGTGGTACCGGAAGTAGAGGGGAGATCTCGCAGGGCTACGCCTTAAGCCGGAGCGAGTATGGTGGACTATGAGAGAGGCCTTGGTGATCTAGGGTTTAGAGGGCACCAAGGGGAGAGTGTAGCCGGCGGCTAGGGTTTGGGGATCACCCCAACTCGCTGAGTTGGAGGTGCCCTAGGCAGCGGCTCAAGGAGGTGGTGGCGCCGGCGGCTTGGGGTTAGGGTTTTGGGTGTGAGGGGTAGGGAGCGCCCTACCCCTCCTTATATAGGTGGAGGGTGGTAAGTTGGGAGGAGGGAGTCCTCCCCCAACTCGGCCTCCTTGGCTGGCGGGTGGAGGGAGGAGGACTTCCTCCCCAAGTAGGTTTCCTACTCTCCCTCCACCAAGCAAACTTGCCGTTTGACTTTTTCAAATTGGCGTTTGACTTTCAAACTAGGATTTGATTTCTCCCTTTATTTTTCCCAGCCAAGTGACCTAGTACATGATGCAACCATTCCATATTGTCATGACACATTCATGTACCCTTCCCCTCCGGAGTGCCGGACCTTCTGGACCCTTCTAGAACATTCCCAGTGAAAACATCGGAATCATTCCCCAACTCCGAAACAGGACTTTCCTTATATGAATCTTATTCTCCGTATCTCCTCGTGATATCCCGGATCCCATCCGAGACTCCGAACAACATTCGGTCTCTTACTCATCATTCCATAACTACTCAACAACATCGAATCCTTAAGTGTGTCTCCCTACGGTTCGTGAATTATGCGGACATGATCGAGACACCTCTCCGATCAATAACCAATAGAGGAATCTAGAAATTCATATGGCTCCCACATATTTCTACGATTACTTTGCGATCGAATGAACCACTTACATACGATACCAATTTCCCTTTGTCTCACGATAGTTTACTTATCCGAGGTTTTGATCCTCGGTATCTCTGCATACCTAGTTCAACCTCGTTACTGATAAGTACTCTTTTCTCGTTCCCGTGATATGTGATACCTTGTGAGCCAGTCACATGCTTGCAAGCTAATTGGATGACATTCCACCGAGATGGCCCAGAGTATATCTATCTGTCATATGGATGGACAAATCCCACTCTTGATCCATGTGTGTCTCAACCCATACTTTCCGAACACTCAATGACATCTTTATAGCCGCCCAGTTACGGTGTGGTGTTTGATGTCATCAAAGCATCCTTCCGGTGATGGTGATAAGCATGATCTCATGGTCGAAGGAATTAGGTTACTATGTATCAGAAAGCTTATAGCAATTGAACTATTAAAATGACTAGATCTTTATGCTACGCTTATCTATAGGAGTATGTCCATCATATCATTCTCCTAATGATATGACCTTGTTATTAACAACATCTCAAATGTTCATGATCAAGAAACCATGATCATCTATTAATCAACAAGCTAGTATTATAAAGAGGCTTTACTAGGGACTCTAATTTAGTTTACAAATCACACAAGTATTAATGTTTCTGGTTAATACTGTTATAGCATGAATGTAAACATTTATCATAAAAACAAAGATATAATAATAACTACATTTATTATTGCCTCTAGGGCATATCTCCAACAGAAAGTCACATAAAATTAAACAGAGAACAGATATAACTAGAAATTCACATAAATTTAAAAGAGGCCACATATTGATCTCCAGATTACAATATTACAAATTAATAATTGAATATTTAGATTAAACATAGGCCATATTTTAGCTAATTAATCATCATCGACGACCTCCACCGACGTGCCATATGCTTCCATGATGCCCGACCACTCTAGCTCATCGCCGGGCTCGTGGATGGGCGGTGGAGGCAGGGTCGGCTCGATCGGCAAAGAATCTGCCTATGTCTCGACCTCCTCCTAGTTGATGGAGCCGGAGCTATTGGACTCGGCGGACTCTGGTTTGACGACATCGGTGTGGACAGACTCCAACGATGCACGATGCGCAATGGAGGGATTTGAGGGCAAATACCACGGTCCATGGTGGGAGATCAGGGTGGGGAAGGATCCCACAAAGCAGATCTAGAAGGGGGTGGCCGGAGACGGAGGGGATAGTGTGCCTCCGTGGGGTTGATGTCGCCGGCGGTTGCTATATGTATATTGTGGGTCTTGGGGAAGAAAACTGGGAGTGGTCCCCGTTTTCTCCCAGGGCCCGCATTATATAGGTCGACGAGCCTCATCGGAATTTCCGGTGGGACACCGGAAGTTCCGATGACCCGGAAGTTCCACGCTTAGGCGGTAGTAGCCGAGTCTGGGAGAAGTTCCAGAGAGCTTCTCACTGATCGGTACTACCGGCGTCTGGCCAGAAGTTCCGGTGACGCCAGAAACACCTTCCCAGGTTTGGAAAAAGGCAAGGAAGAACTTGTGCAGGGAATAGAAGGGGCTAGAGGAAAAGAACAAGGCCTGGGATAGAGAGTACAAACCATGAAGAACCAAAATACAAACAAGACAAAAAACACCAAAAACCAACAAGACAAGAAGGAAAACATGCAAGAAACACAAAGAGTCGATGGCTGAGGCCACCTTATATATGAGTCTATTTGGCTTGACACCGCGAAGATATATATTGGCTTCATTACCAAAACTCAACAGTGAAGCTCAAATGGCCTCCTTAAATACTATAGAGGATGAATACTTTAATGTGTGCATAATAGGGTAAGTGTTGGTTCATAAGAGGAACTACACTACCCCTAAGTCTATGCGTACATCCAAACAATATTCATTGAGACATGGGTAGGAGTGCAAGGTACTCAAGCCACATTGCTTGAATCTATGATATGTAGCTCATGCCTTAACTCCCGAAACCTTGCTTCATCAAGAGGCTTCATGAATATATCCACAAGATTGGCCTTGGTGGGAACATACTCCAATGAAATGTCTCCTCTTGCAACATGGTCCCGAATGAAATGATGACGAATCTCAATATACTTGGCCCGGTTGTGTTGCATGGGATTGTGAGCAATGGCAATGGCACTCTCATTGTCACAAAGAAGAGGCACCTTGTCAAAATATAGTACAAGATCCTTCAAAGTTTGGTTCATCCATAACACTTGAGCACAACAAATCGCTGCGGAAATGTACTTAGCTTCAGCATTGGACATAGACAACAGTTTTGATTCTTTGAGGACCAACACATCAAGGATCTTCCAAGAAATTGACAAGCACCAGAGGTTGACTTCCTTTCCACCTTGTCTCCTGCCCAATCCGAGTTTGTGTAACTGTTGCCTGTCAAAACTCACCGGCGATCAGCGACGAGCAACACGAAGAGCCGGGAGGCTCCCAGAACTGCTGGTGGGCCCTGGTCCCTCGGGCAACGGCCCGCAAAACTCCGGCACACGTCCTGGCTTGGTTCGAGGGCGTGCCACCTGACCTATACCTGATCAGGAAGGTGATGGATTGCTCCGATTGGTTTCCTGCATGGTAAACAAGTATACGTAAAATTCGAGCCGTGACCGGCTCCCAGGTTTCCCTGTGAATCGGCTCCTAGAGCCGATTAACCCATGGTTCTGCATTAGATCTATGATAACATGGGGTTTTGCTTCATCAATACAAGTTAAATCGATCTACGATAGTTTAACGTTTTCACTGCATAATTGGAACGTCCTACACGTAATTGAGCCTGGTAGATATAAAAGATGATGGAAAACTAACCCTAGAGAAGGCCTAAAAACCAACATAAAGTCAATTCCCGGAACAACTCCTCTTGGATTGGTAAACCATATCTTACATATCACTGGATCGTTCAACCCGTTTGCAAGGCCTGATCATGTAGATATCAAACTAAACCTTGGAGAACAAGGCACAACTATAACAGATCAAATCGACTTAAATAAAGATCAAGCAAGATGCCACCCTTACACCCGAGAAAAGGTGCAAAGGCGGCGAGATAGCTAGAGGCAGCAAAACTAAACAATCATAGCGAAAAGTACTGTTGCTAGCCTACACAAATCTATGATAATAGTACTACTCGCCATCAACAAGGCTTCAGTACGAGTAACACCAAACAACGCATAAGTAAATACTGCCTAGATCGCAAGATGCGATCTAGGCAGCATGGCACTTACCCGAGAAAAACCCTAGAAACAAGGGGTGGCGATGCGCCGAGATTGTGTTTGTTGTGAACGTGATTGTCCTCCTTTTCTCGATAACCTTAGGTACATATTTATAGTCCGGAGACTCTCTACTTTTGGAATAACTCTACAATTCTATCTTTACCTAAATTGAAACGGAACCTAAACTAACACGAAACCTACTATGATACAAGATACACGGGCAATTTAGCCCAAATCCACGCACTAGGCCGATCCAACAACACGTTGAATATACGCATCTTCCAAGCCCATTTTGATCACGGCCCATCCCCTTCTCTGGCCAAAATATGGCGATAACACATGCCCACCTGGTTTTGGCAATGATAATTCCAAAACCACTCTGTGTTTTTTCTTCTCCTCTCCTGGGTTTTTTTGTATCGGGTTGCGCGTTGACAGAATGCGTGGCAGAACAGAATCGTCACGCTACCCCTTCATCATGATGCCCTGTCTTCTCACCTCCTTCGCACTGCATGATTTGACAATTTTGGCAGTGCAATCTGGGAAACCGCTATGGCATTGAACCGTCTCTCTACTATTCCCCTTATTTAAATCCACCTAAGCAGTTCGCAATCCCCATCTGCCTCCAACAGCCAAAAAACTCTTCTTCCTCCGCCGAAAAAACCTTGTTTCTTCGCCATGGCCTCCTCTGCTTCCTCTGGCCTGTCCTCCCACGCCTCCAACTCAATGAGTGACCGAGAGCCAACGCCGGAGCACCCGCCAATGGCGGCGTACAACACTCTCGCCCCACAATGGTGGGACGAGAGGGGTTGGGATTTCGCCGTTTGGTCGGAGGACGACGCGTCCTTAACCGACGGCGAAGAAGACCTGCAGTTCCTTGCTGATGGGGAACTGGAGGCAGACAGCATCGACGACGCCATGTCCTGGGACGGCGTCGACTCCTCCGACGAGGAGGAGGAAGAGGAGGACACCTCCTCCGAGGAGTACCAGCCGGTGAAGTACTTCCGCGCCGGGTCAGACGAAGACACCGAAGACGATGACGAGGACGAGGAGGCTCCTGCTGGCTTCTTCAGCAGCAGCAGCGAAGACGACGCCGGTAGCAGCGCTGAGGATAGCGCACAAGACGGCGGCGATGACAGCGACGACGACCTCGGCCTAGATTAGGAACCAATAGTAGTAGTAGTAGTAGTAGTAGTAATAAGCTCCCTTTTGTAATCAATCGTCCTTTTGTAAGCAATCATCTTTTGAATGAATGATAGTCTGGGGAATCCCGAACCTATGAATGACGTGCTCTTTCACAAAATCGACAACATCCTTTGAAATTACTGACTTCATAGGGACGGCTTCCACCCACTTGGTGAAATAATCCGTGATGGCCAAGATCCACATGTGGCCCTTGCTTGACGGAGGATTGATCTTGCCGATCATATCCATGCCCCAACCTCGGAATGGCCAAGGCTTGATGATGGGATTCATTGCTGACGCGGGTACCATCTGGATTTTCCAAATCTCTGACATGCTTGACACCCTTTGTAGTACTTAAAACAGTCCTCGAGCATGGTAGGCCAATAAAACCCTGATCGCCTGATCAACCACTTCATCTTATGAGCCGATTGGTGAGTTCCACAGGCGCCTTCGTGTACCTCATGTAGGAGCCGATTGGCCTCGGCTGTCCCCAGACATTTGAGCAATAACCCCTCAAGAGTCCTGTAAAACATGTCGTCCCCAATGAGCACATACTTCATGGCCTTGTATCTTATCCGTTTAGGTGCCCCCCGAGCCGAATCCTTCAAGTAATTGAAGATATCGGCTCTCCAGTCGTCTGCGTCCAGGAATTGCACCTGAACATCGGCTCCCTCTGCTACGTCCTTGTAGCCTGAAGCCATTTGTGCAAGATCGTTTGCTTCGGTATTCTGCGATCGCGGGATCCAGGTGAAGTTTATGTATCGGAACTGTGCCATCCGCTCACGGCATTGCATCCATAATGGGAAGAGCGATTCACTCTCACACTTATATTCCTCCGTGAGTTGAGAAATCACCAGCTTGGAGTCTCCAAAAATTTCCACTGCTTCCGCTCCAGCTTCGATGAGCAACTCCATTCCCTTGCGTATCGCCTCATACTCAGCTACATTGTTGGTGCGAGAGGTAGACAATCTGATGGAGAAGGAAAATGTTGCCCCCCGGGGCGACACGAGTAAAATGCCGATGCCGCAGCCATCGTCACAAACTGATCCGTCGAAAAACATAGCCCACGCTCTTATGGACAGTGCTGCTATGTTGGTGTTGATCCTTTCAGCAATAAGATCGGCCAACGCCTGTCCCTTAACTGCTTTCGCGGGTTGATACCGGATGTCAAACTCTGATAATGCAAATATCCATTTGCCCAGTCGGCCTTTTAGCATAGGAGCCGACAGCATGTGCTTTATGACGTCTGATTTGCATATGATGATGATCTCTGCTGATAGCAAAATATGGCGCAGCTTGGTGCAGGTGAAAAACAGGCAGAGGCATAACTTCTCAATATCAGGATACCTTGTCTCTGCGTCCAACATCCTCCTGCTTATGTAAAATACGACTCGCTCCAGCCCATCATAAACCTGCACCACCACCGAGGCGATGGACGTGTCAGCTACTGACAGGTAAATGTAGAACGGTCTGTCCGGCTGGGGTGGAACCAACACTGGCGGCTTCGTCAGATATTCTTTGATCTCGTCAAAGGCTCGCTGTTGTTCTGCCCCCCAGCGGAATTCCTCGTCAGATTTAATTTTTACTAGTCCCATGAACGGCTCTATCCTTCCTGACAGATTGGAGATGAATCTTCTGACGAAGTTGATCTTGCCGATGAGAGACTGCAGTTCTCTCTTTGTGGTGGGTGGCTTCATTGTTCGCACTGCCTCCTGACTTTTCAGGCCGATCTCAATCCCGCGTTCATGGACCAAGAAACCCAAGAACTGACCGGCCGTTACCCCGAAGGCGCACTTCTTTGGGTTCATCCGTAATCCGAATTTTCTCGTTCGGTCCAGTACGCGTTGCAGATCGCCCAAGTGTCCTTCTACTGAGGCAGACTTGACCACTACGTCATCGATATAAATTTCCACCAGTTTGCCGATCAGATCATGGAAAATGTAGTTCATGGCTCTTTGGTACGTGGCACCAGCATTTTTCAGTCTAAACATCATGACAACGTATTCAAACAAACCCACCGAGCCTGGTACTCTGAACGCAGTCTTGTGTATGTCTTCTGGAGCCATAAAAATTTGGTTGTAACCG
Organism: Avena atlantica; assembly: GCA_910589765.1. Lineage (NCBI taxonomy): Eukaryota > Viridiplantae > Streptophyta > Magnoliopsida > Poales > Poaceae > Avena > Avena atlantica. The sequence goes on along the minus strand of OU342735.1, from coordinate 488,763,572 downwards.
GCATTTCCATCCATAAAGCTCAAGATCTTATGGCCAGCCGCTGCGTTGATTAACGTTTCTGCCACCGGCATTGGGTACTCATCCTTTGGGGTAGCTCTATTGAGGTCCCGAAAATCTATGGCGACACGCCAACGGCCATCCTTTTTCTCTACAGGTACGATACTAGAAATCCATTCAGCATACCTGCATGGCCTGATTAAATCGGCTGCCAACATTTTCTCGATCTCCTTCTTGACTTTTTCTAGAATTTCGGCCTTCATCTGTCGTGCCCGCTGCTGGAACGGCCGGAATCCTTTTTTAAGCGGGAGTCGATGCTCAATGATGCTCCTGTCTAACCCGGGCATCTCTGTATAGTCCCAGGCGAAGCAGTCTGGATATTGTTTTAACAGGGCTATCATCGGATCCCGCAGACTCGGGTCCAACCTTTTGCTGATAAAAGTTGGTCGTGGCTTATCCCCAGGACCAATATCGATCTCTTCTAGTTCATCAGTCGATGTAAACCCATACCCTAGCTTTCCGTCACCTGTCAAGTCGATGTTAAGCACAGGGCAAACAGTAGGTGAGGTTGACAAAAATAATTTGGGCCGATTGCCTGAATCGGCCCCCTTTTTTGTTGCATTAGTCAAGGACGGTTTACACCTTATGGTTTTACAATGGCAGGGAATCTCCCTGCTACGACTACATGATCTGCTTGTCGTAAGATTGCTGAGTTTTGTTTTTTGTGGCCGGTCGCAGGGATCGGCCGTACCACGCACCGTCGTGGACTTTGCTACTCCGTCAGGCCGGTGGATAAGACCAGCCTCACCCCGTTTTTTGTAGCCTCGATGCGTTCGCATCCGTCTAGACTGATTCCAGAGATCGGCTCTTGGTCTTCTGCTTCCCAGACGTTCATGCCAGCAATGGAGACCTCGACAGAATCGTCTGCGTGAATGACTTCTACCTCATCTCCATCCCACTGTATCAGGCACTGGTGCATCGTGGATGGGATGCAGCAGTTAGCATGAATCCAATCTCTCCCTAACAGGACAGCGTAGGTGCTTTTGCTGTCCACGACGAAGAATGACGTAGGGACGGTTTTTCTGCCTACGGTCAGGTCCACGTTCAGTACACCTCGTGTTTTGAAGTCTGGCCGTTGAAGTCGCTCAAAGTGACGTTGGTTTTGATCAGATCTGCAGTGGAGCGTCCCAAACGCCGTAGCATGGAGTATGGCATGATATTGACTGCCGCTCCGGTGTCCACCAACATCTTGGTGACAGGTTGCCCATTGATGTAACCTCGTAGGTACAGGGCTTTCAGATGCTTGTAACCCTTCTCACGCGGCTTCTCGAAAATAACCGGCCGTGGGCCGCAGTCTAACTGTGCCACTGGTAGCTCGTTGGTTCTTGGTGCGCAGAATTCTGACGGAAGTATGAACACCATGTTTGTGCCAGCCCATGTCTTCGCATCGGCTTTTACCGGTTTGGGGCGCCACTCCTTCCTTCTCGGGTGATCTTCCGTTTCCAAAGTCTGCCTCACTTTGACGGCCAGATCAGGCCGTGCTTTCTTTAAAGCGTGGAGATACTGCGCTTCGGCTTCCTCCAAGTTACGTAGCCGCTGCACTCTGCGCTTTTGGGTGTGTCTGAGTCCATCGGGACACCACCTTGGACGGTGATACCTGTCTTCTTCTTTGTCGTCCCTTGGCTTCCTGAGGACGTTTGCTCGAGCGGATTCCTTGTAACGGCTCTGAGGTGGGAGGGGCCCTAGACGTTGGAACACCGAAACTGGCTCCGTGTCCTCCTTCTGCTGTCCACATGCCGGGCAGTTGTCGACTGTAGGTAACCGGCTCATGCCCGTGTCCCAGAAATATTTGAAGAAGGGACAATCCCAATGTTTGTCTGCACCTTCTTTTTCTTTTGACGGTCCCCTAGCGAGGTGCTCATATCCCTCATCGTCTCGATCGCGCCAGCGCCGTTGGTCATACTGACGCTCATACTTGTTAAGGAGATGCGTGGAATGTGGCTTCTGATACCGCACCCTCCTCACCTGTTCCTCTGTTAAGTACCGCCTGTCATTGTGGCCGGGCCGGTCGCATGGACCAGCCTCCTTTCTTTCTTTGCCCCGAGAGTGACCACCTTCCTCCTTGTACGTGTCATGGTGGTACCCAGACCCTGCCATATTAACACCGAACGAAAAGTCCAGCTGACGCCTCGCGGAGCGACTGAGTTCTACCATGTTGACGCCGGGAAACGGGTTTGTGTCCACTTTCATGGCGAACTGCCCAAGGATCAGACGGCCTTGTTCTATCGCCATTTGGATTTGGCGACGTAACTCTTTGCAATCATTGGTGGTGTGGGTGAACGAGTGATTCCACTTGAAGTATGGTCTCCCGTTCATTTCCTGAGCCGTGGGGATTTTATGGCCTTCGGGTAACCTCAGCTGCTTCTCCTTCAGCAGTAAATCGAATATCTGCTCGGCTTTGCTCACATCGAAGTCGAACCCTTTTGTAGGCCCTTGCTGTTTCACCCATTTGCAGGACACAGGATCTGCCCCTCGAGCCCATTCGGCTACGGCCACTTCCTGGTCTTGTGTAGGATCATCTTCTTCCGCATCGACCAGGCCTATCGGACGTTTGAATTTGTCATGGTACAACTCAGGGTGGCGCTGTTCATACATCGTCAGTTTCTGGGCCATGTGCGCCAATGAGTTGTACTCCACTTGGAAAGCCAGATCCTTGATGGGTGCTAAGAGACCTAACACTGCCAGCTCGACTGCTTCCTTCTCAGTTAAACGAGCTGAGTAACATCGGTTCTTGACGGTCCTGAAGCGCTGGATGTATTCGGCTACAGTTTCTCCCCGCTTCTGCCGCACCTGCGCCAGGTCTGCAATGCCAGCCTCAGTAGCCTCTGAATGGTACTGGATGTGGAACTGCTCTTCTAGTTGCTTCCAGGTATGGATTGAATCAGGTGGCAGCGAGGTGTACCACCCAAAGGCTGGTCCTGTCAGAGATTGCGCAAAATATCTTACGCGCATCTGATCCGATGCCGAAATCATGCCTAGCTGTGCCAGGTATCGGCTTATGTGCTCGATCGAGCTTGACCCTTCTGACCCGCTGAACCTTGAGAACTCAGGGAGCCGATACTTGGGTGGCAGCGGAATCAGATCAAACTCGTTGGGGTACGGCTTTGAATAGCCGATCGTCCTTCTCTTCGGCACGAAGCCGAACTGGTCCCTCAGGATGGTACTGATTTGCTCCACTGTTTGAGCTGGAGGGGCTAGATTCTCATGGCTTGTTCCAGTGGCATACTTGGCTAGCCACGCCTGTTTGTCAGCGTCCATCCCAGACATCGCTGCTCCAGACACGCCTGCCCCTGAAGATACTGCCCCAGGAACCCCTGCCGCAGAAACTCCTGCGGTTGCAATCTGTTTGGTGCGTGTCAGGTTATTGCAGTCCGGCACGTAGGCGCATATGTATCCGTGTGGGATTTCCTTAGGTGGCTCAAACAGGAATTGGCAATCGCCTGGGTCGCCTCCAGCCTTTTAGACGACATAAGCCGCTGCTCCTGGCGGCTCTGGAGCTGCAAGTGTGAATGGCAGCTGTGGCCTGGTCTGGAGCGGTCTTTCTCCCTGGTGAGTCCCCAGAGTAGGCCCCGTCGGAGAATACTGATGTTTCATGATCTCCTGAACTACGCGAACCGCGACCCGTTCGAAAGCGTTCACCAAGCTCTCCGAATGGCGGTGCAGAGAATGAGCCACAATGTAGTTGACTTCCTGTCGCAGAGCTCTGGTACGCTCCTCCGAAGGAACAGACAGATCCACCTCGTCAAGAGCACCCTCGGCGGAGAACCCTCTCCACTTGATGCCATGCTTACGGGTCCTCTCGAAAGAGCCGATGAGATCGGCTTCGAAGAGATTTCTGATCTCATCATACTTCGCCTTGTGCTCTTCAGGCAGCTCGTCGTACGTGACTGGTCTGCTCTCCATCGCAGCGTCGGATGTTGATGTAGACGTTGTTGAACGTCCCACCGGGCGTGCCAGAATGTGTTGCCTGTCAAAACTCACCGGCGAGCAGCGACGAGCAACACGAAGAGCCGGGAGGCTCCCAGAATTGCTGGTGGGCCCTGGTCCCTCGGGCAACGGCCCGCAAAACTCCGGCACACGTCCTGGCTTGGTTCGAGGGCGTGCCACCTGACCTATACCTGATCAGGAAGGTGATGGATTGCTCCGATTGGTTTCCTGCATGGTAAACAAGTATACGTAAAATTCGAGCCGTGACCGGCTCCCAGGTTTCCCTGTGAATCGGCTCCTAGAGCCGATTAACCCATGGTTCTGCATTAGATCTATGATAACATGGGGTTTTGCTTCATCAATACAAGTTAAATCGATCTACGATAGTTTAACGTTTTCACTGCATAATTGGAACGTCCTACACGTAATTGAGCCTGGTAGATATAAAAGATGATGGAAAACTAACCCTAGAGAAGGCCTAAAAACCAACATAAAGTCAATTCCCGGAACAACTCCTCTTGGATTGGTAAACCATATCTTACATATCACTGGATCGTTCAACCCGTTTGCAAGGCCTGATCATGTAGATATCAAACTAAACCTTGGAGAACAAGGCACAACTATAACAGATCAAATCGACTTAAATAAATATCAAGCAAGATGCCACCCTTACACCCGGGAAAAGGTGCAAAGGCGGCGAGATAGCTAGAGGCAGCAAAACTAAACAATCATAGCGAAAAGTACTGTTGCTAGCCTACACAAATCTATGATAATAGTACTACTCGCCATCAACAAGGCTTCAGTACGAGTAACACCAAACAACGCATAAGTAAATACTTCCTAGATCGCAAGATGCGATCTAGGCAGCATGGCACTTACTCGAGAAAAACCCTAGAAACAAGGGGTGGCGATGCGCCGAGATTGTGTTTGTTGTGAACGTGATTGTCCTCCTTTTCTCGATAACCTTAGGTACATATTTATAGTCCGGAGACTCTCTACTTTTGGAATAACTCTACAATTCTATCTTTACCTAAATTGAAACGGAACCTAAACTAACACGAAACCTACTATGATACAAGATACACGGGCAATTTAGCCCAAATCCACGCACTAGGCCGATCCAACAACACGTTGAATATACGCATCTTCCAAGCCCATTTTGATCACGGCCCATCCCCTTCTCTGGCCAAAATATGGCGATAACAGTAACCAATGAGATCAAAGCTGGCTCCCATGGGGTACGACAACCCAAAGTTTGGGGTATGAACAAAATATCGAAAGATTCTCTTGACCGCCACCATGTGGCTTTCTTTTGGTGCGGCTTGGAATCTTGCACACATATCCACACTCAACATAATATCTGATCACGATGCACAAAGATAGATCAAAGAACTAATCATAGAGCGATAAAGTTTTTGATCCACATCCTTACCCTTGGGATCGAGATCAGGATTAACCTGAGTTGGCATGGGAGTCTTGGCATCTTTGACTTGATCAAACTTGAACTTCTTGAGCATATTTGAATATATTTGGCTTGGTTGATGAATGTCCCCTTCCTCAATTGTTTGACTTCAAATCCAAGGAAGAACTCCATCTCACCCATCATAGACATCTTGAAGCGGTCGGTCATGAATTTGGCAAAATCCTCACTAAAAGTTTTGTTAATAGACCCAAAGATAATATCATCAACGTAGATTTGGCAAACGGACAAGTGGCATCCAACTCTCTTAGTAAAAAGAGTGGGATCAATGAGGCCCACTTCAAAATCACGATCTAGCAAGATCTCTCTAAGGCAATCATACCATGCACGTGGGGCTTGCTTAAGGCCATAGAGTGCCTTATCGAGCTTGTAGACATGGTTCGGGAAAAGGGGATCCTCAAAGCCTGGAGGTTGCTTGATGTAAACCAACTCTTTGAAGGGACCATTAAGAAAAACACTTTTAACATCCATTTGTTGCAGTTTGAAGTTGTGATGAGTGGCAAAAGCAAGAAGCATGCAAATGGATTCAAGGTGAGCAACGGGGCATAAGTTTCACCGTAGTCAATGCCCTCAACTTGTGAGTATCCTTGGGTAACTAACCCTGCCTTGTTGCGCATGACTATACCATTGGCATCGTGCTTGTTCTTGAAGATCCACTTGGTTCCAATGACGTTTTGACAATCTTTAGGCCGCTCGAAGTGCCTGGCGAAGGCCTTGCGCATGTCCTTCCAGGAGTCGATGTTGTATGCGGGGAGGGTGTTGATCCACTGCCGAGTCGCTCCCTCCATCATCAGGGGTAGGTAGCGAGCGGCGAGGAGGTCGGTGTGGCTGACGATTCCCATCGCCATTAGGTATGTTTCTAGCCACACGACTGGATCGTATGTGGGATCATACTTTTCAATCTCCTTTGGCACTTTGAAGTTCGCCGGGTATTTATCGCCTCGGATCATCGGTCTGAAGCACTGGGGGCCAACTCGACTGAGGGAGCCCCTTGGCTCGCCATCATTGCAGTTGGTGAGGGTGTGCCTCGGGTCGTTGGGCTGGCGTGCGCGCCAGGGTTCGCGCATCGACCGGATGCCCGTTGGCAACGATCGTGTTGTTCAGCGGTCGTGGGTCGTTGGTGGAGAGCACTAGGTGCGCGACCCATGGTTGGTGCTGCAGGGGCTCGGGTGGCGGGAAGTTGAGGGTGTTCGACATCGATGGGAGGCCGCTCGAGGCCGCCCTGCTTTTGGAGGAGCGGCGGTACATTCGCCCCCGCGAGTCAGATCCTACGACTTGCTGTTCGACGTCCTTGGCGAGTAGGGCCATGGCGTACTGGATTTGCAGCGCCCCTTCCCCTATGATGTTGAGGTTGGCGATTGCTTCCTGCCCCACGATGATGTTGTCCATTGGGGTGGAGTACAGCGGGAGGCCGTTCGCGTCCCGCTTTTGCGGAGAGATGAGAATTCTCGGCTGGTTGGGAGTGGGCGTGCGGCCGGGTGGCGGTGGGGGAGCTCCACTCGCTGGTGCTCCTGGTGGCGGACGGGCGCTGAAGCCTGGTGGCGCGTTCTTGCAGATCACGCGCCCGGCCACGCGAGCGGGATCGTTATCTTCATCGAAGTTCAGGGTGCGGCCCTGAACGGTAGGGTTTAGGCGTGTCTTGATGCGGCGCTGGTGGTAGAGTGATAGCTCTTGCGTTGTCGCCTGCTCGAGGCGAAATTTTTCGCGCTCGGCTTGCTCTTTATGCACCGCCTCCTCCAGGCGCTTGAGAGCTTCCACGACCTCCATTGCTGCCGTGGTCGGCGGGATTGGAGTGGAGAAGGGGTCTGCAGGGCGCTCGTGTTGCTCGCCATGTAGGTCTCGATGAAGCAACATGATCTGTCATAGAGGTTGCTGGAGTTCTCCGACCCGAAGTCAGAGTCGAAGATTCTGAGGATGTATGGATCCTCGAAATCTCCCACGTCGGAGACTCGCGTGATGGAGCCTTCGGGTGACGCGGCGATGATGGATCCAGCGGCCAAGGCTGGGGTCACCGAGTCGGCGTCGTCGTGGAGGGCTACGTCGTCCGCGACCACATCGGTCTCAACCACGTCGATGTTGGCCGAGTTGTACTCGGAGGAGAGGCGGTTGTAAGATCCCTCCTTTGTAAAGGAAAAGGATCCCTGTGATTTCAATGCTAGTCCCTGGATCATTGCTAGCATCCACAGTTTAAGATGAAGTACACAGATACAAAGGTCATTTATTACATCCATTCCAGAGATAAAACATTGTCTTTTACAACTCAAGGGCATAGGCCTAATACAAGAGTTTGGAATAAGTAAATAAACATAAGTCTTCATCTTCATGTGCCACAGGCAAGCATGTTGAGTGTAGACTCATGACACCTAATCATCATCGGAATAACCTGCAACATCACAAGTTACAGCCACAGTGGGTCAATACTTTGGAATAGTATTGGCAAGTGATACCTTAGTAAATTTTTAGTGGACTATATTACTATATGCATTTTTGGCTAAGTGTAGATTGGCTTGCTTTGCTCAAAATAGGTTTTTCCTATTAGTTGAAATCACTAAGTTTTTCTTTGTCAAAACTTTTCCCAAGAAACCATCAATAGACATTGAGGTCCTTCACCCTTGTTCACCCACAAGTTTTACTTAGAAGTTGGAGTAATGAGATTCTTGATAGCTTCCATGTCTTGATGCTCAAGTTGTCCATTGCCATGGACTTGGCTAAGTACTTAGATTTTCCATCTGCAGAGGTTGTGCACTTTCCCCACCAGACTTGGTTTCCCAAGACATGACCTTTCAGAAGCCTTCCCTTAGCCAAATGGACGCGTTCCAACCTATCATCCCACTACCACCAACTGTCCAAATGACTAAGTTCTAGCAACCTATGTGATCAAGGCAGAGCCCATATTGCCAAGTGGCTGCACTATAAGCTTCTCAACACTTGGCCTCCAAAATCCCTTTGTGCCTGGGTGGCATACCACAAGTGAGATACACAAGGTAAACCATATCCATGGGCCTTGTGTAACCACTCAACCAAAAACCACCATTCAAGTCCCATTCCACCCAGGTGATTCATTGACTTAGTTGTTTTATTAAGAAAAACATAAGTCAAAAGACTTAGAAATATTTTCATCATAGTATGTATATACATTACCAACCCTTGTTTGCTACTATATAGGCTAAGCACGGCAGAGCAACTTAACTTAGGAATTTCCTAGCAATTCGATATCTACTTAGGATTTCCCAACATGGCATTTGGCAAAATAGTATCACATGCAAGACTTAGCAAAATATTTCTAATGCTTGTATGAAATATACGGATGGAAATATTCATGAAGTACCACTTGCCTTGGTAATGGGGAGAGTAGCACTCTTCACAATCACAATCACTAGCACCAAAATCTACACAAAATGGTAGCACAAAATTACACACAATTCATATACAAACATAAATATATGCATGCATGCATAATGCTAAGTGATGATTTTTAAAACTCCACCAAGCAAGTGCATAGTACTGAATCAATACTAAGTTAAAAACTTGCTAAATCAAGTTTATTTTATACCAAAACAAAATCCTAAACAATTTCTATACTCAAAATAGCCTTAAACAAGTTTCTGCAAATAAAGTCATTTTAACAGAAACTTTTCACTGAACACTTTGCATAAACAGAAAGGGCTTGTCTCCCTGATTCCAACGGTATAAAATTTGCAAAAATCTAACGCGGGAATCAAAAGTTATAGCCTTTTCAAATTTGAATCCAAATCTGTTTTAAATTCTGTTTTAAACTCTAACCCTAGCCACGTGTCTTAATTTTACTGGCGCGTACCGCTTCGCACCGGATCACGCACGTGAGCCGTAGGATCTAAGTGGCGATGCACGGTTCAGATCGAAACATAACGGTTCGATAAGTGGACTAATCCTACGCGCTGGATCTGGATCTGACGGCTACAATTCATCTAACCAAAACCGAGCGGCGCTAGCGGCGGCGACTGGTGGCGGCGAGTCTGTCAGCGGCAGCGCTGGCGTTCTAGGTCGCGCGGGAGTGAGGGAAGAAGCTTACCAGAACCGCAGCGGTGTGCTGAAGCTCAAGGTGGTGATGGCTTGGGAAGGGGCGCACGAGGTCGTCGGAGATTCCTCGCCGGAGTTCGCGAACACGTCGGGTGCGGCTATCGTCGACGTTGGCGAGGTTCTGTGTCGCGCTAAGTCAAAAGGAAGGTACGATCAGATGCGCAAGACGATGGGGATCCTAATCGTATCAGACAGAGGGCAAGGGGCGGCTGGTACTTACGGGGAGAGGTCACCGGAGTTCATGCAGAGAGCGGCGACGCTCAGTTGAAGTCGCTGTCGAGGCTATAGATCATGCGAGAGCAAACAAGGCGTGTCAGTGGATGCGCAAGAAGTTGCTGAGCATGATAGCATGAGTCAGGGGCAGAGGGGAACACGGAGCTCACCGGAATTCGTCGGCGCGGTCGTCGGAACAGCGGTGGCATCGAGCGAGTTGTGGGCAGCCTGGTGGCGTGAAGGAGGAATTGGTTGAGGGGAAATGGTCACGAGAGAGTGGGGATTATATAGTCAGAGGCTCGACAAGAAACGCCCAGGGAATCAATGCCATTTACCTCGTGGAATCAAGGAAGCAACGGGCAGCGGCGGAGTTCGTGCGCGGAATTTGGGGAAGAAGACGATGACGTGGACGGGGCCCGTGCGTCAGCGAAATAAGCAGAGAGGGGGTGGGGTCTGGGTGTCAGCGACTGCGTGGGTGCGTCTGCGCGTGCGAGCGAGAGAGAGGGAGGCCGGGTGGGCTAGCTGGGCCGGTTGTGCTGTTGGGCTAGATTAGGAGCGCCTGGCCCTTTTCTTTTCTTTAATATTTTTCTTTTTCCAGAATGAATTTCAGGAATGGTTTTCAAATGAATTCAAACTCCATTTGAATTCAAATCTATTTGGGATTTTTGCAGTGTGCATCAGTCTCAATTCTAGGTATAAACCATGGGGTCACTTTGAAAAGGCTTGATCATTTTTGGGAGAAACAAAATAACAGGGACTTTGCACTTGATTTGCAAATGTTTGAAAAATGGTTTTTGAAACCATTTCCATTTAGTAATGTTTGGTTCAAATTCCACACTCAATCCATTCAACAAGGAAGATAAACAATCTAGGTTTAAAACATTCAAACTCTCAAATGGGGATGGCCATTTGATATATGTTTGTTCACATAAAATGATAGCACTATGTGCTCCTGTTTTCTGGAATGAGTTTTGAAATTGATCTCAATTCTATATGCATGCATGAATGATATGCAATCTTTGAAATCATGATTTTAGGGAAGTTACAGCGGTGGATGGTGTGGACCTGCCTCTCAGAGAGCCGATCGCATGGTGGCAACTCGCCGATGAGCACTGAATCTTCAGAGACGATGACGTCCGTGAAGCCGACGAAGAGGTTGATGGAGCCGACCGACATGATGATGCTATGTGTGATCGAGCGCGACGCTGGGACGTTGCTGCTGGGCAAGATCTGAAGGATCTCGCCGTACGCGATCATGGAACGGTGGTGATCGATCGGTTGGTCGGTGGGTAGGGTCTCACCGCAGAACTCAGGCCTGACTGGCTAGGCCCCACTGTGGGCGCCACTATCGTGGGAATGGCCATGGCAGATGCTGCGATTGGCAGCGAGTAGTAGAATGCAGGGCAAGGGCGGCCAGCCATCTGCAGTGCGAGATGAGGGCAGAGACACAAGGTTTTACCCAGGTTCGCCCCCTGGAGGGTAAAGACCTACTCCTGCTAGATTGTATTATCGAGAGATTACAGTGGCGAGCTCAGCGGCTAGGCAGCGAGTCGATGGGGTGTATGATGGAACGTGTCTGTTATGCGTACCCTAGGAAGGTTTATATAGGGGTACCTCGCTAGGGTTTACAGATCTACAACCGAGTTGGATAAGGACTCAGAGGCTTTTGACCTAATCCGACTGGGCCTAGCTACGCTTCTGGGCCTTCAGCTTCGTGGCTCCTTCTTGGGTCGCGATCTAGTCGCCGTCATGTAGGCCCACTCGCTGGGAGTTCGATCCAGTAGGGAATGTTATGTTGGGTATACCCCAGTCGGCATCCCATCACTGTCCAAGGGATGTTAAAGGTATTCATAGTATCCTTGGTCATGCTGTTTCTATAGAAGGTTTATTAAAGATTTCTCTAAGATATCAAAGCCTCTTACTAATCTTCTCTAAAAAGATGTACCCTTTGTTTTTGATGATGATTGCAAGGAAGCTTTTGAAACTCTAAAGAAAGCTTTAACTACTGCTCCTATTGTCCAACCACCTGATTGGAATTTACCCTTTAAAATTATGTGTGATGCTAGTGATTTTGTTGTAGGTGTTGTTCTTGGACAACGAATAGATAAGAAGCTGAATATTATTCATTATGCTAGTAAGACTCTTGATGCTTCTCAAAGGAATTATGCTACTACTGAAAAAGAGTTCTTAGCCGTAGTCTTTGCCTGTGATAATTTTAGACCTTATATTGTTGATTCAAAAGTTACTATTCATACTGATCATGCTGCAATTAAAAACCTTATGACAGAAAAAGATGCTAAGCCTAGGCTATTAGATGGGTGTTACTTTTACAGGAGTTCATTTTTCATATTGTAGATAGGAAAGGTGCTAAAAATCCTATTGCTGATATTTTTTCTCGATTGGAAAACATTTCTTTTGATCCTATGCCTATTAATGATAGTTTTCCAAATGAACAGTTGGCTGCAATAAAGGTGATCTCGCCAGATAGTCCTTCGTATGCTGATTATGCTAACTTTATTGTTTCCAAGTATTTTCCCCAACCTTTACAGCTCAGTAGAGAAGGAAGTTCTTTTATGATTTGAGGCATTACTTTTGGGATGACCCACATTTATATAAAGGAGTGGATGGTATTATGCAAAGATGTGTTCCGGAATATGAACAACGAGAGATATTGAGAAAATGTCATGGTAGTGCTTATGGAGGGCATCATGCTGGAGATAGAACCACACAAAAGGTTCTACAATCAGGTTTTTATTGGCCTACTCTTTTTAAAGATGCAAGAAAGTTTATTTTATCATGTGATTAATGTCAAAGAGTTGGTAATATTTCTAGACGCAATGAAATGCCTATGAGTTATTCTCTTATTATTGAACCATTTGACCTTTGGGGATTTGACTTTATGGGTCCTTTTCCTCCTTCAAAAGGTTATACTCATATTCTCGTTGTTGTTGATTATGTTACTAAGTGGGTAGAAGCCATACCTACAAAAAGTGCTAATGGTGAGACCTCTTTAAAAATGCTTAAGGATGTTATTTTTCCTAGGTTTGGAGTGCCTAGATATCTTATAACTGATGGAGGTTCTCATTTTATTCATGGTGGTTTTAGGAAGACCAATGCTAAATATGATGTTAATCATAGAATTGCTTCAGCTTATCATTCCCAAACCAGTGGGCAAGTAGAACTATCAAATAGAGAAATTAAATTTATCTTGCAAAAGACTATTAATAGATCTAGGAAAAATTGGGTTAAAAAGTTGAATGATGCTTTATGGGCTTATAGAACTGCTTATAAAAATCCTATGGGAATGTCTCCTTACAAAATGGTTTATGGAAAATCTTGTCACTTGCCTTTAGAATTAGAACACAAAGCTTATTGGGCAGTGAAAGAACTTAATAGAGAATTTAAACTTGCTGGTAAGAAAAGATTGCTTGACTTGAGTTCTTTAGATGAGTGGAGAAGTGAAGCTTATTAAAATGCTAGACTCTTTAAAGAAAAAGTTAAAAGATGGCATGATAGGAGAATTCTTAAGAGGGAGTTCCATGTTGGTGAGAAAGTTCTATTGTATAGGTCTCATCTCAGATTTTTTGCAGGAAAACTACTCTCAAAATGGGAAGGACCATTTATTATCGAAGAGGTGTATCGTTTATGTGCAATAAGAATTTCTTCATTGAGAGACAACACTACACAAGTGGTGAATGGTCAAAGGCTCAAACATTATATCTCTAGAGATTATTATAATGAAGATATTGATGTTATTCAAATGGTGACTCTGAAAGAATTTATTAAAGACCAAATTCAGGAATCTGCAGAGTTCGTTTTAGAATAGGTAATAGATTTGGTAAGGAAAAGTTCACGAAAAACTTTTCAACTCATATTTTTGTAGTTTTTATTTAATATGGAAGGACATGAGTCGAAAGAGTGAAGGAAACGGAGACCGAGGGGCTCACACCACCCCTGGGCGCGGGCTAGCCTGGCCGCGCCACCAGGTGGTGTGGCCGCCTCGGAGCTCGTTTCCGACCCGTTTTCTCCCAGTACCTCCCTTTCGTCGTTAAACTTTGTGATATATAATCACCCGGATCTCCCGAGGTCCGTATATTGTTTTCTCGTTGTGTTTTCGCTTCAATATATTTTTGTCAGGCAAAGTTTTCGGTTTTGGAGCCACCATGTTTTCCTTTGGATCACCCAAGGAGAGTTCCTCCGCGGACATCCTCAACCCTTACAAGAGTGAGCTGAAGATCCATCCCAAGGAATTGTTGCTCAAGGATGGGAAGGTATAGATAAAAGAAGGCGGTCTGGAGGACAGGATGGAAGTGCTGGAGGTCTTTAGGTGCAAGAAGATGGCAGAACGCGAAGTGGACGTCGTTCATAAGATAAGTTCGGAACTCGTCGCCGAGCACAAGAAGGAGACTACCAAGCTTTGGGATGACATTCTCTCGCTTCATCAGACCACCAACCTATTACTGTAGGGGTTCGTAGCATGGAAAACAAAAAATTTCTACCGCATGCAAACAAACAAGCCAAGATCTATCTACTAGATTGTAGCAACGAGTCAATAGAGGAACTGACCCTCGAAGATTCCAAAGCGGTTAACGAGAGCAGATTCTCGTGGGTGATGTAGTCGTACTCTTGCCGATCTCAAGATCGCGTAGACGATCCTTCCGGCGCTGCGTTCTGGCAGCGCTTCCGCAGTCGATCACACGTTCGGTACTCTATCAAGACCTTCCTCTCCCGTGTTCCAGCAGGCAGCAGAGGTTGTAGCACTCTCCTCGCGATTCCGGCAGCACGACGGCGTGGTACCGGAAGTAGAGGGGAGATCTCGCTGGGCTTCGCCTTAAGCCGGAGCGAGTATGGTGGACTATGAGAGAGGCCTTGGCGATCTAGGGTTTAGAAGGCACCAAGGGGCGGAGCTTGGCCGGTGGCTAGGGCTTGGGGAAGGCCCAAGTCGGCGGCTAGGAGAAACCCTAGGGGCGGCGGCGACTTGCAGGAGGCCGGCGGCTAGGGTTAGGGTTGGGGTGGTGTTGGGTGTAGCGAAGAGGGGCACCCCTGCCCCTTCTTTTATAGGTGTGAGGGCGCCGGTTGGGAGGAGGGAGTTCTCCCCCAACTTGTCCTCCTTGGTCGGCGGGTGGAGGAAGAAGGACTTCCTCCCCAAGTAGGTTTCCTACTCTCCCTCCACCAAGCAAACTTGTCGTTTGACTTTTCAAACTAGGATTTGATTTCTCCCTTTATTTTGCCCATCCATGATACCTAGTACATGATGCAACCATTCCACATTGTCATGACACATTCATGTACCCTTCCCCTCCGGAGTGTCGGACCTTCCGGAACCTTCTAGAACATTCCCGATGAAAATACCGGAATCATTCCCCAACTCCGAAACAGGACTTTCCTATTCTCCGGACCATTCCAGATCTCCTCGTGATATCCCAGATCCCATCCGAGACTCCGAACAACATTCAGTCTCTTACTCATCATTCCATAACTACTCAACAACATCGAATCCTTAAGTGTGTCTCCCTACGGTTCATGAATTATGCGGACATGATCAAGACACTTCTTCGATCAATAACCAATAGAGGAATCTGGAAATTCATATGGCTCCCACATATTTCTACGATTACTTTGAGATCGAATGAAACACTTACATACGATACCAATTTCCCTTTGTCTCACGATAGTTTACTTATCTGAGGTTTTGATCATCGGTATCTCTGCATACCTAGTTCAACCTCGTTACCGATAAGTACTCTTTTCTCGTTCCCGTGGTATGTTATCCCTTGTGAGCCAGTTACATGCTTGCAAGCTAATTGGATGACATTCCACCGAGAGGTCCCAGAGTATATCTATCCGTCATATGGATGGACAAATCCCACTCTTGATCCATGTGTCTCAACCCATACTTTCCGAACACTTAATGCCACCTTTATAGCCTCCCAGTTACGGTGTGGTGTTTGATGTCATCAAAGCATCCTTCCGGTGATTGTCGATCTCATGGTCGAAGGAATTAGGTTACTATGTATCAGAAAGCTTATAGCAATTAAACTATTAAAATGACTTGATCTTTATGCTACGCTTATCTATAGGAGTATGTCCACCATACCATTCTCCTAATGATATGTTCTTGTTATTAACAACATCTCAAATGTTCATGATCAAGAAACCATGATCATCTATTAATCAACAAGCTAGTATTATGAAGAGGCTTTACTAGGGACTTTAATTCAGTTTACAAATCACACAAGTGTTAATGTCTTTGGTTAATACTATTATAGCATGAGTGTAAACATTTATCATAAACACAAAGATATAATAATAACTACATTTATTATTGCCTCTAGGGCATATCTCCAACAGTCTCCCACTTGCACTAGAGTCAACTAATCTAGATTACATGGTAATATACCGAACACCCATGGCAGTTTGGTGTTGGTCATGTTTTTCCCTCGGGAGAGGTTTAGTCAATGGTTCCGCCACATTCAGATATGTGTGTACTTTGCAAATCTTTATGTCACCATCTTGGACATGTTCTCGAATAGCGTGGAAACGGAGCTTGATGTGCTTCAGCTTCTTGTGTGACGTTGGTTCTTGCGCATTGGCTATGGCGCCCATGTTATCACAGTAGATAGACATTGGGTCCAGCGCACTTGGAACCACACCAAGATCTGTAATGAACTCCTTCATCCATATCGCTTCTCCGAAGCAGCTATGTATTCCGATTCAGTTGAAGATCTCCCCACAACGCTTTGCTGTGCACTCCTCCAGCTAACTGCCTCACCATTCAAAGTAAATACGTATCCAGATTGAGATTTAGAATCATCCGGATCGGTGTTCCAACTAGCATCGGTGTAACCATTAACAACGAGTTGTTCATCACCTCCATAAGAAAGAACCATATCCTTAGTTCTTCTCAAGTACTTAAGGATGCTTTTGACCGATGTCCAATGATCCACTCCTGGATCACTTTGATATCTGCTAGTCAAACTAACAGCATATGCAATGTCGGGTCTAGTACATAGCATGGCATACATTAGAGATCCTATGGCTGAGGCATAGGGAGTCTTAGTCATCCTTTCTCTATCTTCTACCGTTGATGGACTTTGAGTTTTACTCAACGTCGTATTGGGCAACATGGGCAAGAACCCTTTCTTGTTATCTTCCATTCCAAACCTCTTTAGAACTTTGTCCAAATATGTACTTTGTGACAATGACATTAGGCGTCTCAATCTATCTCTATAAATCTTTATGCCTAATATGTAAGCTGTTTCGCCAAGATCTTTCATTGAAAAACTATTATTCAAATAATCCTTGACACTATTAAGAAGGTCTACATCATTCCCAATCAACAATATATCATCTACATATAGTATTAAGAATGCTACAGAGCTCCCACTCACTTTCTTGTAAATACAAGCTTCTCCATAAGTTTGTATCAAACCAAAGCTTTTGATTACCTTATCAAAACGTTGATTCCAACTTCGGGATGCTTGCTTCAATCCATATATGGACCGTTGAAGTTTGCACACCTTGTTAGCATCTTTAGGATCGACAAAACCTTTGGGTTGCATCATATACAACTCTTCATCAATGTCTCCATTGACGAATGTTGTTTTGGCATCCATCTGCCATATATCATAATCGTAATATGCAGCGATTGCTAACATAATCCTCACAGACTTTAGCCTCGCACTGGTGAGAAAGTCTCATCGTAGTCAACTCCTTGAATTTGTCGAAACCCTTTTGCGACAAGTCGAGCTTTATAGATAGTAACATTACCATCAGCATACGTTTTCTTCTTGAAAATCCATTTGTTCTCGACAGCCTTCCGGCCATCCGGTAAGTCCACCAAAGTCCATACTTGGTTTTCGTACATGGATCCAATTTTTGATTTCATGGCTTCTTGCCATTTATTGGAATCTGGGCTCATCATCGCTTCCTCATATGTCGCAGGGTCATCGGTGTTGTCCACCAACTTGGCACTCATAACGGGATCGTACCAATCTGGAGTGGTACGAGTTCTCGTTGACCTGCGAGGTTCTGTAGCAACTTCAACCGAAGTTTCATGATCATCATCATTAGATTCCTCTCTTATTGGTGTAGGCGCCACATGAACTACTTCCGGTGCTGCGCTACTCGCAAGTTCGAGAGAAGGTTCAACAAACTCGTCGATTCCTACTTTCCTTCCAGTCACTTCTTTCGAGAGAAATTCCTACTCTAGAAAGGATCCATTCTTGGCAACGAAGATTTTGCCCTCAGATCTGTGATAGAAGGTATACCCAATAGTTTCCTTCGGGTATCCTATGAAGACGCATTTTTCCGCTTTGGGTTCAAGCTTGTCCGGTTGTAACTTCTTTACATAGGCTTCACAACCCCAAACTTTAAGGTACGACAATCTAGGTTTCTTCCCAAACCATAATTCATACGGTGTCGTTTCAACGGATTTAGATGGTGCCCTATTTAAAGTGAATGCGGCTGTTTCTAATGCATAACCCCAAAACTATAGCGGTAAATCTGTAAGTGACATCATAGAACAAACCATATCTAAGAGAGTTCGATTACGACGTTCGGACACACCATTACGCTGTGGTGTTCCCGACGGTGTCAATTGTGAAAGTATTCCGCATTTCTTCAAATGCTCGCCAAACTCGTAACTTATATATTCACCTCCACGATCAGAACGTAGAAATTTAATCTTCTTGTTACATTGATTCTCCACCTCACTTTGAAATTCCTTAAACTTCTCGAAAGTTTTGGACTTATGTTTCATGAAATAGATATACCCATATCTACTCAAGTCATCTGTGAAGGTAAGAACATAACGATAACCACCGCGCGACGCTACACTCATTGGACCACACACATCGGTATGTATGATTTCCAACAAGTTCGTCGCTCGCTCCATCATACCAGAAAATGGAGTCTTAGTCATTTTACCCATCAGACATGCTTCGCATCTTTCAAGTGATTCGAAATCAAGTGATTCAAGAAGTCCATCGGAATGGGGTTTCTTCATACGCTTACTCCAATGTGACCAAGACGACAGTGCCACATATAGGTCGAGTTATCGCTCAATTTCAAACGTTTAGCTTCAATGTTATTAATATGTGTATTTCCACTATCGATATTCAATAAGAATAGACCATCTATCAAAGGTGCATGTGCATAAAACATATTACTCATATAAATTGAACAACCATTATTCTCGGACTTAAAAAAGTAACCGTCTCGAAACAAACATGATCCAGATATAATATTCATGCTCAACGCAGGCACCAAATAACAATTATTTAAGTATAAAACTAATCCCGATGGTATATGAAGAGGTAGCGTGCCGACCGCGATCATATCAACCTTTGATCCATTTCCATCGTGCATCGTCTCCTCGTTCTTCGCTAGCTTCCGTTTATTCTGCAGTACCTGTTTCGAGTTACAAATATGAGCAACCGAACCAGTATCAAATACCCAGGCACTACTACGAGTACTAGTGAGATACACATCAATAACATGTATATCGGATATACCTTTCTTCTTGATGTTGCCATTCTTAAAATCCGCCAAGTACTTTGGGCAATTCCGCTTCCAGTGACCTTCTCCCTTGCAGTAAAAGCACTTAGTATCAGGCTTAGGTCCAGCCTTGGTCTTCTTCGTCGGTGCGGCAACTTTCTTACCACCCTTCTTGAAGTTTCCCTTTTGCTTAGACTTTCCTTTCTTGAATTTGGTGGTCTTATTGACCAACAACACTTGATGCTCTTTCTAGATCTCCACTTCTGCAGATTTCAACATGGAGAAGAGTTCTGGCAATGTCTTGTTCATGTTTTGCATATTGTAGTCCATCACAAAGTTCTTGTAACTTGGTGGTAGTGATTGGAGGACACGGTAAATCCCCAAAGCATTAAGAATCACTATACCCAAGCTTTGGAGTTTGTTCGCGTGCCCAAACATCTTAAGCACGTGCTCACTGACGGAGCTACCCTCTTCCATCTTGCAGTTAAAGAACTTTTCAGAAGCCTCATAACTCTCAACTGCCGCGTGAGCCTCAAATATCATTTTGAGTTCACGGACAATATCATGTGGGTCATGGTTTTCAAACCTTTTCTGAAGCTCCGATTCCAAACCATACAAGATAGCACACTGAACTGTGGAGTACTGATTCTTCTGAGTGAGGTAAACATTCTTTACTTCATCGGTAGCATCAGCTGTAGGCGGGTCACCGAGCGGTGCATCCAGCACATAGGTCAAATTACCAGCATTGAGGACAATCCTCAAATTGCGGAACCAATCCGCGAAGTTGCTTCCGTTGTTTTTCAACTTTTCTTTCTCTAGGAACGCATTAAAATTGATGGTAGGGGCCGCCATTGATCTACAACATATTTGCAATAGTTTAGACTAAGTTTATGACAAATTGAGTTCTAATTAATAGTTAAATTAATCTAGGTGAACTCCCACTCAAAACAATATCCCTCACATTGTTTTAGTGATCACACGAACCAAATCCACCACATCAAAACCGATCATCACGAGAGTTGATGTAGCTTTAATGGCGAACAATCGACATGTTCATCATATCTACTATATGATTCATGCTTTACCTTTCGGTGATCCGTGTTCCGAGACCATGTCTGTACATGCTAGACTCGTCAAGATCAAACCTTAGCTTCCGCATGAGCAAATCTAGCTTGCTCACGTTGTATACACTTGCAGAATATAACACACCCGATCATCACGTGGTGCTTCGAAACAACAAGCTTTAGCAATGGTGCTTACTAAGGATGAACACTTTAAAACTTGAAATTTATGTGCATGAGGGATCATCTTATAATGCTACCGTCGTTAACTAAGCAATACAAGATGCATAAAGGATTAACATCACATGCAATTCATAATATGTGATATGATATGGCCTTTCTTCTTGTGCTTCCGATCTCCATCTTCAAGCACGAACATGATCTCCATCATCACCGGCGTAGCGTCAAGGTCAATGGCACCGTTTCATGGTTGTCGTCCACCAGCTCCAACTATTACAACTACTTTGAATAGAAATGCGGGTCTTAACAGAATTTAAAGACAACCATATGGCTCCTATCGGTTGCCAACTTACAATAAGGAACATTGCATACACCAAATATAATCACAATCATGGCCATATCACATCACAGCACACCCCTGCAAAACAAAGTTAGACGCCTCTAATTTTCTTTGCATATTTTACGTGGTTTGGGGCTTTAAATAAGTGTCGATCTAACTTATGAACAAGAACCACAACGTTGATGTTTGAACTATCAAGTGCCTGTTGTAAATTGGATCTATACTATAATGGGACAGACAGACACCCGCAAAGCCACTTATGCAATACAAGTTGCATGTTGAGCGTGGAGCAAGTCTCATGAACGATGTCATGTAAGGTTAGCCCGGGCCGCTTCATCCCATCATACCGCAAGATGCAAAGTACACAAGAAGCAATTGATAATAAAAGCACCACCACCTACAATGACACCATTGTGTTCTACTCGTGCAACGGATCTACATATAGACACGGCTCTGATACCACTGTAGGGGTTGGTAGCATGGAAAAAAAATTCTACCGCATGCAAACAAACAAGCCAAGATCTATCTACTAGATTGTAGCAACGAGTCGATAGAGGAACTCACCCTCGAAGATTCCAAAGCGGTTAACGAGAGCAGATTCTCGTGGGTGATGTAGTCATACTCTTGCCGATCTCAAGATCGCGTAGACGATCCTTCCGGCGCTGCGTTCCGGCAGCGCTTCCGCAGTCGGTCACACGTTCGGTACTCGATGAAGACCTTCCTCTCCCTTGTTCCAGCAGGAAGCGGAGGTTGTAGAACTCTCCTCGCGATTCCGGCAGCACGACGGCGTGGTAACGGAAGTAGAGGGGAGATCTCGCAGGGCTTCTCCTTAAGCCGGAGCGAGTATGGTGGACTATGAGAGAGGCCTTGGCGATCTAGGGTTTAGAAGGCACCAAGGGGCGGATCTTGGCTGGTGGCTAGGGCTGGGGAAGGCCCAAGTCGGCGGATAGGAGAAACCCTAGGGGCGGCGGCGACTTGCAGGAGGCCGGCGGCTAGGGTTAGGGTTTGGGTGGTGTTGGGTGTAGGGAAGAGGGGCACCCCTGACCCTTCTTTTATAGGTGGGAGGGCGCCGGTTGGGAGGAGGGAGTCCTCCCCCAACTCGGCCTCCTTGGCCGGCGGGTGGAGGGAGGAGGACTTCCTCCCCAAGTAGGTTTCCTACTCTCCCTCCACCAAGCAAACTTGCCGTTTGACTTTTCAAATTGGCGTTTGACTTTTCAAACTAGGATTTGATTTCTCCCTTTATTTTGCCCAGCCATGATACCTAGTACATAATGCAACCATTCCACATTGTCATGACACATTCATGTACCCTTCCCCTCTGGAGTGCCGGACCTTTCGGAACCTTCTAGAACATTCCCGATGAAAACACCGGAATCATTCCCCAACTCCGAAACAGGACTTTCCTTATATGAATCTTATTCTCCAGACCATTCTGGATCTCCTCGTCATATCCTGGATCCCATCCAAGACTCCGAACAACATTCAGTCTCTTACTCATCATTCCATAACTACTTAACAACATCGAATCCTTAAGTGTGTCTCTCTACGATTCGTGAATTATGCGGACATGATCAAGACACTTCTTCGATCAATAACCAATAGAGGAATATGGAAATTCATATGGCTCCCACATATTTCTACGATTACTTTGCGATTAAATGAACCACTTACATAGTTTACTTATCTGAGGTTTTAATCGTCGGTATCTCTGCATACCTAGTTCAACCTCGTTACCGATAAGTACTCTTTTCTCGTTCCCGTGGTATGTTATCCCTTGTGAGCCAGTTACATGCTTGCAAGATAATTGGATGACATTCCACCGAGAGGTCCCAGAGTATATCTATCCGTCATATGGATGGACAAATCCCACTCTTGATCCATGTGTCTCAACCCATACTTTCCGAACACTCAATGCCACCTTTATAGCCACCCAGTTACGGTGTGGTGTTTGATGTCATCAAAGCATCCTTCCGGTGATGGTGATAAGCATGATCTCATGGTCGAAGGAATTAGGTTACTATGTATCAGAAAGCTTATAGCAATTGAACTATTAAAATGACTTGATCTTTATGCTACGCTTATCTATAGGAGTATGTCCACCATACCATTCTCCTAATGATATGATCTTGTTATTAACAACATCTCAAATGTTCATGATCAAGAAACCATGATCATCTATTAATCAACAAGCTAGTATTATGAAGAGGCTTTACTAGGGACTTTAATTCAGTTTACAAATCACACAAGTATTAATGTTTCTGGTTAATACTATTATAGCATGAATGTAAACATTTATCATAAACACAAAGATATAATAATAGCTACATTTATTATTGCCTCTAGGGCATATCTCCAACAATTACAAGCACAATTATACGACATGCAAAATCAAAACTGTGAGTATGAGGCTAGGTTTAAACGCATAAGTTCTGCTGCTAGTTTCAGGATATTGGAAACCAAGTCATCCTTTTTTGATGGGGATCCTTTACCTTGGAAGTCTGATGATGATAAGGAGTCACCATCACCGCCGAAGGAGTAATTCGTCATCAGGTTTTGGCCTCCCCTTGGTTTGTTCCAATATTGGGGGGGTGTCGTGGTATCACATCATTATCTTTTATCTTTTTACCTTTTTAGTAGAGTCATATCATGAGTAGAAAAGTTATCATATAGGATGGTTTTCAGTGCGGAAGTATCCCTCCTCTTGTTGGTTATCTATGTATCCCTTGGTGTGAGTGCCGTTATAGAATATTAATGAGAAGTTTATCATTTACTTTTTGCACATCTTATTTTAGTTTGCAATTTCTGTTATATGATTGATCTTGTTGATTAGTATTGGTATCACTTTGGGAGCATCAGGTAAATTTAGTTGGTTTTCGCAAACTTAGCTTTGGTCAGTAGCAATAATATTTTAAAGTTTGAAAAGAAAAGAAAAAATACTTATAGATATATTTCATTATCTTTCTTTCTTGATTGACACATAAGCTTAGTATTCTCAAGTTAAGATTGTTTGTGCTCCCGAGGAAGATTGCATGATTGTTTCTATCATATGTATGTTTGCTTGTTTCACTCAACTCCTATGCTTGTTATCCAGCCTTGCTAGCCAAAAACCTGTACTAAGAGGGAATGCTTCTCGTGCATCCAAACCTTGAATCAAAACATATGACATATGCGTCCACCACATCTACCTACTAGCATCATTGCTGTTCCAAGTAAATTCTCAAGTTTTATCTATCTTCCAAATTAAAAATTTGTTATGTGAAAATTAGTGATTAAAGCTCTCACGAACTTGATGGCACACTTTATTTTCTTGCACTTAATAAATTTGAACCATTGTGACCATCTATGTTGCTTATATGCTTGTAAATTATAAGTTAGGAGTTAGCAGAACCATGTTGTCATGGGAAACGCTTTCAACATTGCACTTATTCTATTTAGTTGATATCATGTTCTTTTGTTTATGGATGTTGGGGGTGTGAAATAAAAGGGGAGCTTGTAAGCTCATGGAGTTTGTATATGTGTTAGAGAAACGTCTGGGCGGCTAGTCTAAGCCATGCTTAATCATGGTGGAAACTTGTAGCATAACCATAATGATCATTCTGTGAAGCGTCCTCAATAAAAACCTATGCAAATAGCAAATAAAAAGATCGCTGAGATGCTCATTGTATGTTGCCTTGTCATTTTGATATGGGATAGCTCCTGTGTCATGGGGCAAGGGGTACCCCGTTGGCGGTTCTCTATGATACACATATACTTACAATGACAAGAACTTGCTTGTGACCAAAGTTGAGTAGCATGAGGTTCGGTACTCGTACGCAAGGGGCATGAGATTTTCAACTTATAATTTGTCAAGCATATACTCATATTTGTGTCATTTTAACCTTAATCACTACAAGATGTTTATGATAAGGGCAATGAGAGCTCAAAGCTAGTAAGTACCATAATTTTTTGAAGCTCTTTATGAAACTTGAAATCCCTATTTCCCTTTGTGAAGGGCCTCTTTTACTTTTATGTTGAGTTAGTAAACCTATTACTCTCTATCACAAGCAAGCATTTGAGTTATTGTGATTCAATCATCTATATGTTGATTTATTCAATCTTGTTCTTATGTTCCTTGTTTTGCACAATGCTCTTATCTGAATGGATATAACTTTGAAAGCTATCATTGTTGGTGATTATGTTCGAGCAAGAGACTCCCACAATATAAGATTCATTATAAAAGATTTGCTCAAAAGTAAGTATGATTTGTTAATTGTTCTCTGAGCAAGAACAAAGTTTGCCATCGCCAATCGTGTTTTTCTTTGTGCACCTTTATTATGACTCCCTTACTCATTGCAAGATAAGTTATATAAGAGTGAGTTGCTTTCTATTATGATTTGTGCATTGATAAATGTGATGCTTCTTGTTCGTATTCTCTTTATCGACACTTCACTCCATAAACCTATGGTCATGTTTACTGAGTTCAGTTTTCGCTTGGGGACAAGCGAGGTCTAAGCTTGGGGGAGTTGATACATCCATTTTGCATCACATTTTATATCATAATTTACTATTATTCATCTATTTTAAATGTTTGATGATTCTTGGAGAATTAACCGTCGGAGTCAGGATTCTGATGAAAAAAAGCATTGTCCAGATACAATATTTTGGAAGATTACAAAATCCTGGAAAATATACGGAAATTCCTATTTTTCCAGAATACGAAGAAATCCAGAAGTTGGAGTGGATATGGGCCACAGGGGGCCCACACCACCCCTAGGCGCGGGTCCCCCTAGGTCGCGCCACCAAGTGGTGTGGCCTCCCTGGTCCACCTCTAGCATCGCCCTCCCGCGTATATCTACCCCCCAAAAACCTAAGACTCAGGGGAGGATCAAAGAAATATTCCACGCCTCTACGGGGCGGAAACTACAAAGAGATAAAGAGCTCTTCGGCAGGCAGAAATCTACTAGGGAAATTCCTTCCCGGAGAGGGAGATCATCGCCATCGACACCGTCATCAATATAGACTTCATCAGGATCATCATCATCCTCACCATCATCTCCACCAACACCATCACCACCACGCCATACCGCTGTAACAATTGGGTTGAATCTTGCATAGTTCATAGGGGAACCTTTCCTGGTGTTGATTACTTGTTGTAGTTGATGCTATAGAGTGGAACCATTGGATTATTGTTCATGTTCATATTGTTACTTGTCATTATTTCATCTCTGATCTTGATCCATATGATGTCTCGTGAGTAGTTCGTTTAGTTCTTGAGGACATGGGAGAAGTCATGTTGTTAGTAGTGGAATTATGTTGAGTAATATTTAATGGTTTTATATTTAAGTTATGGTGTTATTCTTATAGTGGTGTCATGTGAACGTCGACTACATTATACTTAACCTTTATGGGCCTAGGGGAATGCATTGTGTATGTGGCTACTAATTGTGGGGTTGCCGGAGTGACAAAAACCTAGACCCCCGTTAGGAAACCATTGCATAAGGGAGTGTAGGATCTCAAAGTTTAATGTTGTGGTTAGGTTTTTATCTTAATTACTCTCTTGTAGTTGTGGATGCTTGCAAGGGGTATAATCACAAGTATGTATTAGTCCAAGTTAGGGCAGTACATTAGCATAGGTTCACCCACATAACACTTATCCAACCAATAAAGATTAATCGACTATATGAAGCGAAAGCACTTGACAATATCCCCATGTGTCCTCGAGAACGTTTGGTCATCATAACTAACACAACCGGCTAGTACTTTGCTGAAGAATGGATTGGTCCACTCGCTGCAATTATTATTATTGTATTTTATTTACTCACACTTTATTTATCTGCAATACCAAAAACTCCTAAAAATCTGTTTGCTAGTATTTACAGTGAATCCTTGACCCAAAACCGCTCGTCAACACCTTCTGATCCTCATTGGATTCGAGACTCTTATTTATCAAAAGTACTACAATACACCCCCTATACTCGTGGGTCATCAGGCATGGGGGTTACCTCGGTGGCCTTGGCCATGAGACACTTTTGGTTGGAGGAGATGACGTTCTCGTTGGGGGAGTGGAAGAGGGACAGTCATGGAGTAGATGTAGTGGCAATAGCAGCAACTCCCACAATCTCACCACCTTGGAATTCATCGTCATCATCATCCATGCCCGAGAGGTACTCTTCATGAACCACCATAGCCTGTTCCTTGTTGACAACATTCTTGATAGTGAAGTTCTTATTCATAGGATGAGGTGGTCTTGACTTGATCTTGCGAATGAGGCGGCCACCATTGTCTTCTCGGTTCTCAAAGGGACAGTTTGCGACAAAGTGACTCTTGTCATTGCAATTGTAGCATGATCTTACTTTGGGGGCCTTGGTTGTTGAGCTGAATCTTGAGTTGTTCCTTGATCTTGACTTCATCATCGGCTTGCTCCAAAAATCTCTTGAGGCAAGGGCAAGATGTTCATTGAAAGCACACTTGAGGTCCTCTTGAGACCACTCACTAGCCACATCTTCATCATCAACCTCCACCGCCTTGGCCTTCAAGGCAAGATTCACCTTTTGTGACCCAATAGCACGAGAAGATTCCGCATTCTTCTTGGCAATGGTCATGGCTATCACTTCACTTAGGACTTCTTGAGATGTCATTATGTGAAAGTTGGTTCTTACCTTGATGGAGTTAAGCTTTTGTTCTTCAAATGGAAGGAGATCTTGAACAAACCTCATCTTCATGAACTTGTCATCCACATAGGAAGCTCCAAGGTCCCTCATGGTGCAACAAAGGACCTTGATCCGCCTATACATGTATTTAGGTGTCTCATCATCATGCATTGCGAAGCCATCACACTCGTTGTTGATATCATCAAACTTGGATAGCATTTCCCACAAAGAGCTTGGTGAGATGATTTCAAGCTTCCTTAGCGGTGGTGAATTGGTGAATGTGATCAAAGTCCTTGGGAGTCAACACCTTTTGAATCATGCCCAAAGCAGTGGCATTGAGTTACTTGTCCACCACTTCACCTCGAGTCAACTTCTTCGGGTCATATGGTGAGAAGCCTTCTTCCACAATCATCATTAACTCAATAGAGAAGAGCTGGAAATATGAGATTGCATTAGATATTGCCAATTGGCGAAGTTTTATGTATCTAGCATGGGTGGTGCTCCTTGAGGAATGATATGTGGCATGGGGATAGGTGGGTACGGAGTATACTTCGGAGGTGGTGGCACCACCGAGTAATCCTTTCCCCTTTCTCCCTCTTTGGATGGTGATTCGTCGAGCCCCTCGATGATCTCGCTTGGGCCCTTGGAAGTTGTTTCAGCAACAAAGTCAAGACCCAAGTGAGTGGTGATGGCCACGGGATTCACCCAGGGGGCGGTCACCGGAACATTAAGAGGATGCTCAGTGGCGTGAGGTGCAACAAGATTAGTGTTAAGCATGGGGTTTGGCTTAAGGGAATGCAGGAGTGTCATCATTTCCTCGAACTTGTCAACATGGAATACTCCAATCTCTTGAGGTCCTCCATCGAGGCCAAGTTCTTGGGGTTATCACTACCATCACTCTCCACGTAGGCCATCGTCTCTTAGGCAGTAAAGTCTGATGTAAGAGCCTTGGCTCTAATACCAATTGAAAGTACCAACTTTGGTCGACTAGAGTGGGGTGAATAGGAGACTACCAATTTTTATCTTGTTAATCAATTTTAGGCTTTGCAAGAAGTAAAGTTCTCTAGATATGCAACTAGATGAGCAATCCTATATGCTAGAGAACATACAACAAGTAATAGAGCGATAAAGGACAATCTTAAAGGTAAGGAGCGAGTAAACCGGAGAGGATACATGGAGATGTAATTCCTGTAGTTCACTTCCAAGGAAGCTACGTCTACGTTGGAGAGGTGTCGGGGCCACACAAGGTCACCCGAGCACCACAAAGGCCTCACCTTATTCTCCGGTTAGCACCCCCACAAAGGAGGCCCCACAATCCACTAACCGGTGACCTTGAAGGCACCAACAAAAACCTTTACAATAAGGTTGAGGGGGAATCTCCACAACTCAATTGGAGGCCCTCAACGACACCACGGAGCTTCACAAGTATGCCCTTAGCTCCGAGAATGTCCTACACCGTCTACGATTCCAAGAACCCAAGAGTAACAAGATCCACAAAGGATGGGTGGGGGAATCAAATCTTATTTGGTGTAAGTGTAGATCTAGGTCAACTCTCCCACTCCTCAAAATATCAGGAGGTTTGATTGGGTAGGGAGAGAGATATAGGGAGGTTAAGCTCTGGTATTAATGGAGGAGAGAGGAATTCAAGAGATAAGCTGGGAGGAAGAAGAAGGGCGCCTTAAATAGGCTCCCTTCGCAAGGAGCCTTTTGGTTGTTCGCGACTCCATCGGAATTTTCGGTGGGGAACCGGGACTTTCGCTCAGCGAGCCTCCAACGGCTTGAAAGCTGTCAGTGGATGCTCCAAAGTTCAATCGGAATTTCCGGTCAGCTCGACCAGAAATTCTGATGTAACTTACGGAGCAAGTTCCGGTCCAAGTTCCGTCAAATACGACGCATCCATACAGAGGCATACATTATGTGAGAGGATCTTGGGTCGGAACTTGGAGCGGAAAAAACTGGGTCGCAAACCACCTGATCAGAATTTCTGGCGTCTGGGCAGAAGTACCGCTCACGCACTTAGTGGGAGAAGCAGGGAAAGTTCCGGTCGCAGAATCCGGTCAGGCTTGACCATGTCCGCGGACCGGAACTTCTGGTGCTACTTCCGGTGAAAGTTCCATCAAATAGGACACTTCTATACATAAGTATCCAGTACGTGTGCAGAACTTCTGCCGTAAGTTGGGTCGGAAATAGAGTCGGACCCAGCCCCGCAGAGAGCCCTAAGCGAAACTTTCAGCCCTTGACCGGAGCTTCCGGTCAAGATAGAAACATCCCAAACGACTCCAAAGATCACTCTCTCGCTGATGGATAGGATGGCTATGACGGTCCAAGTATGGTTTATGCATGAACAAGTGAATCCCCACAACCTTCTGAGGTGGACCCCCTCTTGATAGAATAACAACCTAAACTATAAAAAGAGAGAAAGGCAAAAACAAAGGCCGCCATCTTCACAGAACTCCAAGAGATAGGCATTCACAAACTCCACAAGCTCCATCAAAAACAAATAACCTAAAACTTATGCACACAATTAGACCACAAGTGGGATTGTCATCATCACCAAAATACCAAGGGAATACATGGTCCTTTTAGAGATCCATTATGGCCACGAAATGCCAATCCTTGACCAATGAGAAATCTTGCACAATGCAAGGAAGAGGTCAAATGGATCTTATATAGTTCTTCGGATTTCTTGGTTAGACGAGCCAAGTTATTAGACACACTTTGCCTTTAATTGCGAAAATCATCACAATGCAACCTTGCCTTATTATTGTCACTATTTACACCACCAATATGCTTGGGTAAAGCTTTGTAACCGTGCTTCCAATCACTTAACCCGGTTTTGGTGAAGACTTCATTACCAAAACGGTGTGCACTTCCATGTGGCTTAAAGAGAAAGCAATAGAAATAATAAGCCTTATCATGAGACTCACTATATTCCAATCATACTTATCATACCATGCTTTTGGAAAAAAACCTAGGCCTACTTCCCATTGTCTTAGGAAAGTTCATAATTGGTTGAGTTGGACCTTTTAAAAGGTATGCTCTTTTCACTTGGTATTGTAAATCTGGATGATATTCTTTGATTTGTTTCCTAAGAGAGGTATCACACACTATTTCATCTGAATTAAACACTTCCTCTGCTTCATGCTCCTCATTTGCCACATTTGGTTGGGGAGGTGATTGTGGCAAGGTTCTTCTATCAACCAAAAAACTAGCAATTCCTGAAATTTGTATGATTTCTTTAGTTTATTTCAAACCATGATAGCTTAGCTATTTAGGAACTTATACACAAATACAATTTAAATCAAATTGAACAAATTCATGGCAGCTTAGCTATTTAGGAACAAATACAATTTATTTCAAACCATGGTAGCTCCTAAATTGAGTTGAAAACCATGGCAAATCCTCACCTATTTGTCTAAAGGTTGTTGAATTCGAGCTTGCCAGAGTTTGGGTCGTCAGCACCGGCATGCCGTCTCGCCGAATCTTGCGGCCATCAGATGCACTTGGGCTCACAAGGCTTGGCTGCTGCTGCTGCCTAGGATGCCCATCACCACAGTCACCCAATAAATCTTCAGAATCTCGTCCACCTCCCGGATCTCCTTCCTCCATGGTTGGGTTCGGGCGTTAGGGGTGAAAGGACAAAGATGTTGCCTAGAGGGGGTGAATAGGAAATTAAATACTTTTACGAGATAGGCTTGACAAATGTGGAATAAAACTAGCATTTACTTTGTCAAGCATAAATCCTATATACTATGGTTCACCTATGTGCACCAATAACTTATGCTAAGCAAGACAAGCAACAAGATGATATCAAGATAGTTACTTAAAGCACGATGGCTATCACAAAGTACAATGCATAAGAAAAGGCTTGGTTATAGAGATTACCAAGGCACATGGAGACAACGATGTTGTTCCGAGTTTCTCCCTACGAGGGAGTATGTCTTGTTGGAGGTGTGGGCGGTACTAAGACCACCAGCACCATAAGAGGCCTGACCTATTCTCCCAAGAACTCGCCACACTCACATGGAGATAACTTGAGGGCGGTCACCAAACCCGTACAATATTGGAGAAATCTCCACAGCTTAATCGGAGGCTCCCAATAAT
Source organism: Avena atlantica (assembly GCA_910589765.1). Taxonomy (NCBI): domain Eukaryota; kingdom Viridiplantae; phylum Streptophyta; class Magnoliopsida; order Poales; family Poaceae; genus Avena; species Avena atlantica. The sequence goes on along the minus strand of OU342735.1, from coordinate 488,732,024 downwards.
CACCACCAAGTCCACTTCACTGACTAGGGTTCCAAGAATCCAAGAGTAACAAGCTTCTTGATTTCACCAACCAAATCCTCTGAGGAGAACTCAAAGCGATGCACCTAATGCAATGGCAAGTCTTTCACTCTCAAATTTCACCAAAGCTACAAAATCTATTGGAAGAATAAGAGAGGAAGAACACAATAGGAAATCCATAAAGGACTCCAAGATCTAGATTCAATGGATTCCCCTCACTCAGAGGAGAGATTTATTAACAAAATATAGATCTAGATCTCCTCTCTCTTTTATCTCAAGAAGATGCAAGAATCATTGGAGGGATTGAAAGATAGCAAGTTTCGGAAGGTCAACAATAAAGGGGAAAACTTGCAAGAAGAGTTGAGAAACCATTGGGGAAGAATGCCCCTTAAATAGGTCCCCCCAAAATCCAATTGTTGCAGCACAAACACGTGATTCCTTGTACTATCGGACAATTCCTAGGGTTCATGGGTCACCCAAATGCACCTTTGCCAGGAAATCCTGGTACTATCGGAGTCCCTGGGGTTCTCGGGTCGCCCAAATACATGCTTGTCAGATGGTCCTGGTACTACCAAACTTTTTTCCGGTACAATCGGATTTTTGAAACGCCCGGATACTCAATACGAAAACGGCAATAACTTCTGCATCCGGACTCTGATTTCAATGATCTTGGACTCGTTTCGAAGAGGAAAACAAGCTCTACAAAATAATGCATAGAAAAATCATTGTACAACCACGGAGATAAAACCATAATATGAAAGGTTTCACCTCTCTAAAAGATACAAACCAGTAAAACCTCCATAACGCAAAACACAATAACTTAACCTTGGAAACTCCGATTAGGTTGAAACAAATTTTGTTGGAAATATAAAAATAACTAGCATACAAAAAATGGCCCTATTATGTACCACCAAGGGATAAAATATCAAGCATATATATATGTGAGATATCTCCCAAGTTGTGGAGCTAGAAAATCCGCAAAATCAAAAACGCAATAAGAGATACGAGGGAAAACCGTTTTTGATAAACTAGAGCTTATTATGAAGTTTTCCACAAGATCTAGAACCTCACTTGGATAAGCTCCAAATAACAACCAAGAAAGATAATGCTAAGTATGCAAAGGTTTGAACTCTCTCCAAAAGATACGATTGAGTTACTCACTCGAGAGCCCCTCCTAATAAAACGACTATTTATCCTAAACCCGATCTCCCAACTAACAACATGAGATCGGCAAATGGGAAAACCTATCAATATCATACCTTTGCATTCAGCGTTCCACTTGATTTTGATGTAGATGATCTTGTCCTCCTCAAGATGGAATACCTTTCTTGATTGCTCTTGATCACGCTCGCTTGATGAAGACTTGCGACTTTATCCCATGTACACCCTGGGGAAACCTCTTCTTTGACCTTATCTTTATCGATCCATAATCACCGAGGATAGCAAGCTTCAAGCATGTGATCTTCTGGAGATGGCGCATCTTGAACTTGCACAACTTTATTTCTTATTGAGTATTGACCCATTCTTCGTCTTGATCAACCTTGAACCATCTTCTTTTTTAACATGATTCCAATAGGCCCAAAGCCCCTGGACATTGCTTCTTCTTCTTCATTTTTTTATCTTGAAGCTAACACATGGTCCAAGCAATACCAATGGTTAATTTCTACAAGTGAAACTCAATGCAAATATTGGTCCATAAAGATTGCCATTAATTATCAAATCCACATATGGGGGCGCATATGCTCTTTCAAGGGGAAAGGTGAGGAATGGGGCGGCTAGGGCAGGCGAGGCCGTGAGGGTTTGTGACAAGGTTATACCCTACGGGTACGTGACTTCAGCATACCTGGTCTAGCCCAAGGAAGGCCCACAGCAGACATACGCTGGCCCATGAAGATTTTCGGGTGTCCAAGGCCCATGACGCCTTCGGATCCTTGGAGAGCAAGACTAGCATAGATAGGAAATTCAAAGGGGTAAAACCCTAGAACCTGTAACCGACTAGGACTATGCCCGAGACCTGCCTAAGTCTATATAAAGGCCAGGAGGGCACGTCCTAGATCTCTCGACTCATACTTTCGCACACACCTCCACACCAGATCGAATCTGCGCACCCTGTAACCTTCGGTTCCGCCGTAATCAAGAGCAGACAAGCAGGAGTAGGGTTTTCCCTCCGGGGGCCTGAACCTCGGTAAATCTCATGTCCCCTGGTTGCTTGTCTGTTAACCGTTCCACGATCTCCAGCATCCCCATCTTCTCCAAAACCCAAGTCCATAACAATGGGCATTGACGAGATTAAACCTCGTCAATTGGCGCCGTCTGTGGGAATCGGGGCTGCTGATTGTGCGATCGTGACGGTCCCGACCCGATCGATCTACAACTCTGCGGCGACGGAGAATCACCTCCTCTTCGGCACTTTCGACTTCATCGCCCACTCGCCAGCCACCATGAAGGATTTCGAGCCCATAGGCGACGGACTCGAAATTTTGTTCGGGAGCTTCTACTTCCAGGTGGGACAAACTGGCACCCTCCGCCTTCCTGAGCGGATGCCCGTGCCATCAATCAGGCCCGCCTCGTGGGCTCCACATCCCGTGCTATGCACATCACCATCGACAGATGAGTTCTACAACAGCAGCAGCTGCAACTCCGATCTGTGCGATCCACCTTCGGATGAAGGGACCTACGGTTCCGGATCCGAAAGCTGCGGCAGCAGCGAACCGATCTACGAGCGCTACCAATGCGCCGCAGTCATCCAGGAGCAGCAAACGCCTAACCCGCCGCCCAACACGAACCCCAACCCGCAGGACAGAAACGGCGGAAACAGAAGAACCAATCCCCCCCACCCGAAGGGGAAAACAACGGCCACGTCATCCAACTTAGCAAAGAAGGATGGGTCCAAGCACGTCGTGCCGTCGCAGGCGACATAGTCCTACCTGTGGACTCCCCACGTGACCTACTGATGGCATACCACTACCTCCTCATCGAGGAGGACAAGAAGCAAGTCAAGATGCAGGAGACGCTCGACAAACGCAAGCAAGAAGCCTCCAAGTCCAGCGCGCGACGAGCTGCGCTCTCCGCCATGGCACCCGGCTCTAGCACGAACGGAAACCAGTGAAACAAGCACCGCTCGCGGGTGGAGAACATGGATCCCAAGGAACGCCGTGATGTGACCCGAACTCTCCACACATCGTTCATGGATATGGACGCCGACGGCAACATCATCCCGAAGACACCGCAAGCTGCGATCATGGCAGCCACTGCGTATCTCGCGGCCCACCAACCTCCGGAAGGGGACCCGAAAAGAGCCATGCATAAGTCCGCACTCACCGGACTCGGACTCGTCGGAGCTGCAATCCACGAAGACGCTCCTGCGGAGCCAAAGAAGAAAGCTCCGGTCAGGCGCGACCGGAGCCCCACCCCTTCATCCGAAGAGGAGGAGGAGCACAACCTTCCTTGAAGGAAGAAGAGCTCGCATCGCCATAAACGCGACTACGACGCCAGAGACGCGCTTACACAGTGCAAAATAGACAAAGCACGAGCCAAACGCGCATGCTCGTCTGAGTCCGAGATGGATGAAGATGAAGGAGAACTCTGTGGAGCTCGATGCTTCAGCAGATCTGTTCGGTGAACACAGATGCCACGCAATTTCAAGCTTCCTTCGGATACTCCGAAGTTCAACGGCACGCAAGATCCAAAATCTTGGCTCAACGATCATCTGACATCCGTCAAGCTGCACGGCGGTAACAAAGAAACCGCCATGCAATGCCTCCAGCTGCAGCTGACAGGCGCGGCGCGGGTCTAGCTCAGCAGCCTATCATCAGGATCCATCCGAAGTTGGGAGGAGCTAGCTTACAGCTTCATCCGAAATTTCAAGGGCACCAGCAAGAGGCCCGCCTCAATCGAAGAGTTGCGAGCCTGCACTCAGAGAACGGGGGAATCTATTCGCTCGTACATATTACGCTGGTCTACCACCAAGAACTCCGTAGCACATATCTCCGAGGAGAGGGCCATCGACGCCTTCAGAGACGGCATCAAACGCCAAGATTTCAAGGAGGAACTTGTGCGCATCAAGCCCAAGACACTCGACCACCTCATGGAAATTGCCAACAGTTGGGCGGACGGCGAAGATTGCATTCAGCGAGCGCAATCAGATGAAGAGGACGACTACGGCCGAAGGCGAGAACGCCGCAGTAAGAGGAGATCGCGTGTCTACGAGGACCGCGACGGACCCGACATGGTCGCGGCTGGCTACGCCGACCGCCGCAACGATAACAGCCGCAACAGCGGAGGACACCGCGGAGGAAATTTCCGCGACAGCGGACGACTAGCACAGTCGTGACAACGCCGCGACCGCGACAACGGACCCTCAGCATTCGACAAACTTTCGGGTCCATTCACCATCCACTTCTACATCGACAAACAAGATGGCAAAAAGAAATCCAGTCACATGCTCAAGGACTGCCGCGAGTTCCAGAAACTTAGCGAAAGCATGGTGCAGATGAGGTAACAAGCCCCAACCCCTGCGTTCGGAAACGCACCCGCGCCAGGAGAAATAGCACACGGAGCTCCTCCACCGCCACCTATTGGAGGCCCAAACCAACCAGTCGCACCAGCGCAACAACGCCGGGGTCGGGTACCCCCCACCAAAGGGAGCACTAAATATGATCCAGAAGGGACGCCCCACAAACAGGGTGCAGAAGAAAATCACCCGACAAATCAACTTGGTCGTGGCAACTCCGCCTGCAATCCCTGAGTACCTCAGCGGATCGGAGTCCTGCATCACATTCACTCGCGCGGATCACCCTTGCCAGATCCCTCGCCCAGGCCATGCTGCCCTGGTGCTGGAGGCGCAGATCGGAGGCTTCGAGATGAGTCGCGTCTTCATGGACGGTGGCAGCGGCATCAATCTAATGTTCGCAAGCACTCTAGCAGCTATGCGGATCCCGCAATGCAGCCTCGAACAACCCGACACAACGTTCCACGGCATTGTCCCAGGAAAGGGCATATTCCCCCTAGGCAAAATAGGGCTCGACATCATCTTCGGGAAGCCGGACAACTTTCAGCAGGAGCGCCTAGAATTCGAAGTGGTGGACTGGCCGTCGCAATACCACGCCATCCTGGGGCGTGTAGCATTCGCAAGGTTCCTGGCCGTCCCACACTATGCATATGTACTACTCAAGATGCCAGGACCAAGGGGTGTCATCACAGTCCACGGGAGCTTCACCCGATCGGACCAATGCGACAGGGATTTCAACAAAATATCCCAGTCTTTCGGCATGCAAGACGAGCTTGTAAGGCTCCATGAGGTAACGGACAATGGGGCACCCCCAGTCACAAGGCAGAACGCACCTGACATGTCCTTCGACTCCACCGTCAACACCAAGAAAGTATAGGTCCATCCGACGGATGCCTCCAAGACGGCCTTGATCGCCAACGACCTCAGCACCGCATAGGAAGGCGCGCTCGTCGAATTCCTCCGTGAGCGCTGGGAAATCTTCGCCTGGTGTCCTGCGGACATGCCAGGAGTTCCCAGGGAATTCGCCGAGCACGCACTCAATGTCTTTCCAGACACCAAGCCAGTCAAGCAGTCCATCCGAAGACTGTCGGAGCCACGAGCCGAAGCTATCGGCAAGGAAATCAATAGACTACTCGCTGCAGACTTCATCAGGGAAATCAAAGAAAGTGAGTGGCTCGCAAACACGGTGATGGTCCCAAAGAAGGACACGGACATCATGCGGATGTGCGTGGACTTCACGTCACTAAACAAGCATTGCCCAAAGGACCACTTCCCTCTTCCACGGATCGACCAGATCATCGATTCGACTGCAGGTTGCGAGAAACTCTCCTTCCTCGATGCCTACTCAGGCTATAACCAGATTCGGCTCAAGGTCGAAGATCAGGAGAAAACGTCGTTTATCACACCGTTCGGAGTATTCTGTTACAACACAATGCCCTTCGGGCTAAAGAACGCGGGTGCCACGTACCAGCGATGCATGCAGGCCTGCCTCAAGGACCAGATCGGTCGCAATGTCCAAGTCTATGTCGACGACATAGTAATAAAAACTAAGGAGGCAAGGACACTTATCGACGATCTCCGCGAGACGTTCGACAACCTTGATTGCTACAGGATCAAGCTCAATCCCGAAAAGTGCACCTTCGGCGTCCCATCAGGTCAGCTGCTCAAGTACTTCATCTCTCCACGAGGGATCGAGGCGAACCCGAAGAAAATCAGAGCCATCATGACGATGGAGAAGCCGAAAAACCTCAAGGGCGTCCAACAGCTCGCATGACAAGTAGCGGCACTAAGCAGGTTCATCAGCCGCATGGGCGAGAAGGCCCTACCATTCTACCAGCTGCTGCGCAAGGCAGACAAGTTCGAGTGGACACCGGAAGCCAACGACGCATTCGGAAGCCTCAAGCGGCTTCTCTCCACCTCGCCCGTTTTGGTCACGCCAAAGGAGCGCGAGCCCCTGCTGCTGTACATAGCAGCCACACACCAGGTGGTCAGCACCGTACTCGTGGTCGAACGACCCGAAGAAGGCAAGACCCACGGGGTCCAGCCCCCAATTTACTACCTCAGTGAGGTACTGACACCAACAAAGCAGAGGTACCCTCACTACCAGAAGCTAGCCTACGGCGTGTTCATGACGGCTCGACGGCTGAGCCATTACTTCCAGGAGCACCAAGTGATGGTAGTCAACGAGGCACCCCTGAACAGCATCCTGAATAATCCAGAGGCCACAGGACGGGTGGCCCTGTGGGGCATCGAACTGTCACCCTTGGACATCGTCTACGAGAAGCGACACGCAATCAAATCTCAAGTCCTTCGGACTTCCTGGTACATTGGATGGAGCTGCAGCTGCCAGACACCCCAGACATGTCGCAGTCATGGACAATGCACTTCGACGGCTCCAAGCGCGAAGCCGGAGCAGGGGCAGGGGTCATACTGACCTCCCCGAAAGGCGACAAGATGAAGTACGTCCTTTGGATGAAATTCAGAGCCTCCAACAACGAGGCCGAATACGAAGCCCTCATCCATGGCATGAGGATGGCAAAGATATGCGGCGCAACGCGCCTGGTCATCTATGGTGACTCCAACCTCGTCGTCCAGCAGACGATGAATGAGTGCGACGCACACGCCGAAAACATGATCGCGTACCGCGCGCTCTACAACGCACTCGAAGGCGAATTCGACGGCTGCGAACTTTGGCACGTTGGAAGGGAGAGCAACGAGGAAGCTGATAGACTCGCCAACATCGGCTCCACTTGCGCAAAAGTGCCACCAGGAGTGTTCCTCGAACAGATCTGCGTACCATCCATCAAGCGAAAGTTCCCCAAGGGATCACCCGAAGAAGCAGAACACTCGGGAGCTACGCTACCCGAAGGACACGAAGGACCCGAAAAACTGGACACAAAGGTAGCCATGATCAACCTAATGCAGATCATGGAAGTCGAAGAAACTTGGACGCGACCATATCTCCAGTTCTTGATAACCGGAGAATTGCCTGACAGCCCAACAGACGCCCGACGCATATCTCGCCGGTCAAAAGCCTTCACCATCATCAACGGCGAGCTGTACAAGCGCAGCATCACGGGTATACTTCAACGGTGCGTCACCATCAACGACGGCAAGGCCATACTGCAAGACATCCATGAAGGCATCTGCGGCCACCACGCAGGCAGCCGCTCCCTTGTCGCCAAAGCTCTACGAGCAGGATTCTACTGGCCAACGGCCATGAGCGACGCAAAGGACATCGTCCGAAGATGCAACGGATGCCAACGGTTCGCCGACAAACCGCACGCACCTGGGTCCGAGCTCAGACCCATACCTATAGCTTGGCCTTTCGCTCAATGGGGCCTCGACATGATCGGCAAACTGCCAAAATCCTCGAAAGGGGGACACGTCTTCCTCCTGGTTGCGGTCGACAAATTCACCAAGTGGATCGAGGCCATGCCGGTCACCAACCAGAAAGGCAAAACTGCCGTCAAGTTCTTCGAGTCCATTGTCTACAGGTTCGGCGTACCACACAACATCATCACCGACAACGGATCAAACTTCATCTCCGAAGAATTCCAGGACTTCTGCGAAGGCCTTGGGATCAACATCACGTACGCCTCAGTGGCACACCCGCAAATAAACAGGCAAGTGGAAAAGGCCAACGGCCTAATCGGAGCCGGCATCAAGAAGCGCCTCATGAGATCACTCGAACAAAAAGATAGAAACTGGACGAAAGAGCTACCATCCGTCCTGTGGAGCTTACGGACTACGCCAAACAGCTCCACCGACTACACACCGTTCTTCATGGTACACGGAGCCGAGGCCGTGCTACCAGCCGAAGTACGCCACCAGGCCCCGCGGGTCATCGCTTACAGCGAAGCCAAATCCACGATTGCACATGAAGACGCTGTCGACACACTCAACGAAGCACGGGATATAGCAGCAGCTCGATCAGCGGTGTACCAGCAGAGTCTCCGCAACTACCACAGCCGCTGGCTGCGCCCAAGGTCCTTCGTCGAAGGAGACCTCGTCTTGGGACACAAGCAAAAGCGACCGAATAAATTCGAGTCACCATGGTAAGGACCCTACGTCATCACCGAAGTCATCCCAGGTGGCGCCTATCGCCTCAAGCACGTGGAGTCTGGAGTCGCATACTCCAACCCATGGAATATCTCGCACCTGCGACGATTCTATCCGTAGCAACCTACCCCCTTTTACTTTCAATAAGGCTTTCAGCCAAGGCTATTCAGCCGAATAATGTACCTCCTCCATTACGATATAAATAAAGCTAAGTGTCTCGCCCCAAAACCTCGGTTCACTATTTTCTACAACTTTACTACATGCTACAAACGCACTCGGGGGCTCCCCCCACCTCACGATTTCATCGACTGAGGACCAAACATGTACACCTGAGTAGCTGACAACGTCAGGCAAACGAAAAGGACACGCACTCAATCAAAGCACTGCGTGCTCGCAAACAAACAAACCTTTACAACAAAGGGCACAACACGCCCAGCCGAAATATACAAATTTTACATCTCTCTTTTTACAGGTACTACCTATGTTGAAGAATAACCTGGGCACGCTGCTCAAACAAATCTACAATCTGTTCGGCATATTGCCTTACAGCCGCGTAATGCGGGCGCATGTCCCACTCGCCACCATCAGGGCGAAGAGGTGGCCCAGCGGCCACAGCAGCCAAATCCACGTCAGGCCGGTGTAGCCTCACAAGAGATAACGCAGCCTTCACTCCTGCGACAAGCTGGTGCCGCACCAACTCCTTGACATTGCTTACGTTCCGAAACTTCGACAGAAGACCCGCAAGGCTTGTCGGTACGGCATCCAAAGGGAACATGACGTGCAGCACCGAGGCAAGCGATGTCTGCACTTGGCGGAGCACCCGCGAAACTTGATAAACACGATCCTGCATCATCGCCAGGGCTATGGCGCGATCACGATCCATCCAGAAGAAGACGCCGGCCTCCATGTCCTGTTGAGTCAAGCAATTGATCCGAACAGCGACACGCTCCTTTTCTTCCCTCGGAGCAAGATTCGCACCTGCAACAATCGCACAAAATAATAGTAAGGCCAGCAGGCTCATCCGAAGAACCGAGCTACAACTCGAACCAAAGAACAACTTACATTGCAGCTGCTCGGACAGCCGAACCAGCTCCGCCATCAAGTACTCCTCTCTGGCTGCACCATGATCCTCCTTGGACTTCCAAACGTCGGCATGACCGCGTAACCCGAGCAACTCCCTCTCCAGACTGCGCACACGATCCCGAAGGAAAGTGAGCTGCGAGGAATCATCCAAGGATGGCCGCAAGGGCATTGCGGATGGGGCGTCAACTGGATCAGCACCCGAAGGAACCTAGAGCAGCAGTAAAAGAAAGGAACACAGACATTCAGCCAAGGATAGAGCACAACTCAGAGGAATTCATTAAATATATAAGGCCACTACGTTGCACAAGGATGGTGTTCTTTAAGATATTTACAACAAAAGTAGACTACAAACTACCCTACGTCTACTACGCCTAAGATGCAGGACCCTGAGTCGCCTCGGATCCAGACTGCCTAGCTTTGGCCCCGCCCTGCTGCCGCAGTGCATACTCAGACAACAAATCAATGAGCTTGGGCCCATATCGCTTGCAGCAAGCAGAATAGGCAGCAAAGGATACCTCGGATCCATCCGCAGCCGTCGGCATCCGAGAGGTGATCTGGGGCAGATCCAGCTCCGCTCCAGCCGCCAAGGCCATCGCCAGCCCGACGGACGCGCCGATGCCCTTCTGCTTGCGCTTGTACGCCGCAGGCGCTTCGGCTGACAGAGCCTCCGCCAGAGCATCCACATCATCAAGGGCTGCGCCCTTCGGGACAAGCTCCTTGTAGAAGCGACCAAGGACCTCTTTCGCCTTGGCAAGGGAGTTGACGACGGTGCTGCAGCGGTCTTCGACCGCCACAGTGGCATCATCTAGAGCACTCCCGTGCTCCAGAGCACCGCGGTCGAACTCGATGCCTGCGGCATCTGAGACAAAAAGAAGAAAAGCATGAAGAAAAGCAGCATAGAAGAAAACCCAAAGAAAAAGAAACAAGTACAAAACTAGCACTCACCCGAAATAGCCTTGGCAGCAGCCATGAGCTTCGCCGCCACCTCTCTTTCACGAGCAGCCGCAACGGTGGCCAGCTGCTCCTCACGATCTGCGGCCTCCTGCTGCAGACGCTCCTTCGCTTCGGCTGCCTTAGTCAGCTCTAGCTCGAGGCGTTCTTTCGCGCCAATGGCGGCTTCGGCCTTCTACTCCGATTGACCAAGGCTCTTTTTGAGAGCGTCGACCTCACGGAGGGAATCGTTATGATCCTCTGCATTTAAGACAAGCAAGTGTCAAAGAACAGGACCAAGATAAATAAGAGAGGCATTAAAAGACAGATGGATACCTTGAAGCTGTCGAAGGTTCGCCTCCAGCGCCAGGCGCTCTTGCACCAGCCGCTTGGCCTCCTGCACAAAAGGCTGCAGAAAAAGAAATAGCAGTAAGAAAAGGGCTTGGGGGCTACGCCCAACACAAAGGAGTAAAAACAAAATTCGCACACGAAGACACTCGGGGACTCCCCCCGTGACATGAAGCAGAAAAACTTACATGCTCTGATGGCGACTCTGAAGAACCACCTGCGAAATTCTGAGGCGCAACCACCTGCACCTCCTGCAACGGAGGATCCGGAGCCGTGCCACCCAAAGTCGCCACCGTCTGAGGAGGAGGAGACGCAATTTTCAACTCCGCCATCATCTCCCGCGCAACACCACTGGAGGAATCATGGGAGGAATGCCTGCATACGAACCAATCAGCACAAGCACAACAATCATGAAGGAAAAAGGACAATAGTACAGCAAGAAACTTACGAGCCCAGTGAGCTCAGGTCAAAGACAGGAGGAGTCCTTCGGGCTCTCTTCTCCTCCTTCTTTTCTTCCTTCTTCTCCTCCTTTTTCTCTTCCTTCTTCCGCTTCGCTGGCGGGTGCGGCGCTACAGCCCACACAGGAATGGTAGGAATGGGAGAAGTAGAACCTCCATGACCGTCACTATGACGCTCAAGTCCCAGAGGGTTTCTGGGAGTCGGAGGAGTCGAAGCATCCGAAGACTCGCTGGAGCTCCGTGACCGTTTTCGCGTATGGTCCTCACTCGACTCGTCGGCATCCTCCGCCGGAGATCGCGCCGACGGTAGCTCGGACACGGAATCAACCACTTCATTATCCGGGGCATTCAGATACCTTTCGGTCAATGGCGGTACCATGCCCAGCACTTTGAAGCTCTGCAAAATCAGAGGGAACTTTGTTAGCAAACAAAGGAAACAAAAACACAGCCGACCAAAAGCACTACGTGCACAAATCTACACCTGCGGTACGGCCAACGTCGAAGAAAATGGAGGAGTTAGCGACTTCCCCGGGATCTCTTCTCCGGCTTTGAACTTCAACAGCGCGCGAAGGGACCTGTCAAGATCCCCCTCGGACATTTTCTCAGCCGAAACCCTCGTCGGATCACGGCGCCCAGAATAAAGAAACATCGGGTGCGCCCTCGCTTGGAGAGGCTGCACCCGACGCTCAAGAAAAGTCCGGATGATGTCCACGCCGTTCACCTCCTTCTCCAGAATCAGCTGGAGATCCTCCACCCGACGGTAAAGGGCCTCTATCTCCTCCACCTCACCGTCCAAGATTTGGTTTTTCCAAGACCTTTTTCGCTCAATCATTTGGGAGGGGTCAAAGGGAACAAGACCAAAATCTTGCCCGGGCACTACGGAGTCGCGGATATAAAACCATCGCCTCCGCCAGTACTGGACAGATTCGGACATGGAAAAGGAAAAGAAGAGCACATTGGGACTAAGGGAGATGATGAAACCCCCAATGGGATACACACCATCCGAACCAGATTGCCTCTTCACGGAATAGAGCTTCCGGAAGAGGCCAAAGTGCGGCTCAATGCCAAGCCAACACTCGCAAAAAGTGATAAAACACGCAATATGGAGAAGAGAATTGGGAGACAGATGATGAAGTTGAATCCCATAGAAGAAGAGCAGTCCACGGAGGAAGTCGTGGACCGGAAAAGAAAACCCACGCAAAACAAAGGCGAGAAACATAACCCGATACCCAGATGGGGGACGGGGGATTACCTCATTGCCGGGGAGTTTGACGGCCTCCCTATCTTGCGGGATCATGCCCCGCTCGCGAAGCTTGCGAAGATCGCTCTCCCGCGTCTCTGATCGCCGCCAGCCACCATCGGTGACGCGAGTAGCGGCGGTGCCCTTTTTTCCTCCGGCGGCGCTGGTCCCAACCGCAGATGAAGATTTCTTTGGTTTCCCCATTGCGCTACGGCGGCGCTGGCGGTGAAAACGCAGAAAGAACGACGGAAATGTGGAAGGAAATCCCAGCGCGAAGCAAGAATCGCTCGAGCACAAGGAGGCAGTGAACACAAGAATTGGTGCAGTGAAAACAAACCATGGTTTCCCCCAATGATTATAACAGCGAAGACGACGAACGGCAGCCGTCCATCCAGAAGACCTAACGCCAACGGCAGATCTGACCGTACACGTGTCAGCATCACAACGAACCGTCGTTTCCACGCCGTCCACTACGCGCGGAAATCGAGGAGACGCCGTGATTATCTCCACGCCGCGCGTGACCGGTCAATTCAAAGTCAGCAAGTGGGATCCACGTTCGTCCAGTCAAGTCATCTCTGGCGTAGCAGACGCTTGAGGTCATCGATCGTCAGCACTGATGTCATCAAAAGCTATACTAGCACCAACTACAATTCTTCGACTCCACAGCTAAGAGTACTCACTCGAATCTTCGATTCGACTAAATACTCGGGGGCTACTCCTATCAGGAGCGCTGGCCGCGCACCCGGAAGATGAATAACGACAAAGTATTTTTTTCGAGTCCTACGTCGAGTCTACGACTCCACTACGGACTCGGGGGCTACTCCCATAGAGAGGGTGGATTTAAGCATCCGAAATTTTTTTAGTCTTACGGACTTAACAACTGAACAATGATTGAACTAAATTCTTTGCTCGAGTCTACAACTCGAACATACACTCGGCGGCTACTCCCATAGGGAGCGCTGGTCGCGCACCCTATGAATTCTTCGACTGTGATCTTTCAGATCAGCACGCAAAAACTTTTTGGCATCTCTGCCCCAACAAGCGCTGAGTGAGCGACAATATCCTTGGCCACCCGAAACACCTCCGCGGTGACAAATGTTCGGATGCTGCGTCCGCGATGCAAAGATAAGACCTGCAGATATCATCTGACGGCCTGGCAACGTACATGACTGCGCTCTGCTAGTACAAATCCATGTCAACAGGCGTGATGAAAAATCCCGACGGACGCGCTGGGTACATTAATTAAAATCACTGGAATTCCACTCCTGTAAGTCCTCCGCGGCCTGAGTCGAATTACGCCAGCATATGTTCCAGGTCCGAGTTGAGGGACTCGAACCTGAGGAAGATCGTGTTGTTTCGTCCCCTGATCCGTCGGGTGAGTCAGGCACACGTATCAACAAATCCCTACACACATATACTGTTCATACATAGTTCCACCCGAAGGATTGAAGAGTCCTCAGTCGAATCTACGATTCGAATGATCACTCGGGGGCTACTGACAAGGTTATACCCTACGGGTACGTGACTTCAGCATACCTGGTCCAGCCCAAGAAAGGTCCACAGCAGACATACGCTGGCCCATGAAGATTTTCGGGTGGACAAGGCCCATGACGCCTTCGGATCCTTGGAGAGCAAGACTAGCATAGATAGGAAATTCAAAGGGGTAAAACCCTAGAACCTGTAACCGACTAGGAATATGCCCGAGACCTGCCTAAGTCTATATAAAGGCCAGGAGGGCACGTCCTAGATCTCTCGACTCATACTTTCGCACACACACCTCCACGCCAGATCGAATCTGCGCACCATGTAACCTTCGGTTCCGCCGTAATCAAGAGCAGACAAGCAGGAGTAGGGTTTTTCCTCCGGAGACCTGAACCTGGGTAAATCTCGTGTCCTCTGGTTGCTTGTCTGTTAACCGTTCCACGATCTCCAGCATTCCCATCTTCTCCAAAACCCAAGTCCATAACAATGGGCATTGACGAGATTAAACCTCGTCAGTTTGTTCCCTGGGCGGCTATGCAGGGCCGGCTCTATACTTTCAAGGACCCTTGGGCGAACTCAAGAATAGGGCCCATAATGCCAATAACTAGATATATAGGTATATATTTGCTTATTTTTACTTGCAAAAATAAAAGCGTTAACATCAACAATAGATAGTTCGTTACTTATCCGAAGATTGTTTATTGGTCTCAAGGTCAGTATTTGAATTACGCTTACCATCTTGTCCCAGATCATATTCTTCCATTTGGTTATTATTGTTGACATCAACACTACTGTTGTTGGAAAATACTTATTTAAAGCACATCTTTGCGATTCAATAAACTGATTCTCACACTTTCTTTTCCTCCTTTTCGTAGTATCGGACAATTGTTTTGACATTGTAACAACTATATGGATTGATGGTGAAGGAATTTACATGAAATTACAAGTTAAAAATCTAAATAAGTGATTAGATCATGGATTAGATGAGGATTAGAGAAGGGGTCAGTTTGTACTTACAGAGCAGGAGTCCTGCCCGGCACATGCGAAGCGAGCAGCCGTTGCAGCCGTTGCAGCTGATCGGTAGGACAGGAGTTGCCGCCTGTGAGGACGAGGGCAAATGGACGAGGCCTAAATCACGACAGACGAACGGACACAAAATTAATCGTGTTAGACTACCGAACTGCCGACAAACCAATTATTTCTATTCTTTTTAGAAAAAAGACCAATCATTGTGTGCATGTGCATTTTATAGGCCCCTTTAGGCACTGAGCCCTTGGCCGTCGCACAACCTTA
Organism: Avena atlantica; assembly: GCA_910589765.1. NCBI lineage: Eukaryota > Viridiplantae > Streptophyta > Magnoliopsida > Poales > Poaceae > Avena > Avena atlantica. The sequence goes on along the minus strand of OU342735.1, from coordinate 488,716,600 downwards.
CCATGGGTGAGAGACGGGCCTGCGGCTATGGTCAGGGATGGGGAAGGGCTGAAGGGGCATGAAGGAGAGGAGTCAGAGGTGTTCACTCGGTCGCTCTGGATGGCTCGGTTCGCTGCCACGGCCCAATTCAAGGTCCACCACGCACGCACACGCATGGGACCGGGAGTTTTTCCCAAACTTGATCGTGATTTTGTCGATACTTTGGATCGATTCCTCGAGGCAAGCGGGGACGAAGCTAAGGCACGAGCCCGGGCTGTAGGACGTTGCGTCTGCCTATGTCTGCGAGCACACCGGATTAGTAAATATATCCATGCACAAAATCAAAACTCGACATAGAGCTATATGCCAGCTAAACAAATAAATTATATGTAAGTTCCTTGCTGTACTCACAGGTCAACTTGATATATAAATATAACTGAGAAAAAAAGCAATATTATTAGTTTTTCCTAAGATGTTTTCCTTGTTTTCATAAATATACAAAACACAACTTAATTTACAGCTTTACGACCGTACATTTTGCTAAAGAATAGTGTAATATAAAATCAAATACTTAACATATTTGACATTAAAAGAATAATGTCCTCACATTTGACAAATGCAACAAAGCAGAGCATAGAAACCGACATTTGCAATCACGTTAAAATTTTGTAGCATGAAGGCGACAATTGCAACCTGACGTGGAGCACCATTTCAACGTGCACCATCGTACGGTAAAACATACATATATTTTTTTCGAAATGAAGGAGAACTCACGACCTGTGCATCAAAACGATGCACACAACAAGATTGTAGCTTGTAAAAAAGCATGAAACGTCCAAAATCCAAAAAGGCTAACCTTTTCAGCTCGTTGAAGCCAGATAAAACGACAATAACTTCTTTTGTAGATCGCTTGCATCACATGAACCGATGAACCCCAATCTCCACCCACAAGGCTTTGGCGAGGATCGCCTAAAAAAGCAGATTGCATCTTCCTCCTCTCTCCTAGAAGGTGGCGGCGACCCACTCCCATCAGATCTCCACCGGCCAGGCCATTGGTCACCTCTCCCTCCACTTGTCGCTCTGGTGGCAGGAGCAAGGGGGACCTCGTTCCTCTGTTCTGGTCTAGTAGATAGGGTTGAGGTTTGTCTGTAGTGGCGTTGTGGTGGTGGGAGCGGTGTCTAGGGAAATAAATCTGCCTCAACTCTATTCCCACACCGGTGGCGACCTTCACGGCGGCGTCTCGAAGTTGATGGCAACATGTGCTACTCGATCCTTTAGATCGGCAGCTTGGTCTTCTCGTCGTTCTTTGGATCTAGCATGATTAGTTTCTCGATGTGTCGCTGGCGTTCGTTGTTATCCACGATGGCGCTGGTGGCCGGGGCGAGGTGGTTCCTCTAGGCCGAGGATGTTGGTCTGAATATGGTGGATCTACTGTTCTTCTCTGCCTTTGTCGATGAGAGGTGGCTGATCTTGGTTTAAGACAACATGGGGACGTCACATGGTCGACATGCCACAACGACATGTGCCTCGCTGCGTGCAGCATGACTGTTCATCGACTCAGAAAGCTTTGTTTGCGATGGTGATTTTCTGGATCTTGCATTGATGAAGGTTCGGCGTCTTTTATGGTGTGCGTCTCAGTGGCGCTAGATCTGGATGCGGCCGCTGGCTTCGGTGCGTCGTGGTGGTATCACGGCATATGCCATGGGTAGGATAAAGTTGGGGCCGATGGACGTGGAGGAATCCGGGAAGGGATGATGCAGTGAAGACCACACTCGTATGAACAAAGAGAAATACAATGTATATAGGATTGAGGCTCTCATGTGGAGATAAGACCTCTTTCTCTACATCTAATCTCTTATAATCTTGCCATACTTGTGGCTATAATCATGCTCCTTGAGCTGTATCTCCTATGCCTCTATCTAGATCTCTCTGTGAGATTGGAGGAAGAAGAAGAAGAGCTCCTATTGAGCAGAGAGGGGAAGAACCCTTCGGGGCCTCCCTGGAAACGATCCCCCTGGTGCTCCTTATAAAGGGGAGCCCAGGGGACAAACCTTGCTCCACACGCTTGGCATCTGCGTAGCATATTCCTGGCATCTTCTTAGATGCTCAGCATATGCATTGGCATCTTTGGAGATGCCATGGCATATTATTTAGCATATTCTTGATGCCAAGGGCATATTCTCTAGCATCTTATTGATGCCAAGGGCATATTTCATATGCCCATGTGCCAGTCTGAGCCATGGGCGTCCCAAGACTGGCACGATACTTGTTGGTCTTGCCTCGAATTGATCCTATATCGTTGTTGACTTGCATGTAGCTTCCTAGGATGAATAAAGAGTGATCTAGGGTAATATACCTCAGCCCAAATGCCCTGTACGAGGTGAAGGTTCGGCCTCCTTCCTAATTGACTCGGCCTAGGCCAAAAGAGGCCCAGCCGAGTCACTCCTGCCCTCAGCCACGCCACTGGGGTCGACCAGGCCGGGTTAGGCGCTTCAGTTCGTCCTAGCCGGGTCTCCAATAGCGGCCCAGGGGAACCAGCTTGGTGGTGCCAGCCCGCAGTGGGCCGAGTCAACAGATGTCGGCCTGCTCGAGGTGTTTGGAGGGGGCGTAGTGGTGATACTGCCTGCGGTGGGCCGGATCCGTCATTACTCGGCCCACCCGGGGTGGTTTGGCGGGGCACTGGTGAGGAAGCCCCGCGATGGGTCGAGCGACACTCACTCTGTCCCATCCGGGTGAGTCGACGCGGGTCCTCGATGCTGAGGTCGCTTGGCGAGGTCGTGACGCCGCGGGAGTTCGGCGGGAGCGAGTGGAGCGCCTGTCGACGTGAAGCGGGGAGCGCTATGCTGCTGGGGTACGGGCCGAATCTACCTTGGCCCACCCGGGTAAGGAGGGAGTGGGCTGTTTGGCCGGTATTCAGTATAATTCGATACATGTCATAATATGTCGGCCTAGAAAATGTCCTGTGAGGCCGAATTAACCCTAATTCGGCCCAGATTCGTTTTCCTTCTTCTTTTACTCATTCTGTTTACACTTTTCATCTCTAATTGACTAATTCAATGCTTTATTAATTTACTTTATACACTAACTCTGGGGTACCTAGGGGTATACCCCCGACATTAGTCCCCGAGGCTATGTGGGATTCATGGAGTCGCTCATAGGCTTTAAATAAATATTCCCAGAGTTATTATTTGATACATGTTCTCTCTGATACAAATCTCTTAACCATATAACCTATTTGGGTTAGTTCTTGAATTCCTGCCATTTTTGGCACTGCTCTTAACCCTTTTGGGCAAGTTTTTGACTTCTGGCCTTCTTGGACACTGGTCAAAACCCTTTTGGGCAAGTTTTTGACTTCTGGCCTTCTTGGGCACTGGTCATAACTCTTTTGGTAAGTTTTTGGACTTCTGGCCTTCTTGGGCACTGGTCATAACCCTTTTGGGTAAGTTTTTGGACCTCTGGCCTTCATGGGCACTGGTCATAACCTCTTTGGGTAAGTTTTTGGACTTTTGGCCTTCATGGGCACTGGTCATAACCCTTTTGGGTAAGTTTTTGGACCTCTGGACTTCATGGGCACTGGTCATAACCCTTTTGGGTAAGTTTTTGGACTTCTGGCCTTCATGGGCACTGGTCATAACCCCTTTGGGTAAGTCTTTGGACTTCTGGCCTTCTTGAGCACTGGTCATAACCTCTTTGGGTAAGATTTTGGATTCTGGCCTTCATGGGCACTGGTCATAACCTCTTTGGGTAAGTTTTTGGACTTCTGGCCTTCATGGGCACTGGTCATAACCTCTTTGGGTAAGTCATAATCCGAGTCATCTGTTTCCCAATCCAAGTTATTTTACTCAAAATTGACTTATGTCTTAAGTCTGAGTCATCTGACTTAAATCCGAGGTATATGACTCAAATCCGAGTCATCTGTTTCCAAATCTGAGTTATTTTACTCAAAATTGACTTATGTTAAGTCTGAGTCATCTGACTTAAATCCGAGGTATATGACTCAAATCTGAGTCATTTGTTTCCAAATCTGAGTTATTTTACTCAATTTTGACTTACATCTCAAATATGAGCCATCTGACTCAAATCCGAGGTATATGACTCAAATCCGAGTCATCTAACTTCAAATCCGAGTTACTTTACTCAATTTTGACTTACAACTCAAATCTAAGTCATCTGACTCAAATCCGAGGTATATGACTCAAATCCGAGTTAGTTTACTCAATTTTGACTTACATCTCAAATTTAAGTCATCTGACTCAAATCCGAGGTATGTGACTCAAATCCGAGTCATATGACTCCTGAGATACAATTTGATCTGATGAGAAGATGGTAACTTGCCTTTGATATGGATCTGAGATATGAATCGAAGATAAAGCTTTTGGATATGATGATAGGGCTAATCGCTGAGATATGTGAGTCAAGATGTAGATCCGAGATATAGATCCAAGATATGATATGCTGGCAAACAGTCATCCGAGATAGGAGATAACCTGGCAAGATAGTCCGATACCAATCCGAGTCATAACATAACCTGGCCATCTGGCGAGCTGAATCAATCTTTAGTCTGAATCAGAGATAATCTAGCAAGCTGAACCAGAATACAAATCCGAATTATAATATACCCTGGCAAGCTGAATCAAATGTTAGTCTGAATCAGAGATAAGCTAGTGAGATGAGTTAAAGGTTAACCCAAAGCATAAATAAACATACTCAAATTCTATCTGAATCATCAGTAAGCTGGTTGGTGAGCTGAGTTTAAGGTTAATCCAAAGCATGAATATACTGATTCAAATCCTATCCGAATTATAAATAAGCTGGCTCAAATTCTATCCGAATTATAAATAAGTTGACTCAAATTCTATCCGAATTATAAATAAGCTGACTCAAATTCTATCCGAATTATAAATAAGCTGACTTAAATTCTATCCGAATTATAAATAAGCTAACTCAAATTCTATCCGAATTATAAATAAGCTGACTCAAATTCTATCTGAATTATAAATAAGCTAACTCAAATTCTATCCGAATTATAAATAAGCTGACTCAAATTCTATCCGAATTATAAACAAGTTGACTCAAATTCTATCCGAGTTATAAATAAGCTGACTCAAATTCTATCCGAATTATAAATAAGCTGGCTGACGAGCTGAGTTAAAGAATGATCCAAAGCATAAATAACCTGACTCAAATTCTATCTGAATCATAAATAAGCTAGTCAAATACATACCCAAACCTATATAAGTTTTTCTCCATCTAAAGGTGATTCTATGGATACGTTGGCTAGTCCCCGGGTTGAGTTATTTTCTCCCCGGGGTGAAGGATCGAATGTTGGTGGCTGAGTTATCTGTTACTTACAGTAAGCTTGGAGAAGAGTTTGAGTCATTCATGCTAAGTCTTACCCACCTTGCTGAGTCAGACTTGGAGACCCCTGCGCTTACCTCTCTGTTCTCTGTTCGCCTGGAGGAGCTGAAGGTGCTCTCTTTGCCCTCTGTTCGCCTGAATGAGCTGAAGGTGCTCTCTCTGTCCTCTGTTCGCCTGGAGGGGCTGAAGGTGCTCTATGTAGATGATGTTGATGAAGATGCTCCCGTCCGGATGGAAACCCAACCAACGCCACTAAAGGCCCCACGGTGGGCGCCAAATGTCATGGTGGTATCACGGCATATGTCATGGGTAGGCTAAAGTTGGGGCCGATGGATGTGGAGGAATCCGGGGAGGGATGATGCAGTGAAGACCGCACTCATATGAACAAAGAGAAATACAATGTATATAGGATTGAGGCTCTCATGTAGAGATAAGACCTCTTTCTCTACATCTAATCTCTTATAATCTTGCCATACTTGTGGCTACAATCATGCTCCTTGAGTTGTATCTCCTATGCCTCTATTTAGATCTCTCTGTGAGATTGGAGGAAGAAGAAGAAGAGCTCCTATTGAGCAGAGAGGGGAAGAGCCCTTCGGGGCCTCCCTGGGAACGATCCCCCTGGTGCTCCTTATAAAGGGGAGCCCAGGGGACAAACCTTGCTCCACACGCTTGGCATCTGCATAGCATATTCCTGGCATCTTCTTAGATGCTCAGCATATGCCTTACATCTTTGGAGATGCCATGGCATATTCCTTAGCATATTCTTGATGCCAAGGGCATATTCTCTAGCATCTTCTTGATGCCAAGGGCATATTCCATATGCTCATGTGCCAGTCTGAGCCATGGGCGTCCCAAGACTGACACGATATTTGTTGGTCTTGCCTCGAATTGATCCTATGTCGTTGTTGACTTGCATGTAGCTTCCTAGGATGAATAAAGAGTGATCTAGGGTAATATACCTCGGCCCAGATGCCCTGTATGAGGTGAAGATTCGGCCTCCTTCCTAATTGACTCGGCCTGGGCCAAAAGAGGCCCAGCCGAGTCACTCCTGCCCTCAGCCACGCCACTGGGGTCGACCAGGCCGGGTTAGGCGCTTCAGTTCGGCCCAGTCGGGTCTCCAATAGCGGCCCAGGGGAACCAGCTTGGTGGTGCCAGCCCGCAGTGGGCCGAGTCAACAGATGTCGGCCTGCTCGGGGTGTTTGGCGGGGGCGCAGTGGTGATACTGCCCGCGGTGGGCCGGATCCGTCATTACTCGGCCCACCCGGGTGGTTTGGCGGGGTGCTGGTGAGGAAGCCCCGCGACGGGCCGAGCGACACTCACTCTGGCCCATCCGGGTGAGTCGACGCGGGTCCTCGATGCTGAGGTCGCTTGGCGAGGTCGTGACGCGCGGGAGTTCGGCGGGAGCGAGTGGAGAGCCTCGCGACGTGAAGCGGGGAGCGCTATGCTGCTAGGGTACGGGCCGAATCTGCCTTGGCCCACCCGGGTAAGGAGGGAGTTGGTTGTTTGGTCGGTATTCAGTATAATTCGATACATGCCACAATATGTCGGCCCAGAAAATGTCCTCTGAGGCCGAATTAACCCTAATTCAGCCCAGATTCGTTTTCCTTCTTCTTTTACTCATTCTGTTTACACTTTTCATCTCTAACTGGCTAATTCAATGCTTTATTAATTTATTTTATACACTAACTCTAGGGTACCTGGGGTATACCCCCGACAGGTGGTTGAAGGAAACTCTACCGATTGTTTTGTATTTCTCGATGTCTTAGGATTTCATATGCAAATTCAAGATAATTATTTTATTCCAGTTTATCTTTTAGTTTCCACACGTGTTGCTTTTTTAACTCGATTTTCGATTAATAATTACGTGGTTTCTCTTTAAAAAAGGCTTTGTCGAGGATCCTCTCGAGGCCAGAGCACAACCTGCATGCATGCCCAGATAATGGCTGGAATCCTGTACTGTACATCGTACTCAGTACTAAATCGTACACAAAAATCACGTGTCCGCTTTAAATTCTGTCCCAATGGTCACGCGTGTATTTAAGATCAATGGCAGTGTGTAGCATGAACTTGAGTTTGATCATTTAACCAGCAGCTCTGCTGATACAAATTGCAACTTTGCAAGAGAGCAGTTTCAAACAAAGAAAAACAAATTGCAACAGAGCACTCGGTCGGGACGGGCAGCAACGAGATGCAGACAGAGACGGGAGCATGCCCTGTCCGGATCGTATCTCGGCGCATGATCCAGCCGCCGTCGGAGGAGCCTGTGCTGGATATCCACCTCACGCCATGGGACCTCCGCCTCATCACCATAGACTACATCCAGAAGGGCATCCTCCTGCCAAAGCCTCCCGCTAGCATCGCCGGAGAGCGCCTCGTCGACGCCCTCGCGTCCTCCTTCGCGCGCGCCCTGGCCAGGTTCTACCCATTTGCCGGTCGCTTAGCCGTGGAGCATCACGACGGCGGGAAGACCATCGCCGTTCTGTTGCGCTGCACGGGCGAAGGCGCCGAGTTCATCCATGCGGTGGCTCCCAGCGTCGCCGTCGCCGACATTACCGGCTCGGTACGCATCCCTCCGGTGGTCTACGACTTCTTCCCGCTCAACCACGTGCTCGGCGCCGCCGCCGCTGCCCGTGCTGTCGGCGCAGGTCACCGAGCTCGCCGACGCCGTCTTCGTCGGCATGTCGCTGAACCACACCGTCGGCGACGGCACCGCCTTCTGGGAATTCTTCAACGCCTGGTCGGAGATCCACCGAGACGGCGAGATACCGACGACGCGGCCGGCACCGGTGCCCCAGAGGTTCTTCCTGGACGCCTGCCCCCGTGCCCCGTGCCGGTCCGCATGCCGTTCGGCGAGCTGCGGCACATCGTCCGGCGGTTCGAGCGCCCTGCATTGGAGGAATGCTTCTTCACCTTCTCCGCCGCGAGCATCCGGAAGCTAAAGTCAAGGGCGAACAACGAGATAATGGCGGACGCGGCAGCCGCCAGGGTCTCCTCGCTCCAGGCCCTGCTCGCCCACCTCTGGCGGGCGGTGTCCCGCGCCCGGCGCCTCCCGTCGGGGCAGGAGACGTCTTACACTGTGGTCATCGGGTGCAGGGGACGCGTGGACGGCATACCGGCGCAAGGTTACATGGGCAACGCCGTGGTGTTCGGCAAGGCGATCTCCACCGCCGGCGAGATCCTGAACAAGGGGCTAGGCTGGACGGCGCGCCAGCTGAACGGCGTGGTTGCCTCGTTCGACGAGGCTGCCATGGAGGAGTGGCTGCATCGCTGGACCCGGGAGCCTGATTTCTACTACATCGGGAACCTGTCGTCGGGAGGCGGTGCGCTCGTGACCGGGAGCTCACCACGGTTCGACGTGTTTGGGAATGACTTTGGGTGGGGGAAGCCGGTGGCCGTGAGGTGCGGCGCCGCGAACATGTTGGACGGGAAGATGACGGTGTTTGAGGGGCATGAGCGGGGAGGCAGCATGTCGCTGCAGGTGTGCATCACGCCGGACGCGCTGGAGAGGCTTGTCGCCGATGAGGAGTTCATGGACGCCGTGAGCATGCCCATGTGACCATATGAGAAGCTGGTGTGCCGCATATCTGTATCCATGTAATTCCCGTATTATGTTTTACGGCACTTACAAAGGCACTTGGAGTTTACATAAATCATTCGATTCCATTTGGAGTGAAGTTTGGTACTACTCCGTATATGAAATGTTCAGCGAAAAAATAGGACAATAAGTCAAATAATGGAGGTAGATTATAATCAGTTGAGGAAGTCAACACTGCTGAATTAACCCAAACATTTGAGAGTTCAATCGACAATTTACATATTAGATAGATGAAAATCTAGACCATACATAGTTTCGCATATATACTCCCTCCTTTATTAATGTCAGACATTTTAGATATTTTAAAGTGAACAAGATACATTTCAAAATAAGTGAACTTACACACTAAAACATATTTATATACATAAATTTTAGAAAAAACTAAAATGTCTTATATTAGTGAACAGAGGGGGTATTAGATAATTTCTAGCAGTCAAGTCTTTTAGTTGACAACTAAAGTAGATGTAGCCATACCATAATCTTTTTTTTAACAAGGAACGGGTGCAAAGCACCCGAAATACTTTTTAGCTCAGAAGCATTGTACATCCATGATTACAAGTCCATCATCCTGAATTTTTCGTATGGAAGAGATGATAGGACAGCTGATTTTGCTATGAGCTAGAGTTCTGCATGAGTTTGTAGGCAAAGATCCTATTGATCTACTTGCCTGATGAGCACAGCAGTGAGCAACACCATTAATCTCTCTGGATATATGGAAAATTTGCGAGCCCATATGTTTGATCAGCCTGTGAAACTGATTTATTTGTTTCCTAATTTCCCAGGGTACCGACTGATCTCTTTCATCCGGAGGAGCTGCCGCCAGAGTGAGATTCCTGCAATCAGAGAAGAAGACAGGTTTTTGTATATTAAGGTTTTGTGCAACTGCTGCCGCTAGCAGCAGCGCTTCTGCCTCTGCTTGCATAGGTGATGAGACTCCTTGCTTTGAGGCCATGACAAAAATGTCCGTGGTTTGCTCCTGTGTTTGCCATCTCACATAGACTCCTAAACCTGCAATTGTATTAGCACAACTTTTTCCTTTTTCCTTCCAACTAGCATCAACATATATATTTGGATTTTGAAAGGGGAAGTTTGATGCCACAGTGTGTCCTTGGGGTGTAGTAACCACAGACTTAGGTCTTTCTCCAGGTTCATTCTCATTGTTACTGATATTGTGGGCCTCCTCCATAAGTGCTTGTGCTTGGAAAAAAACCTGATGTGGATTGCTTTGTTTTGATCTGAACAGCTCCTCGTTCCTGCATTTCCATAAACACCACAAAAAGGTACAAATGGTCTGCAAGGTTGCATAAGGATGGTTATGATTTAAAAGGGCATTGATTGTCGATGTTAGAGAATAATTATTAGTGACAAAGTAGTCTGTTTTTATGTTCCAAGGTTTCTGGTACCAGGCTGCTCTGGCAAAAGGGCATGAAAAAAATATATGCATTTCATCTTCAGCAAACCCACACATGCAACAGTATTTGTTAATATATTTGGAATAGGTTTAAACTCTGTCACCTGATGGTAGTGCTCTCCTAAGAAGTCTCCAGATGAAAGTTTTTACTCTTGGCAGAATTTGCTTAGCTCTCCAGATTTTGTTAAGGAGTTTCTTAGTATCCTCCTGAACTGAGTGTGGTCTTGGGGTACCTGCTTCAAAAAGAGCTTGCAGACAAGCTTTGTATGCTAATTTGGAGTTACACTTCCCATTTTGAGCTGGCTTCCAGCAAAGGATATCCCCTTGAGTTTCAGAGTGGATGATGGGTGTGTCTTTAATGGCTTTGGCCATGGGCTAGAGAAAAAGCCTTTCAATAAGAGGAATATTCCAGGTTTTTGTATTTGGGTGCCATAAATCTTTCACTTTAGCTGGGTAGGCATAAGGAGGTTGTTGGATGATGAGGTAGTCATAAACATTGTTCCAGTTTGTGCACCAGGGAGTGCTCCAAATAGATATATTGCCATCCACTAATTGATAAAAGGAATTGTTTTTAAGGATGGGATGGATTTTAAGAATGGAAGCCTAGAAGGCTGATTTTGGGGCTCTAGGCCTGAGTCTCCAGAAAGATTCCTCAGGGAAGTATTTTGATTTTAAAATTTTATGAATGTAACTATCAGGCCTTTCTGCAATTCTCCAGGCTGCTGCAAGAATAAGGCCGTGATTGATAGCCTGAATGTTACGAATTCCCAAACTCCCTCGTTTTTAGGAGTGTAAATGTCCTTCCAGGCAGCCAGGTAAATAGGCTTAGACTTAGGATCTGTGTTAATTCCTGTCCACCAGAAGTTCCTGATGATAGCAGTTATTTTCCCTAGGAATTTCTTTGTAAAGATGATGTTTGACATGTAGTAGACAGGGATCGAGGGAAAAACTGATTTCATAAGCTCTAGTCTAGTTGCATGGGATAGGGAGTTCGCCTTGTAAGTAGTCAGCTTGTTTCTGAACTTTTCCAGAACAAATTTGTAAGCTTCTATTCTATTTTTGGCAGGAAGAATGAGTGGGTGTCCAAGGTGTATGAAAGAGGAATCCATAATTGGGACAGGGAAGAGACAAAGAATTTCCTGCCTTGTGGTTTGATCAACATTTTTGCTAAAAAGGATTCCAGATTTTGTCTAGTTGGGAAGTTGACCAGAAGCCTTGCAGAATATGTCAAGGTTTTTCATGATGGTAGTTGCCTCTGCCATTGTGGCATCTCCACAAATAAGTAAGTCATCTGCAAAGAGCAGTGAGTGTATGGGAGGGCAGTTTGGTCCAAGAGAAACACCCGTAAGATTTGCATGGGCAAGGGCCTCTTGAAGAGATAAGGATAATTCATTTATAGCAAGGACAAACAGGTAAGGCGACATAGGGCACCCCTGCCTTATACCTCTTTGGCTAAGGAAACTCTCATAAGGTTGGCCATTTATGATTACAGAGAATCTTGGTGAGAAAATACAAGTGTGAATGAGCTTAATGAAGTGTCTATGCAGCCCTATTCTAGCAAGAGCATTTGCAATAAAATTCCATTCTAATCTATCAAAAGCTTTTGCAAGATCGTTTTTTATCAGAAAGGATTTTTCCTTCCAGGAGGAGAGCTGAAAAGTATGAGTGATTTCTTGAGCTACTATAATATTGTCGCTGATTCTTCTTCCTTCAATAAAGGCTTGTTGGAAGGGATGAATATAGTCAGGTAGGTGTATCTTGAGTCTATTTGCTAAGCATTTCGCTATAATTTTGTAGATCACATTACAGAGGCTTATAGGTCTGTAGTCAGTTGGCACTAAAGGAACTAGTTTTTTTGGGATTAGAGCAATATGAGTGTCATTAATGTGCCTTTGGAGTTTAGCAGTGTAGAAGAAATTTCTTACCAAATTATAGACATCATCTCCTATCCAACTCCAAGTTGCCAAGTAGAATTCAACATTGAAACCATCTGGTCCTGGAGAGGCATTCCTTTTCATTTCTTTGAGTGTGTTTAGGATCTCCTCCTTGTCTGGAACTGAGTAAGTGGGATCATCTGAATCAGGAAGATCACTGTGAACCTGCATTTGGTCATTTGTAGCACAGGAAGAAGAGAAAATGTTCCTAAAGCAAGTGACAAAGGTATTTGCAATACGATCAGGCATAAATTGAATATTGTCATTCTCATCTTTAATAGAGAAGATGGAGTTTCTAGCTTTCCTCTTTGCAATCGCTCTATGGAAATAGGTGGTATTTCTGTCTCCATCTTTGATCCAGATCTTCTTAGCTCTCTGCATATAGAAGTCATTAAGCTTTGCATTGTTTTGCTCATACCTGTTAACCAGCCTTCTTTCCTTATCATGATCTTGGTTATGCCAGGGTTGGCTTTGAATCTCCTTTATTTGGGTCTCCAGATCTTTGAGCTCTTCCTGTAGGGGTTTTTTTCCTGCACCAGACTTTTAGTTGCTTGCCCAGCGTGTTAGTCCTTTGATAGAAAGATTGTGCCTGGGTTTTATTCCAACAGTTTTTTGCTACTTCATGAAAGTCCTTTTCTCTAATCCACCAGTTCTCAAATTTGAAAAAAAGTTTTCTTTTGGCGCTTGTACCATTTGTGGAAAGAAGGATGGGAGCATGATCACTATAACAGTAAATGAGGGGCATATTATAAACATTTGAGATAGGGTAATTTAAGCACCAGTTGTGATTTACTAAACATCTATCTAGTCTCTGGAAAAGGGGTTGCAAGGAAAACCGTCTGTTTGTCCAAGTGTAAGCAGGTCCACTATATCCTAGATCAAATAGCCCACAACCCTTCAGGATAGAGCGAAAGCACGACATACGATTATAGTTTATATTAGGGGAGCTCTTATCAGAGTCATACAGGATGTCATTTAAGTCGCCCATACAAAGGATTGGCAGATTGCCATTATCATACACAAAATTTGCAACCTGTCCCCAAATAGCATCAGTGAGGCGATGGTAGGGGTCTCCATATATACAGGCCAAACCAAACTCAGTACCACTAGACTTATCAGTAGCTAATGCTAATATTATATGAAGCGACGAAGAAATGATGGAGAGCTTGATATCATCAGTCCACATCAACCATAAGCCTCCAGATTTCTTCACCGCTGGCACTACAATGCTGTCATGCATGTTAAATCTACAGCAAATTTCTGAATTACAGAATTTAGCAGCTTTTGTTTCAGATAGAAATATTACCTGGGACTTTGTAGACACGATCATTCTGGCAAGGTGTCACATTTTTGGACTGTCAAGGCCCCTGCCAATGCCCTGACAGTTCCAAGCCATGGCCCTCATGGCTCCCGTGGCGCCTTAAAGGCTGGCGCCATAGCCTGATCTTGCTGAAGGAGGTGATGACTGTGTGGAACAGCTTCATTGCCATTTTTGCTAGGAACCTGCAAAGCCATCTGAGAAATAGCAGCATCACCTGCAGGTTGATTCTTGGATCCACCATTTCCATTGAAATTGGCGCTATCATTGAAATGATGATCATTGCCAGCCACGTAGAATTCCCTAGCCATTCTAGGAGGAGAGAAAGCCCCCATCCTAGAATCCTCTGAACCCATTGACAGAGGCGATGGAGTATGGAGCGGCCATGGATCATATTCTGCCTCATTAGTGGAGCTTGCTGGAGATTGACAGCCAGGTGTCGCAGGTAGGGGGTGGTGAGCCATTCCCACAGTAGGGATCCTGCTGCGGCACAAAGAGTTGCCACTGCCCATCTGACTGGTTCCTCGCGAACGGTGCCAAGTGGAAGCGCCAGGGCGATTGACAGTAAATCCCCCAGAAGATCGGTAGTTACCTTCAGCTTGAGCCGTTGCACCTTTATCCCATCGAGTCCTTCTGAGACGAGGCCTAACCGTTGCAGAGGTGGTCTTCCTGTCTGTAGCCTCCTCTGCTTTCTCTGGACACCCCATGTTGGGGGTTGCTCCACTCTTAGGCTGAGAGAAGATTGAGACTCCTTCTGCTTGGATTGGAGTTGGGGAAGTCCTGCCTCTTTCCTCCCTCTCTTGTGCAGTGGAAGTGTGGGCAATGAGTTCCTGCGCATGGCTATGGCTTGAGAGTTCCCAGCCTCTTGGGAGCACCTGCTTCGAGGTTGCAATGATGCCCACCGATGAAGATCCTCTTCCTCCTCCATAGTCCTCTCCCTGCGACTGCTTCTTTCTGGGAGGCTGGTAGAAGTTCAGAGCCTCTTCTGATGGTTGTCTCTTCTGTATGGCTTGGGCTTGAAAGGTTGGGGTTTCTGGATGAGAGGAAGGATTATCATTAATGTGTTGCAAGGTTTCTTTGGAGAAGTTAGGTGGCTTCTGAATAAATCCAGGAATACTCCCTTCAGGCATATCAATGGCGAGTTGTTCTATATGTTGCTGAGAAGTAATTGCATCAGTGGGTAGGTAGAGAGGATTAGACAGAGGAGCTTGCTGGCGTTCTGGAGTTGGAGACGAAGTGCCAAGCAGCTCCAAGTGGCAGGTCTGCTTAGCTGTCAAGCTCTGAGATATTGCTGAGCTAGGGAACACTGTAAGTTCCTTATATGGGCTTGGCAGGCTTGTTCTTTCTCCTTCGCTAGGTTCCAATTGGGCTGCATTAATTCCCTTTTGCAATTCTTTGCTTCTATCTGAGGTTCCAAACATGTCAGTCATATTTTTTCTTTGGTTTCCCACCTGAACTGGATTTGAGCTCTCCACTTCCATATCATCATTTGTTTCTGGGAGTATCAGGAAGCTGCCCTAACTTTTCCTTCTATCTCCAGGAGCTTCCTTAGAAGATTGACTTCTCATCATAGTTGCATGATCTACACGTGTCCTCTGTAGTGATGCACTGCTTGTAACGTGTCCTTCACTCAGTCCTCTAATGTGAAACTGCCTTCCTGATGCTTGACTAACAATGGTCTGATGAATAGTGTCATCATCCACCTGCCTCGCTTCTTGCACTGTTGACACAATTTCTTTTCCTTTGTTGTTAATCCCTCCTCTGCTTTTTTCCAACTTCTTCAGTATTTCTATAGGTGATGTTCCTTGAATTTCTCCTCTTCTTCGATCTTGTGTAGCAAAAATTGCATTGAACCTGCTTAATTCATTATGCTGAAATGTGCTAAATATATGAGTTCCTGTGTTGATGGAGGATTCAGGGATTTTTTGGTCATCAATCATCCATTCCCCATATCTCTGAAATGGTACTTGTGTCTGATCTTGCATGCATCTCATGTTTTCTGCAATTATACTCTTCCTAAGCTGACAATTAGTGTTTGTATGAAACATAATTAGTGTTTGTATGAAACATTACTCCACAGAAAAGACAGATTCTCCCTATTTTCTCATAGTGCAAATATGCCATTCCTTCCTGATTCTGACCCAGACTTAACTTTATTCTATCAAAAACTGGATTGCAAACTCTATGCTTTATGACTGCCCAAATGTAATCTTGATGACTGAATAACATGCTTTCTTTTAGTTGATGAAACTCTGAGGGTGTGCCAATGATTCTAAGCAGTTCTTCTAGCATAGAGATGCTTCTATTATTCCAAGGAATACCATAAGCTCTTACTGTTACAAATATATGCTGAAACATATATTTTGGCTTATTTCTATCCCTGATAGAGTTTTCTTGTTCTATAGCATAACCTTCTCCTTCTAGGTCAGCTAGTTCAAGAAGAATGGTGTCTGACCCAACTGACCATGGTTGATGCTCAAAAACCCACATCATAGACTGAAAATTGTGAAAACTAGCCTTAAATACATACTGGTGTACCTGAGATATTTCTCCATAGTTTGCTCTCCATGCTCTCTTCATGTGCTGCTGCATCGTTGCAAGAGAGATTTTCCTTGGACTCACTTCTGTCTCTGCAATCTTTAGATAAATTGCATACTTGTTGCTCCCTTCTTCCTCTTGCTGCTGTGTTGAGATTGACATTGCCTGCAAATTCAGCGCAAGATGAGGGATCTCTGGTGCTTGAATGGTTGGAGGATTATGGGGTGCATGATAACTGCCATCTATTCTTCTTGGCGATAGAGGCGGGGAGGGATGTGTATTGCCAGGATTTGCCATTCTTCTGAAACTGAAGAGTGGACAGTTCTTCCTAGCTGAATACGAGTGTGTTGAAGCGATATGTTGTTGCTGTGGGATGGATTGGTGACAGGGTCTGGTGGACTGCAATTCTTGGCTAGCTTCGGGAGGGGTTGGGATCTATGAGTAGCTTGAGTTTGGGAATGTGATTGGGGAGGGGGAGGGGAGGGGGGAAGCGGCATCACGCCATACGTCACTAGGGGACCCTAGCCATACCATAATCATAACACACTAATACACGAACCACATTTCAGGCTCTATACCATGTCACCATAGTAAGCTACTTCTAAAACGGCGATTCTGGCGTGCACGCGATATAGCATGCACTGGCCCACCCTCTCTCTCATGCAGCTTTATGGAAAGATGTGTTAGAGTATTATTTCCTACTACTTTTAGTTCTAAAATTTAAAACGCTTGTAGAATTTGAACCATAATTCCAATTTAAAAAATGTTTGCATATTTGAGTTCCTATTGAAGAGAGCTTCAAAATAAGACTAATATTAAATATATTTTGACATTATTTAAAAATTATCTTTTAAAACATGATAAAACATTCATAAACTATATGAAACATGGTGATCTCTTATTGTTGAAACAATCTGTTTAATTGTGTTTTAAACTCCGCTCATCACAGTTAGAAAATATTTGACAAAAAAATTTGAGATAAAAGAATTAAATATCTAAATGAAAAATAAGAAAAACAATACTGAATTTCAAGTTTAGAATCTAAATGTAACAAATAGTCGTGCATTAAAATAATAATGACAGCAATCGGGAGACACGTATTTTTATGTTGTTTCATTAGGTTTTAAAATTTATTATTGTATTTCATTGTGTTTTAGAATTCACATTTTTAATTTTGTTAAAAATAACCTATTTTGAGCTTGTTTAAAAGATATTGTCAAAATAAATACACCTGTACAAACAGATTTTTAATCTAAAATTTATTTTGAAATATATTGACTTTTAAAAGTAAACACTAGAAAGCAAATAGTTCTAGCTGAGTAGAAAGATTCTTGCATGCAATCTGTCGGACCAAAATAATAAAATAGACATCAATAAAAAACACACAGTAGGAGAGAGAGTGGATGATACTAATCTCAGCACAAATGAACGGCTCCGACGTGCACGCGACCTAGCATGCGCACCAGAGTTGCATTTCTGAAGCTACTTCAGACTCAATTTGCTCTAACCCGTGCACAAACACATCTCACATTAGTTCATTCAACAGTATTAACTTCAGACATAGGCCCGCTTGGAAGCTTGGTTACATTTTCTACCCATGACTTTTCACGGTGGTTTTTTCTCAGTGTATTGGTTACATTTTCTACCCACGATTTTCCACAGTGTTTTTTCTCAGTGTATTGGTTGCATTTTCTAACCATGGCTTTCCACGGTGGTTTTTCTCAGTGTACGGCTAATACCAGTGAGTGACAACGCAGAGAGTATTTGCATCCGGGTATCACATACTCCCTCCGTTTGAAAATATAAGATGTTTTAGGTTTGTAAATAAGATATATATAGACACCTTTTAGTGTATAGATTCATTTGAACATATACACTAAAAGGTGTCTAGATACATCTCCTTCATAAACCTAAAACATCTTATATTTTTAAACGGAGGGAGTACAACACATGACTAGCATCTGTACATGCACCAGGCTAGCATGCTTGCACTGGTGTTATGTATACTGATAAAAATCATGGCATATCATATTTGTATAGTCATCCATGAATACAAAATCCCATATCATATTTGTTCAGATAGATAGTGCTCAAAGTAAATAAATTAAGTAAGGAAAGATATTGTCAAAATAAATACACCTGTCCAAACAGATTTTTAATCTAAATTTTATTTTGAAATATATTGACTTTTAAAATTAAACACTAGAAAGCAAATAGTTCTAGCTGAGTAGAAAGATTTTTGCATGCAACCTGTCAGACCAAAATAATAAAATAGACATCGATAAAAAACACACAGTAAGAGAGAGAGTGGATGATACTAATCTCAGCACAAATGAACGGCTCCGACGTGCACGCGACCTAGCATGCACGCCAGAGTTGCATTTCTGAAGCTACTTCAAACTCAAACTGCTCTAACCTATGCACAAACACATCTCACATTAGTTATTAACTTCAGACATAGGCCCGCTTGGAAGCTTGGTTACATTTTACATTTTCTACCCATGACTTTCCACGGTGGTTTTTCTCAGTGTATTGGTTACATTTTCTACCCACGATTTTCCACGATGGTTTTTCTTAGTGTATTGGTTACATTTTCTAACCATGGCTTTCCACGGTGGTTTTTCTCGGTGTACGGCTAATACCAGTGAGTGACAACGCAGAGAGTATTTGCAGCCGGGTATCACATACTCCCTCCTTTTGGAAATATAAGTTGTTTTACGTTTGTGAATAAGATGTATCTATACACTTCATAGACCTAAAACATCTTATATTTCCAAAAGGAGGGAGTACAACACATGACTAGCATCTGTACATGCACCAGGCTAGCATGCTTGCACTGGTGTCATGTATACCGATGAATAAAATCATCGCATATCATATTTGTACAGTAAATAAATTAAGTAAGGAATAACAGAAGTAATACAGTCATACAGAACTGATGGCAGGACCAGCATGGCATTGGCAACAGACTTCAGTAATATAAATAGAAAATACCCCGCAGAAAAAAAGTAATATATAGAAAATGCTTTCACTCTTTTAGATATAGCATTTGATCAGGCTCAAATCAAGATCTAGTGTCAACACTAAGCCAAACTGGAGGTGGATTCTAATCGGTTAAGGGGGTCAACAATGCCGAATTAACTCAAACGATTCAGAGTTCAGTTGACGGTTACGCATTACTCCAACATATTACTAGATTTCTACAAGCCGACTCTTCAGTTGACAGCAGCAATAGATGTAGCCATAGTCATAATCGAAGAGTCCCATTCCAGCTTGCACATAATCCAATGATAAGCTACTTCTGCTTCAGACTGATCTAGAAACCTGTGCACAGACCAAAATCACATTTAGTTAATTCGGTATAAACTTCACGGTTTATGGTACTTGTGGCTGAATATTTGTAACCAGATCAATTCAGCACTAATAGGTAAGATAGGATTCGAGAGTGATAAAAGAGAAAAATCACAGTGAGCACACTGTCAACCGGAAATGCGAAATCATCCTAGAATAACGTCGGATTTTTTAGATAAAAAATTGTTAAACTTCAATGTGCTAATCAAGTGGCCAATTTAGCATACGAGATGCTTCAACATTTTTCAGTGTCTCTGTTGTTGTTTTCAAACTTAAAGGCAGCACCTGCCATTAGATCAGTAATTTAGCAATATAGATATACAGGCATTACCATAGAATAATTTACACATACAAGTAGAGGACAGCAATAAAACAGTTCTTGTGTTAGTGATTACTGAATGTGCCCCTGTATAGGCATCATAATTTTATATTTACCAGCATTCGTAACTTGGTCAACTAGTATACTTGATCTAAGGGCAACCACAAATCCATCGTCATACAAAAATAAGATGCTAATTTGTATTGGTCTGTCAACAAAGGAAATCAAATACCCGCAAAAAAAGGAAATCATATAGTTCAAATATAAATGCTAGTAACAGATAAGAAACACATGGAAGGCCGTGACTTTGCACCAACCGAGTACAAAAATCAATAGGTTTTATACTATGCTACTAGTCTATCCCTTGCATAGTCTGATATGACTATGGTATTGTACACATTTAGTTGAAAAGGAAATTATAAAATCAAACATATAGAACTGGGGTGCTTTACTAACAGCAGCAATAACGTAAAAGAAAGCTAGCAACAGAAATATTACTCCATCTTTGTGTCTTGAGAATACTAATGCTCCTTTCAGCGACTGACAAATATGTGGACCACTTTCTAAGACCACAGCATATATAACACGTGGAAAAATCTCAGTAACCATTGGACTAAACAACTAGAAATGAGAAAAAGTGGCTACGACGCATTTCAAGGCATGTAGGCATTCATACGTTCAACAAATGACGGAAACCGCAAAATCAAGATCATACAAAACATTGCTAGTGTTACATAGTTCATCAATTTGTCAAACAAGAAAATGATATAGTTTAGATGTAAATCCTAGTTTACAAATAAGAACGGCATAAATGGTGCCATGATGTTACATAGTCCAAAATGACTGTACGGTATTGTACACAAGTAGAGGGTAACAAAATCAGACCAAAGAGAATCAGAAAAATTAAACTGTGACACCCAGCAAACAAAAGAAATAGCGCACAAAAAACTAACAACAGACATGTCAATACATCTCGTATAAGCTCTCTTGTTTCCTGACGCCTACTAATGCTCCTATGAATACGCCGGACCACTTTCTAAGGACAAGCATACATAAAATGTGGAAAAATATCAGTAACCACACTGGACTGAACTAATGAAGGCATGTAGTCAGCCAACTCCTTTTTGTCACATACAACTATTTCAAAACTCTCGCTTGTTCAAATACTTGTAGGACAACTCCTCAACAGAAAGATAGAATAGTACTGCTTATTTTATAGAGTACAATAGATTGACTGAACGAATAAAACTACATTTTCTCGCCCAAATATGCTAATCAAATTGCTCAGTTGTAGTTTGTTCCACCTTGTAAGTGGCTCGTGCTGAGAAGTACTACTCCCTCCGTCCAGAAATAACTGACTTGCATTTGTCTAGATTTGCATGTACCTACACACTAAAATGTGTCTAGATACATGCGAATAGATATAAATTCAAATCACTTATTTCTGGACTGAGGGAGTACTTATTTAGAGGGACGACAGATGACTGAACGAATAAAAGAATATCTACTCCACCAAAGGTCTCCAAATTCAAGTCAACTTGTTTGTTCCACCTTGCAGGTGGCTCGTGCTGATTAGATGTGTACTTAACTGTGTGCGGATGAGCAACAGTACACTACCATGGTAATCCAATAGAAATCTACAATTCAATGATAGCATAAGAATAACATGGCTAGAAGTTCACCGGAAATGTCAGCAGACGGTGTACGGTGAACACTTCAGAATTACAATACAATTACTCTGGTAAACCATGTATGGAAAATAATCGGTTTTTATGGAGTCATGCAATATCAAGATGAGCAAGAGTTTACCCTCGGTAGAGAAACTTGTGAACGGATGATAGGTGGAAAGTGGATCTCCTTCAATAAAAAGCTCCTTAGACTGCATCGACTCTAGCTGAATCATATAGACACATAAGTGCACCCGCAAAAAAATGGCACGAACATCCTCAGCATAGCTCACTATACATGACTCCTCCTTGCTAATCCGAAACCCCAGTCCAAGAATCTGCTTCAGTTCAACACTCTTGAGCAACACCCATGTGGGAACACCATCACAACTGACCTTCCTCTCCCACATTTGGAAGTAGGGCTCCTCATGGAGGTTTGACAAAGTGGCGAAGGCAACACCGCCATCCTCCGAATGGATGATGTGAACATTGTAAGGAACACCGGGAGGCCTAACCATCTCGACCAGAGCTAGCCTCTGAGCATCCAAATCAAATTGTATGACTCGGAAACCCCGAATATGCCACCAGTGAAGGGTATTGCCAACAAGTGTACTATGAGGAGTAATAGAAGTCTGACACATATGGAACAGATGTTGATAAGAGATCACCCCATGTTCCAGTGGCGGAGGAGTAGACACTTGCGATGATGGCGGCAGCTTGATTTTCGCGCCTGTAGGTGGCCACCAAGACAATTTTGAAAGGGCTCCAGTGGCAGCAGCCGTGCACGTGACCCTGCTCATCGGCGGCACAGAGCACCGCCCAGTTGTAGGAGAGAATCTTCGGGTGGCGGAACTGCAGAGGAACTGACACGAAGCAGTGGTCTTCGGTGATGGGATCCCAGATAATGGCCTCGTGCTGCTCCCAGTGCTCAAATAGTAGGCGCCCGTGGCGACAGTCGACCAACCTCCAGCCCTGGCGGCCGTCGCTTGGCAAGTAGAAGCGCCCGGAGGGGACGCGATAGGGCGAGCCCGGAGCGGATCTGAAAGAGGCTACATCTATACGGTACCCGCCCGAGTATCCGCGGAAGAGGCCGAGAAGGGGAGGCCTTCCGTGGTGGATGCGGAAGCGGCGGACGAATCGGCGGTCGGTGGCGACGCGTCGCCAGCGCTCGGAGACGAGGGAGGCGTTCAGGAGGTGGGGCGGCTGCACGGGGAGGCGGAGGAGGATCTCTCCGAGGAGGTCTTCGTCTTCCAGCGGAGGCGCGGGCCCCGGCGACGGCGAGGAGGGCCGGCGGCGGCGGCGGCTGGCCATGTCGCCCTGGGTCTGTTGGGCTGGAAAGTGTATCAGTGGTAGTGGGCTGGAGAGAGGTGGGGGGTTTCCTTTCTTCTGCAGAAGCCGAAGGGGAAAAGGCTGGTAGGAAATGCTCCTCTCTCTCTCTCACTTTTTTCTGAATGTGAATTTCCTAGTAGCACATGTTTATACTACTCATCTTTCAGTGCTGAAATAGTTGACGATGTTCACAAGTTATCGACATGGTGCACGGATCTATGTGTGTATGTGCAATCAAAGGTTGCAATGCAACACATTCTGCAGAGCTATCGGCACAAACCACCTTCATCTGAATCCGATTATGTATATGGATGTATATTAGGTGTCATCAGTGAACTGTTGCAAGAAGCAGAGGCCCTAGCTGCTCACGAATGAAACCGTCCAAGGCCTCCACCACTATATTACACTGAATGTCACAGGGTAATAAAGACCAAGAAAAGAAATGCCTGATTGATATATGAATCATCACATCACGGTCAGGCCGGCCCGGGGCATTCGTCGACGGTTTTCACGCCTTGCGCGCGACGATCGTCGGTCACGCCGATCCTGCCTTCGCTTCTTCCGCGTACAGCGCCTTGATCTCCTCCACGTCGTCGTAGCTGCCGAGGAAGATCGGGGATCTCTCGTGGATATTGGTGGGGATCAGGTCGAGAGACTGCATATATATATTGCCAAACAAAGTGTCAAGACATTGTTACTGGACATGAAATTCTGTCCAAGGAGAAGAAAAAACGGACGCTGATGTACTAGCAGGATGCATACCCGTCCTTTGCCTGTGAAAGACTGGCCTCCAGCTTGCTCCATCAGGAATGACATGGGGAAGACTTCATACATCACACTGCAACAAATTCAGGCAGCTTCAGAAGTGTGTTGTATGCAGCTGAAGGTGTTATTTGAGCTGTGAGTCTAGGCATTGGCATACCGGAGCTTGCCATTTGGGCTCTTCTTGTCTGCGGGGTACAAGAATATACCTCCGTATAGCAAGGTGCGGTGGACATCAGCAACCATGCTGTAAAAAAAACATCAGGAATGGGAGTATTACATGCTGTACAACAATTATACAAGGGGAGTTGTATAATTCACTGTTAGGGAGAAGCTCAAGCAATGAGATGCGAGTTGTTTCGTCAGGTAAGCAGTCTGAAGATTCACTCACCTGCCGATGTATCTCAAGGACTTTGGTGAGGAACCATCCGTGGGGTACTTGCACTTCTCAACGTACCTGTTATATATTTTGCATCATTTTAGCTGAAGACCTTAAGGAAGTAGCTGTACTTTTAAAGCATAATAATAACCATCACATACTTTGCAGTAGGCGTGTCCCAGTTCTTGGCGTTCCCCTCGTTCACCGAGTAAATCTTTCCCTTAGGCGGTATCTGCAATTAACGAAGCAGAAAAGCACAAACAAAACATGATTATATTATATGAAAAATTCAGAAACATAAACAAATTCCATTAGTTTTTTTTTTGAGAGAGAGAAACAAATTCCATTAGTTGTGTGAGCATACATACATACCTTGATTTCCGGGTGCGTCATGATGAACTCCCCAAGAGAAGGGTCAAGCGTGAAGCCGTTGACACCACTCCCAGTGCTTAGAACGAGCTGCAGCAAATTGTTTCCACAAGCAACTCAGACGGGGCGGGGCGCTTACAGCCACAGAAGATTAATTGATCATCATCTTGTGTAACATGAGCTGAGGAGAGTTGACTTGATCAGTTACCGTGCATGAACTCCCATACATGCAGTACCCAGCGGCGATCATGTCCTTCCCAGGCAGGAGCACCTCCTCCAGAGTCACGGTGTCATAGTTCTTGACCATGTAAATCCCGAAGATCTGTAGAGCAGGAGAAACCATGTGCTTATTACAAAAAAAAGGAATAAACCGTGCTGCATATTTCTACTTGTTATGAGTATCTTATTTCTACTTGTTATGAGCAGATTTGCTTAGGCTTCTGAAAAAGCAGGGCATGTTCCCCTACAACTTACCGTTCCGATGGAGACGCCGCAGTCGATGTTGGAGGAGCCATCCAGGGGATCAAAGCAGACGCAGTACCTGGACGAAATAAAGCATTCGTCAGGAACCAAATAAAGCGATCAACAAATTATGTACAGTATATATATTGAAGCTGCTTGCGTGAGCAGAGAGTGCAGAGGAGCCGAAGGTACATACTTCCCGCGGAGCTTGGGGTCCACGAAGGTGGCCAGCTCGTCCTCCTCGGACACAAGGACACACTGCATATACCCGAAAAGTGAACGAAATCGGACGGTCTCTTGTATGTAGTACCCGAAAAAGGAGTGGGACGAGAGAGAAGATTCATACGGTGCGGCCGCTGCTGACGAGGGCATTGACGAAGACCTCGTTGGAGAGGATGTCCAGCTTCTTCTGCTCCTCCCCCTGAGGAAACCCACACCAAGCAGGCAAGGCATGACCATCATCATAAGAAGAAGAAGAAGAAGCAAGCAGGGGAAGACAGGACGAGGTGGGTGCACTTGCCTGGACGTTGGTCTCTCCGGCGAGTCCTGTGAGCTTTGCGAGGCCTGCCTTGTTGACGGCGGATGCGACGAACTTGCATCCGAGGACGATGTGGGAGAGGAGGATGGTGAGGTCGCCGCGCGACTCCGGGAACCTGCTCTGCTCGTTGAGCACGTAGCGCGTGATGGTCATCAGGTCCGTCCGGTACGTGTCCGCCGCGTGATCCATCTTCCCAGGCCGGTCGGTCCTTCTCTCGCTTAGCTCGGCCGTGGTTTGCTTGGAGCGCAGACCGTGGAGGGAGTGAGCGATCTATCTATGCTGCTGGCTGTACGTACGGCGCGGGAAACGTAGCGTGACGTGACGCGGTGCGTGTGGGTGTGGGTGATCTCTCTCTCTCTCTCTCTCTCTCTCTCTCTCTCTCTCTCTCTCTCTCTCTCTCTCTCTCTCTCTCTCTCTCTCTCTCTCTCTCTCTCTCTCTCTCTCTCTCTCTCTCTCTCTCTCTCTCTCTCTCTCTCTCTCTCTCTCTCTCTCTCTTGGGGTTTTTGGTAGGTAGCGGGGGCCGGGTGAGGGAGGAAGTGAGGCTGGGAGGCGAGGGGCGTGGGGCTCCAATGGAACCGGCGCCCAGGCCTATCCCCTCTATCCGCGATGGCTGGTAGCGCGATGGCCGGGTGCGTCTGTGGCCGTCGCCTACCGAGCCCTGAGGTGAGGCCTGAGAGCGGGGTTTTGTCCCGCGCACGCACGTAACCGTCCCGCCGGCGGAACGCGCCAACGCCAACGCGAGCAGGGGAAGAGATCAGGACAGGGCCGTGTCTTGCTATTGCTATTGCTATTGCAAGCTACAGCCTGAGACCTGACGTGACGGCGAGGCGGTTTTGCAGTGATCGTCGGGCACTTGCCACGACGCAAAGTTGGGGGACGGTTTTGCAATGATCGTCCCGCCGTTACGAAGCTGTTATTGCATTCAAGAGGAGCTCGGCTCAAACCTCACGCTGCCATTTTGGCCTCAACTGGTCAAGTATCAGACTGCTTTCCAATTTGACTTCCCGTCCTGGATTCGCTTGCGCGTTCATGGTCCGGTCAAGACTTGTAAGAGACACTAGCGCAAAGTTGAGAATGCTCAAATGTCCACGACTTTGCCAGGTCAAAGGGGAACAATATGCGCTCATTCATCATACACAAAATAAAGCTATATGTACGAAGAAATCAACATGCTGTGTTTCACATGTCAGAGAACAGATATAGTACGAAAAACATGTCAGGACAACGTAAATAGACTTGATGAAATCATGGGAGGCGTACAAATACAGTACTCACAATCTTAATAATATATAGGGTACATAAATTAAGAATGGCAACCGGTGCTCAAACATACTTGAGAATTGAGATAACAATTCCATGCAGGGGAAACAATGATGCTGGCCTTTGTTAGGAGTTTTTTTTTCTCAAGCACGAGCCATGGAGTCCGATAGGTGAGTGAGATGCCATTGGAAGATTCCACCGTCACCAAAGAATTAACAGATTTACAGTATCGGCCCGTGCCTTGTGAACACACTTTCATCATAGGCAATCAGAGTTACACACTTCCATAGGCAATCAGAGTTACAGTACAACACAACGATATTGATGGGTTTTCTTTCTGAAAAAAAGGGAGTGAAATGTGCCTGAGAATTAAGCAGCAGATGTCATGTAATTACTAGAGGTAAAAAAAAAGAGCAAGTGTAACAGTATCAGGATCTTTGTCGAGGCATTAACCTGGAGCCTTCCAAGACTGGTTCAAGGATCACAGTTCAAACTTCAGAGTATAGTACAACAACTGTTTGTTTTCTTCGCCTGCTTGTAGAACATCTGAATGAAAAAGGACAGAATAACGTCTCTCAGCAAAATATGGTGATAACTGTCTGAAACAAGACGGAGCATTGAAATGGTCCAGAATATTAAAATCATGATTTTCAGCAAGTTAAAAAGGCAGCAGCAGTTTTATGACTGGAAAGGAGGCAAATCCTTTCGTGCATATGTGCACTAGTCACATTATCCAGTGCATCTAATAATGACCATTCTGGGAACTCGACCGTGTTCAGGAAATTATACAATATTACAATTACAAGCCAGATGTTGCCAGTAGCCAGTGCGGCATTAGAGTAGTTTTGAAAATAATTGGACAAATGCCACTCCAATTCATGCCATTCTGAAAAATGCCACTGCAATTTTACAACTTTGAAAAACACCACTGGAATTCTCGCATGTGTATATAGATGCCACTCTAGCCAGTTGAGCTCGTTTTTGGTCAAAAAACTGTCAGGTATTCATGTTAGACTAGGATTCAGTCGTTTACTCGACTCAGTCGTACAGCTCTATCTCTATATCCATGCACGCCTGTAGCTCGTGCCGCACGCCTCCCGTGCCGTTTATGTCTCTCTCTCTCTCTCTACATTGTATGCCTATATATGTATTCGGTTGAGATTAATACAGATGTGACACTTTGTCATAGTTTCCTCTTCAATTCATACTGTATTTTGTCCCGGACGAAATAGCCCCTGGCCCACATACTTATCCCCACAAACATCTAGCCCACTGCCACTGTGTCTCTCCAGGCGTCGGTGTGTTTTACAGTCACCGGCTCGCAGCTGCCCGCTCGGCCTAATCTCTCAAGTGCTGCCGCCACCCTCACTGGACTCCTCTCTCCAGCAGTAACATGCCCCAGCCATGGCCACCTTTCCGTAGATTTTGTGGAGTTTGTGCCATAGGAACTTGCGTCAGTGAGAACGACACAGCCATGGCCATTCAAGCTCTGTTACGGCGGCAACTGCATAGTAGGGATAGAAGCGCATCCGTCGGTTCATCTGCGTGCGCAAACTAGTGAAAAAGCGTCCATGTGCAGTGCTTGGGCACCAGAGAGGTGCTGCAGGTCCTGCTTCCGCCATGGCCGCTATGGTTGCCTGCTGATGTCGCCGGGTCGTGCTGCTGGGGCGGACGGCAGGAGCCCGTCAAGGAACTGGCGCGGAAGATAAGGGGGCTGGAGCGGGGAGTTGGGTAGCGGTGCCTAGAGGCGCGGCAGCGACCAGCTGGAGCGGGGAATGGGAGCGGCGGTGTTCTGCGTCTGTAGGAGGAAGATAACAGGAGGAAGAGAAAAGGGGATCGGGCAAGGTCTTTTATGTCCCTTTGGAAATAGGGAATGAATATGAAGCCTGTATTTCCCAATATATGGGTTTAAATGGCTCTAATGGCATAGATAGAAGTATGTAGAAGTTTCAGTGACATTTTTCAAAGTTTGGAAAATGGAGTGCCATTTTTCAGAATCGCATGAATTGCAATGGCGTATATCTAATTAACCAGTAAAGATAAAGGTGACTGGAACACGTAAAACTAGATTTCTATTATAATACAAACCCCACAAAAATATTAGCATCACGTATAATAGATGAAACAAATATCTTTTACAGTAGTCCCACTGTCGGTAATTGCTTCATACTAGACAATTAAACTTGACAATTTAATATGGTATATGCACCTGTAGTAAAACAATGTACATGCCAAAAGATGTAGGAATGCTCAGTGCAGCTTAGAGATAACTAACAGTAACTAGCAATTCTACGCCATGTTTTTAGCTACAAAAGCACTTATCGGGTAAACAGCAAAAAGTTGTATATATGTTATTACCTGTGACGCAGCACTCAGGTCTGAACTTTTCTCAACCAAGCTATCCAACCTCTCTCCTCTTTGAAGGACGTTCTCTATAGTTTTATGCTGTTAAATTATTCAAACATAAACAAACACATAAGCAACAGGTTGCTCCAATATAGAGAAAAACAGTGTGATGTCTTCACTACAAGATGGGGTACAAAGATTGTCTTGATAAGAAAAGGCTGGAATTCCATAATTTTGTATGGTGCAAGTAGTCGGTACATATGTGATATCTACGCATGTAGGAAGAAAATCAGATCAGAAACACTTACTAGGATAATTTTTGTTTCATCCAGGTCCCTCTGGATTTTTGTTAACTTGTCAGCTTCTGCAGGATCCTACAAAATGGCAGATGCTTCATCATAAATGAGAATAAGTTCACTCATGGGTTCCAGCCAATAGGACCAAACAATGAAATGCACACTGCAATGTTATGCCCATATGTTCAAAACATAGAATTCATTCCTAAATATGTGCACAACATAGAACTCATTCCTAAATATGTGCACAACATAGAACTCATTCCTAAATATGTGCACGACATAGAACCCATCCCTGAGAATCCACCACAGAACACACCAGCGACTTAAATACATAGCAGATTTTTTTTCAAAAATAGGCATACAACCCATTCCTTAGAATTTATTAGAACCACCTCAGCACACCAAACAGCTTGTGTATGGCAATCATTTTCAGCATAAAACAAGAAGCATACAAGATGCACTGTATATAGCAAAATTGTGAAATAAAAAAACTCGCTACAATGGTAGTTGCTCCCTTCCCTCTCTCTTACTATTTCCTTAGGGGACAGAATAAAAATACCAGTCTACAAGATATTAAGTACTAACTCTAAAAATAAATATGGAGCTTTATGTTACCTCGTAGCAATGAACAAACAAGCATACAGTACCTGCCATAGATGGTTATACCTGAAATCTTGTCAAAGCGTCTGCCAGGAAAGGCCACTCTTGAGTAGAATCTGCTGTAGCAGCTTTCCAAGAGTCCCCAAAAGCCTTCTGGTATTCGTCGAGTACCTTCATAAAACATGTCGCACTGACAACTAAGTATCACCAAAAACACTAGTCCGGAAGAACTGCTCGATGAAACTTACTCGGTCATGACAATACATCAAAGATTTGCATGACCGTATTAATGATTGAACTATTGAATCACACATGCGAATACATGTTAGGAGATAAATAATTTTGCTTAGTAAAGGTAGTCTACACGGTTTGTCAGTCTCTGCTCTCTAGCTACTACTCATAACAAAGTCCCTAGCGAACACCGTAACTCAAATGGTTTAACACACAACAGGGTGCAGGTTCACTGAACACCGAAGCAAGACAGAACATTGGTTATAAGTTGTAGTTACTGGTTTTGGGGAAACTACTGAGGAATCATGTTCAATGGTGAACAAAGTAATTCTAACTTCTCCAATTTTCAAGGGTAATTATAAAACAAGCACTTCTCCAATTGTTAAGGGTAATTATATATACCAGCCTAGTGAGAGCTTGTAGCATACCACGCGCCACAGATGCATTACACCTGGACACTTCTACGTTTTCTGTTACTAATTTGTAGAAAGTATGTATTTAGAAGCAAAAAAGCTTTTCAACTTTTTAGCATATGAGAAATACTAACAGAAAGAGTCCCCAAAATCATTCTGGTATTCATCAAGTACCTTCATAAAACAAGTCAACATTGACAACTAAGTATCACCGGAAAACACTGCTACGAAAGAACTGCTCTATGAAACTTATTCGGTTATATACCGATACATCAAAGATTCGCATTCCATAATAAATCGTGATTGAACTATAGAATCACTCATACAAATACAAGTTAGTAGATAAATGTTTTTGTTAGTGAAGGTAGTGTACACGGTTTGTCAGTCTCTGCTCTCTAGCTATTGCTCAAAACAAGGGTCCCTATATAACAATGTAACTCCACTGCTTTAACATACAACAGGGTAGAGGTTTTACTGAACACTGAAACAAGACTCTGAACATTGGTTATAAGTTGTAGTTACTGGTTTCCGGACAACAACTGAGGAATCATGTTCAATAATGAGCACGGCACTTCTTTTGTTGTTGAGGGCAATTATATATACCAGCCTAGGTAGAGGTTATAGCATACCACATGCCACAGATGCATTACATGGACACTTATACGTTTTCTGTTAATAATTTGGAGAGTAGAAATACTAACAGGAAGATCAATCACTTGTTGCAGAAGTGATCCTAGGCCAAACACCAAGAACGCAATACAGGATTTCAAGGACAATGGTCTATACCTTATTCAGAAGAGAAAATGCGCTTCGTACAGGATAGTGATCATCCATAAATGCCACCACACAGAGGCCATTCCTGTTGTGTGAGTGAACCTTGTATTCTGGAAAAAATGGACAAAGTGTTTCAATGGCCATATGTTCACAACAGCATATAGATGGTTCAGCATGAATTTGCCCACAAACTAGGTTGTTACGAACCGAATATATTAGCAGTAAGTAGCGTGTAAAATACAGTTAAACACTGGAACTTGTTCGATTCAGCAAAAACATCCCGTTACATCAGTTAGTTCGGATGAACTAACCGTGAACTAACTGGTAGGACCTATTTCTGCACAGACCATCCAAATCACCCCTATTTCGCCATGTTCTACATGTCAAACTACCACAGGAACCCATACCTAAAGATCGGCCCCTTGCAAAATCAGTCAAACCCTGGATCTGACCACCGGATCACAGAGTAAAGTAGACCTAGAGGGAGGCAGATCTGGGAGGTGCGGTTTACCTTCGTGCTGAACGGACTGGCGCTGGCCGGGCTGGGTGCGCTGGGCGACGGTGCGGGCGACGAAGACGATGAACTCGCGGGCTGCGCCGCGCTGGAAGAACCCGAAGTGGCTGACGTCCGTGGCGTTGGCCAGAACTAACGCGTCGGTGCCCGGCCCGCCGCCCGAGGAGGAGGCCCCGGCGCCGGCGGACGGCTTCAGCACGACGAGCGCCGTGATCTTCATCTCAACTCCACCAGCAAGGCAAGGTCTACGACTCTCCCGGTTGCCGTTGTTTCTACGCGGAGAAGGAAGGAATTGGACGGAGAATCGCAGCCGGGAGGGGTGAAAAAGAAGCTTCTCCCCCTTTCATACGCTGCTGGATTCGGTCAGAGTCTCCACTAGTCAATGACAGTGGGCCCGGTTAGTTAGGCGCACAACATATTTTTCGGCTACTGGAGTTCCTCCAACCCGGACAGAAGTTGCCAGAGAGGCAAACGCGCGGTGCAGGATAATTTATAGTTCAGGCAGAATCAAACAAGAATCTTAAAAGAAAACGAATCAACACCAAAGCTTCGTGATGAAAATTACGATGCCACAATCGGGATCTTTCATCTCCATCTCAGCAACAGTGACACAAAAACTGAAGAAGCAGGGGAGCAGAACGCATCACAGGGGACAGACATGATACAGAGAAAACGAGATTCAGATGATGAGAACTGCAGTTTTCATTGCCATTTCATCGCAACACCGGGCTACATATGACCAAACCACAACGGAGAGCAGATAGGACTGGATAAATTACAGAAGCGAACAACCAGCTATGACACCACCGACAGGAACACCACGCCACCGACTCCTGGTAACGAAGAGCTACAGAAACCTAGGCCCTCTCCCCACGGATGCGGCGGGCGAGCTGGATGTCCTTGGGCATGATGGTGACGCGCTTGGCGTGGATGGCGCAGAGGTTGGTGTCCTCGAAGAGCCCAACGAGGTAGGCCTCGGCGGCCTCCTGGAGCGCGGAGACGGCGGAGCTCTGGAAGCGGAGGTCGGTCTTGAAGTCCTGGGCGATCTCGCGGACGAGGCGCTGGAACGGGAGCTTGCGGATCAGCAGCTCGGTGCTCTTCTGGTACTTGCGGATCTCACGGAGCGCGACGGTGCCGGGGCGGAAGCGGTGGGGCTTCTTCACTCCGCCGGTGGCCGGGGCGGACTTGCGCGCCGCCTTCGTCGCCAGCTGCTTCCTCGGCGCCTTGCCGCCGGTCGACTTCCTCGCGGTCTGCTTGGTGCGCGCCATTGGGGAAGGGAATGGGGAGTGGGGATTCTTCGAGGGACGGCTTCTTGGCTCTGGCTGGAGGATTTGGGAATTGGATGAGATGGGAAGGAGAGGATGGGGGCGGTTAAGTAGGGGACGAGCGGGCGGGAGACTGGAAAATTCTCGGGGCAGCGGCGCGGTTCCTGGAGGGAAGATGGGTTCCGAGCGTTGGATTGGTGCCAGGTGGACGCTTGAGATTATGTTTGCGACTGGATCACGCGGATCGGGGGTGTGATCCGTGGGGAGGGAATGCTGGTCTCTGATTGGTTGAGGCTGAGAGGCTCAGGGTGTGTCACGCGGATCGTGGGTAGTCTTCCTGCGCTCGTTGGGGGCCTGAGCAGACGAGACAACTTCACGCGCTGTGTAGCGCTCGTCATTCGTCAAGTTGTCTACAGACTGAAACAGATACGCTTACGGAGGAGGAGAAACATGATCAAGAAGTTAAAGGATGACAATGGAGCATGGATTGAGGGTTGTCCTGATCTCAATCCCATGATTTCACAATACTTCGCTGGTTTATTTTTAACTGAAGTCGATGAGCCAGACCCGGATATACTCTCAAAGGTTGTACCAAGGTATCTGAAGCAATGAATGAGAAGCTTGTGAAGGAATACTCTACGGAAGAGGAAAAGCGTTGTTTTCAATCGGTGATATGAAAGCCCCGGGTGTAGATGGATTGCATGCAATATTCTTCAAAAAATGTTGGCATATCTTTGGTGAGGCTTTAACGGCTAAAGTTTTTGATGCGGTCAACAACAAACAAATTCCTGATGGATGGAATGATACGGTAATTGTTCTTATTCCAAAAATTGAGAATCCTGAGCTGATTACACAATACAGACCCATTAGTTTATGCAATGTCCTATACAAAATAATTTCTAAGATGATTGCCCTTAAACTGAAGCATGTCCTTGATGATATTATTTCTCCCGTTCAGAGTGCTTTTGTTCCAGGCAGATTAATAACTGACAATGTTCTTTTGGCCTATGAGAGTTTACATAAAATCAAGAACAAGAAGAAAGGAAAATGGGGTATTGTGCAGTGAAACTTGATATGCATAAGGCATATGATAGAGTAGAGTGGAATTTCCTGGAGGCCATGATGAAAAGGCTTGGTTTTCAAAATAGCTTCGTTGATCTTTTGATGGCTTGTGTTTGGTCAGTTAAATACCAAGTCAGATATAACAATCAAGAAACTGAGTCTTTTATTCCAAGTAGGGGACTGCGTCAAGGTGACCCACTCTCCTACTATTTGTTCTTAATTTGTGTTGAAGGATTTTCAAGTCTCTTGGCTCATAGAGAGGAGGTTCGTGGCATGGATGGTGTTAGGGTCTGCAGGAATGCTCCATCAGTCTCGCATTTGCTATTTGCTGATGATTCCCTAATACTGATGAAAGCTGATATGACTAATGCAACCTCATTGAGACAGGTACTTGACCAATATTATGCAAGTTCGGGACAATTGGTGAGTGAGACTAAATGTAGCATTTATTCCAGCCTTAATGTGGAGGTTAACTTGAAAGCAGAAATTTGCTCAGAGTTGAATATTATGACTGAAGTGTTATTGGATAAATACTTGGGACTGCCTTCCCTAGTTGGTGTCGACAGGAGTGAGAGCTTTTTATATTTGCTAGAAAGGATAATTAAGAGAATAGAAGGCTGGAAGGAGAAGTTCCTATCAATGGGTGGAAATGAGATCCTGCTGAAGGCAATCATACAAGCAATACTGGTATATGCCATGTCCATTTTCAAAATTCCTAAAAGCCTTTGTAAACAAATGATGGATGCTATTGCTGGGTTCTGGTGGGGAGATACTGAAAATCAAAACCGAATGCACTGGATGGCGTGGTGGAAGTTATGCATACCTAAGAAGAATGGTGGAATGGGCTTTAGGGATCTCCATGCTTTTGATTTGGCTATGCTTGCAAAGCAAAGCTGGAGATTAATCTCAAATCCCAACTCACTTTGTGCTCAAGTGTTGAAAGCTAAGTACTACCCAAATGGATATATGTTGAGAGCCGGACCAAAGAATGGATCTTCATTCACATGGCAAAGCATTGTTGCAGGTCTTCATACTTTCAAGAGAGGACATATTTGGAGAGTGGGAACGGGACAAAAGATCAACATATGGGAAGATCCTTGGATACCCAATAGCCTTGACCGTATGATTCAAACACCAAAAGTCCAGATACTTCTTAAAACCGTCGATGAACTCATTAGCCCGATCACTCTAAGGTGGGGTGAGGACCTAATTCGGGAATCCTCTAACCCGCTGGATGTGTAGAGAATTCTGAATATACCTCTTAGTGAAAACCTCACTGAGGATTTTGTAGCATGGCACATGACCAAATCCTATTATTTCTCAGTCCGTTCGGCTTATTATTTGGAATGGAATCATACCCATGGACGTAGATTGCAACAAGGTAATGAGGAAGGTCCAACAACGAGTAACCCAGTATGGGAGATCCTATGGAAACTCAAGGTTCCAAGCAAGATTAATTTTTTTGCATGGCGAGCACTACATGGGATCATCCCAGCTTTGGCAATTTTAGCAAATCGACATATACATGTATATGGTCAATGTCCAGTATGCTTACAAGGGGCAGAGGATATGAGGCACCTGATGTTTACGTGTGAAAGGGCTCGAAAGTTATGGACTTCAATTGGGATTCCTGATGTAATTGACTCTGCTTTATTAGTCGACAGGTTCGGATCGGTGGTCCTTGAAGAACTCTTGAGAGGTGATTTTAAAATTCCAAATGATCTGGCCGATTTAAAACATATTGGTTTGAAGGAGTTGATTATTGTTGGCGCTTGGTATATTTGGTGGCAAAGACGTGAACACATGAAAGGTGAGAAGGTAGCTCCGGCGAGTCAAACGGCTTTCTCTATCACAACAATTGCTATGAACTATAAAGGGGTTTCAACTCAATGTGAGCCACGTGAAGTGCAATGGAAAAGGCCTCCCCCAAACTCATATAAGTTAAACGTTGATGCTTGCTTTTTTCCAAATGGCACGGGAGCTACAGGAGTTGTCTTGCGCAATTCGAAAGGATAAGATGTAGCTGGATAAGATGCAAGGGCAAGTCCTTTACTCCCAAATTCCAACAAAGCTACAAAAGCTATTGGTGGAATAAGGGAGGAAGAACACAAAACTCTCCAAGATCTAGATCTCACTGATTTCTTTACAAAGAAGGGATTTAGCTTGGGGGAATTGTAGATCTATATCTCCTCTCTCAAATCCCTCAAAAGGATGCAAGAATCATAGTAAGGGAAAGGGGAGAGGGAAAGCTTCTTCAAGGTCAACAATGGAGGAGAGAGAGAAAGCCAAGAACCAAGAAAAGAGCTAGTATCCACGAAGGGGAAGAGGAGACCCTTTTAAAGAGCCCCCAGATCCCGTTATGGGCAAATGCAACCTTGGCCGGAACTTCCAGTGGGAGGTCGGAAGTTCCGGTGGCACACAACCAACGGTCAGCAAACTGCGATGCGAGAGACTGAAAACGCGAGCCAAGTCGGAACTTCCGCCGGTCCACCGGAACTTCCAGTGGGAGCGGAACTTCCGGTGTAAATTCCGACTGAAGTTCCGTCAAATAGATCATACAAAATACAGAGGTTTACGATACGTGGGTGGGACAAGAGCCGGAAATTCACCCGGTACTACCGGCGGCATTGATGCCTGAGCGGTACTTCCAGTCCCTGACCGGAACTTCCAGTAGGGGCGGTATTACCGCCGAAACTTCCGACCCAAATTCCATCAAATACAACAAACCAGACAGAGAGGATATTGAACGTGAGCAGAAGAAGAACCGGAACTTCCACTGGAACTTCTGGCGGCAAAATGACCTAGAAGAACTTTTGGTGGGTAGCTGGAACTTCCTGTCAGGGAAATTCCATAAACCAAAACTGCAATAACTTTCGCATCCGAACTCCAAACAAGATGAAACCAATTTTGTTTAAAAGATAACGACGAAATATTGAGTATCACCTAGGGAGAAAATACCATGAATATATATGTGAGGTATCTCCTAAGGTGTGGAGCCGGAAAACTCGCAGGATCAAAAACCGCAATAAGATATGCAAGGCAAATCCTTAGATGATGAACTAGATCTTGTTATGATCAAAAACCGCAATAAGATATGCAAGGTTTGAGCTCTCTCCAAACAATACGAACAAGACACGCGCTAGAGAGCCCCTCTTGATAGTACGACAATCTATCCTAAACCCGGTCTCCCAACTAACAACACAAGACTGGCAAAAGAGAAACCCTATCAAGAACATACATTTGTGATACGTTGGAAACGTATCTATAATTTTTGATGCTCGATGATTCTTTAGTATCTACTTTCCTTTACTTGTATACACTTTGAGGTGCTTTTTACATGTTTTCTGGTACTAACCTATTAACAAGTTGCAACAGTGCTAGATGCTTGTTTTCTGTTGTTTTTGGTTTCAGAAAAGTTAGTAAAGAAATATTCTCGGAATTGGACGGGACGAAGGACAAAGTCAATAACTTTCTGTGGGAAACAAGAAGTCCAGAGGAGAGCCCGAGGGGCCGACCAGAGGGGCCAGACACCCCCCAGGTGCGGGTGGGCCCTAGCCCACTCCTGGCTAGGGTTTGGCCGCCCTGGCGGCTGCCTCGGTCTCCCCCTTCGCCTATAAGAAGCCCCTGATGCAGAAACTCCGAGTACCCTGATCAGAAATCCACGAAACCGTCTATAGCCGCCGCCACCATCGTCCCTAGATCGGGGGGATCTGAAGCTCTTCCCGGCACCCTGCCGGAGGGGAGATCATCCCGGAGGCCTTCTCTCCGATATGATTTGTGAGTAGTTCCACCTTGGACTATGGGTCCATGTAGTAGCTAGATGGTTGTATCTCCTCCTTTGTGCTTTCATGTATAGATCTTATGAGCTCCGTTCATGATCAAGATCTAATCTATTTGTAATCATGCATGTTGTGTTTGCGGGGATCTGATGGATTGAAATTATTATGTTAGTTTGATTAATGGTTCTATCTTTATGATTCTATCATGTGTGTGTTGTTTGTGATCTTGCATGCTCTCCCTTGCTAGTGGTTATCTTGGCCAAGTAGTTGCTAGTGACTCCAAGAGGGAGTATTTATGCTCGATGGTGGGTTCATGCCTCTAGTTTCCAAGGGAAGTGACAGAAATCTCTTATGTTGTAGATGTGATGTTGCTACTAGGGAGAAAACAACGGTCTCTTGTTCATGGAACATGTGGACTGTTTACCTTACACACTTTGCTTTAAGCAGTTGTCTGTTGCTTGCAACTTAATACTGGAGGGGGTTCAGATGATAACCTGAAGGTGGACTTCTAGTCATAAATGCAGTTGGATTACGGTCTATGTATATTGTTGTATTGCCCAATCAACCTCATAGGATCTTTCTGGCTAGTAATTGCATTGTTATTCCTTGCTCAGTTCCTGTCAATTGCCCCACTGTAATTTGTTTACCCTCCATGCCATGTTGTTTATCTAAGGAGAGCACCTCTAGTGAACTATGGACCCCGGTCCAATCTTTACCATTGATACATCTTCCACTATTACTTGTTTACTTGCTGCAAACCATTACCTTCCACACCATACGTTTAATCCTTTGTTACAGCAAACCAGTGAGCTTGACAACCTCACTGATTTGTTGGTATAGAGTCTTGAGTTTGTGTTGTGCATGTCTCTACGTTGCTTCCAACACCTGTGTGACGTTTGCTTCCTCCTTCTGGTTCGATAACCTTGGTTTCTACTGAGGGAAATCTTGTTGATGTACTCTTCATACCTTGCTCTTGGGGTTTCCAACGAAGCACTCTTCCTCCCTGTTGAGTGTAGCATCAAGTATTTTCTAGTGCTGTTGCCGGGGAGGCTAAGGACGTCTTCTGTTGGGGATATGCTATATGGGTATCCGTATAGCATGTCTCTTATCCGACTAACCCGGGTGGCCCATAGTCGGTAGCATGGCCTGTGGCCTGCTGGGCGACCCAGTTAGGTGGATCCAGAAGGGAGGTCCATGCCGGATAAAGGAAGGCTACGGTGGAGTCACTGGCGTAACCGGAGCCTTGGAGTGCAAGATACACAAGACTAGTGATAGACGGTGTAGGACTCTGTAACCTGTCCGGCTAGGACTTTTCCCTGTAACCCTAGGATTTGGCGACTATATAAGTCGGGCCTATGGGAGCCTTTAGGGCATCGATTCATACAACCTCGCACAGCGAACCTATCTCTATAACTCGGCGTATTGCCCTTATAGTGATTTATAGCAGGAGTAGGATTCCGCCACCGTCGTGGGATCTGAACCTGGGTAAGCTATGTTACCTCGTACCCGTCAACCGTCCGCCTTACCCCACGTCTCTAAACACGCACTGTGAGGACCCCTCCATGGCGTACTCGTCGGCAATACCACGACATCTTCACAAGGGGAGTCATTCACTTCCTTTCTCTTTACTTTTTTTTAGTTTGCTTTGTTTCTTTTGCTTGGTTTTGTTTGCCTCTTTCCAAAAAAAACAAAAAAAATAGTCTAGCTTGGTTTGCTTTCCTTATTCAAAAACACAAAAAAAATTAGTTCCTACTCTAGATGCTGTTATTTTTGGCTTGCCCACCTTTACCAAAATGAACTCTGCTGAGAACACCAAGTTGTGTGACTTCACTAGCACCAACAACAATGATTTCCTAAGCACACCTATTGTTCCATCTGCTCCTGCTATCTTTTATGAAATTAAGCCTGCTTTGTTGAATCTTGTGATGAGAGAGCAATTTTCTGGTGCTGGTTCTGATGATCCTGCTGCCCATCTTAATATCTTTGTTGAAATTTGTGAGATGCAGAAGTATAAGGATGTAGATGGAGATATTATTAAGCTCAGGCTTTTTCCTTTCTCCTTGAGGGGAAAAGCTAAAGAATGGTTGCTATCTTTGCCTAAAAATAGTATTGATTCTTGGACTAAGTGCAAAGATGCTTTCACTACTAGGAAAACGGCTATAGGTAATCAGCACATCCGTGGCTCACATGGTTGAAGTGCCTCACGGCTAAAACAGGCGTGGCTCACCTGTGGGCAGTGCCCTACTAATTACTAGAACAACCGTGGCGCACATGAACATAGTGCGCCACAGATGTGTGTGGGCCAGGGCCCTGTTGGCCACACGCCAAACTTCTGTAGCGCACTACAGTCACGTGTGCCACGGTTGTTAGGGTCATATGTGGCGCACGTGTGCATGGTGCGCTACGACTAAGTGCATGCCCACCTCTGCTCTGAAACGGCCACAAACTTCTATGGCGCACTCCGCCTAGTGCGCCACAGGGACTAGGAGCATCTGTGGCGCACTCGGCCTAGTGCGCCACAGAAGTTTGTACTCCCTGTGGCGCACTGGGGCCGTGTGCGCCACGGATGTTTCGATTCTTTTAGGACAGCACTTTATGTGCACATGTGTGCCCACACATCCACCACCCACACTTCACTTTCCCCTTCTTCTTCCTCCTTAGATCTAGTCGGGATCTTCTCCTTCCCACCTCAATTTCTCCATACATTCACCATTTTTAGCATGTAAAACTTGCTTTGGATGTTACATAAGTAATAGAGGAGGTCTCCGGTCTCTCATCTATCCGTCTCCGGTCGACGCGCGCACCTCTCCTTTCCATCTTTCTCGCGATCGGTCTCTCATCTCGGTAAGTTGTCCATGTAAGGATGTGTTCATGTGTATATGGATGATGCATGTGCTCATATGTATGTAGATGATCGATGCTCATGATGTGTGTATGTGTGGAGAGGATCGATGGTCATATGTGTGTGTATATGGAGAGTATCGATGATGCTCATGCATGTGTGTATGGAGAGGATAATGATATGTTCATGTGTGTATGGATCGGTCTCTCTCTCTCTTGTGTTTGTATGTGAACAAGTTGCCATTTGTTTTGCCAAAATGTTGATTCATTTCCATTTTGGCAAGACTTTGGCATTTCGCAAAGGTCCTAATTTTAGGATAGGTCATGCCGAAATTTTCTATCGACCATTGCATGCATGCATTCATTATGTGGTTCTAATAGACTTCAAAATTGTACCGTGTACATCGTGCAGGCAAAAATGGTCCGCATAATGAGCAAAGGCATTGT
Organism: Avena atlantica; assembly: GCA_910589765.1. NCBI lineage: Eukaryota > Viridiplantae > Streptophyta > Magnoliopsida > Poales > Poaceae > Avena > Avena atlantica. The sequence continues at coordinate 488,675,460 of OU342735.1, read as the reverse complement.
GGCTAGATTTTTGAAATGTGCGACGGCCGACATGATACGAAATAACAAGACAGATATAAGATGTCCGTGCAGAAGATGCAAACTCAACTGGGTGATCGACCCAGATTCCGGGAATCTGCAGGCGCACCTGCTCCGCCATGGTTTCATGGATGGATACACTCGTTGGATAAGCGATGGCGTAGATGATGGAGACGGTGAAGAAGGTGGCCAACATGACGATGATCATCATCACGGCGAGAACGGGCGAGATGATGAAGAGGCTCCCGGAGATGGTGAAGGTGCGGAAGCAGACCGGGATGATGATGATCTAGATGCCGGAGGAGCAGACGACGATGGAACAACATCAGGCTGGGTGCGGGACCCTTATGTGCAAGAGCTGCTTCTCAAGCAGACGAGTAACGCCAGGGCTGCCGCTAGAGAGAAAGCCAAGCTTGCGCAACTTGAGAAAGACGCGGTTACTCCATTGTATGAAGGATGCAGGCCCGATGATACCCGGTTGAATGTAACGCTCAAGGCTATGGAGATGAAGGCAAAGCACAAATTGAGCGACGCAAGCTTCGACGATATGATGGCATTCTGGCACGATCGTCTCCCGGAGGGGAACACATGTCCAACTAGTATCGAGGATGCCAAGAAAATCGTCTGTCCTCTCGATCTACCGCACGTTAGATATCACGTATGCATCAACGATTGCATCATTTATCGGGGCGAGGACGCGGAGAAAACCACATGTCCAGTGTGCGGCGTGAGTCGATACAAGAAAGGGAAGAAAGCACCTCGAAAAGTGGTATGGTACTTTCCTATCACCCCTCGTCTGCAGCGCTATTTCGCGGACCCTAAGGAAGCGAAGCTCATGCGATGGCATGCGGAAAGGAAGAAGCCAGGAGATGATGATGACCCCGAAAAGGATGAGCTGCTGACGCACCCTTCAAATGCTAGCCAGTGGAAAGCATTGGACCTCGAATTCCCAGAATTCGGTGGAGATTCGAGGAACATCAGGCTTGGTGCGAGCACCGATGGACTCAATCCGTTCGGTAGCCAGAGCAGCACGCACAACACTTGGCCCGTGTTTGTATGGATGTACAACCTCCCTCCATGGTTGTGCATGAAGAAGAAGTACATACAAATGAGTATGCTAATTCAAGGGCCGAAACAACCTGGTACCGACATCAATCTGTATCTCGGGCTGTTGAAAGAGGAGCTAGTCGCACAAGATTATTTCACTATGAGAGCCGCGTTGGTCACTACGGTGCAAGACTATCCAGGTTGCGGGTATATCTCGGGGCAGGTTATCCAAGGATTCTGCGCATGCGTTAGGTGCATGGATAACACAAGCTATCTCCAACTAGAGAAAGATCCAGGGTCATCGAAAACCGTGTTCATGGCGCACCGGAGGTGGCTCGGCAAGAATGATCCTTGGAGAAAACGTGGAGACCTGTTCGATGGCAAATCAGAGACCCGAGGAATCCCAGAGCGTAGGAGCAACGAAGAAGTGGAAGAGTTGCTGAAAAACTGGAAAGATTGTCCTAAGCCTGGAAAGAAGCGAAAGAGGCAGCAACAAGACAAGCCGCTGATGAAGGTATGGAAAACAAGGTCTGTTTTCTGGGAGTTGCCATACTGGAAGTTTCTCCGCACGCCTCATAGCCTCGACATCATGCATATCACGAAAAACGTATGCGAGAGTCTGGTCGCCACCATAATCAACATGCCAGATAGGACGAAAGATGGTCCGAAAGCAAGGCACGACCTGATATGCTTGGGTATCCAGAAGGAGCTTCACGGAGGACGCACTACTCCTGAAGATCAGGAAGATGACGATGATCATGAGTCGGAGACGACGCAAGGTCGTCGGAAGGGTAAAAAGTTCAAGAAGAACGAATATTACTGCCCTCCTTCTTGCTTCACTCTAAGCCAGGATGAGATCAAACAGTTTTTCAAGTGCCTTCTAGGAGTCAAATTTCCTTACGGCTACGCGGGCAAGATAAGCAGATACCTAGACGAGGCGAAGCAGAGGTTCAGTGGCATGAAGTCTCACGACTGTGCCGTGCTAATGACGCAGGTACTTCTGGTCGCACTAAGAGGGATAATGGACGAGCACGTCCGTGAAACGTTATTTGGCCTATGCAAGTTTTTCGACGTCATCTCTAGGAAGTCGATTGGCTTGAATCAGCTCGGAAGGCTACAGGAGGAGATCGTGGTGATACTATGTGAGCTTGAGGTCTACTTCCCACCCGCATTCTTCGACATTATGGTGCATCTGCTGGTCCATGTCGTGGAGGACATCGTACAACTCGGGCCGATGTTTCTCCGCAGCATGATGGCGTTCGAAAGGATGAACGGACACATCAAAGGATACGTTCGCAACAGGTCCCGTCCAGATGGAAGCATAGCCAAGGGCTTTCTGGCCGAAGAGTGCATCTCTTTCTGCACGAATTATCTAGACATCGAGAACCCTGTCGGTCTTCCCGTCAACAGACACCTTGGCAAGCTCGACGGATCTGGTCACCGAGAGGGTCGTCGCATACTGCATGCAGACTTCGATTTTCGACGCGCAGACTTTGATCAAGCAAACCTCGTCGCGCTACAACATTTAGAACTGGTCGATCCTTGGGTACAGAAGCACAAAAGGTTAATCGAGAAGAAGTACAGTGACCGGGGCATACAGAGGACGCAGGGAGAAATAATCAAAGAGCACAACTCAGATTTCACGCGTTGGTTTAGGCAGACGCTCCTTGATAATCCCCCGCGCTCGCATTCTTCTGACACGGAAAAGATCATATTCACCTTGTCGCAGGGACCGATGCAAAACCTGGTGACCTATCAGGCGTATGATATCAACGGCTACACATTCTACACGGAGGAAAAGGACAACAAGGGTGATTATCAGAACTCAGGCGTAACGTCGGAATTCTACACCGATGACAACGTGAAGGAAAGATTCTACGGAAGAATCGAGGAGATCTGGGAGCTCGACTACTGTGGAGAAAAGGTGCCGATGTTCCGTGTCAGATGGGCAAAGAGCGTCGAAAGAGAAGACCGATATTTCACAACCATGGTTATACCCGAAGCAGCCAAATCCAAGGCCGCCGGTGCAAACGTGGCCGCGAAAAATGAACCGTGGGTACTGGCTACCAAAGTGGACCAATGTTTTTTCATTACCGACCCGACAAAGCCTAGCCGTGTTGTCGTGAGGAGAGGAAAAAGAAACATCATCGGAATGGATGGAGTCGCCAACGAGCAAGACTTCGACCAGTACGGCGATCCAAAGATTGAAGATGACGACGACTACGATGCAGCAACATACATCACAAGAAGAAAAAGGACAACCCTACCCAAAAAAGGTAGCCCGTTCGAAAGAAGAAACATTAAAGTGCCGGGGCTAAATTGTTCAACCGCGACAAAGAAGGGAAAAAAGATTGTAAAACGCTAGCTCAAAAAATATTGTAAACGCCTGGTCAAAAAAGATTGTAATATTCATGAACAAAGTATTATGAAATTTAGTTATACTTTAAATCATATTTTTGGGCATTTTTGGAATATTATTACTTTTGGGCATTTTTGGAATATTTAAAAGTATTTTAAAATCAAAATAAAACTTCTATGGCATATATCACCACTTTTGGGCATTTTTGGAATATTTAAAAGTATTTTAAAAACAAAACAAAATTTGTATGGCATGTATCACCACTTTTGGAACATTTTAAAGTATTTTTTGGAACATTTTAAAGTATTTTTAAAGTAAAAATAAAAAAGTGGAGCACCAGGATTCGAACCTGGGTGCTCATCGTTTAGAATAGAGCTAAGGGCAGAACCAGTGGGGTAAGACAGTACTAGTGTTAACTAGTGGGACAACCAAGTGCTTATCTGATAGTCCAACCCACACACACGCGTAGCGCACCCTGGCCAAGTGCGCTACGGTTATCCGTAGCGCACTTGGCCAGGGTGCGCTACGCGTGTGTGGGTTGGACTAGTCAACTGCGCGCGTGAGCCAGCCCTCCCATCGTCGTCCTCATCAGACACATCGTCCATCCCCATCCCCATCCCCGCATCGAGGCACCGCCGCCGCCACGCCAGGAGGAGGCCGCCGCCGCCACGCCAGGAGGAGGCCGCCACGCCACGCCAAGAGGAGGAGGAGGCCGCCACGCCACGCCAGGAGGAGGAGGCCGCCACGCCACGCCAGGAGGAGGCCGCCACGCCACGCCAAGAGGAGGAGGAGGCCGCCACGCCACGCCAGGAGGAGGAGGCCTCCACGCTAGGAGGAGGAGGAGGCCGCCTTGCCCGCGCCAGGAGGAGGAGGTTCCTGCAGAGTCGTCCGCCAGCCCTCGTCGTCGTCATCTCCCCCTCTCTCCTCGAGCAATCTCAGAGGTGAGCTTTGCCCCTCCCCTCTATCCTTCTCCCCCTCTCTCTCCTCAGAGGGTTAGGGTTAGGCTATTGTACTTTGGTGTTTGCATCTGGTTAGGGTTAGGCTATTTTCTTCCTGAATCCATTGCATCTGGTTAGGGTTAGGCTATTGTACTTTGGTGTTTGCAGAATGTTAGACAAAAATGTGCTAGTGCTTGCAGAATGTTAGACAAAAATGGGTTAGGGTACCACAATTTCACTACACTGGACCTCTCCATGTTCTGTTAATAAATCAGTCAATCATGTCACTTCTATTTTTGGCTTGAAATGGGCTAGTTAAACCAGTGCAGTAGTTTTCCTGTAGCTTCTATTTTTGGCTTGAAATGGACTGGATAAATGAGTTGAGCATGTTGGCACTTTCATATTAAGAACTCCAATATTCTGTCTCCATGTGAGCATCAATCAATCCAATAAACAACATCACATGTCATCTTGGAATATGGCATCCTCGCCATGTATGCAGAGCCAGAGGTCTCCCTTGTATAAATAAAGTTTGCTGTCAAATGAGTTGTTAATCTGATGCTGATGGCTCCATTTGTTCAAGTGATGGCTCCATTTGTTCAAGTGATGGCTCCAGTTGTTAATCTTATGCAGAGCCAGCTGCTTCTGAACAGCTGATAGAGACATGTTATGGTGTTGATGTTGAGCTGGTACTTGCTTTTGCAAGCCCCTTATTTTGTTCAAGTGTCCTGTTCCAGCCAGCTAACATCTCCTAAACAAACACCTGAACAATATATACTACAGACCCTAGTAACCCTACCAGAGTACCAGTACTACTACTCCTCCACCTAACAGAGTGTCAAGACTCTACCAAACAGAGACATTGTCAAGCACTACCACTGGGATGCAGTGCATCTTATATTGTTACTGCAATGCTAGTTATGATGAAACAATGTGTATATAATGATGAAATGCTCCTGCTGAAATCCTAGTTATGATGTATATACTGATGAAATGCTCATGCTGAAATCCTAGTTATGTTGTATGGTGTTAGTACTGATCCTGGTGATGGTTTTAGTACTGGTTTGCTTGCTGGAGATGGTCTAGTAGTACTGATCTGTGGTAATATAATTGTAGAACTAGAAATTGTGCTTGTGCTTGTATATGAAGCACTTTATTATGTCGTGTATGCAGGTTCTTGTATGAAATGAGTCCCGATTTTTGCCGGAATGTTGATTAACTTCCGTTTCGGCAGAAATCGGGCACTCCTAGTTTAAGAAAATTAGCAAAGGTCATGCCGGATTTTTCCGTGCATTTAACCAATTAGTTGTTTTATTAGTGCAAAGATGTGTGACAACGACGAGGCTGGATGTTCTAAGCGCATCAGCGCTGAAGGAGAACTCAGACCTCCGAATAAACAATTGACATTCTGGGAGGCGGCCCAGCGTCTAGAAGACGATGAAGAATACCATCCTTCGGAGAGCGAGGATGATGAGATGGAAGACGCGGAGGAAGAAGCCGAAGGAACGGCGGACGATGAAACCACTGATGGCGGCGAGGGAACAGGGAGTGGTAGCAACCCTCCTAAGAAGAAGAAGCCGAAGGACCGGCGCCCGAACACGGTCGGCACGGTCAGGGAGGAAATTACCGAAGTGAGCCCATCAGGGGTTCCTTTGGAGCCCGCCCTTGTCGTCAAAGGGTACGGTGGGCAAGTGGCGGCGATCACCCGGACAACCATCTCGATCAACACCGAGAATCTCCGGCATAAAGATAATGGCCACTTGCGCACACTCCTCTTCGAGAAGATGCACGCAAGATACAAGTTCCGGGAGTTCAAGGAGAAGGCAAAAGTCTCGAGGAGATCCAGAAGATTGACCCGCAGATCACCGAAGATCAGTTCCGGGAGTTCAAGGAGAGGTGTGAATCCGAAAGAGCCCTGGCCAATAGTAATCGGGGAAAGGTGCTGCAGGCGATGAATATAGGTCATCACCATCTCGGATCTGGTGGATACAGAACCGCAGAGGCCAAATGGAATAAGGAGGACGAAGAGTATAGATCCAAGGGGATAGAAAAACCCCTTTGCTAAATTCGAACCCGGGCAGGTTCGAAACTTCATCAGGGCCCGTTACCATGTGGACCCAAAAACCAAACAACTCACCGCGGATCCTGCGGTGAAGGAATTCGAGGAAATTGTGGTAAGTATAATCTAATTACCGCGGATCAACACGATTGCAATCTAATCGATGATCTAAATGATTCACTGTTACTTCTTCTGCAGGAGGAGGAAATTGTTGCTAGTCATGGATCCCAGGGTTCCTCATCCCAGGGGTCGACGGCGGCCACCCGGTGGGATAACCCTTTTAACAGGGCGATGAACCGGGCCAAGAAAATAGAGCCGGTTACGAAGAAGCCGTCGTCGGCTGGCCGTCTGGCCGGCCTCGGGGGTAAGAATTGGGTGATCATTTTGGTCCACCGCCGAGGATGCATGTGGCGCTGTCGGGAAGGAGCGAGGAGGAAAACAGAGAGGTTCAAGAACTTAAGGCACAAGTGGCGCGGATCCCGCAGATCGTCCAAGACAACCTGGCAATCACCCTTACGTCCTTCCTGCCTACCTTGGTGGAGTCAATAGCGAACTGGAGTGCGGGTGGTCGAGTAGGGCCGTGCCCGATTCCAAGCATGGTCAGCAGCCACTCGAACAACGCGGCGCCGACGAATCAGGCGAACTACGTGTTCGTGACTCCGCCCGCTAGCACCGCGGCGCCGCAAGTGTTGGTGACTCCCCCTGCCATCACCGCGGCGCCGGAGTACATGTTGGTGCCCCCCTGCCATAGTCGCGGCGGCACCGGAGCTCCAAGCACCCGTCGGTAGGGAGAATACACCGGCGGCCAGCACCGCGCCATCAAGCAGCCCTTCCGTCTCTTGCACGCCCGTCGCCGTATGCGGTGCGTCGACATTAGCCGATCTTGACGCCATCACGGTAAACAAATTGCTTTAATTACCGCCTTTCATGCCATCTATATATTACTCTTGTGGCATCTCGCTCTGACGACGCTGTACATGTTTTCTGCAGACGGATGTTCCTTGCACTCTCTTATGCTACGTGAACAACGAGATGAGGGATGTTGCCAAGTGTACCATCGTTCAACCCTTGCAGCGCACGTTCCACTCAAAACCGATGCCAGATAGTGTGTACAGGGTTAAAATTAGTCGGGTGCTAAGGGGTTGCGACGACCTGGAACCTCCCATTCAACCCCCAGGAGCGGATGAAGAAGAGTCGTCTGTCCTCAGAAGTTGCTTCGGCTTGTTCTTGCTATGGCCAAAGAGCATGATCCGTTTGGGGACGGCGGGGGCCATCACGCCACAGACAACAGCACCGCCTGTCGTGCCAGCGACAAGCGGTGGCAAGGCCCCCTTACCGCCCTCGCCGTCACCTCCACGCGGTGGGTCGGATGATCATGTTGATGATATGCACATGGCGCAGGATCCGGCCGAGGACGACGAAGACTGGAATGATCACTTCTTCAGCACTCAGTTTGGCAACGAAGAAGACCTAGCTGGTGGCCCCACAGAGAAAGCCACTATCACCAAGCGTCTGTTTGGTTCTCAGGAGACGCCTCCAGCTTGCGCCTTTACAGAGCCAGCTGATACAACCAACCGGCCCTTTATTCTAAGCCCTGACACACTACATAGGGCGGCCGGTGCTCAGATTGCGGTGCCTGCCCGCTCTCCAAAAGGAAAAAAGGGCAGGAAAAGAAAATCTAGCAGCTCGAGCCAGCCGGTGGCGTCAACAACTGCGAATCCGATCAGGTTTCGGGACGGGCCACCAAGACCCGAGGGTATTATGTGGAGGATTCATGTGGCGGGTGAGCCCATGCTACCTAAGAATTTGCGGAAGCTCGCCAGTTTGGAACTGCAGAGTGTGCATGACGGCGTGCTGACGATAGAGAGACGCCTTCTATCAGAGAAAGATCCCTCGCACCCGGTATTCGTGGTTAAGGTGCCACCAGGCTTGGGCTTCGTCGACACTGCCCCCGCGGATCTGTTCTTCCTGCGGTTCGAGGACATCTTCAATATGTTCCACCTATACCCGCTGCACTATACCATGGTACGTCTCTTTTCTCTCAGCCTGGCCACGCAGATCATTAGAGAGAACACACCGGGCATCGCTATAGTGGACCCCTACTACATGCGTGACGGCTGCTTGGGTTCCCCCGCCGAACGACGTATCGTGGCCTCGTACCTAAAAAGAATCTTCGTGGCGAACAAGACAAAGGAATACATTCTCGTGCCTTACTTTCCCGAGTAAGTCGTTATTCAATCGCCACCGTCGATTGGCTTTATTACATCATCATCATTCTTTTTTCAACACATTCCATTTGAATTTTTTGCGCAGAGATGAACACTGCACGCTCATCTCCTTATCGCCGAAGCATTCCCACGCCACGTATTTCGACTCAGGGAGTCTAGAAAAGAAGAAAAACTACGACAAGATCAAGGAAGTTCTGGATGATGCTCTCACTGGCTTTGCCTCGACGGAAGGCACCAGCTTCGTGCGTAAGAAGGTCAAGTTCGGCAAGCACGTCTTCAACCACGTAACAGAGTTCCCCTGCGTGAAGCAGCCGGAAAACAGTAAGAAGGAAGCCTACTACGCACTCCATCACATGAGGGCGTTCCTACTTGACCAGCAGAATTCTACGCTGCCAGATCATCTCAAACAGTGGGCCGAAGCAAAGGCCAAGATCAATGATTCGGATATTAGACAAGAGATGTATCGCATCCAGCAGCAGTTTGGGGCAATCATCTTTCGTGATGTCATGACTTCGGGGGGGATCTTCTACGGAGGAAATATCCCGAATAACCGTGACATAGAAGATCGCCTAGAGATGCAGGGTGACTATAGGAAGTTCATGACGAGGCAGGGCGTCCTCCCGTTCCCTAAGCCGAGCCAGAAGGCTTGATGTTGGCCTAGTTGTAGTTGCAAACTATAGATGACCTTTGTGTGTGTGTGGACGACAAGTGTACTTATCTTATTAGGTTTATGAATCACCGCTTACTTATTTTGCTTATTATTATTATATATCAATCAATGCTTGGTTTTTTTGCTTACTCTTTGGTTTTTTTGCTTACTCTTTGGTTCTCGGACGACAAGTGTGAGTTATTTTTGTCTTTTTCGAGAATATGCCGATGATTGAAATGTCGTGGCACAATATATATGTGAATGTGCTATGACGGGATTGTTAGCCTTGTGATATGCACAAGTCCAGGAATTGTGCATCCTACTTGGCTAACAGTCCCATCATAAGCATATTCCTGTGTCCAACGACCTAGCTAGTTATATATGAGGCATTCTTTTCGAGTTATTTTTGTCTTTTTCGAGAATATGCCGATGATTGAAATGTCGTGGCACAATATATATGTGAATGTGCTATGACGGGATTGTTAGCCTTGTGATATGCACAAGTCCAGGAATTGTGCATCCTACTTGGCTAACAGTCCCATCATAAGCATATTCCTGTGTCCAACGACCTAGCTAGTTATATATGAGGCATTCTTTTCGAGTTATTTTTGTCTTTTTCGAGAATATGCCGATGATTGAAATGTCGTGGCACAATATATATGTGAATGTGCTATGACGGGATTGTTAGCCTTGTGATATGCACAAGTCCAGGAATTGTGCATCCTACTTGGCTAACAGTCCCGTCATAAGCATATTCCTGTGTCCAACGACCTAGCTAGTTATATATGAGGCATTCTTTTCGAGTTATTTTTGTCTTTTTCGAGAATATGCCGATGATTGAAATGTCGTGGCACAATATATATGTGAATGTGCTATGACGGGATTGTTAGCCTTGTGATATGCACAAGTCCAGGAATTGTGCATCCTACTTGGCTAACAGTCCCGTCATAAGCATATTCCTGTGTCCAACGACCTAGCTAGTTATATATGAGGCATGCTTTTCGAGTTATTTTTGTCTTTTTCGAGAATATGCCGATGATTGAAATGTCGTGGCACAATATATATGTGAATGTGCTATGACGGGATTGTTAGCCTTGTGATATGCACAAGTCCAGGAATTGTGCATCCTACTTGGCTAACGGTCCCGTCATAAGCATATTCCTGTGTCCAACAACCTAGTTATATATGAGGCATGCTTTTTGAGTTTGCTCTTTTTGATTTAAGAGTACTTTCTATAAGTGTATCTTCATATGCGACTTTAATTATACATGTTTTTTCAATCACCGGTTAGTTATTATTGTCAACTTGTAGATGACGTGGTACGTCGTGTACAAGGGACGGGTTCCCGGAGTCTACGATGATTGGGAAGACTGCCGGAGACAGGTGCACCGTTTCAGCGGCAATAGCTACAAAGGGTACAACACTATGGCGGAGGCGGAAGATAGATACACGCGCTATCTAGCGGGAGTTAGGACAAGGAACCGGATGAAGACCTACACCTTCGTCGCGGCGGTGATCATGCTTATCTTCTTTGGTTATTTATCCCGCGTTTGTGTCTAGCTAGCTAGTTTAGATGTCTAGGCGAGCTTCCGAGCTCTAACTTGTTCGATCGACACATGTATTCGCATGTCACCAACTACTACTTTGTAACATGATCAAAACAATGTAACTTGGACTATGTATTCATGTATGAGACTTATCTATATGTATTTGTTTCAATCTTGTTTTTCATATTGAGTATTTATATATATAATTGTATATCTTGTATCTGTGTGTATATTTGCTGTAATATTGTATATAATCTGTACTGCATATAATCTGGCTTGGAAATTAAAAAAAAACAAAAAATACATCTGTGGCGCACATGGTCTACCTTCTGTGGCGCACTACACCTAAAGCGCACCATGGATGTTTAGTGGCGCACTAGGTAGTGCGCCACAGAAGATCCAAGTGGTAGCGCACCACGCCAAACTTCTGTAGCGCACCAGGAGGTGCGCTACGCCTATCTCTACACAACCGTGGCGCACTAGGCAGTGCGCCACGGCTGAGAGATAGCCGTAGCGCAAGGCCCGTGGCGCACTACAGGTGCGCCACGGATGGGCCTTTCAGGTGCGCCACAGACGACCATTTTCCTAGTAGTGTTTTATTGGAAAATACTACCCTCCTGCTAAGATTATTGCTATGAGAAGTGATATTATGAAATTTAAACAGCTTGATGTGAACATGTTGCTCCTGCTTGGGAAAGAATGAAATCTTTGGTTAAAAATTTCCCTACTCATGGACTCACTGCTTGGATGATTATCCAAACTTTTTATGCAGGTTTCAACTTCTCCTCAAGAAACCTGTTGGATTCTGCTGCTGGAGGTACTTTTATGGGACTCACCTTGGGTGTTGCAACAAGGCTCCTTGATAATATGATGGTTAACTACTCGGAATGGCATGTTGAGAGAGCTCCACATGGTAAGAAGGTAAATTCTATTGAGGAAACTTCCTCTTTGAGTGAAAAGATTGATGTTATTATGGCTATGCTTGTTAATGGGAAAGCTCCTCTAGATCCTAATAGTGTTCCCTTAGCCTCTCTGGTTGCTCAATAAGAGCAAGTTGATGTGAACTTCATTGGAAACAACAATTTCCACAACAATGCCTATAGGAATAATTTTGGTAGCAACAACAATTATAGGCCTTATCCTCCCAGTGGAAGGACTGGACCGCGGCACACTTCTCCGACATTCTTTACGTCGGCAGCTGGCAACAGGATGCCTTACCCTCGAAGAGATGGTGAGCACCGTCAACAGCTATGTGGCAGCTGACGCGGCAGCCCCGATGGAGCTTGCGCTCAGAGACGGAGAACCTCCGGTTCCGCAGTCGCCGCCATCGCCTCCGGCCGCCATCGTCGTAGCAGCACCACCACCTCCAGTCATCGTCGAGGCCGTTGCACCTCCACCGCCCGTCATCGAGGAAGTCCTGGCACCCTCTGACTCTGTCATTGACACGCTTTATGCTGATTTCAGTGCAGATTCAGAGGAGGTAGACTTCAGTCCAGAAGAACTAGACTCCGCTATGCAGGAGATGGAGGAGGAGTACTCGCGCGACGAGCAAGCTAACAACACCGTCATGTCTCGAGGGGTGTTCGTCACCATTGGGACAGCGATGGATGAAGATCAACCCGGGCAAGCTCCGCCTACGGCGCTGGAAAAGGGGAAGGGGCCACTAATTGCAGCCAACGATGATCGCGCAAAGGTCATGCCTCCTTCGCCTAACCCAGTGCAGCTACCGCAGGAACTCGACACCGGTCCGAGCAACAACAACACCGCAAACTTTCCGCCTCCAGCATCCACGTCGGCAGCAGCCCATGTTACTCCAGCTGATAGAGTGATGTACGACAATCTCCTCGTCGAGCCACTAAACCGTTGATCATATTCGGAACGTGACTCAGCTTGACGAGAAGCGCCAGCAGCTGCTGGAGGAGGCGCAAACCATCGCGGAGCAAGGCACTAAGCTAGATTGAGATCTGTTCAACGCGCAGAAGTCCATAGAGAAAGCTAGAGCAATGGAGGCCGAGTACAAGACTCTGCTGCAGCAGCAGAAGGCTAAGAAGGCTCCGGCTCGCGTCATCAACGATCCTGGTGTACGGCACAACCTAGGATGGGCTCCCTCGAAGCCGGCACATGCCAAGCCATACATTGATAGTGAAGGCAAGTAGGTGATGCCCACCCCACTCCTTAACCTCGCCGTCGCCAAGACCCTTCTGGAGTAGTATAGCTCGCCTGAGGCAGTAGAACAGGTATATGACCTAGTAGCTAAGGCGGTAAAGCAGCAGGAAAAGGCCACCTCTCAGAGGCTTGAGTCTGACCCAGCGCTCTGCCGATCTAGCCAGTACAAACCGCCAAGGGACAGATCTCCTCAGGATGTCGGATCACAGATGGGTTCATCAGAACGAAGATGGAGGGATGCGCGCAACAGGAAGGATGCTATCCCCATATCCTCCGACCACGGATAAAAAGCCCGACCTCGCCGCCCATCGCCACCGCCTCGATCCCCCCGACGTCAGGAAGACTACAAGGCTCACCATCGCACGGATATGCCCCCTCCAAAGCAGTGTGGCATTGTCATCCGCGACAACGCGGATCAGACCCGTCATGATGAAGAAGCGCCACCAAGTACACAAGAGCAGGTCACACCACGACCCTCCACGTCCGACAAGCAACCATGACAGACGTGAGGCGTCGCAGGAGGGTAACAGCAAGAAGGCTAACCCACCGCCACCTCCGCCTCCGTCGCCGCCAAGCAGTCACCATGGCGGAAGAGGCCCACGTCGTTCACGCAGCCCATCCCCTATTGACAACAAGAAGAAGAACCCGGAGCCATACGATGCACGTTCGCGGATCGATAAGATCCACGAGGCCCGGGAAGGACCATACCTGGGACCACGTTGCTTTGGACCTGTAATACGGTCCGCAACTTACCCCAAAGGTTTCCGGATAGACAAGAGCATCAAGCCCTATGACGGCACCGCCAAGCCCGCCGCATGGTTGCAGGACTACGGCAACGCGGTGGAGATTGCCGGAGGCAACCCCAACATCGCCGTTAAGTACCTCCCGTTAATGTTGGCGGGTACGGCTCGGCAATGGATCGACGACTTGCCGGAGAAATCTATCTACAACTGGCTGGATATGCAAGAAGCATTCACCAAGAACTTGAGGGTACATACAAGCGTCCCTGCACTATGGGTGATCTACAGCGGTGCATGCAAGAGGAAGACGAGACATCTCGTGCCTACCTCTCCCGCTGGCTGGACATGAAGTATTCCTGCGCAGGAGTGCACGCTTAGACCGCCATGGCCGCCTTCATTGATGGGTTGGACAGGGGCACGTTGCTCCGACACAAGCTGAAGCGCTTGCAGGACAATCACCAGCTTGACTTGAACCAGATGATTCAGTTGGCTAGTGAGTTCGCAGCTGCCGACGATGATGCTCGCGGCTCATTGCCGGCAACAGCCGTTCCAACTCAAGCTCGGAGGAATAGCAGTACAAAGCGGAAAACCGCTCCAGAAGAAAAGCAATCTACCGACATGGTCGCTATGACTTTTGCAGGACGAGGAGAAGGTGGACAACGTGACCGAGGAAGGGGAGCGGGCCGCGGGCAGCAGCGAGGAAGTGAAACCACCTCGGCGCCGCTCCGTGTTCCCCAAACCTACGAGGAGTACGGTGATATGCCGTGCCTCGTACACCTCGACGCCAACGGCAAGGCCACCCATACCAATCGACACTGCAAATTCGTCAACGACCTCAAGGAAGACCCGGAGTCCGGCTACAAGCGAAGTCGGAAGAACAGACCGCGAGGCAAGGGCAAGGGGAAGAAGAAGGAGGAGTCCAAGGATATCAAGTGACATGGACGAAGACGTTGTCCCCAAGCACGCCGCCAAGAGCGACGACAAGGGCAAGAACCCCTTCACAAAGAAGGCCCCAGACTACCACACTTTCCTTGGCACCCCCACCATCCGACAACAGAAGACCTCTCTAAGGATCCTGATGGCCACTCTCCCCCCAGTTCCCTAATACCTGCGCTGGTCGGAGGTTCCAATAACTAGGGATAGGACGACCACCCAGACCTTGTGCCCACTAAGAACTAGTACGCCATGGTCATCAACCCATTGATTGACGGTGTGGAGTTCACCAAGTGCATGGTGGATAGTGGAAGCAGCATCAACATCATGTACCTGGATACACTGCAGAAGATGAACTTGATGGAGGCAAACCTAAGGCGGACCAACACCGTGTTCCATGGCGTAGTTCCTGGTCAGGAGGCTCGGTCCCTTGGGTGCATTACGCTTCAGGTAGCCTTTGGCGACGTTAATAATTACCGCCAAGAGCGCATGACCTTTGAGGTGGTCCCCTTCAAGAGCGTGTACCACGTCATATTCGGCCGCGACATATTCCACACGTTCATGGCGAAGCCATGCTTCGTCTACAACAAACTCAAGATACCCGGACCAAACAGTGTCATCACCATATCCGGAAGCTTTACCAAGGCAAGGGACTGCGAGATCAATGAAGCAGCCGTCTCAGAAGTTGTCCTCTACAGCGAAGAATTCAAGGAGATCCAGAGCAAGGTCAATGACTCAGAGATGCCCGCATCGAAGAAGTAGATCTCCGACTCCGCTCCTGCGTTCAAGGCCGCCATCGATACCAAGCCGGTGGAACTTGTGGTAGGCGATGCCTCCAAGACCGTCGCCATTGGGACGAACCTGGATCCCAAATAGGAAAGTGCGCTCGTCGAGTTCCTCCGTGAGAATAGGGACATCTTTGCCTGGCAACCTGCCGACATGAAAGGTGTACCTGGGGAACTTGCCGAGCATAGCTTAAACATAGATCCAAAATGTAAACCAGTGAAACAACCTCTACGACGCTTCGGAGATGAGAAGAGACGCGCCATTGGCAAAGAGATAGCTAGGTTACTTAAGGCTAGGTTTATCCGAGAAGTCCTTCACACCCGATGGGTGGCCAATCCTGTACTTGTCCCCAAAAAGGGAACCACTGAATTAAGAATGTGCGTTGATTACACCGGCTTGAACAAAGCATGTCCCAAAGATCCGTTTGCTTTGCCTCACATTGACCAAGTCATTGACTCGACGGCTGGCTCGGAACTTTTGTGTTTTCTCGATGCATACTCAGGATACCACCAGATCAAGATGAGGAAATCGGACCAATTGGCCACTTCATTCACTACTCCATACGACACGTTTTGCTATGTCACGATGCCCTTTGGGCTAAAAAACGCAGGTGCTACCTACCAGCGGACAATGCAGCATTGCCTACACGACCAAATTGGTCGGAATGTTCACGCCTATGTGGACGATATCGCGGTGATGTCTAAAAAGTCAAACGACTTAATCTTCGACTTAAAAGAAACCTTTGATAATCTCCGGAAATACAACATGATGTTCAACCCTAAGAAGTGCGTCTTCGGGGTTCCAGCCGGCAAATTGTTGGGCTTCATCATTTCCCAGCACGGAATCGAGGTCAACCCGGAGAAAATCAAGGCCATCTTAAACATAAACCGTCCGACATGCCTAAAGGACATTCAACGACTAACAGGTTGTGTTGCAGCAGTTAGCCGGTTCGTCAGCCGACTTGGAGAGAAGGCTTTGCCGCTATACAAGTTGCTGAAGAAGGCGGACAAATTCACGTGGACAGACGAAGCAGATGCAGCATTGAAGCAACTCAAGGAGATTCTTTCCTCAGCGCCCATCCTTGCAGCACCCGAGCCTAGAGAGCCCCTGTTAATCTACATGGCGGTAACCAACCGGGTTATTAGCATCGTCGTCGTGGTAGAGCGTAAGGAACCAGGCTACGAGCACAGAGTTCAACAACCAGTTTACTATGTGAGCGAGGTCTTGACGGAGTCCAAGCAGCGTTACCCGCACTACCAAAAGATAGCTTATGGAGTATTCCTCGCTTCTCGGAAGCTGAGGCATTACTTTCAGGAGCACCCAATCACAGTAGTGAGCAAGACTCCACTGTCCGACATTATCAATAACAGCGATGCTACAGGAAGGGTCCCGAAGTGGGGAATTGAACTTGCCGCCTTCGAGATCACCTACAAGAGATGCAACGCTATCAAGTCACAAGCTTTGACGGATTTTATTGCAGATTGGACGGAGATGCCAGATGCTACTCCACTGCCAGAACCAGAGTACTGGGTGATGCACTTTGACGGATCAAAGTTGCTCAACGGCTCAGGGGCTGGCGTACTGCTACAGTCACCAAAAGGAGACAAGCTGCACTACGTCTTGCAGATCCACTTCGAGGCTACAAACAACATGGCAGAGTATGAAGCACTCATTCACGGACTACGTGTAGCCAAGGATATTGGCATCAAGCGCATAGTTTTCTGTGGAGATTCCGACTTGGTTGCCCAGCAGGTGGCTGGCACCTAGAACGCGCGGAACCCTATGATGGCGGCATATCGCGACGAAGTGGACGAGATAGCCAAGAGCTTCTTGGGCTACGAAGTCAAGTATGTGCCTAGGGAGCAAAACGAGGCGGCTGATCTACTGTCTAAGCTTGGATCAGGGCGCAAGCAAATTCCACCAGGAGTTTTCCTAGAGCATCTATGCACACCATCCGTGAAGGGCGCCGACATCGACAATCCAGATAGAGCTGTCTCTTTCGTCAACATGGTGGCAAAGATCCCTTCGGCTTGGACAAAACCGTTCATGGAGTATCTCGAACACGGAACTTTGCCCGACGACGAAGACGAAAAACGGCAAATAGTACGGCGAGCAAAGGGTTATACCATAATCAATGGGCAACTCTATAAAAGGAGCACTACTGGTGTATACTTAAAGTGCGTTTCCCAGCTAGAAGGTATGGAAATCCTGCGCGAGATCCATCTCGGAGATTGCGGGCACCACGCTGCTCCTCAATCATTGGTCGCGAAAGCCTTCCGGCAAGGATTCTACTGGCTGACCGCGAAGGCGGACGCCGACAAGCTGGTTGAGACATGCACAGGATGCCAGTATTATGCCCGACAACCACATGTTCCTGCTGAAGAATTGCGAACAATACCAATAACTTGGCCGTTTGCAGTCTGGGGGCTAGACATGGTGGGATCGTTACAGACGACACCATATGGATTTACGCATCTTCTTGTAGCAGTTGACAAATTCACCAAATGGATAGAAGCTAAACCCATTAGAAAGCTTGATGGGGCAACTGCCCTCAGGTTTGTCCGGGATCTAGTGGTGAGATTTGGTCTCCCACACAGCATCATCACCGACAACAGAAGCAACTTGTCACTCGGAGAAGTGGAGGCCTATTGTTGGGACAAAGGCATCCGACTTGACCTTGCATCTATGGCACACCCACAATCCAATGGTCAGGTTGCGCGAGCCAATGGATTAATTCTGCAGGGAATCAAGCCACGTCTTGAGGCACCGCTACACAGAGCAGCTGGAGCCTGGGCGGAAGAATTGCCATCTGTGCTATGGAGTTTACGAACTACACTCAACAGATCCACCGGCTATACCCCTTACTTCATGGTATATGGAGCAGAAGCCATCCTACCTTCCGACATCCTCCACGATGCACCAAGAGTTGCCGCCTACGACGAAGATGACGCTGAAGAATCCAGACGCCTAGATGTGGACCTTCTCGAGGAGGAGCGCGTTTTGGCATGCCAAAGATCCGCCATCTACCAGCATAAGCTACGCAGCTACCATAGTCGCCGCGTTCGGCATCGCTCGTTTAAAGAGGGGGATTTAGTACTCCGACTTAAGCATAATAAGTCACACCAATTATCCCCGCCATGGGAAGGACCGTTCATCATAAGCAAGGCGCTGCTCAATGGGTCTTACTACCTTATCGACAATCGTGAACTCAAGGATAGACCCAGCGAGGATCATAAGCGTAAGCGACGTGACCCGGATGATGACTACCCGGAGCTTGATCGGCCATGGAACATAGCACAGCTACGTACTTTCTACACTTAGCATTTTTTTAATCTAATTGTGTACCTCTTATATGATCAATGAAATAAAGCTCTTTGGTTCACTCATATTGCTGAGTCTTTTACCTCCTTTAGTGTTCATTTTTGGATCATATAAAACCTTTCTGCACAAGTCTTGCGATTGCACTTGTGAAAAATTCCGCCTACGGGCGTTAGCTTAAGTTTTCTGGTCTACACATTCTTTGTCGTTTTTATGTGGATTCTGGAGTAGTGAATTTCGACACTCATTGTCGGCGATTTTGTGCTCAGGTTATTGACGGTGCCATTGGGCATCATCACCTAAGCGCATGGTTCCGACAACGAGTCTCCCGACTCACGAAAAAGTCAAGCATAAGAACCAGAGTAATGAATAAGCCAGCACTTGCTTAAAAATATATACATACTGGGACTTAATTCTTAAGTAGCAGGATACGACAACCATTGTTTTCCGCCTTAAGATTACATCAACAAGTTTTCCCGTGCACACGCCAAAGGTGAAACAGAAATTACAAAGTGTTTTTCATTCTTTGGGCGCAGGAGACTTGGAGGTCGCATCATCACCAGCCGGAGAATCACCCTCGACGTCGGCGCTGTGATGAGACTCGTAGGAATCTTGGTTGACGTTGTCGATGAGGTTCCTGGGCACGAAGACGTCAACGTCCACCAACTCGGCAACCCTGGTGTCATAACCCGCGAGTGATGACAGGATGGCTTCGTGATCCATATCCTTGCCATCATCATCCACGTCGGGGATACCAAAGGTCACCGTGTCGATGTCGGAATCTTCATAGTGTGCCTTCACCATAGACAGCGCCAGCTCGTGCGCACAAAGCCTTCCAGTTCGCGACACACTCGGGGGCTCGGCGCAGGATCTCCGAGTACTTCATCACGGAGTCCGATGCCTTGATATATATTTGGAGGGGCTTCGCAATATCCTTGGCTTGGGCGATGGCGGTGTTGATGAAGTTGCCGGCAAGAACCATACATTCCTTGTCCGAAGAGGCGAGCGGGTTAAACCCATAGGCGCTAAAAATTCCGACAAGGATCGCATGAGTTCCATAAACTCTAAGTATCCAGACTACAGAAATACAAGGCGGAGGACACTTACTGAAGATGCTGGCCTTAGCCTGCCAGACGGTGTCCGCCAAGAATTCCTTCTCTTGTTGGAGGAGCTTAAACGCCTCGCTATGGCGAAGGTTTTGCTCATCAGCGGCTTGCTTCTGATCCTTTAGGATCGCAAGCTCCTCCTTTAAGCGATTGATCTCCACGGAGGCGGAATCCTGCAGGGCTTTCATGGAATCCTCGTGCATCTTCAGCATCTCCTTCCTATCCTCCTTTAGGATCTTGTTCTCGCTGTCCAGCTGCTGGATATGCTTGGACTGCTCGACAATATCCTTGGCCTTGGCGACATGTTCTGCAAGTCAGAGAAAACCACGTACACAGTGAGTACTCGGAGATTATGGGCATAAAAGTAAGACGGAAATGCGCAAAAAGAAAACAGACTCTTGTTTTTGATGATCTGTTCCTTCAAGATGGCAGTTTTACCCTTTTCGGCTTCAAGATCTGCGCGCATCTTCTGATACTTGTCGTTGGCCATGCCCCTCCGAGCATTCTCATTCTGTGGAAACAAACACAAAGTTAATTCGTTGTTTGGTCTGCTTGGAGCCCCTAGTCGGAGACTTTCTATCTAGTTGCTCGGGAGCTACAGCGAAAGTTTTTCAACTTAGCAATATGCTTTTCTTTTCTTTAAAGAATCTAGTCGGAGTTACTTCAGTTCTCAATTAGAAGCTTGGGGGCTACAGTATAAAGTTTTAGCTCGGAAAATGCTTAGCTTTTCTTTAAGCATCTAGTCGGAACTAATTCAGTTACAACTAGAGGCTTGGGGGCTACAACATTGAAAATTATGAACACTTTGTATGCTACTCTTAAAGCATCTAGTCGGAATAATTTCTTCCATCTAAATGCTTGGGGGCTACAGTGAGAGTTTTTTCTAACTTAGTCACTCTTAGAGCATATAGATGCAAAACCTATGGTTTTCCGTCTACATCCTCGGGGGCTATAGTGGAATACTCATATGAAACGCAAAAGGCAAAGTAAAAACTTACAAGTGCAATGATCTTGAGGTTTGTAGCGCTATCGGCTAGCAGCTTGCCGAAGGAAATGCTGTTTCCTCGCAAGATATCCGCTTGTCGGAGTAGCTCCTCAAGACCACACGTTGGAGATGACGGTACTCCTCCAGGAACCAGAGTTGTGTTACTCGGCGTGAGCGCCGGGTAAACTATCTTCGGGAACTCGAAGGGTTTTTGGGGAGTAGGGGCGCCGCCTTCGGTAGAGGTATCAGCTCCCACCACCGCCTTGCCGCTACCGATGGCATCCTTAGCCGGAGCTTCAGCCATTTGAAGAGCAGCGCTCTCCTGCGTCGCCTGCTCGCCGACAACAACGAGTTCGGTAGAGGCGCCAGAATCCACTTCCATGGCAGAAGGGACTGGTACCTCCTGGACTTGAGAACTTGTCGGAGCAGAGGAGGGCTTGACGGCAGGAGTAGCAGGGGCGATGGCGGGGGAGGAGTCGCGATGCAGCATACCTTTGATATTTCTAGAAGCCCCAAGAGTCTTGGAGGACTTCTTGAGGCTGGTTGTGGCTTTCTTCCTGAAACGTGCAAAATGCATAAGTACAGGAATAAGACAGATAAATAAGACAATGTCGGAGAATGAGAGGCTTACACTAGGGGGGCGCTTTGGCAAAAATCCCGGTGGCTTTTCTCTTTTCCGTCTCCAGGGTGGCAATACACTTTTTGGAGGCTCCGCCCTCCGTATTCTTCTTCTTGCCTCCGTCGGCAGCGTCAGAGGTGGAGCTCTTCCGCTTTCGCGCCAACGGGACATCGTCGTCGGACACGACCGTGACTTCCTTCATCTTTGGATCGTAGATTTGGGCAGCCAGGTTGTCCTCATCTAGATCGCTAAGCTGTTAAATGAGAAATCACCGTGTTAGATAAGATGGCACTGACAAGACGGAGAAACTGGAGCAATGTCATACACAGAAAATAAATACCTACCTTTGGGCACTTGCCGTCTACGTACATGTCGCAGGTGATGGTGAAGCCGTGCTTCTTATCCTTCACCTTGACAATGTACTTCAGACGGAGCTTGATGGAGTCACTCGAGAAGTTATCCACGGAGATCCGGAGGGTATCCCTTCGATCACCGGTGTACTCGTGCATGAACTTCACGCGGTGCTGCAGAGGTTGGATTCGCCTGATGAACCAGCACATGGCTAGGTCCAAGCCAGTCAAACCCGTCTCTACGAACCACTCGATCTGCCTTATTGCGCGAGAAGCGTCAAGGTCGGAGGGAAGGGAGGCATGGGATCTCCATGTGGAAACTTCGGCGGCGGCTCCATCCACGAAGTCCGGGTACGTCACTTCTCGGCCCGCCAAAGGAATGTCGGGGCCGTACAAGTACGTTCGCTGCCAGTTTTTACACGACTCATGGCCGACGATGTCGGGGAACCGCCGTCCAGGTCGGATCTTGAAGCTTATGGTGCCGCAGTTCCTAAGCTCCTCCCTACTATGTCCGGCTTCACGTTTGACGGTGAAGAAGTACACGAACAAGTCTAACCTAGGCTTAATCCCTAGGTAACCCTCGCAAAGTGCCGCGAAGTTGCTAAGCACTAAGATACTATTGGGGGAGAGATTATGGGGTTGGACCTTGAAGTGGTTCAAGACGGACAGAAAGAAGTGGGAGATGGGCAGAGAAACACCGCGTACCAGTTGAGCCTTGAGGTACACCTTTTCTCCGGCTTGGGGAGAAGGTGTCACCTCGCCGGCCGGCGCCGCCCGCCAGGCGAGCCCCTCCGTCGTGGGGAGGTAGCCTTCGACGACCATCTCTTGGATGTCGCGGCCGGTGATGTCCGAGCCGCGCCAGTCACCCTTGTGTGAGTCTGGCTCTTCTTCCAGAGGCTCTAGCGCTTCCAGATTGTGGTCACCGCCGGTGGTTTCAATCACCGCCGACGCGGGGATGACCAGGCCCTCTGGGGGCACGACGACGGAGCTCGCCGGCTTTGCCGTGACTTTGCTTGACGCCGCCATCGACGGGGGGGGGGAGCTGTTGGTGGCCATGGAGGACTGGGAGGAGGCGACTGATGCAAAGAGAAGCTAGGGTTTCTTCTAGGGATATGATTGCATTCTTCATAGGAAGGGAAAGGGGAGAGGGAAAGCTTCTTCAAGGTCAACAATGGAGGAGAGAGAGAAAGCCAAGAACCAAGAAAAGAGCTAGTATCCACGAAGGGGAAGAGGAGCCCCTTTTAAAGGGCCCCCAGATCCCGTTATGGGCAAATGCAACCCTGGCCAGAACTTCCAGTGGGAGGTCGGAAGTTCCGGTGGCACACAACCAACGGTCAGAAAACTGCGATGCGAGAGACTGAAAACGCGAGCCAAGTCGGAACTTCCGCCGGTCCACCGGAACTTCCAGTGGGAGCGGAACTTCCGGTGTAAATTCCGACTGAAGTTTCGTTAAATAGATCATACAAAATATAGAGGTTTATGATACGTGGGCGGGACAAGAGCCGTAAATTCACCCGGTACTACCGGCGGCATTGATGCCTGAGCGGTACTTCCAGTCCCTGACCGGAACTTCCAGTGGGGGCGGTATTACCGCCGAAACTTCCGACCCAAATTCCATCAAATACAACAAACCAGACAGAGAGGATACTGGACCAGAACCGGAACTTCCACTGGAACTTCTGGCGGCAAAATGACCTAGCAGAACTTTCGGTGGGTAGCCGGAACTTCCTGTCAGGGAAATTCCATAAACCAAAACTGCAATAACTTTTGCATCCGAACTCCAAACAAGATGAAACCAATTTTGTTTGAAAGATAACGACGAAATATTGAGTATCACCTAGGGAGAAAATACCATGAATATATATGTGAGGTATCTCCCAAGGTGTGGAGCCGGAAAACTCGCAGGATCAAAAACCGCAATAAGATATGCAAGGGAAATCCTTAGATGATGAACTAGATCTTGTTATGATCAAAAACCGCAATAAGATATGCAAGGTTTGAGCTCTCTCCAAACAATACAAACGAGACACACGCTTGAGAGCCCCTCTTGATAGTACGGCAATATATCCTAAACCCGGTCTCCCAACTAACAACACGAGACTGGCAAAAGAGAAACCCTATCAAGAACATACATTTGTGATACGTTGGAAACGTATCTATAATTTTTGATGCTCGATGATTCTTTAGTATCTAATTTCCTTTACTTGTCTACACTTTGAGGTGCTTTTTACATGTTTTCTGGTACTAACCAATTAACAAGTTGCAACAGTTCTAGATGCCTGTTTTCTGTTGTTTTTGGTTTCAGAAAAGTTAGTAAAGAAATATTCTCGGAATTGGACGGGACGAAGGACAAAGTCAATAACTTTCTGTGGGGAACAAGAAATCCAGAGGAGAGCCCGAGGGGCCGTCCAGAGGGGCCAGACACCCACCAGGTGCGGGTGGGCCCTAGCCCACGCTTGGCTAGGGTTTGGCCGCCCTGGCGGCTGCCTCGGTCTCCACCTTCGCCTATAAGAAGCCCCTAATGCAGAAACTCCGAGTACCCCGATCAGAAATCCACGAAACCGTCTATAGCCGCCGCCACCATCGTCCCTAGATCGGGGGGATCTGAAGCTCTTCCTGGCACCCTGCCGGAGGGGATATCATCCCGGAGGCCTTCTCTCCGATATGATTTGTGAGTAGTTCCACCTTGGACTATGGGCCCATGTAGTAGCTAGATGGTTGTATCTCCTCCTTTGTGCTTTCATGTATAGATCTTGTGAGCTCCGTTCATGATCAAGATCTAATCTATTTGTAATCATGCATGTTGTGTTTGCGGGGATCTGATGGATTGAAATTATTATGTTAGTTTGATTAATGGTTCTATCTTTATGATTCTATCATGTTTGTGTTGTTTGTGATCTTGCATGCTCTCCCTTGCTAGTGGTTATCTTAGCCAAGTAGTTGCTAGTGACTCCAAGAGGGAGTATTTATGCTCGATGGTGGGTTCATTCCTCTAGTTTCCAAGGGAAGTGACAGAAATCTCTTCGGTTGTAGATGTGTTGTTGCTACTAGGGAGCAAACCATTACCTTCCACACCATACGTTTAATCCTTTGTTACAGCAAACCAGTGAGCTTGACAACCTCACTAATTTGTTGGTATAGAGTCTTGAGTTTGTGTTGTGCATGTCTCTACATTGCTTCCAACACCTGTGTGACATTTGTTCCTCCTTCTGGTTCGATAACATTGGTTTCTACTGAGGGAAATCTCGTTGATGTACTCTTCATACCTTGCTCTTGGGGTTTCCAACGAAGCACTCTTCCTCCCTGTTGAGTGTAGCATCAAGTATTTTCTAGCGCCGTTGCCGGGGAGGCTAAGGACGTCTTCTGTTGGGGATATGCTATATGGGTATCCTTATAGCATGTCTCTTATCCGACTAACCCGGGTGGCGCATAGTTGGTAGCATGGCCTGTGGCCTGCTAGGCGGCCCAGTTAGGTGGATACAGAAGGGAGGCCCATGCCGGATAAAGGAAGGCTACGGTGGAGTCACCAGCGTAACCGGAGCCTTGGAGTGCAAGATACACAAGACTAGTGATAGACGGTGTAGGACTCTGTAACCTGTCCGGCTAGGAATTTTCCCTGTAACCCTAGGATCTGGCGACTATATAAGTCGGGCCTATGGGAGCCTTTAGGGCATCGATTCATACAACCTCGCACAGCGAACCTATCTTTATAACTCGGCGTATTGCCCTTATGGTGATTTATAGCAGGAGTAGGATTCCGCCACCGTCGTGGGATCTGAACCTGGGTAAGCCGTGTTACCTCGTACCCGTCAACCGTCCGCCTTACCTCACGTCTCTAAACACGCACTGTGAGGACCCCTCCATGGCGTACTCGTCGGCAATACCACGACATCTTCACAAGGGGAGTCATTCACTTCCTTTCTCTTTACTTTTTTTTAGTTTTCTTTGTTTCTTTTGCTTGGTTTTGTTTGCCTCTTTCCAAAAAAACAAAAAAATAGTCTAGCTTGGTTTGCTTTCCTTATTCAAAAATACAAAAAAATTTAGTTCCTACTCTAGATGTTGCTGTTTTTGGCTTGCCCACCTTTACCAAAATGAAATCTGCTGAGAACACCAAGTTGTGTGACTTCACTAGCACCAACAACAATGATTTCCTAAGTACACTTATTGCTCCATCTGCTCCTGATGCTATCTTTTATGAAATTAAGCCTGCTTTGTTGAATCTTGTGATGAGAGAGCAATTTTCTGGTGCTGGTTCTGATGATCCTGCTGCCCATCTTAATATCTTTGTTGAACTTTGTGAGATGCAAAAGTATAAGGATGTAGATGGAGATATTATTAAGCTCAAGCTTTTTCCTTTCTCCTTGAGGGGAAAAGCTAAAGAATGGTTGCTATCTTTGCCTAAAAATAGTATTGATTCTTGGACTAAGTGCAAAGATGCTTTTATTGGAAAATACTACCCTCCTGCTAAGATTATTGCTATGAGAAGTGATATTATGAAATTTAAATAGCTTGATAGTGAACATGTTTCTCCTGCTTGGGAAAGAATGAAGTCTTTGGTTAAAAATTGCCCTACTCATGGACTCACTGCTTGGATGATTATCCAAACTTTTTATGCAGGTTTCAACTACTCCTCAAGAAACCTGTTGGATTCTGCTGCTGGAGGTACTTTTATGGGACTCACCTTGGGTGCTGCAACAAGGCTCCTTGATAATATGATGGTTAACTACTCTGAATGGCATGTTGAGAGAGCTCCACATGGTAAAAAGGTAAATTCTGTTGAGGAAACTTCCTCTTTGAGTGAAAAGATTGATGTTATTATGGCTATGCTTGTTAGTGGTAAAGCTCCTCTAGATCCTAATAGTGTTCCCTTAGCCTCTCTGGTTGCTCAAGAAGTGCAAGTTGATGTGAACTTCATTGGAAACAACAATTTCCACAACAATGCCTATAGGAATAATTTTGGTAGCAACAACAATTATAGGCCTTATCCTCCCAGTGGAAATGTTTATCATGGTAGATCTGGAATGCGTAGCGAAGAGAGGATTCTAGAAGTAGAGAGATCCACTAAGAATTTTATGCAAATGCAATATGAGCAAAATAATATTTTCACTAGAACTATGGAGGAACAGTCTATCATCTTGAAAAACATTAGCCATCAGCTTGAGGATCTGAATAGAGAAATTCCTAGTTTACAGTCAAAAATTTTGAGTGCTGAGAAAAATATATCCTCTTTGTCTAAAGCTCAAACTTCCTTAGTTAATAAAATGGCTGCTAAACCTGAAACTATGGAAAACACCTTTGCTACTGCTCATCCCATACAATTTACTATTGATGAAAATGTAAGGCTGTTAGCTCAACTTCATGCTAGGTGGGAAAGGGAAGTTGAAATTGATAGAAACAATAGTGTGTGCACTGTCACCACTAAACACAAGTAGCCCTTATTCCTCCTCCTACTATGCCTAAGCCTATTGATCCTACTACTAGTGATGATAAGTTTGATTTTGATATTGATGGTTGCAATATTTCTGAAGTGATTATGTTCCTACAAAAGCTTGCTAGAAGTCCTAGTGCTAGTGATATGCATGTTGCCTTTACCAAACACATTACAAATGCTCTTGTTAAGATTAAGGAAGAGAAGCTAAAACACAAAGATTTTATTCCTAGGAAAGTAGAAGATAGTTGGGAACCCATTATTAATATGCAAGTGAATGACTTTGATCTCAAAGCTTCATGTGATCTTGGTTCTAGTATCTCTATTGTGCCTAGGAAGATTTGTGAAATGCTTGATTTACCACCATTAGAAGATTGTTATTTGGATGTCCCACTCAATGATAATGCTAAGAAGAAACTCATGGGGAGTATTAATGATGTTCTCATTATGGTTAACAATGCTTATGTCCCTGTGGATTTCTATGTATTGGATGTTGAATACAATGCTTCTTGTCCTATTACTTTGGGAAGACCTTTTCTTAGAACAGTTGGTGCCATCATTGATATGAAAGAAGGCACCATCAAATATCAATTTCCATTCAAGAAAGGTATTGAACACTTCCCTATGAGGAGAGAGAAGTTGATTTTTGCTCCTCTTTTGAAAATACTTGATTCTTCTTGCTCCTTGTGCCTAACTTAAAGGCGTTAAAGAGAAGTACTTGTTGGGAGATAACCCAAGAGTTTCCTTGAGTCTTGGAAGTTATTACTACTGTAATGACCACTCCTTATCCTTTTTGTTTGCTTTTTGTGCCAAGAATGACCTCTAATGAGTGGGAAGTAAGATTTGGGGAGTTGATGTCCTGAAATAGATTTCTACCCTTGCGGTGACCCAGCATACCATTGCATGTGTAGTACACTATAGTCGTTGACATGACATCCATAGGACACCGTTCCGTAAATATCACATCCCTCAGAGTGGTACAACAGAAACATTGCGGGTCCATATTACAAAAGTACACACATTATTATTATTACAATACTAGAAGTTCAAGGCTTCCAAAAGATTCAACTTACAAATCAAAATATAAAGTGTCTCAGCGGAATATAAAGGTAACAACTCCGACTAGGAGTTGAGCTCAATAGCTTATTCTATATAGTTCATGCTGCTCGGCTCCGTTGGTTACTACTAACTAGGGATACTTAGTTGGACTCGTTATCATTGACACCAAAGCGGATTTTGTAATCCACTCCTTCAACACCTCCGGACAGATCAGGTTCGTCGTAGAACACATCTTCTTGGCATTCGACTGCATACATTGGAACGTCTTCGGGATCCTCAGAGTCTAAGCAAGGGATCAAAGGAAAGAATGAGTAACATCGTTACCCAACAAGTTCATTATATGCAAGGTGGGAAGTTTGATGCTCTAACTACCACCTCGGACTATAAGTCCTTGGCACTATGCAATTTTTTGTAAATATTTCTTCAAAGATTGATTTTATTATGAAAATCTATGACCATCAGCCTTCACAGGTTGACCAGAACTTTCATGGAGTTCCTTTCTTGTCGCGTTCGCAGCTCCTTCCCGGAACAGGGAGTAACAAGTTACAATTCTTACACTCTGTAGAGGTGCGTTACTTTACCCATGAGAGATCAACTCCTTGTTGCACAATCGGGCGTACTTTCCCGTCCACAATTCCATGATGTGGGGCCCAGTAGTTGGTCCAAGCCAATCACTGCCCCCTTCGCGACCTCACATGCCTCCTTGGTGTACATCATGCCCACATAATGAATTACGGCAATGGTTTGTACAAACCGTTAGATGCCAGAACTATCGTGGGACGATGAGGGTTCCCACCCATATGCTGCATATCCTCTACGAATTACCAATTAATATGCACGCTACGAGGATAACAGCCATGACCTGCACATCCAGTTTCATGCAAGAGGAAGAAGATACAGCTGACTTCTCTGTCCCATTCCAAATCTCATAGCTAACGCGTAATATACGACGCTAGAATCACTGATTTCAGGGGTTATTAAGTCCCTACTTGATCATAATTGTTGCAAATAGAACCCTAAGTTCTATTGCTCCATTATATCACCACTTAGGGTGATATCTATGATTTCTTTATTTGTGAAAATAATATTTTATTTCTTTTATAGCATATATGATAACACATAATTTGCAAATACTTTGATAAAGAATATTCAAAGGACATGAACAAGTGATGAACTTGCCTTGTGATGGCAAGGTAGTGAAGTTTGATGCTTGCACTAGACCTTGAGCTTCTATGTCTACAAAAACATCATTATTGTCTGGTAAGGACAATATTTAAAGAAGCAAAATGATTATGCAATAATGTAATGCATCATTTAACTTTATCTCCATTTACCCCATTATTATAAAAAGTTCTTTTTAATAATAAAGGATTTATAAATATTACTTTTTAATATTTATAACATATATTGAATTATTTTATTTTATTTTTCCTTTTATTTGACTTTTATTGATTTAATAATTCTTTTAGGAATTATCAATTAAACATTAAAAATTGTTATTAAATATTTATTTAGTATTTTTTAAAAATACTACAATATTAATATCTAATGAAAGTGTTTTTTATTTATTTTTATCATCTTTAAATAATTTTGTAAAATTCCATAAGGAATATATAAATTACAAAATTCTTATTAAAATTTTAAATGTCTAAAATATTACATCTTAATTTATTTGGATAGCGTGGATTATTGTGAATCCAAAATATTTTATTTATAATTTTTGGACTTTTATTTTATTTTCTAGAATTTAATTAAGTCCAGGGGTATTTTGGTCTTTTCCTATTTATTAAAACAAGCATGAAAGGTTTTTAGGCTGGTTTAATCTTATTGGACCCTGGTGGCCCATTAGTCATAATCAAAGTAGCCACCTGAAGGGTCTGGCCCAACTCAGCCCACTCCTCACTGCCTCTCTCCCTCGAGCTCACTCCTCTCCTCTTCTGCCCCGACCCCGTGGTCGGTGATATCGCCGCTGGCGATTCCCGCCGCCGTGGGCCGTTCTGGTTGCCGCCGTGGTGCAACAGGATGTTGTCGATGATGCCCGTCCTTTCTATCCAATTAGATTTGAGTATGGGGCTCTCCTGCGACGGATCAATGTCGTCCCGAACCCTAGGGTTTGGGGGTTGGCGTGGATCTTAGCGTTGTCGCTGCCGTCGTGCATTGTGGTGATGCTCCTTTCCTCTATGTGTGTTCATGGTCGCCGCTGTGGCGCCGTATGGGTTGCAGCGCCCCTCCTGGGGTGCTCCCCGTGCCACCATGGACGTCGGCCACCTCTGCTTCATCTTCTAGTCTTCAGCGAGGACCTTTGGTGAGTTCTATTACTCTCCCCTAGTGCTCTCTGTGCTTGCTAATCCGATGCTAGATATTGGCACTGACCTCTCTGGTTACTGTCTTGTCCTGATTAAGATGATTTATTCCATTTAGGATTCTTATCCTATGATTGATCCTATACTGGATGAATTAGATCATGTCTGGATTGCCTATAAGCCTGCTAAATGGTTATTGGCCTGAGGCTTGTTGCTTGAGATGAACTATAATGGTTCTGGTGGCTTATTAGATGATTTTATGCTTGGTTTGCATATGATTCAGATGGTATAGTTGCTTTGGAATCCCTACTTGGTAAAGTCAGTGGCTTGATAACTTTCCACTGTCATTTCATGGTTTAGGATCATGGTTATGATGTGATGAAATCACTGTCTTAGTGCTGTTGGCTTAGAAATTAATATGTGGTTTGAGATCACAATGATATCAAATAGTACAGATAAACATTGGAATGTTTTTAATTATGATTCCTGACAGGAAAATGATTAGTAAATTGATTTGTTGATTCTGTGATGATTGGGTGTTTATCCTGATTCCTATAGAATTGTTCTGGTGACACCATCTTGGTATGGCACACAAGATTGATTCTAATCCATTGATTGGGTTGGTTTAAGCTTAAGACAAGCTTGTCTTCATAAAGAAATGTTCTTCTTTGAAATCCCTAAGACCAATGATGTTGGTCTGAGGCTTAGGGGTTTTAGGCCTTATCTAATTGATTCATATAGGTAGTCCTGGTAGTGGTACCAGCTATTGTTTTTGAATCAAAGCTTGGAGAAAAATGATAGTAGGCTTGATCATTATATGGATCCAAAAGATTAGTTTCTAAGGTGCTACCCTTACTTTAGGGATGTGCCTAGAAATTAGATCTTAGCTATATTTATGCTTGAATTGTAATATATAGCTTAACAACCAAAACAATGATGTTGTTCTGAGATCTGGTTGGATCCTTGTACTTTGATGTTTGCTTTTAGAGTTTAAAATCTCTATGATGGATTCACCCCACTTGGGTGCCTTTTGAGAGTTTTTTCAGAAAACAACACATGCTTCTGTCTAGATAATATGATTATATCATGTGAGGGTTTGATGATGCTCACCACAAAATCTGATGATTGTGGAGTAAGGTGGTGATGTTGATCTTGTTTCGCTGAGCTCCTATGCTTGACCTTGAGCTAGCCTGTCCTCCTAGCTCCTGGACTTAATCTTGCTGTCCACCTGATCCTTCCCCTTCCTTATGTTACCATCCTGGTGATGAGATCTGGGGGTTTTGTTGGTTTGGTTACTGGCTGTTGTGCTTGGTTTAGCTGCCGTCTAAGCTGGTTGTTCTTGTGTGCGTGAAGTGAAGAGATGCACTAGTGCCTCTGAAGGGTTTCGCAGCATAGCAAATCAAAATTTTCCTACGGATGCGAACAATAAAACCAAAATCTAATCTAGGAGATGCAATCAACGAGATAGATAGATGAGATCTTCATACACTTGAACAAACCACACAGCGGAAACGTTCAACAGAACGTGGTTGATGTAGTCGTACTAGCCGTCTCCTCCTCGCGATCCGATCCGATCCTACGCCGCCAGTGATGGGTTTCGCAGCATAGTAAATCAAAATTTTCTACGGATGCGAACGGGGAAGCCAAGATCTAATCTAGGAGATGCAAACAACGAGGGGGGTAGATGAGATCTTCATACCCTTGAAGAAATCGCACAGCAGAACGTTCAACAGAACGTGGTTGATGTAGTCGTACTAGCCTTATCCTCCTCGCGATCCGATCCAATCCAACGCCGCAAGTGGCGACGCCTCCGAGAGATGCACACGTACGGCACCTCGACGTCTCCTCCTTCCTCGGTCCAACAAGTGGGGCGGAGAGATATATTGGATCTACAACACGACGGCGTGGTGCAAAGGTGGAGAGTTTCTTCGGCAGGGCTTCGCCTACGCGCAGTCGGGAGAGAGAGAGATAGAGAGAGAGAGAGAGAGAGAGAGAGAGATAGATAGATAGAGAGAGAGAGAGGAGGGAAGCAACTAGGCGGCTAGGGTTTGAGGAGGTGTGGGGGGAGGGTGCGCCCCTGCCCTCTTTATATAGAGGGCTGGCCGGCTTCCCTTGCCCCTCCTCCAAGCCCTAGGGCCGGCGGCCACATGGGATGGAGTGGGGGCAAGTTCCCCCCTTCTAGAAGCTCTCCCTAGGGTTTCCCCTAGGGCTTGGCCGGCTGGGCCTATGGGGCCTTGTTCCCCTGGCCCAATGCGGCCAGGGCACTCCCTCATAGGCCCACGCCCCCTCCCGACAAGTGGGGCCACATTGGTCCCACTCCGGAAGCTTCTAGAACCTTCTGGTACAATACTGAACATTCCGAAACAATTCCGAAATCCAAAAACTGCTTTCCCTTATATGAATCTTATTCTCCGGACCATTCCGGAACCTATCGTGATGTCCTGGATCTCATCCGAGACTCCGAACAAAAACTCATAAACCAATTATCCATTCTATCCTAGCGTCGAGACACGTTAAGTGTGTGACCCTACGGGTTCGAGAATATGCAGACATGATCTTCTATCAATAATCAACAGCGGGATCTGGAAACCCATATTGACTCCCACATATTCATCGATGATCATATCAGATGAACCACGATGCCAGGATTCAATTTATCCCATATATATATATTCCCTTTGTCACGCGATATTTTACTTGCCCGAGATTCGATCGTTGGCATTGGCATACCTAGTTCAATCTCGTTCACAACAAGTACTTTACTCGTTCCGTAATCCGATATCACTTTGTGATTAACTCCTTAACCACTTGCTTGCAAGCTATGTTGATATCGATTACCGAGTGGGCCCGAAGTATAACTCTCCGACTTGGGAGGGACAAATCCCATCTCGATACATACAACCCAACAAGTGCTTTTCGATCACCTGAGAGACACCTTTACGATCACCCTCTCATAGGATGACGTTTCATGACCTCAAAGATTTCTTCTGATAGTAGGGAGTTGCATTATCTCATGGTCTAAGGAATACAATATTTGACATAAGAAAAAGCTTCGCAAAGATGAACACGATGACACGATCTAATTGCTCTGCTTGATTTGGGTCTGTCCATCATATCATTCTCCCACTGACATGACCTCATTATTAATTGACAACTCATGTCTATGGTTAGAAAACCTTAACCATCATTAATCAATGAGCTAGTCCATAGAGGCGTACTAGGGACACAATGTTGTTCATAAACCACACAAGTATCAAAGTTTCCACTTAATACATTTCTAGCTTGGAATACAAACTTTATCATGAACAAGAATTAGGATAATAACATATTTATTATTGCCTCTAGGGCATAATTCCAACAGTCTCCCACTTGCACTAGAGTCAATAATCTAGTTTACATATGGTAACAATCTAACACCCATGGCACTAAGGTGCTGATCATGTTTTGTTCGTGGAAGAGGTTTAGTCAACGGATCTGCGACATTCAGATCCGTATGTGCTTTGCTAATCTTCAGATCTCCATCTGTTATATAATCTCGAATTATATGAAACTTGCGGTTGATGTGCTTGGTCTTTGGATGATATCTTGGTTCCTTAGCCAGTGCTATGGCGCCAGTGTTGTCACACAATATCTCCAGTGGGTCCAAGGCACTTGGAACCACACCAAGCTCAGTGATGAAGTTCCTGATCCAAACTCCTTCACTTGACGCTTCTGCAGCAGCCATGTATTCCGCTTCTACTATAGATCCCGCGATCACGCTTTGCCTGCAGCTTCTCTAGCTCACATCTCCTCCATTCAAAATATAAGCGTATCCTGTATGAGATTTACAATCATCCTTGTCGGTGTCGAAACTAGCGTCGAAGTAACCTTTTACGACGAGTTGTTCATCACCTCCATAGACTAAGAACATTTCTTTAGTCCTATTTAAATACTTTAGGATGTTCTTCACGGTTGTCCAGTGTTCCACTCCTGGATCACTTTGGTATATGCTCGTCAAACTAAGAGCATTGGACACATCCGGTCTAGTACACAGCATGGCATACATGATAGAACCTATGGCTGAGGCATAAGGCACTTTGCTCATAGCTTCTCTATCGTTTACCATAGCTGGACACTGAGCCTTGCTCAATATCTTACCTGACAACATGGGCACTGAACCTTTCTTTGCCTTATCCATTCTGAACCTTTTCAGAACTTTGTCTAGGTATGTACTTTGGCTTAAAGCTATTAGGCGTATTTGTCTATCTCTATAGATTTTGATGCCTAATATATAAGCAGCTTCTCCTAGGTCTTTCATTGAAAAACATTTGTTCAAATAACTTTTCACATCGTTAAGCATATCAATGTCATTTCCAATAATCAATATGTCATCCACATATAGTACTAAAAATGTCACTGAGCTCCCACTCACTTTCTTGTAGATACAAGATTCATAGGAATTTGGAACAAATCCAAAGCTCTTGATCACTTGATCAAAACGAAGGTTCCAACTCCGAGATGCTTGCTTCGGTCCATAAATGGAACGTTGAAGTTTGCACACTTTATCAACATCCTTAGGATCGACAAAACCTTCGGGTTGCATCACATACAACTGTTCATCAATGTTGCCATTGAGGAACGCAGTCTTGACATCCATCTGCCATCTTTCATAATCATAAAACGCAGCAATTGCTAATAAAATCGGAATGGACTTAAACATCGCTACGGGAGAGAAAGTCTCATCGTAGTCAACACCTTGAACTTGTCGAAAACCTTTCGCGACAAGCCGTGCTTTATAGACAGTCACATTACCATCCGCGTCCGTTTTCTTCTTGAAAATCCATTTGCACTCAACGGCCTTTCGGTCGCTAGGAGGGTCCACCAAAGTCCATACTTGGTTTTCGCTCATGGATCCTAATTCGGATTTCATGGCCTCTAGCCATTTCTCACAGTCTGGGCTCATCATTGCTTCCTCATAGTTCATAGGTTCACTGTTGTCTACTAACATGACAGTTAAGACAGGGTTGCCGTACCACTCAGGAGGGGCACGCGACCTTGTCGGCCTGCGACGTTCAGTAGTAGCATCGTCTGAAACTTCATGATCCTTGTCATTAGCTTCCTCTATTGTTGGTGCAGACGACACTGGAACAATTTCAGGTGCTGTGCTACTCTCCAACTCAAGAGAGGGTTCAATAACCTCGTCTAGCTCTACTTTCCTCCCACTCACTTCTTTCGAGAGAAACTCCTTCTCAAGAAAAGATCCGTTCTTTGCGACAAACACTTTGCCTTCGGATCTGTGATAGAAGGTATACCCAATAGTTTCCTTAGGGTATCCTATGAAGACGCATTTCTCCGCTTTGGGTTCGAGCCTGTCCGGCATCAACTTCTTGACGTAAGCCTCGCATCCCCAAACTTTAAGAAACGATAACTTAGGTTTAGCACCAAACCACAGTTCATACGATGTCGTCTCAACGGATTTAGATGGTGCCCTACTTAAAGTGAATGCAGAGGTTTATAATGCATAACCCCAAAATGATAACAGCAAATCTGTAAGAGACATCATTAATCGCACCATATCTAATAGAGTTCGATTCCGGCGTTCAGACACACCATTGCGCTGTGGTGTTCCGGGTGGCGTGAGTTGCGAAACGATTCCGCTTGCTTTAAGATGTGTGAGAAAATCATAACTCAAATACTCACCTCCACGATCAGATCGTAGAAATTTAATTTTCCTGTTATGATGGTTTTCCACTTCGTTCTGAAATTCTTTGAACTTTTCAAATGTTTCAGATTTATGTTTCATTAAATAGATATACCCATATCTACTTTAGTCATCAGTAAAAGTGAGAAAATAGCGATAACCACCACGCGTCGAAACACTCATTGGTCCGCATACATCGGTATGTATGATTTCCAACAAGTCCGTTGCTCGCTCCATTATTCCGGAGAACGGGGTTTTGATCATCTTGCCCATGAGGCATGGCTCGCACGTGTCAAATGATTCAAAATCAAGAGACTCCAAAAGTCCATCAAAATGGAGTTTCTTCATGCGTTTTACACCAATATGACCTAGACGGCAGTGCCACAAATAAGTCGTATTATCACTATCTACCTTGCATCTCTTAGCCTCAATGTTATGGATGTGTGTTTCATTGCTTTCGAGATTCAGAAGAAATAAACCATCCATAGCAGGTGCATGACCATAAAAGATGTTACTCATATAAATAGGACAACCATTATTCTCCGATTTAAATGAATAACCTTCTTGCAATAAACACGATCCAGATATGATGTTCATGCTCAACGCATGCACATAATAACATTTATTAAGGTTTAAAACTAATCCCGAAGGTAAAACTAAGGACAGCGTGCCGACGACCATCACATCAACTCTTGATCCGTTGCCAACGCGCATCGTCACCTCATCCCTCGCTAGCCATCGTCTATTCCGTAGCTCATGTTTCGAGTTACAAGTATTAGCAACTGAACCAGTATCAAATACCCAGGCACTACAACGAGCGCTAGTAAGGTAAACATCAATAACATGTATATCAAATATACCTTTGATGGTGCCAGCCTTCTTGTCCACTAAGTACTTCGGACAGTTGCGCTTCTAGTGACCCTTGTCCTTGCAATAGAAGCACTCAGTGTCCGGCTTAGGTCTAGACTTGAGCTTCTTCTCAGCAGGGGCAACGCGCTTGCCGCTGCCTTTCTTGAAGGACTTCTTTGCACCCTTACCTTTCTTAAAGCTGGGGGGCTTGTTGACCATCAACACATGATTATCTTTCTTGATGTCCACCTCCGCAGCTTTCAGCTTAGCGAAAAGCTCAATGATCGTATCAGTGGAACCAATCTGATTGTGAGTAACTACAAAACCTTTGTAGCTAGGAGGGAGTGATTGCAGAACTCTGTCAATCTTGAGCTCCTCTGGAATCTTGCAGTCCAGTTGCTCAAGGCGTTGAGTGTAGCCCGACATCTTAATGGCGTGCTCACTAACGGAACTCCCTTCCTACATCTTGCAGTTAAAGAATTTCTCAGAGATCTCATATCTCTCAGAACGGGCCTGAGTCTGAAACATGGTTTTCAGTTCCTCAAGAATCTCAAAGGGCCCGGAGAACTCCTCAAAACAATTTTGAAGGTCCGATTCCATAGCAAACAACATGGTGCTCTTAATCACACCATAATCCTCTTTGCGCGACTGATAAACAACTTTTTCATCAGCCGACGCATCTATAGCAGGGGCGTCACCTAGCGCTTTCTCAAGGACATAGTCCTTTTGTTCGCCAGCGAGAATGATTCTCAGATTGCAAAACCAGTTGGTGAAGTTAGACCCATTGTTCTTAAGCTTTTCTTTCTCAGCAAAAACGTTGAAGTTGAAGTTGGACTTAGCCATTTGATCTACAAAATTTGCAAGTACAATTTAGACTATGTTCATGATAACTAGTTCGACTTAATCAAATTACTATATGAACTCCCACTAAATTCAACATCCCTCAAGTTGTTTAGTGAACATGATCCAAATTCACCACACCTAATCCGATCTTCACGAGAAGAGATGTGGTTTCAATGGTGGACAACAAAGTGTCGATCATATCATTCATATGACTCATGCTTAACCTTTCGGTTCGTGTGTTCCGAGGCCATGTCTATACATGCTAGGCTCGTCAAGTCAAACCCAAGTATTTCTGCGTGTGCAAAACTGGCTTGCACCCGTTGTATGTGAATGTAGAGTTTATAGCACCCGATCATCACGTGGTGCTTGAACACGAAGAACTTTCACAACGGTGCATACATGGGGAGAACACAGCTTTATCTTGATATTTAAGTGAGGAATCATCTTATAATGCTACCGTCGCGATCTAAGCATAATAAGATACATAAAAGGATAAACATCACATGCATATAATTTTACGTGACATGGTATAGCCAATATCCGCGCAATGATCTCCATATTGTGCGTGCCAGCATGATCTCCATCACTCCACCATGATTGCCTCCACCACGAATAGCAACTACAACTATTGCTAACTACTTAGCGATAAAGTGAAGCTATTACATGGCGTATAAGAAGTTGACACAAAGGTCATACACAATTATAAAGACAACCATATGGCTCCTGTCGGTTGTGTACTCATCGACATGCAAGTCATGAAATATTACAAAACATGATCATTGCATACAACATACACATCACATCTTGGGCCATACCATATCACAGAAACACTCCCTGCAAAAACAAGTTAGACGCCTCTGCTTTGTTGTTGCATGTTTTACGTGGCTTATGGGAGTAACAAGCTAAGAACGATTCTTACCTACGGAAAGCCACAACGGTGATATTATGGTTGCCAACATCCGGTGTAAATCCCATGAAAACTATAGTGAGAGAAACTGGCATCCACCAGCCGCATGTGTGGAACAAGCCACACGTCAAGTGCGGAGCCGGTCTCGCGAACGAGGTCGCGTAAAGTTGGTCTGGACCGCTTCGATCTCACTATCCCGCGTCATAAGAAGTACACAACAAGAGGCTTGCAACATAAAACATCAACGCCCGCAAAAATCATGTTGCGTTCTACTCATGAAACACATCTACGCATAGATCTAGCTCTGATACCACTGATGGGTTTCGCAGCATAGTAAATCAAAATTTTCTACGGATGCGAACGGGGAAGCCAAGATCTAATCTAGGAGATACAAACAACGAGGGGGGATATATGAGATCTTCATACCCTTGAAGAAATCGCACAGCGGAACGTTCAACGGAACGTGGTTTATGTAGTCGTACTAGCCTTCTCCTCCTCGCGATCCGATCCGATCCAACGCCGCAAGTGGCGACGCCTCCGAGAGATGCACACGTACGGCACCTCGATGTCTCATCCTTCCTCGGTCCAACAAGTGGGGTGGAGAGATAGATTGGATCTACAACATGACGGCGTGGTGCAAAGGTGGAGAGTTTCTGCGGTAGGGCTTCGCCTACGCGCAATCGGGAGAGAGAGAGAGAGGAGGGCATCAACTAGGTGGCTAGGGTTTGAGGAGGTGTGGGGGGAGGCTGCGCCCCTGCCCTCTTTATATAGAGGGCTGGCCGGCTGCCCTTTCCCCTCCTCCAAGCCCTAGGGCCGGCGGCCACATGGGGTGGAGTGGGGGGAAAGTTCCCCCCTTCCAGAAGCTCTCCCAAGGGTTTCCCCTAGGTCTTGGCCGGCTGGGCCTATGGGGCCTTGTGCCCCTGGACCAATGCGGCCAGGGCACTCCCTCGTAGGCCCACACCCCTCCCGACAAGTGGGGCCATGTTGGTCCCACTCCGGAAGCTTCTAGAACCTTCCGGTACAATACCGAACATTCCGAAAAAATTCCGAAATCCAAAAACTGCTTTCCCTTATATGAATCTTATTCTCCGGACCATTCCGGAACCTCTCGTGATGTACTGGATCTCATCCGAGACTCCGAACAAAAACTCATAAACCAATCATCCATTCTATCCTAGCGTCAAGACACGTTAAGTGTGTGACCCTACGGGTTCGAGAATATGCAGACATGATCTTCTATCAATAATCAACAGCGGGATCTGGAAACCCATATTGACTCCCACATATTCATCGATGATCATATCGGATGAACCACAATGTCAGGATTCAATTAATCCCATATATATATTCCCTTCGTCACACGATATTTTACTTGCCCGAGATTCGATCGTTGGCATCGGCATACCTAGTTCAATCTCGTTCACAGCAAGTACTTTACTCGTTCCGTAATCCGATATCACTTTGTGATTAACTCCTTAACCACTTGCTTTCAAGAGGTGTTGATATTGATTACCGAGTGGGCCCGAAGTATATCTCTCCGACTTGGGAGGGACAAATCCCATCTCGATACATACAACCCAACAAGTACTTTCCGATCACCTGAGAGACACCTTTATGATCACCCTCTCATAGGATGACGTTTGATGACCTCAAAGCTTTCTTCTGATAGCAGAGAGTTGCATTATCTCATGGTCTAAGGAATACAATATTTGACATAAGAAAAAGCTTCGCAAAGATGAACACGATGACATGATCTAATTGCTCTGCTTGATTTGGGTCTGTCCATCATATCATTCTCCCAATGACATGATCTCATTATTAATTGACAACTCATGTCTATGGTTAGAAAACTTTAACCATCATTAATTATTGAGCTAGTCCATAGAGGCATACTAGGGACACGATGTTGTTCATAAACCACACAAGTATCAAAGTTTCCGCTTAATACAATTCTAGCATGGAATACAAACTTTATCATGAACAAGAATTATAATAATAACATCTTTATTATTGCCTCTAGTGCATAATTCCAACAGCAAGTGGCGGCGCCTCCGAGAGATGCACACGTACGGTGCAGCGACGTCTCCTCCTTCCTTGGTCCAGCAAGTATGGTTGAGAGATAGATTGGATCTGTAGCACGACGACGTGGTGCTTATGGTGGAGAATTTCTGCAGCAGGGCTTCGCCTACGCGCAGTCGAGAGAGAGAGAAAGAGAGAGGAAGGGCAGCAGTTGGCGGCTAGGGTTGGAGGAGTGGTAGGGGGAAGGGTGCACCCTTGCCCTCCTTATATAGGGGGCTGGCTGGCCCCCTTGGCCCCTCCTCCAAGCCCTAGGGCGGCGGCCCCAAGGGTGGAGTGGGGAGCAAGTCTTCCCCCTTCCTTCTAGAAGGCTCCCCTAGGGTTTCCCCTAGGGCTGGCCGGCTGGGCCTTGGGGGCCTTGTGCCCCTGGCCCAAAGTGGGCCCACGTTGGTCCCACTCTGGAACCTTCCGGTACAATACCGATAAACTCTGAAACGATTCCGAAATCGGAAAACTTCTTTCCTTTATATGAATCTTATTCTCTGGACCATTACGGAACCTCTCGTGATGTCCTGGATCTCATCCGAGACTCCAAACAAAAACTCATAAACCAATCATCCATTCTATCCTAGCGTCGATGCACGTTAAGTGTGTGACCCTACGGGTTCGAGAATATGCAGACATGATCTTCTATCAATAATCAACAGCGGGTTCTGGAAACCCATATTGACTCCCACATATTCATCGATGATCATATCGGATGAACCACGATGCCATGATTCAATTAATCCAATATATGTATTCCCTTCGTCACGCGATATTTTACTTGCCCGAGATTCGATCGTTGGTATCGGCATACCTAGTTCAATCTCGTTCACAACAAGTACTTTACTCGTTCCGTAATCCGATATCACTTTGTGATTAACTCCTTAACCACGTGCTTGCAAGCGGTGTTGATATCGATTACCGAGTGGGCCCGAAGTATATCTCTCCGACTCGGGAGGGACAAATTCCACCTCGATACATACAACCCAACAAGTACTTTCCGATCACCTGAGAGACACCTTTATGATCACCCTCACATAGGATGACCTTTGATGACCTCAAAGCTTTCTTCCGATACCAGGGAGTTGTATTATCTCATGGTCTAAGGAATACAATACTTGACATAGGAAAAATCTTCGCAAAGATGAACACGATGACACGATCTAATTGCTCTGCTTAATTTGGATATGTCCATCATATCATTCTCCTAATGACATGATCTCATTATTAATCGACAACTCATGTCTATGGTTAGGAAACCTTAACCATCATTAATCAATGAGCTAGTCCATAGAGGCGTACTAGGGACACGGTGTTGTTCATAAACCACACAAGTATCAAAGTTTCCGCTTAATACAATTCTAGCATGGAATATAAACTTTATCATGAACAAGAATTATAATAACAACATCTTTATTATTGCCTCTAGGGCATAATTCCAACAGCCTCTCCATGGCTGTGCTGCTAGTTTTGGTGTGTTGGAGTTGTGCTGTGAAGCTAACAACACACCACATGCATTTAGTTGTGTGTCCTGCTTGTGTGCTTGCTGTGCACTTGTGGATATGCTTTGGACATGAAAGTTACTTTGATCAGTTACTTTTACCTGGCTAGTGAACTTACCCCTCCTTGTTGTCAATTTGACCCCTTTTTGGCTTAAATTTTATGAAAGATAAATTCTTTCATATTGGTGAAATTTGCCCCTTTTATAATTTCTCAATGATGAACTTGTTCAGTGCACCTCACTGATATGTCTGAGATAAAAACAATTCTAACTCTAACCTCATTATTGTTTTATTAGTGTTTATCTTGCAGGTACAGATCTGAAGATGAAGATTTTAGTTTAGGTTTTCTTTATAGAATAGTTAATGTAATCTTCTAATTCTTTTGTAATTTTCATTTTATTATTTTGTAATCTTCATTTTATTCATATGTAATAAAGATTATATTATTATTAATAAAGAAATATTATTATTCTTTATTTATTTCTATT
The DNA here is from genome assembly GCA_910589765.1 of Avena atlantica. Taxonomy (NCBI): domain Eukaryota; kingdom Viridiplantae; phylum Streptophyta; class Magnoliopsida; order Poales; family Poaceae; genus Avena; species Avena atlantica. Next base: position 488,632,492 of record OU342735.1, on the reverse strand, counting down.
GCGAAGTTGTTGAATAATTTCAATAAGTTATATTTTTGTAACTTATTTATTGAATGAAAATATGAAATAAGTTTTCATATTCTTAGTTGTTTATTTAGATAAAGTTTGAGTTAAAACAATTAACTCCTAATTTAATCAAGATTCAAATCTTATTCCCAATTCATTTGAATTATAATTCAAACACTCAAGTTTAAAATTCAAATTCATTTTCCAAAACACCTAATTCCTCTAAGATCATCTCAAAGTCTATAGCAATCATCCCTTAAGACTAAACCTAATCTCAAAGTAAGAAAGAAACCTTGATCACTTAAGGTTTTTATTTGGCGAAAATTTTACCCACATTTTCACAGATGAATGCATGCAACATTCCAAATTCCTAAATCTACCTTCATTAGTTCCTAAATGCTGGGATGTTACAGACTTCCCCCCTTAAATTAAACTTCGTCCCAAAGTTTCTGGAGATGTACTAGAATAGTTCTGGATAGGCTTTCCTTAAATCCTCTTCTTTCTCCCACATGGCTTCCCTTTCAGGGTGATGTTCCCACTATACCTTGCAATATTTGATTGCTCTGTTCCTTAATCTTTTCCAGTTTTCTTCCAGAATTTTATAGGGCTTTTCAATATAGGTTAGGTCTGCTTGTAGTTCTATCTCTTGGTGTGTGATTGCATCGTCTGGAACTTTCAAACATTTACGAAGTTGTGACACATGGAAAACATTATGCACTTGAGCTAATCTTGATGGTAACTCTAAATCTTAAGCTATAGTTCTGTTTTGACTCAATATCTTGAATGGTCCGATGTATCTTGGACTTAATTTTCCTTTAACTCTGAACCTTTTTACCCCTTTCATTGGACTTACTTTCAAATAGACCATATCTCCCATTTCTGGATGCCATGATCTTCGACTTTGATCCGCGTAACTTTTCTGCCTGCTCTGGGCTATTTTCAGTCTATCCCTGATCTTATCAATGATATCTTGTATTTCCTTGATATAATCTGGCGCAAATTCTTTGCTGCTTCCAGGCTCATACCAGCATATTGGTGATCTACACGTCCTTCCATACAAAACTTGGTATGGGGCTGCCTTCAGACTACTCTGATAGCTATTGTTATAAGAAAATTCTGCCAATGGTAGATGATATTCCCATGTTCCTCCAAAATCTAGTGCACAAGATCTTAACATGTCTTCTAGTATTTGATTTGTTCTTTCAGTTTGACCTCTTGTCTCCGGATGATATGTTGTGCTGAAATCTAACTTTGAACCAAGTGCTTCATGCAATTGCTTCCAAAATGTTGAAGTAAACACTAATCCCCTATCAGTTACGATCTTTTTGGGTACTCAGTGCTTACTTACTATCTCTTTGACATATACTTTAACTAACTTCTCGGCATTATCTTTTTGATTCACTGGAATAAAATGTGCACTCTCAGTGAGTATGTCCATAATTACCCATATCATATCCTTCCTTTTTGGTGTCATGGGCAATCCTGTGATGAAGTCCATACCTATTTCCTCCCACTTCCATTCAGGAATTTCCAAGGGGTGTAATGGTCCTGCTGGACTTTGATGTTTAGCCTTCACCCTTTGGCAAGTATGGCATTCAGATACATATTTAGAAATATCTCTTTTCATGTTATTCCACTAGAATAGTTCTTTTAAATCCATATACATCTTAGTACTCCCTGGATGTATAGAATATGGTGTTTCATGTGCTTCTTTGAGTATCATATATCTAATCTCAGTCACCTCTGGAACACAAAGACGGTCTTGAAACCATAAATACTCATAATCCCCAAGGCGAAAAACTGATTTTTTCCCTTGAGATATCCTCCGAATTTCCTCAACGATAAAAGGATCTTTTGCTTGATGTCTAAAAATTTCTTGCTTAAGATCACTTTCCTGCTCTGCAACTACCTGCATAGTAGCTAATCCTCCAAGAACCTCTGTTTTAATGAATTGAAGTTCTAATCTTTCCAAGTCCATTTGTAACTCCTTTGGTAGCTCCCTATTGCTAGGCTGAATATCTGCACTCTTTCTGCTTAAAGCATCTGCTACAACATTTTCTTTCCCTGGGGTGTAGTTGATTGTTAAATCATAATCCTTGATTAGTTCCAACCAATGTTTATGTCTCATATTCAATTCCTTTTGAGTGAAGAAATATTTGAGATTTTATGGTTAGTGTATAACTCACAACTAGCTCCATATAGAAAATGTCTCCATCCTTTCAGCGCAAATGAGTTGGATAGTTGACTTCATGTGGTTTCAGTTGTCTTGAAACATAAGCAATCACTTTCCGATCTTGCATTAATACACAACCCAAACCTTCTTTAGATGCATCACAATATACTGTGAAGTCCTTTCCTATTTCAGGAACTGCTAAGATTGGAGATGTGGTTAATCTAGTCTTCAACTCTTGAAAACTTGCTTCACATTTCTCATCCCACTTGAATGGTATATTCTTCCTTAATAATTTGGTCATTGGTCTGACTATTTTGGAGAAACCTTCAATGAATCTCCGATAATAACCAGCCATTCCTAAGAAACCTCGAATTTGCTTTACATTGGTCGGTGCAGACCACTCTAGTATTGACTGAACTTTAGATGGATTTACAGCAATTCCATCTTTACTGATCACATGACCGAGGAATTCTACCTCATCTAGCCAAAATTCACACTTACTAAACTTAGCATAAAGTTTGTGTTCCCTTAGAGTCTGCAATGCTATTCTCAAATGATCAGCATGCTCTTCCTTATCCTTGGAATATATCAGAATATCATCAATAAAGACTATGACGAACTTGTCCAAATATGGCATGAAGATCTTGTTCATCAGATTCATGAATATTGCTGGTGCATTGGTCAAACCAAATGGTACTACCAGATACTCATGGTGTCCATATCTTGAGACAAATGCTGTTTTTGGAACATCTTCCAGTTTGATTTTTATTTGCTGGTATCCAGATCTTAAATCGATCTTTGAAAATACTCCAGCTCCTTTCACTTGATCAAGCAAATCTTGAATTCTTGGTAGAGGATACTTATTCTTGATAGTCACGTTGTTCGGATTTCTATAATCTCCACACATTCGTCTTCCTCCATCTCTCTTATCCACAAAGATTACTGATGTTCCCCATGGGGATACACTTTCCTGAATAAATCCTTTTCTAGCTAACTCATCAATTTGCTCTTTGAGTTCTTTCAACTCTTTGGGTCCCATTTTATATGGTGCTTGAGCTATTGGTGCTGTACCAGGAATTAGGTCAATAGTAAACTCTATCTCCCGGTCTGGTGGCATTCCTGGTAGCTCTGCTAGAAAAACATCTTGAAATTCATTTACTATAGGAATCTCTTCCAATTTGACCTTTTTCATTGAGTTCAACTGCATATCCACCATGATATGACTGTGTTTATATGCTTGGTAAACTATCCTTGCTCCACTTGGAGTTTTGATTGAGACAGTTTTCTCCTCACAATTTATTTGAGCTCCGTGTTCCATCATCCAATCCATCCCCAACACTACTGCAATTCCCTTCAAAGGAATCACATGAAGGTCTGTGAAATATGTACAACCACAGATCGAGATAACCTGATCTTGTTTTATGTGGCGTACAATCACATTCCCTCATGCTGTAACTACTGTCGTATGACTTTCTAACATTGCCCTTCTAATCCCGAACTTATCACAAAATTCTTCAGAAATGAATGAAGTAGTTGCACCAGTATCAAATAGAACTTTGCCGGGATTGGTAAGGATATTGAGCATACCTATCACTGCATGCTCCGAATTATCCACTTCCTCGAGGGTTGCATAGTTCAGTTTCCCGGTAGGTAGGTTCCTCTTGCCATTGTTGTTCTTGCCATTATTTCCTCCTTTATTGGGTTGTCCATTTCCTCCACTGGCTTGTCCTCCTCCCTTGGTAGGCCAACCTCCTGGTGGTTTGCTCGGACAATCGGGCTTGATATGTCCCTTCTGACCACAACCGTAACAAATCACTACAGGCTTTTTGCATTCCCTCTGGAAATGCCCTGGAATTCCACAATTGTTACAAATAACATTCCTTCTCAGATTGGATTGATTTCCACCACTGCCCATGTTGTTGTTATTGTTATTGTTATTGTTGCCATAATTCCTATTCCGAGGTTTGAACTCCAGGTTGGGTTTAGGTTTGCTTGCCTGAATTCTCTTGGTTTCCTTCTTGGATCTCTTCCTCCGGTCCTCTTGGACATTCTTATAATCATGTTCAAAAGTAATGGCTGCATCCAACAACTGCTGATGAGTTTGCTTATTGGCTAACCTTAGTTGCATCTTCACAAATGGATTTAATCCACGCAGGAAACGCTTCTTCTGCTTCTCTTCAGTGTTGATATCCTCCTCAGCATAGCGAGATAATTGACTAAAGTCCCGGATGTACTTCATTACACTAGTATATCCTTGCTGAAGCTCCTCAAATTCTCTCTGCTTCAACTCCATAACACTTTCCGGAACATGGTATTCACAGAATCTCTGCTTGAACTCTTCCCAGGTAAACTCCCTTCCTGGTTGTTGCATGGCCAACTGATTTTCCCACCATGATGCTGCAGGTCCAGTCAGAAGATGAGTTGCATACCTTAATTTTTCCTCATCATTGCAACCTACAGTGTTCAGCTTCCTTTCAGTATCTGCTAGCCAATCTTCTGCATCCATTGGTTCAGGAGCTGATGCAAAAGGTAACGGTCTTGCGTTCTGGAAATCAGATAAACTCACTCCTCCACCTTTAGGTGCCCTCTGATTTTCTCACCCCAGCAACTCTTCCATAAACTTGTTCTGGGTCTCTTGCATCATTTGCATGCATTGCATAAAGTTCTGCTCCATTAACGGCCTCATTGGTGGTGGTGGTAATGCTCCTTGATTTGCTGCATCTGCATCGGCCTTCTCCTTGGCCTCTTGCTCCATCCGCTGCTGCTCAGTTTCCATTTCTACACCCGTATCCATGACCCTCTATTCCTGCAACATAAAGCGAATACTCATATTTACATCATGCACATGTGTTCTGAGCTCGACTTTACGCACAGAACTAGTCACACAATGAAGATCCAAAGAAAATCCAAATGTGCATTTCACATATGATACATACTATTATAATAATACAAAGTCATTACAACATATACCATGTAGGTATAATCACAAAACTACCTTATTCATCTCACTATCTTATTTCTTGGAGTACAATACACGGTACTTGATATCACTAACTAATTGCCTCCTTCTAGTAGTAACTACACTCATCATACATGCCTGATGTCCAACCGTGATGACGGGTTGTTCGTCGCACAGTTTCTGGAACATATGGCCTTCTAGAAGGAACATACTCTGTATCTGAAGTGTCAGGACTTGAGTCATTACTCAACCTGAGCGCATTGACTCCCTCCAGCTCAGCTTAAAAGTCTTCAGAGACATATTCAGCATTATATCCAGCTTGCATCTCCTGAGCTTCATTTCTTGAGTTGTCAACAGGATACGCAGATCCTGCTGCTTCCCAGGTGCTCTCTTGGGCAAGATAGTTAAACACTGGATAATGTATATTCCCTGGGTTTTGAGAATATGTTGATGATTCAAACACTCTCTCTTCAGGATCTTCTTCTGAAGGGAATATGCCCGAGAGGCAATAATAAAGTGGTTATTATCGTATTCCTTATTTATGATAAATGTTTATTTTGCATGCTATAATTGTATTAATACGGAAACGTTAATACATGTGTGTTTAATAAACAAAAGGTAGTTCCTAGTTATGCCTCTCTTATAAACTAGCTCGTTGATTAACAAGATGATCATAGGTTTCCTGATCATGGACATTGGATGTTGTTAATAACGAGGTCACAACATTAATGTAATGGTGTGATGAACATTCATCCGAAGTATAGCATTACGATCAAAGTCATTGAGTTTATATTGCTATAACAACTTACGAAGTGATCCTAATCCTTAGACCATGAGATCATGTCAATCACTAACACCGGAAGAGTTTCTTGATAACATCAAACGTCACACCGTAACAGGGTGATTATAAAGATGGATTCAGAACTAATAAAGTGTTATGTTGAGGCTCATGGATCGAGAGTGGAATTTGTTCATCCCGATGACGGATAGATATACTCTGGGCCCTCTCGGTGATATCACATTGATTAGCTTGCAAGCAAGTGATTTGATCACTAGAATGTTATATCACGGGAACGAGAAAAGAGTGCATGTCGGTAACGAGATCAAACTAGGTATGGAGATACCGATGATCGAATCTCGGACATGTAATATATCGTGAAACAAAGGGATTAAGATACTAGCGTAAAAGGTTCCGACGATCACAAGAAAGTCATCGTTGAATGTGTGGGAGTCAGTATGGGTCTCCAGATCCCGCTTCTGATTATTGATCCGAGAGGGGTCTCGATCATGTCCGCATTATTCACGAACCGTAGGGTGACACACTTAAGAGACACCGACATCCAATTGGAGCAAATGTTTCATGCCGAAAGAATGAACAAGCGCAGGAATTTATTTCACTAGATACCAAAACAGGTTTTCGGGTGAAATTGCATAAAGTGGTTATGCATGTGAAATAGAATTCTAGCAAGGGGTTATTTGGTGAATGTTTGTCATTAAAGTAATTGACAAAATTCTGAATAAAATAAAAGAGTTTTATTTAATGAGAGTTTGCATTAAATTTGGTGGAAATTTAATGGGAATTTGAGTGGACTTTTGAGTGGAGGAAATTTAAAGGGCATTTTGTGAGTGGAGTGTCCACCCACATGAATGAAGGAGGGGAGGGGGCAGCCCCCATGGCCGGCGGCCACCCCCTTGGGTGCCCCCCCTCCTCCTATAAAAGGAGCCCCCCTCCTCACTTGTCTCACACACCTCCTCGTGAAGGATCTCTCTCCCCCTCTAGAATTTATCCCCCATGGTCTCGGACTAGCGAGATACATGTTCCCGGTGGCTATTCGGCAAGAAAGAGTTGTGCTTCCGCTGCATCGCTGGAGCGAGGAGGCGGAGGTTGCTCGGTGCCTCGAACGTGTGTGCGAGCACGGATGCGCTGCTGTTTTGCGGCGCTAGGACTTCCTCTCGATCTTGAGATCGGCAAGAGATCGTCTACATCAACCACGAGTTGAACTCGTTAAGATTTGTCGGTCTTCAAGGGTATGTTCTCTACGGATATACATCCGCCCGTTGTTTGTATCTAGTAGATGGATCTTGGTATATAGTTCACATCGTAGGAAAATTTTTGTTTTCTATGCTGCGAACCCTACAGTGGTATCAGAGCCGGATCTATGCGTAGATGCTTTGCACGGGTAGTACACATATGAGTATGTGGGCGATGATGATCATTTTATTGCTTCTTAGTTGTACTTTGGATATTGGTGGCATAGTGGGATGAAGCGGCCCGGACAAACTTTACATGTCCACGCACATGAGACCTGTTCCACGCTTGACATGCAACTAGTTTTGCATAAGTGGCTAGCGGGTGTCTGTCTCTCCTACTATAGTCAATATCTAATTTGCAACGAGTTGTCAACAATCGGTTATCCTCGTTGTGGTTCATGTTCGTAGGTAAGAACGGTTCTATCTTCGAAAGCCCTAAGCCACGTAAAATTTGCAATGGATAAATTAGAGGCGTCTAGTTTAGATTGTTGCTGGGCTAGTGTTATGATATGGTGATGTTGTAAGTAGAAGTATGAGATGATACTCTTACAACATACATAACGTGTAAACTCCATAGACCTTGGATTTACACATAAAGGTATGATAGTGATCATACCACGGTGCACATGATAGAGATCATATGCGAGAACCATATCATTCCACTAATAAACATGTGATGTTTGATAGCATCTTATATTGCTTGTTTGGCGTTTTATTAGCATAATAAGATGATCCCTCATTTAGATATCAAGATAAAAATGTGTTCTTCCTTAAGTATGCACCGACAATGTTTCGTCGCTTCAAGACATCACGTGATGATCGGGTGTACTTGAATCCACGAGCATATCTCGGGTGTAAGACAGTTACACACGCGAATACTAAGGTTCTTACTTGGCGAGCCTAGCATGTACAGACATGGCCTCGGAACACGGACCGAAAGGTTAAGCATGAGTCATATGTTTTGATATGATGACCATATGGATGCTCGCCTTTGAAGCTACGCCGACTCACGTGATGATCGGACTTGGTGTAGTGGATTTGGTTCATGTAATCACCAAAAAGACACGAGGGATGTCGTTTTTGAGTGGGAGTTCATTTCTAATTTGGATTAGTAGAACTCAATTTATCATAAATTAAATCAAAGTGAATTTGCATAATTTGTTGTAGTCATTGGCATTCGTTCACCACCTTATGCATAGTTGTAATTGAGATAATAGAACTATAGAATTCTGGATATTTACTTTACGAACTGGTATCGTATTGTGTTGAGTGTCAATCAAAGTTTAAAGTCCTATTGCAAACTTTCAGCAAACTCTATTTACTCCGTGAAATTTAATAATTGGTATTAAATCGAGAGTAACAATTCCAGTGTTAGTATCTTAAGTATCATGTTTGCCTCCACGATTCTTGATTGTTTTAATATCAAGTTTATCTAGGAGCTGAAAGAATTGTTTCAGAAACCATCATGTGTGGCAGATATAACGATATCTGAAACAATGTTTTGGTTGCAATATGATAGAGTATAATATATGTTCTCATATTGGATGAGAATTTACGAAGGTTGGAGATGCTAGACATCCTAATCATCCAAAAGGGTTTTGGAAAGTAATGTTATACTCACGATTCTCCTTTATAAGCTAAATTGGCTTGATCATGAAAGTCGTCATGATAAGGATGAATAGAAGATGTATGTAAAGTGTTTACTACACTAAAAGATTACTAAAGAATGGATTTTGAAAGAATACCGATCATTTTGATGATGGTGATCTACTTTAAAGTGCAAGTCCAAAGGTATTATTATTTGAATATACACGCTTTGGACTATGTGTCATGTATATGGCGCCACTTTTGATGTTGATAGATTCTTTTAAAAGGAAAAGGAAATGCTGAAAGAGAATCTATAAAATATATTTGGCAGAAAAGAAAAGATTGGAAATATCCAATTTAGGTATATGGATGATATACATGTTATGGTTGTATTCTTTGCTTGTTAAACAATGTGGTTCTTGGGTATTGGATACCGAATTGGTTGGTATGAAATTTCATACGGAATGACGCAATTCATGAACCACAATGGCCTAAGTAACTAGCAAGAGAATATGTGATGATGTTCATCGAAAACAAACAAACCGTTGTTTGTATTTCTTGTTGACATCAAAGCTTGACTTCAAGATTTGTTTTAATAATTGTTATTTGAATCAGGTATTATAAGAACAAAGGTTGTTCAAATAATTACCGTATTCCATATAAGATGGATGATTTACAAATCTAGTTGAAGAAATCACATCCATAAAACCTAATGCTAAAATGTCGCAAGACAAATGATTGAAAGATCACTTATGAAGTGACATCGCTGTTTAAATTATATTGGAAAGAAAACATGAAGAATCTCCATATTCATGGATTTTTGGAGTCTTTGATTTGATAAAGTGACGCTTGTGAGACTTTCCACGTGATAATTAAAACTTCGTTCAAAGGCCAAAGAAGAACGAACGACTAAATTATTGGAATTTATGCATATCAATGTATGTAGTCCATTATGTGTAGTCGTAAGCGATGGGTTTCAACTTCATATGCTTTCTCCGGAATTTTGAGTGAATGTTCACTTAATGAGAAAGAAGTATGAAATATTTGAAAATGTTTCAAAGACTTTCAAGATGAAGTGGAAAATCATTGTAACAAGAAAAATAAATAAATTATGATTTGATCATAAAGGGATTTATTTGAGTTACAAGTGTAACAAGAAAATAAATGAATTATGATTTTATCATAAAGGGATTTATTTGAGTTGCAAGTTTAGCAAAACACCTAGATTTACATCTCTCGAAACACCATAGGAGTATGGAGTGTTTGAGATTTGTAATGAAACCTTGTGAGACATGGTTGGATCAAAGGTGTTATTTATAAAACTGCCATTATGTTTTAAAAGATTAAAGCTTTAGAGACTACCACTTTTACACTGAAAAGAGCTCCATCTTGATCCGTTGAAATGACACCATGGAAGTTATGGTTTGGGGTAAAACCCAAGTTGTCATTTCTTAAATTTTGGTATGCTAAACATAAGTAAGATGTTTACAACTGAAGTCGGATGAGCATGTCTTTGTAGGTTATTTCGAATAACAATTGGTTATTCCTTCATAACACCAAGGACAAAAGGGTTTGTCGCTTGAAACGTGAAGTTTCTTGAAGAAGGAATTTTTCATAAATGTTAAGTGGGAGGACAATAGAACTTTGATAAGGTTAACGAACCTTAGCTATATGTGCTGAGTTGCGCAGCGCCGGAAAATGTTCCGGAGGCTGCCATAATGCTCATAGCTTATGTGCCTCAAAGGTTGTGGTCACGGAGATCTAAGTTCCTATTGAACCAAGTAGGTCGGTTAAACAATCAAATGCTAAGATTTGAGAGTAAATCATTATTGTTTGACAATAATGAACCGAATACATACAAAGAAGCGATGATGGGCCCTGACTCCGTCAAATGGCTTGAAGCCATAAAATCCGTGATAGTTCCATACACGAGAAATCAAGTTTTGAACTTGGAAGACCCTCCGGAAAGGTGTAAAAACCTATCGGTCGTATTTGGATCTATAAAGAAACAGACATGGATGTTTAACATCTATGAAATAGTCGACATGTCGTAAAATATTTTACGACAATGTTCAAGAGTTGACTATGACAAGATTTGATCTTTCATAGCGATATTTAGTCTAGACGGATTAAAGTAGCAACCACTACATATAATTTGGTATATGGTAGATGAATAAACAAAACAAAGTTCTTCTAATAGAATGGTTACCTAGGACGTGTACATGACACGATCCAAAGGGTTTTGTTAATTCAAAGGATGCTAAAAAGGGCATGCAAACTTCAATGGTTGAAGTAAGCATCGCGGAGTTGGAATCTTCACCGTGATGAAAAAGAGTTTTCATCAGGAGACGATGAAGATGCTTGCATTTGCAAGAAATTAAGTGGGAGCGCTAAGACATATTTCTAATACATTATGTGGAGGACATCTTGTTGATTAGAAATGATGTATATTTTATTGACAAAGGTTAAGAATTTCATTTCGATGAAATACTTAGGCAAAACCCGAATATTTAGCGTGAATGTCTATAGTGGATAGACTGTAACGCCAATATGGTTGTGCCAAACGTACATATATGAGATATTGAAAGAGTTCAATATAGAATCAACAAGAAACGGTTCTTGTCGCATGGAAAGGAATTGAATCAAGATTCAAGTGTATCGACACTTGATAAGTGAAACAAGATTCAAGTGCTTTGACACTTGATGAGTGCAATCACGAGAATGTTTTGATCAATCATACCATGATATGTACACATCCAGATATGTCCTATGCTCTAAGTGTTATGAGCATATACCAGAATGAATCATAAAATGATCATTGGACGATAGTGAGGATATTCTTATGATCTTTTGGAAGAACTAAGAATATATTTGTGTAGAGGTGACAAACAATTACAAATAGTTCATTGTAAAGCGTTACATTGATACTAGTTTTGTCACAAGGTACAAATTAAGTTTATCTCAATTTAAACTATGGGTGGCACAATGTAATGGAAAGGAGATTCCATGATGGATTTGGAAGAGTTCCAAAGTTAAGACATTGTGACGGATACTACAACAAAAGGCTAAGTATATGACTGCTATAGTAGCAGCAAAGGAGGGAATTTGTGTCAAGTAGTTTGTTATCAAACTAAGGTGTGGTTCGCAACGGGCTAACACTAAAGATATATTGTATGACAATAGTATCGATGTGTTTTAACCCCAAGGAACTAAAGGTCTCACCAAAAGACCAAATTTATACAATGCCATCTCATTGGAGAATGAGTGATGCGTGGAGACGCAAAGACATGCAAATACACACGGACCTGAAGCGTCAGATCCGTAGATTATGTTAACCACTTGCAATTGTGTATATGGAACACCAGAAAGTCATAGGTGTTCAATACGCAGAGTTTTCAAACTAGATTATTGTCTCTAGTGCAAGTGGGAGACTGAAGGGAATATGCCCGAGAGGCAATAATAAAGTGGTTATTATCGTATTCCTTATTTATGATAAATGTTTATTTTGCATGCTATAATTGTATTAATACGGAAACGTTAATACATGTGTGTTTAATAAACAAAAGGTAGTTCCTAGTTATGCCTCTCTTATAAACTAGCTCGTTGATTAACAAGATGATCATAGGTTTCCTGATCATGGACATTGGATGTTGTTAATAACGAGGTCACAACATTAATGTAATGGTGTGATGAACATTCATCCGAAGTATAGCATTACGATCAAAGTCATTGAGTTTATATTGCTATAACAACTTACGAAGTGATCCTAATCCTTAGACCATGAGATCATGTCAATCACTAACACCGGAAGAGTTTCTTGATAACATCAAACGTCACACCGTAACAGGGTGATTATAAAGATGGATTCAGAACTAATAAAGTGTTATGTTGAGGCTCATGGATCGAGAGTGGAATTTGTTCATCCCGATGACGGATAGATATACTCTGGGCCCTCTCGGTGATATCACATTGATTAGCTTGCAAGCAAGTGATTTGATCACTAGAATGTTATATCACGGGAACGAGAAAAGAGTGCATGTCGGTAACGAGATCAAACTAGGTATGGAGATACCGATGATTGAATCTCGGACATGTAATATATCGTGAAACAAAGGGATTAAGATACTAGCGTAAAAGGTTCCGACGATCACAAGAAAGTCATCGTTGAATGTGTGGGAGTCAGTATGGGTCTCCAGATCCCGCTTCTGATTATTGATCCGAGAGGGGTCTCGATCATGTCCGCATTATTCACGAACCGTAGGGTGACACACTTAAGAGACACCGACATCCAATTGGAGCAAATGTTTCATGCCGAAAGAATGAACAAGCGCAGGAATTTATTTCACTAGATACCGAAACAGGTTTTCGGGTGAAATTGCATAAAGTGGTTATGCATGTGAAATAGAATTCTAGCAAGGGGTTATTTGTGAATGTTTGTCATTAAAGTAATTGACAAAATTCTGAATAAAATAAAAGAGTTTTATTTAATGAGAGTTTGCATTAAATTTGGTGGAAATTTAATGGGAATTTGAGTGGACTTTTGAGTGGAGGAAATTTAAAGGGCATTTTGTGAGTGGAGTGTCCACCCACATGAATGAAGGAGGGGAGGGGGCAGCCCCCATGGCCGGAGGCCACCCCCTTGGGTGCCCCCCTCCTCCTATAAAAGGAGCCCCCCTCCTCACTTGTCTCACACACCTCCTCGTGAAGGATCTCTCTCCCCCTCTAGAATTTATCCCCCATGGTCTCGGACTAGCGAGATACATGTTCCCGGTGGCTATTCGGCAAGAAAGAGTTGTGCTTCCGCTGCATCGCTGGAGCGAGGAGGCGGAGGTTGCTCGGTGCCTCGAACGTGTGTGCGAGCACGGATGCGCTGCTGTTTTGCGGCGCTAGGACTTCCTCTCAATCTTGAGATCGGCAAGAGATCGTCTACATCAACCACGAGTTGAACTCGTTAAGCTTTGTCGGTCTTCAAGGGTATGTTCTCTACGGATATACATCCGCCCGTTGTTTGTATCTAGTAGATGGATCTTGGTATATAGTTCACATCGTAGGAAAATTTTTGTTTTCTATGCTGCGAACCCTACATCTTCTTCATCCTGATTATCTATTGACATGGTATTTCTACTACTATTATTAGGGTTCATCCTTGCACCCATCCAACTAGATTATCCAACATTTCTGTCAGAACCATCCGTGGACATCCGGTGTTCATGAGATCCATTATATGATCCCATTCTCCAACCATCCGAATTCTCAATAGGAAGTTCTGAGTCAGAACCATCCTTTGAGCCATGTGGTGCAGCATACCTCGTATCCATAGTAGGATCATGTATAGGTTCAGGTCTTGGTGAATAAGGATATGGTATAAAAGATTCAGGATCTATAGGTATATCCTTAAAGATAGGTGTTGCACTACTTGCTTCCTTCTCTAACTGGAATGCTAACTGCTTCCTCCTTTCCGGATCGGTTAGATCCTCTAACATATCGTTTTTGTCTTCCAGTCACTTGATGGGTCTTATAAAAAGACGTAACGAGTGTTCGATATCTATCCATAAACTTGGAAGCTAACTTAGGATGCTTCTTAACAAAGTAAGATGATCCGGTATAGGCTCCGAGTCTATAGAATCATGGGGTATCACCGAGAATGTGCTACCTTCTAACTCCTTGGTTTTCTGCTCCCGGATATTAGCTATCACCTCCACAACAGCAACATGATATGCGGCTAAATGACTCCTAAATTCTCCTATAGGTAGATTGTGATATAATCCAAGCTTCTCTGGAAGTTGGATACTCACACGATACTTGGATAACATCCGACCATTAAGGTAAGTGATAGTGTTCACTGGAATTCTAGTTGGACAACTAAAGAGCTTTAAAAGTTGACGAAGTTGGTCTGTGAATGATCCTTGATAATCATCAAGAGTCTCCTCTTTCCTTACCAAAGTCTATTTTGGAAATTTTGGTGCCATATCTCTGTATGTCAGAAAAATAATTCCGATTAGTATCCAATAATATATTGCATCATAACAAAGAATTATCGCACTAAAATATATAACAGAATATCCTCAGTTGAATACCCATTATATTACTTCTAGAGAATTCTTTATCGTTGCTAAAATTTCCTACAGGTAATACCCTTTACTAGGTTTCCATCCTAAGGTCAAAGCAATTTGCTCTGATACCAACTGCGGTGACCCAACATACCACTGCATGTATAGTACACTATAGTCGTTGACATGACATCCACAGAACACCGTTCCGTAAATATCACATCCCTCAGAGTGGTACAACAGAAACATTGCGGGTCCATATTAGAAAAGTACACACATTATTATTATTAAAATACCGGAAGTTCAAGGCTTCCAAAAGATTCAACTTACAAACCAAAATATAAAGTGTCTCAGCGGAATATAAAGGTAACAACTCCGACTAGGAGTTGAGCTCAACAGCTTATTCTATAGAGTTCATGCTGCTCGGCTCCGTTGGTTACTACTAACTAGGGATACTTAGTTGGACTCGTTATCATCGGCATCGTAGCGGATTTCATAATCCACTCCTTCAACACCTCTGGACAGATCAGGTTCCTCATAAAGCACGTCTTCTTGGCATTCGGATGCATACATTGGCACGTCTTCGGAATCCTCAGAGTCTAAACAAGGGATCAAAAGAAAGTATGAGTAACAGCGTTACCCAACAAGTTCATTATATGCAAGGTGGGAAGTTTGATGCTCTAACTACCACCTCGGACTATAAGTCCTTGGCACTATGCAATTTTTTGTAAATCTTTCTTCAAAGATTGATTTTATTATGAAAATCTATGACCATCAGCCTTCACAGGTTGACCAGAACTTTCATGGAGTTCCTTTCCTGCCGAATTCGCAGCTCCTTCTCGGAACAGGGAGTAACAAGTTACAATTCATACACTCTGCAGAGGTGCGTTACTTTACCCATGAGAGATCAACTCCTTGTTGCACAACCGGGCGTACTTTCCTGTCCACAATTCCATGATGTGGGGCCCAGTAGTTGGTCCAAGCCAATCACTGTCCCCTTCGCGACCTCACATGCCTCCTTGGTGTACACCATGCCCACATAATGAATTACGGCAATGGTTTGTACAAACCGTTAGATGCCAGAACTATCGTGGGACGATGAGGGTTCCCACCCATATGATGCATATCCTCTACGAATTACCAATTAATATGCTCGCTACGAGGATAACAGCCACGACCTGCACATCCGGCTTCATGCGAGAGGAAGAAGATACAGCTGACTTCTTTGTCCCATTCCAAATCTCATGGCTAACGCGTAATATACAACGCTAGAATCACTGATTTCAGGGGTTATTAAGTCCCTACTTGATCATAATTTTTGCAAATAGAATCCTAAGTTCTATTGCTCCATTATATCACCACTTAGGATGATATATATGATTTCTTTATTTGTGAAAATAATATTTTCTTTCTTTTATAGCATATATGATAACACACAATTTGCAAATACTTTGATAAAGACTCTTCAAAGGACATGAACAGGTGATGAACTTGCCTTGTGATGGCAAGGTAGTGAAGTCTCATGCTTGCACTAGACCTTGAGCTTCTATGTCTACAAAAACATCATTATTGCCTGGTAAGGACAATATTTAAAGAAGCAAAATGATTATGCAATAATGTAATGCATCATTTAACTTGATCTCCATTTACCCCATTATTATAAAAAGTTCTTTTTAATAATAAAGGATTTATAAATATTACTTTTTAATATTTATAACATATATTGAATTATTTTATTTTATTTGACTTTTATTGATTTAATAATTCTTTTAGGAATTATCAAATAAACATTAAAAATTGTTATTAAATATTTATTTAGTATTTTAAAAAAATAATACAATATTAATATATAATGAAAGTGTTTTTTATTTATTTTTATCATCTTTAAATAATTTTCTAAAATTCCATAAGGAATATATAAATTACAAAATTCTTATTAAAATTTTAAATGTCTAAAATATTACATGTTAATTTATTTGGATAGCGTGGATTATTGTGAATCCAAAATATTTTATTTATAATTTTTGGACTTTTATTTTATTTTCTAGAATTTAATTAAGTCCAGGGGTAATTTGGTCTTTTCCTATTTATTAAAACAAGCATGAAAGGTTTTTAGGCTGGTTTAATCTTATTGGACCCTGGTGGCCCATTAGTCATAATCAAAGTAGCCACCCGAAGGGTCTGGCCCAACTCAGCCCACTCCTCACTGCCTCTCTCCCTCGAGCTCACTCCTCTCCTCTTCTGCCCCGACCCCGTGGTCGGTGATATCGCCGCTGGCGATTCCCGCCGCCGTGGGCCGTTCTGGTCGCCCTCGTGGTGCAACAGGAGGTTGTCCATGACGCCTGTCCTTTCTATCCAATTAGATTTGAGTATGGGGCTCTCCTGCGACGGATCAATGTCGTCCCGAACCCTAGGGTTTGGGGGTTGGCGTGGATCTTAGCGTTGTCACTGCCGTCGTGCGTTGTGGTGATGCTCCTTGCCTCTATGTGTGTTCATGGTCGCCGTTGTGGTGCCGTATGGGTTGCAGCGCCCCTCCTGGGGTGCTCCCCGTGCCGCCATAGACGCCGGCCACCTCTGCTTCCTCTTCTAGTCTTCAGCGAGGACCTTTGGTGAGTTCTATTCCTATCCCCTAGTGCTCTCTGTGCTTGCTAATCCGATGCTAGATATTGGCAGTGACCTCTCTGGTTACTGTCTTGTCCTAATTAAGATGATTTATTCCATTTAGGGTTCTTATCCTATGATTGATCCTATACTAGATGAATTAGATCATGTCTGGATTGCCTATAAGCCTGCTAAATGGTTATTGGCCTGAGGCTTGTTGTTTGAGATGAACTATAATGGTTTTGGTGGCTTATTAGATGATTTTATGCTTGGTTTGCATATGATTCAGATGGTATAGTTGCTTTGGAATCCCTTCTTGGTAAAGTCAGTGGCTTGATAACTTTCCATTGTCATTTCATGGTTTAGGATCATGGTTATGGTGTGATGAAATCACTGTCTTAGTGTTGTTGGCTTAGAAATTAATATGTGGTTTGAGATCACAATGATCTCAAACAGTACAGATAAACATTAGAATGTTTTTAATTATGATTCCTGACAGGAAAATGATTAGTAAATTGATTTGTTGATTCTATGATGATTGGGTGTTTATCCCGATTCCTATAGAATTGTTCTGGTGACACCATCTTGGTATGGCACACAAGATTGATTCTAATCCATTGATTAGGTTGGTTTAAGCTTAAGACAAGCTTGGCTTCATAAAGAAATGTTCTTCTTTGAAATCCGTAAGACCAATGATGTTGGTCTGAGGATTAGGGGTTTTAGGCCTTATCTAATTGATTCATATAGGTAGTCCTGGTAGTGGTACCAGCTATTGTTTTTGAATCAAAGCTTGGAGAAAAATGATAGTAGGCTTGATCATTATATGGATCCAAAAGATTAGTTTCTAAGGTGTTACCCTTACTTTAGGGATGTGCCTAGAAATTAGATCTTAGCTATATTTATGCTTGAATTGTAATATATAGCTTGACAACCAAAACAATGATGTTGTTCTGAGATCTGGTTGGATCCTTGTACTTTGCTGTTTGCTTTTAGAGTTTAAAATCTCTATGATGGATTCACCCCACTTGGGTTCTTTTTGAGAGTTTGTTTCAGAAAACAACACATGCTTCTGTCTAGATAATATGATTAGATCATGTGAGGGTTTGATGATGCTCACCACAAAATCTAATGATTGTGGAGTAAGGTGGTGATGTTGATCTTGTTTTGCTGAGCTCCTATGCTTGACCTTGAGCTAGCCTGCTCCTCCTAGCTCCTGGACTTAATCTTGCTGTCCACCTGATCCTTCCCCTTCCTTATGTTACCATCCTGGTGATGAGATCTGGGGGCTTGGTTGGTTTGGTTACTGGTTGTTGTGCTTCGTTTAGCTGCCGTCTAAGCTGGTTGTTCTTGTGTGTGTGTGCAGTGAAGAGATGCACTAGTGCCTCTCCACGGCTGTGTTGCTGGATTTGGTGTGTTGGAGCTGTGCTGTGAAGCTGACAACACATCACATGCATTTAGTTGTGTGTCCTGCTTGTGTGCTTGCTGTGCACTTGTGGATATGCTTTGGACATGAAAGTTACTTTGATCAGATTACTTTTACCTGGCTGGTGAACTTACCCATCCTTGCTGTCAATTTGACCCCTTTTTGGCTTAAATTTTATGAAAGATAAATTCTTTCATATTGGTGAAACTTTCCCCTTTTATAATTTCTCAATGATGAACTTGTTCAGTGCACCTCACTGACCTGTCTGAGATAAAAACAATTCTAACTCTAACCTCATTATTGTTTTATTAGTGTTTATCTTGCAGGTACAGATTTGAAGATGAAGATTTTAGTTTAGGTCTTCTTTATAGAATAGTTAATGTAATCTTCTAATTCTTTTGTAATTTTCATTTTATTATTTTGTAATCTTCATTTTATTCTTCTGTAATAAATATTATATTATTGTTAATAAAGAAATATTCTTATTCTTTATTTATTTGCTATTGTGAAGTTGTTAAATAATTTCAATACGTTATATTTTTGTAACTTATTTATTGAATGAAAATATGAAATAAGTTTTCATATTCTTAATTGTTTTCTTTAGATAAAGTTTGAGTTAAAATAATTAACACCTTATTTAATCAAGATTCAAATCTTATTTCCAATTCATTTGAATTATAATTCAAACACTCAAGTTTAAAATTCAAATTCATTTTCCAAAACACCTAATTCCTCTGAGATCATCTCAAAGTCTATAGCAATCATTCTTTAAGACTAAACCTAATCTCAAAGTAAGAAAGAAACCTTGATCACTTAAGGTTTTTATTTGGCAAAAAAATTACCCACATTTGCAGAGATGAATGCAGGCAACATTCCAAATTCCTAAATCTGCCCTTTGTTAGTTCCTAAATGCTGGGATGTTACAGTCCTACACCAAAATAATTCGTGAGGAGGCTCTATAACTAGGATTGAGCTCAAAATTTATGAATAAATCCCCAGTATGTTGGCTAACTTTCGTTAGTTCAACACTTTTTTATTTGGGCAACAGAAGAGGTCCGAAAAAATTCATTTCTACCTACTGGTCTGTTTTGACAGAATTCTGCCATTATTTGCATTTGCTTCTTATTGATTCCTTTTTGAGCTCTCTTAAGGTAAATTGAGTTTATTTGAAGGAGTTACTTCAGTTGCTTGTGTTTTTAGTGAAAAGCCTTGATGTTCCAAAGCTTTGCCAGTGGTCTAATATCTTTTGAATAAGCTAATGTTGCTAATGAAGATTGTGTGAAGTTTTGTATGAATGAAAAATTTCAGGTGTAGAGAGAGAATGATGCAATGAGATCAAGAATGGAAAAAACCTTAAGCTTGGGGATGCCACCATGGTGTCACCCCAAGAAATATCCAAGAGGTATAAGCGTCAAAGCTTGGGGATGCCCAATGTATCCCCTTCTTCATCAATAAAAAGCTCACGTATGTCTAGACACTTCAATTTTATTGTTTAATGCACAGTTGTGTTGTTCTTGGAGCGTCTTAGTTTTGTTTGCTTTTCTTAGTTTGTTTAGTTTGCTTTAGTAGTTTGGACCCCCGTTCTCGTTCTGTTGTTTTGCAAATAAGTTTTCTTGGTGTTTGGAAAGGAGTAGTAAGTTCTTGCTTGAAGTGTAAGAGGAGCTTGCATTGACTGTGACTTAGACTTTAGCATGACATGCTACGTGTTGTTTTAGCATTATGCTTAGTGATTATTACTGTAGCATGTCTTGTTCCAAACAATTGGGATTGCTTAGTGTGCCTTGAAGAAATTATGCGTTGTTTTAGCATGCAAAAGCATAGTATTATGGTATTCTCCTTTGATGTTTTGCTTGGGTTGACTTGGTTATGACTATGACAAGTCACCATTAGCCTTTATGATCATTTAGTCCTTGACTTGTAGTACCACTCTTTGCTTTGATTAGTTTGCTTTGTTGCATTGCATAATTAAGGCCATTATTGCTCTCTTAGTTGGTTGCTCCCAGTCTTTTGCTAGCCTCCACTTGTATGAGTAAGTTCTACTCATGATTCCAACTCCCAAAAAACCAAGTTATTCCAAAGTGTCCACTATAAAATTCTATGCATGGTGTGTTACACCATTCCAAGTATATTCTTGTTTTCAACTATCTTCCAATTAAAAACTATTTTGTTATGTGAAAACTTAGTGATTAAAGTCCCCACGAACTTGATGGCACATTTTATTCTCCCCCCTAATAAACTTGAACCATTAAGGCAACCGTGTTGTATATGCTTGCACTTATAAGTTGGGATTAGCAGAACCGTGCTGTCATGGGGAACGTTTTCAACATTGCAATTGTACTTTTTGTACTCCGTTGATATCATGCTCTTTTGTCTATGGATGTTACCGGTGTGAAATGAAGTGGGAACCTGTAAGTCCATGGAGTTTGTATTTTGTGTTAAAGAAACGCCTGGGCCGCTAGCCTAATCCATGCCTAATCATGGTGGAAACTTGCAGCATTACCATAGTGACATCTATGAAGCATTCTTCTTATAAAAAAAGAGAGACACATTGAGAAAAGAGGAAAGAGAGAAAAAAGCACCATATTCCCATGGTACATAAGAAGAATTGCTGAGATGCTCATTGTCTGCTTGCCTTGTCATTTTGGTTATGGGAAAGCTCCTGTACCATGTGCAAGGGGTACCCCGTTGGCAGTTCTCAATGATATGCAAATACTTACGGTGACAAGAACTTGCCTGGGCCCTAAGTTGAGTATCCATGAGGTGTAGGCCTCATAGTCCAGGGACTTGAGATTGCCAACTTATACTTTGTGAAGCATATACTCCAGCTTTGCCACTTCAACCTTAACCACTTCAAGATGCTTATGATAGGGGCAATGAGGGCTGGAAGCTAACAAGTACCATAATTTTTGGAAGCTCTTTTTGAAACTTGTAATCCCTACTTACTTTACAAAAAGGCCTTTCTTCCACCATTATTTGAGTCTCCACCTTCTACCTTTAGGCACCATTAAGAGAGCATAGTTGTCATTCCATGTGCAGTGTTCCAAAGCTTATTAATTGATGCATATTGTGTTATTACTTGTTCATGTGCTATCTGTTTCTAGTCACCCTTGTGAGCTTTGCAGGTGTCTTATGCATCTATATTGCTACTCTATGAGGGACAAGCTGACTGCCACTATGCTATGTTTTCTGCATGTGAAACAAACAAACGTTTTTCAATGCATATTATTCATGATATTTGTTTGTATCTTGCCATGTTGCATGCATAATTACTATGTCCTATTGTTAGAACTCCATCTTTCATGCACATGTTTAGAGTTCTTTGATCCCCTCTTTCAATGTTTGCAAATGGTTGGATCTTTATTTTGAGGGTGCATGTCACCTCAAAAATTATTATTTTTATCACTTACCTACTCGAGGACGAGCAGGAGTTAAGCTTGGGGATGCTGATACGTTGGAAATGTATCTATAATTGTTGATGCTCCATGTTTGTTTAGTATCTACTTTGCTTTACTTGTCTACACTTTGAGGTGCTTTTTACATGTTTTCTGGTACTAACCTATTAACAAGTTGCAACAGTGCCAGATGCCCGTTTTATGTTGTTTTTGGTTTCAGAAAAGTTAGTAAATAAATATTCTCGGAATTGGACGAGACGAATGACAAAGTCAAAAACTTTCCATGGGGAACAAGAAGTCTAGAGGAGAGCCCGAGGGGCCAGCCAGGAGGGGCAGACCCACCCTAGACGCGGGTGGGCCCTACCCCGTGCCTGTGTAGGGTTTGCCTGCCCTGGCGGCCGCCTCGGTCTCCCCCTTCGCCTATAAGAATCCCCCGATGCAGAAACTCTCAGTACCCGATCAGAAATCCACAAAACCGTCTGTAGCCGCTGATAGCGCTTGACGAGGTGGAAGAGGTTGAAGTAGATTCCCCAGTAACGACACCCGAAAGCTTGATGGCGCCTGGTGTTTGACGTGGAAGCGCTTCGTTGGAAACCCCAAGAGCAAGGTGTGAAGCAGCAAGCAGCAAGTCTTCCCTCGGTAGAGACCGAGGTTATCGAACCAGAAGGAGGAAGGAAACGTCACACAGGTGTTGCAAACAACGTGGAGACCTGCACAACACAAACTCAAGACTTTGCCCCAATGAATCAATGAGATTGTCAAGCTCACCGGTTTGCTGTAGCAAAGGATTAAACGTATAGTGTGGAAGGTAATGGTTTGTAGCAAGTAAACAAGTAACAGTGGAGGATGTATCTATAGGGTTCGCAGCATAGAAAACAAAAAAAATCCTACGATGGGAACATCTAAGTACCAAGATCTATCTACAGATACAAGCAATGGGTGGATATACATCCATAGAATACATACCCTCGAAGACCGTATAGCGTTAACGAGGTTGTACTCGTGGATGATGTAGTCAGACGCTTGCCGATCTCAAGATCGTGATGAAGTCCATCTGGTCCAGCCGGTCCAACACCATCACGTCTAGCACCGCAAAGCAGTGGTGCATTCGTGATCGCACACACGTCCGGGTACCCCGACAACCTCCGTGCCCTCGCTCCAGGGAAGCAGCGGAAGCAACAAATCCTTCAAGAAAAAAGCCACCGGGAACATGTATCTCGCTGATCCGAGACCATGGGGGAATTCTAAAGGGGGAGAGAGATCCTTCGCGAGGAGGTGTAAGTGACAAGTGAGAGTGTAACATCCCAAAAATACTAAAATTGGATCATCCATTTTCTAATCATCAAAATTAGGGTTAACAAAAAAAACTTTCTTAAATAAAATTATGAATGCATGCATATGTGTATGCATTTAATTTGAAATTCTTTTGAACCACCTTGTTTGATTGTTTCATTGTTTGTAAAATGTTTCTTAGGTGAAATAAACATCATATAAAACATTTCCCACACTTTTCATAAAGACAAGTAAATCAAAACAAATATATTAAGGGAATGGTCATTTTGACCAATTTAACTCCCATGCCTACTTTGGCTGTCTCAAACTTTCAGAATCTAACAGAAACTTTTCTGGATCTTTGCACCCCTTGAATGTACCCATAACAAAGTATCAAGGCCCACTTTGTGATTATCCAGAAACTTTCAAATGCATAGTTTAAATGACATTTCAAAATTGAATCTTTATCATATGGGAAGATCCCACTTATTCAAAAACCACTCAAACAAGCTCAACTTGCAAAACCCAAGCATCTGCAGACTCACCAGCACCAATCTAGCAAACCCACCAAAAATCTTTTCAAAATTTAAAACTTGATTTCATGCGGCCATTTCATCAAACAGGTTGCAGACACAAATCAAACAAACATCAAACACTATTGTGAGCAGTGATTCTTGCCTAACTGGTTCCCCATTTAGCTCACTACCAGCTCAGTAGATCATCTAGGAAGATTAACTAACCACTAGCACCACTGTGAGCTTGCCATTGCCATCAATGGTGAACAGCCGAGCACACCCTTGCCACCCCATAGTCGACAGCAAGCTAGGAGCAGCAGCAAGCCTAGCCAACATGTCTGGGAGGCAGCCCACCGTCCATCGCCACTCACTATCCCAGCCGCGAGCGTTGCCAAGCCCTGGACCACACGCACGCACCATACCGAGCGTGCGCCAGAGCGCCACCCTCGACCAGCGCCCACAGACTGTGCGCCGCCCTCACCGCGTGCACACACGATCACCACCGACCCAGGAGACCGCCAGACATCCCCGTTCGTAGCCCCGTGCCGCACAGCCATCGCTCGCCGTCGAAAACGCCGCCTCTGCCGCGCAGAGCGTCGCATGTTTCAGACCAAGCTGCACCGCCCCATGCCTCGAAACCATGTCGTTGAGCATCGCCAGGAGACACCACACCGTCCCCTACCGTCGCCCATACCAGTATCCGCCTGTAACACCGCCCCCGACGAGCTCACCGTGCGCTCCGTCGGTCCCCTCGCTCGACTATAAATAGAGGCCACCCCCGCTCGATTTCTTCACACCATCTCACTCCCCTCTCCTCACTGATCGTGCCACACCGTCCTCAGAGCAAGGCGAGCACCACCCTGCCGGAATTTCACCGGAGCCCTGTGGCATCCCGCAAAACCACTACTAGAAAATCGCGTTGTTTTTGTGCATTGCATCGTCATCATCATGCATTTGTTTGTCTGAAACTATTTGAAAACGCCTAGTTTTGTTTTCTAAATAGCCCCCGTCTTATTTCAAATTAAAACTTTGGTCTGTTCAGATCTTTTATTTGTCTAAAAACTATTTACAAAATTTATTTTAAAGAAAACCCTAGTCTAAAATTTCAAATCCTAAAACTACCCAATCCTAGTCTACCCACCAATCCCCTCCCTCCACCTCACCTTTCCCTCCACCTCATCACACCCACCGCCACCTCATCAATCCTAACCCCCTCCCTTCCCTCTCTCTCTCCTGAACACACACACACACACACGCAGCAAACACACCCACGCCACCTCCCTGGGCCCGGCCCCACCCCGCAGCCACTTCCTCTCTGTCTCCACTCTCTCTGCACCCGGGCCCCACCCCACAGCCCCACTCCCTCCACCCACCGAGCCAGCCCCACCCACCACTCACCCCGCCTGGACCCACTCCCTGGACCCCACCACCGCGCCCACCTCTCTCTCTCCCCACGCGCTGCCCCCGTCTCTCCTCCCCCGACCCTTCTCTCCTTCCTCAACCACCCCGCCGGACCCCATCTTCCATCGCCGCCCTGGACCTCTCCTCCTCTCCTCCTCCCTCTCCCGCCGCGGTCGCTTTGTCAGCCTCGCCTCCGTCGAGCCGCGCTCGCCCCGCCCCTCTTCCTCGCCGGCGCCGGCCACCGCCACCCGAGCCCGCGTCCTCTGCTCCCCGCCGTCGGCGCGCCACCCGGTCGCCTCCTCGCCGGCCTCCCCCTCTTCCCTCGAGGCCCATCCCCGCCGCCAGGACGAGCCACGGCACCCCTCGCTGGTCGCCTCCGCCGCGGACTCCCCTCTCCTCCGCGTCAAGCTCGCTCCGCCTCCACCACCGACGGACGCCGGCCTCCCTACCTCCGCTACCAGTAGTGGCGTCGCCTCCGACATCTGCGCTCCGGTCACGCCCTGGCGCCGCCTAGGACCTCGATCTCCCCCGCTTTCACCTCCGTGATGGATGCCGCCGCCCAGCGAGCTCCCTCGACCTCGCCGCTGCATCTCCTGCCGTCCGCGTCCGCCTGCAGTCCCGCCCGGCCTCCCTCAACCTCGCTGCTAGGGCCTAGGACCGTGGCCGACGCTGCCGAGTGCTTCGGCGTCGCCGCTTACTTTCTAGGCCGCTGCAACACCACCAGTCGCTGCCCTGCGCGCCCGGCCACCGGCGCCTCCTCTGCTACAAGGTCGCCGCCCCAAATCCCCGCAGTAACTGTCGCTGAGAGCTTCCTTGCCATCGAACCTGTCCACCGGCCCCTGTTGCTTGCCTCGTTTACGCCTTGTGGTGCTGAGATGGCCTTCAGTATGTGCTTGTGGCATCGTTTGTTTGCAAAGCGGGGATCCGCGTGTACCTGGTGATGCCCAACAAGTCCTGTTGTGGCGTTGATACGCCCCAAGATGCATCGACGCATGCAGGACAACCTGAAGGATCGAAGAGGAAAAACCCGATGAATTACATCAGGTAACCAAGGCCAACACGGGACGTCGAGATCTCCTTCCCGGATTCAAGACCGATCCATCGGCATGCCAAGTACTTCCCTCGGACGCCAAAACCCGAACCTGAAGAACGCCAAGCTCGTCGAAATCCCGGACGCCAAGTTCTGCATCCCGAACGCCAAGACCGACCCGGAAGAATCCGATGCACCCCGACGCCACACCAAGTCCTTCTTCCCGGAACACCAAGCTCTTCCTCTTGTATCCGACCGTCGAAGACCGGTCCCGTTGAACCCTGAGCCCCTGTCGAACCCCGAATCCCCGAACCCAAGATCTGCCGAACCCTAATGTGTGACCCCTTTTCTCGAGCCCTATTTTATAAATGTAATATCAAATTGTTGCATATTGAATTGTCATACTTGCATGCTGATTGTCATGTGGTTTGGGGGTCTTATGCCGATTCACCATATAATTAAATATGGGGCCCATATGCGGGCAAATCTAGTCTTATATTGGCCTCATTTAAATTTGTGCATCGAACCGTTGTCATATCTTGCCTTGTTAAAACAACATTTAAAATGCGGGGTATCTAAACAACATGAACCTATTAATTAATTGTCGGGACCCCCGGTTCCGCTTAATCTTGCCTAATTGCACCGCATCTGCATCATATCATAATCATGCCGGATCTTTTGCCATAGTATTAAATATTGCATCCGGTGTTTATTCTAGTGTTTTGCTTCTTCGCGGATAAGGCCGTTGAGTTGATGTGAGCTTCGCCCCGATCTTCGGATGAACCTTCGACGATGTTTTCAGGCGAGCATCTCCCTCTTTCTACCTATCTTACTTTTATAGTATTTATTCCCTCCTGTTGATCTATTGCTATCTGTGTTGCGATGCTCTAGTTTCGTACCCGTGATATCCCTTGCAGCCTTATATTGCCGTGGACACATCCTATTACCTGTTGTTTGGTAGACAGTTGGACTTGCGCGTCGTAGTCGCTTGCTCAAGTGCTGTTGCGTGTCGTTTAATACCACAGTTGTTGGAGTATTGCCGCATGTTTATTGATTGGAGATGATCATGGCTTTCATTATCGTTTACTTTAATTGCTGTTTAACAACTAAAATTGAAGTAAGTAAGCAGAGGCACAAGTGGGCAATAGATGTTATTTGGTTGTTAACCGTCCACTTGTGTCCCGTAGGACCCCGAGTACTTGATACCTGTTCCTTGAATATTCGCGCTATCCACATCCGGGAGGATTATGGGACCCCCCTGAGCCAGAGCTTGATTCATTCTTATTTCTTGGGGCCACAAACTAGTTTGAGGTTTTATTTACTATCCTGTACTTATGCCATGCCTTACTGCTTTATTTACGATTGTGCGAGGAGCACACTGTACTGTTTAGGATCGTGACACGTTTTCGCGGTATCGACAAGCCCAGTTTTGGGTTCTCAGTCGTTTACAGCCGGCCCCACAAACCTTGAGTCCGTCTCGGAGTCAGCTAGCTTCGTTGCGGGTGTACTCAACGGGGTGGCCCCGGAAATAATTCTGAATCTTGTGATTGCTTTGTCGTGAAGGCCTCATTGGGTTTTGATTTGGTTTTTCCGAGGTTGATCGAGTGTGTATTGCTATTTGTGCACCCCTGCAGGGTAAAACTTTCTGAAAGCCGTGTCCGCGGTTATGGACGACTTGGAGCACAGTATCTCGATCATAGACAACTATAACTAAAGTAGTGCTATAAATTTGACTTTATAATGACTAGTAATCAGCTTCACTATAATGGAATGGCTAAATAAAACTGCCAACAATTGCTTGTTTGGGTTGTCGCTTGTGACCATTGTATCTGACTAGTAAGTATTGCAACTATACCGGAATGGCTAAATAAAAGTACCAACAACTGCTGGGTTTTGGGTTATCTCATGCTAATTGTACTTGACTAGTAAGTGTCGCAACTACAACGGAATGGTTAACTAAAACGGCCCACTGCTTATTTTATCAGGAAGATTATCTACACCTGACTAGTAATTGCTGCAACGATAACTGAATAAATAAAACTGCCAACTGTGTGATTTCCTCGGTTGACTTCCTCGTTTGGTCTCGAGGGGGAAACACCAGGATGGGTTTGTTTGATGGTAGCATCAGGTTGGTTCCGAATAGGTTTTTCTTATCCCTCTCTGATAGCCGACAGTTATATCGAGTCTCTATAGGTTATTTAGTGTATGCAGCGCTGCCGCTCAGTCCACCATACCTATGTAGGCGAGGACCGCCGAATTCTAGCCTCGCCATGTACTGGCCTCAGTACTGACGCTCCTCTTTTTCCTTTGCCCTTTGTCGGCACCCCTTTTGTTTTTAGCAGGTTTCGACGTCGTTAGCAGGGTTACCCTTCCGGCTTGGCCTGGGCAGGGTTATGGACGCCATTGGTTATTCTTCAGGGCTCTTAGCCCCATTTGCATCTTGTCCGTAGTCGGACGCTCTATTGTTTTCAAGGTGATTTGGATCTTTGTATATTATATCTGTATTCTTGACTCATTGAGTCGCTGCTGTATATATATCTGTTCTTTGGGTCCCATCGAGGACTGTTGTGTAATGTTATTACTTCGTTTTCCACCCGCACGAAAGTGCCTGGTGGGCACCTTTGAATTGTTTCTATGCGGGTTTGGCGGGTTTCGCTAAAACTTGCATAGGGCCGATTCTGAGGGTGTTACAAGCCCGTCGCCTCTAGAGAAGAAGGGAGCCATCGATTTCGTCCACCCCAGGAGCTGCCGCGACCACCCCTGAGTTCGCCGTCGTCGACTTCGTCGTTCGCTCGCCTCACCGACCCTCGCCAGCACCCCGGTGAGTCCCCAGCACCCCCACTGTCCGCGCTAGGTTTCGTTCTCACCGGTGTTGTCTCGCGTCGACGATGACTCTCAGCCGTTGGATTAGAACTAGATCGAACGACCCACGTTGCCCCATACCGCTTCGCCCAGCCCCGTGTCACTGACGAGTGGGGACACCCACTTAAGCAGCCCGCGGGAACACCGCGCTTAGTAGGCCGGCCCATTAACTTTTCCCGCGCAGCCCAGTGATTTGAATTAAATCTTTTCTATTTTAATTCAAACACACTTCTGTACCCATTTTCAAAAATCAATCCAGGTCGATTCAGTGCACCAATTTGAATGAAACCAATTTTTTGGAAAGGTCTGTGAATGCTGAATCCAAGCCCGTTGGATTCAAGTCATTTGGATCTATAGATCACCCATGGTAAAAATAACAAGGCAGAAGCTTTTCTGCATTCAAACATTTTTCAAATTTAAACCATAATAGCTTTTGAGTTGATTCCAACTCTCAAAAATCACATTTAACCATACCTTTCAGAATATATAAAAATATATAGGTTTACTTGCAGGAATAATGTTCAAGTAATAAAAGAATGCTACGTAAGCATTTCTAGCCACTTTAATTAATTAAAATAAAAGGGTAAAACCTTATTAAATTGTGACACCACTTTAAATCATATTCCCTTGGACTACAATATGTGGTGATGACATGTGTCAACATGATCCCATGTTTGGTTTGGAGAATATTAAATCCTAAGTAGTTTTTTTTCAATGAGTAGAAATTACTTTTCTAAAAATAAAAGGAATTAAATCAAGCCTTAACCTTGTAATGTTAGAGATGATGCTAGATCATCTATAGGACCCTTGTGTGTGACGATTGCAAGTAGTTAAGTATTGTTTGGTGATTGTGTACCTCGTATTTATTCATAGACGCTAGTACCGACCAAGGATACGAGGAGGAAGGAGGATACTACGAAGAAGAAGCCGAGGAGAACTTCAACCACTGCTCTGCACCAGGCAAGCCTAATACTACTAGTGAATGTGCAAGTTAACACTTGCAATTTAGCAAGCCTTACTAATCAAGTTGACCTATGCAAGCTAACACTTGCAATTTAGCAAGCTTATACTGATATTGTGCAAGCAAATACTTGCTTGTTACTAGGCCTACTATATGCCTTAAGCATATGTGATCATACCCACTTGATAAACCAATCCTAGTCTTATTTGCAAGCTTCTTACTTTATTTCTTTATCAAAGCTTTAACTTAGAGTTGACTTAAGTGACTTGTAGATATTAGAAAGATTCTGAAGGTTGCATAAAGAGCATAAAATTTGGCCTAAGTTATAAACCTTGATATCATCCTAAGATATAATGTTGTACTTAGTTGAAACTCCACTAGTTTACCACCCCTCATTAGTACTACCCCCACCTGTAGATGCTAGTGCTAAGCATAAAACTTGATCAACTTTAGATGGGAATACTTGGTGGAAAAATGGTTATGAAAACCTTGGAATGATGGATCATTCTATTGAAATGTTTTGGACATGTGTTTCCGAACACCTGATGATTTTGGTGATGAAAATATTGAGGCATGAGCCTTAGCCCTTTATAAAACTGATGGTTGTCTGGATGCGATACCATTCCAATTTTATCGTACAACCACAATACCCGAAGATTGGGTAGGGCTTGACTGGAAACTTATATACCTTAGTATTAGTTCCCTCATGGCCAAGGTCTGAGCTGAGGCTACCTTGTGAAGATTGTCCACCTGCCAAGATGACAATTGGTCATGGTTGGGAGGCCAAACTCACAGGAGAGGTGCTTATACTAGGGCGTGTAATTGAAAGGTTAGGATTGATTATCCGCATACTGAGTATGGTGAATTCGGGATTTGTTCCTGATGGATGTATCGAATGTTGTGGTGAAAGTGTACAATCTCTGCAGAGTGTCAAACTATTCGAATAGCCGCGTCCGCGGTTATGGACAGTTGGAGTGGCCATACTGTTCCCCCGTCAGACTTTTCAAAATGACTTGTGAAATGAATTGAGACTTTGACTTGACCACAACAGGGTTGTGACATGAGTTACAAGATCCCACTTAAGAGTTATAAAATTGTGACTAGCTTTAGAACTTAGTAGAGATAAATCTGGCTTTTGCAAAACAACCCTAGAGCCTAGTGTCCTATTATCCAAAAACCCCTTTACCTGTTAGTATTAGCTTGCGAGTACTTAAAGAGTACTCATGGCTTTGTCCCTGGCTATTCCCATGGCCAGACTATGAAGAGGAGTACCTTGAGGATGGACCCTAGAAAGGTTACGACAACTAGGATCATCTCCCATCGTCAGCATTGCCTGTGACCCCGAAGATGGAGCTTCGCCTACGCTACCGTTATTATTACGTATTCCGCTGCTTGATGTTGTATTAAGAATTGGATCATGAGATCCCTATTTGTGTAAGAACTTATGTATCTTTTGTAATGGATGATGTACTATGGTATCCAATTTTGTTATGTCTCACAAAAATGGTAATCCTGGGATTGCGATGTATGGCATAACAGGCATCTAGGATTGAAAAATCCGGGTGTTGACAAGTTGGTATCAGAGCCATCCTGACCATAGGAGACCCTAGTTAGACTGGACGTTGCATCAAAAACTTAGTTTCAAAACCAAAGAAAACAAATATTTACAAAAACTTATTCTCATTCTTATCCCTTTTATTCTTTCATAAAAATTCATGTTCCTCAAAAACTCTTGCAAAATACATAAAATTTTGACACACTTGATCACCCTGCTAATCTACTCATCCTCTATTCTTATAGATGGACGTGAAGTACAACAAGTTTTACCAACTGGGGAATGGAGGAGACCTTATCTTTGAGAGGGAGTTGGACCAGCTTTTGGAACTTCTGGAGCGTCCGCACCCCGAGTTCTTCGGAGCTCAGCTCAATGATCAAGGAGGAGAAGATCTGCAGTGGCTAATTGTTGCAAGTATCCGAGGAAAAATTGAACCTCCCACTACGGAGGGAATTCAGTTTACCTTGAGGGAAAACAACTGGCTCGATGGACTTGCCAGAGCAATGCAGGAAGATCTTTCCCGTCTGTGTGGGCAGAGCATCAATCAGATCAAGGGTACTCGCTTTGAGTTTTTCCCAAGGCGTGATGCAAATGGACAACCACTGGAAGCCCCATACCACCCCGAGCTGAAGACTCAATTGGACCACCTTAGCTTCATGTTGTATGATCGTCGGCAGGAGTTGGAAAACTGCCGTGACTACTGCAACCATAGGTCTGCCATCATCAAGACGAAGGACCAGACCATCGCCCTGCTAGCAAAGGATCGCAAGTATCGCCGCCGTTAGCTCGACAAGAAGGAGCGCATTATTGACCGTCTTCGCCACCGCATCTCATCTTTGGAGGAGACCATACACGAGAGAGACATGTAGTTGGAGGAAAGGGAGAATGCCGGAGAGGATATTCGTGGAGACCCTTACTCCTATCTCAGCGATGATGACGATTTTTTGGAGGATCAGGCCATGGACTTCTTCACCGATGCAGACGATTTCGCCTTCATCGATGATGATGAAGATGATGAAGCCACAGACTCCGAGGAGTAGTAGCACTTGAGCACTAGCGTAGTGAGTAGTATTCGGTCCCACTGTATCATAGTTCTCAGAATGGTTCTTAAAACCATATGTTTTTCTTTGTTGTGGTGTGTGTTGTACTGTGTGCTATGAATGAATGAATGAAAAAGCAAGTTGCTAGAAAAATCTGAGTAAAACCTTTAAAACTTTTCAAAGTCCCAGAAACCTTAGAAATTTCCCTCTTTTCTCATGATCTATCTAAATCTTCAGATGCCACGTGGAGGAAGTGGTTCAGCCCCGGACCCGATGTTGCAGATCCTGCAAATGTTGACTTCTGACCGCAAAGCTGAAAGAGCGGAATGTCAAGCCAACCTAGCCACTCTGCAACAGATAGCCCAGCTAGCCCACAACAACCAAGGCCACGGAAATCAGGACAACCATGGATCTAAGCTCAAGAATTTCTAGAATACCAACCCACCTGTTTTCACTAAGTCAGAAGAACCCCTAGACGCTGATAATTGGCTGCAAACCATGGAAAATAACCTAGAAGTCGCTGGAGTGGAAGCCAACGAGAAAGTTCTGTTTGCCACCCATTATCTAGCCGGAGATGCCAGGGCATGGTGGAACAGTGTTCGTGCAATGACCGGAGGCCAGATGATGACCTGGGAGGAATTCAAGGTCAAGTTTAGCAGAACCCATGTGCCACCGGGTTTGATCAAGAGAATGAGAGACGAGTTCAGAGAGCTGAAGCAAGGAAGGATGACTGTGGTGGAATACCGTGACAAATTTTTGTCATTAGCTAGGTATGCCCCGGACGAGATAGACACGGAAGCCAAGAAGAAGGAGAGGTTACTGAATGGTCTGCATGACGAGATGCAGACGGTGTTAGTCAATATCCCCTTTGCGGATATTGAAGCCCTTGTCGACTCTGCTATCCAGATGGAAGGAAAGATCAACCAGCCAATGAGAACCGCAAGCGTCGCATGATGCACCAACCAGGAACCCATCAGACCCCAAAGTATCGCCCCAACCCATCTCCAGGATTTGCCCCAAGAACCAACAGACCCCCGATGAACCGTCTGACCTATCCCAACCGTGGAAACCCTAGACCCGGAGGAAATCACAACAACCCCAGTAACTCTAGCAATTTCACCCGTGCCCCACCCAAGTTCAACACCAACAATGCTAACGCCAACACCAACACTGCCCCGAGGACTGGAAGCAATGTTGTGCGTGTCGCAGCCAAGGACAAGTCGCAAGTGACTTGTTATGACTGTGGAAATAAAGGCCACTATTCCAACGAGTGCCCCAACAAGAAGAATGCTACAACCCCCAATGCCAATGCCCCAGCTCAGCAACAGCGTCGTGTTCAGCCAGGGAGAAGATTTGCCCCAGGGAATTCACTCAACCGTAATGGTCGTCTTTTTCTCATGCATGCTGAAGAAGCTCAGGAAGCGCCAGACGTCGTGCTGGGTATGTTTTCTGTTAATTCAGTACTTGCAAGAGTGTTGTTTGATTCTGGTGCATCGCATTCATTTGTCACCGAAGAATTTGCATACACTAGTAAAATTCAACCAACCAAACTGAAGCATGTTATGATTGTTCAAATTCCCAGATCAACCACCAAGGCTAGGCAAATTTGCAAAGCCGTCCCTATCCGAATCCATGGCATAGATTTTTATGCTAATCTGATAGTACTCGGAACTAAAGGTTTGGAAGTAGTACTAGGAGTGGATTGGATGTCCAAACATAAAGGATTGATTGACTGTGCCAAGAAATCCATCACCATGACCAGTACAGCCGGAATATCAGTCGAACATATATCTGAAACCTTACCTCGCCAATTCAAATGCAACAAGAGTATAGCCCAACCTACCATTGACCAAGTCCGGATAGTCTGTGAATACCCCGATGTATTTCCAGATGTTTTGCCCGGTATGCCCCCAGATCGGGATATCGAGTTTATCATTGAACTAATCCCCGGAACTGAACCCATAGCCCAGAGACCCTATAGGATGAACCCGTCGGAGCTAGCAGAACTGAAGAAGCAACTGGATTCCATGCTGGAAATTGGATTGATTCAACCAAGTGCGTCACCATGGAGATCACCTGTCTTGTTCGTGGACAAGAAGGATGGAGGTAACCGTTTGTGTACGGATTATCGGAAGTTGAATGATGTCACCATCAAGAACAAGTACCCCTTGCCCAAGATAGAAGATTTGTTTGATCAGTTGACCGGTGCCAAAGTGTTTTCTAAGATTGATCTTAGAACTGGTTATCATCAACTCAAAATTCGTGCAGAGGATATTCCAAAGACTGCCTTTACCACCAGATATGGATTGTATGAGTATACGGTCATGTCTTTCGGATTAACCAATGCCCCCGCTTATTTCATGAACCTCATGAATAAGATATTTATGGACTTCCTGGATAAGTTTGTCATTGTTTTCATTGATGACATTCTGATTTATTCCAAATCAAAATAAGAACATGAGCTACACCTAAGGACCATTCTTGGAACCCTTAGAGAGCATCAGTTGTATGCAAAGTTTAGCAAATGTGAATTCTGGTTACAGGAGGTAGGATTCCTCGGTCACATTGTATCAGCCGGAGGAATTGCCGTTGACCCTGCCAAAGTGAAAGACGTAGAAGATTGGCAAGCCCCAGCCACTCAAACCCAAGTTCGTGCTTTTCTCAGATTGGCGGGATATTACCGCAAATTCATAGAAGGATTCTCGAGTATCGCCAGACCCATGACCCAATTGCTGAAGAAGGACAAGAAGTTTGAATGGACCGACAAATGTGAAGCGAGTTTTCAAGAACTCAAAAGAAGATTGATGTCAGCCCCAATCTTGATCATGTCGGATATCACGAAGCCCTTCGATGTGTATTGTGATGCATCCAAGATTGGTCTCGGATGTGTGATAATGCAAGAAGGCAAAGTTATATCTTATCGATCTCGACAATTGAAGCAACATGAGCAAAATTACCCAACCCATGACCTCGAACTCGCAGCCGTAGTTCTAGCCCTGAATACATGGAGACATTACCTGATGGGAAACCGTTGTGAGATTTATTCGGATCACAAGAGCCTAAAGTATATATTCACTCAGAAGGAGCTGAATATGAGGCAGAGAAGATGGATTGATCTAATCAAGGATTATGACCTGGACATTCACTATCACCCTGGTAAAGCCAACGTAGTAGCCGATGCCCTTAGCAGATTGATGTGCCGATTGAACTCCATGATTTTGAAGGAGCAACCAAGTTTGCACAAGGAGATGGCGGATTTCCGAATGGAATTAGTAAGTGAAGGATTTCTGGCTAGCATAGAACTCCAGCCCACTTTGATCAGTCAGATTAAGGAGGCGCAGAAGGAAAATGCTAGTATCGACGAAATCAAGCGTCGTATCGGTACAGGCAAAGTACCCGGATTCACCGAGGACGAAGAAGGAGTGTTGTGGTACAAAGGACGCCTTTGAGTACCAGCAGATTCGGAGTTGAAAGAAGTTATCTTGAAGGAGGCTCATGATACTCTTTATTCTATCCATCCTGGAGGAACTAAGATGTATCAAGATTTAAAGGAGCAATTTTGGTGGCATAAGATGAAGAGAGAAATCGGAAGCTATATCGCCAAGTGTGATATATGTCAGCGAGTCAAGGCAGGACATCAAAGACCCGCTGGATTGTTGCAACCTTTGCAGATTCCGGAATGGAAATGGGATTCTGTAGGACTTTATCACTGGACTACCTACTTCTAGTAGGGGAAATGACTCTATCTGGGTCATAGTGGACAGATTGTCCAAAGTCGCCCATTTCTTACCCGTCAAAACCACATATCAGAGTTCGAAACTAGCCGAGTTATACATCGCTAGAATAGTTAGTTTGAACGGAGTCCCTAAGAACATAGTATCGGATCGAGGAACGCAGTTTACCTCGAGATTCTGGAAGAAAGTCCAAGAAGGTTTAGGAACCCGCCTAGATTTCAGTACCGCGTATCACCCTCAGACTGATGGACAAACGGAGCGAGTAAATCAAATACTCAAAGATATGCTGAGAGCATGTGTGTTAGAATATGGATCCAAGTGGGAAGACTGTCTGCCGTTTGCAGAATTTTCATACAACAATAGTTATCAAGCCAGTTTGCAAATGGCCCCATTTGAATTCATGTACGGAAGGAAGTGCCGCACCCCTTTGAACTGGTCGGAAGTAGGAGAGAGTCAGATTTTTGGACCAGATATCCTACGAGAAGCAGAAGAGAAGGTTCACAAGATTCGTGAACACCTCAAGACCGCCCAATCCCGACAGAAGAGTTACGCTGACAAGAGACATCGATACCTCGCCTTCAACATAGGAGATTTTGTTTATCTGAAAGTGTCGCCATTGAAGGGAATGCAGCGTTTCCAACTCAAAGGAAAGTTAGCCCCTAGATATATCGGACCTTTCCAGATTCTGAACCGTCGAGGAGAAGTATTGTATCAATTGTAACTACCCTAAGAGATGTCAGCCGTGCACAATGTGTTCCATATCTTGTTACTTCGCAAGTGTCTCGAAGTCCCCGAGAAGACCGAAGTGTTCAAGAATATCGACCACCGGACCATAGAGATCAACGATGACCTGACCTATCCCGAAGTACCCATCCGCATTTTGGAAGAAAATTTTCAAACTACCCAAACCCGAAGCATCAAGTTTCTCAAGATTCAGTGGAGCAACCACACAGAAGAGGAAGCTACATGGGAACGTGAAGATCACATCAGGACGAAGTTTCTCGATCTCTTCAAATCCTAGGTAATCTTTTCGTCCTTCTTCAAATCTCGGGACGAGATTTTGTTTAAGGGGGGAAGGTTTGTAACATTCCAAAAATACTAAACTTGGATCATCCATTTTCTAATCATCAAAATTAGGGTTAACAAAAAAAACTTTCTTAAATAAAATTATGAATGCATGCATATGTGTATGCATTTAATTTGAAATTCTTTTGAACCACCTTGTTTGATTGTTTCATTGTTTGTATAATGTTTCTTAGGTGAAATAAACATCATATAAAACATTTCCCACACTTTTCATAAAAACAAGTAAATCAAAACAAATATATTAAGGGAATGGTCATTTTGACCAATTTAACTCCCATGCCTACTTTGGCTGTCTCAAACTTTCAGAACCTAACAGAAACTTTTCTGGATCTTTGCACCCCTTGAATGTACCCATAACAAAGTATCAAGGCCCACTTTGTGATTATCCAGAAACTTTCAAATGAATAGTTTAAATGACATTTCAAAATTGAATCTTTATCATATGGGAAGATCCCACTTATTCAAAAACCACTCAAACAAGCTCAACTTGCAAAACCCAAGCATCTGCAGACTCACCAGCACCAATCTAGCAAACCCACCAAAAATCTTTTCAAAATTTAAAACTTGATTTCATGCGGCCATTTCATCAAACAGGTTGCAGACACAAATCAAACAAACATCAAACACTATTGTGAGCAGTGATTCTTGCCTAACTGGTTCCCCATTTAGCTCACAACCAGTTCAGTAGATCATCTAGGAAGATTAACTAACCACTAGCACCACTGTGAGCTTTCCATTGCCATCAATGGTGAACAGCCGAGCACACCCTTGCCACCCCATAGTCAACAGCAAGCTAGGAGCAGCAGCAAGCCTAGCCAGCATGTCTGGGAGGTAGCCCACCGTCCACCGCCACTCACTGTCCCAGCCGCGAGCGTTGCCAAGCCCTGGACCACACGCACGGACCATGCCAACCTCGCCAGCAACCATGCCGAGCGTGCGCCAGAGCGCCACCCTCGACCAGCGCCCACAGACCGCGCACCGCCCTCACCGCGTGCACACACGATCACCACCGATGCAGGAGACCGCCAGACATCCCCGTTCGTAGCCCCGTGCCGCACAGCCACCGCTCGCCGTCGAAGACGCCACCTCTGCAGCGAGTAATTGAAAGGTTAGGATTGATTATCGGCATACTGAGTATGGTGAATTCAGGATTTGTTCCTGATGGATGTATCGAATGTTGTGGTGAAAGTGTACAATCTCTGCAGAGTGTCAAACTATTCGAATAGCCGCGTCCGCGTGTTGGAGATATGCCCTAGAGGCAATAATAAATGTAGTTATTATTATATCTTTGTGTTTATGATAAATGTTTACATTCATGCTATAATAGTATTAACAAGGAAACATTGATACTTGTGTGATTTTTAAACTTAATTTGAAGTCCCTAGTATAGCCTCTATACTTTACTAGCTTGTTGGTTGATTAATGATTGTGGTTTCCCTATCATGAACATTGAGATGTTATCAACAACAAGATCATATCGTTAGGAGAATGATATGGTGGACATACTCCTATAGATAAGCGTAGCATAAAGATCAAGTCATTTCAATAGTTCAATTGCTATATGCTTTCTGATACATAGTAACCTAATTCCTTCGACCATGAGATCATGCATATCACCTTTACCAGATGGATGCTTTGATGACATCAAACACCACACCATAACTGGGTGGTTATAAAGGTGGCATTGAGTGTTTGGAAAGTATTGGTTGAGACACATGGATCAAGAGTGGGATTTGTCCATCCACATGACGGATAGATATACTCTGGGCCCTCTCGGTGGAATGTCATCCAATTAGCTTGCAAGCATGTGACTTGGTCACAAGGGATCACATATCACGGGAACGAGAAAAGAGTACTTATCAGTAACGAGGTTGAACTAGGTATGCAGAGATACCGACGATCATAACCTCGGATAAGTAACATATCGTGAGACAAAGGGAAATTGGTATCGTATGTAAGTGGTTCATTCGATCGCAAAGTAATCGTAGAAATATGTGGGAGCCATATGAATTTCCAGATTCCTCTATTGGTTATTGTTCGGAGAAGTGTCTCGATCATGTCTGCATAATTCACGAACCGTAGGGAGACACACTTAAGGATTCGACGTTGTTTGAGTAGTTATGGTATTATGAGAAAGAGACCGAATGTTGTTCGGAGTCTCGGATGGGATCCGGGATATCACGAGGTGATCCGGAATGGTCCGGAGAATAAGATTCATATAAGGAAAGTCCCGTTTCGGAGTTCGGGAATGGTTCCGGTGTTTTCATCGGGAATGTTCTAGAAGGTTCCGGATTGTCCGGCACTCCGGGGGGAAGGGGTACATGAATGTGTCATTACATGTTGGAATGATTGCATCATGTACTAAGTGTTCTTGCTGTCCCAAATAAAGGATTAAATTGAATCCTAAAACAGAAAAGTCAAATGTCCAGTTTGAAAGTCAAACGGCTAAAACAAGAAACTGTGGGAAACAAGAAAGAGGAGTTGGGAACCGACTTGAGGGAGGAGTCTCCTCCCCAAGCCGGCACGCCACCCAAGGCCGACTTGGGGAGGGACTCCCCTCCCCTGGCCGCGCCTCCCCACCCATAAAAGGAGGGGCAGGGCTCCCCTCCTAGACACACAACTTTCTACCTCTAAATCTCCGGTTTAGAGCCGTTTTGGTTTAGAGCTTCTAATTGCTTTAGCCAGCGGTTTAGAGCCTTCTAATTGGTTTAGAGCCTTCTAATTGGTGTGTCTAATTACTAGACCACTAATAGCCTCTCTCATAAGCTCCACCATACTCGCACCGGCTTAAGGCGAAGCCCTGCGGGATTTCCCCTCTACTTCCGGTACCACGCCGTTGTGCTGCCGGAATCACGAGGAGAATACTACAACCTCCGCTGCCTGCTGGAACAAGGGAGAGGAAGGTCTTCGTCGAGTACCGAACGTGTGACCGACTGCGGGAGCGCTGCCGGAACGTGGCGCCGGAAGGATCGTCTACACGATCTTGAGATCGGAAAGAGTACGACTACATCACCCACGAGAATCCGCTCTCGTTAAACGCTTTGGAATCTTCGAGGGTAAGTTATACCATCGACTCGTTGCTACAATCTAGTAGATAGATCTTGGCTTGTTTGTTTGTATGCGATAGAAATTTTTTGTTTTCCATGCTACGAACCCCTACACCGCGGTTATGGACAGTTGGAGTGGCCATACTGTTCCCCCGTCAGACTTTTCAAAATGACTTGTGAAATGAATTGAGACTTTGACTTGACCACAACAGGGTTGTGACATGAGTTACAAGATCCCACTTAGGAGTTATAAAATTGTGACTAGCTTTAGAACTTAGTAGAGATAAATCTGGCTTTTGCAAAACAACCCTAGAGCCTAGTGTCCTATTATCCAAAAACCCCTTTACCTGTTAGTATTAGCTTGCGAGTACTTAAAGAGTACTCATGGCTTTGTCCCTGGCTATTCCCATGGCCAGACTATGAAGAGGAGTACCTTGAGGATGGACCCCAGGAAGGTTACGACAACTAGGATCATCTCCCATCGTCAGCATTGCCTGTGACCCCGAAGATGGAGCTTCGCTTATGCTACCGTTATTATTACGTATTCCGCTGCTTGATGTTGTATTAAGAACTGGATCATGAGATCCCTATTTGTGTAAGAACTTATGTATCGTTTGTAATGGATGATGTACTATGGTATCCAATTCTGTTATGTCTCGCAAAAATGGTAATCCTGGGATTGCGATGTATGGCATAACATGCATCTAGGATTGAAAAATCCGGGTGTTGACAGAGAGGAGGGGGTCCTTTTATAGGGGAGGGGGCAGCCCAAGGGGGCATGGCCGCCGGCCATGGAGGGTGCCCCCACCTCTTCCTCATTCATGTGGTGGATGCTACACTCACATAAAAACACCTCCACTCACAATTCCACTCACATGCATTAATTTTCCACCAAAATTAATGCAAGATCTCATTTAATAAAATTCTTTTATTTATTTTATTTAGAATTTTGTTAATTACTTTAATTAAAAAAAATTCACATAAAACCCCTTGCTAGTATTCCATTTCACATGCAGAACCAGTTTCAGCAATTTCAACAGAAACAGTTTCGGTGTCTAGTGAAATAAATTCCCGCGCTTTCCTTTTTCTTTCTCTGGCATATTATTTGCTCCGAATGGTATCAGTATCTCTTAAGTGTGTCACCCTATGGTTCGTGAATAATGTAGACATGATCGAGACCCCTCTCCGATCAATAATCAGCAGCGGGACCTCGAGATTCATACTGAATCCCACATATTCAACGATGACTTCTGTGATCGTGTAAACCTTATACGCATGTAACTCAATCCCTTTGTCTCGCGATATATTACATGTACGAGATTCGATCATCGGTATCCCCATACCTAGTTTGATCTCGTTACCGACATGTACTCTTTTTTCTCGTTCCCGTGATATAACATTCTAGTGATCAAATCACTTGCTTGCAAGCTAACCAATGTGATATCACCGAGAGGGCCCAGAGTATATCTCTCCGTCATCGGGATGGACAAATTCCAATCTTGATCCATGATCCTCAACATAACACCTTCGTAGCACTGAACCCATATTTATAATCACCCTATTACGGTGTGACGTTTGATGTTATCAAGATACTCTTTCGGTGTTAGTGATTGACATGATATCATGGTCTAAGGACTAAGATTACTTCGTATGATGTTATAGCAATATAAACACAATGACCTTTATCGTAATGCTATACTTCGGATGAATGTTCATCACACCATTACCCTAATGGTGTGACTTCGTTATTAACAACATCCAATGTCCATGATCAGGAAACCTTTGATCATCTTGTTAATCAACGAGCTAGTTTATAAGAGAGGCATAACTAGGAACTTCCTTTTTGTTTATTAAACACACATGTATTAATGTTTCCATATTAATACAATTATAGCATGCAAAATAAACATTTATCATAAATAAGGAATACGATAATAACCACTTTATTATTGCCGCTCGGGCATATTCCCTTCGTCCATAGTTCACTAGAGGTGCTCTCCTTAGATAAACAACATGGCATGAAGGGTAAACAAATTACAGCGGGGCAATTCACAGGAACTAAGCAAGGCATAACAATGCAATTACTAGCTAGAAAGATCCTATGAAGTTGATTGGGCAATACAACAATATACATAGACCGTAATCCAACTGCATCTATGACTAGAAGTCCACCTTCAGGTTATCATCCGAACCCCCTCCAGTATTAAGTTGCAAGCAACAGACAAC
Organism: Avena atlantica; assembly: GCA_910589765.1. Taxonomy (NCBI): domain Eukaryota; kingdom Viridiplantae; phylum Streptophyta; class Magnoliopsida; order Poales; family Poaceae; genus Avena; species Avena atlantica. The sequence continues at coordinate 488,589,541 of OU342735.1, read as the reverse complement.
TGCTTTAAGCAAAGTGTGTAAGGTAAACAGTCCACATGTTCCATGAACAAGAGATCGTTGTTTTCTCCCTAGTAGCAACAACACATCTACAACCGAAGAGATTATTGTCACTTCCCTTGGAAACTAGAGGCATGAACCCACTATCGAGCATAAATACTCCCTCTTGGAGTCACTAGCAACTACTTGGCCAAGATAACCACTAGCAATGGAGAGCATGCAAGATCACAAACAACACATACATGATAGAATCATAAATATAGAACCATTAATCAAACCAACATAATAATCTCAATATCCATCGGATCCCCGCAAACACAACATGCATGATTACAAATATATTAGATCTTGATCATGAATGGAGCTCACAAGATCTATACATGAAAGCACAAAGGAGGAGATACAACCATCTAGCTACTACATGGACCCACCAAGGTGGAACTACTCACAAATCATACCGGAGAGAAGGCCTCCGGGATGATCTCCCCTCCAGCAGGGTGCCGGGAAGAACTTTAGATCCCCCCGATCTAGGGACGATGGTGGCGGCGGCTATTGACGGTTTCGTGGATTTCTGATCGGGGTACTCAGAGTTTCTGCATCGGGGGCTTCTTATAGGCGAAGGGGGAGACCAAGGTGGCCGCCAAGGCGGCCAAACCCTAGCCAGGCATGGGCTAGGGCCCACCCACGCCTGGGGGTGGGGGTCTGGCCCCTCTGGCGGCCCCTCGGGCTCTCCTCTAGACTTCTTGTTCCCCACGGGAAGTTATTGACTTTGTCCTTCGTCCCGTCCAATTGCGAGAATATTTCTTTACTAACTTTTCTGAAACCAAAAACAACAGAAAACATGCATCTGGCACTGTTGCAACTTGTTAATAGGTTAGTACCAGAAAACATGTAAAAAGCACCTCAAAGTGTAGACAAGTAAAGCAAAGTATATACTAAACAAGCATGGAGCATCAAAAATTATAGATACGTTTCCAACGTATCAACATCCCCAAGCTTAACTCCTGCTCGTCCTCGAGTAGGTAAGTGATAAAAGAATAATTTTTGAGGTGACATGCACCCTCACAATAAAGATCCAACCATTTGCAAGCATTGAAAGCTGGGATTAAAGAACTCTAAACATGTTCATGAAAGATGGAGTTCTAACAACAGGACATAGTAATTATGCATGCAACATGGCAAGCTACAAACAAAGATCATGCATAATATGCATTGAAAAACGTTTGTTTGTTTCACATCCAGAAAACATAGCATAGTGGCAATCAGCTTGTCCCTCATAGAGTAGCAATATAATGCATATGGCACCTGCAAAGTTCACAAGGGTGACTAGAAACAGATAGCACATGAACAATTAATAACACAATATGCATCAATAATAAGCTTTAGAACATTTCACACAGAATAACAACTATGCTCTCTTAATGGTGCCTAAAGGTAGAAGGTGGAGACTCAAATAATGGTGGAAGAAAAGCCTTTTTATAAAGGAAGCAGGGATTACAAGTTTCAAAAAGAGCTTCCAAAAATTATGGTACTTATTAGCTTTCAGACCTCATTGCCCCTATCATAAGCATCTTGAAATGGTTAAGGTTAAAGTGGCAAATCTGGAGTATATGCTTGACAAAGTATAAGTTGGCAATCTCAAGTCCCTTGACTATGAGGGCTACACCTCATGGATACTCAACTTAGGGCCCAGGCAAGTTCTTGTCACTATAAGTATTTGCATATCATTGAGAACCGACAACGGGGTACCCCTTGCACATGGCACAGGAGCTTTCCCATAACCAAAATGACAAGGCAAGCAGACAATGAGCATCTCAGCAATTCTTCTTATGTACCATGGGAATATGGTGCCTTTTCTCTCTTTCCTGTTTTCTCAATGTCTCTCTTTTTTTATAAGAAGAATGCTTCATAGATGTCACTATGGTGATGTTGCAAGTTTCCACCATGATTAGGCATGGCTTAGGCTAGCGGCCTAGGCGTTTCTCTAACACAAAATACAGGTAACATCCATAGACAAAAGAACATGATATCAACTGAGTACAACAAGGTACAAGTGCAATGTTGAAAACGTTCCCCGTGACAGCACGGTTCTGCTAATTCCAACTTATAAGTGCAAGCATACACAACAAAGTTGCCTCAATGGTTCAAGTTTATTAGGGGGAAAGAATAAAATGTGCCATCAAGTTCGTGAGGGCTTTAATCACTAAGTTTTCACATAACAAAATAGTTTTTAATTGGAAGATAGTTGAAAACAAGAATATACTTGGAATGGTGTAACACACCATGCATAGGAGTTTAAAGTGGACACTTTGGAATAACTTGGTTTCTTGGGAGTTGGAAGCATGAGTAAAACTTAATCATACAAGTGGAGGCTAGCAAAAGACTGGGAGCAACCAACTAAGAGAGCAATAATGGCCAAAATTATGCAATGCAACAAAGCAAACTAATCAAAGGAAAGAGTGGTACTACAAGTGAAGGACTAAATGATAATAGAGGCTAATGGTGACTTGTCATAGTCACAACATGGTGTAAGCATGTGCCAAGTCAACCCAAGCAAAACATCAAAGGAGAATACCACAATAATATGCTTTTCCATGCTAAAACAACGCATAATTTCTTCAAGGCACACTAAGCAATCCCAATTGTTTGGAACAAGAAATTCTACAACAATAATCGCTAAGCATAATGCTAAAACAACACCTAGCATGTCATGCTAAAGTCTAAGTCACAGTCAATGCAGGCTCCTCTTGCACTTCAAGCAAGAACTTACTACTCCTTTCCAAACACCAAGCAAACTTATTTGCAAAACAACACAGCGAGAACGGGGGTGCAAACTTCTTTATCAATCAAACTAAACAACCTAAGCAAAGCAAACGAAAAATAAGACGCTTCAAGAACAAGACAACTGTGCATGAAACAATAAAAGTGAAGTGTCTAGAAAGACCAGAGCTTTTTATTGATGAAGAAGGGGATGCCTTGGGCATCCCCAGGCTTTGACGCTTGTACTTCTTGGATATTTCTTGGGGTGACACCATGGTTGCATCCCTAAGCTTGAGCTTTTGTCCATTCTTCATCTCATTGCATCATTCTTTCTCTACAACTGATTTTTTTCATTCATACAAAACTTCACACAATCTTCATTAGCAACATTAGCTTATTCAAAAGATATTAGACCACTGGCAAAGCTTTGGAACAGCAAGGCTTTTCACTAAAAACACAAGCTACTGAAGTAACTCTTCAAATAAACTCAATTTACCTGAAGAGGGCTTAAAAAGGAATCAATAATAAGAAAATGCAAATAATGGCAGAAATCTGTCAAAACAGACCAGCAGGTAGAAACGATTTTTTTCGAACATCTTCTGCTGCTCAAATCAAAAAGTGATGAACTAATGAAAGTTAGACAACATACTGGGGGATTTATTAGTAAATATTGAGCTCAATGCGAGTTACAGATCCTCCTCATGATTTTTTTTGGTGGAGGACAAAGATCTGTTTCGGGACAGCAACTCCCCAAATCTTAGTTTCGTCTCATTAGAGGTCATTCTTGGCACAAAAAGAAAACAAAAAGGATAAGGAGAGGTCATTACAGAAATAATAACTTCCAAGACTCAAGGAAACTCTTGGGTTATCTCCCAACAAGTACTTTTCTTTAACGCCTTTAAGTTAGACACATAAAGTTTGAGAACATGCTCTCATAAGAATTATGAATTGAAGTCAAAGAGAGCATCAAGAAGCAAATTCAAAACCCATTTAATTCTAAACCACTTCCTATGCATAGGAATCTTGTAAGGAAATAAATCAAAGAAGACATAGTAACAAGAATGGGAAAACAAAACAAGTGCAACTTCAACATTTTCAACATGAAGAGGGGAAACTTAATATTGTTGAGATACATAAGACCATGTTTACCTCTCTCATAATAACTTTCAGTGGCATCATAAATAAACTCAAAAATATAACTATCACATAAAGCAGGCTTTTCATGATCTACAAACACATAATTTCTATCAAGCTCAAAAATAGTGGGATTAAAACCTTCACGGGTTCTATCCAAAGTAGATATTTCAAAAGAATCCATGGGAACATAACAGTCTTTCTTGGGAAAGCATGGGGGACAATCAAATAATATAAGAGGTAAAGAGTTACTCTCATTAGAAGGTAGGCATGGGTAGATCCATTCTTTCTCCTTTTGTTCATCACTCTCCTCCTCTTTTTAATCTAACGAGCTTCCAGTTTCAACAATTTCTTCTTCCATAGGCTCCTGCAAGGCATTAGTCAGCATCTATTAAAATATTCAAGAATATAGCCATTTGCTTCCTTGTAATTATCAAAGCAGAATTTTAGTATCTCATAAACCTCATGTTCATAAGGTGCACCATCAGTATTTTCAAGCAAACTAGCAAGTTCAAATGCACCCTTGAAAGCAATAAATTCTTCAATTTGTTCCACATCATAAAAGTCATAATTTCCCTTAACATAAGAAGATATGGTAACATTATCATTATACTCACATTGAAAAGGCAGGTGTTTATACCTCCTACAGCAACAAGACTTATCAAAGCAATAAGTAACATTATAAGTAGAGCACACGTATCTAGCAATAGTATTCAACTCATTAATTTGTTCCCATAAGTGTTTACCTTTTTGTGAAAAACGGTGTTCCTTATAATAATACTTTTGTTCTTCCATGAACCCACCTTGCCAATAAGAACTAGTTTCAAAGAAACCATCCATTGATAGAAAGCATGATTAAGCAAGGCAACAGACCAACAACTAGAGTAGGAACTATTTTTTTGTGTTTTTGAATAAGGAAAGCAAACCAAGCTAGACTATTTTTTTGGAAAAAGGCAAACAAAACCAAGCAAAATAAATAAAGCAAACTAAAAACAAAGTAAAGAGAAAGGAAGTGAAGGACTCTCCTAGTGAAGAAGTCCTTGGCCTCCCTGGCAACGGCGCCAGAAAACTTGTTGATAGCGCTTGACGAGGTGGAAGAGGTTGAAGTAGATTCCCCAGTAACGGCACCAGAAAGCTTGATGGCGCCTGGTGTTTGACGTGGAAGCTCTTTGTTGGAAACCCCGAGAGCAAGGTGTGAAGCAGCAAGCAGCAAGTCTTCCCTCAGTAGAGCCCGAGGTTACCGAACCAAAAGGAGGAAGGAAACGTCACACAGGTGTTGCAAACAACGTGGAGACCTGCACAACACAAACTCAAGACTTTGCCCCAACGAATCAGTGAGGTTGTCAAGCTCACCGGTTTGCTGTAACAAAGGATTAAACGTATGGTGTGAAAGGTAATGGTTTGCAGCAAGTAAACAAGTAACAATGGAAGATGTATCAATGGTAAAGATTGGACCGGGGTCCATAGTTCACTAGAGGTGCTCTCCTTAGATAAACAACATGGCATGAAGGGTAAACACATTACAGCGGGGCAATTGACAGGAACTAAGCAAGGCATAACAATGCAATTACTAGCCAGAAAGATCCTATGAAGTTGATTGGGAAATATAAAAATATACATAGACCGTAATCCAACTGCATCTATGACTAGAAGTCCACCTTCAGATTATCATCCGAACCCGCTCCAGTATTAAGTTGCAAGCAACAAACAATTGCTTGAAGCAAAGTGTGTAAGGTAAACAGTCCACATGTTCCATGAACAAGAGACCGTTGTTTTCTCCCTAGTAGCAACAGCACATCTACAACCGAAGAGATTATTGTCACTTCCCTTGGAAACTAGAGGCATGAACCCACTATCGAGCATAAATACTCCCTCTTGGAGTCACTAGCAACTATTTGGCCAAGATAACCACTAGCAACGGAGAGCATGCAAGATCACGAGCAGCACAGACATGATAGAATCATAAACATAGAACCATTAATCAAACCAACATAATAATCTCAATATCCATCGGATCCCCGCAAACACAACATGCATGATTACAAATAGATTAGATCTTGATCATGAACAGAGCTCACAAGATCTATACATGAAAGCACAAAGGAGGAGATACAACCATCTAGCTACTACATGGACCCATAGTCCAAGGTGGAACTACTCACAAATCATACTGAAGAGAAGGCCTCCGGGATGATCTCCCCTCCGGAAGGGTGCCGGGAAGAACTTCAGACCCCCCGATCTAGGGACGATGGTGGCAGCTATAGACGGTTCGTGTATTTCTGATCGGGGTACTCAGAGTTTCTGCATCGGGGGCTTCTTATAGGTGAAGGGGGAGACCGAGGCGGCCGCCAGGGCGGCCAAACCCTAGACAGGCGCGGGCTAGGGCCCACCCGCGCCGGGGTGGGGGGGTCTGGCCCCTTGGGCTCTCCTCTGGACTTCTTGTTCCCCACGGAAAGTTATTGACTTTGTCCTTCGTCCCGTACAATTCCGAGAATATTTCATTACTAACTTTTCTGAAACAAAAAACAACAGAAAATAGGCATCTGACACTGTTGCAACTTGTTAATACATTAGTACTAGAAAACATGTAAAAAGCACCTCAAAGTGTATACAAGTAAATCAAAGTAGATACTAAACAAGCATGGATCATCAAAAATTATAGATACGTTTCCAACGTATCAGCCGCCGCCACCATCGTCCCTAGATCGAGGGGGAGGGGATCTGAAGCTCTTCCCTGCATCCTACCGGAGGGGAGATCATCTCGGAGGCCTTCTCTCCGGTATGATTTGTGAGTAGTTCCACCTTGGACTATGGGTCCATGTAGTAGCTAGATGGTTGTATATCCTCCTTTGTGCTTTCATGTATAGATCTTGTGAGCTCCGTTCATGATCAAGATCTAATCTATTTGTAATCATGCATGTTATGTTTGCAGGGATCCGATAGATATTGGGATTATTATGTTAGTTTGATTAATGGTTCTATCTTTATGATTCTATCGTGTCTGTGTTGCTTGTGATCTTGCATGCTCTCCGTTGCTAGTGGTTATCTTGGCCAAGTAGTTGCTAGTGACTCCAAGAGTATTTATGCTCGATAGTGGGTTCATGCCTCTAGTTTCCAAGGGAAGTGACGGAAATCTCTTCGGTTGTAGATGTGTTGTTGCTACTAGGGAGAAAACAACGGTCTCTTGTTCATGGAACATGTGGATTGTTTACCTTACACACTTTGCTTTAAGCAGTTGTCTGTTGCTTGCAACTTAATACTGGAGGGGGTTCGGATGTTAACCTGAAGGTGGACTTCTAGTCATAGATGCAGTTGGATTACGGTCTATGTATATTGTTGTATTTCCCAATCAACCTCGTAGGATCTTTCTGGTTAGTAATTGCATTGTTATGCCTTGCTCAGTTCCTATCAATTGCCCCGCTGTAATTTGTTTACCCTTCATGCCATGTTGTTTATCTAAGGAGAGCACCTCTAGTGAACTATGGACCCCAGTCCAATCTTTACCATTGATACATCTTCCACTGTTACTTGTTTACTTGCTGCAAACCATTACCTTCCACACCATACGTTTAATCCTTTGTTACAACAAACCGGTGAGCATGACAACCTCACTGATTCGTTGGGACAGAGTCTTGAGTTTGTGTTGTGCAGGTCTCCACGTTGCTTCCAACACCTGTGTGATGTTTCCTTCCTCCTTCTGGTTCGATAACCTCGGTTTCTACTGAGGGAAATCTTGTTGTTGTACTATTCATACCTTGCTCTTGGGGTTTCCAACGAAGCACTCTTCCTCCCTATTGAGTGTAGCATCACTTTGCCTTGAGCATTCCACTTAAACTTGATGTAGACCATCTTGTTATTCTAGAGTGGGAACACCTTTCTTGATTTCTCTTGCTTGCTCTTGCTTGATGAAGATGAAGACTTGCAAATTGCTCCCCCATACTCCATGGGGAAACCTATTTTTGAACATGTCTTCATCACTCCATGATCATGAGGATGGCAAGATTCAAGCATGAGATCTTCTAGAGATTCCGCATCTTGACCTTTCCCTTCTTCATCCCTTCTTGAGGTTGATCCATCCTAATGCAACTCTTTGCACTTGACTTGATCAACCTTCAAGCTCCTTCTTTCTTCATGATTCCAATGGGCATAGAGCCTTGGACATTTCTTCATCTTTCAACTTTGAGACCAACACATGGCCCAAGCGATGCCAATGGACAAACCTATAAGTGAAACTCAATTTACACATTAGGACATGGAGATTGTCATTAATTACCAAAACCATATATGGGGGCATACATGCCCTTTCAACGTCCGACACGACTATTTTTTGCCCATATTGGGAGGCGCGGGATACGTTGATGAATTAGGGAGGGGCGTTGGCTCCTAGCCGTGTCCCCCATAAAAAAATCAACAAGTTTTACAAGTTTGTTTATTAAGTCAAACAAGTAATTCAATGTAGCAAATAAATAATTCAATATACAAATTTATTACAAGTTCATTAAATTAAACAAACAATTCAACAAGTTCAATATAGCAACAAAGACAAACAAATACACAAACTAGTTGGATCCTTTGAGCCTCCACAAATACTCTATCACATCATCTTGCGGTTAACTATGAGTATTTGTGTCTCGAACTTCTTGTCTCCCAGCAAGAAAAGAAGCAAACGCATGTGGCACTTGGTGATCAACATCTGCAAAAGGACCTTGGAAATAATATGGTTCAGTATCAAACACTGAATTCTCCTGCTCGCTCTCAATAATCATGTTGTGCAAGGTCACACAAGCAGTCATGACCTCCCACCTATGATCTTTTGACTAGGTAAGGTCAGGGTACCCGACAATAGCAAATCGAGCTTGTACCATAGCGAATGCCCTCTCTACATCCTTCTTGCAAGCCTCCTGCTATGTGGAAAACTAAGCTTTCTTTCCTCCAGGCACAGGATTTGAGTTTGTCTTCATAAATGTTGACCATCTTGGATAGATGCCATCTGCCAAGTAGTAGCCCTTGTCATACTGGTGGCCATTGATCTCGAACTACATTGAAGGAGCTCTTTCTTCAACAAGCCTGACAAACACATTTGAACACTACAACATGTTGATGTCATTGTGTGATACGACCATACCGAAGAAACCATGCCAAATCCATAGACCTTCATCAGCCACAACCTCAACCACCACACTACATGATCCTTTGTGACCTTTGTACATGCCCTGGTGCGCGAATGGGCATTTCTTCCATGCACAGTGCATACAGTCAATGCTTCCAAGCATTCCTGGAAAACCCCTTGATGCTTCCTGTTTCAGGATCCGAGTTGTGTCTTCTGCATTGGGTGTTCTGAGGTAATTCGTTCCATATAGGCGTACACTGCCATAATTGTCCTGCAAAACCTATACATGTAGTCGATGGCTGTGGACTCGACCATGCAGAGGTAGTTGTCTTGTATGTCTCCAGGAATTCCATATGTAAGAATCTAGAGAGCAACCGTGTATTTTTGGATTATGGAGAAACCAAACGTGCTGACGACGTCTCTCTTTAATTTGAAGTAGTCGTCGAACTCTCTTAATTACTCGACAATCTTCAGGAAAAGATTCTGTCTTATTCTGAAATGCCGCCGAAATGTGACATCACCATGCAATGGGTCGTTGACGAAGTAGTCGGCGTAGAGCATGCAGTAGCCTTCCATCTGCTGCCTCGCTTGCTCTTGCACCACCCAGGCTTCTAATCCCCACCAGTCGGTTTCTCCTCGGCATCGGCCATCATGCCTAGGAGGCAAGTGACGATCATAAGATGATTGTCGTGATCGATGGTGTCTCAGGCGCCAGCAGCAACGTTGACATCGTCTTCCATCAGAGTGGACAACATCTCTTTCTCGCCCGAATCCATGCCTTTGGCAAACCACCAAACACCTAGTGGACAGGGCGGTTGTGTGACGGGCTTGGAGCTACCAGAAGGCGGAACGACAATGACGACGCGGGCAAGGAGGCGGCTCGAGAGGACATGGGGAGTATTTCCTGCAGTTGCGCAGGTGGTTCTAGCGGATTGAACGACCGACGACCGCATGGGGTGGTAGCAACGACAAGCTACAGGGGTGGTGGTCATGGGAGGGGGAGGAAATGCAGGATGGGCGAGTTTGTGGGTGCGTGTCGCCAACAGGGCTGACCCACGTCGTTTTTAGCTTCATCCGGTGACCTCTCCTCCCTCCTGGTGGGTTGGGTCCGACTTGGAGGCGTCAGATAACAAAACTGGCCGCGTCGACACAAAAAAAAGAATTGGAGGAGACGTCTAGACATGATTTTGAGCGTTGGCACCCCTATAGCCCTTTAGAGAGGGGCTTTAGGGACCCGAGTGAAGATACTCTGACGCGATAACTTGACAAGTCATGATGGTTTCCCATTTGTTTTTGCGTTCAAGAATGGCAAACAATTCCCTAGAAAAAAATACCCCTCACCATATTTGTGCTTTTGTTATTTCGTTGATATTTCAGTTTTTGAAATCTGTCTGTGGTATTATTACTCTTATCTTCAAAACTAGGTATGTTGTTCTGAATGTTCTGATCATTCCTGAAATTTCTACATTTCTCTCGGATCTGTATGCCTAATATACTGCGTCCTTCCCTTTGTCAAATAGCAAGAGGTAATAGTGGAGGGGGATGCCATGCGCCCCTCAAAATGGGGATAAATATAAACACAAATCATACTACTCCATAAAATTCAATGATTTAAGTATATATAAATAGAATACACACAAGAACATGCCAAATATCTTCACAAGAAAAACTCCTAGTAGAGGTACAAGCATCAACCACCCACGCCGGGGAGCTGGCTACAAAAGCACACTCTGTTTCAGGTTTTCAGCCCATGCATGAGCTGAATTGCTGAAACCAACTGAAATGACTCAAACTACACGCGCAACAACCGTTGCTGCTACCTTTGTGAAAATGTACTGACCCACACTAGAGACGGCGTTGGACCGACCCTGACGACCTACAGGTTTCATAACATTGGTCCACGGCCAGCAGATACCGAGACAGAACACTGATGGTGTGGAAACCACGTACGGGACAAATTCAAGCATCTGCAATTTGCACCTCAAGCAACTCAAAAGACACTCGGCGATAGATGAACTCAGAAGCACTTCATGTGGACGATGGATGGGCCAGTTTCGTCGTACTCCGCCTTGGAGATCCACATCTGCGACACAAACACCATTAGTCTCGCAAAGGCAACAGTAAGTAACAAATCATGATCTAGTACTAGGAAAAAAGAAATAGTTTTTACCTGCTGGAAGGTGCTGAGAGAGGCGAGGATGGAGCCACCGATCCAGACACTGTACTTCCTCTCCGGCGGGGCGACCACCTTGATCTTCATGCTGCTGGGGGCGAGGGCGGTGATCTCCTTGCTCATACGGTCGGCGATCCCGGGGAACATGGTCGACCCGCCACTGAGCACGACGTTCCCGTACAGATCCTTCCTGATATCGACGTCGCACTTCATGATGGAGTTGTATGTGGCCTCGTGGATGCCGGCGATTTCCATCCCGATCATGGAGGGCTGGAAGAGCACCTCGGGGCACCTGAACCTCTCGGCCCCGATGGTGATGACCTGGCCGTCGGGCAGCTCGTAGTTCTTCTCGACGGAGGAGCTGGTCCTGGCCGTCTCCAGCTCCTGCTCGTAGTCGAGCGCCACGTAGGCGAGCTTCTCCTTGATGTCCCTGACGATTTCCCGCTCGGCGGTGGTGGTGAAGGAGTACCCGCGCTCCGTCATGATCTTCATGAGGCTGTCGGTGAGGTCGCGGCCCGCGAGGTCGAGCCGGATGATGGCGTGGGGCAGCGTGAAGCCTTCGTAGATGGGCACGGTGTGGCTGACGCCGTCGCCGGAGTCCATGACGATGCCGGTGGTCCTGCCGCTGGCGTAGAGGGAGAGCACGGCCTGGATGGAGACGTACATGGCCGGACAGCTGAAGGTCTCGAACATGATCTGGGTCATCTTCTCCCGGTTGGCCTTGGGGTTCATGGGCGCCTCCGTGAGCAGCACCGGGTGCTCCTCGGGCGCCACCCGCAGCTCGTTGTAGAAGGTGTGGTGCCAGATCTTCTCCATGTCGTCCCAGTTGCCCACGATGCCGTGCTCGATCGGGTATTTCAGGGTCAGGATGCCTCGCTTCGACTGCGCCTCGTCCCCCACGTACGCGTCCTTCTGCCCCATCCCCACCATGACCCCCGTGTGCCGCGGCCTGCCCACGATGCTCGGGAACACGGCCCTCGGCGCATCGTCGCCGGCGAAACCCGCCTGCGCAGTTTGGCATTCCACGAAAGGATGTATAGTCAGCTCGCTGAAATGTAACAACAGGGAGCAGAGTGGAAGACGGAGTCTGTACACGCTAGCTAGCTAGCTAACTGAATTAAGGGTTGACATGGTGACAAGGATAACCAACCTTGACCATTCCCGTGCCATTGTCACACACGATAGGCTGGACATCCTCTTCCGCCATTTCTCAAAGTTTTTTTCTGCAAAAGGAGTTTTTATTTTCTTCAGATAATTGATTTTCGAGTTCAGCGGGCGTGACTGCTTCAGGGTCACATGTGTTCTTGAACATCACAAAACTAGCTCGTGCACCCCCAAACAAAACGCAACAGAATAACTAAATAGCAAGCAGCACGACAAGAACTTGCAACTGATCGCAGCAGCAGCAGGCACCATACCGATCATCTGATAACCCCCAAGGAATATACCCCAAAACCACCGGAAAAATCATGGCCCGGCGATCTATCGGAAGTTAATTCGGAATCAACTCACATAACCGTTCGTTCTACGGATCAAATCGAAGCAGGGGGGAGATGAGAGGAAAGCACACATACCTTGGTCCTTGGGGTGGATTGGGGATTTCTCTCCCGATCGGGTCGTCGCCTGCTGCTTCCGCTGGCGGGAGTGACGCGAGCGTGAGAGCGAGACAAAAGGGAGGAGACGGAGCGAAACAAAAGGTGGAGCCGCTTTATATGCCTGCACACCAGCAGTGCAGGCCCGGCTGCTCTGCTGTGTTCCGCTTGGACTCGGCTGCACTGACCGCGTGTCTGGGTTTTGGGCCGCGCTTGACGCCACCATCCATGTCACGGCACGGCACGGCACGGCAAGACACGAGCGTCGGAGCGTGGAACGGCGACCGGGTCGACAGAGGTTATTTGATTTGTCCTGCGGCCCGGCCCGGTGGGCAGGGTCAATGGGAACCACGCGCGGTAGTGTACGTGAAATGGTATCTGCTGCATACAATTCGGGCGGCTGCAGCCAGCGCGGAACTTTCGGTCATCGGTGCCTAGCTACCGGCACGTCCACGTCGGCCCGACGTGGGGCACACCGGTGCTGTTGGACTAGCGTGCGGTGGAGACTAACCTAATACAAGCTTTTTTAAATCAAGAAAGAGTAAAATACATCGAAAGTCATGGGACTTTGTCATCATCATCATATAATAATTCGAATTCATCCTTCTACTTACGAAACTACGTATTGGCTTGACGTGGCGATGCGGGACCCAACTTTCTATGTCTGGGACTTTCCCACCGCGTGTGTTATTCAAAAAAAAAAAGACACATTCATTTCAGTGGTCCTCTATGACTTCTCCCTCTCTTTGCCCTGTATCCGTCCTCTATTATTGTTTTGAGACGAAGAAGAGGGAGAGGAAGCAACGCACACTCAGAACGGCGATCGTCGGCGAGAGAAGGTCGACGACATCCTTGCTCATCATGCATGCATCCTTGCTCCGCCTTCGAACTACTGAAAAGCCGACGAAATCACCTCAAATCACATTTTTCATGTATTTGTTGCCATATTCGTCGCAAAAGGGCAGCTGGTTAGTACCTCTGTTGAAATAATTCACATGGTTTTGGTAGGGGTTTGGGTAGCTGGGGTCATTGAAGATAAACTTTTGGTGTTGTAATTTGGACCGCCAGTTAGCAGGTTGTAGGGTTTAGGCTTGCACATGGTTTAGTTTTGTCAAATGGTTGGTTATTGTTTATGTTGACAAAATATTCAAGTTCTGGTACTGCACATCATGTTTGAGTTGTTTCAGCTGAATTTCATGTATATATGATGCAATGCAGGCTCAATGAGTGATTAATTTTTAGTTTCCATTAACCACGATGACATGGTTATACCACGCGGATACACGACCTCATCATACTTGGTCCATGTTGGAGATATGCCATAGAGGCAATAATAAATGTAGTTATTATTATATCTTTGTGTTTATGATAAATGTTTATATTCATGCTATAATAGTATTAACAAGGAAACATTAATACTTGTGTGATTTGTAAACCTAATTTGAAGTCCCTAGTAAAGCCTCTATATAATACTAGCTTGTTGGTTAACAGATGATTGTGGTTTCCCTATCATGAACATTGAGATGTTACTAACAACAAGATCATATCGTTAGGAGAATGATATGATGGACATACTCCTATAGATAAGCGTAGCATAAAGATCAAGTCATTTCAATAGTTCAATTGCTATATGCTTTCTGATACATAGTAACCTAATTCCTTCGACCATGAGATCATGCATATCACCTTTACCGGATGGATGCTTTGATGACATCAAACACCACACCGTAACTGGGTGGCTATAAAGGTGGCATTGAGTGTTCGGAAAGTATTGGTTGAAACACATGGATCAAGAGTGGGATTTTTCCATCCATATGACGGATAGATATACTCTGGGCCCTCTCGGTGAAATGTCATCCAATTAGCTTGCAAGCATGTGACTGGCTCACAAGGGATCACATATCACGGGAACGAGAAAAGAGTACTTATCGGTAACGAGGTTGAACTAGGTATGCAGAGATACCGACGATCATAACCTCGGATAAGTAAAGTATCATGAGACAAAGGGAAATTGGTATCGTATGTAAGTGGTTCATTCGATCGCAAAGTAATCGTAGAAATATGTGGGAGCCATATGAATTTCTAGATTCCTCTATTGGTTATTGTTCGGAGAAGTGTCTCGATCATGTCCGCATAATTCACGAACCGTAGGGAGACACACTTAAGGATTCGACGTTGTTTGAGTAGTTATGGTATGATGAGAAAGAGACCGAATGTTGTTCGGAGTATCGGATGGGATCTGGGATATCACGAGGAGATCCGGAATGGTCCGGAGAATAAGATTCATATAAGGAAAGTCTCGTTTCGGAGTTCGGGAATGATTCTAGTGTTTTCATCGGGAATGTTCTAGAAGGTTCCGGAATGTTCGGCACTCCGGAGGGGAAGGGGTACATGAATGTGTCATTGCAAGTTGGAATGATTGCATCATGTACTAAGTGTCTTCGCTGTCCAAAATAAAGGGTTTATTCAAATCCTAAATTGAAAAGTCAAACGGCTAGTTTGAAAGTCAAACGGCAAGTTTTGGAAAGAGGAGGAGGAGTGGGAAACCGAGTTGGGGAGGGAATCCCTCCTCCAACCGGCGGCGCACCACCCAAGCCGAGTTGGGGAGGGACTCCCCTCCCTCCCCTTGGACGGCCGGCCCCTCCACCTATATAAGGAGGGGCAGGGCTCCCTCCTAGCACACACAAGTTCCCTACCCCAAACCCTAGCTTGGCGCCACCACCTCCTGCAGCTGCCGCCGCCTCCTAGGGTTGCCCTAGCCGCCGACTTGGGCTGCCCCTTGCCCTAGCCGCCGGCTCTAGCACCTCCTCCTTGGTGTGTCTAAACCCTAGATCGCCGAGGAGCTCTCTCATACTCCACCATACTCGCTCCGGCTTAAGCCGAAGCCCTGCGAGATCTCCCCTCTACTTCCGGTACCACGCCGTTGTGCTGCCGGAATCGCGAGGAGAGTGCTACAACCTCCGCTGCCTTCTGGAACAAGGGAGAGGAAGGTCTTCGTCGAGTACCGAACGTGTGACCGACTGCGGGAGCGCTGCCGGAACGCAGCGCCGGAAGGATCGTCTACGCGATCTTGAGATCGGGAAGAGTACGACTACATCACCCACGAGAATCCGCTCTCGTTAAACACTTTGGAATCTTCGAGGGTGAGTTATTCCATCGACTCGTTGCTACAATCTAGTAGATATATCTTGGCTTGTTTGTTTGTATGCGGTAGAACTTTTTTGTTTTCCATGCTACGAAACCCTACAGTGGTATCAAAGCCGTGTCTATATGTAGATCTGTTGCACGAGTAGAACACAATGGTCATTGTGGGCGTTGATGCTTTTATTGTCGATTGCTTCTTGTGTACTTTGCATCTTGCGGTATGTTGGGATGAAGCGGCCCGGGCTAACCATACATGACATCGTTCATGAGACTTGCTCCACGCTTGACATGCAACTTGTATTGCATAAGTGGCTTTGCGGGTGCCTGTTTCTCCTAGCATAGTTAAGATCCAATTTACAACGGGTGATTAACAATACTAGTATCAATGTTGTGGTTCTTGTTCGTAAGTTAGAACGACACTTATTGAAAGCCCCAAACCACGTAAAATATGCAAAGAAAGTAGAGGCGTCTAACTTTGTTTTGCAGGGGTGTGCTGTGATGTGATATGGCCATGATTGTGATTATATTTGATGTATGCAATGTTCCTTATTGTAAGTTGGCAACCGGCAGGAGCCATATGGTTGTCTTTAATTTATGTTAAGACCCGCGTGTCTATTCAAAGTAGTTGTAATAGTTGAAGCCGGTGGACGACAACCATGGAGAAGCGTCATTGACCTTGATGCAATGCCGGTGATGATGGAGATCATGTTCGTGCTTGAAGATGGAGATCGGAAGCACAAAGAAGAAAGGCCATATCATATCACATATTATGAATTGCATGTGATGTTAATCCTTTATGCATCTTGTATTGCTTAGTAGACGACGGTAGCATTACAAGATGATCCCTCATGCACATGAATTTCAAGTCATAAAGTGTTCACCCTCAGTTAGCACCGTTGCTAAAGCTTGTTGTTTTGAAGCACCACGTGATGATCGGGTGTGTTAGATTCCGCAAGTGTATACAACGTGAGCAAGCCAGATTTGCTCATGCGGAAACTAAGGTTTGATCTTGACGAGCCTAGCATGTACAGACATGGTTTCGGAACACGGATCACCGAAAGGTAAAGCATGAATCATATAGTAGATATGATGAACATGTCGATTGTTCGCCATTGAAACTATATCAACTCTCGTGATGATCGGTGTTGATGTGGTGGATTTGGTTCGTGTAATCACTAAAACAATGTGAGGGATATTGTTTTGAGTGGGAGTTCACCTAGATTAATTTTATTATTAATTTGAACTCAATTTGTCATAAACTTAGTCTAAACTATTGCAAATATGTTGTAGATCAATGGTAGCCCCTACCATCAATTTGAATGCGTTCCTAGAGAAAGAAAAGTTGAAAAACAATGGAAGCAACTTCGCGGATTGGTTCCGCAATTTGAGGATTGTCCTCACAGCTGGTAATTTGACCTATGTGCTGGATGCACCGCTGGGTGACCCACCTGCAGCTGATGCTCCCGACGAAGTAAAGAACGTTTACCTCACTCAGAAGACTCAGTACTCCACAGTTCAGTGTGCTATATTGTATGGTTTAGAATCAGAGCTTCAGAAAAGGTTTGAGAATTCAGACCCATATGATATTGTCGAGAATCTCAAATTGATCTTTGAGACTCATGCGGCAATTGAAAGCTATGAGGCTTCTGAAAAGTTCTTTAACTGCAAGATGGAAGAGGGCAGCTCCGTCAGTGAGCATGTGCTTAAGATGTCTGGGCACGCAAACAAACTTCAAAGCTTGGGTATTGTGATTCCTAATGCTTTGGGGATTTACCGTGTCCTCCAATCACTACCACCAAGTTACAAGAACTTTGTGATGAACTACAACATGCAGAACATGAACAAGACGTTGCCAGAACTCTTTGCCATGTTGAAATCTGCAGAAGTGGAGATCAAGAAAGAGCACCAAGTGTTGTTGGTCAATAAGACCACCAAATTCAAGAAAGGCAAGTCTAAGCAGAAGGGACACTTCAAGAAGGGTGGTAAGAAAGTTACCGCGCCGACGAAGAAGACCAAGGCTGGACCTAAGCCTGATACTGAGTGCTTTTACTGCAAGGGAGAAGGTCACTGGAAGCGGAATTGCCCAAAGTACTTGGCGGATTTGAAGAACGGCAACATCAATGTGGCATCCCGCAAAACCACTACTAGAAAATCGCGTTGAATTTGTGCATTGCATCATCATGACCGCATGCTCATGTCGTCATGCCACATTGCATTTGAGCATCGTCATCATCTTGTATTTGCTTGCATAAAACTATTTTCGGAAAACCTAATTTGTTTTCTAAACGCCCCGTCTTTATTCAAACGCAAAACCCGGGTCTCCGGATTATTTTATTTTGTCTGCTATCGGTTTGCAAAAGGCCTGTTTGAAGTAAATAAAATAGTTAATTATTTTAGTGGGGCAGTCGAACGGGCCGATTCGACCCAGTCGACCACCCCCGGTATTAAAACGGTCCACCTAAACCAGACGCCCTAATTCCTATTCCTACCTAGTCCTAACCTACCCACCAACCGGTGCCCTCCACCTCACCGTCCCTCCACCTCATCCTCAGCTTCGCCACCTCATCAATCAGCCACCCAGAAATCTTTTCTTATCTAGTCCTAGTCTACCCCAAACCCTCCACATCACCCCAACCAATAGCCGGTCGCCACCTCATCCTCCCTCTCCCCCCAACCACTCCCACGCTGCCACCTCACCCCAACCCTCCCTCTCTCTCAGCCCCCACTCCCTCCCAAACCGACCCACACACTCCCACCTCTCCCCCCTATCCGCGGGACCCGCCCTGGCCCCACCTACCGACCCCGCCCCTCTCCCTGTTTCTCTTCTCCCTTCTTCTCTCTCCCCCAACCTCCCCGCGTCCTCCTCCCCTACCCCGAGCCACCGCCGCACCTCCCCTCTGGCCACACCACCGCCTCGGCCTCCCTCTACCACCGCCCATCGCCGCCGGCGCGCGACCCCACACCTCCCCTTCCTCACCCCGTTCTGCGCCGGCCTCCCCCGACGCCACCGCCCCTCGAGCTCCTCTCACCGCCTCCCTGCAACCTCCGCCACCGGCTCGCGCCCCCACCCCTTCCCCTCCTCTCCGGCGCCCCGCCACCGTCACCGGCGAGCCCCTCCGCGCGCGCCATGCCTCCTCCCTTCCTTCCCCGCGTCCTCGCATCCTCCTCCCCGCCCCCGCCGGCTCCGCCTCGCCTCGCCACCGACCCCGAGCCGCGTCGCCCCGGCGCTCCTCCTGCCTCCGCCGCTCCCGCCTCCGCCCCGCCAGGCTCGCCGACCCCTCCTCCACCGTGGCCCCGTTCTCCCCTTCCTCTCCGGCGCCGCGCGGCCCTCCTCCCGCCCTCTGCTCTTCGCCCCGAGCCGCCTCTGCTCCTCCTTCTCCTCCGGCCGCCCGCACCAGGTCCGCGCCCTGCCGCCGGCGCCTACCTCTGCAGGTCGCCGCTGGAGCCGAGCACCCCACGCCCGCGATCCCTCCTCTTCGCCTCTGCGGCTCCCTCGTTGACCCGCCGCCTGTGCCCTGTCTCGCCGAAGCCGGCCGTCCTGCGCCGTCGCCATGCGTGGCCGCGAGACCTCCTCCGCCGCGCGTTCGAGGTGCCGTGCCCCTGTGTTCTTTGGTGTGGTTTTTACCCAGTTGCTGTTGCACGGCGTCTGCGCACATGTGTGTTCGAGTGGTGTGGGCACTCTAGAACCAAATATGGTTGGTTGATCCTCTCCCCAAGTTGTGCCGACCAGACCACCCCTTAACAAGAACGGCCACGTGTACAAGTGACCGCCAAGATCGACACCGAACCCAAGTGGCGCCCTATTCCAAGATATTCGTCATGTATTCCAAGTCCTTCAATGCGGTGCATGAAGTACTTCCTCGCGGACCAACAAGACCTACCTCACGGGACTGAACCTCTCGGAACTCCATGATCTCCTACCCGGATGTCCCCGATGACTTCGACACGGAGCACTGAGGATGCCTACATGGGACGCCAAGACACCCGTCGAACCCCGAAGACCGCACCCCGTGGACCGACATGATCCTCTTCACGGATACGACAAGTACTCCCTCGAGGACGCCGAGTACTTCACCCCGGACACCGAGACCCTGGACGACAAGTTCTCCTTCCCGGACGCCGAGCTCGCCGAGAACCCGAATGCGACAAGATCTGCCCCGTTGTTCGAGAATGTTCCCGTCGAGACCGACCCCGTCGAACCCTGAACCCTGAGACCGACCCCGAACCCCGGAACCCAAGATCGTCGAACCCTAATGTGATTCCCTTCCCGAGCCCTATTTTATAAAATGAAATATAAAATGTCGCATATTAATTGATCATGCATGCATACTTGTCTGTGATTTGGGGGCCTTATGCCGTTTCACCTCATAATTAAATAGGGGGCCCATATGCGGGCAAATCTAGTCTTATATCGGCCTCATTTAAATTTGTGTAGTGAACCGGTAACTTGTTTTGTCTTGCTAATGCAACATTTAATTTGCGGGGTAGATAAACAACTTGAACCGTTTAATTAAATGCCGGGACCTCGGATCCGCTTAATATGACCTAATCGCATCGCGCATTTGCCATGTCATACATCATACATGCATCATGCCCGATCTTTTGCCGTAGTATTAAATAGTGCATCCGGTGTTTCTTTTAGTGCTTTGCTTCTTCGCGGATACGACCGTTGAGTTGATGCGAGTGTCGACCCGATCTTCGAATGAACATTCGGCAATGTTTTCAGGCGAGCATCTCCCCCTTTCTACCTATCTTATTTTATAGTATTTATTCCCCTCCTGTTGATCTATTGCTATCTGTGTTGCGATGCTCTAGTTTTCGTACCCGTGATATTCCTTGCAGCCTTATATTGCCTTGGACACCTCCTATTACCTGTTGTTTGGTAGATAGTTGGCCCCGCGCGCCGTAGTCGCTCGCTCAAGCGCTTTTGCGTGTCGTCAAGTACCACAGTTGTTGGAGTATTGCCGCAAGTTTATTGTTGGAGATGATCATGGCTTTAATTATTGTTCATTTTAATTATTGTTTAACAACTAAAATTGAAGTAGGTAAGCAGAGGCACCGGTGGGTGATAGATAATATCTGGTTTCCGACCGCCCACTTGTGTCCCGTAGGACCCCGAGTTCTTGACACCTGTTCCGAGATCGAGCGCGCTAACCACATGTGGGGAGATATGGGCTCCCCATTGATTAGTACCTGATTTCAAAGTATTGTACTGGGGGACACAACTAGTTTGAGGTTTTATTTACTATCCTGTACCTATGCCATGCTTTACTGCTTTATTTACGATTGTGTGAGGAGCACACTGTATTGTTTTGGAAGCGGAGTGTTTTCGCGGTATCGACAGTCCCAGTTTTGGGATTTGCTGTCGTTTACAGCCACTGACGCAAACCGTAAGTCCGTCTCGGAGACCGGCCGACTTTGTTGCGGGTGTACTTAGTGGGGTGGCCCCCCGTGCTTGCTTTGGGTCTGGGAACGTCGTGACTTAGGCCCCGCCGACATACCGATGGGTGTATGTTAACTGATCTGGCAAAAAGGGTCGAAGTGCTTGTGGATACTTTGGTGCACCCCTGCAGGGTTTAATCTTTTCGAGAAGCCGTGTCCGCGGTTATGGACGACTTGGAGCACAGGTCTCGATCATAGACAACTATAACTAAAGTTTACTATTATACATTGACCTGTATCCGATATGACTAGTAATCAGCTTCACTACAACGGAATGGCTAAATAAAAGTACCAACAACTGCTGGGTTTTTTTGGGTTATCTCATGCTATTTGTACCTGACTAGTAAGTGTTGTAACTATCACGGAATGGTTAACTAAAAATGCCCACCGCTTATTTTATCAGGATGATTATCTATACCTGACTAGTAATTACTGCAACGATAACTGAATAAATAAAACTGCCAACTGTGTGAGTTCCTCGGTTGACTCTCTCGGTTGGTATCGAGGGCAAATACCAGGATGGGTTTGTTTGGTGTTAGTATCAGGTTGGTTCCGAATAGGTCTTTCTTACCCCTCTCTGATAGCCGTCAGTTGTATCGAGTCTCTATAGGTTGTTTAGTGCATGCTGCCGCTGCCGCTCAGTCCACCATACCTATGTAGGCGAGGACCGCCGAATTCTAGCCTCGCCGTGTACTGGCCTCAGTACTGACGCTCCTCTTTTTCCTTTGCCCTTTGTCGGCACCCCTTTTTGTTTAAGCAGGTTTTGAGATCGACGCCGTTAGCAGGGTTACCCTTACGGCTTGGCCTGGGCAGGGTTATGGACGCCATTGGTTATTCTTCAGGGCTCTTAGCTCAATTTGCATCTTGTCCGTAGCTGGACGCGCTATCGTTTTCAAGGTGATTTGGATCTTTGTATTGTATATCTGTATTCTTGACTCTTTGAGTTGCTGTTGTATATATCTGTTCTGTGGGTCCCATCAAGGACTGTTGTGTAATGTTATTACTTCGTTTTCCACCCGCACGAAAGTTCCTGGTGGGCACCTTTGAATCGTTTCTATGCGGGTTTGGAGGGTTTCGCTAAAACTTGCATATGGCCGATTCTGAGGGTGTTACAATCAAGAAGAAAGGTATATCTGATATACATGTTATTGATGTGTATCTCACTAGTACTCGTAGTAGTGCCTGGGTATTTGATACTGGTTCGGTTGCTCATATTTGTAACTCGAAACAGGTGCTGCAGAATAAACGGAAGCTAGCAAAGAACGAGGTGACGATGCGCGTGGGAAATGGATCAAAGGTTGATGTGATCGCGGTCGGCACGCTACCCCTTCATCTACCATCGGGATTAGTTTTATACTTAAATAATTGTTATTTGTGTCTGCGTTGAGCATGAACATTATATCGGGATCTTGTTTATTGCGATACGGTTACTTGTTTAAGTCCGATAATAATGGTTGTTCGATTTATATGAGTAATATGTTTTATGCACATGCACCTTTGATAGATGGTCTATTCTTATTGAATCTCGATAGTGGAAATACACATATCAACAACATTGAGGCTAAACGTTTGAAATCAAGCGATAATTCGACCTATATGTGGCACTGTCGTCTTGGTCACATTGGAGTGAAACGTATGAAGAAACTCCATTCCGATGGACTTCTTGAATCACTTGATTTCGAATCACTTGATAGATGCGAAGCATGTCTGATGGGTAAAATGACTAAGACTCCATTTTCTGGTATGATGGAGCGAGCTACGGACTTATTGGAAATCATACATACCGATGTATCTGGTCCAATGAATGTAGCATCGCGCGGTGGTTATCGTTATGTTCTTACCTTCACGGATGACTTGAGTAGATATGGGTATATCTATTTCATGAAACATAAGTCCGAAACTTTCGAGAAGTTTAAGGAATTTTAAAGTGAGGTAGAGAATCAACGTAACAAGAAGATTAAATTTCTACATAATGATCGTGGAGGTGAATATCTAAGTTACGAGTTTGGCGAGCATTTGAAGAAATGCGGAATACTTTCACGGTTGTCACCACCGGGAACACCACAGCGTAATGGTGTGTCCGAACGTCGTAATCGAACTCTCTTAGATATGGTTCGTTCTATGATGTCACTTACAGATTTACCGCTATCATTTTGGGGTTATGCATTAGAAACAACCGCATTCACTTTAAATAGGGCACCGTCTAAATCCGTTGAAACGACACCGTATGAACTATGGTTTGGGAAGAAACCTAGATTGTCGTTCCTTAAAGTTTGGGGTTGCGAAGCCTATGTAAAGAAGTTACAGCCGGACAAGCTTGAACCCAAAGCGGAAAAATGCGTCTTCATAGGATACCCAAAGGAAACTATTGGGTATACCTTCTATCATAGATCCGAAGGCAAAATCTTCGTTGCCAAGAATGGATCCTTTCTAGAGAAGGAATTTCTCTCGAAAGAAGTGACTGGAAGGAAAGTAGAACTCGACGAGGTTGTCGAGCCTTCTCTCGAAATTGCGAGTAGCGCAACACCGGAAGAAGTTCCTGTGGTGCCTGCACCAACAAGAGAGGAAGCTAATGATGATGATCATGAGACTTCGGTTGAAGTTGCTACAGAGCCTCGGAGGTCAACGAGAACTCGTACCACTCCAGATTGGTATGATCCCGTTATGAGTGTCATGTTGGTGGATAACACCGATAACCCTGAGACATATGAGGAAGCGATGATGAGCCCAGATTCCAATAAATGGCAAGAAGCCATGAAATCCGAGATTGGATCCATGTACGAAAACTATTGGAATTATGCCCTAGAGGCAATAATAAAGATGTTATTATTATAATTCATGTTCATGATAAAGTTTATATTCCATGCTAGAATTGTATTAAGCGGAAACTTTAATACTTGTGTGGTTTGTGAACAACACCGTGTCCCTAGTACGCCTCTATGGACTAGCTCATTGATCAATGATGGTTAAGGTTTCCTAACCATAGACATGAGTTGTCAATTGATAATGAGATCATATCATTGGAGAATGATATGATGGACAGACCCAAACTAAGCAAAGCAATTAGATCGTTTCATCGTGTTAATCTTTGCGAAGCTTTTCCTATGTCAAATATTGTATTCCTTAGACCATGAGATAACACAACTCCCTGGTATCGGAAGAAAGCTTTGAGGTCATCAAACGTCATCCTATGAGAGGGTGATCATAAAGGTGTCTCTCAGGTGATCGGAAAGTATCTGTTGGGTTGTATGTATCGAGATGGGATTTTCCCCTCCCAAGTAGGAGAGATATACTTCGGGCCCACTCGGTAATCGATATCAACACTGCTTGCAAGCATGTGGTTAAGGAGTTAATCACAAAGTGATATCGTATTACGGAACGAGTAAAGTACTTGCTGTGAATGAGATTGAACTAGGTATGACGGTACCGACGATCGAATCTCGGGCAAGTAAAATATCGCGAGACGAAGGGAATATATATATATGGGATTGTTTGAATCCTGGCATCGTGGTTCATCCGATATGATCATCGATGAATGTGTGGGAGTCAATATGGGTGCCCAGACCCCGCTGTTGATTATTGATAGAAGATCATGTCTGCATATTCTCGAACCCGCAGGGTCACACACTTAACGTGTATTGACGCTAGGATAGATTGGATAATTGGTTTATGAATTTTTGTTTGGAGTCTCGGATGGGATCCGGGACATCACGAGAGGTTCCGGAATGGTCCGGAGAATAAGATTCATATAAGGCAGTGCAGTTTTTGGAGTTCGGAATTGTTCCGGGTTAATCGGTATTGTACCGAAAGCTTCTAGAACCTTCCAGAAGGGGACCAACGTGGCCCCACCTTCCGGGAGGGGGCATGGGCCTATGAGGGAGTGTCCTGGCCGCATTGGGCCAGGGGCACAAGGCCCCATAGGGCCCAGCCGATCCTAGAGAGTTTAAATCGTTTAAACTAGAGATAGGGTTTCTAGAAGAGGGGAGAGTCCATGCCCCCCACTCCTTATCCTTTGGGCTTGGGGAGGGGCTAGGGCTGCGCCCCCTCTATATAAAGAGGGGTGGGGGCGCACCAAACCCCTACACCTCTCCTCCAAACCCTAGCCGCCTTGCTAGCTTTCCTCTCTCCCTCCCGACTGTTTGTAGGCGAAACCCTGCTGCAGAAATTCTCCATCATATACACCACGCCGTCGTGTTGTAGATCCAATCTATCTCTCCACCATACTTGCTGGTCCGAGGAAGGAGGAGACGTCGAGGTGCTGCACGTGTGCATCTCACGGAGGCACCGCCACTTGTGGTGCTACATCGGATCGGATCGCGAGGAGGAGAAGCGAGTACGACTACATCACCCACGTTCCGACGAACGTTCCGCTGTGCGAATCTTCAAGGGTATGAAGATCTAATCCAATCTCTCTCGTTGATTGCATCTCCTAGATTAGATCTTGTCTTTCTCTCTGTTCGCTCCGTAGAAAATTTTGATTTACTATGCCGCGAAACCCTTCAGTGGTATCAGAGCTAGATCTATGCGTAGATGTGTTTCACGAGTAGAACGCAACATGGTTATTGCGGGCGTTGATGTTTTCTGTTGCAAGCCTCTTGTTTGTGTTCTTCTTATGACGCGGGATAGTGAGATTGAAGCGGTCCAGGCCAACCTTACGCGACGTCGTTCGCGAGACCGGATCCGCACTTGACGTGTGGCTTGTTCCACACATGCGGCTGGTGGATGTCAGTTTCTCTCACTATAGTTGTCATGGGATTAACACCGGAGTTTGGCAACCATAATATCACCGTTGTGGCTTTCGTAGGTAAGAATCTTTCTTAGCATCTACTCCCATAAGCCACGTAAAACATGCAACAACAAAGTAGAGGCGTCTAACTTGTTTTTGCAGGGAGTGTTTTCTGTGATATGGTATGGCCCAAGATGTGATGTGTACATTGTATGCGATGATCATGTTTTGTAATGTTTCATGACTTGCATGTCGATGAGTACACAACCGGCAGGAGCCATATGGTTGTCTTTATAATTGTGTATGACCTGCGAGTCAACTTCTTATACGCCATGTAATAGCTTTACTTTATCGCTAAGTAGTTAGCAATAGTTGTAGTTGCTATTTATGGTGGAGGCAATCATGGTGGAGTGATGGAGATCATGCCGGAACGCACAAGATGGAGATCATTGCGCGAAGATTGGCTATACCATGTCACATAAAGTTATATTCATGTGATGTTTATCCTTTATGTATCTTATTATGCTTAGATCGCGACGGTAGCATTATAAGATGATTCCTCACTTAAAGATCAAGATAGATACTATGTTCTCCCCAAGTAGGCACCGTTGCGAAAGTTCGTCGTGTCCAAGCATCACGTGATGATCGGGTGCTATAGACTCTACGCTCACATACAACGGGTGCAAGCCAGTTTTGCACACGCGGAAATACTTGGGTCTAGCTTGGCGAGCCTAGCATGTACAGACATGGCCTCGGAACACAAGAACCGAAAGGTTAAGCATGAGTCATATGAATGATATGATCGACATTTGTTGTCCACCATTGAAACAACATCTCTTCTCGTGATGATCGGATTAGGTGTGATGAATTTGGATCGTGTTCACTAAACAACTTGAGGGATGTTGAATTTAGTGGGAGTTCATCTAGTAATTTTATTAAGTTGAACTATTTATCATGAACATAGTCTAAATTGTACTTGCAAAATACTGTAGATCACATGGCCAAGTCCAACTTCAACTTCAACGTTTTTGCTGAGAAGGAAAAGCTTAGAAACAATGGGTCTAATTTCACCAATTGGTTCCGCAATCTAAGAATCATTCTGTCTGGCGGACAAAAGGACTATGTCCTTGGGAAAGCGTTAGGTGACCCCCCTGCTGCAACTGCGCCGGCTGATGAGAAAGCTGTCTATCAGTCGCGTAAAGATGATTATGGTGTGATTAAGAGCACCATGTTGTTTGCTATGGAACCGGAGCTTCAAAATCGTTTTGAAGAGTATCCCGGGCCATTTGAGATTCTCGAGGAGCTGAAAACAATGTTTCAGACTCAGGCCCGTTCTGAGAGATATGAGATCTCCGAGAAGTTCTTTAACTGCAAGATGGAGGAAGGGAGTTCCGTTAGTGAGCACGCCATAAAGATGTCGGGCTACACTCAACGCCTTGAGCAACTAGAATGCACGATTCTAGAGGAGCTCAAGATTGACAGGGTTCTGCAATCACTCCCTCCCAGCTACAAAAGTTTTGTAGTGACTCATAATCAGATTGGCTCCAGCGCGGGTTGGGGAAACAAAAAGGGAGGGGGTTTTCTGTAAAATGGCGCCGCGGTACTGTGGATCTTCCCTGAACCTCTGACGACGAACGGCGTTCGACACGCGGGGCGCGATGCAGGATTCGAACCCACGACCTCGCGTGCGCGCGCGGCGGCGGCTACCGCTGCGGCTCGAAGGGGGTTGTTGGTAGGTTGCTGTGGCGTGGCTAGGTAAGGTTCTCGGTGGCGTAGGAACTGGGTGACGCCGACAAACCCGACGCACTGACGGCGCTCGACGAAAGGAACGTCGGCGCTAGACGGTGATGGCGAGGCGGACCATGTCAGGGAGGTCAGGTAGCTCACCGTGGGGGCGGTGGTGGAGATAAAGGAGAGGGGAGGGCAAGGCCCTAGGGGATCTGGGAGATGCAGGAGAGGCAGAGGGGAGTAGATAAGGACGGGAGAGAGGAGGGGGTGCCGTGGGGGAGGTGGTGGAGATAAAGGTGGCTTCGGCCACCTTTTCCCTCCTCCTTCACGTGCACGAGCTGGGAGGCTAGGGCAGGGGCAGGGACGTCCAGGTGGGGTCAGGGTGAGGCCAGAGAGGGGTAGGTTCAGGTGGGGCTGCTGTGGGAGAGAGAGAAGAGAAAGGGAGGGGAGTGGCATGGAGCTAGGGTCGAGTGTAGCTAGGTTTGGAGCTAGAGGGCTCGGGTTAGGGTTGTTTAGGGTTGGGTAGAGAGAGAGGGAGGGGTAGACAGGTGGGCCTGCTAGGTGAGAGAGGAGAGGCCGAGAGAGAGGGGTGTGGGTAGCTAGGGTTAGCTAGAGAGGGGTGGCTCGGGTAGGGTTTTGAGGAGAGGGGGGTGAGGTTGGGTGTTTTTGACAAGACCAAGCAAGATCAAGCAAGGATCAAACAAGTTCTAGTCAAAGGAGTAGAGAGATAAAAAGGTGGTGAGGGTGTTTAGGGTTAGAGTATGGCCAAGGAAAGACCAACCAAGGGGTTTAGGGTTTTGCATGCATCAAGCTAGATCAATCAAAAGAAGGAGAGAGAGAGGTGAGAGAATGATCCACTCAAAGAATTCAAATAAAATCCAAAAGACTTAAATGTGGTGATACTTGCATGGCCCATGCAAAATAATTAATGCCATGTTTATTCTTGTGAAAACAATAATATTTTCATGGCATTATTCTTATGCATTCCCAAAAGTGGAATAAAGCCAAGCAAAGAATTTATAGAAGTAGATCCATCCTATCTCCCATGAGCTAGATTAAATACCAAAAGAAAATAAAATGCAAGCTCATGGATAATGGAATGGTGGAATTATAAGGTGGTGAAAGAAAGGTGGTGAAAGAAAGGTGGTGGAGTGGAATAAAAGATATGCCCCCAACTCAACTTGGGCATTTAAACAATATATAAATATCCAAATACAATATCAAGAGACAAATACAATTGATAATGCATATGAGAGAAGAACCAACACAAAAAGGGTTTTACATGATGCTCAAATGCAAGGTGGCATGATGACATGAGCATGATATAATGATGATGCAACAATTATGTCTAGGAAGTAGTCATTATATTACTAAACCAAGTAGCATTACAGTTTTTAGACAAATGGGATGCTACAACTCTCCCCCACTAAACAGGAATCTCGCCCCGAGATTCTAGGAAGAAGAAGAAGACTCAAAGAGGGTAGGGTAGTTGGCACGGAGTTCATCCTCACGCTCCCAAGTGGCTTCATCAACGGAATGGTGCGACCACTGCACCTTGCAGAACTTGATGGACTTGTTGCGAGTCCTTATTTCTGCGATCTCAGGGATTTTTGTGGGGTGTTCTTGATAAGACAGGTCTTCTTGGAGATTGATTAGCTCATGATCCACGGTCCTGCCGGGATCCTTGAAGCACTTCTTGAGTTGAGAGATGTGGAAAACATCATGAACCTTGAGTTTTTCCGGAAGCTCAAGAGCATAAGCAACTTCTCCTCTTCTTCCACGAATTTTGAAAGGACCGATGTATCTAGGAGCCAGCTTTCCTTTGATACCAAAACGGTGCGTGCCTCTCATGGGAGTGACACGAAGGTAAACGAGATCACCAGGGACATACGCCATGTCCGTGTGCTTCCTGTCATAATTGCTCTTTTGGCGACTTTGAGCAATCTTCAGATTTTCAAGAATGATATGCACCTTCTCCTCCGCTTGAGTTACAATGTCAGGGCCAAACCAAATTCTTTCTCCTGCACCTGACCAACCAATCGGAGTTCTGCATTTGCGGCCATAGAGAGCCTCAAATGGTGCCCTCTTCAGACTTTTCTGGAAGCTGTTGTTGTAAGAGAATTCAGCATAAGGAAGACATTCTTCCCACTTCATGCCAAAAGAGATGACGCAAGCACGCAACATATCCTCCAGAATCTGATTGATCCTTTCAACTTATCCTTGCGACTGAGGGTGGTAAGCTGTGCTGAAGTTCAATTTTGTTCCCAAAGCATTTTGGAAACTTTCCCAGAACTTGGAAGTGAAGATGCTTCCACGGTCTGAACTGATTTCAAGCGGAACCCCATACAGAGAGACAATTCTGTTGATATAGAGCTCAGCCAACTGAATTCCAGAAATTGTTTCCTTGACAGGGAAGAAGTGAGCCACTTTAGAAAGCCTGTAAATGACAACAAAGATTGCATTGTTGCCCTTCTGCGACCTTGGAAAACCAGTGATGAAGTCCATCTCTACTTTCTCCCATTTCCATTCCGGGGGTTTCAATGGCTGTAGAAGACCGAAAGGTTTCTGATGGACAGCTTTCACTCTGCGGCAGACATCACACTCCGAGACATACTTGGCACAATATCGTTTCAATCCAGGCCACCAATATTGTGTTTTTAAGTCCATGTACATCTTTGTGCTGCCAGGGTGGATAGAAAGAACAGAATCATGCGCCTCCTTGAGAACTTGCTCTCTCAAACCCGGGTAGTTCGGAACAAACATCCGGTGTTCAAAGAAAAGCGTGCCTTGATCATCGACGTGGAAGGACTCATACTTCGGAAGCTGAAGTTTGGAGATGATCTTTTTGGTGTGCGGATCACAAAGCTGACGAGAGCGAACCTTTTCTTCCAAGAGAGGGGTTGCTAGAAGGTTCAGGAGATACCCTTGTTCCACAATTTAAAGGTTGAGCTGACGGAATTCCTCGCACAAGAGAGGCTGTTGTTCTTCCATCATGAGGTTATTGACATAAGCTTTGCGGCTTAGAGCATCGGCCATGACATTAGCTTTGCCCGGAGTGTAGTTGATGGTCAAATCAAAATCATTGATTGCTTCAATCCATCTCCTCTGCCGAAGGTTGAGATCAGGCTGAGTGAAGATATACTTCAGACTCTTGTGATCAGAAAAGATTTCACAACGGTTGCCAAGCAAGTAGTGCCTCCAAAGTTTCAAAGCAAAGACAACTGCTGCGAGCTCGAGGTCATGTGTAGGATAGTTGATTTCATGCGTCTTCAACTGTCGAGAGGCATAAACAACAACTTGTTTTTCTTGCATAAGGACCGCACCCAATCCTTGCAAAGAGGCGTCACAGAATATCTGGAAAGGCTTAGATGTGTCCGGAGGAACCAAGACTGGTGTGGAAGTGAGCTTCTCTTTGAGTGTCTCAAAGCTTGCTTGACATGCAGGAGTCCAAAGGTATTTCTTGCCTTTCTTGAGGAGATCGGTAAGAGGCTTTGCTATCTTTGAAAAGTTCTGAACGAAGCGACGGCAATAACTAGCCAAACCAAGGAAACTCCGCACTTCTTTGACATTTACAGGAGGAAGCCATTCAACAATTGTCTTTACAGTTTCCGGGTTGACTGCAATGCCCTTGGCAGAGATGACGTGACCCAGATAGGTTACTTGAGGCAGCCAAAACTCACACTTGGAGAACTTTGCATACAAGCGGTTCTCACGAAGCTTGTTTAGGACACACCGAAGGTGTTCTTCATGTTCCTCCTTTGACTTAGAATAGACTAGGATGTCATCCAGATAGACCACAACGAACTTATCAAGATACTCCATGAAAACCGAGTTCATAAGCCTCGAGAAGGTGGCAGGTGCGTTGGTGAGACCGAAAGACATGACCGTGTACTCATACAGGCCATAGCGGGTGGTGAAAGCTGTTTTAGGGACATCTTCCTTGCGAATCTTGATTTGGTGATAACCACTTCTCAAGTCAAGCTTAGAGAACACCACAGCTCCATCTAGATGATCGAAGAGATCATTAATTCGTGGAAGGGGATATTTATTCTTGATTGTTTTAGCATTGAGAGCCCGATAGTCAACACAAATTCTATCAGTCCTGTCCCGTTTCTTCACAAAGATTGTTGGGCTACCCCAAGAAGAAGTACTGTGTTGAATGAAACCCAACTTCTCTTGTTCATCAAGTTGATGTTTGAGTTCAGCCAACTCAGCAGGACCCATTTTATAAGGCCGCTTGGAGATAGGAGTCGTTCCAGGTTCAAGCTCAGTTACAAACTCAACCTCATGATCCGGAGGCATACCCGACAACTCTTCAGGAAAAACATCTGAGAACTCACAGACCACCGGAACACTCTGAATAGCTTCCATAGCATCATCATTCAGAGCCGCCAAAGAGAAAAGCTGGATAGCAGGAGTCAGACTTGGAGAATAGACTATATGGCCTTCAGGAATCTTCAGAGAAACCGAGCGTTCAGCACAATCAATCACAGCTGCATTTGCTGTCAACCAATCCATGCCCAAGATGACATCAATGTCAGAATTGCCCAGAACAATTAAGGACGCCGAGAACGAAGAGCCACCAATCTCAATTTGATTGCCATGGCTGATTTTTGAAGCTGCCATCTTTGCTCCAGGAGAAAGGACCATTAACCGCTTAAGGAGAGGATCCAACGCTAACCCATTCTCATTTGCAAACTTGTTAGAAACAAAAGAATGCGATGCACCAGAATCAAACAAAACTCGTGCAGGGACTGAGTTAACGGGAAGCATACCCATCACAACTCCAGGTGCATGCTCAGCTTGAGCGGCGTTGACACAGTTGGCACGAGCAACAGTAGACCCGGGCTTGGTGTTGATGTTGAGAGCCCGAGGTGGTGGTGCACGAACCATAGGAGAGCTTGCCGCAGATCTTGGAGGTGGTGGAGGAAGAGCTTTGTTTTTCATCGGACAGTTCCAGTTTTGATGCCCAGAGTCTCCACACGTGAAACAAGCACCAGGTGGACGTGGAGCAACGTAGCTAGGGACTCCGCCAGGCGCTCCAGGGTACTGGTGGTTGTAGCCCCTGGGAGCAGCAGTGAGGAAGTTTGTTGGCCTTGCCGCGTAGCTTGAAGGTCTAGGTGGAGCCGGGAGCGACGGTGGGGTGTTGGGAACCCAGACACGGCGCTTAGAAGGAGTTGACATAGCTGAAGAGCTTGCTGCCTCGCGGTTGTGTTTCTTTGACTCCTCAAACACTTGCCTACTTGCTTCCTCCTGCAGAGCTGTATGCTGAAGTTCCAGAAAAGACGCCGGCCTTGCATGTGTGATTGCATATTTAATCGATGCATTGAGCCCTTGCCGGAATCTCTTTTGCTTCTTCTTATCATCGGAGATATCATCGCCACCATAACGAGAGAGGTTCATGAAGTTCCTGATGTAGGTATTGACATTGTCATTTCCCTGCTTGAGGTTGAGAAACACTTCCTTCATCCTTTCCATGACAATTTCTGACAGATACTGCTCTTTCAAGGCTCCAGTGAACTATTCCCAAGTAGGCTGAAAACCAATGCAGTTTGCCTTCAGGTAATTCTCCCACCAGAGAGCTGCATCTCCCTTCAGAAGGTGAGGAGCACATTTTACCCATTCTTGCTCAGGAACATCAGCAGTCTCCAGTAGCCTTGACATATCACGCAGCCAATCATCAGCATCAAGTGGTTGATTAGAAACATCAAATTGGCGTGGGTTGAACTTCAGTAAGCTTTTGATGTCTCCTCGCTTGGGAGGTGGAGGTAGTGGAGCAAACTCATTCCTCCGAACACTCTCTTCAAAACGCTGTTGGTTCTGCTGCATTGCTGCCAAGGCATTGGCGATGTTTGACAACGCGGACCCCAGTTCAGGTGGTATGTCCTCATCAGAACAACGTGGTGGTGCCATCCTGTGATTGATATAAAACAAAAGTCAGTACTATAATGGAGAATAATAATAATCCAAAATAGTACCAAGATGGAATTAACCAAGATTAAAGGATACAATTTACTAAGATGATATTAGAATATCAACAAAGTTCAAAGCACCTAGAAGATATTAAGCATATCGCACACGACTGAAAAGGAGTGTGGTACACAGATATATCAAAGAAAATTTTTCCGCAAATTTCGACATTAAAATACCAGTAGATGCGCAAAATCACTTAACGAATCAAGATTAGTGACTTTACCAATTCAATATACAAAAGCGAATGATAAGAGTAGTGGTATGGCCGCGACTCCATCCCGCACTCAAATCATTACTCCGCACATGAATAAGTAGAACACATATCCTAACCCCTTCTCCTCACGATGAACCTAAAGATTAGTAACCACGGAAACGAACACCCCAACAAGATAACTTCGGATAACAAAGAGCAAGGCAGATCGCGGCGGTATACAACTAATCAGATAGATCGCGTCGGTTTGCAAAAACCTGTCAGTATGGAATGTACCAACAGTTGATAACCAAAAGGCCGATAAAGATAACATGTTGGATGCAACAGATAGACAAGGAATTACACACACACACACAACCTATGGTACTACGGAAACCCAGAACACGTGAATCCTAGTTTGAACTTTTAAGAAGAGGATTGAAAACGTTACACTTCCTTACCAGAAAAGGGTGGGTGGGTGGGTAAGAAGAAAAATGGAAGCAGTCCTACTCTCACGTTTTGTTTTTCCCTAGTATACATAACTACCAAAAATATTTGCTAGACTGACAACGACCATTTGGCTGAGACCCTGAAGGGCGGGATGGCTCTGATACCAATTGTAACTACCTCGGTGAATTACGCTCCTAGTTACAAGCCTGGATGAGCGGAAATAGTTGAAATAGTATGGTGGGGCCCAAATGCCACTCACAGGTAGACCTTTCGGCCGTCCCAACCATTTCCAAACATCGGGACCAGAACGGGCGGCGTAATCGGCAGGCGAAGGGATCAACTACATACACAAATGAGTATGTATGCAAGCCACCATACAACAGTACATCAGAGCCATTCCATCTAAAAAGAAAGGAAATATAGCAACGCCATACGGCAAGATTTAAATGTCCTAGATAGATATAATAGTTTAGGATATCTCCTCATACATTAAACATCAGAAAATCAGGCGGAAGCGGCAAACAAGATCCGAGTACGGATAAGAAGCAAATCGGCATAAGATGCCCCATAAATAAACACATCCCGCCCACAGATCTCACGGATCCCCGTTCCCGGAATCTCTACACCGAATGATCGTTGCCCACATCGTCAGCCTCCTCCACCCAGTATCCATCTTGTGAGTGTACCTGTCCGTCTGAATCAAACAATTTATCGTGTGAGACCCTAGGGGTACTCAGCAAGTCTTTATGCCTCTAAAGGGGACACAACCTGGGGTGACGCAATTGCAGCAAAAGATAAACCCTAACAGTTCTATAGATACTCGCTAACCATCCGCCTAACCAAAGATAGACGGATGTCCGTGAATTAATGACAACAGTTATAACAGTAATATCAACAGATCCATCCTCCTCCTCGCTTACCGACGAGGAAGCGGACGAACAACCCCCATCCATTGGCAGTTTTATTATCCATTCCATGAGTGTTGCACTATTTACTAGTCAGTTACTTAGTCAAATTAAAAGCGGTACTTTAGTTATGCTTGTCTATGATCGAGAAACTGTGCTCCAAGTCGTCCATAACCGCGGACACGGCTTTCAGAAAGTTTTACCCTGCAGGGGTGCACAAATAGCAACACACACTCGATCAACCTCGGAAAAACCAAATCAAAACCCAACGAGGCCTTCACGACAAAGCAATCACAGGATTCAGAAATATTTCAGGGGGGCACCCCATTAAATATACCCGCAACGAAGTTAGCTGACTCCGAGACGGACTCAAGGTTTGCGCCAGTGGCTGTAAACGACTGGGAACCCAAAACTGGGCTTGTCGATACCGTGAAAACACTCCGCTTTCCTAAACAGTACAGTGTGCGGTACCTCGCACAATATTAAATAAAGCAGTAAAGCATGGCATAAGTACAAGATAGTAAATAAAACCTCAAACTAGTTTGTGGCCCCAAGAAATAAGAATGAATCAAGCTCTGGCTCAGGGGGGTCCCATAAGCCTCCCGGATGTGGATAGCGCGAATATTCAAAGAACAGGAATCAAGTACTCGGGGTCCTACGGGACACAAGTGAGTAGGAAAAACCAAATAGCAGATATTGCTCACCGGTGCCACTTTCATTAGTTATCCCATTACTACTCAGGTTAAGTTGTTTAGGTACCTCGTTATCCATCAGACACTCACATACCCTACACATGCTGTTCTACGACTCGCATGGCTCAAACAACTCCTGTAGTAATGGCTCATGGGATGGAGGAACAAGCTTTGGTGGGTTTTAAAAGTAAAGGCTATGCAATACTTGGGATTCAGTTTAATGCAATCGCGACTCCATGATGCAAGAATAAGATAGAGGCAATAGGTACTATATGTATGCAAGCATGTGGTAGTGCTTGCCTGGCAGCTTAGTTGAAGCGAGAGAAGGATCTGGGTAGTGCTCCTGGGTTTCTTGATATATCCCCTGCTCAGCGTCTATTCGAAGAAGAACCAAACAAACAAGGGCCAACATAAATAAAGTGCACAAGCATAAGAATAAAATGCGACAAGCAAACAATCATGCCATGATGAATGATGCACAATTTGCATGGCAATAAAGTAGCATGGCATGGGTGAGGTGTAGATTACAAGAAATAAACATTTTATTGAGTTTTGGTCACATTTTATACCTAGATAAGTTGCTGTACTCTTTATATTTATATGATGCATGCTGCAAAACAGAACATGGAATGCATAAACAGAAAGGTCTCGTCGAGCTAACCAATTTAGACATATCATTTGTTAAATTTGGAGTTATAAGTCAAAAGTTATTAATTAATTAAGAAAAGGGCATTTTATTGTAATTTAATTCAACTTGAAATTTTAAGTGCCCAAAATATATTTTGGATGGCATATTTGAAATCCTCACATTTTTCTGATTTCAAAACATATATCATTTGTATTATTTGGTTTTGTATTTTAAAAGTTATATTGAAACAGATTTAAATTTGAATTTAAAATAATTTGAAAAGATTTAAATTAAAAACAGAAAACAGAAAACCTTTTTACAGACAGTCCCAGCCACAGTCACTGACGGGTGGGGACTGCGCTGAGCTGACGAGCTGAGGCCACGCGGCAGAGCCAGGGACCGCGGGTTGAGGTACTGGACTCTGGGGTACCTCTTTGCAAAAAGTCAGAGCGGCTGACAAGTGGGACAGGAGGGAGCGCGGGTTGGGGAAACAAAAAGGGAGGGGGTTTTCTGTAAAATGGCGCCGCGGTACTGTGGATCTTCCCTGAACCTCTGACGACGAACGGCGTTCGACACGCGGGGCGCGATGCAGGATTCGAACCCACGACCTCGCGTGCGCGCGCGGCGGCGGCTACCGCTGCGGCTCGAAGGGGGTTGTTGGTAGGTTGCTGTGGCGTGGCTAGGTAAGGTTCTCGGTGGCGTAGGAACTGGGTGACGCCGACGAACCCGACGCACTGACGGCGCTCGACGAAAGGAACGGCGGCGCTAGACGGTGATGGCGAGGCGGACCAAGTCAGGGAGGTCAGGTAGCTCACCGTGGGGGCGGTGGTGGAGATAAAGGAGAGGGGAGGGCAAGGCCCTGGGGGATCTGGGAGATGCAGGAGAGGCAGAGGGGAGTAGATAAGGACGGGAGAGAGGAGGGGGTGCCGTGGGGGAGGTGGTGGAGATAAAGGTGGCTTCAGCCACCTTTTCCCTCCTCCTTCACGTGCACGAGCTGGGAGGCTAGGGCAGGGGCAGGGACGTCTAGGTGGGGTCAGGGTGAGGCCAGAGAGGGGTAGGTTCGGGTGGGGCTGCTGTGGCAGAGAGAGAAGAGAAAGGGAGGGGAGTGGCATGGAGCTAGGGTCGGGTGTAGCTAGGTTTGGAGCTAGAGGGCTCGGGTTAGGGTTGTTTAGGGTTGGGTAGAGAGAGAGAGGGAGGGGTAGACAGGTGGGCCTGCTAGGTGAGAGAGGAGAGGCCGAGAGAGAGGGGTGTGGGTAGCTAGGGTTAGCTAGAGAGGGGTGGATCGGGTAGGGTTTTGAGGAGAGGGGGGTGAGGTTGGGTGTTTTTGACAAGACCAAGCAAGATCAAGCAAGGATCAAACAAGTTCTAGTCAAAGGAGTAGAGAGATAAAAAGGTGGTGAGGGTGTTTAGGGTTAGAGTATGGCCAAGGCAAGACCAACCAAGGGGTTTAGGGTTTTGCATGCATCAAGCTAGATCAATCAAAAGAAGGAGAGAGAATGATCCACTCAAAGAATTCAAATAAAATCCAAAAGACTTAAATGTGGTGATACTTGCATGGCCCATGCAAAATAATTAATGCCATGTTTATTCTTGTGAAAACAATAATATTCTCATGGCATTATTCTTATGCATTCCCAAAAGTGGAATAAAGCCAAGCAAAGAATTTATAGAAGTAGATCCATCCTATTTCCCATGAGCTAGATTAAATACCAAAAGAAAATAAAATGCAAGCTCATGGATAATGGAATGGTGGAATTATAAGGTGGTGAAATAAAGGTGGTGGAGTGGAATAAAAGATATGCCCCCAACTCAACTTGGGCATTTAAACAATATATCAATATCCAAATACAATATCAAGAGACAAATACAATTGATAATGCATATGAGAGAAGAACCAACACAAAAAGGGTTTTACATGATGCTCAAATGCAAGGTGGCATGATGACATGAGCATGATATAATGATGATGCAACAATTATGTCTAGGAAGTAGTCATTATATTACTAAACCAAGTAGCATTACAGTTGTTAGACAAATGGGATGCTACAACTCTCCCCCACTAAACAGGAATCTCGCCCCGAGATTCTAGGAAGAAGAAGAAGACTCAAAGAGGGTAGGGTAGTTGGCACGGAGTTCATCCTCACGCTCCCAAGTGGCTTCATCAACGGAATGGTGCGACCACTGCACCTTGCAGAACTTGATGGACTTGTTGCGAGTCCTTATTTCTGCGATCTCAAGGATTTTTGTGGGGTGTTCTTGATAAGACAGGTCTTCTTGGAGATTGATTAGCTCATGATCCACGGTCCTGCCGGGATCCTTGAAGCACTTCTTGAGTTGAGAGATGTGGAAAACATCATGAACCTTGAGTTTTTCCGGAAGCTCAAGAGCATAAGCAACTTCTCCTCTTCTTCCACGAATTTTGAAAGGACCGA
Organism: Avena atlantica; assembly: GCA_910589765.1. Classification (NCBI taxonomy): domain Eukaryota; kingdom Viridiplantae; phylum Streptophyta; class Magnoliopsida; order Poales; family Poaceae; genus Avena; species Avena atlantica. The sequence goes on along the minus strand of OU342735.1, from coordinate 488,550,465 downwards.
TGTATCTAGGAGCCAGCTTTCCTTTGATACCAAAACGGTGCGTGCCTCTCATGGGAGTGACACGAAGGTAAACGAGATCACCAGGGACATACGCCATGTCCGTGTGCTTCCTGTCATAATTGCTCTTTTGGCGACTTTGAGCAATCTTCAGATTTTCAAGAATGATATGCACCTTCTCCTCCGCTTGAGTTACAATGTTAGGGCCAAACCAAATTCTTTCTCCTGCACCTGACCAACCAATCGGAGTTCTGCATTTGCGGCCATAGAGAGCCTCAAATGGTGCCATCTTCAGACTTTTCTGGAAGCTGTTGTTGTAAGAGAATTCAGCATAAGGAAGACATTCTTCCCACTTCATGCCAAAAGAGATGACGCAAGCACGCAACATATCCTCCAGAATCTGATTGATCCTTTCAACTTATCCTTGCGACTGAGGGTGGTAAGCTGTGCTGAAGTTCAATTTTGTTCCCAAAGCATTTTGGAAACTTTCCCAGAACTTGGAAGTGAAGATGCTTCCACGGTCTGAACTGATTTCAAGCGGAACCCCATACAGAGAGACAATTCTGTTGATATAGAGCTCAGCCAACTGAATTCCAGAAATTGTTTCCTTGACAGAGAAGAAGTGAGCCACTTTAGAAAGCCTGTCAATGACAACAAAGATTGCATTGTTGCCCTTCTGCGACCTTGGAAAACCAGTGATGAAGTCCATCTCTACTTTCTCCCATTTCCATTCCGGGGGTTTCAATGGCTGTAGAAGACCGAAAGGTTTCTGATGGACAGCTTTCACTCTGCGGCAGACATCACACTCCGAGACATACTTGGCACAATATCGTTTCAATCCCGGCCACCAATATTGTGTTTTTAAGTCCATGTACATCTTTGTGCTGCCAGGGTGGATAGAAAGAACAGAATCATGCGCCTCCTTGAGAACTTGCTCTCTCAAACCCGGGTAGTTCGGAACAAACATCCGGTGTTCAAAGAAAAGCGTGCCTTGATCATCCACGTGGAAGGACACATTCATCGATGATCATATCGGATGAACCACGATGCCAGGATTCAATCAATCCCATATATATATTCCCTTCGTCTCGCGATATTTTACTTGCCCGAGATTCGATCGTCGGTACCGTCATACCTAGTTCAATCTCGTTCACAGCAAGTACTTTACTCGTTCCGTAATCCGATATCACTTTTTGATTAACTCCTTAACCTCATGCTTGCAAGCGGTGTTGATATCGATTACCGAGTGGGCCCGAAGTATATCTCTCCGACTTGGGAGGGACAAATTGCATCTCGATACATACAACCCAACAGATACTTTCCGATCACCTGAGAGACACCTTTATGATCACCCTCTCATAGGATTAAGTTTGATGACCTCAAAGCTTTCTTCTGATACTAGGGAGTTGTATTATCTCATGGTCTAAGGAATACAATATTTGACATAAGAAAAGCTTCGCAAAGACGAACACGATGACACGATCTAATTGCTTTGCTTAGTTTGGGTCTGTCCATCATATCATTCTCTAATGAAATGATCTTATTATCAATTGACAACTCATGTCTATGGTTAGGAAACCTTAACCATCATTGATCAATGAGCTAGTCCTTAGAGGCGTACCAGGGACACGGTGTTGTTCACAAACCACACAAGTATTAATGTTTCCGCTTAATACAATTCTAGCATGGAATATAAACTTTATCATGAACATGAATTATAATAATAACATCTTTATTATTGCCTCTAGGGCATAATTCCAACAGCGGATACATTGAATAAACCTCTCCCGAGGGCAAAACATGACCAGCACCAAACTGCCATGGGTGTTCGGTACATTACCATGTAATCTAGATTAGATGACTCTAGTGCAAGTGGGAGACTGTTGGAGATATGCCCTAGAGGCAATAATAAATGTAGTTATTATTATATCTTTGTGTTTATGTTAAATGTTTACATTCATGCTATAATAGTATTAACAAGGAAACATTAATACTTGTGTGATTTGTAAACCTAATTTGAAGTCCCTAGTTAAGCCTCTATATAATACTAGCTTGTTGGTTAATAGATGACTGTGGTTTCCCTATCATGAACATTGAGATGTTATTAACAACAAGATCATATCGTTAGGATAATGATATGATGGACATACTCCTATAGATAAGCGTAGCATAAAGATCAAGTCATTTCAATAGTTCAATTGCTATATGCTTTCTGATACATAGTAACCTAATTCCTTCGACCATGAGATCATGCATATCACCTTTACCGGATGGATGCTTTGATGACATCAAACACCACACCGTAACTGGGTGGCTATAAAGGTGGCATTGAGTGTTCGGAAAGTATTGGTTGAAACACATGGATCAAGAGTGGGATTTGTCCATCCATATGACGGATAGATATACTCTGGGCCCAATCAGTGAAATGTCATCCAATTAGCTTGCAAGCATGTGACTGGCTCACAAGGGATCACATATCACGGGAACGAGAAAAGAGTACTTATCGGTAACGAGGTTGAACTAGGTATGAAGAGATACCGACGATCATAACCTCGGATAAGTAAAGTATCGTGAGACAATGGGAAATTGGTATCGTATGTAAGTGGTTCATTCGATCGCAAAGTAATCGTAGAAATATGTGGGAGCCATATGAATTTCCAGATTCCTCTATTGGTTATTGTTCGGAGAAGTGTCTCGATCATGTCCGCATAATTCACGAACCGTAGGGAGACACACTTAAGGATTCGACGTTGTTTGAGTAGTTATGGTATGATGAGAAAGAGACCGAATGTTGTTCGGATTTTCGGATGGGATCCGAGATATCACGAGGAGATCCGGAATGGTCCGGAGAATAAGATTCATATAAGGAAAGTCTCGTTTCGGAGTTCGGGAATGATTCCGGTGTTTTCATCGGGAATGTTCTAGAAGGTTCCGGAATGTCCGGCACTCCAGAGGGGAAGGGGTACATGAATGTGTCATTGCAAGTTGGAATGATTGCATCATGTACTAAGTGTCTTCGCTGTCCAAAATAAAGGGTTTATTCAAATCCTAAATTGAAAAGTCAAACGGCTAGTTTGAAAGTCAAACGGCAAGTTTTGGAAAGAGGAGGAGTAGTGGGAAACCGAGTTGGGGAGGGAATCCCTCCTCCAACCGGCAGCGCACCACCCAAGCCGAGTTGGGGAGGGACTCCCCTCCCTCCCCTTGGCCGGCCGGCCCCTCCACCTATATAAGGAGGGGCAGGGCTCCCTCCTAGCACACACAAGTTCCCTACCCCAAACCCTAGCTTGGCGCCACCACCTCCTGCAGCTGCCGCCGCCTCCTAGGGTTGCCCTAGCCGCCGACTTGGGCTGCCCCTTGCCCCAGCCGCCGGCTCTAGCACCTCCTCCTTGGTGTGTCTAAACCCTAGATCGCCGAGGATCTCTCTCATACTCCACCATACTCGCTCCGGCTTAAGGCGAAGCCCTGTGAGATCTCCCCTCTACTTCCGGTACCACGCCGTTGTGCTGCCGGAATCGCGAGGAGAGTGCTACAACCTCCGCTGCCTGCTGGAACAAGGGAGAGGAAGGTCTTCGTCGAGTACCGAACGTGTGACCGACTGCGGGAGCGCTGCCGGAACGCAGCGCCGGAAGGATCGTCTACGCGATCTTGAGATCGGGAAGAGTACGACTACATCACCCACGAGAATCCGCTCTCGTTAAACACTTTGGAATCTTCGAGGGTGAGTTATTCCATCGACTCGTTGCTACAATCTAGTAGATATATCTTGTCTTGTTTGTTTGTATGCGGTAGGAATTTTTTGTTTTCCATGCTACGAAACCCTACAGTCCAGCCCAAGGAAGGCCCACGGCAAATATACGCCGGCTCATGAAGACTTTCGGGTGGCCAAGGTCCATGACGCCTCGGATCCTTGGAGAGCAAGACTAGAGTAGATAGGAAATTCAAAGGGGTAAACCCTAGAACCTGTAACCGACTAGATCTGTGCCTGGGACCGGCCTAAGTCTATATAAAGGCCAGGAGGGCACGACCTAGATATCTGACCTCATACTTTCGCATACACACATCCACGCCAGATTGCATCTGCGCACCCCTGTAATCATCGGTTCCGCCGTAATCAAGAGCAGACAAGCAGGAGTAGGGTTTTCCCTCCGAGGGCCTGAACCTGGGTAAACCTCGTGTCCCGTGTTGCTTGTTTTCTAACCGTTCCGCGATCTCCAGCATCCCCATCTTCTCCAAAACCCAAGTCCATAACAATGGGCATTGACGAGATCAAACATCGTCAATTGACGCCGTCTGTGGGAACTGGGGACGCTGATTGTGCGATCGTGACGGTCCCAACCCGAGCGATCTACAACTCTGCGGCGACGGAGAGCCACCTCCTCTTCGGCGCTTTCGACTTCACCGCCCACTCACTGGCCACCATGAAGGACTTCGAGCCCGTAGGCGATGGACTCGAGATCCTGTTCGGGAGCTTCTGCTTCCAGGTGGGGCAAACTGGCACCCATCGCCTCCCAGAGCGGGTGCCCTACCATCAATCAGGCCCGCTTCATGGGCCCCACACCCTGTGCTACGCACATCATCATCAATAGATGAGTCCTACGACAGCAACAGCTGCAACTCCGATCAGTGCGATCCGCCATCGGATGAAGGGACCTACGGTTCCGGATCTGAAAGTTGCGGCAGCAGCGGACCAATCTACGAGCGCTACCAATGCGCCGTAGTCATCCAGAGCGACGTGGATCAGCGAGCGCCCAACCCGCCACCTAACCCGCAGGACCGAAAACGGCGGGAACAGAAGAAGCCAGTCCCCCCCACCCGAAGGGGACAACGCCGGCCAGGTCATCCGCCTTAGCAAAGAAGGATGGGCCCAGGCACGCACCGCCGTGGCTGGTAGCACAATCCTGCCTACAGATGCCTCACGGGACCTGCTGATGGCATACCACTTGCTCCTGATCGAGGAGCACAAGAAGCAGGTCAAGATGCAAGAGGTGCTTGACAAACGCAAGCAAGTAGCCTCGGAGTCCAGCGCGAGACGAGCTGCGCTCTCCGCCATCGGCATCGGCTCCAGCTCGAACGGCAACCACGACAACAAGCACCGCTCCCGGACGGAGAACATGGACCCCAAGGAGCGTCGTGAGGTGACCCGAACCCTCCACGCATCCTTCATGGAGATCGATGCCGACGGCAACATCATCCCGAAGACGCCGCAAGCTGCGATCATGGCAGCCACCGCGTACCTCGCGTCCCACCCACCTCCGGAGGGGGACCCGAAAAGAGCCATGCACAAGTCCGCACTCACCGGACTCGGACTCGTCGGAGCCGCGCTCCATCAAGAAGCTCCTACGGAGCCGAAAAAGAAAGCTACGGTCAGGTTTGACCGCGGCCCCACTCCTTCATCCGAAGAAGAGGACCATGACCTTCCTCGAAGTCACAAGAGCTCGCGTCATCGCAGCCGCGATTACGACGCCAGAGACGTGCTCACACAGCGCAAAATCGACAAAGCGCGAGCCAAGCACGCATGCTCGTCTGAATCCGAGATGGATGAAGACGAAGGAGAACTCTGTGGAGCCCGGTGCTTCAGCAGATCTGTCCGACGGACACGGATGCCGCGGAATTTCAAGCTTCCTTCGGATACTCCAAAGTTCGACGGCACACAGGACCCCAAGGCGTGGCTCAGCGACCACCTGTCATCCGTCAAGCTGCACGGTGGAAACAAGGAAACCGCCATGCAATGCCTTCAGCTGCAGCTGACAGGCGCAGCTCGGATCTGGCTTAGCAGCCTATCTTCAGGATCCATCCGAAGCTGGGAGGAGCTGTCTTACAGTTTCATCCGAAACTACAAAGGCACTAGCAAGAGGCCCGCCTCGATCGAGGTGTTGCGAGCCTGTACTCAACGAACGGGCGAATCCATTCGCTCGTATATACTGCGCTGGTCCAATATCAAGAACTCTGCGGCGTACATCTCCGAAGAAAGGGCCATCGACGCCTTCAAGGACGGCGTCAAGCGCCATGACTTCAAGGAAGAACATGGGCGCGTCAAGCCCAAGACACTCGACCACCTCATGGACATCGCCAGCAGGTGGTCCGACGGCGAAGATTCCGTCCAACGGGCACAATCGGAGGAAGAGGACGACTACGGCCGATGACGGGAGCGCCGTAGCAAGAGGAGACCGCGCGTCTACGACAATCGCGATGGACCCGACATGGTCGCGGCCGGCTACGCCGATCGCCGCAACGACGCCAACCGCAACAGCGGCGGATACCGCGGAGGCAACTTCCACGATGGAGGACGCCCAACACAGTCGTGGCAGTGCCGCGGCCGCAACGACGGACCCTCAGCATACGAAAAACTGCCGGGTCCATGTACCATCCACTTCTACATCGACAATCAGGATGGTAAGAAGAAGGCAAGCCACATGCTCAAGGACTGCCGTGAGTTCCAGAAGCTCAGCGAAAGCATGGTTCGGATGAGGCAGCAAGCTCCACCCCCTGGATTTGGGAACGCACCCGCACCAGGAGAGATAGCGCATGGAGCTCCTCCACCGCCACCTGTAGGAGGCCCGGACCAACCAGTCGCACCAGCACAGAACAACGTTGGGCACCGCCGAGAGGAGCACTGATGATCCAGAAGGGGCCCCAACGAATAGGGTGCAGAAGAAAATCACCCGCTAGATCAACCTGGCCGTGATAGCTTGTGGCATCCCGCAAAAACCACTACTAGAAAATCGCGTTGTTTTTGTGCATTACATCGTCATCATCATGCATTGTTTGCCTGAAACTATTTCGAAATGCCTAATTTTTGTTCTCTAAATAGCCCCCGTCTTATTTCAAATTAAAACATCGTTCTGTTCCGGTCTTTTATTTGTCTAAAACTATTTACAAAATCTATTTTAAAATAAAAGAAACCCTAGTCTAACAATTCTAGGCCTAAATTCACCCAAACCTATCCTACCCACCTATCCTAACCTGCCACCTCACTTACCCTCCATCTCATCACACCCACCGCCACCTCACCAATCCCCCTCTTTTCCTCCACTCCCTCTCTCACACTCCCCACTCCTACCCCTCTCCCTTCCACACTGGCCCCACGCCACCGGTCCCCCTGGCCCACCTGCAGCAACCCACCCCACCAACTCCTCACCCCCGCCTAGACCCCACCCCTCTGGCCCACCACTCACCCACCGACGCGCCCACCCCCTCTCTCCTCGGCCTCGCGCCCGCCTCCCCGCTCATGTCTTCCCTCTCCTCTCTGTGCCTCCCTCCTCCCGCTCGCGAGCCCAACCCCGCCGCCGCACGAAGCTCCCCCTCGCCAGCGACCATCAGACACCGTCCTTCCCCGCCTCCCTTCCGCCGGAGCGTCGCCCGAGCCCCGCCGCCACCTGCTCCCTCGGCCGCGAGAAAGGTTGCCGCCGGCCTCCTCCCACCCCCGTTCCGCCGCGTCGCCAGGGCCTCCCCTCCTCCGGCAGCGAGCTCCACCCCACCCCGCCTCGTCGCCGACCGCGGCCCCTCCACCTCGCCGGCCCGGCGCGCTCCGTCCGCGACCCCGCCCGATCTCCTCTGGTGCCGTCGCCCGGTCCGGCCTCTGCCTCCCGCACGCGCCGGCCTCCACCGACCTCGCCTTCCCTTGGCGCCGCTCCCCGCGGCGCGCCGCCTCGCCGCCTCCTCCCCACGCCGGCGTCCCCTCCCGACGATGCCTCCGGCCCACGTCCGCCGCCTCCGGCCCGCGTCCGCCGCCGCCGGCGCACCGTCCCCGCACCCGGCGAGCCGCCACCCTCCTCTCCACCCGACGTCGGCGCCGCCAGCCGCCGGGCTCGCTGGCGCCTTCTCCTGGTCCACCGCCGGCTGCGCCTCCTGCCTCCTCCGGCGCGTCCTCCGGCCACCGCCTCCACCGTCGCCCCCCCCTTGCAAGCTCCTCCCCGGCGCCCGCCCTTCGAGCTCCGCCGCCAGCGCGTCCGTGCACCGCCGCCCCGACCTCTCCCCTCCTCCAGCGCCAACGCCCGCCGCCCCCAAGCCATCTCCTCCGCCGCCGTCTCAGGCCCCTCCCTCGAACGCGGCCCCACGAGCCCCACCACGGCGAGCTCCCCCTGCCTCTCGTTGAAGTTGCTGTGTCGCCTTCTCCGTCTGTTGCCAGGGGCACATCGCCATGTTTTGGTTTTCGGGCCATTCGGTGGTTTGGGTACTGCGTCCAGGTACCGTTGCCATAGGCGTCTGCGCTCTAGCCCATCAAGACGAAGAACGAGGGGCCGAACCTTAGCCAAGAGCTACATCTCGGAACGCCATGGTCCCCTTCGCAAAAACTGATGCCAAGAGCAACCGGACGTGGAGAACCCCGACAAAACGGCAAGATCTTCATCGACGACAGGACCGTCCGCATAAACCTCGATCCGACACCGAAGAGCGGACCTCAAGACATTACCCAAGCCCTCGGAGCCACAAGATCGTCGAGAGGGAACCGACGGCCCTGGTCTCGAGGACTCAATGCCCGGACGTCAAGACCGCCACGTGGAAAACCCAAAGGACCCGAAGACCGGTTCCGCCGAACGCCAAGATCTCTCGGACCCGAGGATCATCAAGACTTCCGCTCGGCAACGCCAAGTACTCCTTCCTGGCTTCAAAGCCCGACCCCGCGGACCGACATGATCTCCTTCACGGATACGACAAGTACTCCCTCGAGAACGCCGAGTACTTCACCTCGGACGCCGAGACCCTGGACGACAAGTTCTCCTTCCCGGAAACATTGGCGCTCGTGCGACAAGATCTACTTCCCAGATCCGAAGACCCTAAACCCCGGAGTCCGAACCTCGTTCCCCGTCGAACCCTGAGACCGACCCCGAACCCCGGAACCCCAAGATCTGCCGAACCCTAATGTGTGAACCTTTTTCCGAGCCCCTATTTTATAAATGCTAAATATAAAACCTGTTGCATATTAATCATTCATCTCGCATGCATATTTGTGTGGTTTGGGGGCCTTATGCCGATTCACCTCATAATTAAATATGGGGCCCATATGCGGGCAAATCTAGTCTAATATTGGCCTCATTTAAATTTGTGTAGCGAACCGGTAACTTATTTTGCCATGTTAACACAACATCTAAATTGCGGGGTGTCTAAACAACATGAACCTAATAATTAAATGCCGGGACCCTGGTTCCGCTTAACATGACCTAATTGCATCGCATCTTTGCCATGTCATGCATCATACATGCATCATGCCCGATCTTTTGCCATAGTATTAAATATTGCATCCGGTGTTTCTTCTAGTGTTTTGCTTCTTCGCGGATAAGGCCGTTGAGTTGATGCAAGTGTCGCCCCGTTCTTCGAATGAACCTTCGACAATGTTTTCAGGCGAGCATCTCCCCCTTTCTACCTATCTTACTTTTATAGTATTTATTCCCTCCTGTTGATCTATTGCTATCTGTGTTGCGATGCTCTAGTTCTCGTACCCGTGATATCCCTCGCAGCCTTATATTGCCTTGGACACCTCCTATTACCTGTTGTTTGGTAGATAGTTGGACTTGCGCGTCGTAGTCGCTTGCTCAAGTGCTGTTGCGTGTCGTCAAGTGCCATAGTTGTTGGTGTATTTGCCACATGTTCAACGTTGGAGATGATCGTGGCTTTAATTATTGTTCACTTTAATTACTGTTTAACAACTAAAATTGAAGTAAGTAAGCAGAGGCACAGGTGGGCAATAGATGTTATTTGGTTGTTAACCGTCCACTTGTGTCCCGTAGGACCCCGAGTGCTTGATACCTGTTCCTTGAATATTCGCGCTATCCATATCCGGGAGGATTATGGGACCCCCCTGAGCCAGAGCTTGATTCATTCTTATTTCTTGGGGCCACAAACTAGTTTGAGGTTTTATTTACGATCATGTACTTATGCCATGCTACTGCTTTATTTACGATTGTGCGAGGAGCACACTGTACTGTTTAGGATCATGGCACGATTCCGCGGTATCGACAAGCCCAGTCACACTTTCGGGTTCCCAGTCGTTTACAGCCGTCCCCACAACCTTGAGTCCGTCTCGGAGCCGGCCGGCTTTGTTGCGGGTCTACTTTAAGGGGTGGCCCCCTGAAATATTTCTGAATCTTGTGATTGCTTTGTCGTGAAAGCCTCGTTGGGTTTTGATTTGGTTTTTCCGAGGTTGATCGAGTGTGTGTTGCTATTTGTGCACCCCGGCCGGGTAAAACTTTCTGAAAGCCGTGTCCGCGGTTATGGACGACTTGGAGCACAGTATCTCGATCATAGACAACTATAACTAAAGTAGTGCTATAAATTTGACTTTATAATGACTAGTAATCAGCTTCATTATAATGGAATGGCTAAATAAAACTTCCAACAATTGCTTGTTTGGGTTGTCGCTTGCGACCATTGTATCTGACTAGTAAGTATTGCAACTACAACGGAATGGCTAAATAAAAGTACCAACAACTGCTGGGTTTTGGGTTATCTCATGCTAATTGTATCTGACTAGTAAGTGTTGCAACTACAACGGAATGGTTAACTAAAACGGCCCACTGCTTATTTTATCAGGATGATTATCTACACCTGACTAGTAATTGCTGCAACAAGAACTGAATAAATAAAACTGCCAACTGTGTGAGTTCCTCGGTTGACTTCCTCGATTGGTCTCGAGGGGGGAATACCAGGATGGGTTTGTTTGGTGTTAGATTCAGGTTGGTTCCGAATAGGTCTTTCTTATCCCTCTCTGATAGCCGCCAGTTGTATCGAGTCTCTATAGGTTGTTTAGTGCATGCTGCCGCTGCCGCTTCAGTCCACCATACCTATGTAGGCGAGGACCGCCGAATTCTAGCCTCGCCGTGTACTGGCCTCAGTACTGACGCTCCTCTTTTTCCTTTGCCCTTTGTCGGCACCCCTTATGTTTAAGCAGGTTTTGAGATCGACGTCGTTAGCAGGGTTACCCTTCCGGCTTGGCCTGGGCAGGGTTATGGACGCCATTGGTTATTCTTCAGGGCTCTTAGCCCCATTTGCCTCTTGTCCGTAGTTGGACGCTATATCGTTTTCAAGGTGATTTGGATCTTTGTATATTATATCTGTATTCTTGACTCTTTGAGTCGCTGTTGTATATATCTGTTCTGTGGGTCCCATCGAGGACTGTTGTGTAATGTTATTACTTCGTTTTCCACCCGCACGAAAGTGCCTGGTGGGCACCTTTGAATCGTTTCTATGAGGGTTTGGCGGGAATCGCTGAAACTTGCATAGGGTCGATTCTGAGGGTGTTACATAGCTCCACCTGCCATCCCTGAGTACCTCAGCGAATCGGAGTCCTGCATCACGTTTAGCCGTTCGGATCACCCTTTCCAGGTCCCTCGCCCTGGTCATGCTGTCCTGGTGTTGGAGGCGCAGATCGGAGGTTTTGAGATGAGCCGCGTCTTCATGGATGGCGGCAGCGGCATCAACCTGATGTTCGCAAGCACTCTAGCAGCAATGCGGATCCCGCTGTGCAGCCTAGAACAATCAGACACAATGTTCCACGGCATCGTCCCAGGAAAAGGCATATTCCCCCTGGGAAAGATATGGCTCGACGTCATCTTCGGCAAACCGGACAACTTCCGATGCGAGCGGCTTGAGTTCGAAGTGGTGGACTGGCCATCACAATACCACGCCATCCTCGGGCGTGTAGCATTCGCAAGGTTCCTGGTAGTACCACACTACGCGTACCTGCTACTCAATATGCCAGGACCCAGAGGCATCATCACGGTTCACGGGAGCTTCACCCGATCGGACAACTGCGACAGGGACTTCAACAGAATCTCCTAGTCATTCGGCATGCAGGAGGAGCTCGTAAGGCTCCGCGAGGTGACGGACAACGTGGCACCCCCAGTCGCACGACAAAACGCACCTGATATGTCTTTCGACTCCACCGTCAACACAAAGAAGGTGCAGGTCCACCCGACGGATACCTCCAAGACGGCGCTAACGATCTCAGCCCTGCATAGGAAAGCGCGCTCGTCGAATTCCTCCGTGAGCGCTGGGAAATTTTCGCCTGGTGTCCTGCGGACATGCCAGGAGTTCCCAGGGAATTCGCCGAGCACGCACTCAACGTCTTTCCAGACACCAAGCCCGTCAAGCAATCCATCCGGATACTGTCCGAGCCGCGGGTCAAAGCCATCGGGATGGAAATCAACAGACTACTCGCTGTAGACTTCATCAGGGAGATTAAAGAAAGCGAGTGGCTCGCCAATACAGTGATGGTCCCCAAAAAGGACACGGACATCCTGCGGATGTGCGTGGACTTCACATCGTTGAACAAGCACTGCTCAAAGGACCACTTCCCTCTTCCTCGGATCGACCAGATCATCGATTCAATCGCAGGATGCGAAAAACTCTCCTTCCTCGACGCCTACTCAGGCTACAACCAGATTCGACACAAGGTCGAAGACCAAGAGAAAACGGCGTTCATCACGCGTTCGGAGTGTTCTCCTACAACACAATGCCCTTCGGGATAAAGAACGGAGGTGCCACGTACCAGCGGTGCATGCAGGCATGCTTGAAGGACCAGATCGGTCGCAATGTCCAAGTATATGTCGACGACATAGTCATCAAAACTAGGGATGCGAGAACACTCATCGACGATCTCCGCGACACGTTCGATAATATCGACCGCTACAGTATCAAGCTCAACCCCGAAAAGTGCACCTTCAGCGTCCCATCGGGTCAGCTGCTTGGCTACTTCATCTCCCAGCGAGGGATCGAGGCGAACCCGAAGAAAATACGGGCCATAATGGCCATGGAGAAACCGAAGAATCTCAAAGGTGTCCAGCAGCTCGCAGGGCGAATAGCGGCATTGAGCAGGTTCAATCAGCCGCATGGGCGAGAAAGCCCTGCCATTCTACCAGCTACTACGCAAGGCAGACAAATTCGAGTGGACACCCGAAGCGGACGACGCATTCGAAGATCTGAAGCGGCTGCTCTCCACCTTGCCCGTCTTGGTTACGCCAAAGGAGCGCGAGCCCCTACTGCTGTACATAGCAGCCACACACCAGGTGGTAAGCACCGTGCTGGTGGTCGAGCGACTCGAAGAAGGCAAGACCCATGGGGTCCAATGCCCAATCTACTACCTCAGCGAGGTATTGACACCAACAAAGCAGAGGTACCCTCACTACCAGAAACTCGCCTACGGCGTGTTCATGACGGCTCGTCGGCTGAGCCATTATTTCCAGGAGCACCAGGTGATGGTCGTCAACAAAGCACCCCTGAACAGCATCCTGAACAATCTGGAGGCCACAGGACGCGTGGCCCTGTGGGGCATCGAGTTGTCACCCCTAGACATCGTCTACGAGAAGCGACTCGCAATCAAGTCTCAGGTCCTCCCAGACTTCCTTGTACACTGGATGGAGCTGCAGCTGCCAGACACCCCAGACATGTCGCAGTCATGGATGATGCATTTCGATGGCTCCAAGCGCGAAGCTGGAGCAGGAGCCGGGTTCATACTGACCTCCCCGCAGGGCGACAAGATGAAGTACGTCCTTCGGATGAAATTCCGAGCTTCCAACAACGAGGCCGGATACGAAGCCCTCATCCACGGCATGAGGATGACAAAGATCTGCGGCGCAACGCGCCTGGTCATTTACGGTGACTCCAACCTCGTCGTCCAACATACGATGAGTAAGTGCGACGCACACGCCGAAAACATGATCGCGTACCGCGCACTCTACAACTCACTCGAGGGAGAATTCGACGGCTACGAGCTTCGGCACGTTGGAAGAGAAAGCAACGAGGAGGCTGACAGACTCGCCAACATTGGCTCCACCTGCGCAAGGGTGCCACCAGGTGTGTTCCTCGAACAGATCTGCGTGCCATCCATCAAGCGGAAATTCCCCAAGGGATCACCAGAAGAAGCAGAACACTCGGGGGCTACGCTACCCGAAGGTCATGAAGGACCCAGAAAACTGGACACAGAGGTCGCCGTCAACCTGATGCAGGTCATGGCAGTCGAAGAAACCTGGACACGACCATGCCTCCAGTACTTGATAGACGGAGAACTACCTGATAGCCCGACGGATGCCCGGGGCATATCTCGCCGGTCAAAAGCCTTCACCATCATCAATGGCGAGCTATACAAGCGCAACATTTCGGGTGTACTACAAAGGTGCATCACCATCGGAAACCATACTTCAAGACATCCACGAGGGCATCTGCGGCCATCACGCAGACAGTCGCTCCCTTGTCGCCAAAGCTCTACGAGCTGGATTCTACTGGCCAACGGCCATGAACGACGCAAAATACATCGTCCGAAGATGCAAAGGGTGCCAAAGGTTCGTCGACAAACCACACGCACCCGGGTCAGAGCTTAGGCCCATACCTTTGGCCTGGCCCTTCGCCCAATGGGGCCTCGACATGATCGACAAACTGCCAAGGTCCTCGAAAGGGGGGCACGTCTACTTCTTGGTCGCAGTCGACCAATTCACCAAGTGGATCGAAGCCATGCCGGTCACTAACCAAAAGGGCAAGATTGCCGTCAAGTTCTTTGAATCCATTGTCTACAGGTTCGACGTACCACATAGCATCATCACCGACAATGGATCGAACTTCATCTCCAAAGAATTCCAAGACTTCTGTGGCGCTGTGGCGCACCCGCAAACGAACGGGCAGGTGGAAAAAGTCAACGGCCTAATCGGCGCTGGCATCAAGAAGCGCCTCATAAGCCCACTCGAGCGACTCGCCAGAGCCTGGATGAAAGAGCTACCCTCCGTCCTATGGAGCCTGCGCACCACGCCAAACAGCTCAACCGGCTACACGCTGTTCTTCATGGTGCACGGAGCCGAAGCCGTGCTACCAGCCGAAGTACGCCACCAGCCCCCCGGGTCGTTGCTTATAGAGAAGCCGAATCCACAACTGCACTCGAAGACGCCGTCGACACACTCGACGAAGCACGAGACATAGCAGCAGCTCGATCAGCGGTGTACAAGCAGAATCTCCGCAACTACCACAGCCGACGGCTGCGCCCAAGGTCCTTCGTCGAAGGATACCTAGTCTTGCGACTCAAGCAAGAGTGACCAAATAAATTCGAGTCGCTATGGGAAGGACCCTACATCGTCACCGAAGTCATCCCAGGTGGCGCCTATCGCCTCAAGCACGTGGAGTCTGGAGTCGCATACTCCAACCCATGGAACGTCGCACAGCTGCGATGATTCTACCCCTAGCTACCTACCCCTTTACTTTCAATAAGGCTATTCAGCCAAGGCTACCCAGCCGAACAATGTACCTCCTCCATTACGATATAAATAAAGCTAAGCGTCTCGCCCCAAAATTTTGTTTTCTATTCGCACTTTTACTCCATGCTACAAACGCACTTGGGGGCTCCCCCCACCTCACGATTTCGTCGACTCAGGATAACACGTGTACACCTGATTAGATGACCACGTCAGGCTAACGAAAAGGACACGTATGCGAACAAAGCACTACGTGCTCAAACAACAACCAAACCTTTATAATAAAGAGCAAAACAAGCCCAGTCAAATATATACAAATTTTACATCTATCTCTTTTACAGGTACTACCTACTCTGAAGAATAACCTGAGCACGCTACTCAAACAGATCTACGATATCTTCGGCATACTGCCTTATAGCCGCGTAATGCGGACGCATATCCCACACACCACCATCTGGCCGAAGGGGTGGCCCAGCCGCTACAGCGGAAAGATCTACATCAGGACGATGCAGCCTCACAAGGGACAGCGCAACCTTCACCCCTACGACGAGCTGATGTGTGGCATCCCGCAAAACCACTACTAGAAAATCGCGTTGATTTTGTGCATTGCATCATCATGACATCAGCATGCATCTCATTGACTAAAACTATTTTGTTAAAACCTACTTTTGCTTTCTACAAAGATCCCTCTCTATTTCAAAATAATCCCCGGACCCTTCCGGATATTTTATTTGTCTAGAAATAAATTGCACAAGTCTTTTAAACAATACATAAAATTTTATATTAATTTTAGGGGGCAGCCAAACCGGGCCGATCCGACCCAGTCGGCCACCCCCAGTTCAAACCGGTCCACCTAAACCCTTTTTCTACCTAGTCCTAACCTACCCAGTCCCCAGCCACATCACCCTGACCAATGCCCTCTCGCCACCTCATCTCTCATCTCTCTCCCAACCAATCACACGCGGCCACCTCACCTCGCCACCCCCTCTCTCACCCCCACTCCCCACTCACCCCCTGCCGCCCCACACACGCCACACACACAACACGCACGCACTCCCCCGTCCACTCCCTCTCACCGACCGGGCCAGGTCAACCCGGACCCGCAACCCAGCTCCACTCCCGCAGCGGCCCCACACGACACACGCCCCACCCCGCACGCTCCCCGCACGCGGCTTCTCTGCCCGGCCGCGACCCGCTCCTCCCTATCGTCCTCCGCCCGCCTCCATGCGTCCGACCGCCGCTCGGGCCCCCACTCTGGCCTCCCTCCGCCGCCAGGGCCCCTCCTCACCACTCCCGTTCGACCCCGCCGCCGGCGCCCCCTCCACCACCGCCCTCTGCTCCTCCTCCTCGCCCCGCCTCGCCGGCCGCCGAGGGTCGCCGTCTCCACCCTGTCCTTCCCCATCGCCGCCACCACACCCCGGCAGCAGCAGCCGCGCCGGTGCTCGCCGCCTCCCTGGATCCCGCCGACGCCGCCGCCCCTGCTCCCTTCCGCCACGGCCACGAGCCTGCGGCCTCCCCGCCATCCCCCTCTGCAGGCGCCACCTCGCGCCTCGCGCCTCTGCTCGCCTCTGGACGGCCCTGCACCCCGGGTCGCCGCCAGGTCCCCTGCGCCCGACGTCCCCCCTCCCCAGCGAGCTCTGCCAGCGCGAGCCCGTCTACCGCTGGTCCTCTCCTGTGCTCTGAGCCGCCCTGCCTCTAGGGAGCTGCCGCCTGTCTCCTCCCCTGTTGTGTGTCCTCCTCCCCCTGCGGCTTCCCCCGAGTTCATCGCCTCCCCGGTTCACCGCCTTGATGCCTCCCGTACCGACCTTTCCCCTGCCTCTCGCGCGCGTGTGTGTGTCTCCACTGTGTATGCTCCCCTTTATCCGTGCATAAGGTGTTTATCCTTTTGACTGAACCAAGTAGAACCAACCCGTGCGGTGATCTTCGTTTGGTGTCATAAGGTGATCATTGGAGTGGAGATGATGTTTGGAGGCGATGGTTGATGTTGTGGTGGTCATGCCTCCCGAAAAATGGAACCAACACGGGTACAAGAACCTCGCCACTGAAAAATACTGATGGACGACAAGTACTCCGACATGGAACGTCAAGGCCTCCTTCACGGACCCGAAGACCGCACCTCGACACGCCAAGTTCGCCGAGACCCCGTAACCGTGGGCCTTCGATGCGGAACCCCAAGATCTTCTCCTGGAGCGACGAGGTCTTCTTCACGGAACGCCAAGACCGTCTCGATGGCGCGGACCCGACAAGATCGACACCGACCAGGACGAATCCGATGCGCCCCGACACAAACCAAGTCCTCCTTTTTGGGTGCGACAAGATCTACTTCCATTGTCCGAGACCGACCCCGTCGAACCCTGAACCCTGAGACCGAACCCCGAACCCCGGAACCCCAAGATCTCCCGAACCCAGATGTGTGAACCTTTTTCCCGAGCCCTATTTTATAAATGCTATATATAAAACTTGTTGCATATTAATTGTTCATCTCGCATGCATATCATGTGGGTTTGGGGCATTTTGCCAATTCACCTCATAATTAAATATGGGCTCCATATGCGGACAAATCTAGTCTAATATTGGCCCCATTTAAATTGGTGTAGCGAACCGGTGCTATCTTTTGCCATGTTAAGACAACATTTAAATTGGGGGTTATCTAAACAACATGAACCATCCAATAAATGTCGGGACCCCGGTTCCGCTTAATATTGCCTAATTGCATCGCATCTTTGCCCTGCCATACATCATACATGCATCATGCCCGATCTTTTGCCGTAGTATTAAATAGTGCATCCGGTGTTCCTTCTAGTGTTTTGCTTCTTCGCGGATAAGGCCGTTGAGTTGATGTGAGCTTCGCCCCAATCTTCGGATGAACCTTCAACAATGTTTTCAGGTGAGCATCTCCCCCTTTCTACCTATCTTACTTTTATAGTATTTATTCCCTCCTGTTGATCTATTGCTATCTGTGTTGCGATGCGCTAGTTTTCGTACCCGTGATATCCCTTGCAGACTTATATTGCCTTGGACACATCCTATTACCTGTTGTTTGGTAGATAGTTGGACTTGCGCGTCGTAGTCGCTTGCTCAAGTGCTGTTGCGTGTCGTCCAGTACCACAGTTGTTGGAGTGTTGCCGCATGTTTAAGGTTGGAGATGATCATGGCTTTCATTATCGTTTACTTTAATTACTGTTTAACAACTAAAATTGAAGTAGGTAAGCAGAGGCACAGGTGGGCAATAGATGTTATTTGGTTGTTAACCGTCCACTTGTGTCCCGTAGGACCCCGAGTACTTGATACCTGTTCCTTGAATATTCGCGCTATCCACATCCGGGAGGATTATGGGACCCCCCTGAGCCAGAGCTTGATTCATTCTTATTTCTTGGGGCCACAAACTAGTTTGAGGTTTTATTTACTATCCTGTACTTATGCCATGCTTTACCGCTTTATTTACGATTGTGCGAGGAGCACCTGTACTGTTTAGGATCGGGACACGATTTCGCGGTATCGACAAGCCCAGTCACACTTTCGGGTTCCCAGTCGTTTACAGCCGTCCACCCAAACCTTGAGTCCGTCTTGGAGTCAGCTAGCTTCGTTGCGGTTGTACTCAACGGGGTGGCCCCCGGAAATATTTCTGAATCCTGTGATTGCTTTGTCGTGAAGGCCTCGTTGGGTTTTGATTTGGTTTTTCCGAGGTTGATCGAGTGTGTGTTGCTATTTGTGCACCCCTGCAGGGTAAAAATTTCTGAAAGCCGTGTCCGCGGTTATGGACGACTTGGAGCACAGTATCTCGATCATAGACAACTATAACTAAAGTAGTGCTACAAATTTGACTTTATAATGACTAGTAATCAGCTTCACTATAATGGAATGGCTAAATAAAACTGCCAACAATTGCTTGATTGGGTTGTCGCTTGCTACCATTGTATCTGACTAGTAAGTATTGCAACTATAACGGAATGGCTAAATAAAAGTACCAACAACTGCTGGGTTTTGGGATATCTCATGCTAATTGTATCTGACTAGTAAGTGTTGCAACTACAACGGACTGGTTAACTAAAACTGCCCACTGCTTATCTTATCAGGATGACTATCTATATCTGACTAGTAATTGCTGCAACGATAACTGAATAAGTAAAACTGCCAACTGTGTGCGTTCCTCGGTTGACTTTCTCGGTTGGTATCGAGGGGGAATATCAGGATGGGTTTGCTTGGTGTTAGAATCAGGTTGGTTCCGAATAGATCTTTCTCGTCCCTGTCCGATAGCCGCCAGTTTTATCGAGTCTCTATAGGTTGTTTAGTGCATGTCGCGCTGCCGCTTCAGTCCACCATACCTGTGTAGGCGAGGACTGCCGAATTCTAGCCTCGCCGTGTACTGGCCTCAGTACTGACCGCTCTCTCTTTTTCCTTTGCCCTTTGTCGGCACCCCTTTTGTTTAAGCAGGTTTTGGGATCGACGTCGTTAGCAGGGTTACCCTTCCGGCTTGGCCTGGGCAGGGTTATGGACGCCATTGGTTATTCTTCAGGGCTCTTAGCCCCATTTGCATCTTGTCCGTAGCTGGACGCTCTATCGTTTTCAAGGTGATTTGGGTCTTTGTTCTGTATATCTGTTATTCTTGACTCATTGAGTCGCTGTTATATATATTTGTTCTGTGGGTCCCATCGAGGACTGTTGTGTAATGTTATTACTTCATTTTCCACCCGCACGAAAGTGCCTGGTGGGCACCTTTGAATCGTTTCTATGCGGGTTTGGCGGGTTTCGCTAAAACTTGCATAGGGCCGATTTTGAGGGTGTTACAGAGTGGTATCAGAGCTCAGCAGTTGCGATACCCCACTAGTCCAGCCTGTAGGATAACCTAGCTAACGGCCGAAGTAGAGTGTCAAAACTATTTTTGCAAAATCGGTTGGATAGTTCTGATTAGGTCTGATTTTACTCCTTACCCCTCTGCTGCTCTCCTCTCACCTCTGCGTGTTTTGAATCCGCTCTCTTCTCTCTCTTCGAGTCCAGGATTTCTCGTGGTTGGGTTTTCGTCGTACCTTCAGGGTTTCGCTTCCTCCTTTGATAACGGTGTTCTACCATCCGGTGTTCATGCTGTCTGAGGAATCCGTCTACTGCGGTACCATTCTTTGTTCCTTGTTTGTGCCTTCCGGTGTTTTCTGACGCGACGACATCACCTACGCCAGATCCGATGCAGAGTCTGCATCACTCCTTTGTTTCTGAACCTCGCTTGTCGAGATCTACAATCTGAATTCCGAGAGTTGGTTGCATAATCCGCCTATTCGTGTGCAGAGTAATGGTTTGGGTGCGCGATGGACTGATCACCATCCGACTACTCTTATCATTCGCTCTTGTACATCGAATCAGTGGATCCAGCAATTTTACTCCGTCCACGGAAGCTAGAGGTGGCTTTATTTGTTGATACCTCTACCTTCGACCTTTTGTTTCCGGAGTGTTTACCTCGACGGTCACGGACAACGACCTCTTGTTAGTGGTGTCGCGAGGATCTACATGAAGCGAGAAGATGCAGATCGCCGCCCTTCTTCCCGGTACCATGAGGCGGATCTCGAGGGAAAGATCCATTGTTAGTGGTGTCGAATTGTGGCAACCCGCAAAACCACTACTAGAAAATCGCGTTGATTTTGTGCATTGCATCATCATGACATCAGCATGCATCTCATTGACTAAAACTATTTTGTTAAAACTTACTTTTGCTTTCTACAAAGATCCCTCTCTATTTCAAAATAATCCCCGGACCCTTCCGGATATTTTATTTGTCTAGAAATAAATTGCACAAGTCTTTTAAACAATACATAAAATTTTATATTAATTTTAGGGGGCAACCAAACCGGGCCGATCCGACCCAGTCGGCCACCCCCAGTTCAAACCGGTCCACCTAAACCCTTTTTCTACCTAGTCCTAACCTACCCAGTCCCCAGCCACATCACCCTGACCAATGCCTTCTCGCCACCTCATCTCTCATCTCTCTCCCAACCAATCACACGCGGCCACCTCACCTGGCCACCCCCACTCCCCACTCACCCCCTGCCGCCCCACACACGCCACACACACAACACGCATGCACTCCCCCGTCCACTCCCTCTCACCGACCGGGCCAGGTCAACCCGGACCCGCAACCCAGCTCCACTCCCGCAGCGGCCCCACACGACACACGCCCCACCCCGCACGCGGCTTCTCTGCCCGGTCGCGACCCGCTCCTCCCCATCGTCCTCCGCCCGCCTCCATGCGTCCGACCCCCGCTCGGGCCCCCACTCTGGCCTCCCTCCGCCGCCAGGGCCCCTCCTCACCACTCCCGTTCGACCCTGCCGCCGGCGCTCCCTCCACCACCGCCCTCTGCTCCTCCTCCTCGCCCCGCCTCGCCGGCCGCCGAGGGTCGCCGTCTCCACCCTGTCCTTCCCCATCGCCGCCACCACACCCCGGCAGCAGCAGCCGCGCCGGTGCTCGCCGCCTCCCTGGATCCCGCCGACGCTGCCGCCCCTGCTCCCTTCCGCCACGGCCACGAGCCTGCGGCCTCCCCGCCATCCCCCTCTGCAGGCGCCACCTCGCGCCTCGCGCCTCTGCTCGCCTCTGGCCGGCCCTGCACCCCGGGTCGCCGCCAGGTCCCCTGCGCCCGACGTCCCCCCCTCCCCAGCGAGCTCTGAGCCGTCCTGTGCTCTGAGCCGTCCTGCCTCTAGGGAGCTGCCGCCCGTCTCCTCCCCTGCTGTGTGTCCTCCTCCCCCTGCGGCTTCCCCCGAGTTCATCGCCTCCCCGGTTCACCGCCTTGATGCCTCCCGTACCGACCTTTGCCCTGCCTCTCGCGCGCGTGTGTGCGTCTCCACTTTGTATGCTCCCCTTTATCCGTGCATAAGGTGTTTGTCCTTTTGACTGAACCAAGTAGAACCAACCCGTGCGGTGATCTTCGTTTGGTGTCATAAGGTGATCATTGGAGTGGAGATGATGTTTGGAGGCGATGGTTGATGTTGTGGTGGTCATGCCTCCCGAAAAATGGAACCAACACGGGTACAAGAACCTCGCCACTGAAAAATACTGATGGACGACAAGTACTCCGACATGGAACGTCAAGGCCTCCTTCACGGACCCGAAGACCGCACCTCGACACGCCAAGTTCGCCGAGACCCCGTAACCGTGGGCCTTCGATGCGGAACCCCAAGATCTTCTCCTGGAGCGACGAGGTCTTCTTCACGGAACGCCAAGACCGTCTCGATGGCGCGGACCCGACAAGATCGACACCGACCAGGACGAATCCGATGCGCCCCGACACAAACCAAGTCCTCCTTTTTGGGTGCGACAAGATCTACTTCCGTTGTCCGAGACCGACCCCGTCGAACCCTGAACCCTGAGACCGAACCCCGAACCCCGGAACCCCAAGATCTCCCGAACCCAGATGTGTGAACCTTTTTCCCGAGCCCTATTTTATAAATGCTATATATAAAACTTGTTGCATATTAATTGTTCATCTCGCATGCATATCATGTGGGTTTGGGGCATTTTGCCAATTCACCTCATAATTAAATATGGGCTCCATATGCGGACAAATCTAGTCTAATATTGACCCCATTTAAATTGGTGTAGCGAACCGGTGCTATCTTTTGCCATGTTAAGACAACATTTAAATTGCGGGTTATCTAAACAACATGAACCATCCAATAAATGTCGGGACCCCGGTTCCGCTTAATATTGCCTAATTGCATCGCATCTTTGCCCTGCCATACATCATACATGCATCATGCCTGATCTTTTGCCGTAGTATTAAATAGTGCATCCGGTGTTCCTTCTAGTGTTTTGCTTCTTCGCGGATAAGGCCGTTGAGTTGATGTGAGCTTCGCCCCAATCTTCGGATGAACCTTCAACAATGTTTTCAGGCGAGCATCTCCCCCTTTCTACCTATCTTACTTTTATAGTATTTATTCCCTCCTGTTGATCTATTGCTATCTGTGTTGCGATGCGCTAGTTTTCGTACCCGTGATATCCCTTGCAGCCTTATATTGCCTTGGACACATCCTATTACCTGTTGTTTGGTAGATAGTTGGACTTGCGCGTCGTAGTCGCTTGCTCAAGTGCTGTTGCGTGTCGTCCAGTACCACAGTTGTTGGAGTGTTGCCGCATGTTTAAGGTTGGAGATGATCATGGCTTTCATTATCGTTTACTTTAATTACTGTTTAACAACTAAAATTGAAGTAGGTAAGCAGAGGCACAGGTGGGCAATAGATGTTATTTGGTTGTTAACCGTCCACTTGTGTCCCGTAGGACCCCGAGTACTTGATACCTGTTCCTTGAATATTCGCGCTATCCACATCCGGGAGGATTATGGGACCCCCCTGAGCCAGAGCTTGATTCATTCTTATTTCTTGGGGCCACAAACTAGTTTGAGGTTTTATTTACTATCCTGTACTTATGCCATGCTTTACCGCTTTATTTACGATTGTGCGAGGAGCACCTGTACTGTTTAGGATCGGGACACGATTTCGCGGTATCGACAAGCCCAGTCACACTTTCGGGTTCCCAGTCGTTTACAGCCGTCCACCCAAACCTTGAGTCCGTCTCGGAGTCAGCTAGCTTCGTTGCGGTTGTACTCAATGGGGTGGCCCCCGGAAATATTTCTGAATCCTGTGATTGCTTTGTCGTGAAGGCCTCGTTGGGTTTTGATTTGGTTTTTCCGAGGTTGATCGAGTGTGTGTTGCTATTTGTGCACCCCTGCAGGGTAAAAATTTCTGAAAGCCGTGTCCGCGGTTATGGACGACTTGGAGCACAGTATCTCGATCATAGACAACTATAACTAAAGTAGTGCTACAAATTTGACTTTATAATGACTAGTAATCAGCTTCACTATAATGGAATGGCTAAATAAAACTGCCAACAATTGCTTGATTGGGTTGTCGCTTGCTACCATTGTATCTGACTAGTAAGTATTGCAACTATAACGGAATGGCTAAATAAAAGTACCAACAACTGCTGGGTTTTGGGATATCTCATGCTAATTGTATCTGACTAGTAAGTGTTGCAACTACAACGGACTGGTTAACTAAAACTGCCCACTGCTTATCTTATCAGGATGACTATCTATATCTGACTAGTAATTGCTGCAACGATAACTGAATAAGTAAAACTGCCAACTGTGTGCGTTCCTCGGTTGACTTTCTCGGTTGGTATCGAGGGGAATATCAGGATGGGTTTGCTTGGTGTTAGAATCAGGTTGGTTCCGAATAGATCTTTCTCGTCCCTGTCCGATAGCCGCCAGTTTTATCGAGTCTCTATAGGTTGTTTAGTGCATGCCGCGCTGCCGCTTCAGTCCACCATACCTGTGTAGGCGAGGACTGCCGAATTCTAGCCTCGCCGTGTACTGGCCTCAGTACTGACCGCTCTCTCTTTTTCCTTTGCCCTTTGTCGGCACCCCTTTTGTTTAAGCAGGTTTTGGGATCGACGTCGTTAGCAGGGTTACCCTTCCGGCTTGGCCTGGGCAGGGTTATGGACGCCATTGGTTATTCTTCAGGGCTCTTAGCCCCATTTGCATCTTGTCCGTAGCTGGACGCTCTATCGTTTTCAAGGTGATTTGGGTCTTTGTTCTGTATATCTGTTATTCTTGACTCATTGAGTCGCTATTATATATATCTGTTCTGTGGGTCCCATCGAGGACTGTTGTGTAATGTTATTACTTCATTTTCCACCCGCACGAAAGTGCCTGGTGGGCACCTTTGAATCGTTTCTATGCGGGTTTGGCGGGTTTCGCTAAAACTTGCATAGGGCCGATTTTGAGGGTGTTACAGAGTGGTATCAGAGCTCAGCAGTTGCGATACCCCACTAGTCCAGCCTGTAGGATAACCTAGCTAACGGCCGAAGTAGAGTGTCAAAACTATTTTTGCAAAATCGGTTGGATAGTTCTGATTAGGTCTGATTTTACTCCTTACCCCTCTGCTGCTCTCCTCTCACCTCTGCGTGTTTTGAATCCGCTCTCTTCTCTCTCTTCGAGTCCAGGATTTCTCGTGGTTGGGTTTTCGTCGTACCTTCAGGGTTTCGCTTCCTCCTTTGATAACGGTGTTCTACCATCCGGTGTTCATGCTGTCTGAGGAATCCGTCTACTGCGGTACCATTCTTTGTTCCTTGTTTGTGCCTTCCGGTGTTTTCCGACGCGACGACATCACCTACGCCAGATCCGATGCAGAGTCTGCATCACTCCTTTGTTTCTGAACCTCGCTTGTCGAGATCTACAATCTGAATTCCGAGAGTTGGTTGCATAATCCGCCTATTCGTGTGCAGAGTAATGGTTTGGGTGCGCGATGGACTGATCACCATCCGACTACTCTTATCATTCGCTCTTGTACATCGAATCAGTGGATCCAGCAATTTTACTCCGTCCACGGAAGCTAGAGGTGGCTTTATTTGTTGATACCTCTACCTTCGACCTTTTGTTTCCGGAGTGTTTACCTCGACGGTCACGGACAACGACCTCTTGTTAGTGGTGTCGCGAGGATCTACATGAAGCGAGAAGATGCAGATCGCCGCCCTTCTTCCCGGTACCATGAGGCGGATCTCGAGGGCGAGATCCATTGTTAGTGGTGTCGAATTGTGGCAACCCGCAAAACCACTACTAGAAAATCGCGTTGATTTTGTGCATTGCATCATCATGACATCAGCATGCATCTCATTGACTAAAACTATTTTGTTAAAACTTACTTTTGCTTTCTACAAAGATCCCTCTCTATTTCAAAATAATCCCCAGACCCTTCCGGATATTTTATTTGTCTAGAAATAAATTGCACAAGTCTTTTAAACAATACATAAAATTTTATATTAATTTTAGGGGGCAGCCAAACCGGGCCGATCCGACCCAGTTGGCCACCCCCAGTTCAAACCGGTCCACCTAAACCCTTTTTCTACCTAGTCCTAACCTACCCAGTCCCCAGCCACATCACCCTGACCAATGCCTTCTCGCCACCTCATCTCTCATCTCTCTCCCAACCAATCACACGCGGCCACCTCACCTGGCCACCCCCACTCCCCACTCACCCCCTGCCGCCCCACACACGCCACACACACAACACGCACGCACTCCCCCGTCCACTCCCTCTCACCTACCGGGCCAGGTCAACCCGGACCCACAACCCAGCTCCACTCCCGCAGCGGCCCCACACGACACACGCCCCACCCCGCACGCGACTTCTCTGCCCGGCCGTGACCCGCTCCTCCCCATCGTCCTCCGCCCGCCTCCATGCGTCCGACCGCCGCCCGGGCCCCCACTCTGGCCTCCCTCCGCCGCCAGGGCCCCTCCTCACCACTCCCGTTCGACCCTGCCGCCGGCGCTCCCTCCACCACCGCCCTCTGCTCCTCCTCCTCGCCCCGCCTCGCCGGCCGCCGAGGGTCGCCGTCTCCACCCTGTCCTTCCCCATCGCTGCCACCACACCCCGGCAGCAGCAGCCGCGCCGGTGCTCGCCGCCTCCCTGGATCCCGCCGACGCCGCCGCCCCTGCTCCCTTCCGCCACGGCCACGAGCCCGCGGCCTCCCCGCCATCCCCCTCTGCAGGCGCCACCTCGCGCCTCGCGCCTCTGCTCGCCTCTGGCCGGCCCTGCACCCCGGGTCGCCGCCAGGTCCCCTGCGCCCGACGTCCCCCCTCCCCAGCGAGCTCTGCTAGCGCGAGCCCGGCTACCGCTGGTCCTCTCCTGTGCTCTGAGCCGTCCTGCCTCTAGGGAGCTGCCGCCCGTCTCCTCCCCTGCTGTGTGTCCTCCTCCCCCTGCGGCTTCCCCCGAGTTCATCGCCTCCCCGGTTCACCGCCTTGATGCCTCCCGTACCGACCTTTGCCCTGCCTCTCGCGCGCGTGTGTGCGTCTCCACTGTGTATGCTCCCCTTTATCCGTGCATAAGGTGTTTGTCCTTTTGACTGAACCAAGTAGAACCAACCCGTGCGGTGATCTTCGTTTGGTGTCATAAGGTGATCATTGGAGTGGAGATGATGTTTGGAGGCGATGGTTGATGTTGTGGTGGTCATGCCTCCCGAAAAATGGAACCAACACGGGTACAAGAACCTCGCCACTGAAAAATACCGATGGACGACAAGTACTCCGACATGGAACATCAAGGCCTCCTTCACGGACCCGAAGACCGCACCTCGACACGCCAAGTTCGCCGAGACCCCGTAACTGTGGGCCTTCGATGCGGAACCCCAAGATCTTCTCCTGGAGCGACGAGGTCTTCTTCACGGAACGCCAAGACCGTCTCGATGGCGCGGACCCGACAAGATCGACACCGACCAGGACGAATCCGATGCGCCCCGACACAAACCAAGTCCTCCTTTTTGGGTGCGACAAGATCTACTTCCGTTGTCCGAGACCGACCCCGTCGAACCCTGAACCCTGAGACCGAACCCCGAACCCCGGAACCCCAAGATCTCCCGAACCCAGATGTGTGAACCTTTTTCCCGAGCCCTATTTTATAAATGCTATATATAAAACTTGTTGCATATTAATTGTTCATCTCGCATGCATATCATGTGGGTTTGGGGCATTTTGCCAATTCACCTCATAATTAAATATGGGCTCCATATGCGGACAAATCTAGTCTAATATTGGCCCCATTTAAATTGGTGTAGCGAACCGGTGCTATCTTTTGCCATGTTAAGACAACATTTAAATTGGGGGTTATCTAAACAACATGAACCATCCAATAAATGTCGGGACCCCGGTTCCGCTTAATATTGCCTAATTGCATCGCATCTTTGCCCTGCCATACATCATACATGCATCATGCCCGATCTTTTGCCGTAGTATTAAATAGTGCATCCGGTGTTCCTTCTAGTGTTTTGCTTCTTCGCGGATAAGGCCGTTGAGTTGATGTGAGCTTCGCCCCAATCTTCGGATGAACCTTCAACAATGTTTTCAGGTGAGCATCTCCCCCTTTCTACCTATCTTACTTTTATAGTATTTATTCCCTCCTGTTGATCTATTGCTATCTGTGTTGCGATGCGCTAGTTTTCGTACCCGTGATATCCCTTGCAGCCTTATATTGCCTTGGACACATCCTATTACCTGTTGTTTGGTAGATAGTTGGACTTGCGCGTCGTAGTCGCTTGCTCAAGTGCTGTTGCGTGTCGTCCAGTACCACAGTTGTTGGAGTGTTGCCGCATGTTTAAGGTTGGAGATGATCATGGCTTTCATTATCGTTTACTTTAATTACTGTTTAACAACTAAAATTGAAGTAGGTAAGCAGAGGCACAGGTGGGCAATAGATGTTATTTGGTTGTTAACCGTCCACTTGTGTCCCGTAGGACCCCGAGTACTTGATACCTGTTCCTTGAATATTCGCGCTATCCACATCCGGGAGGATTATGGGACCCCCCTGAGCCAGAGCTTGATTCATTCTTATTTCTTGGGGCCACAAACTAGTTTGAGGTTTTATTTACTATCCTGTACTTATGCCATGCTTTACCGCTTTATTTACGATTGTGCGAGGAGCACCTGTACTGTTTAGGATCGGGACACGATTTCGCGGTATCGACAAGCCCAGTCACACTTTCGGGTTCCCAGTCGTTTACAGCCGTCCACCCAAACCTTGAGTCCGTCTCGGAGTCAGCTAGCTTCGTTGCGGTTGTACTCAACGGGGTGGCCCCCGGAAATATTTCTGAATCCTGTGATTGCTTTGTCGTGAAGGCCTCGTTGGGTTTTGATTTGGTTTTTCCGAGGTTGATCGAGTGTGTGTTGCTATTTGTGCACCCCTGCAGGGTAAAAATTTCTGAAAGCCGTGTCCGCGGTTATGGACGACTTGGAGCACAGTATCTCGATCATAGACAACTATAACTAAAGTAGTGCTACAAATTTGACTTTATAATGACTAGTAATCAGCTTCACTATAATGGAATGGCTAAATAAAACTGCCAACAATTGCTTGATTGGGTTGTCGCTTGCTACCATTGTATCTGACTAGTAAGTATTGCAACTATAACGGAATGGCTAAATAAAAGTACCAACAACTGCTGGGTTTTGGGATATCTCATGCTAATTGTATCTGACTAGTAAGTGTTGCAACTACAACGGACTGGTTAACTAAAACTGCCCACTGCTTATCTTATCAGGATGACTATCTATATCTGACTAGTAATTGCTGCAACGATAACTGAATAAGTAAAACTGCCAACTGTGTGCGTTCCTCGGTTGACTTTCTCGGTTGGTATCGAGGGGGAATATCAGGATGGGTTTGCTTGGTGTTAGAATCAGGTTGGTTCCGAATAGATCTTTCTCGTCCCTGTCCGATAGCCGCCAGTTTTATCGAGTCTCTATAGAGCCTCGCCGTGTACTGGCCTCAGTACTGACCGCTCTCTCTTTTTCCTTTGCCCTTTGTCGGCACCCCTTTTGTTTAAGCAGGTTTTGGGATCGACGTCGTTAGCAGGGTTACCCTTCCGGCTTGGCCTGGGCAGGGTTATGGACGCCATTGGTTATTCTTCAGGGCTCTTAGCCCCATTTGCATCTTATCCGTAGCTGGACGCTCTATCATTTTCAAGGTGATTTGGGTCTTTGTTCTGTATATCTGTATTCTTGACTCATTGAGTCGCTGTTATGTATATCTGTTCTGTGGGTCCCATCGAGGACTGTTGTGTAATGTTATTACTTCGTTTTCCACCCGCACGAAAGTGCCTGGTGGGCACCTTTGAATCGTTTCTATGCGGGTTTGGCGGGTTTCGCTAAAACTTGCATAGGGCCGATTTTGAGGGTGTTACATGATGCCACACCAATTCCTTGACACGATGCACGTTCCGAAACTTCGACAGAAGACCGGAGAGGGTTGACGGTGCAACATCCAGCGGAAACATCACATGCAGAACCGACGCGAGTGAAGTCTGCACCTTATGAAGCACCCGCGATACTTGGTGAACGCGATCTTGCACCATCGCAAGGACCATAGCACGGTCACGATCCATCCAGAAAAATCCGCCGGCTTCCATGTCCTGTTGAGTCAAGCAATTGACCCGAACAGCAACACGCTCCTTCTCCTCCCTTGGAGCAAGGTTAGCACCTGCAATACTTGCAAAAAAGTAAGATGCAAGGCCAGCAGGAGTATCCGAAGAAATGGGAAACAGCTCGAAAAACTTACACTAAAGCTGCTCGGATAATCGAAGCAACTCTGCCATCAAGTACTCTCTGGCAGCACCTCGATCCGCCTTGGATTTCCAAACGCCAGCATGGCCACGCACCCCGAGCAACTCTTTCTCGAGACTACGAACACGGTCTCAAAGAAACGCAAGCTGCGACGCATCATCCAAGGATGGCCGCAGCCGCGCTGCAGACGAGGTGTCAACGGGATCAACACCCGAAGGACCCTAGATCAACAGAAAGGCAAAGACATGAACACGCAGACGAAGGATCACAGAACTCAACAAATTCATTAAATGGAGCAAAAGCCACTACGTGGCACCAGTATTGTTCATCAAATAATTACAACAAAAGAAGCTACAACTATCCTATAACTACAGCGCCTACAAAGCTGCACCCTGAGTAGCCTCGGAGCCGGATTGCCTCGCCTTAGCTTCCCCCTGCTGCCGTAGCGCGTACTCGGCCAGCACATCAATCAGCTTCGGCCCATAACGCTTACAGCGAGCTGCATAGGTAGCAAAGGCTACCTCGGATCCATCAGCAGTCGTCGACATCCGGGAAGTGACCTGGGGAAGGTCCAGCTCCGCTCCAGCCGCCAAGGCCATTGCCAGCCCGACGGATGCGCCGATGCCCTTCTGCTTGCGCTTATACGCCGCAGGTGCTTTGGCTAACAATGCCTCCGCCAGAGCATCAACATCATAAGGGGCCGCGCCTTTGGGGACAAGATCCCTTTAGAAGCGCCCAAGGACCTCCTTGGCCTTGGCAAGCGAGTTGACGACTGTGCTGCAGCGATCTTCGACCGCCGCAGCAGCATCATCCAGAGCACTCCCATGCTCTAGAGCACCGCGATCAAACT
This sequence comes from Avena atlantica, assembly GCA_910589765.1. Classification (NCBI taxonomy): domain Eukaryota; kingdom Viridiplantae; phylum Streptophyta; class Magnoliopsida; order Poales; family Poaceae; genus Avena; species Avena atlantica. The sequence goes on along the minus strand of OU342735.1, from coordinate 488,519,357 downwards.
CGATGCCTGCGGCATCTAAGACAACAAGGAAGAAGAATGAACGACAGCATCGCAAAAGAAAGACAAGGAAATCAAAAGAGGAAGGTGAAGATACTCACCCGAAACAGTCTTGGCAGCCGCCATAAGCTTGTCGGCCACCTCTCTCGCGCGCGAAGCCGTGGCGGTGGCAAGCTGATCCTCGCGGTCCATGGCCTCCCTCTGCAGGCGCTCCTTAGCCTCGGGCGTAGTGGCCAGCTCCAGCTCGAGGCGCTCCTTCGCACCAACGGCGACCTCGACTTTCTTCTCCGCTTGACCAAGGCTCTTTTTGAGAGCATCAATCTCACGAAGGGAAGTGTTGTGCTCCTCTGCATTTAAACAATACAAACGTCGGATAACGGGACAAGAATACAAGAAGAAGCAAAGACCAAGGCATAAAAGTACCTTGAAGCTGTTTGAGGCTGGCCTCCAGCGCCAGGTGCTGCTGCACCAGTCGTTTGGCATCTTGCACAAAAGGCTGCAGAAAAAATACCTACTAGTCAAAAGAAGGACTCGGGGGCTACGCCCAAAAGAAAGAGCAGAAGCAAACTACACACACGAAAGCGCTCGGGGGCTCCCCCGAGACCCGAAGGAAGAACACACAACAAAACTCCTTTACAGATGCTCGGGGGCTTCCCCCGTGGCAGGAGGCAGAACTACTCACATGATCCGACGGCGACTCCGAAGGTCCGCTTGCAGTTTTCTGAGGCGCAACCACCTGAACCTCCCGCGGAGAAGGGTCTGGAGCAGCGCCTTCAGAGGTAGCCACCGTCTGATGAGGAGGAAACGCGACTTTCGACTCCCCCATCATCTCCCGAGCACCATCATTGGAGGAGCCGTTGGAGGAGTGGCTACACAAGGACAAATTAGCACAAGTACAAAGTAAACAAGCAAGAAAAGGCAATGCAGGACTAAGGAAACTTACGAGTCAAGCTCGCTCAGGTCAAAGACAGGAGGGGTCCTCCGGACCTTCTTCTTCTCTTTCTTCTCTTCCTTCTTCTCTTCCTTCTTTTCTTCCTTCTTCCGCTTCGCCGGCGGGTGTGGTGCCACAGCCCGCACGGGAACGACAGGAATCGGAGAGGAAGAGCCTCCATGCCCATCACTGTGACGTTCAAGCCATAGCGGATTCCTAGGAGTCAGAGGAGTCGAGGCATCCGAAGACTCGCTGGAACTCCGTGTCCGCTTGCGAGTGTGGTCCTCGCTCGACTCGTTAGCCTCTTCAGCCAGAGATCGCGCCGATGGCAGCTCGGACATGGAATCCACTACCTCATTGTCCGGTGCAGCCGGAAACAATTCGGGAAGCGGTGGCGACATGCCCGGCACCTTGAACTCCTGCACAGAAGAAGAAAATTTGTTAGCAAACAAATTCAAATACAATGCAGTCGAAAAAAGCGCTACGCGCACAACCCGAATCTACACCTGTGGAACAGGACGAGAAGTGGAAGACGGATAAGTCAGCGACTTCCCCGAGATATCCTCTCCAGCCTTGAACTTCAGAAGCGGGCAAAGGACACCATCGAGATCTCCCCTGGAGAATTCTTCAGCCGAAACCCTCGTCAGGTCATGACGACCAGCATAAAGAAACATTGGGTGCGCCCTAGCCTAGAGCGGCTGCACCCAACGCTTAAGAAAAGTGCGGATGATATCCACACCGTTCACCTCCTTCTCCGGAATCAGCTGGGGATCCTCCACTCGACGATAGAGAGCCTCTATCTCCGCTACCTCGCCATCCAAGATCTGGTTTTTCCAGGACCTCTTTGGCTCGATCTTTTGGTAGGGGTCGAAAGGAGCAAGACCAAAATCCTGCCCTGCCACTGTGGAGTCGCGGATATAGAACCATCGCCTCCGCCAGTACTGGACATATTCGGACATGGAAAAAGAGAAGAAAAGCAGATTGGGTTTGAGGGATATGATGCAACCCCCAGTGGGATAAACACCATCCGAACCAGATTGCCTCTTCACGGAATAGAGTTTCCGGAAGAGGCCAAAGTGCGGCTCGATACCAAGCCAGCACTCGCAGAAAGTGATAAAACAAGCAATGTGAAGAAGAGAATTGGGGGAAAGATGATGCAGTTGGACGCCGTAAAGAAAAAGCAGTCCACGAAGAAAGTCGTGGACTGGGAAGGAAAAGCCGCGACGAACGAAGGCGAGGAACATAACCCGAAACCCAGCGGGGGGACAGGGCATTACCTCCTTGCCTGGAAGTTTGACGGCCTCCCTATTCTGCGGGATCAAGCCCCGCTCATGAAGCTTGCGGAGATCACTCTCCCGCGTCTCCGATCGCCGCCAGCCACCGTCGGTGACACGGGTAGCGTCAGCACTCTTCTTCCCTCCAGCAGCGCTGGTACCAACCGCAGAAGAAGACTTCTTCAGCTTCCCCATTGCGGTACGGCGGCGCCGACGGCGAGAACGTAGGATGGAAGAAGGAAATGTCCGAGGATATTCCAGCGCGCAGCAAGAAATCTCAGAGAACAAGGGAGCAGTGAAACGCGAATAGCTGCGGTGAAAACAGACTAATGTTTTCCCCCAATGATTATAAACACGAAGACGATGTAGGGTTCGCAGCATAGAAAACAAAAAATTTCATACGATGTGAACTATGTACCAAGATCTATCTATTAGATACAAACAACGGGCGGATGTATATCCGTATTGAGTTCAACTAATCCGTATTACGAATGAACTCCCACTCAAAAACGACATCCCTCATGCCTTTTTGGTGATTACATGAACCAAATCCACTATACCAAGTCCGATCATCACGTGAGTCGGTATAGCTTCAAAGGCGAGCATCAAATGGGCATCATATCTACTATATGACTCATGCTTAACCTTTCGGTCCGTGTTCCGAGGCCTTGTCTGTACATGCTAGGCTCGCCAAGCTAGAACCTTAGTATTCGCGTGTGTAACTGTTTTACACCCGAAATATGGTCGTGGATCCAAGAACACCCGATCATCACGTGATGTCTTGGAGCGACGAAAAAACATAATCGGTGCATACTAAAGTAAGAACACATTCTTATCTTGATATTTAAATGAGGGATCATCTTATTATGCTAACAAAGCGCTAAACAAGCAATATAAGAGGCTATCAAACATCATATGTTTATTAGTGAAATTATATGGTTCACGCAGATGATCTCTATCATGTGCATCGTGGTATGATCACTATCATACCTATATGTGTAAGTCCAAGGTCTATGGAGATTACATGTTATGTATGTTGTAAGAGTATCATCTCATACTTCTACTTACAACATCACCATATCATAACACTAGCCCAGCAACAATCTAAACTAGACGTCTCTAATTTATCCATTGCAAGTTTTACGTGGCTTAGGGCTTTCGAGATAGAACTGTTCTTACCTACGAACATGAACCACAACGAGGATAACCAAATTGTTGACAACTCGTTGCAAAATAGATATTGACTATAGTAGGAGAGACAGACACCCGCTAGCCACTTATGCAAACTAGTTGCATGTCAAGCGTGGAACAGGTCTCATGTGCGAGGACATGTAAAGTTTGTCCAGGCCGCTTCATCCCACTATGCCACCAATATCCAAAATTACAACTAAGGAGGAACAACATGATCATCATCACCCACATACTCATATGTGTACTACCCGTGTAAAGCATCTATGCATAGACCCGGCTCTGATACCACTGTAGGGTTCGTAGCATAGAAAACAAAAAATTTCCTACGATGTGAACTATGTACCAAGATATATCTATTAGATACAAACAACGGGCGGATGTATATCCGTATAGAACATACCCTTGAAGACCGACAAAGCTTAACGAGTTCGACTCATGGTTGATGTAGACGATCTCTTGCTGATCTCAAGATCGAGAGGAAGTCCTAGCGCAGCAAATCAGCAGCGCATCCGTGCTCGCACACACGTTCGAGGCACCGAGCAACCTCCGCCTCCTCGCTCCAGCGATGCAGCGGAAGCACAACTCTTTCTTGCCGAATAGCCACCGGGAACGTGTATCTCGCTAGTCCGAGACCATGGGGGATAAATTCTAGAGGGGGAGAGAGATCCTTCACGAGGAGGTGTGAGTGAGAAGTGAGGAGAGGGGTGCCTTTTATAGGAGGAGGGGGGAACCCTAAGGGGGTGGCCGGCGCATGGGGGCTGCCCCTTGCTCTCCCCTCTTCATGTGGGTGGACACTCCACTCACAAAATTCCTTTAAATTCCCTCCACTCAAAATCCCACTCAAACATGCCATTAAATTTCCACCAAATTTAATGCAAACTCTCATTAAATAAAACTCTTATATTTATTCAGAATTTTGTCAATTACTTTAATGACAAACATTCACAAATAACCCCTTGCTAGAATTCTATTTCACATGCATAACCACTTTATGCAATTTCACCCGAAAACCTGTTTCGGTATCTAGTGAAATAAATTCCTACGCTTGTTCATTCTTTCGGCATGAAACTTTTGCTCCAATTGGATGTCGGTGTCTCTTAAGTGTGTCACCCTATGGTTCGTGAATAATGCGGACATGATCGAGACCCCTCTCGGATCAATAATCAGAAGCGGGATCTGGAGACCCATACTGACTCCCACACATTCAACGATGACTTTCTTGTGATCGTCGGAACCTTTTACGCTAGTATCTTAATCCCTTTGTTTCACGATATATTACATGTCCGAGATTCGATCATCGTTATCTCCATACCTAGTTTGATCTCGTTACTAACATGCACTCTTTTCTCGTTCTCGTGATATAACATTCTAGTGAACAAATCACTTGCTTGCAAGCTAATCAATGGTGATATCACCGAGAGGGCCCAGAGTATATCTATCCGTCATTAGGATGAACAAATTCCACTCTCGATGCATGAGCCTCAACATAACACTTTATTAGTTCTGAATCCATCTTTATAATCACCCTGTTACGGTGTGACGTTTGATGTTATCAAGAAACTCTTCTGGTGTTAGCGATTGACATGATCTCATGGTCTAAGGATTAGGAACACTTCGTAAGTTGTTATAGCAATATAAACTCAATGACTTTGATCGTAATGCTATACTTCAGATGAATGTTCATCACACCATTACACTAATGTTGTGATCCTGTTATTAACAACATCCAATGTCCATGATCAGGAAACCTTGATCATCTTGTTAATCAACGAGCTAGTTTATGAGAGAGGCATAACTAGGAACTTTCTGTTTGTTTATTAAACACACATATATTAATGTTTCCGTATTAATACAATTATAGCATGCAAAATAAACATCTATCATATACTTGGAATATACATAATAAACACTTTATTATTGCCTCTTAGGGCATATTCCCTTCAGACGATGCACGACAACCGTCCATCGAGAAGACCTAACGCCAACGGCAGGATCTGGCCATACACGTGTCAGCATCGCAACGAACCATCGCTAACACGCCGTCCACTATGCGCGGAAATCGAGGCGACGCCGTAATTATCTCCACGCCACGCGTGATCGGTCAATTCAAGGTCAGAAAGTGGGACCCATGTTTGTCCAGTCAAGTCATCTCTGGCGCAGCAGACGCTTGAGGTCACCGATCGTCAGCACTGATGTCATCAAAAGCTATACTAGCAACAGTCACAATTTCTTCGGCTTCAAAACTAAGAGTACTCACTCGAATCTACGATTCGACTAATTACTCGGGGGCTACTCCTATCAGGAGCGCTGGTCGCGCACCCGAAAAATGAGCAACACGCTACAACACTGAACTGTTTCTTCGAGTCCTACATTGAGTCAACGACTCCACTATGGACTCGGGGCTACTCCCATAGGGAGGATGGATTTAAGCATCCGAAAAAATTTGTGTCCTACGGACCTGACACTGAACAGTGGCTGAATTAAAGTCTCTGCTCGAGTCTACAACTCGAACAAACACTCGGGGGCTACTCCCATAGGGAGCGTTGGTCGCGCACCCTATAAATTTTCGACTACGATCCTTCGGATGAGTACGCAAAAACTTTTCGGCAACTCTGCCTCAATTAATGCTAAGTGAGTAGCATTCTCCTTGGCCACCCGAAACACCTCCGCGGTGATAAAATTCGGATGCTGTGTCTGCGACGCAAAGATAAGACCTACAGATATCATCTGATGGCCTGGTAACGCACATGACTGTGCTCTGCTAGTATAAACCCGTGCCAACAGACGCGATGAAAAATCCCGACGGACGCGTTGGGTACATCAATTAAATTCACTGAAATTCTACTCATGTAAGTCCTCCGCGGCCTGAGTTGAATTACGCCAGCATATGTTCCGGGTTCGAGTCGAGGGACTCGAACCTGAAGAAGATCGTGTTGTTTTGTCCTAAGACAGTTAACTGACTCTGATCCGTCGGGAGAGTCAGACACACGCATCAACAATCCCTACACATTCTCTTGAAAGACAGAGTTGCACCCGAAGGATTGGAGAGTCCTCAGCCGAATCTACGATTCGACTGATCACTCGGGGGCTACTGACATGGTTATACCACACGGATACACGACCTCAGCATACTTGGTCCAGCCTAAGGAAGGCCCACGACAAATATACGTCGGCCCATGAAGACTTTCGGGTGGCCAAGGCCCATGACGCCTCCGGATCCTTGGAGAGCAAGACTAGAGTAGATAGGAAATTCAAAGGGGTAAACCCTAGAACCTGTAACCGACTAGATCTGCCTGGGACCTGCCTAAGTCTATATAAAGGCCAGGAGGGCACGACCTATATCTCTAACCTCATACTTTCGCATACACACCTCCACGCCAGATTGCATCTACGCACCCCTGTAATTACCGGTTCCGCCGTAATCAAGAGCAGACAAGCAGGAGTAGGGTTTTCCCTCCGGGGGCCTAAACCTGGGTAAACCTCGTGTCCTGTGTTGCTTGTTTGCTAACCGTTCTGCGATCTCCAGCATCCCCATCTTCTCCAAAACCCCAAGTCCATAACAATGGGCATTGACGAGATCAAACGTCGTCACATGGTGGTTATTTTTATGGATCTAGTAACAATATGTCCTATGTTAATGATCATGTCATTTGGTGCGATGGTTGTGAGATTCGGAAGTGGACACCGTCAGTTTTGGAGGATATATTTGAGGACACTAGCTATGAGATGGCTAGGAGGGTAAAGTTGCATTATTGCATGCCAATACTTGCACTAAACGGAAATGGACTGAGGGAGATGAGTGGTTCTGACACTAATACAATGCTTACCTTTGTGTCACTTGGTCATTTTTTCTACATGTCTATCTTGATCATGATGAAAGCTTGAGGAGCATGATCTGGGATGATGTTATCAACTTTCTAGTAGTTGAATTGCCTCCTGTTGTGACTTGTGAGCCCTATGAATCAATGGCATGAGGGAGTTCATGAACAAGCAACAATAGAAGAAGAACATGTACCTACTATGATTGTGCCACCTCAACCTTTGGTTGTTGAAATTTCAGTTGGTAGCAGGGGAAGGAGGAACACTAGCTGACTGCAAGCAATGGAAGTCAGAACAAGCAAGAATTGCAGATTCAGAGACAAGTGACAATGATTCTGATTGCAATTAATAAGTCAGAGTGGAATGGCGAGTACGACATCACTGGTGGTGAGAATTTATCTGATGATGATTTTCCTAAGGACAAAAATGTGAAGGGAAAGAAGCAACTAAGAAGTAGGGTCATGAAGCAATGGAGAAGTGAGACAATCAAGAAGAGTTCTTATACTAAGAAAGAAAATGAAGAAGCTGAAACTGAAGTTTCTGAATATGAAGATATATGGGAGCCATATCCACATGAAGAGAATGTGAAGTCGAGGTTTAAGACATTTAGAAATGATGATATGCACATGTTGGGCAAGTTTTCGGTAAGTGGAGGTGCCGAGGAAAGCCATCAGGGAGTACAACTGTCTTAATAGGAGGGCCATCAATTTTGGAGTCAATGTCCAGGAGTAACAAGTGATGTGCAACCCAAGAAGAAAGATATCAAGGTCAACTGGTCCTGGAGCAACATGTGATGTGCAACCTAAGAAGAAATTGAACATTTTTGGTGAACTCTAGATACACGAGTAGCCATTCTAATGATCTTGGGCGTGTAATAGCTATTTAGACCATGCTACCTGTTTGGATGTTGTTGGGCATGTACTATGGCTATTTATGTCCCTACGGTTGATTTTAGCAATATATGATGGTACTATTTATGTAAAATAGTACCTGAAGCTATCTATCTATGTGAACTGGTACCTAGGACATAGGTCATATTATCTATTTGTCGAACTATCTATCGGTGCATTATTGCTTGATGAAATCAACAGTCTTTCAAAATAACAATGTTCCAATTGATGTGTTCAAAATGATAGCCTTTGACATGACAGTGTGACAAAGGATTCATTTCAAGTGACAAATGCTTTACATTTATCACACATCTTTTCATTACCAAACAACCACAATGCACCTGATTTCATTTTGAAACAAGTACATCACAAAGGCAATTCCATTACACACATCTTAAAGGGTTTAATTCTCCACTTCAAACAAGTTTCACAGCCACTGACATTAACAACATAAAATTTAAACAAGAAAGAAACTAGTGGAACTCTAGTTCAACCATCAACACTACACCACCGCCACTTCTTTTGTATAAAAATAACTGACACTACAACAACAATGAAACAGAGCATTGCTACTCGAATCTTCAACTTCTGAAGTATTTCTCTTCCTAGCACTAATGGTCCTGTCACACCCCTCATCAACATGTCATGAGTGGGGTTGTTGTTGCTGCTAGCTCCAATGCATATTTCAGATCCTCTTCCTCACTCCTCTACTAACTTCTTATTTCCCAATGCACGGTCCATATCACCCCTTTTGTCCTCATCCCAGTCGACAACATCCATAACTGCATCCCCTCAAAGCACATTGGTATCAACCATAGTCAACATACTCACACTCCCAATGCCAAAAATTACATGTGGTTTGTCAAATGCAAAATAAGAGAGAAATTTAGAGTTTTGTCTTACCCCATGGTTCTTGCACTTGTAGAAGGTATAGCCGGTGTGCTCATTCGTGTCGAAGGCGTACACCTTGACATGCTGGCCATAGTCATGGCAGGCCACCAGAGAAATGCCCAGAACTGCTTGCAGACCCACCGACGCACACTTGACCTTGAGCTTATTGCATACATAGCGAAAAAACGTGAGGGAGAGCGAGCTTCGGTGACCTTGAACAGGGACACGAGAGTGCAACACACCACAACATAGGAGAAAGGAGAATCAGGGATTTTATCTAGAAACTTCAGCGACCGGACATGATATTGTATTTATGTTGTTCGTGCGACCCCTCTCCTGGCTACACGTGGGCCCATCACATAAGTTAGTGACATAATCCTTTGGGTCGGAGCAAGGCTCGCTACCAGGTGGGTCCGCATCACTACATCATCAAACTTTTAGCTGCAACTTCCATGGAGATCATACATCGCAAGTGTGTGTTTTCCATTATCGTAATTTAAACTTTCCTAAGTACGTGAGGGATTTGGTGCTGCACTTGTCCCGCCCCTCCGTATTGCGGTAGGAGTGTCGTCTTTGTTCCAGCCCTCTGCTTGGTCAGGTTTGGCTGTAAACTTTCCCACAACAAGGATTCTTCTAGTCTCTGTGCTGCTGAAGGTATTCATGCATGTGGTCATTTCCTTGGTGATCGATTGATTTGGATATGAAGTGCTAGTTGGATTTCTGGTCTTTCTACTAATCAATCATGTATTGGTGGCTTGGCTCTATCAGAGTGGTTTGCATCAGAATTGGTCCGAGGAATACGTAAGTCCTCAACAGTTCATGCGCTCATGGATCTTCAAGCGTGGATCCATCCAGATGTGATCTTTATGTCTGAAGCACATTTGTGTAATGCTAAGGCAGAACATTTGAAAAAGGCTGAAGTTTGATCAAATGGCAATTTCGGTAAGTGATGGTCCAAGTGGTGGCTTAGTGCGGTTTTGGAACCATGATTTGAATGTGACCCCAAAGAAATTAGTCAGAATTTCATCAACATACACATCAATGAACACATTGAGAGGGATGGCGCCTTACTGGGTTGTATGGGGAACCTAGTGGAGACAAGAAAGATTTGACATTGGAATATATTCGATCATTGCACGCGCGGCTGATCTTCCCTGGGTCATGGCAGGGGATTTCAACAAAATCTTATACAATGCAGAAAAGGAGTGTGGTGTTGTTCGGACAAAACGATGTATGCAAGCTTTCAGGAGTGCTCTTAGAGCATGTCTAACAGACCCCTTAAAAGGGCCAAACCCGTATAATAACCGCCGGAATACGGGTTTGAGCTCCACCCGGCTGTCTAGCAGGCCCGGTAAAAACGGCCCCGCTCCGATTTTTGCTGTTTTCGATTACGGGGCGGGCCTTCGCCCCCTACTTGTGCGGGGTGGGAGCGGGAATAGAGGGCCAAACTAGTATCCTCCCCTCCACTGCGCGCGGACGGTTTCAGCGAAACCCAACCGCCGCCGCTCGATCTCCTCCGCCCCGCCCTTCCCGGCAACGTCGCGGCCGGATCCCGCTGCCATGGATCCTCCGCAAGGGCCGCCTAACGCCGACGGTGCATCTCCAACGGCCGCGGTGGTTGATGTCCCCGTCGGAGGTCCGCCCAACGCCGACGACGTGTCGGCCATGATCTCCGTCACCATCCCGTCGAAGAGGAAGAGGATTCCGAAGCAATTCTTCGAAGCCCCTTCGGCGGCCGTAGCTCCGCCGGCCGCAGCCCCGCCGGCTGCCAAGAAAGGGGGCAGGATGAAGACGAAGGCGGCCGGGCCGTGGGGTGCTCCGCATCCCAAGGTGAAGACAAAGCAGGTCAGCCGCATCGGCCTCGCGCCTCCACCGTCTTCCAAGGCCACGGCCCCTCCCCCCTCCGTTCCGTCCGATGCGATGCCCGCGCCGCCGCCACCCAACATGGACGTAGACAAGGTGTTCGATGTTGAGTCCACAACATCGTACATGGACATGCTCAATGAATCCGCGGTGGATTTGGACGCCGGCATCGATGCGTTCGATGGGGAGTGCAACGTCGAAGAGATTGATGATGATGAGGAGGATGAGGGTGACGAGGAGGAGGTGGTTGAGGTTGATCCGGCTGCCGCCGGTTCTTCGTCGACGCCGAAGCCACGCACGGCGAACTACAGCGAGATCGAAGACGCCATCTTGGTCCGTGCTTGGAGCAAGGTGGGGATGGATGCATGCACCGGAGTGGACCAAGGCGGCAAGCGCTATTAGCAGCGCATTGAGGATCTCTACCACCAGCTAAAGCCTCGTTGGTGAGTCTCAAGTGCTCAAGGTGAGTCTCCGGCGAGTGGTGGCGCCGCTGGCGATGGACTCGTTGATGGTTGATCACATTTGGGAATTTCCATGGCTTGAACATTGTCTATGATCGCGTTGTGATGTTAAAAACTATGAATTATGCATCACATATTTTGGATGTGCTATGTTTGATCTGAAATTATTGTGCAAATTATTGTCTAAAACCCTGTTTTGAGGGGTCGAAAACTCGGACCAGCTAGCAGAACCCGTATCCCCACCCCGCAAAACAGAATTACGGGGTGGGGATACGGGTTCTGCTAGCTCGTCCGAGTTTTCGGCTGGCGAAAAGTGAATACAGGGTTCTCTACTCGCGTTTTAAGGGACGAAAATATACGGGGTTGTTAGACATTCTCTGTACCTAGAAGACATGTGCTTTATGGGTGATATTTTTACTTGGAGACGTGTAAAAATTAGGGAAAGGCTTGATAGGGAGGTATGTGATCCACGTTGGTCGGGCATGTTCCCGACGTGTGGTGTGGTGAATGAGGACTTTGGAAAATCTGATCACAGGCCAATTGTGATTAATACTAAGTTTAATGCCGTTTTTTAGAATTTGCATCAACGTGGTCCTTTGAAGTTTGAAGCTCACTAGTTATGCGAGGAATCTGTAGAGGGTATTATCCAATTTGCGTGGGAGAGAGCAAAAATCCTCAACGCTGAAGCTTCTTTGGGTGATCACACGAAGGAGGTTCATGAGGCTTCCCACCAATGGGATAGGGAGATTTTGAAAGGGCCTAGAAAGAGGCTTAGAGAGTCGCAGAAGGAATTGAATAAATTCATGTCCGGGCCTCTAATAGATGAGGGTGTTGCTGAACAAAAAGAGATCCAATTAAAAATGGAGAATTTGTTACAACAAGAGGAGCTTTATTAGGTTCAGAGGGGGAGGGTGAATTGGTTGCAACATGGAGACCAAAACACAACATATTTCCACCATTTTGCCTCTAGGCGCTGCAAGCGAAATTTTATTAAACAGTTGAAGAACTTTGTCGGTGTTTTTGTTGACGATCAGGACCAGCTTCTCTCGCTAGCGTCCGGTTATTTTGAGGAGTTATTCACATCGGAAGTACAGGAGCCTGACCAAAGCGTCATCGACAAGGTACAACCATGTGTTTCTAATGCCATGAATAGTATTCTGATGACCCCCTATTCTAGAGAAAAGGTAAAAAAATGACTTGTTTAATATTAGAGATTTGAAGGCCCCTGGGCGGGATGGCCTCCATGCGATTTTGGCACATTATAGAAGAAGATCTAATGGGTGAGGTTTTGCTAGCGGTTAATTCACGTACTATACCGGAGGATGGAACAATACGACTATTGTACTGATTTCTAAAGTGGAAAACCCAGAGTTCATCACTCAATTTAGTCCAATCAGTCTGTATAATGTTGTGTACAAGGTAATTTCCAAGCTGGTTGCGAATAGGCTTAAAACCCTTCTTCGAGATATTATTTCTGCGACACAGAGTGCATTCGTTCCTGGCAGGCTGATTACTGACAGTGTGCTAGTGTCATATGAGACATATCATGCGTTCAAGAATAAGAAAGTTGGAAAGTATGGTACCTGTGCAGTCATTCAAGCTATACCTGCGTATGCGATGTCTATGTTTAAGCTACCCAAACAAATTATTAAAGGGATAATTACTGCAATGTCCTAGTTCTGGTGGGGAGATGATGATCAACATAACCATATGCACTGGTTTGCATGGTGAAAAATATGTGTTTCTAAGAAAGAAGGAGGCATGTGATTTAGGTAAGGATGGCAATGGGCAGGGTATGGACAGGGTAGAGCAATACCATATCCATACCCATATCCGTGTAGTCAACGGGTACAAAAGGTTACCCGTATCCATACCCATGGGTTTAAAACTTTACCCATACCCATACCCGGCGGGTATACGTACCCATTGGGTACCCGAGGGTATATCCAATAGTACACAAGTTATTCAAATTTTACTTTCATCAATAGCATATTTGAAAAAAGACAATAATCTATACTTACTAATAGTAGACGAGTATATGAAAGTATCAAATGAATGTCTAGGAGTCGCAATCTCATACTTTTTCCTAGGTTTTTCGACCGCATAGGTTGAAACTCTATAGGTAAGTTTAACATATCAGTTTAAACAGACAGGGCATAGGTATACCCATGGGCACACGTCTATAACCATGCCCGTACCCGTGACTTAACGGGTAAGGTATGAATATTACCCATGGGTATAACAGTGTGCACATACCCTACCCATACGGATACGGTACCACGGGTACCCATACCCATGGGTAAATCGCCATCCTTAGGTTTAGGTATCTTCATTGTTTTAATTTGGCCATGTTAGTTAAGCAATGTTGGAGGTTGATTTCTGACCCAGATTCGATTTGTGCTCAAGTACTTTGTGCCAAGTATTTTTCTAATGGTGATATCTTGAATTGTTAACTAAAAAGATAACCCCTACACACATGGTAAAGTATATGAGCTGATATTCAAACCTTTAAGAGAGGACACATCTGGAGGGTAAGGATGGTTCTCAAATAAATATTTGGAATGACCCATGGATTCCAAATAGTCCTAATAGGAAAATTGCGAAAAAGAGGGGTACTATATTGTATACCAAAGTTTCTAAACTTATCAATCAAGAGACCGAAGCATGGGATGAGGAGTTGATTAGGGATTTTTTTTGGCCAATTGATGCGCAAAGAATTCTGCGTATTCCTCTCACGGATGGTTTGTCAGGACCTTGTTTCTTGGAAATACACGAAGACCGGAGTTTTCTCCGTGCGTACAACATATTATGCCCAGTGGGAACACGGACACGGTAGCAAGCTTAGGCATACGGGTTGGCTTTGAAACATCTTCCGTGTTACCAGTGTGGAAAACTATGTGGTCTCTCAATGTGTGAGCTAAAATTAAAATTCATTGTTGGAGATCACTCCTTAATTGGTGCTATTCCATGCAATGGGATTCATGCTAATCGACACATGCAACATAGTTCTTAGTGTCAATTGTGCAAGTTTGATTGTGAGAGTATTCATCATGCCTTTTTCTTATGTATGAGAGCTAAGGCTGGTCCTAGTGGTAGTATCATACTACTAGTATCATGCATATGATACTAGTGCATGATACTATGTCTCTAGTGCATTGTATCATATAGTTGTATCATAAGAGTGGTATATTTATTAATTTGTAGAATCTCTATGTAAAATGTGTGTACAAGATTTACTTGCAATTATGATTTCTAGCTTTACGTGCTATGATATGGTATCTACCTATGATACACTAACCACCTCTCTCTTTATTAATTATGGCGCCACGATAGATTTTTGCCAAATTAACATGCATGATACACCTTATGATACTAGCACTAGGACCAGCCTAAGGATTCTTGGCTTGGAGGGTTTTATATCACATATTTGCTCCATGGATACAGAGGGCTCTTCCGTCATGGAGTCCTTGTTGCGTGACAGACCAGCTAAAGCCCCACTCCTTGATGGAATTGATCAGACTGATTTAGTTGCTACAACTATTTGGTACATTTGGCTGGAGAGAAGGCAGGCGATAGGAGGTAAAAATATTTAATCCTCGATTCGTTCAACGCAGTCTATTTCTATTTGGGCAACAAATTAATCAAGGGAAAAAAATAAAATGAATTCTATTGTAAGGCACGGTTGAAGGAAGCCAATGAAAGATTTTGTGAAGTTAAACGTGGATGCTTGTTTCAATGTAGACTCATGTACGGGTAGCACCGGTGCCATTTTGAGAGACGATAAAGGTTTCTTTTTGGCGGCAAGCAATTGTGAGATTCCATATATCTCTGATGCATTTTCGGCAGAGGCTCGAGCCCTTCGGATGGACTGCTTCTTGCTGGACAGGTCGGGTGCAATAGGCTCGAAGTCAATTCGGATTTTCTTGATGTGATAGAGGTCATGCAGAACGGCCGGCGATCGCTTGGAGTAGCAGCGGCAATATTTGAGGAATGTTATACTCTTTGTCGTAATTTCATAGTTGTCCAAGTTTAGCATTGTCCTAGAAAAGCCAATGTTGCGACAGATACAATAGCTAGAAATTCAGAAGTATAAGGATGAGGATCCCCTGAATTATTGATCTCGATTTTGTCAAACGATATAACCTTATTTTCCAAGTAACAAAATTTTCCTTGTTGGCTTTCAAAAAAAGTATAGGGATGAACTCGAATTAGTACATACTCCCTCCGTTTAGAAATATAAGATGTTTTAGGCTTGTGAAACAAATATATCAAGACATATTTTAGTGTGTAGGTTTAAATGTTCATTTGCTTCACAAACCTAAATTATTTTATATTTCTAAACGGAGGAAGTAGTTTCTAACGTATTTTACTCTTTAATCAATCCATGTGGTACTCATAGTAATTGATCAGGTTGAGGACACTTTAACGAACACGAGACATCATCGTCTCTGGTCTCCTCTAATTTTCGGTGAGAAAAGAACGCAATTTCTACTAATCGACTGACCTCGATCTGAGCGCACGCTTCCGAACCGCGCGATGACGATCGCACGGCTCACGCGCGCGGCAGTTCAATGGAAACGTAGTGGGGGCAGTTTTGTGGGGAGCTGATTTTGATCCCTCTCATCCCAAATCGTCTCTCTCTCTCTCTGGCTCCGGCGTTGATTTTGCTCCCTCCCACCGGCGATCTGGTGAGTCGTTGTGAGATTGGTGGTAGCGAGGGAGGGGAGAGCCGCGCTTCGCCGCCTGCGCGAGTGCTCTCGCGGCGGTTCCTGGACATCTTCCTCCCACACCGTCGACGTCGGCGAGGAACCAGATCCGTGCCGGACCCGCGGCGGGGCTATCTCCGGCGGCTACACCGAGGTGAATCTACGTGGTACTTTGAGTTGATTCCGTGACTCCGCGCCCATTGGCCTGCCGCTTTGCGGCAAAAGCTCATCACGTAGGCACTGTCAGTCACGATCCCCACAACACGATTTTATGCAGCATAAGGAGTGCTTTTGAACCAATTTTGCGTGATTGCTTGATTAGTTGTGTTCGCACGTAAATCGCTTCGCTCCCTGGCTGGCAGGATGATTCTTTGGAACTAAAGGCTATTATGGTTTGTGCTCGTTTTTGGTTTGAGTATTAAGTGTACTAATATAGTTAGTGCGAAAAAACCTGTATGGCAAATGTACAATTAAGTGTATTATAGTTAGTGCGAAAAAAACTACAAAGGCTTATTAAACTTTGGGACAAATTTACAGTTCTCCAGTTTATGGAGAGAATTGCAGATTTGTCCCAAAGTTATCTGACTTGGAGAAAATTCTGTTGAATAAGTTACTGTTGCAGCTTGATGATAATATTACTCATAAATTTAATCATGCTGATTCGCAAATGAATAAATAAATTTAATCATGCTGGATCTGCAGGTTGACTGTATCATTGGTTATCAGCCACAGCTTTAAGACGATGTATCTTGTGGGCCTATTCATTCTCTACAGGCCGGTGGAAAATTATTGAATTGGACAGGGTTACAGATCTGATGATATGTCACTCAGACTTCCACTTCCGCAAGGGCTCTCCTTTTTCAAAAGTGTTGGGTGGTTCGAAGACAGTAAGGTTGACTCAGCTGCCAAGCAGCACTTGGCTCAGAAATTTAAGCTCCAGACAGATAAGGAGGTGTACAGACCTGGTGATTCAGTTATCGTGACCATAGAAATCTGTAGTCCCGCTAGCTTAAAGGATGATGCAGGAGCACTGTCGGGTGAAGCTGTCCCATCTCTCTTAGTAGATGGGCTATCGTTCGAACTTAAAGGAATTGAGAAATTGGATAGCCAATGGTTCTCTGTTCCAAAGCCCTTACCAGGGTCTAAGCAAAGGAGAGGTACAGTTTTGCTATCTTATCATATGTAAACAACTGATCAATGTATCTTTATTTAATGTTTCTGATAACCCTCTTATGTTGGGATTGAAAACATAGGTGAATATTTGTTTTTGGATTATTCGGCTCCATCATTATTCTCTAAAGTAATAATCGCTTCGGGGCAAACAAAAACATGTAAGTTATCTCTTGTTTGGAGGATTAATGGAGGTTTACTACTGCACTTATGTAATGTTACATTTCTAGATTGCTTGAAACATAAATATTGTTCATATGCTTTATCTCCATTCTTTCCTAGCAGTGTTAAACATGTTGGTGTAATACAGTAAATGGAATTTCCTTTACTTTATGTTCTGCTAATCACCTGTGTCATCTATCACCTTGTATTTGATCTTAAATAATGCTCCATGTCTCTGTTTTTCACATTACCTTGAAGTCAAACAGTACAGTATTGACTATGATGATATAGGGATATGGCATTGACACATGCATGTTTCTCCAACACTTTATGAGCGCCGGTTCATGTTTGGCATAGGATCTTCAGCGGACAATGGAAAATTGTCTCCTGTTAACCTGCTTGCTTAACTAAGCTCTTTCGTCTAGGATCTACACTCTTTGTAGAAATTGTAACTCAGCTGAAAAGTAAACTTTCTGCAGATATTGTACGTCTTGAGCTCCCAAAGATTTTACCACCATCATATAGGGGCATCAGTATTCGCTATATTTATTATGTTAGGAGTACATTGTTTGGGAGATTGATTGAGAGTAATGGAGATCAAACTAAAGGCCATGTGAATAGTGCGGTTCAGCTGGTGAGTTTTCTTCTTCCAGTTGACATAAAATTGTACTCCTTAAGTTCACACATTCTGTGTTGAAATATTGGAAGCTTTGATCTGGGAGCCATCGATTCTTCCATTGGTAATTTGTATTATTATCCAAACTTAGTGCTCTAGCCTGTGACTTGTGAAGTACTTAAAAAGCATGTTTAGTGGAAGTTCAGTGGAATCACTTCGGATTTCTAACTATCTTAGAAAGAAAATACATTTAAATAGCACTAAAGACATTGTTTAAGCATTTAATTTTAACATAAGATACGAAAATCAAGTAAATACCATGCAAAATGGAGTGTTGCAGCTCAAGCCTTGGCCAATCATCCATACAACCTTCCATCCAAGGGAAACAGTATGACAGTAGTCAAGTTTACTTAAGTGTTAAAATATGCAGTTTTTAATAAACAGCCTTACTTAAGTGTCAAAAGCATTTGTCATAATAACCTTTTATGCCTGGGGATTTAGGGCATGTGAACGTGTAGACCCAGAACCCGACAGAAAGACATCAACTGGTATTAGTTCTAGCTCGTCCTAGCCTGTAGGTTCAGAAGAATGCGATGTCAATTTCTTTTATTTTGGTTCATCTGTGCGGGCCTCCATTATAATGTGTGGGTGTGTGTGTGTGTGTGGGGGGGGGGGGGGGGGGGGTACTCATTCTGTAGCACAATTATCCAAGTTTCAGGCATATAAAAATTAAGTCACATATCTCAGAAGGATGGCTTAAAATTGACTCTGTTTCTGTAGGAGGCTCGAGTTCCATTGCAGATATGTGTTTCCCAGAAAAGCAGCAACTTACTTGATGAAGAAGGTCAGTGATGTGAATGTAATAATTTGAGTTGCACTTAAAAGCATTCTGTGTGTGAGAGTGTTATTCTGCTGGTTTTCAAAAGTATGTTATTGATTAAATTTTTTTCTATTAAGTAGTGGCGCACAAGGGATGTTGTTCAACATGGACACTCGTTAAGCCATTCCAGTTTCACCACGGTCCTTATAGGTGACTGAATCCAGTGGTTGCCCCTTTCAGGAAAATTCTTGTAGCTTTCTCTTTTTCATGAAAATCTACATATACGACAGGCTTCCTAAATAATCCAGTGGAGACTGACACCACACCTCTATTAATATGGAGATGCAAAACAACAAAGGAGTACTGCAGAGTTGTTAGTGGATGTGCAACAGCAGAAATTTAGTACTCCCTCCGTCCTAAATTAATTGACGCAGCTTTGTCTAGATACGGATGCAACTTGTCTAGATGCATCCGTATCTAGACAAAGCTACGTCAATTAATTTGGGATGGAGGGAATAATACTGAAGTGTTTACTATGTTATTCCTCAGCAATGCTAAACTGTTTGCACATCTCAGGGAGTTTTCCATTATCAGTTGAGCAACTGAGTATATTTTGGAGGGAAAAAGATGAAGATTCAGAATGGGTGAGTCCTTATTTAGCTTCTAACACATCTCCCAGATTTGGCACTTAATTATGTTTTTTCCATTTCTTACATGTTTGTTACATGAGTGTATGAGTTGTCCGTAGTCATTTGTATCAATACTCAGCACATCCATAGTTTGTAGTTTTGTCAACTGTTAAAACTATTAGCAGGAACTGAACTGTTCTCCAAGATATGGTAATTTTCATCTATGTACAGGCAGAAATTATTGACTAAATCGTGTTAATCAGTGATATCCATAATTGCTGATTGAACCGCTGCTAAAATATATTATTCTTATTGCAGATCAGAGCAAATGATAATACTGATCTGGAAGAAGGATATGATAGTTCGAAAGATGAAGTTTCATCGGTTTCCTCATACAACCCTTCCAAATCAAATACAGAATATCCCCTCAGGAACTCAACATCGACACACTCCTTGTCATCACGTCTCTCCACCAATGAAGCACTGTATTCTCAGGGAGAGCGCTCCACTTTCCCATCATATACTGCAATTCCTCGATTGTCAGTATCCGAGATTTCAGATGATCATGGTGGAGGTAAAGAGTCAATCTATAGTTATTGTGGGGTTGTGCGAGAGCTGCAATACTCATAAGGAATACCAGCTTCACAATACTGTCTTTCGTGCTATAGGATTTTCTCCGCCTCCTTATATGTCTACTTTTTTTTACTTATTGTCATATTCTTGTAAACGTTTTACTCCACGTTTTCTTTTAATGAACAGGGAATATTTTTAGTTGTCCGTACCTTTTCAAATTGAATTGGGGGCATCTCCTTAGGATTTTTTAACCAGGCTTATTCCCCTTCCATTTCACAATGAAATAACAAGTGTTACATTAGTCAGGTTTCCATGAGAATGCTACCTATTTGTTACGTATGAACAAATTTTGATGAGCATGTGTAAATGTTTCATGCTACATATTTATTTATGTCAGATAGACTTATACTTTCACTGTGGGTGTTTAATGAAGTAAATTGTACAAACAGGAATAGTGTCACCTCTAAGGAAGCTAGATCATCTGCATTTAGATCATCCTCCATCAAATGGTCAAAGGTTTTCTTTAGATTCTGATCAAACAAAAGATGACGTTGGACTCCCTCTCACGCCAAAACATGTTGAACCGTCTGGATGTAAGCCATCATGCCCCAGCTATGGAGTTATTTTAGTTCATCACTGCTCCCTTTGTTGTAAATTTACATGCCATGTGACCAAAATTAGTTTCCAATGCTTAGTTGCCATTCCGGTGTTTTGCAGCAGAAGGCTTTATGAGAGGAAGATCATATAATATACGAATAGATGATCAAGTCTTGCTTCGTTTCTCACCAAAGAATTCTGACTCAACTTACTACTTCGGTGATATGGTATTATAATTATCCTTTAATATGCTTCTTACTGGCTTCTTGCTTTGTCATTTATAGAGTTGATTATCTGAGTTTACTGATTGCAGATTGGTGGAGCACTCACTTTTTTTCATGAAACTGGAACACGTAGATGCCTAGAGGTAAAATACCAAGCTTAATATAAAATTATTATGTATTGAACTGGGATTAACTAGTTATGGTGCTTCACAGGTATCTGTAACCTTGGAAACATCAGAAACAATTAATCCTCGTGTAATACATCCTTCAAGAAGGGTCTCACCCACAATAACCAAGGTATCCTTTCTGCAGCTACAGGGGCATCTCTGTGATCAGATGTCATTTGTGCATGGAGTTTGATTAGCACATTGTACCTTGTGTTATTTGTTGGGATTACATAAGATGTGTGTAATTCCAAAGTACCCAATCTTGATAAATGGTACTATGAACTTCCACCTTCAATAAACTCACTGAAAATCACCGCATTACCTTCGTATT
Organism: Avena atlantica; assembly: GCA_910589765.1. Lineage (NCBI taxonomy): Eukaryota > Viridiplantae > Streptophyta > Magnoliopsida > Poales > Poaceae > Avena > Avena atlantica. The sequence continues at coordinate 488,498,045 of OU342735.1, read as the reverse complement.
TCACATGTGTTGAATGCAAACGCCCTCGTCTTTTATGTCTCCACATCCTTCTCAGTGGCTGCAATGATGATTATCGCGATGTTGGCTGATGTGGGCCAATCTAACAGGGTAGTTGTTGGCATGTCAGTTCATTGTAGCTGGAACAGGTCTGCTACTGTCATCCCCTTGTGCTGCATAGGACACAGAGTCGTCAAACCCATGGACAGGGCGAAGTTGCCGTCACCACCTTTGGATCCAAAGTTGGACACAGCATGAATAGCACCATATCCGCAGGTGAAATCGAGCTGCTGCCGCCATGTATCGATCATTCAGTGGGCAGGAGCTTGCAGATGTGGTCATCCATTTATATCCCCACCCCTAGACCTGAATACCAGCCAGCTTCGCGGTAGTTAGTCCCTGGTTGGTCGTTTTAAAATTCGAGAAGGTCCGAGATGTGAGGGGGCTGCCGATAGAGGCAAAAGAGACAATAATATGGCTATTAGTGCAGCACTGCGTGAGGTCGGGTTGGCCCAGAGGTAGGTGGAAAACCATAACTTGCCATAGTTGAAAGAGGGAGGTCCCAAAGGAAGGTGTGGTACTACTGTCCACTATTAGTGGAACATGTAGCCCGATGATATCTTTCTCTAATGAGTTCGTAGTGTCAATTTTCAAAGCAAGTCACTTTGCAGTGACATGTCTAAACCACCAGTTTTTGCAGTAATCCGAAAACAGAAAAGGAAATGTGCTGATGCTCTCAACCAGTCACATGATAAGCCATGCTCTCATGATCATCAAGAGATAGTTTAATACGAACTTCTATATTTACCTTATGATGATAACACTTAACATATTCCAGCAATATAAGATGTCATGAGTTCTTGCTAGCTTATTATTCAAGTAGCTTGGTCTATTTGAATATTTACTTCTATTCTGTAAAACACGAGACCTGTGTTATTTTATGATCCAACCTTGACTCTGTGAGCAGGTACACAGTGAACATCATGAAGTTGTTGCAGATCTTCATCAGACGAGCTTTCTCTTTTCAATTCCTATTGATGGACCAATGTCATTTGCTACTTCAAAGGTCTCTGTACAGTGGTCCCTTAGATTTGAGTTCTTCACAACCCCTCCAGGAATGGACTCATCTAGGTATGTAACGTGATGATTTTATTGGAGTCGATTTGTGTTTACTATTACTCTTTCCATGTGCATGTGTTTACCGCAAGTTAGTCAATGACATAATACCTCCATCTGTAAATATAAGGCGTGTTTTACTATTCAGTCATCAATGCATTATTTTGACTATAATGCAATATTATGCCTACCAAATAATAAAAGGATATGTAACATAAAAGTATTTTGCAAGACAAATACAATAATATTATTCATGGATGCTTGGTCCATGTCTTTTAGACGTATTAGAGGTCAAAATTTTAAAACATTGACTGCACACAAGCTATGAGCAACTTGTGTTTATAACCAGTTCCTTGAGAGTTAATGCTATTTCCGATATGTTTAGCAATTTTGTTAAAGTGTTATCAGGTTCCGGTGAAGTGTGAATATTTCTAGTCTGTTGCTGCTAGCTTTGAGTCGGCAATTCTGGTCTATCTTTGGCAGGTATGAGCATCCACTTCTTGTTGAGAAAAGAGAGAAGGGGGATTGGGTCCTCCCAATAACAGTTTATGCACCTCCACAGCGTAGACGAGCTCCTCATGGAAGAAACAATAAATCTGTGTTAGTTGGAAATTTGTTCAACTCTTGAAGGTATGCAGTCTCGGTCTCGCCATCTATAACTAGATTTTTTACGTATCTCACTTTGCCAAAGTGTTGCTTCGTGAAGCTGGAAAAGTATTACTCCTACCATAGTATTTTTTTTTCACTGTGAGTTCTTATGTGATCAGTAAATGATCCAACTGGAGTGTTTGTCCTTACTAGGTTGAAGTCGCTTCTGCCTGGTGTATAGCTCTAGTTTAATCAAAGGACTTGTGTTTATCCATCTGGTTTCTTTGCATGTTCGTCCTACTTCTGTTACTTATACATCAGATTTTATCTCTTTTATCCTCTGAACTATATTCAAGCCACTGCTTTGTAGTATTTTTGTTTGCTGTTGTACACAGATAATCTGAACATCTAACCACCTTTTATCTTAATTTCAGATTCACGAGTTGCTGCTGATCTTTGAAAATCAGTACCATGTTTACATCCGCGGACCTCTGGTGAGTACTTCTGCAGTTCGGCATGCACAACTGGACCCAGGTCATACCTGTAAAAATTCATCACCATAGAACAGAACAGGAACTGCTGCATTGGCGCTTGATTTATGTGACGTGACATCAATAGTGAAGATATGGTACCATACCATACCAACCTAGCGCATCAAGTGTCACCGCACATCCAAATCCAATGTGTATACCGTTTTACTGATGGACTGAATTTTTTGTGGTGCTCCAGTAGCTATTACAACCCTTGTATGGTTGGTTACATGTGCTTGGGATATCTTCCCTGTAATTCCATCGTTTTGGAAACCATACTGTTGTCCGGACTACGCATATCTTGTTCCTTGAGAGGTTGTTATCGCAGAATGAAACAATTTTCCACGAATGACTCTTTAGTCCTACTTTTCATTTATTACATCTCTGAAGATGGTAGCTATGCTTTATGCAGAACTGTTGTGCATGCGGTTTCATGTTCAGCTATTGCAATGTCGGCACTCGTGTGCTCTGAGATATGGACTTTAGCCGTGTCCAACTCCAATCTATCTTGTTCATCGCATAAATTGGAAAGCTGTGCTCTGTTCGGGCGACAAATAGTGCTTCTTTGAGGACAGAGAGTGTTGATTTCTTCTTTGGTGTCGTGTTGACATGTGACGAGCGTCGCGATGAATAAATGTGATTTCCTTCTTTGGGTGATGGGTGCTGTCGGATCATATGACACGAGATTTTCAGACATAAGCACGATCGCAGAGGTAACAAAACTGCAAGGTTTACACCTTCTAATAGATATGACACATGGTCTTTGCCATCACACAGTAATCACATGGGGCTCGGAAGGATTGCGTCGCATATGATCCTTTGCACGCCTTCCTTCTTCGTTAGGTATCCTGTCGCCTTGCCACACTGATCCTCACCGTCACCACTCGATGATTTGTTTCGTTTTTTCTGGGGCAAGTGGCCCCTGACAGAAGACCGGAAGCAACGATCACATGACCGGGAAAGTTGGAGAACGGTTTGGAAAATGGCGTCCGCAGCTGCCTGCCCCGTGGACCGTGGCCGTGGGTGGGAGGAATGCAGGGGGAAGGATCAGACAACTTATACAAGGGTCGCATCAGCAGCCTGGTGCCGGCAACTTGCTACTATCCTGGATTGGTACTTCTCGTACCTGCATCTTTAATTAGGTCTAAGCGGATTGTCTTCATCAGCCCAGCCCAGCTCAGCATAGCGACCCCCTCCCCTTGGATAAGTATGCACGGTGGCGGAGCTAGCCAACAATACCAGGGGGGGCCAAAACGAAATTATGGATGTTTGGGGGAGCAAATGACACTATTTTTTCTTTTCTAGGTCCCCTAATTTTTTTTCCTCCAATGATTTTTAAAAATCTGGAGGGGCGGTGGCCCCCCTGACATGCATGTAGCTCGGCCAGTGTATGCATGATGTTGCTACCAAATTATGGTTCTATTCTGCATTGTCATATTGCATTGTCAAATGTTACTAACATTCTTCCTTTTCTCGTTGCTACTTATTTCTTGGGAAGAATTTAGCCAACTACCGGTTCACTTGGCAATATATCTTGCGAAAAGACCTTGTTGATTCCTAGGATTTACAAAACACAGGGGTGTGAAAAAGATAGGATTGCCATGTCATGGCATCTTGAGCCCTACATGATTGAATGCTTATTACAAAGGAATATTCAGTGTATACATATATATTCATTCTGCAATTTGCAATTTGTCCTAGCTTCTAGCACCATTGTTACATAGCAAAGGATGTCAATTTTTTTTGTTTGCCTTGCTGATGTCCGCTCCATGACATCACAGCTCGAGAGCACTAGCCGCTAGGTTAAACAATCGTCGCTCTCTTAAGAAACTTCTCATTGCTGGGACACACCAGCTGTAATTGTTCTCTATTAGCGCATCTCTTTCGATAGCACAGTTGATTGGTGACACCATCCTGTGGTTGGCCGTTGGTACAGCCTTAGAGGGCACCACCTTGGTTTTTCCTTACTAAGTCATCAGATCGTCATCGTGCTAATTAATTAATTAGTTAACTGACCAAAAGTAATTTTCTTCTTTCTTTCTTTCTTTCTTTTAAGTTTATACATCTTGCGTAAATGGAGAATTAAAATGCCAACTAGTTTCTACACTGAATATATCTCATAGTTCCATATTTCAGAAGCGATGTTTTCTGCTTCCTTCTTTTGTAAATCTATTGCATAGACTTATTCGATTATAGATAGCATGTTCACACTGGCTCTTTCGTAGTTTCATTGATTTTTTTAATTCAAAAGCTAAGAACTATCGAAAGAAGAGGCAGAATGTGGATGAGAACATATAACAATATATTTCATGTGCAATGTTTTAAAATACTAAGGTGTCAATGCCTGATGCTCTCATAATAATATACCATTTGTAAGAAGAAACTGCTCCTGAAATGCTCAGCAACCATCATGAAATGTCTACTTTACCAATGGAGACAACTGAGGTTAAGCAACCTCTATATCTGACTTCTGAAACTGCCAAAAAATAGGAACCACTTGTACATTTTTGTCTAACCAAACAACCTTTCTGTTTGGTAGGTGGGTGGAGACAACCACATTAAGCCAACAACAAAACACCAGCACCCAAAAGTTATATTTTGGACACAAATGGTTGATGCTAGATACTTCATTGGACACTTGGATTTTCCAAGAGATTTTTTTTGGGATGTAGATGGATATCCATCAGTCAGTTTTGCCAAGATACAAAGTACTTCCCCAGTAAAAGACAATATATATGTGACGTTCAGCCGTGGATGGAGGGGTACACATGCATTTCACTGAGAGGAATTGAAGACATGGAAATGTTGTGGAAATTAAGGTGACGAGTGGTAGACTTTGGGAGTTCAGGTCGGCACACCCGGCTCTGGTTAATTGTGAAAATCTTCTTCGGTGCAATTAAAGGCTGAAAGTGAGATCAAAGATTGCTCATTGCACATAATATCCTAGGATTTTTATTGTAAGGATAAGATGTATCATGGAGCAGTACTGGATATTTCTATGGGTCGTTGGCTATTGTTTGACAACGAGCTGAATGCAGGGTTAACTAAATTTGTGCCCCAAAACTTGGTCTGAATTTTAAGTGATACCCTTCAGCATGATTATCTATCCGTATGTTCTCAAGTACAGAAGTACCATTCTTCCAAATTAAGGAAAAATAAATAGAACCACTGGATCTTGTTTAAGATACCAGAACTAAGAATAATTGCTAAAAATAGTGAACTAGAGATTATCCTATGTAAGCATCCCTTTCTGCCAGCGTACTTGCACGTCTGCATATTGGTAATGGAAACACACAACCGGATTAGAGAAGACTTTACCAAGAAGATTGCCATACAAAATAGAGTCATTCCCATCAAGGTATTAATACATTGACATACACCTATTTGTTCACATCATTTTAAATTAGTAAACAGACATAAACACCACTTAATTGATGGAATCATCGAACTCCAATCTTTTGCCACAAGGGAATTGTTTCAGCTGCCATCGACACAGTGCGTTTTTTTCATTCCAATAATAAAGGGTAGAATGTCAATCAAGAATGCAACTGCAATGTGGAAACAGAAGTTCACCGATCTTGATCCATTTCACAATATCACAGCTCTGATTGTCTCCACATGTTACCCTCAAGATAGAACAGCTTAAGATTTACATTTCAGAGACCAAAGAAATGTAAGCAGCCAAATTGGTCATTCCTTCCATGATCATCCCACCAGTGTATCTGCAACCATGCGTGCAAGAACTTCCACCCCCACTACAATTATGTTCATCTAGACATAGGGAAGAGAAAAATGAGTCCAATTCTCTCATCCAAAGTGCAAAATCCACACAAGTCACAACAATACCACAAAACATCACTAACTGCCTAATTAAGCCAGAAAGGACGCACACATTTCACCAATCAAATCTCTCCTCGACGAACCCAGAGGATGCTGCGCGAAGTCACCCTGAACCTGGAAGACATCCTCCTCCAAGAAGCTCAAGAAACCCTCAGGGTTGAGATCCACCCACAGCTCGCCAAAGTCCAGGTCGCCACCGCCGCCGGCACCGAAGCCGAACCCTCCTTCCTCCACCTTCACCACCTCGCACTTTATCTTCTTCCTCCTCATGTTCTCCTGCTGCACCACGAAATCTTTGGCCAGCGCCGGCAACCTCTTCTTCCGTGGCTTCTCCTCTACGGGCGAAGGTGGCGTTGGCGTGGGCGCCACATACATCGTCATCGCTTTGCTGCCGTCGTCCTCCACGACGGCTGGCGGCTGCTGGTGCTGCCTCCCTGTGAGCCGCTGCACGAGGCCCCGGAAGTTGGCGGTGTCGGTCTTGATGATCTCCGGCGCAACGATGTGGATGATCCTTATCGCCGGCCGCGTGGTAGTAGTCATGAATGGTGCTGTAGTGGCCGTCGTGTGGTCGCGCGAGGAGCCCTTGTGCTGCGTTGCTGCCAGTGTCGACGGTCTCATGCTGCTGTGGTAGTCGTGTGCGTGCTCCCCCATTAACGTGCGGGCAGGAAGAGATCGGCAGAGAGGTCGAAGGAGAAGAGGGAGTAAGAGCTAGGAATGAGGATGAGAAGCGGGAGGGGGAGGCCTTTTTTAACTTGCGAGGATGGTAAGGAAGAAAACCAGTCCGTAGCTCCATTCAAGGTTTGAAATGTCCTTGTAATATAGTTTACCAACATGTCGGCCTTTTTGTACTGTATCATCTGCTTTTGATCGCCGTGTGGATTTTAAGTTGATATGGGTGACCGATTGATTTGTCGGTCCGCGACAAACACATGCTAAACATCTTCACCATTTCGTAAGCAAGACGGTACCGATATGTATAAAAAGTTGATATCGATGGTCTATATTTGTCTTGTTGGTCCATCTAGGTAGCATGTACTCCCTCCGTTTCAAAATATAAGATGTTTTGGTAAACTGAAACAACTTGCAAAAACATTTTATATTGTAAAATAGATGTAGTATGTATTTCCTTTGTTCTCTATTATAAGATGTTTTGGATAATTTAGTTTACCAAAATATTTTATATTAAAGAACAAAGGAAATAGTACACTTTCATTTTTTTCATAAAGGAGGTTGAAATCCCGAACCAATGCATTGAAATGATACACACAATCTTTCTTACTTCCTCCGTCCCAGAATAGATGTCTCAGATTTATCAAAATTTGGATGAATCTAGACCATTTAGTATATAGATTCATCTAAATTTTAAAAAACTTGAGACATCTATTTTGGGACGGAGGGAGTATTATATTATTAGGGATATTATTATCCACAAAGTTGTCAACATAAATACATTGATTGACCCAAATCCACCTTCATGACGACATCTGATCAGTACACCTACAAGCTTGATGATGGGGGTTACCATAATCGGCCCTGTGTGACCTAACAAGGATACACACCATCTAATCTGGAGGCCTCACCAAATCGCTCAACGATGAGCCAGGAGTACAAATCGGTCCATCAGATACTCAACACGAATGCTCCGGAAGTTGCTTTCAGTGTTCAGCAAATTCATCTTTAGGACATGGATAAACGCATTGGCCTTGTCAGGTCTGCCATCGAGGCCACCACAACGCTAGACAACGCCACCATCCTGCGCACGTCCATCATCACGCGTCTGCCACCAAGACCCCATTGTGTCACGCCATCAAAACTCGTTGTATTCGACACATAAGAAACCACACCCTCCACCTTAGGATCCCTCCATCCAACACTTGTATAATGCCCTAGGAGGAAGAGCGACGTTATGCACCGCCATCGTCTGATCTAGATCTAGGGTTTCCTCAGGAGCATCCAAGCAAGGGGACGATGACTACATTGGCAAGATTTACACATGACGATGATGTGACTCCCACAATTGATGCCTCTACTAAAGTTTGTGGCGCCAAAGGCGTCACCATCGCCGATTCCGGGTAAAGACGGAATAAGGTTCTCACCTAGGAGGAGGACGAAGTCACCGCCCATGCCCTCGCCAATTTTTATCCATCCGACATGCCTAGGACCACCAAGGACTTCCCATCAAGGTCACCGATGATGTGGCCGAGGGCACCACCACGCCACCGGCAGGGGACGTCGTTCCGCCACAACCAATTCGGAGCTGCCGCCGTGAGATCCAAGCTCCATTATTACAAGTACGACTGATACATCGTAAACGTATCTATAATTTTTGATGCTTCATGCTTGTTTTGTATCAATTATCTTATGTTTTATCTACACTTTGAGGCATTTTTATACATTTTCTAGAACTAACCTATTGACAAGATGCCGCAGTGTTATTTGCCTGTTTTCTGCTGTTTTTGGTTTCAGAAAAGTTAGTAAAGAAATATTCTCGAAATTGGACGGAACAAAGGCCAAATTCAATATTTTATCGGAGCAAAGACGGAGTCTAGAGGAGGGACGAAGAGGTGCCACAGGGTGGCCGCACCACCCCATGGCGCGGGCCCACCCTAGGCCACGCCAGGGCATGGTGTGGGCCCCCTGGCCCTCAACCGACCTCTTCCCTTCGCCTATATAAACACCCCGAGGCAGAAACCTTAAGGACCCGATCATAAATCCACGAAAGAGTCCGTAGCCGCCGCCACCATCGTCCCTAGATCGGGGGGGGGGGGATCTAAAACTCTTCCCGGCACCCTGTCGGAGGGGAGATATCATCCCGGAGGCCTTCTTCATCACCATGCCAGCCTCCGGAGTGATGCGTGAGTAGTTCACCCTTGGACTATGAGTCCATATAGTAGCTAGACGGTTGTTTCTCCTCCTTTGTGCTATCATGTTTAGATCATGTGAGATCCGTTCATGATCAAGATCATCTATTTGTAATCCTACCTGTTGTGTTTGCGGGATTCGATGGATATTGAGATACTATATCATATTGATTATTGATTCTATCATGTTTATGGTACTTGTGATCTTGCATGCTCTCCGTTGCTAGTAGATACTTTGACCAAGTAGATGGTTGTAACTCTAAGAGGAAGTATTTATGCTCGATAGTAGGTTCATGCCTCTAGTAATCTGGGAGAGTGACAGAAATTTCTAAGGTTGTAGATGTGCTGTTGCTACTAGGGAGAAAACAACAATCATTTGCCCAAGGGCAATTGTATTGTTTACTTTATACACTTTTCTTAATGCAATTATCTGTTGCTTGCAACTTTATACTGGAAGGGGTTCAGATGATAAAATGAAGGTGGATTATTAGTCATAGATGCAATTGGATTACGGTCTATGTATTATGTTGTAATGCCCAATCAAATCTCGTAGATATCAAGATGTCTAGTATATGCATTGTTATGCATTCTCAATCTGTCAATTGCCCCGCTAAAATTTGTTCGCCCAACATTCTATTTATCTTATGGAGAACACCTCTAGTGAACCATGGACCCCGGTCCATTCCTTACCATTGATATACCATCTACTGTTTACCATTTACTATTTACAAATACTACAAGCAATTACTATCTTCCATACTATACGTTTAATCCTTTGTTTTCAGCAAACCGGTGAGATTGACAACCTCACTGTAGGTTGGGGCAAAGTATTGTGGTTGTGTTGTGCAGGTTCCAAGTGTTGTAGATATGCCCTAGAGACAATAATAAAAGTAGTTATTATTATATCTTTGTGTTTATGATAAATATTTACATTCATTTTATAATAGTATTAAACGGAAACATTAATACTTGTGTCATTTGTAAATTTATTAGAGTCCCTAGTAAAGCCTCTTTATAATACTAGCTTGTTGGTTTATAGATGATCATGGTTTCCTGATCATGAACATTGAGATGTTATTAACAACAATATCATATCTTTAGGAGAATGGTGTGATGGACATACTCCTATAGATAAGCGTAGCATAAAGATCAAGTCATTTCAATAGTTTGTTTTGTAGGGTTCGCAGCATAGAAAACAAAAACAAATTCCTACGATGGAAACAACTATGTACCAAGATCTATCTATTAGGTACAATTAACGGGCGGATATACATCCGTAGAGAACATACCCTTGAAGACCGTCAAAGCTTAACGAGTCCAAACTCATGGTTGATGTAGATGATCTCTTGCCGATCTCAAGATCGAGAGGAAGTCCTAGCACCGCAAAACAGTGGCGCATCCGTGCTCGCACACACGTACGAGGCACTGAGCAACCTCCGCCTCCTTGCTCCAGCGATGCAGCGGAAGAACAACTCTTTCTTGCCAAAAAGCCACCGGGAACATGTATCTCGCTAGTCCGAGACCATGGGGGATAAATACTAGAGGGGGAGAGAGATCCTTCACGAGGAGGTGTGCTTTGAGAGGATGAGAGGGGGGTGTTTTATAGGGGAGAGGGGGGGCACCCAAGGGGCATGGCGCCCAACCATGGGGGCTGCCCCCACCTCTTCCACATTCATGTGGGTGGACACTCCACTCACTCAAATGCATTTCAATTCCCTCCACTAAAAAACCCACTCAAATTCCCATTAAATTTCCACCAAATTTAATGCAAACTCTCATTAAATAAAACTACTTTTATTTATTCAGAATTTTGTCAATTATTTTAATGACAAACATTCACATATAAACCCTTGCTAGTATTTCATTTCACATGCAAAAACACTTTCTGCAATTTCATCCGAAAACCTGTTTCGGTATCTAGTGAAATAAATTCCTGCGCTTGTTATTCTTTCCGGCATGAAACTTTTGCTCCAATTGGATGTCAGTGTCTCTTAAGTGTTCCACCCTATGGTTAGCGAATAATGCGGACATGATTGAGACCCTTCTCCGATCAATAATCAGAAGCAGGATCTGGAGACCCATATTGACTCCCACACATTCAACAATGACTTTCTTGTGATCGTCGGAACCTTTTATGCCAGTATCTTAATCCGTTTGTATATTACATGTCCGAGATTCGATCGTCGGTATCTCCATACCTAGTTTGATCTCGTTACTGACATGCACTCTTTTCTCGTTCCCGTGATATAACATTCTAGTGATCAAATCACTTGCTTGCAAGCTAATCAATGCGATATCACCGAGAGGGCCCAGAGCATATCTATCCGTCATTAGGATGAAAAAAATCCATTCTCGATCCATGGGCCTCAACATAACACTTTAGTAGTTCTGAACCCATCTTTATAATCACCCGGTTACGGTGTGACGTTTGATGTTATCAAGAAACTCTTCTGGTGTTTGTGATTGACATGATCTCATGGTCTAAGGATTAGGATCACTTCGTAAGTTGTTATAGCAATATAAACTCAATGACTTTGATCGTAATGCTATACTTCAGATGAATGTTCATCACACTATTACACTAATGTTGTGACCTCGTTATTAACAACATCCAATGTCCATGATCAGGAAACCTTTGATCATCTTGTTAATCAACGAGCTAGTTTATAAGAGAGGCATAACTAGAAACTTCCTTTTTGTTTATTAAACACACATGTATTAATGTTTCTGTATTAATACAATTATAGCATGCAAAATAAACATTTATCATAAATAAGGAATACGATAATAACCACTTTATTATTGCCTCTCGGGCATATTCCCTTCAGTCTCCCACTTGCACTAGAGACAATAATCTAGTTTGAAAACTTTGCGTATTGAACACCTATGGCTTTCTGGTGTTCCATATACGCAATTTCAAGTGGTTAACATAATCTACGGATCTGACACTTTTAGGTCCGTGTGTATTTGCATGTCTTTGCGTCTCCACGCATCACTCATTCTCCAATGAGATGGCATTGTATAAATGTGGTCTTTTGGTGAGACCTTTAGTTACTTGGGGTTAAATCATGTCGATACTATTTTCGTACAATGTATCTTTAGTGTTAGCCCATTGCGAACCACACCTTAGTTTGATAACAAACTACTTAACACAAATGCCCTCTTTTGCTGCTACTATAGCAGTCATATACTTAGCCTTTTGTTGTAGTATCCGTCACAATGTCTTAACTTTGGAATTCATCCAATCTGTCATGGAAACTCCTTTCCATTTCATTGTGCTACTCATAGTTTAAATTTATATAAACTTAATTTGTACCTTGTGACAAAACTAGTATCAATGTAACGCTTTACAATGAACTATTTGTAATTGTTTGTCACCTCTAACAAATATATTCTTAGTTCTTCCAAAAGATCATAAGAATATCCTCACTATCTTCCAATGATCATTTTATGATTCATTCTGGTATATGCTCATAAAACTTAGAGCATAGGACATATCTGGATGTGTACATATCATGGTATGATTGATCAAAACATCCTTGTGATTTCACCCATCAAGTGTCAAAGCACTTGAATCTTGTTTCACTTATCAAGTGTCGATACACTTGAATCTTGATTCAATTCTTTTCCATGCGACAAGAACTGTTTCTCGTCATTTCTATATTGAACTCCTTCAATATCTAATATATGTACATTTGGCACAACCATATTAGCATCACAGTCGATCCATATAGACATTCATGCTAAATATTCGGGTTTTGCCTAAGTCTTTCATCAAAATGAAATTATTAACCTTTGTCAATAAAAGATACATCATTTCCAATCAACAAGATGTCCTCCACATAATGTATTAGAAATATGTCTCAGCGCTCCCACTTAATTTCTTGCAAATGCAAGCATCTTCATCGTCTCCTGATGAAATTAAACTTCTTTAATAGTTTCATCACGATGAAGATTCCAACTCCGCGATGCTTACTTCAACCATTGAAGTTTGCATGCCCTTTTAGCTCCTTTGAATTTAACAAAACCCTTTGGACTGTGTCATGTACACATCCTAGGTAACCATTCTATTAGAAGAACTTTGTTTTGTTTATTCATCTACCATATACCAAATTATATTTAGTGGTTGCTACTTTAATCCGTCCAGACCAAATATCGCTATGAAAGATCAAATCTTGTCATAGTCAACTCCTTGAACATTGTCGTAAAAACTTTACCGACATGTCGACTATTTTATAGATGTGAAACATGCATGTCTGTTTCTTTATAGATCCAAATACGACCGATAGGTTTTTACACCTTTCCGGAGGGTCTTCCAAGTTTAAAACTTGATTTCTCGTGTATGGAACTATCATGTCTTTTATGGCTTCAAGCCATTTGACAGAGTCAGGGCCCATCATCGCTTCTTTGCATGTAGTCGGTTCATCATTGTCAAACAATAATGGTTTACTCTTAAATCTCAACATTTGATTGTTTATCCGACCTACTTGGTTCAATAGGAACTTAGACCTCCGTGACCGTGATCTTTGAGGCACGTGAGCCATGAGCATTCTGGCTGCCTCCGGAACTTTTTCGGCGCTGCGCAACTCAGCACATATAGCTAAGGTTCGTTAACCTTATTAAAGCTCTATTGTCCTCCCACTTAACCTTTTATGAAAAACTTCTTTTTCAAGAAACTTCACGTTTCAAGCGACAAACCCTTTTTTCCTTGGTGTTATGGAGGAATATCCAATGGTTATTCGAAATAACCTACAAAGACATGCTCATCCGACTTTGGTTGTAAACATCTTACTTATGATTAGCATACCAAAATTTTAAGAAAGAACAACTTGGGTTTTACCCCAAACCGGGTGTCATTTCAACTGATCAAGATGGAGCTCTTTTCAGTGCAAAAGCGGTAGTCCCTAAAGCTTTTAATGTTTCAAAATATAATGGCAGTTTAATAAATAACACCTTTAATCCAACCATGCCATACAAGGTTTTATTACAAATCTCAAACACTCCATACTCCTATGGTGTTTCGGGGGATGTAAATCTAGGTGTTTTGCTAAACTTGTAACTCAAATAAATCCCTTTATGATAAAATCATAATTCATTTATTTTCTTGTTACACCTGTATCTCAAATAAATCCCTTTATGATAAAATCATAAATCATTTATTTTCTTGTTACAATGATTTTCCACTTTATCTTGAAAGTCTTTGAAACGTTTTCAAATATTTCACACTACTTTTTCATTAAGTGAACATTCACTCAAATTTCCGAAGAAAGTATATGAAGTTGAAATCCATCGCTTACGACTATACATAATGGACTACATATATCAATATATATAAATTCCAATATTTTAGTTGTTCGTTCTTCTTTGGCCTTTCAACGAAGTTTTAATTATCCCGAGGAAAGTCTCACAAGCGTCACTTGATCAAATCAAAGACTCCAAAAATCCATGAAAATGGAGATTCTTCATGTTTTCTTTCTAATATAATTTAAACGGCGATGTCACTTCGTAAGTGATCTTCCAATCATTCGTCTTGCGACACTTTAGCATTAGTTTTATGGATGTGATTTCTCCAACTAGATTTGTAAATCATCCATCTTATATGGAATACGGTAATTATTTGAACAACCTTTGTTCTCATATACCTGATTAAATAACAATTATTAAAACAAATCTTGAAGTCAAGCTTTGATGTCAACAAGAAATACAAACAACGGTTTGTTTGTTTTCGATGAACATCATCACATATTCTCTTGCTAGTTACTTAGGCCATTGTGGTTCATGAATTGCGTCATTCCGTATGAAATTTCATACAAACCAATTCGGTATCCAATACCCAAGAACCACATTGTTTAACAAGCAAAGAATACAGCCATAACATGTATATCATCTATATACCTAAACTGGATATTTCCAGTTTTTTCTTTTCTGCCAAATATATTTTATAGATTCTCTTTCAGCATTTCCTTTTTCCTTTTTAAAAGAATCTATCAACATCAACAGTGGCGCTATATACATGACACATAGTCCAAAGTGTGTATATTTAAATAATAATACCTTTGGACTTGCACTTTGAAGTAGATTACCATCATCAAATGATAGGTATTCTTTCAAAATCCATTCTTTAGTAATGTTTTAGTATAGTAAACACTTTACATACATCTTCTATTCACCCTTATCATGACGACTTTCATGATCAAGCTAATGTAGCTTATAAAGGAGAATCGTGAGTATAACATTACTTTCCAAAACCTTTTTGGATGATTAGGATGTCTAGTATCTACAACCTTCGCAAATTCTCATCCAATATGGGAAAATATATTACACTCTATCATATTGCAACCAAAACATTGTTTTAGATATCGTTATATCTGCCACACATGATTGTTTCTAAAACAATTTTTTCAGCTCCTAGACAAACTTGATATTAAAAACAATCAAGAATCATGGAGGCAAACATGATACTTAAGACACTAACACTGGAATTGTTACTCTCGATTTAATACCAATTATTAAATCTCACGGAGTAAACATAGTTTGCTAAAAGTTTGCAATAGGACTTTAAACTTTAGATTGACACTCAACACAATACAATACCAGTTTGTAAAGTAAATCTCCAGAATTCTATAGTTCTATTATCTCAATTACAACTAAGCATAAAGTGGTGAACGAATGCCAATGACTGCAACAAATTATGCAAATTCACTTTGATTTAATTTATGATAAATTGAGTTCTACTAATCCAAATTAGAAATGAACTCCCACTCAAAAACGACATCCCTCGTGTCTTTTTGGTGATTACATGAACCAAATCCACTACACCAAGTCCGATCATCACGTGAGTCGGTGTAGCTTCAAAGGCAAGCATCAAATGGGCATCATATCTTTCATATGACTCATGCTTAACCTTTCGGTCCGTGTTCCGAGGCCATGTTTGTACATGCTAGGCTCACCAAGTAAGAACCTTAGTATTCACGTGTGTAACTGTCTTACACCCTAAATATGATCGTGGATCCAAGAACACCCGATCATCACATGATGTATTGGAGCGACAAAACATAATCAGTGCATACTTAAGGAAGAGCACATTATTATCTTGATATCTAAATGAGGGATCATCTTATTATGCTAATAAAATGCCAAACAATCAATATAAGATGCAACAAACATCACATGTTTATAAGTGGAATGATATGGTTCTTGCACTCGATCTCCATCATGTGCATCGTGGTATGATCACTATCATACCTATATGTGTAAGGCCAAGGTCTATGGAACTTACACGTTATGTGTGTTGTAAGAGTATCGACTTATACTTCTACTTACAACATCATCATATCATGACACTAGCCCAGCAACAATCTAAACTAGACGCCTCTAATTTATCCATTGCAAGTTTTACGTGGCTTAGGGCTTTCGAAGATAGAACCGTTCTTACCTACGAACATGAACCACAACGAGGATAACCAAATTGTTGACAACTCGTTGCAAATTAGATATTGACTATAGTAGGAGAGACAGACACCCGCTATCCACTTATGCAAAACTAGTTGCATGTCAAGCGTGGAACAGGTCTCATGTGCGAGGACATGTAAAGTTTGTCCGGGCCGCTTCATCCCACTATGCCACCAATATCCAAAGTACAACTAAGAACCAATAAAATGATCATCATCGCCCACATACTCATATGTATACTACCCGTTCAAAGCATATACGCATAGATCCGACTCTGATACCACTGTAGGGTTCGCAGCATAGAAAACAAAAAAATTCCTACGATGGGAAAAACTATGTACTAAGATCTATCTATTAGATACAATCAACGGGCGGATATACATCCGTAGAGAACATACCCTTAAAGACCGACAAAGCTTAACGAGTCCAAACTCGTGGTTGATGTAGACGATCTCTTGCCGATCTCAAGATCGAGAGGAAGTCCTAGCATCGCAAAACAGCGGCGCATCCATGCTCGCACACACGTACGAGGCACCGAGCAACCTCCGCCTCCTCGCTCCAGCGATGCAGTGGAAGCACAACTCTTTCTTGCCGAAAAGCCACCGGGAACATGTATCTCGCTAGTACGAGACCATGGGGGATAAATACTAGAGGGGGAGAGAGATCCTTCACGAGGAGGTGTGCTTTGAGAGGATGAGAGGGGGGCCTTTTATAGGGAGAGGGGGGCACCCAAGGGGCATGGCGCCCAGCCATGGGGGCTGACCCCACCTCTTCCACATTCATGTGGGTGGACACTCCACTCACTCAAATGCCTTTCAATTCCCTCCACTCAAAAACCCACTCAAATTTCCATTAAATTTCCACCAAATTTAATGCAAACTCTCATTAAATAAAACTCCTTTTATTTATTCAAAATTTTGTCAATTACTTTAATGACAAACATTCACATATAGCCCCTTGCTAGTATTTCATTTCACATGCAAAAACACTTTCTGCAATTTCACCCGAAAACCTGTTTCAGTATCTGAAATAAATTCATGCCGCTTGTTATTCTTTCCAGCATGAAACTTTTGCTCCAATTGGATGTCGGTGTCTCTTAAGTGTGCCACCCTACGGTTCGCGAATAATGCGTACATGATCGAGACCCTTCTCGGATCAATAATCAGAAGCGGGATCCGGAGACCCATACTGACTCCCACACATTCAACGATGACTTTCTTGTGATCGTCAGAACCTTTTATGCCATTATCTTAATCCTTTTGTTTCGCGATATATTACATGTCCGAGATTCGATCATCGGTATCTCCATACCTAGTTTGATATCGTTACTGACATGCATTCTTTTCTTGTTCCCGTGATATAACATTCTAGTGATCAAATCACTTGCTTGCAAGCTAATCAATGTGATATCACCGAGAGGGCCCAGAGCATATCTATTCGTCATTGGGATGAACAAATTCCATTCTCGATCCATGGGCCTCAACATAACACTTTAGTAGTTCTGAACCCATCTTTATAATCACCCAGTTACGGTGTGACGTTTGATGTTATCAAGAAACTCTTCCGGTGTTAGTGATTGACATGATCTCATGGTCTAAGGATTAGGATCACTTCGTAAGTTGCTATAGCAATATAAACTCAATAACTTTGATCGTAATGCTATACTTCGGATGAATGTTCATCACACCATTACACTAATGTTGTGACCTCGTTATTAACAACATCTAATGTCCATGATCAGGAAACCTTTGATCATCTTGTTAATCAACGAGCTAGTTTATAAGAGAGGCATAACTAGGAACTTCCTTTTTGTTTATTAAACACACATGTATTAATGTTTCTGTATTAATACAATTATAGCATGCAAAATAAACATTTATCATAAATAAGGAATACGATAATAACCACTTTATCATTGCCTCTCGGGCATATTCCCTTCATGTTTGCTATAAGCTTTCTGATACATAGTAACCTAATTCTTTCGACCATGAGATCATGCTAATCACCATGACCGGATGGATACTTTGATGACATCAAAACCACTTCATAACTGGGTGGTTATAAAGGTGGCATTGAGTATTCGGAAAGTATGTGTTGAGGCACATGGATCAAGAGTGGAATTTGTCCATCCAGATGACGGATAGATATACTCTGGGCCCTCTCAATGGAATGTCATACAATTAGCTTGCAAGCATGTGACTGGATCATAAGGGATCACATATCACATGAACGAGTAAAGAGTACTTATCGGTAACGAGATTGAACTAGGTATGCAGAGATACCGATGATCAAACCCCGGATAAGTAAAATATTGCGAGACAAATGGAAATTGGTATCGTATGTAACTGGTTCATTCGATCACAAAGTAATCATAGAAATATGTGGGAACCATATGAATTTCCAGATTCCTCTATTGGTTATTGATCGGAGAAGAGTCTCGGTCATGTCTGCATAATTCACGATCCGTAGGGAGACACACTTAAGGATTCGATGTTGTTTAGTAGATATGGAATGTAAGTAGGAAGACCGAATGTTGTTCGGAGCATCGGATGGGATCTGGGATATCACAAGGAGATCCAGAATGGTCTGGAGAATAAGATTCATATAAGGAAAGTGCAATTCTGGAGTTCCGGAATGATTCCGGTGTTTTCACCAGAATGATCTAGAAGGGTCTAGAAGGTTCACCGGACCGAAAGGGGAAGGGTACATGAATGTGCCATGACTAAGTGTAATGATTGCATCATGTACTAGGTCACTTGGCTGGGCGTTTAAAGAAAGAAATTAAACTCCGAAATTGAAAGTCAGAAGGCAAGTTTGAAAAGTCAAACTAGGACAATGTTTCCTGGTGGAGGAAGGAGAGAATCCTTCTCTCCCTTCACCATGCGCCTAGAAGGAGAGGGAGTTGGGGTAGGATTCAAACTCTCCTATCCCAAGCTACCCCTCCCTATCGTAAATAGAGGGGAGCGGGTGCCTCCCAAAGACCACAACAAGCCCCACCCCACCAAGCCGCCGCCGTGCCCCGCCGCCGCATCGCCATCGCTGCCCTATCCACCGCCGGCCCACCTCCTCCTATCGGACTTCTAAACTCTAGATGCCGGGGAAACCCTACTACTCCACCATAACCCGCTCCGGCTTAAGGCAAAGCCCTGCGGGATTTCCCCTCTAACTTCGACACCACGCCGTCGTGCTGCCGGAATCGCGAGGAGAGAACTACAACCTTCGCTGCCTGCTAGAACAAGGGAGAGGAAGGTATTCATCGAGTACCGAACGTGTGACCGACTACGGGAGCGCTGCCGGAACACGGTGCCGAAAGGATCTTCTTCGCGATGTTGAGATCGACAAGTGAATGACTACAACACCCATGAGAATCTTCTCTCGTTAACCACTTTGGAATCTTCAAGGGTGAGTATTCTAATCGACTCGTTGCTACAATCTAGTAGATAGATCTTGGCTTGTGTGTGTTAATGCGGTAGAATGTTTTGTTTTCCATGCTACGAATCCCTACAGTGGTATCAGAGCCCTGTCTATATGTAGATCTGTTGCACGAGTAGAACACAATGGTCATTGTGGGTGGTGGTGCTTTTATTATCAATTGATTTTTGTGTACTTCGCATCTTGCAGTATGGTGGGATGAAGCGGCCTGGCTAACCTTATATGACATCGTTCATGAGACTTGCTCCACGCTCAACATGCAACTTGTATTGCATAAGTGGCTTTGCAAGTGTTTCTCTCTTCCATCAAGTAAAGATTCAGTTTACAATGGGCACTTGATAGTTCAAGAATCAACGTTGTGGTTCTTGTTCGTAAGTTAGAACGATACTTATTGAAAGCCCCAAACCACGTAAAATATGCAAAGAAAATTAGAGGCGTGTAACTTTGTTTTGCAGGGGTGTGCTGTGATGTGATGTGGCCATGATTGTGATTATATATGATGTATGCAATGTTCCTTATTGTAAGTTGGCAACCGACATGAGCCTTATGGTTGTCTTTTAATTTCGTTAAGACCTGCGTGTCTATTATTCAAATTAGTTGTAATAGTTGATGCTGGTGGACGACAACCATGGAGCGGTGCCATTGACCTTGACGCCACGCCAGTGATGATGGAGATCATGTTCGTGCTTGAAGATGGAGATCGAAGGCACAATAAGAAAGGCCATATCATATCACATATTTTGAATTGCATGTGATGTTAATCCTTTTATGCATCTTGTATTGCTTAGTTCATGACGGTAGCATTATAAGATGATCCCTCTCACAAAATATCAAGTTATAAAGTCTTCTTCCTTAGTATGCACTGTTGCCAAGACTCATTGTTTCAAAGCACCACGTGATGATCAAGTGTGTTATATTGCGAGTGTATACAATAGGAGCAAGCCAAATTTGCTCATGCGGAAACTAAGGTTTGATCTTGACGATCCTAGCATGTACAGACATGGTCTCAGAACCCGGATCACCAAAAGGTAAAGAATGAATCATATAGTAGATATAATGAACATGTTGATTGTTCGCCTTTGAAACTACATCATCTCTCATGATGATCGGTTTTGATGTAGTGGATTTGCTTCGTGTGATCACTAAAACAATGTGAGGGATGTTGTTTTGAGTGGGAGTTCACCTAGATTAATTTAAATATTAATTATAACTCAATTTGTCATAAAATTAGTCTAAAACTATTGCAAATATGTTGTAGATCAATGGCGGTCCCTACCATCAATTTTAATGCGTTCCTAGAGAAAGAAAAGTTTAAAACAATGGAAGAAACATTGTGGATTGGTTACAAAATTTGAGGATTGTCCTCAATGCTGGTCAGTTGACCTATGTGCTGGATGCACCGATAGGTGACCCACCTATAGAAGATGCTACCGATGAGGTGAAACATGTTTACCGCGCTCGGAAGAATCAGTACTCCACGGTTCAGTGTGCTATCTTGTATGGTTTAGAATTAAAGCTTCAAAAGAGGTTTGAGAACTTTGACCCACATGATATTGTTCGTGAACTCAAAATGATATTTGAGGCTCACGCGGCAGTTAAGAGTTATGAAGCTTCTGGAAAGTTCTTTAACTGCAAGATGGAGGAGGACAACTCCGTCAGTGAGCATGTGCTTAAGATGTCTAGGCACGCCAATAAGCTCTAGATCTTGGGCATAATAATTTCCAATGAGTTGGGGATTCACCGTGTCCTCCAATCACTACCACCAAGTTACAATAACTTTGTGATGAACTACAACATGCAACGCATGGATAAGACGTTGCCAGAACTCTTATCTATGATGAAGTCTACGGAAGTGGAGATCAAGAAAGAGCACCAAGTGTTGATGGTCAATAAGACCACCAATTTCAAGAAGCAAGGCAAGCCTAAGAAAAAGGGAAACTTCAAGAAGGACGGTAAGAAAGCTACCACGCCGGCGAAGAAAACCAAGGCTGGGCCTAAGCCTGATACTGAGTGCTTTTACTGGAAGGGAGAAGGTCACTAGAAGAGTAATTGCCCTAAGTACTTGGCGGATCTGAAGAACGACAACATCAAGAAGAAAGGTATATCTGATATACATGTTATTGATGTGTATCTTACTAGTAGTCATAGTAGTGCTTGAGTATTTGATACTAGTTCGGTTTCTCATATTTGTAACTCAAAACAGGTGCTGCAGAATAGACTGAAACTAACGAAGAACGAGGTGACGATGCTTATTGGAAATGGATCAAAGGTTGATGTGATCGCGGCCGGCACACTACCTATTCACCTACCATCGGTATTAGTTTTATACTTAAATAATTGCTATTTGGTGCATGCGTTGAGCATGAACATTATATCTGGATCATGTTTATTGTGAGACGGTTACTTGTTTTAAGTCCGAGAATAATGGTTGTTCGGTTTATATGAGTAATATGTTTTATGCACATGCACCTTTAATAGATGGTCTATTCTTGTTGAATCTCGATTGTAGTGATACACATGTTAATAATATTGAAGCTAAATGTTTGAAATTAAGCGATAACTCAACCTATATGTGGCACTATCGTCTTGGTCACATTGGAGTGAAGCGTATGAAGAAACTCCATTCCGATGGACTTCTTGAATCACTTGATTTTGAATCACTTGAAAGATGCGAAGCATGTCTGATGGGTAAAATGACTAAGACTCCATTTTCTGGTATGATGGAGCGAGCTACGGACTTATTGGAAATCATACATACCGATGTGTGTGGCCTGATGAGTGTAGCATTGCGCGGTGGTTATCGTTATGTTCTTATTTTCATGGATGACTTGAGCAGATATGGGTATATCTATTTCATTAAACATAAGTCTAAATTTTTTGAGAAGTTTAAGGAATTTCAAAGTGAAGTGGAGAATCAACATAACAAGAAGATTAAGTTTCTATGATCTGATCATGGAGGCGAATATCTAAGTTACGAGTTTGGCGAGCATTTGAAGAAATGCGGAATACTTTCACAATTGACACTGCCGGGAACACCACAATGTAATGGTGCGTCCAAACGTCGTAATTGAACTCTCTTAGGTATGGTTCGTTCTATGATGTCACTTACAGATTTACCTTTGTCATTTTGGGGTTATGCATTAGAAACAACCTCATTCACTTTAAATAGGGCACCATCTAAATCTGTTGAAACGACACCGTATGAATTATGGTTTGGAAAGAAACCTAAATTGTCGTTCCTTAAAGTTTGGGGTTGCAAAGCTTATGTAAAGAAGTTATAGCCCGACAAGCTTGAACCCAAAGCGAAAAAATGCGTCTTCATAGGATACCCGAAGGAAACTACTGGGTATACCTTTTATCATAGATCCGAGGGAAAAATCTTTGTTACCAAGAATGGATCCTTTCTAGAGAAGGAGTTTCTCTCGAAAGAAGTGACTGGAAGGAAAGTAGAACTCGACGAGGTTGTCGAACATTATGTTGGATTTGAGAGTAGCGCATCACCGGAAGAAGCTCCTGTGGCGCCTACACCAATAGGAAAGGAATCTAATGATAAAGATCATGAAACTTCGGTCGAAGTTACTACGGAACCTCGCAGGTCAACGAGGACTCGTACCACTCCCGATTGGTATGATCCCATTATGAGTGTCATATTGGTGGAAAACACCAACGACCCTGCAACATATGAGGAAGCGATGATGAGCCAGATTCCAATAAATGGCAAGAAGCCATGAAATCCGTGATTGGATCCATGTATGAAAACCAAGTATGGACTTTGATGGACTTACCAGATGGCCGGAATGCTGTCGAGAACAAATGGATTTTCAATAAGAAAATAGATGTTGATGGTAATATAACCGTCTATAAAGCTCGACTTGTCGCAAAAGGGTTTCGAAAAATTCAAGGAGTTGACTAGGATGAGACTTTCTCACCGGTAGCGAAGCTAAAGTCTGTGAGGATTTTGTTAGCAGTCGCTACATATTATGATTATGAGATATGGCACATGGATGTTGATACGTCGGAAACGTATCTATAATTTTTGATGATCCATGCTTGTTTAGTATCTACTTTGCTTTGATTTGCTTTGTCTATACTTTGAGGTGCTTTTTACATGTTTTCTAGTACTAACCTATTAACAAGTTGCCATAGTGCCAGTTGCCTGTTTTCTGCTATTTTTTGTTTCAGAAAAGTTAGTAAAGAAATATTCTCGGAATTAGACGGGACAAAAGACAAAGTCAATAACTTTCCTTGAAGAACAAGAAGTCCAGAGGGGAGACAGAGAGGCGTGCCACGGGCAGCCAAACCCCCCTAGGCGCGGCCAGGGGTGGGCCCGCGCCTGGGCAGGGTGTGCCCCCCTGGTCGCCTCCCGGCCTCGCCTCTTCGCCTATAAGAATCCCCTGATGCAGAAACCCTAAGTACCCGATCAAATCTCCACGAAACCGTCTGTAGCCGCCGCCACCATCGTCCCTAGATCGGGGGGATCTGAAGTTTTTCCCGGCACCCTGCCGGAGGGGAGATCATCCCGAAGGCCTTCTCTCCGGTATGATGCGTGAGTAGTTCCACCTTGGACTATGGGTTCATGTAGTAGCTAGATGGTTGTATCTCCTCCTTGTGCTTTCATGTATAGATCTTGTGAGCTCCGTTCATGATCAAGATCTAATCTATTTGTAATCATCCATGTTGTGTTTGTGGGGATCCGATGGATATTGAGATTATTATGTTGGTTTGATTAATGGTTTTGTCTTTATGATTCTATCATGTCTGTGTTGTTTGTGATATTTCACGCTCTCCGTTGTTAGTAGCTATCTTGGCCAAGTAGTTGCTAGTGACTCCAAGAGGGGGTATTTATGCTCGATAGTGGGTTCATACCTCTAATTTCCAAGGGAAGTGACAATAATATCTTCTGTTGTAGATGTTCTGTTGCTACTAGGGAGAAAACAACGGCATCTTGTTCATGGAACATGTGGAATGTTTACCTTACACACTTTGTTTAAAGCAGTTGTCTGTTGCTTGCAACTTAATACTGGAGGGGCTTCGGATGATAATCTGAAGGTGGACTTCTAGTCATAGATGCAGTTGGATGGCGGTCTATGTATATTGTTGTATTGCCCAATCGAATCTCATAGGATCTTTCTGACTAGTAATTGCATTGTTATGCCTTGCTCTGTTCCTGTCAATTGCCCTGTTGTAATTTGTTTACCCTTCATGCCATGTTGTTTATCTAAGGAGAGCACATCTAGTGAACTATGGACCCCGGTCCAATCTTTACCATTGATACACCTTCCAATGTTACTTGTTTACTTTCTGCAAATCATTACCTTCCACACCATACGTTTAATCCTTTGTTACAGCAAAGGTGAGCTTGACGACCTCGCTGATTCATTGGGGGCAAAGTCTTGATTTTGTGTTATGCAGGTGTCCGCGTTGCTAGCAACACCTGTGTGACATTTCCTTCCTCCTACTGGTTCGATAACCTCGGTTTCTTACTGAGGGAAAACTTGCTGCTATGCTGCTTCACACCTTGCTCTTGGGGTTCCCAACAAAGCGCTCCTACATCAACTCAGCGCTGCATCAAGCTTTTCTGGCGCCGTTGCCGGGGAGGCTAAGGACATGTTCACTAGGGGAGTCCTCCACTTCCTTTCTCTTTACTTTGTTTTTAGTTTGCTTTGTTTCTTTTGCTTGGTTTTGTTTGCCTCTTTCCAAAAAACCCAAAAAAATTAGTCTAGCTTGGTTTGCTTTCTTTATTCAAAAACACAAAAAATTAGTTCCTACTCTAGTTACCACCTCGTTCTAGCTCACCATGTTACTCCCCAAGTTCACCCTGCAGGACCTTTCTATAGATAGTGGCTCCATAATTGGGAAAGATAATATTGAAGAATTCTTTAATTATGTTAGCAAGCATGAGGATATTGAGGATAAATCTATAGCAGAGCTTGCTCCTAATTATGAAACTGCTTCAGCTTCTTTAGTTCATATGTTGGAGGCTAGGTTTGTTAGCCTTAACCCCATGATGCAAATTTTGTTCTTAAAACTAAAAGAAGAAAAGAATGATGAAAAGAGAGATTTTATTCTTAAAACTTTACTCAAAGAGTTTCATGATGTTGCTAGGGAAACCAAAAAGGTCTTTGAGCATTTCAATATGCTAGGATCATGTGTAGATGTTGTGGGTACTTCAGATAAAACAAAGCCTAGAGATGAATTTAAGATACCCATACCCTTTAAGCTTGTTGGGATGCATGAGGCCTTTGAAAAGAATTTTGATTGGATTCTTCCTGAAAATCCTTTTGATGAAAGTAGTAAACCAAATAGAGATGATAAAGGATCCTCCAAAACCCATTTGGATGAGATAACTTTCATAGTTGAAGACTTTGCAAGTATTGATCTCAATTCTTCATTTGAAAATACTTGATTCTTCTTGCTTCTTGTGCCTAACTTAAAGGCGTTAAAGAATTGTACTTGTTTGGAGATAACCCAAGAGTTTCTTTGAGTCTTGGAAGTTATTACTTCAGTAATAACCTCTCAATATCCTTTTTGTTTCCTTTTTGTGCCAAGAATGACCTCTAATGAGAGGGAAGTAAGATTTGGGGAGTTGCTGTCCCGAAACAGATTTCTATCCTCCACCAAAAAAATTCGTGAGGAGTCTTTGTAAATCAGATTGAGCTCAAACTTTACGAATAAATCCCCCAGTATGTTATCTAACTTTCGTTAGTACAACACTTTTTTATTTGAGCAAAATAAGATGTTCGAAAAAATCGGTTTCTACCTACTGGTCTATTTTGACAGATTTCTGTCATTATTTGCATTTGCTTCTTATTGATTCCTTTTTAGGTTATTTTTGGGAAATTGAGCTTTTTGAAGGAGTTACTACAGTAGCTTGTGTTTTTATTGAAAAGCCTTGCTGTTCCAAAGCTTTTCCAGAGGCCTAATATCTTTTGAATACACTAATGTTGCTAATGAAGATTGTGTGAAGTTTTGTATGAAGGAAAAAAATTCAGGTGTAGAGAGAGAATGATGCAATGAGATGAAGAATGGACAAAATCTCAAGCTTGGGGATGCCACCATGGTGTCACCCCAAGAAATATCCAAGAGGTACAAGCGTCAAAGCTTGGGGATGCCCAATGCATCCCCTTCTTCATCAATAAAAAGCTCAGGCCTGTCTAGACACTTCGTTTTTATTGTTTCATGCACAGTTGTGTTGTTCTTGGAGCGTCTTAGTTTCTGTTTGCTTTGATTAGTTTGTTTAGTTTGCTTGAGTAGTTTGGACCCCCGTTTTCGCTATGTTGTTTTGCAAATAAGTTGCTTGGTGTTGGAAAGGAGTAGTAAGTTCTTGCTTGTAAGTGCAAGAGGAGCTTGCATTACTGTGACTTAGACTTTAGCATGACATGCTAGGTGTTGTTTTGACCTTATGCTTAGTAATTATTGCTGTAGAATGTCTTGTTCCAAACAATTGGGATTGCTTAGTGTGCCTTGAAGAAATTATGCGTTGTTTTAGCATGCAAAAGCATAGTATTGTGGTATTCTCCTTTGATGCTTTGCTTGGGTTTACTTGGCACATGCTCACACCATGTTATGACTTTCACAAGTCATCATAGCCTCTATGATCATCTAGTCCTTGACTTGTAGTACCACTCTATGCTTTGATTAGTAATGCTTTGTTGCACTGCATGATTATGGCCATTATTGCTCTCTTAGTTGGTTGCTCCCAGTCTTTTGCTAGCCTCCACTTGTATGAGTAAGCTATACTCATGCTTCCAACTCCCAAGAAACCAAGTTATTCCAAAGTGTCCACTATAAACTCCTATGCATGGTGTGTTACACCATTCCAAGTATATTCTTGTTTGCAGCTATCTTCCAATTAAAAACTATTTTGTTATGTGAAAACTTAGTGATTAAAGCCCTCGCAAACTTGATGGCACACTTTATATTCTTTGCCCCTAATAAACTTGAACCATTATGTCATCTATGTTGTATATGCTTGCAATTATACGTTGGAATTAGCAGAATCGTGCTGTCACGGGAAACGTTTTCAACATTGCACTTGTACTTTGTACTCAGTTGATATCATGCTCTTTTGTCTATGGATGTCACTGGTGTGAAATAAAGAGGGAACTTATAAGTCCATGGAGTTTGTATCCTGTGTTAGAGCAACGCCTGGGCCGCTAGCCTAAGCCATGCCTAATCATGGTGGAAACTTGCAGCATCACCATAGTGACATCTATGAAGCATTCTTCTTATAAAAAAGAGACACATTGAGAAAAGAGGAAAGAGAGAAAAAGCACCATATTCCTATGGTAAATAAGAAGATTGCTGAGATGCTCATTGTCTCCTTGCCTTGTCATTTTGGTTATGGGATAGCTCCTGTACCATGTGCAAGGGGTACCCCGTTGGCGGTTCTCAATGATATGCAAATACTTACAATAAAAAGAACTTACATGTGACTAAAGTTGAGTAGCATGAGGTGTGGCCCTCGTATTCAAGGGACTTGAGATTGCCAACTTATACTTTGTCAAGCATATACTCCATCTTTGTTCACTTTAACCTTAATCACTTCAAGATTCTTATGATAGGGGCAATGAGGACTGAAAACTAACAAGTACCATAATTTTTGGAAGCTCTTTTTGAAACTTGAAATACCTGCTTCCTTTATAAAAGGCCTTTCTTCCACCACTATTGAGTCTCCACCTTATACCTTTAGGCACCATTAAGAGAGCATAGTTGTCATTCTGTGTGCAGTGTTCCAAAGCTTAGTGATTCATGCATATTGTGATATTAATTGTTCTTGTGCTATTTGTTTCTAGTCACCATTGTGAACTTTGAAGGTGTCCTATGCATCTATTTGCTACTCTATGAGGGACAAGCTGATTGCCACTATGCTATGTTTTATATATGTGAAACAAACAAATGTTTCTCAATGCATGTTATTCATGATATTTGTTTGTAGCTTGTCATGTTGCATGCATAGTTACTATGTCCTATTGTTAGAACTCCATCTTTCATGCACATGTTTAGAGTTCTTTGATCCCAGCTTTCAATGCTTGCAAATGGTTGGATCTTTATTGTGAGGGTGCATGTCACCTCAAAAATTATTCTTTTTATCACTTACCTACTCGAGGACGAGCAGGAGTTAAGCTTGGGGATGCTTGATACGTCGGAAACATATCTATAATTTTTGATGCTCCATGCTTGTTTAGTATCTACTTTTCTTTGCTTTGTCTACACTTTGAGGTGCTTTTTACATGTTTTCTTGTACTAACCTATTAACAAGTTGCCACGGTGCCAGTTGCCTGTTTTCTGCTGTTTTTTGTTTCAGAAAAGTTAGTAAAGAAATATTCTCGAAATTAGACGGGACAAAAGACAAATTCAATAACTTTTTGTGGGGAACAAGAAGTCTAGAGGGGAGACGGAGAGGCATGCCAGGGAAGCCAAACCCCCCTAGGCGCGGCCAGGGGTGGGCCCATGCCTAGGCAGGGTGTGGCCCCCTTGGTCGCCTCCCGGCCTCGCCTCTTTGCCTATAAGAAGCCCCCGATGCAGAAACCCTAAGTACCCTATCAAATCTCCACGAAACCGTCTGTAGACGCTGCCATCATCGTCCCTAGATCGGGGGGATCTAAAGTTCTTCCCGGCACCCTGCCGGAGGGGAGATCATCCCGGAGGCCTTCTCTCCGGTATGATTCGTGAGTAGTTCCACCTTGGACTATGGGTCCATGTAGTAGCTAGATGGTTGTATCTCCTCCTTGTGATTTCATGTATAGATCTTGTGAGCTCCGTTCATGATCAAGATCTAATCTATTTGTAATCCTGCATGTTGTGTTTGCGGGGATCCGATGGATATTGAGATTATCATGTTGGTTTGATTAATGGTTTTGTCTTTATGATTCTATCACGTCTGTGTTGTTTGTGATCTTGCATGCTCTCTGTTGTTAGTAGCTATCTTGGCCAAGTTGTTGCTAGTGACTCCAAGAGGGGGTATTTATGCTCGATAGTGGGTTCATGCCTCTAATTTCCAAGGGAAGTGACAATAATATCTTCGGTTGTAGATGTGTTGTTGCTACTAGGGAGAAAACAACGATCTCTTGTTCATGGAACATGTGGACTGTTTACCTTACACACTTTGCTTAAAGCAGTTGTCTATTGCTTGCAACTTAATACTGGAGGGGGTTCGGATGATAACATGAAGGTGGACTTCTAGTCATAGATGCAGTTCGATGGCGGTCTATGTATATTGTTGTATTGCCCAATCGAATCTCATAGGATCTTTCTGACTAGTAATTGCATTGTTATGCCTTGATCAGTTCCTATCAATTGCCCTGCTGTAATTTGTTTACCCTTCATGCCATGTTGTTTATCTAAGGAGAGCACCTCTAGTGAACTATGGACCCTGGTCCAATCTTGACCATTGATACACCTTCCACTGTTACTTGTTTACTTGCTGCAAACCATTACCTTCCACACCATATGTTTAATCCTTTGTTATAGCAAACTGGTGAGCTTGACAACCTCACTGATTCGTTGGGGCAAAGTCTTGAGTTTGTGTTATGCAGGTCTTCGCGTTGCTAGCAACACCTGTGTGACGTTTCCTTCCTCTTACTGGTTCGATAACCTAGGTTTCTTACTAAGGGAAAACTTGCTGTTGTGCTGCTTCACACCTTGCTCTTGGGGTTCCCAACAAAGCGCTCCTACATCAACTCAGCGCTGCATTAGATGTCAAAACGACGTTCCTCAATGGATACATTGATGAAGAGTTGTATATGGTACAACCCAAAGGTTTTGTCGATCCTAAAGATGCTAATAAGGTATGCAAACTTCAACGGTCCATTTATGGATTGAAGCAAACATCCCGAAGTTGGAATCAACATTTTGATAAGGTAATCAAAAGTTTTGGTTTTATACAAACTTAAAGTTTGTATTTACAAGAAAGTGAGTGGGAGCTCTGTAGCATTCCTAGTACTATATGTGGACGACATATTGTTGATTGGGAATGATATAGACCTTCTTAATAGTGTCAAAGATTATTTGAATAATAGTTTTTCAATGAAGGATCTTGGCGAAGCTACTTACATATTAGGAATAAAGATTTATAGAGATAGATCGAGATGCCTAATATCATTGTCACAAAGTACATATTTGGACAAAGTTCTAAAAAGGTTTGGAATGGAAGATAGCAAGAAAGGGTTCTTGCCCATGTTTCCCAATACGACCTTGAGTAAAACTCACAGTCCTGCTACGGCAGAAGATAGAGAAAGAATGAGTAATACTCCCTATGCCTCAGCCATAGGATCTATCATGTATGCCATGCCATGTACTAGACGCGATATTGCATATGATGCTAGTTTAACTAGCAGATATCAAAGTGATCCAGGAGTGGATCATTGGACAACGGTCAAAAACATCCTTAAGTACTTGAGAAGAACTAAGGATATGGTTCTTTCTTATGGAGGTGATGAACAAATCGTTGTTAATGGTTACATTGATGCTAGTTGGAACACCGATCTGGATGATTCTAAATCTCAATCTGGATACGTATTTATTTTGAATGGTGCATCAGTGACTGGAGGAGTGCAAAGCAAAGCGTTGTGGCGAGATCTTCAACCGAATCAGCATAAATAGCTACTTCAGAGGCTTCACAAGAGGAAATATGGATGAAGGAGTTCATTACAGAGCTCGGTGTGGTTCCCAGTGCACTGGACCCAATGTCTATCTACTGTGATAACATGGGCTCCATAGCCAATGCGCAAGAACCAAGGTCACATAACAAGCTGAAGCATATCAAGCTGCATTTTCACGCTATTCGAGAGCATGTCCAAAATGGTGACATAAAGATTTGCAAAGTACACACATATCTGAATGTGGCGGATCCGTTGACTAAACCTCTCCCGAGGGAAAACCATGACCAGCACCAAACCGCCATGGGTGTTCTGTATATTACCATGTAATCTAGATTAGTTGACTCTAGTGCAAGTGGGAAACTGTTGGAGATATGCCCTAGAGGCAATAATAAAAGTAGTTATTATTATATCTTTGTGTTTATGATAAATGTTTACATTCATGCTATAATAGTATTAAACGAAAACATTAATACTTGTGTGATTTGTAAATTTATTAGAGTCCCTAGTAAAGCCTCTTTATAATACTAGCTTGTTGGTTGATAGATGATCATGGTTTCCTGATCATGAACATTGAGATGTTATTAACAACAAGATAATATCATTAGGAGAATGGTGTGATGGACATACTCCTATAGATAAGCATAGCATAAAGATCAAGTCGTTTCAATAGTTTGTTTGCTATAAGCTTTCTGATACATAGTAACCTAATTCTTTCGACCATGAGATCATGATAATCACCATCATTGGATGGATACTTTGATGACATCAAACACCACTTAGTAACTGGGTGGTTATAAAGGTGGCATTGAGTATTCGGAAAGTATGTGTTGAGGCACATGGATCAAGAGTAGAATTTGTCCATCCAGATGACAGATAGATATACTCTGGGCCCTCTCGGTGGAATGTCATACAATTAGCTTGCAAGCATGTGATTGGATCACAAGGGATCACATATCACATGAACGAGTAAAGAGTACTTATCAGTAACGAGGTTGAACTAGGTATGCAGAGATACCGACGATTAGACCTCGGATAAGTAAAATATCGCAAGACAAAGGTAAATTGGTATCATATGTAACTGGTTCATTTGATCACAAAGTAATCGTAGAAATATGTGGGAACCATATGAATTTCCAGATTCCTCTATTGGTTATTCATCGGAGAAGAGTCTCGGTCATGTCTGCATAATTCACAAACCGTAGGGAGACACACTTAAGGATTCAATGTTGTTTAGTAGATATGGAATGTAAGTAGGAAGACCGAATGTTGTTCGGAGCCTCGGATGGAATCTGGGATATCACAAGGAGATCCGTAATGGTCCGGAGAATAAGATTCATATAAGTAAAGTCCAATTCCGGAGTTCGGGAATGATTCCGGTGTTTTCACTTGAATGATCTAGAAGGGTCTAGAAGGTTCACCGGACCGGAAGGGAAAGGGTACATGAATGTGTCATGACTAAGTGGAATGATTGCATCATGTCCTAGGTCACTTGGCTGGGCATTTAAAAGAAATAAATTAAACTCTAAAATTGAAAGTGAAAAGACAAGTTTGAAAAGTCAAACTAGGACAATGTTTCCTGGTGGAGGAAGGAGAGAATCCTTCTCTCCCTCCACTACGCGCCTAGAAGGAGAGGGAGTTGGGGTAGGAATAGGATTCAAACTCCCCTCTCCAAATATGCCCCTCCCTCTCATAAATATAGGGGAGGGGTTGCCCCCTAAAGACCACAACAAGCCCCACCCCACCAAGCCGCTGCCAGCCCACCTCCTCCTCCTCTCCGGCTTCTAAACCCTAGACGCTGGGGAAACCCTACTACTCCACCATAACCCGCTCCGGCTTAAGGCAAAGCCCTGCGGGATTTCCCCTCTAACTCCGACATCACTCTATCGTGTTGTCGGAATCGCGAGGAGATAACTACAACCTTCGCTGCCTGCTGGAACAAGGGAGAGGAAAGTCTTCATCGAGTACCAAACATGTGGCCAACTACGGGAGAACTGCTGGAACGCAGCGCCGGAAGGATCGTCTTCGCGATCTTGAAATCGGCAAGTGAACGACTACATCACCCACAAGAATCTGCTCTCTTTAACCGCTTTGGAATCTTTGAGGGTGAGTACTCTAATCGATTCGTTGCTACAATCTAGTAGATAGATCTTGGCTTGTGTGTGTTCATGCGGTAGAATTTTTTTATTTTCCATGCTACGAACCCCTACACCAAGTTGCTAGCAACACCTTGGAGTTGTTTCCTTACTCCTACTTGTTTTATAACCTTGGTTTCATAACTGAGGGAAACTTGCTGCTGTGCTCATCATACCTTCCTCTTGGGGTTCCCAACAAGCTCTACATATCTAAGCCATCAAGCACTTTTTTGGCGCTGTTGCTGGGGAGATAAGGACAACTTCAATCTCTTCCTCCCCGTTGATCACTTTTCTGGGATAAAGAAGATTCTTGCAAGGGGAGTCTCTCACCACCAATCTCTTTACTTTGTTTTTGTTTTGCTTAGTTTATTTTTCTTTGTTTTGCTTTGTTTATTTTTATCAAAAATACAAAAAATAGTTGTACTAGTTTGTTTCTTTTTATCAAAAACACAAAAAATTAGTTCATACTTCAATTTTTATTTCGGTTGGCTTGGTTTAATCTTGCAAAAATGAATACTCCTGAAAACACCAAGTTGTGTGACTTCACTAGCATAAACAACAACGATTTTATGTGTACACCTATTGCTCCACCTATTCCTGAAGCTACTTTCTTTGAAATTAAACCTGCTTTGCTGAATATTGTTATGAAAGAGCAATTTTTTGGTGCTAGTTCTGATGATACTGCTGCCCACCTTAATAATTTGATTGAACTTTGTGAGATGCAAAAATATAAGGATGTAGATGGAGATATTATTAAGCTTAAATTGTTTCATTTCTCTTTGAGAGGAAGAGCTAAAGAATGGTTGCTATCTTTTCCTATAAATAGTATTGATTCTTGTATTAAATGCAAAGATGCTTTTATTGGAAAATATTATCCTCCTGCTAAGATTATATCTATGAGAAGTGAAATAATGAAATTCAAACAATTTTATAATGAACATGTTTCTCAAGCTTGGGAAAGAATGAAATCTTTTGTAAAGAATTGCCCCACTCATGGACTGACTGCTTGGATGATTATCCAAACCTTTTATACATGACTAAATATTTCTTCAAGGAATCTGTTGGATTCTGCTGCTGGAGGTACCTTTATGACCATTACTTTGGGTGCTGCAACAAAGCTCCTTGGTAATATGATGGTTAATTATTCTAAGTGGCACACTGAGAGAGCTCCACAAGGTAAGAAGGTAAATTCTGTTGAAGAAACCTCCTCCTTGAGTGATAAAATCGATGTTATCATGTCTATGTTTGTTAATGGAAAAGCTCATATTGATCCAAATAATGTTCCTTTAGCCTATTTGGTTGCTCAAGAAGAGCAAGATGATGTGAACTTCATTAGAAATAACAATTTTAGCAACAATGCTTATGGTAATAATTATAGGCCTTATCCTCCCAATAATATTAATGCTTATGGAAATTCCTACAACAACAATAGAAGTGCACCCTCTGAACTTGAAGTCATGCTTAAGGATTTTATTAGTAAACAAACTGCCTTCAATAAAACTGTTGAGGAAAAGCTTTCAAATGCTGAAAAAATATTTCATCTTTATCTGGACCACAATCTTCTTTGATTAATAAAATGGCTGCTAAACCTGAAACTATGGAAAATCCCTTTGCTGCTACTAATGCCATACAAGTTAGAATTGATGAAAATGTTAGGATGTTAGCTGAATTGCATGCTAGGTGGGAAAGAGAAGATGAAATTGCTAGAAATAGTATTTGTACTATTACCACAACCACCAATGTTGATGCTAGCAAACCACCTAAAGTACCCATTCCTTTATCCAATAAAAATGCTGAAATTCTTCAAAATATGGGAAACAATAATTCTACTACCTTGGATGCTAATTTTGATTTTGATCTTGATGGATGCAATATTTCTGAAGTAATTATGTTCCTGCAAAATATAGCTAGAAGTCCTAATGCTAGTGCTATGAATATGGCTTTTACAAAACACATTACACATGCTCTCATGAAAATTAAGGAAGAAAAATTAAAACATAAAGCTTCTATTCCTCTGAAATTAGAAGATGGTTGGGAACTCATCATTAATATGAAAGTGAATGATTTTCATCTCAAAGCTTTATGTGATCTAGGTGCTAGTGTCTCTATCATTCCTAAAAATTTATGAAATGCTTGATTTGCCACCATTAGAAGATTGTTATTTGGATGTCCATCTTAATGATATTGCTAAAAAGAAACTTATGGGGAGCATTAATGTTGTTCTTATAATGGTTAACAAATGCCTTTGTCCCTATTGATTTCTAACTTTTGGATGTTGAATGCAATGCTTCTTGTTCTATTACTTTGGGAAGACCTTTTCTTAGAACTGTTGGTGCCATTATTGATATGAAGGAAGGCACCATTAAATATCAATTCCCTCTCAAGAAAGGTATAGAACACTTCCCTAGAATGAGAGATAAGATACCTTTTGATTCTCCTTTTAAAACAAAAGTTGATTTTGATGCTTCTTCATTCAAAAATACTTGATTCTTGCTTTATATGCCTAACTGAAAGGCGTTAAATAAAATCACTATTGGGAGATAACCCAAATTTTTATTTTCAGTAAGTTTTTATTTTGTTGAGTCTTGGAAGTTATTTCCTCTGTAATAACCTCTCCTTATCCTTGTTGTGTGGTTTTGTACCAATAATAACCTCTAATGAGAGAGAAGTAAGATTTGGGGAAGTTGCTGTCCCAAAAAAGAATTTTGTGCTTCACTGTAAAAAATCGTGAAAACTCCAAGTACGTCGGATTGAGCTGTAATTTTCTGTGCATATGCCCCAGGTTATTATCTAACTTTTGTTAGTTTAACACTTTTTGGTTTGAGCAACAAAAGGTCTTCAAAACAATCGGTCTTTATCTTCTGGTCTGTTTTGATAGATTTCTGTCATTATTTGCATTTGCCTCTTAATCGGTTTCTTTTGAGTTCTCTTTGATCACTTGAGATTTTAAAAGGAATTGCTACAGTAGCTTGTGTTTTAATGGAAGTTTTACTTGTGTTGAAACTAAACCCAAAGGCTTATTATCTTGAATACACTAATGTTGCTAATGAAGAATTGTGTGAAGTTCTGTATGAAGGAAATTTTCAAGTGTAGGGGAAGAATAATGTGATGAGATAAATAATGGAAAAAATATATGGCTTGGGGATGCCACCCGTGTCACCCAATAAATATTCAAGAGGTACAAGCGTCAAAGCTTGGGGATTTCCAAGGCACCCTCTTCTTCATCAATAAAAATCTCAGGTCTTCTTTCTAGACACTTTATTTTTATTGCTTCATGCACTATTGTGTTGTTCTTAGAGCGTCTTTGTTTTTGTTTTTAGTTTTCTTTTGTTTGGTTTTATGCAATAAATTAGTTGTACCCCCCGCATTCTTATTTTGTTTCAAATAAGTTGATTGGTGTTGGAAAAGAGTAGAAAGTTTCATGCTTATAGTGGTACAAAAGGAAGCTTGTTTTGACTGTGACTTAGACTTTATCATGTCATGTTGGATGTTGCTTTGACCATATGCTTAGTGATTATTGCTGTAGCATGACTTGTTCCAAACATTTGAGATTGCTTAATGTTCCTTAAAATAATCATGCGTTGTTTTAGCATACAAAAACATAATATTGTGGTATTCTCCTTTGATGCTTTATTTGGGTTGACTTGACACATGCTTACACCATGTTAAGACTATGAACCAATCACCTTAGCCTCTATGATCATTTAGTTTTTGACTTGTGATATCACTTTATGCTTTAATTAATAATGTTTTGTCGCTTTGCATGATTATGGTCATTATTGCTCTCTTAGTTGGTCGCTCCTAGTCTTTTGCTAGCCTCCACTTGTACTGAGTATGACTCCTAGTCTTTTGCTAGCCTCCACTTGTACTGAGTATGAGCTCTACTCGTGCATCCAACTCCCAAGAAGCGAAGTTATTCTAAAGAGTCCACTATAAATACCTATGCATGTTGTGTTACACCATTCCAAGTATATTCATGTGTTTATTTATCTTCCAAATTAAACTTTTGTTATGTGAAAATTAGTGATTAAAGCTCTCACAAACTTGATGGCATACTTTACTTTCTTGCACTTAATAAACTTGAACCATTGTGCCCATTTATGTTGTTTGTATGCTTGCAAATTATAAGTTGTGAATTAGCAGAACCATGTTATCATGGGGAACGCTTTCAATATTGCACTTATTCTATTCAGTTGATATCATGTTCTTTTGTTTATGGATCCCGGTGGTGTGAAATAAAAGGGGAGCTTGTAAGCTCATGGAGTTTGTATATGTGTTATAGAAACGCCTGGGCGGCTAGCCTAAGCCATGCCTAATCATGGTACAGACTTGCAGCATAACCATAATGAGTATTTTGTGAAGCATCCTCAATAAAAACCTATGCAAATAGCAAATAAAAAGATTGCTGAGATGCTCAATGTCTGTTGCCTTGTCATTTTGATATGGGATAGCTCATGTGTCATGGGGCAAGGGGTACCCCGTTGGCGGTTCTCTATGATACACATATACTTACAATGACAAGAACTTGCTTATGACCAAAGTTGAGTAGCATGAGGTTCGGTACTCGTACGCAAGGGGCATGAGATTTTCAACTTATAATCTGTCAAGCATATACTCATATTTGTGTCACTTTAACTTTGAAGGTGTCCTATGCATTTATGTTTTGCTATTCCATGAGGGACAAGCTGAATACCACTCTTGGTATTGTTTTCTATATGTGAAAAAACAAATTTCTTCCAATGCATTGTTATTCATGGTATTTTATTTGTACATTTTCATATTACAACTTAGTTGCTTTGTCTTATTGTTAGAACTACATCTTTCATGCTCATGTTTAGAGTACTATGATCCCAGTTATGAATACTTTACAATATTTTGATCAAGATTATGATGGTGCATGTCACCTAAAAAATTATTCTTTTTATCACTTACCTACTCGAGGACGAGCAGGAGTTAAGCTTGGGGATGCTTGATACGTTGTAAACATATCTATAATTTTTGATGATCCATGCTTGTTTCGTATCAACTATCTTATGTTTTGTCTACACTTTGAGGAATTTTTATACATTTTCTAGAACTAACCTATTGACAAGATGCCGTAGTGCCAGTTGCCTGTTTTCTGCTGTTTTTGGTTTTAGAAAAGTTAGTAAAGAAATATTATCGGAATTGGACAGAACAAAAGCCAAAGTCAATATTTTACCGGAGCGAAGACAGAGTCTAGAAGGGCGACGAAGAGGCGCCGGCCCTCAACCGACCTTGCCCATTTGCCTATATAAACACCCCGAGGTAGAAACCCTAAGGACCCAATCACAAATCCACGAAAGAGTTTGTAGTCGCCACCACCATCGTCCCTAGATCGGGAGGATCTAAAGCTCTTCCCGACACCCTGCCGAAGGGGAGAGATCACCCCAGAGACCTTCTTCATCACCATGCCAGCCTTCGGAGTGATGCGTGAGTAGTTCACACTTAGAATATGGGTCCATACAGTAGCTAGATGGTTGTTTCTCCTTCTTTGTGCTATCATGTTTAGATCTTGTGAGCTCCGTTCATGTTCAAGATCATCTATTTGTAATCCTACATGTTGTGTTTGCGGGGATCCGATGGATAATGAGATACTATGTTAGATTGATTATTGATTCTATCATGTCTATGTTATTTATGATCTTGCATGCTCTCCGTTGCTAGTAGATACTTTGGCCAAGTAGATGCTTGTAACTCCAAGAGGGAGTATTTATGCTCGATAGTAGGTTCATGCCTCTAGTAATATGGGAGAGTGACAGAAACCTCTAAGGTTGTAGATGTGTTGTTGCTACTAGGGAGAAAACAACAATCCTTTGCCCAAGGGAAATTGTATTATTTACTTTACACACTTTGCTTAATGCAATTATCTGTTGCTTGCAACATAATACTAGAAGGGGTTCGGATGACAACCTGAAGGTGGATTATTAGTCAAAGATGCAGTTGGATTACGGTCTATGTATTATGTTGTAATGCCCAATCAAATCTCGTCGATATCAAGGTGTCTAGTATATGCATTGTTATGCATTCTCAATCTGTCAATTGTCCCGTTGTAATTTGTTCATCCAACATGCTATTTATCTTATGGAGAACACCTCTAGTAAAATGTGGACCCTAGTCCATTCCTTACCATTGATATACCATCTACTGTTTACCATTTACTATTTATAAATACTACAAGCAATTACTATCTTCCATACTATACGTTTAATCCTTTGTTTTCAGCAAACCGGTGAGATTGACAATCTTACTGTAAGTTGGGGCATAGTATTGTGGTTGTGTTGTGCAAGTTCCAAGTTGCTAGCAACATCTTGGAGTTGTTTCCTTACTTCTACTGGTTTGATAACCTTGGTTTCATAACTGAGAGAAACTTGCTTTTGTGATCATCATACCTTCCTCTTGGGGTTTCTAACGAGCTCTAAATATCTGAGCCATCAAGCACTTTTCTGGCGCCGTTGCCGTGGAGATAAAGACAACTTCAATATCTTCCTCCCCGTCAATCAATTTTCTGGGAGAAATAAGATTCTTGCAATGGGAGTCTCTCACAACCAACCTCTTTACTTTGTTTTTGTTTTGCTTAGTTTATTTTTCTTTGTTTATTTTTATCAAAAATACAAAAAAATAGTCGTACTAGTTTGTTTCTTTTTATCAAAAACACAAAAAAAAATAGTTCCTACTTCAGTTTCTATTTCTGCTGGCTTGCTTTAATCTTGCAAAAATGAATACTCCTGAAAACACCAAGTTGTGTGACTTCACTATCACAAACAACAATGATTTTATGTGTACACCTATTGCTCCACCTGTTCCTGAAGCTACATTCTTTGAAATTAAACATGCTTTGTTGAATCTTGTTATGAAAGAGCAATTTTTTGGTGCTAATTCTGATGATGTTGCTGCCCACCTTAATAATTTTATTAAACTTTGTGAGATGCAAAAATATAAGGATGTAGATAGAGATATTATTAAGCTTAAATTGTTTCCTTTCTCTTTGAGAGAAGAGCTAAAGAATGGTTGCTATCTTTGCCGAGAAATAGTATTGATTCTTGGATTAAATGTAAAGATACTTTTATTGGAAAATATTATCCTCCAGCTAATATTATATCTATGAGAAGTGAAATAATAAAATTTAAACAATTTGATAATGAACATGTTTCTCAAGCTTGGGAAAGAATGAAATCTTTGGTAAAGAATTTCCCCACTCATGGACTGAATGTTTGGATGATTATCCAAACCCACAAAAAAATATGAGTAGTCACACCTTGGAGAAGCCTCCGAGACTACTAACTAGAGATGCCACCACCCATCTTTGTGGAACCTTTGGACATCATCGAACCACACCCACAAAGTTATCA
The DNA here is from genome assembly GCA_910589765.1 of Avena atlantica. Lineage (NCBI taxonomy): Eukaryota > Viridiplantae > Streptophyta > Magnoliopsida > Poales > Poaceae > Avena > Avena atlantica. The sequence goes on along the minus strand of OU342735.1, from coordinate 488,457,124 downwards.
CCAGAGAGGGTCGCCTGCCTCTCGCTCCGGGTTGTGGAGTGCCGATCCTTCCAGCGAATAGCGAGGACGACGAGTGGCAATAACTATTGTTGGGATACAGTGCATAGAAAACAAAAAATTCCTATGAGTGCGAACAAAAACCAAGATCTAATCTACCCTTCCCATACCGAAGAAGATTTTCTTCTAGGTGTCTTCACTAGAAGATTGTCTGGGGAAGGAAGGACCGCACATACTTCGAGAGAAGGAAATAACAACATAAATAGAGCATGTAAATGGGTTAGCGGGCGAGAGCTACCAATCTATAAAATTTGTAGAATGTAAGTCCCTAGTTGCCATAGCATATAGGAGGGAAGGACGCTTTCTCATAGGCTCAGAAGGATGCGAGGAGCTACTAGTGCAAGTGAACCAGATATGAGCTAGGGGGGAATGATGTGAAACTGAAGCATGTGGATAGCAAGAAGACCAAGCCGGAGATAGACGACAATTAATCGCGCACCAAGAAGTTCGATGAACCCCTTGAGCACAGAGAAGAAATAAATATGGCGATATGAGATCCCCTCGTCGTAGCCCTCAAGACAGTGTGAAAAATGTAACAACTCACCAATCACCATAACGACAAATCCGATCTAGGAGACACACTTATGGATCAGTCGTACTGTGTTATCACTGAAGCCAAGCCTACGCATAATATGCTCAAGACAATTCTTTTCACACGGCATAAGCCTTCATCATATCTAGCTTGATCGCACAATCTATTTCTCCCCTTCTTCTTGCGCCTCACTGCATACTCTCATAGGCAATTAGCACAATATCTATAAGAAGTCTGTCATGAACAAAAACACTCTGTTCTTCCCTGATAATCTCCCCTAGAAAGACAGAATTCTATTTGCAATACATTTGGCACCTATTTTATGAAGTACCGGGCAAAGAGAAATTCGTCTATATTGAAAAATCTTTTGTGGGTTTGGTACCTTTGGAATTAATGTGGTAGATGTCTTTCATTTGATTTTTTTTTAAGGTAGAACTCCACCATTAAAAAAATCCACCATATCTTCTTTAAGAAAATTTCAATGCTGCTGAAAAAATCCTACAATAAAACCATCGAGTCTAGGTGCCTTCCAAGGGGGCCGTTTTAACCTCCTCCTCCTCAGAGAAGGCTTGATCCATCCCTTAGTTAAATTGTTGGAATAAAAAAGTTATACTCGCTTCGATCATACACAGGGAGTATATGAAATAAGAGTTCATCCATGTCTCAAATATCTAGTGAATTATACAGCGCTTGGTAAAAATCATGTACCTAAGTCTTTGTCTCCTTCATATGTGCACGCACTGTTTGATCCGTTCTTTCTAGAAATTGAACCTTGTTCACGCGTTTTTATTGAGCAGCCTGTGTATGAAAATATGAGGTATTTCGATCACTCCCTTGTAACCAAAGAACACGGGAGCTTTGCTTAATCCAATTTTTTTCTTATTGCAAGGCCCGTCTTAATTATTCAACGATGGCCTTCTCGGTTGGGCCACGACCCACTGAATTCTCACTCGCAGCCGATCAAGTTTTTGTGTTTGTTTTCTAACCGTGCGTGCGCAAAACAGCCGAACTCCTCTGCTCCCCATGTGTTCAACTTTCCTTGGCTTCACGAAGGCTCCTCATCTTCCATTTAGACCTAGCTGCTTGGAAGAAGTGCTCATGAGCATATAGTGTCTCGTTGAAGTCTCCAATGAACAACCAAGCCGAATACTGAAACTCATTTAGAGTTCTCAGGAATGGCAACCGGTGCTGTAGTCGTCGCGAGCGCGCTTAAACCAGTGTATAGCCATAGGACCATAGAAAAGAGAAAATTATAAGAAACCACCATAATTAGGGTCACGGTAACAAAAAACTACTCCCTCCGACCCATATTAATTGACTTGGATTTGTCAAAATTTAGATGAATCTAGACACCATTTAGTATATAGGTTCATCTAAAATTTGACAAATCCAAGTCAATTAATATGGGTCGGAGGGAGTACCGCAATTCAGTTTCGTGACAAAAAACCACAAAGTTTACAAAAAAACACTGATCGGCCACTTTGCTCGTTGTAACAACGTTTATGAGAGGTGTGTTCCAGTGTCTGATGCTGCCGTTTGCACAACCATTAACATGTCGTTAATGGCCATCTGCTAGCTGAATTATGTTCAAAACCCACCACAGTTGGGGTAACTATGACAAAAAATCACTACTAATGAAAAAGTATAGAAAACCAGGCCCTTGCCACGGCTGCTGCGACCGTCTTCTCCGGCGACCGAAATAGGGCGGCGGTGGGATTCAAGCTCCCGCAGCAAGCACCCTCATCCATGAGAGAGGGCAAGCCACCAGCACGAGCGTTCCACCAGTGCTTAAGTCGTTGCCGCCGATTCTGCCGCGAGTTCCTCCCTGCAGAAGCCCGACGAGCCGCCGGTGGGATTTGGCGGCACCGCCATTGTGTCGTGAGATGGAGACACGGGAATGAGGGGTGGGGGAACGAGCCTGCGAGGCATCTGCCGTTAGGGCAAAGGGGCCGTTAACGGCTGAGCAGACAGCGGCGTAAAATGCGTGCCACGTATGCCTGACACTAGGACCCACTTGTCATAAACGTTGTTACAACGGACAAAGTGGCTGATCAGTTACCCAAAGTTGGTGGTTTTTTTTATCACGGAACTGAATTGTGGTGGTTTTTGGTCATCGTGATCTAAATTGCGGTAATTATTTATAATTTTCTCTATAGGAAAGTCCGGCCCTGATACATGATCACGGTCACGGGGTCTACGGAATCGATTAGCGTTTTCTAAGCGTGACCCATGATTAGCCGAAAGAAGTGAAACAAGAAGACCTGAGTTTTTTTTTTAAGAGAAAGAAGACCTTTTTTTTTTTAGTGGAGAGAAAGAAGACCTGAGGTTGTGGTGTCTCCAGTCAGCTTTAGGCCCATTCCTACACCCAACAAAGCTCCACAAAATCACCGTTCTCTTCTTCTTTTCTTCTTATTTATTCTTGAGGAAGGAAATCCACTAGGATGGTGTTGCTGGGCCGTAACGTTGTACTACTAGTAATCTAGCACTACTACTAGTTTTGCTTCCCTAAAAAAAAAATACTACTAGTTTTGCTCATCTCTTCGGGTACCACTAAAAGGCCCACCATTGCAAAGGCCACCGCTACAAGCCCACACGCGACTCGGGAAGCCATGCTCTTCCTTGCGTACGAGTACGATCGATGATCGATCAGCTCCATGCGACCATGCGTGAGGTAGCTCCACGCGTGAGCTAGCTTAACGAGTTTTTTTTCACAACGATCACACGCGAGTGCAAGTACCACGCTTACACGCGAGTACAGGTACACGGACAAGCGAGTATAAATACACAATGCGTATAAATACACAATGCGTATAAATACACAGACACCTGAGTACAAGTATGTATACACTCGAATATAGGTACGTGGACATGCGAGTACAAGCAGGACCGGTCCTGAGTTATCAGGGGCCGGAGCGAAACTAGAATTTGGGCCCTAGAAACATAAAATATTTATGATTATAAATATTGTCTTAAAATTTTCTTCTAACGTTGCTACATGCAAAGTCTCTCCTGACGGCATGCCAAAATAAATCTTTCGACTACTCAGATTCTCACCTCTCGGTGTGGTAGTAGGAGAGTTGTCGATGGGTCATCTCTAAGAGCAATCCGGACCTTTTTCCGGCCAAACGGCGCAAGTTTTCGGGCCTGGGTATGTCCAGTTTCCCACTCGGCTATCCAGGCCGAGTACCCAGGCGAACAAAAAACGTCTATATATTTGAATCTGTATAGTTTCCGCCGGCGAGTGCTCAGCCACAAGGTGTTCGACAGATGCGCCTACATTTCGGCGATATATTTTTATTACATAACAGGGGAAGCAACGATCAGTCGTCGATGGGGATGGGCTCCTGAGGCGTGGCCGACGCGGCGTTGTCGTCCGTCTCGCTGGCGAAGGCCCCCGGGTTGGAGGAAGTCGAGGCAGAGCTCGGCGTGGGAGTGTTCGGCGCTGGCACGTTCGGCGCAGAGTTCGGCGTGGAGGTAGGGGAAGCCGTGGTAATGCCCTCCAGGATGGCCTTCCGTTGCGCCATGTACCAGGCCTTGACCGGCGAGCTCATCTTCGACGTGTCCTCGCTGCCCATGAGGAACTTGAGGTCCGTGTGGCGCTTCTTGGCGGCATAGTTGGCCTTCTTCTCGGCGAGGCTGGATTTCTTCTCGGCGAGGCTGACCTTGATGAGGGCCACCTTTTCCCCTTGTGTCTCCATCAACTTCTTCCAGCGCTCCTCGCTCTTCTCAGCCCTCTTCTCGGCCTGCACCCTCGTGTCGGCGAGGCATTTCTTGATCGAAGCCTGGAGACGCTCGGTGGGAGGTCCGGCGGCCTTGAGCATCTTCGCCTTCTTCTGGCCGAGCTCAGGTCTTCCTTCACTGGCAGCAGCCACCGGGGCCTCGGGGTTGTAGACGCCATCCTTGCTCTTGGAGAGACTCAGCCGAGTGTCCCGCCACTTCTCGCAATGCTCGATTTTCTCGAAGACATGATGGAACTTGAACTCCATCTTCATGTCCTCTCAAAACAGAAGAAGTGCACGACGCAGCTACAAAATGGAAGTGTGTCAAGTTGTCCATGTTCTCGAGAGTGTCAAGAGAGTGCACGACAAAGTTAATGTTCGCGAGTACCTTGTTGTCCATGTTCTCCCCACTGGCTTGTGTGCGGTCGACTTCTTCCACGCAACTGTGCCACTTGCTGCACGCTGTTTGGATGATCGCCTAGTGGTTCGTTATTGCCTTCTCCCCTCGCTCCATGTGGATCTTGCGATACTTTGGGTCGCACATGCTTCGCTCGTCGAATGCCGCCTTCACGCGCCGCCAATAATTGTCGGAATTTTGGTTCGCACCCATTATCGGATCCATGCTCACCATCTTCCAAGCCTCGGCGAGGCAGGTGTCCTCGGCCACGGTCCATTTGAGCGAGCGTCCGCCGTCTTCTTCCCCTTCTTGCCTTTCGCCTCAGTCTCGGCGTCCTCTGGCTGCATCTGCTCGGCCTGGGTCTCCTCGGCATCGACGAGGTCCTGGGACTCGATGCCTCGCTCAGCGTCGGCACTGGTCTGCTCTTTCGTGAAGGAGGGGTGGTTGGAGGCCGAGCCTGTCGCGATCAGGTCCTCCATGTAGGCCTCGGGCGTCATGCCGGCCGGAAGTGCGCCCGACATTCCGTCGAACAGGTTGCGCGCGTCGGACTCGCCGAAGGTTGCCGAGCTTCCGCCGAAAGGCAGCGGTCCGCGGCATAGAGCAGGGCTTGCGTACGCCGGAGAGGTCGAGTAGGGGACGTTGATGTCCACGCCGAACGACGAAGGGTGGCGCGGCGCCGGGCAGGGGAAGAGCACGTTCGGGTTGAAGCCGCCGTCGAACTCCGGCGACGGGGAGTACCTCTGCCGAGCAGCCGCCTGGCTCTCCTGGAAGTTGGCAGGAGAGATCGGCGAGAAGCCGTGTGGGGAATGGGGGAGAAAGGCGGGAGGGGGAAGAAAAGGGCGGGGGAGCTCGACAAATTGGAGGGAGTGGTGCCTTCTCTCGCCAACAGCGCTGGCCCACGCCCATTTTCGCTGAGTCCGGCGTTCCCAGGGCGTACCCGGGATCCTGGGTACGGCCTGGATAGGCCGGACCAAAACATGCCGAAATCCGGACGGAAACAAGTCCTTGGGTACGCGACTGAGCCGATTTTCGAAGTCCGGACCAAAATTTGGCGTCCGGATCGGCCTCTTGGACAGAGTGGAGATGCTCTAACTCCTGTTTAGAAACGTTCGAACGGTGCCGCGTTATATATGGACATTTAGACTCAAACTAGCCATGGCCTTGCGCTTTCGCGCTTGTAAAAGATCAAAGAAATCCATTTCTCAATGGAAAAGAAAACAAGTCGATTGCATGCTACTTTTTCTGTCTTTTTTTTTTGCCATGGTCGAGCCCAATGGTGCACCCCACTTTTTCATAATTAATCCCACTACTAAAGTAATAACTTCTGAAAAGAAGTTCACATAATCCCAACACACATGGCGGATTAGCTAGCAAAGTTTGGAGAGTATGAAGAGCTGTATCGCAGCTTCTCGCACCTGAATGTTCAAATTCTTCTACAACACTCAAATCAATCTCATGCGTGACGTGTGCGTAACTTTTCATTGACCTACAAAAGTGAATAGGTCCACACCACTTAATCCTTTTATATCTATACTAGCTAAATGCCCGTGCGGTGTTACGGACTATTGATTTTTCTTATTCTTGGACATGCAAATATAATAAATGTAAATGTTCTCAATTTTTGCACAAGTGTTTTGATTCATTGCCAACATCGTTGCTTAATGGCCTATGTCGGTGGGTTCTATCCTCGCCTGCCGAAGTCTCCACTGTAGACATGTAAATATAATGAATGTAAATGTTCTTAATTTTTGCACAAGTGTTTTGGTAAATTTCTAATTAAAAGTAGTGTTGTTGGGTAATGCAAGAAAAACAAAATAGTGTGAAACAATAAAACTACGAGAAGAGCAAATCTTTGTTTCCACCACATGACATATAGGGCATTGAAATTTGATACTATCTGTAAGTCTTCTCCGGTCATGACGAAACAAAAGGACAATCATTTTCTGCATGTTTTGAAAAGAAAGTGAAGTAACAAACAAAGACTATATTTGCAAAGGCTGAAGCGTGCAATAACAATTCCTGATCGTAGCATGCAATATCAGTTCCTGATCGTTTTTCACGTACTGTGTTGAAGCCTTCGCTTCACTGGCGTTGCATGTTATTCGGGTCATACCCAATGCTTCTGAGGAATTTGAGTGCTACATGTGAGACTCGAGTTTGATCCTACAAGTGAGAGTTTTAGTTGGCATCTCCTTCACCGTCATCCATCTTGCCATGGAGTTTGCATAGTTGTATATGGCTTTTCAATTGATTTTTGTTGGAACTAACATTTGTAAATGCAAGATACCAGCAAGAAGGTCATAAGATTGACCTCAACAAATTAAGAGACTTTTATCTGTAATTTGACAATGCTTTTATACCCGATTTATGAAGTCTGGGCGGAAAACAGATCTTGGAGGAACCCTTTCGTCATACTCTCATGGCAAAAAAAATAGTTTTTTGACCTATCCACCTAACAACAATTTGTCAACAAGCATCCATCTAGGGCATGGTCGTGGATGGAGGGAGGGTGGACGGTGTCGATGGCTCGTGCAGCTGATGCACTTGGAGGGCTGGAGGTCACGGTCAGGTCGGGGACTGGGATAAGGTGAAGGAGCCACGACCGGATCCATGCTGATGCGCGCGGTCGAAGTCGTTGTCGACCAGGAGGAGCGCAGCCTGGGAAGGAGTGACGTAGGGGTCCGGAACTGGAGCAAGGGATCCCTTCCGATCGTAAACCTCCTCGTCCACGTAGGCCGTCTCGTCGCCCTCTCCGGGACCGAAGATCCACGTTCCAGGGGGTGGCAGCTAGATGTGGGTGGTGGTTGCCGGTTGGGGATCTGTTCTCGGGAGGAAGAGGAGGATACAGATGGGTTCCTTCAGTGTGGAAGAAGAAAAGAAACGGACCGGTATAGGGTCTAACTGCTGTAAACCGAACTTGGCGGTGGCAGAGATGTAATATTTCGTTACTAAGCCTGTTGAACCATGGGTAATTTCGGAAGAAAAAATTACTTACCAGACCATCAAGACAGTAAGACATATAATAGTATAGATTACAAGGCTCTACCTGTTCAAGCAAAATGCACACCCCCTGCATCGTTTGGTCAGCGATGTATACTACTCCCTCCGATCCATATTACTTGTCGCAGAAATGGATGTATCTAGACATGATTTAGTGCTAGATACATCCAATCCAATGACAAGTAATATGGATCGGAGGGAGTATGTATACTCGTTTCGCCAACAAAATTTTCCCTATTGGAGCATGCACAAAAAATTACTAAAATTATCATGACCCAATGTATCCAAATTCTATCGCAAGTGGAGTATGTGTAAGTGATTTATCCAACATTCAAATAGTTTCCTCGAATATAATTAAATTCAGAAAATGAGAGTTCAACGAACCACAATGCGCAGCATTTTGATCTCCCTTCAATCTCTTTAAAAAGGGTAGATGTCTTCTCATTGGCATAGCATGATTCATGTACAAACGGAGCTCGATGATCCTTAGAGAAACTACCAATCTATCTTAAACCTCGGCAGCCTCCATTAGCTAAATGATCATCTTCCTCTTCTCCTTGGTTTATTTTACATGTCTGGTATGCCTTACATTTCTACAGTTTAAATAAACACGGGTAATCATCATATGAAGAAGCGGTGCAGAAGAAAAAGAGAGGCATCCTTGTCATGGTAATTTGACACGCAACTGTGATATGAAGGAATCAATGCAAGCAGTTAGAATCAGAGAACATGTGCAGGAAAACACCAACAAATATATCTTTTCGCCAAGGCAAACAACCACATAAATATGGTGAAGGAAAATTATGACCTATCTTCATGCACATAAAAAGGCATATGCAATTTAAGGCTTTCAAAAGGTAAATAATTTTAGAGGTACCATTGAGACTTCCAAGCAATAACCTGGGTAAAAGATGTGCTTTGAGATTTTTTTTTTTGAAAACAACAACAACATCTGACATCACAAAATGTGTTTTCGGAATATTAATTTAGTCATACGAACAGTCAAGAACCCGATCTTCTAGGGATGAGGGCGAAGACAACAGTAACATGGGTAAAAGATGTGTTTTGAGCATGGATATATCCTCTTATAATCTCGGACTTGAAAACATTGCTGCATTACTTGATATTCTTGGTAACATGACAAAACAAATTCATATCTCATCTATTCGCTTCTTTCCATTGTCTACCACTCGATATTTTGGAATCTTTAGAGCTCTACCATCCCAAGGAAAGCACTGCCTGAAATATAGCGCTACTGATTCTAACTTAACCTAAGGAAAAAAATTAAATATGTGAACATGAAAACAACCGATAAAATAAACTTACAAAATAAGAAGTTATCTTTTTGATTGGTTCATGTGGGTAGATACAAAATAAGAAAAAACGCAATATCAAATATAAGCACTAAAACCACCACACAACGCAAATCGTCTAGCACAACAATGCACTATCAAGCTTCTGTTTGTAGCAATTTCAAGCACATGCTCCAAATATTCATGTATACACTTATAGTCACGGAATGTACCCTGGCAGATTAACATGGTAATCACTAAGTTGTCCTCAATCAGGATACCATTGCATTCAAGGTGATAAATCTTAGCTTTCAAATGATTGTCATGCTTGGTGATGATCTAAATAACAGTCTTTGCTATATTATATCTGATAAAGTTAACTTTCAGAAAGCAATGATGATCCTAATTGTAGCCTTTGATATGTTATCTATCAACATAATTACATGCTAACTGAATACATAATTACCCTTTCATGTAGAACCACCTAAAAAGAGGATTGGTAGGTGCATTGCACGTAGCTGAATGCAAAGCGAACAATGTTGACCTTGTGAGAGATGAAGAGTGAATACAATGTGGACTTTTTGTTCCCATCCAAAGGGATAGCATTCCTGCAAGACATGAACCATGGCAATGTGCATCAAACTAATATGCAACAAGTTCAATCTGAGTAATCTTGCATGCGCAATGCGCAATGCGCGTCAAACTAATACTCACTACATCGATATTTGAAAGGTGTATAAGTTATTACAAAAATCAAAATTCCTAGAAAGAATTATCAGAATCCATCCGTAAATAACAAATATAAAAATATATTTCAGGATGGATCCAATGATAAAAATATATTTCAGGATGGATCCAATCATAGAAAAGTTTAACATTCGAAGACGGAGTCTATGAAAAAGGAACGTGAGAGTATAAATTCAGTAGAAGCTAGTTGTAAGTACATTATCAATAGACTCAAATAACCATAAATGAATTTTACAATATAAGTACATTTTACATCTACCCCATCAAGAACATCATATCTAGCTGCCACAACATACAGACAATCGGCAGCTTGTTCATAAGTGACACAAAAAATTTTCTGATGTTTTTATATCCCATGGTTGGTAGGGATTAAAAGATATAATCATGGTGAAAATGTGATATATTATATATATAGAAAACAAATTGCACCTCGCTGAATTTCCTCTCATAATTATTATACAAGAACTTCAGCAAGATTATTTATCTTGTCCCAAACCCCTTGGACAACAAATGTTTTTCTGAACACTTGGAAAACATGTTAAATCTGCAAGGGCAAAATAAAATAATTATACCATATTTTGTTTTTGAGTGAAATAAAAAATGCTCCCATCAAATGGAAAAATAAGAAGCAAAAAGTTTTGCATAATAAAATAAACCTTCAAAGGAAGAACGCTCATGAAATATTGGAGCTACTCGGTCTGCGATGCACATTGAAGTAGTATAAGATTATTCTGTTCAGATAGACCAAGCTACTACTTGCTATCGAAACATTACGATAATAATAGACTCTAGAAAAGTAAGGAACTACAGGGAAGACCGGAGCAATATTTGTTTGGTTCCTGCAAATGGAAAACCACAATGGTTCAATGTACATGGAAGGCCAGAGCATGATACCTAGGCTTTATGTATTTCTGACTACTAAACTACCTTGGCATGAATCCCGACAACCCACTCAGACCCAGCTCCTATCCTGCAATGTTGCAAGGTGATCTCACGGATGACAGTTTTCCTATGATTCTCGACAACCCAGTAATATCCTCCTTCATGCGTGGCAGGCAGCGGTGGGCTCAGCGTGAGAATTGGCTCATGATGTCGTTCACGGTGGCGACGTTTCCAGCCTCCCAGGTCCTTCGTTTTCGGAGGTACATACCTGGAACATAGTTTAACCGGCACATTAATATGCAGCGAGTTCAATCTCAGGTGACAAATGTATGTAGCAAATTCAGAGAGAGGAATCAATACCGGCGATGCTTACATATTTGGAAAGAGGAGACATCAAATTTGAGAAGATTGCCATGGAAACACCGGGCGGGTAGGCAAGCAGCAATGGTCCGGTATGATCTATTTCAGCCGCCGGTCAGAGCACATCTACACACAGATGAACTCCGTCTTTGGCCTGGTCGGCACTTGGCAGCCTTTGCCACCATGGCCACCATGCGCGCCGGCACCACCTTCACGGCAGAGAAGAATACCTGGAAGGAATGCCACATGAAGACGCCTTGCCCGTCGATCTGGACTCCGGGCTAGTCGCCGGGCAGTAAGAAGCTAGTCGCCGGGCGGGAAGAAGCCGGTCGGCCAGGTACTCGGTGCAGCGGCCTCCGGGAGCTCAAGCGGCCCCGTGGCAAAGTTGGGGGTGGGGTGGGCGTGGCGGAGGGTATCTTGGGTCAGCACAGGAAACCGGAGCAGTTTAGGGGAGACTCTCCCACCGCTAAAATCACGAGAGGATGATGACCAAGAAACCAGGATCCCCTCGGTGGAGCAGAGATAGATAAATAGTAATGTACGTGATTAGTGGAGAATTAATTAGTGGAGACAGGATTATCGGAAACGGGAAAAACCAAGCGCATGCGGGAAGACAACGAAACCATCGACGTATTGGCGACGACGATGTATTAGCGAGCAGCCTTACCAGATCGGATCAGATCCGTGGGAGAGAAAGAAGGAACTTGTGGAGAGCAGTGGCAGCGGTGGAGGTGGGAGGCAACATCGCTGAAGTCGGGGGTGACACGGAGGTGCCCAGCGAGCGAGAAGAAGAGGCCGGGAGCCGTGGTGGCGACATCCGACGGAGTGATGGAATGTGGCGGCGGCGGGACTCAAGTTCAGCGGCGCATGCGACGCGAGATCGAAGACTGCCTGAAATGCAGATCCTTCGGCCCATCTCCAGGATTAAACAGTGTGTATTGCTCGGCCCTTTCGCTGGAGGCGGTTTTTACGCAGGGGCATTGGTGGGTAATTTTCAAGCAAACATCTCGATCAACATTTCCGTAAAATTTGACGGTTGAGATTTCTCCCATGTTTGATGTTTGATAACGACCTACGATCGTCAATTAAGGAGAAAAGGCTTAAGCTAACCGAAGAAACCCAAGCCTTAGGAAAAAGGCCCAATGTCCAATCAACATAAAGAAGCAAAACGTTTCGTCCCCGTCTCTCCATCATACGAGAAAAAACTTACGACCCGCGGCAATGACGCCGCCACAGGAGCTCCTTCCCCGCTGCATATATCTTAGCTATTTAGGGTTCTGGAATTAGGGGCCCATGGCTCCGGGGGCCCGGGGTGGCCACCCCTCCAGCCCTGCCCTAGGGCTGGGCCTGAGTACAAGTATGTGGACCAGCGAGTATAAATATACAACACGTATAAGTACACAGACATTTGAATACAAGTATACAAACAAGGTATACTTTCAGTTTCACGTACTTCCACTTACATTAATTGTGTACTCGCCAAAACATTGTTTATGTACCACTACTAGCAAAACGACTATAGATAACACATATCCGTGACGCACGCTGATCTAGTGCGCCACGGGTGTGTGGGTTGCAGCCTACTAGGTTAATTTACTCGTAGGCACCCCTGCCCTAGTGCTTCACGGCTAAGGCCTGCACCAACTCCACACACACACACCTTTTCCGGATCGCATTTTTTAGCCTTGCAAAAAATAAAAAAATTGATAAACACTTCAAAATAAATAAATTCCTTTCATATGTAGGTAAGTAACATGGTCTAGTTTGTAGAAAAAAATTAACAAACAAGAATTTCAACTTTTTCTATAAAAAAAGTCATATCATGGTAAAATAGGCATAATTTTTGCATACGATGTAAAAAAACTTTTAATATATCAAAATAACAAGAACGAGATTTCGCATCCGCTCGCAACGACTTTTGGCCGTTTAGTGATTTTTTAGAATCTCAAATTCGAAAAGAGTAAAAGTTTATGATCAAAAGATCGTTTTTGTCTGCAGAAAAAAATTGAGACGACTTACCCGTAGCGCACCACCCCTAGTGCACCACACGAGTAAGTTGGACGGGATTCGAAATTCTAATCACCAACCCCGCCTACCTACCCTTCTACCTTTCCCTCCCCTACTTCTTTTTCTTTTCCTCCCTTCTCCTCCTCCTTGTAGCGGTGACGGCGACCTCCTTCTCCTCACCTACCTCCCTTCCTCTCTCTCTTCTTCTCCTCCTCCCTCTCTTCCTACCTCCCTTTCTCCAACCACACCTGTCTCGATGCCAGCAAGGACTAGCGCGGCCACGGCCTCCCGCACCTCCCCGCGGTGGTAGTTCGTGGCCACGACCATGCTCCGGCGAGGCGACACGAAGACAACGATGCACGAACCCGATTGCTTTTGCAATTCAAAACGAGGATATTTTTTGCATTTTTTTATTTTTCAAAAAATATAGCCGTGGCACACCTGGACCCCTTCCTGTGGCGCACTAGGTGGTGTGCCAGGGGTAACTTTTTTACCTGTAACACACCAGGTAGTGGGCTACGGGTACATCTTAGCCGTAGCACGCGGCTAGTGGCGCACTTCTAGTGCGCTACTGATCTACTTTTTAGGTGCGCCACGGACGCGCGTTTCTTGGTAGTTGAAAGAGCATTTTCCTATCCCTCTGATTTTGATGTTTGATAACAACACACTTATCGGTTTAATCGTGTGCTAAGTGTATCACAGGGTTGATAAGGGTGTGACACAAATATTGGCATAACAGTTCCCTTTGCGAAAAACCAATGTGTCAAACGGTAGTACCAGAAATACAACCGGTACTACCGCTTGACACCGGTACTACCGGTTCAAGTACCGGTTGGAACCGTGCAAAACTGATCGGGTGGGTCTTAGTCAGTACCACCCGGTACCACGGAGCGGCACTACCGGTCCAACCGGTAGTACCGCTTGGACACGGTCGTACCGCTCAGCAGTACCGGGCCGTTCTGAAGAAAAGCCACCCCTCTCTGTTTTGCTCAGTACCAAGCGGTACTTGGGACCGGTACTACCGCCCGGACCGGTAGTACCGCGTCATACGACCGGTACTACCGCTTGGTGGTAGTACCGCAAGGGCGATACCAGCCAAACCTGAAGAAGGCTCGACCAACTGAAGCATCTCCGGTACCTGGTCCGGTACTGGATAGTACCGCTTGCCAGCGGTACTACCGCTTGAGTACCTGTACTACCGGTGCATTAATGGCTCCAACGGCCATATTTTGTGGAGGGGTATACCTACCTTGGGACAAATCGCTCAGCCACATTAAAGTCAAGACCACCATTGGAGCCACCCAATCTTCAAGATCTCCTCATTCCACCACCCAAAGTCCTTGATCTTTGGGGAATTGAAGGAGGAGGCCCCTATATACTCCTTCACCAAAAGAGATATTAATTTCCCCCTCATTTCATTGAGGGACCCTTTGTTCTAGTGTTTTCTTGGAAACCCTAGTTCTTGTTTTGGTTCTTACCAGCTTGTCTTTGATTGCTTTGACAGCTTGCTTGTATTTGGGAGCCTCCGATTAAGTTGTGGATGTGTGCCCCAAACTTGTAACGGTGTCGGCTTCCACCTTGAAGGTTGCCGATATAGTGGAAGGTGAATCGATCCCGTTGGGGTGAGATTAATCGAAGAACAAGGGAGGCCTTTCATGGCGTTGGTGGTTTGAAACCACCCCCTCTCCAAACGTAGACGTACTTCCCCTCAAAAGGAATGAACTACGGGAAACAAATCCTTGTGTCTCCGCGTCCACCACTTTGGTTACTTCTATCCTTTACCACACTTTACTTACTTGTTCCTACTTTGTGTTGTGGTAGTTCTTGCATATTTGTCATATAGGTAAATTCACCTTAGTTGCATTATCTAGAGAATTTACCTTATTGTCAAACCTTAATTTGAAAAAAGAAGAAAATTTGAAGTAGCACCTATTCACCCCCCCTCTAGGTGCCCATACGATCCTTTCAATTGGTATCAGAGCCTCGGCTCTTTATTCGGGCTTTACCGCCTAAGAGAATATGGGTAGCAACGATGGGGATGGTGGTAGTGAGCCGACCCCGGTGACCATGGAAGATCTCAAAAACTTGGAAACAATATTGAGCTCTTCCTTGGTCAACGAAGTCAAGAAGATGCTTGAGCAACTTCTTAAAGACAAAGAAGGCTCATCACCCCCATCTCCTCAAGAGGATAAACCATCCATTTTACCTAAGGGGAATACGTCAGTATCCCCCGAGGGTATGGTGGTGGGGGGTAAACTAGACAACGTTAATTCATCCACACACAATGATGGTGGGAAGGGTGAGCACCGTCATTCATGGTACTCTCCCGACCCTCCAATCCCTCACCCTCATGTATACAATAGAGGTGACCCACCTAAGCTTGAAGAATCTGCTACTTTTGCTCAATGGCAATCACTAATGAGGACTCATATGCGCAACTCTTGCATTGAACTATGGAACATCATCGAGCATGGACTCTTTATTGGGGATCCAAACAACTTGACAAGAAGAGAGATTGTTAATAGTCAACTCAATGCCACTGCTTTGCATATGATTCAACAAGGTTTGGGGACAAAGGATTATCCACACATTGAGCACTTCAGCATTGCCAAGGAAGCTTGGGATGCTCTCACTGTGTTGTTTGTTGGAAATGAGAGTATGAGGAGGAACCGATATGATGCTTTAAGCAATGAAGCCGAAGGCTTCTACATGAAAGAAGGTGAAGATCACAAGGACATGTACCGAAGGCTCAAGACCACCGCCAACGCTTTTAGGAATGTGGGTGCCTCACATGTGGATGATGCATGGATAAAAAGGAAATATGTGAGTGCACTCATGCCTTTTGAGCCCACCGACTTGAAGAGCCTACAAGGAAGACACAACTACCATCTCATGACCTCAAATGAAGTTATGCAAGAGATGGCCGCTTTCAAGGTTGCCGCCAAGAATGCCAAAGATGCCCGTGCTCATTCCCTTGGTATGATCAATGTTGTCAATGTTGCTTTGAAGGCCAAAGTTGTGGATCATGGGGATGAATATGATAGTGATGAAGGGCATTCCATGGAACATCCCGATGAAGTCAAGATTTCTCATGGTCAATATATGGCTTTCTATGCAAATAACTTTTGGAAGAACCCCGCCAAGTACAAGATGGAAATGCAACGGAGAAGCAATCCAAATGGGAAAAGAGAGAATACCACTAGGTTGAGAACTTGCTTCAATTGTGGTGACCGCTATCACTTTGTGGCAAGTTGCCCCTATGAGAAGAGAGAAGATCATGGTGGTAAGCTTGTGTTGAAGAAGACTCTCAAGGCACCTTACAAGAAACCCTTCATCAAAAAGAATCCCATCAATAAGAAGTCGGGAGAAATTGTCTTCATCACTCATGAAGAATACTCCTCCGACAATGAAGATGATGAAGATGAGGAAGAGGAAACTTCTCATGGTGTGGCTGCTCTAGCCACCGCCTCTACTCCGACATTCTCACTCTTTGATTCTCCAAATGAGAATTCTTCCACCAAGAACGTCACTTGCCTTATGGCAAGAGGAACGGAGGTATCCTCATCATCCCGCTCTACTCACTTAGATAATGATGAAATTGATGATGAGATGTCTCTTGATGTTAAAAAGGAATTAATTGCCTTTGATGAGTTTATGACTAACCTAGAAGGTGATGCTAAGCTACATTTTGGGAACATCTTAGATCAACTCTCACATACTCAAGAGCTTCTAGATGTAAGATGTAGACTTGGGCATGAACATATGATTGAGCTAGAGGCTTTAAACAATGCTCTAGAAGAAGAACAAGAAACTAGGGTGTCACTTGAATTAAAACTTGAAGGGCTTGATGAGGCCAATGACAATATTGTTAACAAACTCATCAAAGAGCGTGATCATGCTATTGCTAAATACAAAAGGGCCAAAAAGGACAAGATTGAGTTTGGTGTGGTTCATGAAAAACTTGCCGAGGACTTTAGTTTGCTTAACAAGGCTCACAAGGTCTTGGAGAGTGAACTCTTGTCACTCACAAAGTCCCATGAAACGCTTCAAACTCAATTGGCCAATATTCCTTCACCTAGTAACTTCATTCCATCTAGTAGCACAACTATTCTTGAAGAGAATGCTAGGTTGAAGGGGGAGCTTGCTAAGGCCACATTTCCACAAGGCAAAACGTCCATTGATGATCTTTTGAGCAAGCAAAGGCGTAGTGGTGATAAAGGGGGCATTGGTTTTGTTTCCAAAACCAATAAGAAGAACAATAAGAAGAAGAAGGACAAGCCCACACAAGAGACCAACAAGACCATTGTGGAGAGTAAGACCACAAGTGGTAAAACTATGTCTCATGATGATTTTGCGGGAAGTGCTAACCCTCACTATGTTCTAATGCGTGATTATTATGGTGATGTGTATGCACAATATGTTGGCCCTTATGATGGTTATATTTCTTGGTCTATTTGGGTTCCCAAGACCATTGTTGCTAACAAAAGAGGACCCATTGAAAAATGGGTACCTAAAAATTAGCTTGATCTTTTGTAGACTTATGCTTCCGGAGGGTCAAAGTGGGTGCTTGATAGCGGTTGCACAAGTCATATGACTGGAAGCTCGTCTATTGTCAAGGACTTAAAGCCAAATGATGATCAAATCACCGTGACATATGCCGACAAGTCAAAGTCTAAGGTAATGGGTTTTGGCAAAGTTGTGGTTGCTCACGACATTACACTCGTGAACGTCATGCTTGTTGAGACCCTTGGGTACAATTTACTTTCAGTCTGTGCTCTTGGAAAGATGAGTTTTTCCGTATTTATACATAATGATCTTGTGGTCCTCATGTGGAGCAAGTCTCTCAAGGTCGCTTTCGTGGGGTATGTCGAACATGACTTGTATGTGGTGGAATTTTCGGGGCAAGCCACTACAAGTGCGATGTGCTTATTTGGAAAGGCCGATGTGGGTTGGTTATGGCATCGCCGACTGGCCCATGTCAATATGAGAACTTTGCAAAGTCTCCATAAGGAGGGCCATATTGTTGGACTAAAAGAAAATGTTTCGTTTGCCAAAGATCGTGTTTGCAGGGCATGTGTTCTGGGGAAGATGCATGATGCTCCTCATAAGCCTAAGAACCGCATCAAGTCCACCAAGATCTTGGAGCTCCTCCACGTGGACCTCTTTGGTCCTCCATCTCATGCAAGTCTTGGTGGGAAGAAATATTGCTTGGTGATTGTTGATGACTTTTCAAGATACTCTTGGGTTTATTTCTTCAAATTGAAGAGTGAAACTCAAAAGACCTTCATCGTCTTCATCAATTTGGTCCAAAGGCAATACAATGTTCCTGTGTTGATCATTAGAAGTGACAACGGCACCGAGTTCAAGAACTACACCTTGAATGATTTCCTTAGTGATGAGGGGATTAAACTGTTGGAATTATGCCCTAGAGGCAATAATAAAGATATTATTATTATAATTCTTGTTCATGATAATGTTTATATTCCATGCTAGAATTGTATTAAGCGGAAACTTTAATACTTGTGTGGTTTGTGAACAACACCGTGTCCCTAGTACGCCTCTATGGACTAGCTCATTGATTAATGATGGTTAAGGTTTCCTAACCATGGACATGAGTTGTCAATTAATAATGAGATCATATCATTGGGGAATGATATGGTGGACATACCCAAACTAAGCGAAGCAATTAGATCGTGTCATCGTGTTCGTCTTTGCGAAGCTTTTCTTATGTCAAATATTGTATTCCTTAGACCATGAGATAATACAACTCCCTGGTATCGGAAGAAAGCTTTGAGGTCATCAAACGTCATCCTATGAGAGGGTGATCATAAAGGTGTCTCTCGGGTGATCGGAAAGTATCTGTTGGGTTGTATGTATCGAGATGGGATTTGTCCCTCCCAAGTCGGAGAGATATACTTCGGGCCCACTCGGTAATCGATATCAACACCGCTTGCAAGCATGTGGTTAAGGAGTTAATCACAAAGTGATATCGGATTACGGAACGAGTAAAGTACTTGCTGTGAACGAGATTGAACTAGGTATGACGGTACCGACGATCGAATCTCGGGCAAGTAAAATATCGCGAGACGAAGGGAATATATATATGGGATTGATTGAATCCTGGCATCATGGTTCATCCGATATGATCATCGATGAATCTGTGGGAGTCAATATGGGTTTCCAGACCCCGCTGTTGATTATTGATAGAAGATCATGTCTGCATATTCTCGAACCCGCAGGGTCACACACTTAACGTGTCTCGACGCTAGGATAGATTGGATAATTGGTTTATGAGTTTTTTTCGGAGTATCGGATGGGATCCGGGACATCACGAGAGGTTCCGGAGTGGTCCTGAGAATAAGATTCATATAAGGCAGTGCAGTTTTTGGAGTTCGAAATTGTTCCGGGTTAATCGGTATTGTACCGGAAGCTTCTAGAACCTTCCAGAAGGGGACCAACGTGGCCCCAGCTTCCGGGAGGGGGCATGGGCCTATGAGGGAGTGCCCTGGCCGCATTGGGCCAGGGGCACAAGGCCCCATAGGGCCCAGCCGGCCAAGAGAGGTTTAAACTCTAGATAGAGCTTCTAGAAGGGGGGTTTCCTTGCCCCCCACTCTTCCTCCTTGGGGCCGCCGGCCTTGGCTTGGGGGAGGGGCTAGGGCTGCGCCCACCCCTCTATATATAGAGGGCTGGGGGCGCACCAACCCCCCACACCTTCCCCTCCAACCCTAGCCGCCCTGCTGCCCTCCTCTCTCCCTCCCGACTGCTTGTAGGCGAAGCCCTACTGTAGAAATTCTCCACCAATTGCACCGCGCCGTCGCGTTGTAGATCCAACCCATCTCTCCACCATACTTGCTGGACCAAGGAAGGAGGAGACTTCTAGGTGCCGCCCGTGTGCATCTCACGGAGGCACCGCCACTTGTGGTGCTAGATCGGATCGGATCGCGAGGAGGAGAAGCGAGTACGACTACATCACCCACGTTCCGACGAACGTTCCGCTGTGCGAATCTTCAAGGGTATGAAGATCTAATCCAATCTCTCTTGTTGATTGCATTTCCTAGATTAGATCTTGGCTTCCCTCTGTTCGCATCCGTAGAAAATTTTGATTTACTATGCCGCGAAACCCTTCAGTGGTATCAGAGCTAGATCTATGCGTAGATGTGTTTCACGAGTAGAACGCAACATGGTTGTTGCGGGCGTTGATGTTTTCTGTTGCAAGTCTCTTGTTTGTGTTCTTCTTATGACGCAGGATAGTGAGATTGAAGCGGTCCAGGCCAACCTTACGCGACGTCGTTCGCGAGACCGGCTCCGCACTTGACGTGTGGCTTGTTCCACACATGCGGCTGGTGGATGCCAGTTTCTCTCACTATAGTTGTCATGGGATTAACACCGGAGTTTGGCAACCATAATATCACCGTTGTGGCTTTCCGCAGGTATGAATCGTTCTTAGCTCCGCAGGTATGAATCGTTCTTAGCATCTACTCCCATAAGCCACGTAAAACATGCAACAACAAAGTAGAGGCGTCTAACTTGTTTTTGCAGGGAGTGTTTTCTGTGATATGGTATGGCCCAAGATGTGATGTGTATAATGTATGCGATGATCATGTTTTGTAATGTTTCACGACTTGCATGTCGATGAGTACACAACCGGCAGGAGTCATATGGTTGTCTTTATAATTGTGTATGACCTGTGTGTCAACTTCTTATGCGCCATGTAATAGTTTCACTTTATCGCTAAGTAGTTAGCAATAGTTGTAGTTGCTATTCATGGTGGAGGCAATCATGGTGGAGTGATGGAGAACATGTCGGAACGCACAAGATGGAGATCATTGAGCGAAGATTGGCTATACCATGTCACATAAAGTTATATGCATGTGATGTTTATCCTTTTATGTATCTTATTATGCTTAGATCGCGACGGTAGCATTATAAGATGATTCCTCACTTAAAGATCAAGATAAAAAACTGTGTTCTCCCCAAGTATGCACCATTGTGAAAGTTCGTCGTGTCCAAGCATCACGTGATGATCGGGTGCTATAGACTCTACGCTCACATAAAACGGGTGCAAGCCAGTTTTTGCACACGCGGAAATACTTGGGTTTGACTTGACGAGCCTAGCATGTACAGACATGGCCTCGGAACACATGAACCGAAAGGTTAAGCATGAGTCATATGAATGATATGATCGACACTTCGTTGTCCACCATTGAAGCCACATCTCTTCTCGTGATGATCGGATTAGGCGTGGTGAATTTGGATCATGTTCACTAAACAACTTGAGGGATGTTGAATTTAGTGGGAGTTCATCTAGTAATTTGATTAATAGTTGAACTAGTTATCATGAACATAGTCTAATTTGTACTTCCAAATATTGTAGAACAAATGGCTAAGTCCAACTTCAACTTCAACGTTTTTGCTGAGAAGGAAAAACTTAAAAACAATGGGTCTAACTTCACCAATTGGTTCCGCAATCTAATAATCATTCTCTCTGGCGGTCAAAAGGACTATGTCCTTGGGAAAGCGTTAGGTGACCCCCCTGCTGCAACTGCGCCGGCTCATGAGAAAGTTGTCTATCAGTCGCGCAAAGATGATTATGGTGTGATTAAGAGCACCATGTTGTTTGCTATGGAACCGGAACTTCAAAATCGTTTTGAAGACTATCCCGGGCCCTTTGAGATTCTCTAAGAGCTGAAAACCATGTTTCAGACTCAGGCCCGTTCTGAGAGATATGAGATCTTTGAGAAGTTCTTTAACTGCAAGATGGAGGAAGGGAGTTCCGTTAGTGAGCACGCCATTAAGATGACGGGCTACACGCAACGCCTTGAGCAACTGGAATGCACGATTCCAGAGGAGCTCAAGATTAACAGGGTTCTGCAATCACTCCCTCCCAGCTACAAAAGTTTTGTAGTGACTCATAATCAGATTGGTTCCACTGATACGATCACCGAGCTCTTCGCAAAGCTGAAGGCCGCGGAAGTGGACATCAAAAAGGATAATCATGTGTTGATGGTGAACAAGCCCACCTTCAAGAAAGGTAAGGGAGCAAAGAATCCCTTCAAGAAGGGCGGCGGCAAGCGCACTGCCCCTGCTGAGAAGAAGCTCAAGTCTGGTCCTAAGCCGGACACTGAGTGCTTCTATTGCAAGGACAAGGGTCACTGGAAGCGCAACTGTCCGAAGTACTTAGCGGACAAGAAGGCTGGCACCATCAAAGGTATATTTGATATACATGTTATTGATGTTTTCCTTACTAGCCCTCGTTTTAGTGCCTGGGTATTTGATACCGGTTCAGTTGCTAATATTTGTAACTCGAAACAGGAGCTACGGAATAGACGGCGGCTTGCGAGGGATGAGGTGACGATGCGTGTTGGCAACGGATCAAGAGTTGATGTGATGGCCATCGGCACGCTCTCCTTAGTTTTACCTTCGGGATTAGTTTTAAACCTTAATAAGTGTTATTATGTGCCTGCGTTGAGCATGAACATTATTTCTGGATCTTGTTTATTGCAAGACGGTTATTCATTTAAATCGGAGAATAATGGTTGTTCTATTTATATGAGTAACATCTTTTATGGTCATGCACCTATTGTGAATGGTTTATTTCTTCTAAATCTCGAAAAGGATGAAACACACATCCATAACATTGAGGCTAAGAGATGCAAAGTAGATAGTGATAATACTACTTATTTGTGGCACTGTCGTCTAGGTCATATTGGTGTAAAGCGCATGAAGAAACTCCATTCTGATGGACTTTTGGAGTCCCTTGATTTTGAATCATTTGACACATGCGAACCATGCCTCATGGGCAAGATGATCAAAACCCCGTTCTCCGGTATGATGGAGCGAGCAACGGACTTGTTGGAAATCATACATACCGATGTATGCGGACCGATGAGTGTTTCGACGCGCGGTGGATATCGCTATTTTCTCACTTTTACCGATGACTTAAGTAGATATGGGTATATCTATTTAATGAAACATAAATCTGAAACGTTTGAAAAGTTCAAAGAATTTCAGAATGAAGTGGAGAACCATCGTAACAGAAAGATTAAGTTTCTACGATCTGATCGTGGAGGTGAATATTTGAGTTATGATTTTCTCACGCATCTTAAAGCAAGCGGAATCGTTTCGCAACTCACGCCACCCGGAACACCACAGCGCAATGGTGTGTCTGAACACCGGAATCGAACCTTATTAGATATGGTACGATCAATGATGTCTCTTACCGATTTGCCGTTATCATTTTGGGGTTATGCATTAGAAACCGCTGCATTCACTTTAAATAGGGCACCATCTAAATCCGTTGAGACGACACCGTATGAACTATGGTTTGGTGCTAAACCTAAGTTGTCGTTTCTTAAAGTTTGGGGATGCGAAGCTTACGTCAAGAAGTTGATGCCGGACAAGCTCGAACCCAAAGCGGAGAAATGCATCTTCATAGGATACCCTAAGGAAACTATTGGGTATACCTTCTATCACAGAACCGAAGGCAAAGTGTTTGTCGCAAATAACGGTTCCTTTCTTGAGAAGGAGTTTCTCTCGAAAGAAGTGAGTGGGAGGAAAGTAGAGCTAGACGAGGTTATTGAACCTTCTCTTGAGTTGGAGAGTAGCGCAGCACCCGAAATTGTTCCAGTGCCGCCTGCACCAACAATAGAGGAAGCTAATGACAAGGATCATGAAGCTTCGGATGATGCTGGTACTGAACGTCGCAGGTCGACAAGGTCGCGTGCCCCTCCTGAGTGGTACGGCAACCCTGTCTTGACTGTCTTGTTAGTTGAAGACAGTGAACCTACGAACTATGAGGAAGCGATGATGAGCCCAGACTCTGAGAAATGGCTAGAAGCCATGAAATCCGAATTGGGATCCGTGAGCAAAAACCAAGTATGGACTTTGGTGGACCCTCCTAGCGACCGAAAGGCTGTTGAGTGCAAATGGATCTTCAAGAAGAAAATGGACGCGGATGGTAATGTTACCGTCTATAAAGCACGGCTTGTTGCGAAAGGTTTTCGACAAGTTCAAGGTGTTGACTACGATGAGACTTTCTCTCCCGTAGCGATGTTTAAGTCCATTCGGATTTTATTAGCAATTGTTGCGTTTCATGATTATGAAATATGGCAGATGGATGTCAAGACTGCGTTCCTCAATGGCAACATTGATGAAGAGTTGTATATGATGCAACCCGAAGGTTTTGTCGATCCTAAGGATGCTGATAAAGTATGCAAACTTCAGCGTTCCATTTATGGACTGAAGCAAGCATCTCGGAGTTGGAACCTTCGTTTTGATCAAGTGATCAAGAGCTTTGGATTTGTTCCAAATTGCTATGAAGCTTGCATCTACAAGAAAGTGAGTGGGAGCTCGGTGACGTTTCTGGTACTATATGTGGATGACATATTGATTATTGGAAATGACATTAACATGCTTAACGATGTGAAGAGTTATTTGAACAAGTGTTTTTCAATGAAAGACCTAGGTGAAGCTGATATATATATTGGGAATCAAGATCTATAGAGATAGACAAAGACGCCTGATAGCTTTAATCCAGAGTACATACCTAGACAAAGTTCTGAAAAGGTTCAGAATGGATAAGGCAAAGAAAGGTTCAGTGCCTATGTTGTCAGGTAAGATATTGAGCAAGGCTCAGTGTCCAGCTACGGTAAATGATAGGGAATCTATGAGCAACGTGCCTTATGCCTCGGCCATAGGTTCTATCATGTATGCCATGCTGTGTACTAGACCGGATGTGTCCAATGCTCTTAGTTTGACGAGCAGATATCAAAGTGATCCAGGAGTGGAACACTGGACAGCCGTGAAGAACATCCTAAAGTACCTAAATAGGACTAAAGAAATGTTCTTAGTCTATGGGGGTGATGAACAGCTCGTCGTAAAAGGTTACGTCGATGCTAGTTTTGACACCGACAAGGATGATTCTAAATCTCAGACAGGATACGTGTATATTTTGAATGGAGGAGCTGTGAGCTGGAGAAGCTGCAAGCAAAGCGTGATCGCGGGATCTACAGTAGAAGCGGAATACATGGCTGCTGCAGAAGCGTCAAGTGAAGGAGTTTGGATCAGAAACTTCATCACTGAGCTTGGCGTGGTTCCAAGTGCATTGGACCCACTGGAGATATTGTGTGACAACACTGGCGCCATAGCACTCGCTAAGGAACCAAGATATCATCCAAAGACCATGAAGGGTTTCGCGGCATAGTAAATCAAAATTTTCTACGGAGCGAACAGAGGGAAAGCCAAGATCTAATCTAGGAGATGCAAACAACGAGAAAGATTGGATTAGATCTTCATACCCTTGAAGATTCGCACAGCGGAACGTTCGTCGGAACGTGGGTGATGTAGTCGTACTCGCTTCTCCTCCTCGCGATCCGATCCGATCTAGCACCACAAGTGGCGGTGCCTCCGTGAGATGCACACGTGCAGCACCTCGACGTCTCCTCCTTCCTCAGACCAGCAAGTATGGTGGAGAGATAGATTGGATCTACAACACGACGGCGTGGTGTATATGGTGGAGAATTTCTGCAGCAGGGCTTCGCCTACAAATAGTCGGGAGGGAGAGAGGAAAGCTAGCAAGGCGGCTAGGGTTTGGAGGAGAGGTGTAGGGGTTTGGTGCGCCCCCACCCCTCTTTATATAGAAGGGGGGGCGCATCCCTAGCCCCTCCCCCAAGCCCAAAGGATAAGGAGTGGGGGGCATGGACTCTCCCCTCTTCTAGAAACCCTATCTCTAGTTTAAACGATTTAAACTCTCTAGGATCGGCTGGGCCCTATGGGGCCTTGTGCCCCTGGCACAATGCAGCCAAGACACTCCCTCATAGGCCCATGCCCCCTCCCGGAAGGTGGGGCCACGTTGGCCCCCTTCCGGAAGGTTCTAGAAGCTTCCGGTACAATATCGATTAACCCGGAACAATTCCGAACTCCAAAAACTGCACTGCCTTATATGAATCTTATTCTCCGGACCATTCCGGAACCTCTCGTGATATCCCGGATCCCATCCGAGACTCCGAACAAAAATTCATAAACCAATTATCCAATCTATCCTAGCGTCGAGATACGTTAAGTGTGTGACCCTGCGGGTTCGAGAATATGCAGACATGATCTTCTATCAATAATCAACAGCGGGGTCTGGGCACCCATATTGACTCCCACACATTCATCGATGATCATATCGGATGAACCACGATGCCAGGATTCAAACAATCCCATATATATATTCCCTTCGTCTCACGATATTTTACTTGCCCGAGATTCGATCGTCGGTACCGTCATACCTAGTTCAATCTCGTTCACAGCAAGTACTTTACTCGTTCCGTAATCCGATATCACTTTGTGATTAACTCCTTAACCACATGCTTGCAAGCGGTGTTGATATTGATTACTGAGTGGGCCCGAAGTATATCTCTCCGACTTGGGAGGGACAAATCCCATCTCGATACATACAACCCAACAGATACTTTCCGATCACCTGAGAGACACCTTTATGATCACCCTCTCATAGGATGACGTTTGATGACCTCAAAGCTTTCTTCCGATACCAGGAAGTTGTATTATCTCATGGTCTAAGGAATACAATATTTGACATAAGAAAAGCTTCGCAAAGACGAACACGATGACACGATCTAATTGCTTCGCTTAGTTTGGGTCTGTCCACCATATCATTCCCCAATGATATGATCTCATTATTAATTGACAACTCATGTCCATGGTTAGGAAACCTTAACCATCATTAATCAATGAGCTAGTCCATAGAGGCGTACTAGGGACACGGTGTTGTTCACAAACCACACAAGTATTAAAGTTTCCGCTTAATACAATTCTAGCATGGAATATAAACATTATCATGAACAAGAATTATAATAATAACATCTTTATTATTGCCTCTAGGGCATAATTCCAACAGACCAAGCATATCAATCGCAAGTTTCATATAATCTGAGATTATATAGCAGATGGAGATCTGAAGATTAGCAAAGTACATACAGATCTGAATGTCGCAGATCCATTGACTAAACCTCTTCCACGTGTAAAACATGATCAGCACCTCAGTGCCATGGGTGTGAGATTGTTGCCAAATGTAAACTAGATTATTGACTCTAGTGCAAGTGGGAGACTGTTGGAATTATGCCCTAGAGGCAATAATAAAGATGTTATTATTATAATTCTTGTTCATGATAATGTTTATATTCCATGCTATAATTGTATTAAGCGGAAACTTTAATACTTGTGTGGTTTGTGAACAACACCGTGTCCCTAGTACGCCTCTATGGACTAGCTCATTGATTAATGATGGTTAAGGTTTCCTAACCATGGACATGAGTTGTCAATTAATAATGAGATCATATCATTGGGGAATGATATGGTGGACAGACCCAAACTAAGCGAAGCAATTAGATCGTGTCATCGTGTTCGTCTTTGCGAAGCTTTTCTTATGTCAAATATTGTATTCCTTAGACCATGAGATAATACAACTCCCTGGTATCGGAAGAAATCTTTGAGGTCATCAAACGTCATCCTATGAGAGGGTGATCATAAAGGTGTCTCTCGGGTGATCGGAAAGTATCTGTTGGGTTGTATGTATCGAGATGGGATTTGTCCCTCCCAAGTCGGAGATATATACTTCGGGCCCACTCGGTAATTGATATCAACACCTCTTGCAAGCATGTGGTTAAGGAGTTAATCACAAAGTGATATCGGATTACGGAACGAGTAAAGTACTTGCTGTGAACGAGATTGAACTAGGTATGACGGTACCGACGATCGAATCTCGGGAAAGTAAAATATTGCGAGACGAAGGGAATATATATATGGGATTGATTGAATCCTGGCATCGTGGTTCATCCGACATGATCATCGATGAATGTGTGGGAGTCAATATGGGTTTCCAGACCCCGCTGTTGATTATTGATAGAAGATCATGTCTGCATATTCTCGAACCCGCAGGGTCACACACTTAACGTGTCTCGACGCTAGGATAGATTGGATAATTGGTTTATCAGTTTTTTTTCGGAGTCTCGGATGGGATCCGGGACATCACGAGAGGTTCCGGAGTGGTCCGGAGAATAAGATTCATATAAGGCTGTGCAGTTTTTGGAGTTCGGAATTGTTCCGGGTTAATCGGTATTGTACCGGAAGCTTCTAGAACCTTCCGGAAGGGGACCAACGTGGCCCCAGCTTCCGGGAGGGGGCATGGGCCTATGAGGGAGTGCCCTGGCCGCATTGGGCCAGGGGCACAAGGCCCCATAGGGCCCAGCCGGCCAAGAGAGGTTTAAACTCTAGATAGAGCTTCTAGAAGGGGGGGTTTCCTTGCCCCCCACTCTTCCTCCTTAGGGCCGCCGGCCTTGGCTTGGGGGAGGGGCTAGGGCTGCGCCCACCCCTCTATATATAGAGGGATGGGGGCGCACCAACCCCCCACACCTTCCCCTCCAACCCTAGCCGCCCTGCTGCCCTCCTCTCTCCCTCCCGACTGCTTGTAGGCGAAGCCCTGCTGCAGAAATTCTCCACCAATTGCACGGCGTCGTCGCGTTGTAGATCCAACCCATCTCTCCACCATACTT
Organism: Avena atlantica; assembly: GCA_910589765.1. Lineage (NCBI taxonomy): Eukaryota > Viridiplantae > Streptophyta > Magnoliopsida > Poales > Poaceae > Avena > Avena atlantica. The sequence continues at coordinate 488,428,577 of OU342735.1, read as the reverse complement.
GCTGGACCAAGGAAGGAGGAGACGTCGAGGTTCCGCACGTGTGCATCTCACGGAGGCACCACCACTTGTGGTGCTAGATCGGATCGGATCGCGAGGAGGAGAAGCGAGTACGACTACATCACCCACGTTCCGACGAACGTTCCGCTGTGCGAATCTTCAAGGGTATGAAGATCTAATCCAATCTCTCTCGTTGATTGCATCTCCTAGATTAGATCTTGGCTTCCCTCTGTTCGCATCCGTAGAAAATTTTGATTTACTATGCCGCGAAACCCTTCATAAACATCAACATTCCGCTGCATACACCCCTCAACAAAATGGCGTGGCCGAAAGGAAGAACCGGACTCTTATTGAGATGGCTAGGACCATGTTGGTGGAGTTTAAATCTCCATACAACTTTTGGGCTGAAGCCATTTCCACTGCTTGCCATGCTTCAAACAGGCTCTACCTCCGAAAAGAAATCAACAAGACTCCATATGAAATTCTTACCGGTAACAAGCCCAACATATCTTACTTTCGGGTGTTCGGTTGTAAGTGTTTCTATCTCATAAAAGGTTTTTGTTTGTCTAAATTTGAGTCTAAAGCATTAGAGGGTATTTTTGTTGGCTATGGTCTCGAATCTCACACTTATAGAATCTATGACAAGCTCTCCGGAGCCGTCATAGAATCTTGTAGTGTGACCTTCGAAGAATATGATGGTCCCAAGGGGGGCGTGTTGATGCTTGTGATGCAGATGATGAAATGCCTCAGGATGCGATAGGGAGAATGGGTGTGGGATATATCCGCCCCGTTGACGAACCCCTTATGGTGGATCGAGAAGAACTATGCTCCACTCAAGTGGAGCCCTCATCTTCACAACCTCAACATGCTCCATCCACCGAAGAGGACATTGACTCAAGCCAAAGACAAGATGTGGACCCTCAACATGGTGATCAAAGTGTCAACTCTAGTCAAGGGGGGCTTGGTCCATTCGACGGATTGTAAAGTGGTGCCAAGTCAATTTGTCAAGGAAGATTCGTACAAGCTGCTTTGAGACAAGCTCAAATTGACGCTAGAAGTGCACTTGATCAAGACCAAGGTCAATCTTTGCCTCCCAATGTAGAGGATGACTCCAATGATGATCAAGGTCAAGATGATGGTCAAGACGAGGATTAGAATGATGAAGAGGGTCCTCCAAGAAACAACACGGAGATCCACGCTCGTCACGAAGCTAGAAAGGAAAGAATGTTGGAAATAAGAGATCACACTCTACAAAATGTAGTTGGTGATCTAAGGAAAGGTATTTCCACAAGAGCACAATTGAAGAGGTTCAGTGAACACCAAGCTCACATCTCCATGATTGAACCAAAGAAAGTGTGGGAAGCTCTTGAAGATTCGGATTGGTTAGAGGCTATGCATAAAGAGCTCAACAACTTTGAGAGAAACAAAGTATGGAAGTTAGTTGAGAAGCCAAAGGATTGCCGCAATGTTATTGGAACAAAGTGGATATTCAAAAACAAGCAAGATGAGCATGGAATTATAGTAAGGAACAAGGCTAGATTGGTTGCACAAGGGTATTCTCAAATTGAAGGCATTGGTTATGGAGAGACTTATGCGCCCATGGCTCGCCTTGAGTCCATCCGTATCCTTCTTGCTTATGCGGCACATCATAACTTTAAGTTGCAACAAATGGATGTAGAAAGTGCATTTCTTTATGGTCCATTAAATGAATTGGTATATGTTAAGCAACCCCCAGGATTTGAGGACCCCAACTTCCCAAACCATGTCTACAAACTTGATAAGGCGCTCTATGGGCTCAAGCAAGCCCCACGCACGTGGTATGAGCACCTTAGAGAGTTATTGTTTGACCGTGGATTTGAGGTTGGGAAAATCGATCCCACTCTTTTTACTAAGAGGGTCAATGGGGAGATTTTTGTATGCCAAATATATGTTGATGATATTATCTTTGGCTCATCTAACAAAGCTTTTAATGATGAATTCTCAAAGCTTATGACTAGTAGGTTCCGTATGTCTTTGATGGGAGAGTTGAGAGTATTTCTTAGCTTTGAGATCAAGCAAGTTAGAGGAGGGACATTCTTCAATCAATCCAAGTATACTCAAGACATGCTCAAGATATTCAAAATGCAAGATTTAAATGGAGCTCTTACTCCCATGGCTACAAAGACTCATCTAGAACAAAATCCAAATGGTAAAGATGTGGATCAAAAGGTATACCGATCCATGATTGGTTCTTTGCTTTAACTTTGTGCATCTAGACCCGATATTGTGTTGAGTGTAGGTGTGTGTGAAAGATATCAAGCGGCTCCTAAGGAAAGCCATTTAATGGCGGTCAAGAGAATCTTTCGATATTTAGTTCATACCCCATTTTATGGTCTTTGGTATCCTCGAGTCTCAACGTTTGCTCTTTGTGGATACACGGATTCAGATTGGGCGGGGGACAAGGATGATAGAAAATCAACATCCGGAGCTTGCCAATTCCTTGGTAGGTCCTTGGTATGTTGGTCTTCCAAGAAGCAAAATTGTATATCTCTCTCCACCGCCGAAGCCGAGTATGTGGCAGCTGCTAGTGCTTGCACCCAATTGCTATGGATGAGGCAAACTCTGAAGGAATACGGTGTCCATTGTGACAAAGTGCCTCTTTTATGTGACAATGAAAGTGCCATCAAGATTGCTTACAACCCGGTGGATCACACAAGGACAAAGCATATTGAGATTCGACACCACTTCATTAGAGATCATGTTGCTCGAGGTGATATTGATCTATCATATGTGTCAACCAAAGATCAACTTGCCGATATCTTCACGAAGCCAGTTGATGAAGCAAGGTTTTGCTACTTGAGGAATGAACTAAATATCGTAGATTCAAGGAGCTTGACTTGATTATCTTTCACTCTCACCTAATACTCGATCCATATTTGGTTTAGGTGTAGGCATAGTGGGAGTGCGGTCCTAATTGATTGGACCATACCTCCCCCCATTATGTGCAAAGTAAAACAAAATCATTCCTCTTAATATCATTTTGTGATATGTGAGCTTAATGATGAGTTTCGGTAATGGACCCAAGATATATCTTCGTGGTGCCAAGCCGAGTATACTCAAACATGGTGGCCTATGCCACTGTCCCCTCTCAATCGAGAGGTTGATGTGCGTACTCGTGTTTGTCATTTTTATTTGATTTTTACTCATGGTTGTCATCTTGTGAATTGTCTTCACCGTTCTTAGTCTCATGCACTCTAATTTGGTTTTTAACTTCCTTTTTCTCGATTTTTAGAGTGCATGTGCTTCCCAGCTCACTTGTCTTAACCCAAGCCTCCTTACTCCCTCGAAAAAACCCTCACTCTATCCGCACAAGAATCACCTTGGTTTCCTGGCTTTGGAATCAGATGGAACCGGTACTACCGGATGTGTAGGGTTTGCAGCATAGAAACCAAAAATTTTCCTACGATGTGAACTATATACCAAGATCTATCTACTAGATACAAACAACGGGCGGATGTATATCCGTAGAGAACATACCCTTGAAGACCGAAAAAGCTTAACGAGTTCAACTCGTGGTTGATGTAGACGATATCTTGCCGATCTCAAGATCGAGAGGAAGTCCTAGCGCCGCAAATCAGCAGCGCATCCGTGCTCGCACACACGTTCGAGGCACCGAGCAACCTCCGCCTCCTCGCTCCAGCGATGCAGCGGAAGCACAACTCTTTCTTGCCGAATAGCCACCGGGAACATGTATCTCGCTAGTCCGAGACCATGGGGGATAAATTCTAGAGGGGGAGAGAGATCCTTCACGAGGAGGTGTGAGAGACAAGTGAGGAGGGGGGCTCCTTTTATAGGAGGAGGGGGGCACCCAAGGGGGTGGCCGCCGGCCATGGGGGCTGCCCCCTCCCCTCCTTCATTCATGTGGGTGGACACTCCACTCACAAAATGCCCTTTAAAATCCCTCCACTCAAAAGTCCACTCAAATTCCCATTAAATTTCCACCAAATTTAATGCAAACTCTCATTAAATAAAACTCTTATATTTTATTCAGAATTTTGTCAATTACTTTAATGACAAACATTCACAAATAACCCCTTGCTAGAATTCTATTTCACATGCATAACCACTTTATGCAATTTCACCCGAAAACCTGTTTCGGTATCTAGTGAAATAAATTCCTGCGCTTGTTCATTCTTTCGGCATGAAACATTTGCTCCAATTGGATGTCGGTGTCTCTTAAGTGTGTCACCCTACGGTTCGTGAATAATGCGGACATGATCGAGACCCCTCTCGGATCAATAATCAGGAGCGGGATCTGGAGACCCATACTGACTCCCACACATTCAACGATGACTTTCTTGTGATCGTCGGAACCTTTTACGCTAGTATCTTAATCCCTTTGTTTCACGATATATTACATGTCCGAGATTCGATCATCGGTATCTCCATACCTAGTTTGATCTCGTTACCGACATGCACTCTTTTCTCGTTCCTGTGATATAACATTCTAGTGATCAAATCACTTGCTTGCAAGCTAATCAATGTGATATCACCGAGAGGGCCCAGAGTATATCTATCCGTCATCGGGATGAACAAATTCCACTCTCGATCCATGAGCCTCAACATAACACTTTATTAGTTCTGAATCCATCTTTATAATCACCCTGTTACGGTGTGACGTTTGATGTTATCAAGAAACTCTTCCGGTGTTAGTGATTGACATGATCTCATGGTCTAAGGATTAGGATCACTTCGTAAGTTGTTATAGCAATATAAACTCAATGACTTTGATCGTAATGCTATACTTCGGATGAATGTTCATCACACCATTACACTAATGTTGTGATCCCGTTATTAACAACATCCAATGTCCATGATCAGGAAACCTTGATCATCTTGTTAATCAACGAGCTAGTTTATGAGAGAGGCATAACTAGGAACTTTCTGTTTGTTTATTAAACACACATGTATTAACGTTTCCGTATTAATACAATTATAGCATGCAAAATAAACATCTATCATATACTTGGAATACACATAATAAACACTTTATTATTGCCTCTCAGGGCATATTCCCTTCATTCTCCCACTTGCACTAGAGACAATAATCTAGTTACATAGTGATAAATCTAACACCCATTGAGTTCTGGTGTTGATCATGTTTTGCTCTAGGGAGAGTTTTAGTCAACGGATCTGCTACATTGAGATCCTTATGTACTTTACAAATCTTTATATCTTCATCCTTGACATGCTCGCGGATGGAGTGAAATCGGCGCTTAATATGCTTGGAATGCTTGTGAGACCTTGGCTCTTTGGCATTGGCAATGGCACCATTGTTGTCACAATAGATCACCATTGGGTTCAACGCGTTTGCCACTACTCCTAGTTCGGATATGAACTCATTCATCCAAACTGCTTCCTGAGCCGCTTCTGAAGCAGCAACATATTCGTCCTCCGTTGTTGATCCCGCTACCACAGGTTGTTTGGAGCTCCTCCAACTAACCGCTCCGCCATTCATGAGAAATACGTATCCGGATTGAGACTTAGAGTCATCCGGATCGGTGTCAAAGCTAGCGTCGACATAACACTTAGCGACGAGCTCTTCTTCACCTCCGTATACAAGAAACATATCCTTAGTTCTTCGTAAGTACTTAAGGATATTCTTGACCGCTATCCAGTGTTCCGAACCCGGATCCGATTGGTACCTACTAGTCAAACTAATAGCATGTGCCACATTCGGTCTTGTACATAGCATGGCGTACATTATAGAGCCTATGGCTGAAGCATAGGGGACTTTGTCCATTATCTCTCTTTCTTCCGCCGAAGCCGGACTTTGAGTCTTACTCAATGTCTTGCCTTGCAACATAGGTAAGAACCCCTTCTTACTTCCGTCCATTTTAAACTTCTTTAAAATCTTATCAAGGTATGTACTTTGTGATAGCCCTATTAGGCGCCTAGATCTATCTCTATAGATCTTTATGCCTAATATGTATGACGCTTCACCTAGGTCCTTCATTGAAAATTTGCTATTTAGATAACTTTTAACACTGTTTAAAAGATCTATATCATTTCCGATCAATAATATGTCATCCACATATAATATCAGAAATGCCACATTGCTCCCACTCACTTTCTTGTCAATACAAGCTTATCCATAAGTTTGGACAAATCCAAACTCTTTGATCACCTCATCAAAGCGGAGATTCCAACTTCGTGATGCTTGCTTAAATCCATAGATGGATCGCTGAAGCTTGCACACCTTGTTAGCATCCTTAGGATCGACAAAACCCTTTGGTTGTATCATATACAACTCTTCTTCAATATTACCATTGAGAAACGCGGTTTTGACATCCATCTGCCATATCTCATAATCGAAATATGCAGCAATTGTTAACATAATCCTAACTGACTTTAGCATCGCTACGGGAGAGAAAGTCTCATCGTAGTCAACTCCTTGAATTTGTCGAAACCCCTTTGTGACAATTCGAGCTTTATAGACAGTCACATTACCATCAGCATCAGTTTTCCTTTTGAAAATCCATTTGTTCTCCACGGCCTTTCGGTCGTGAGGTAATTCCACCAAGTTCCAAACTTGATTTTCATACATGGATTCCATCTCGGATTTCATGGCTTCTAACCATTTGTTGGAATCCGGGCTCATCATCGCTTCTTCATACGTCGCAGGGTCATCATTTTCATCAACCATGAAATTCATGACAGGATTTTCGTACAGCTCAGGAGCTGCACTCGTCCTGTTTGACCTGCGAGGTTCGGTAGTACTCTCTTTTGGAGTTTCATGATCATTATCATTAGTTCCCTCTTCAACAGGTGGAGCCAACTCCGGAACAACTTCCGGCGCTGCGCTACTCGCCATACTTTGAAGAGAAGGTTCCACAACCTCTTCGAGTTCTACCTTCCGACTACTCACACCTTTCGCGAGAAACTCTTTCTCTAGAAAGGATCCATTCTTGGCAACAAAAACCTTGCCCTCGGATCTGTGATAGAAGGAATACCCAATAGTTTCTTTAGGGTATCCTATGAAGACGCATTTTTCCGCTTTGGGTTCGAGTTTATCCGGTTGAAGTTTCTTCACATAAACATCGCATCCCAAACTTTAAGAAATGACAGCTTAGGTTTGTATCCAAACCAAAATTCATACGGTGTCTTTTCAACGGATTTAGATGGTGCCCGATTTAAAGTGAATGCAGCAGTTTCTAGTGCATAACCTCAAAATGACAACGGCAAGTCCGTCAGAGACATCATAGATCGAACCATATCTAATAAAGTACGATTACAATGTTCCGACACACCATTTCGCTGTGGTGTTCCGGCAGGTGTGAGTTGTGAAACAATTCCACACTCTTTCATGTGAGTGCTAAACTCGTAACTTAGATACTCACCTCCACGGTCGGACCGTAGAAATTTGATCTTTCTATTACGATGATTTTCCACTTCATTCTGAAATTCCTTGAACTTTTCAAAGGTTTCAGACTTGTTTTTCATAAAGTAGATATAACCGTATCTACTCAAATCATCCGTGAAAGTAACAAAATAGCGATATCCACCTCGCGCCGACACACTCATTGGACCACATACATCAGAATTTATAATTTTCAATAAATCTGTCGCCCGTTCCATTGAACCGGAAAACGGCGTTCTAGTCATCTTGCCCATAAGGCATGGCTCACATGTATCAAATGATTCATAATCAAGTGATTCCAAAAGTCCATCCGAATGGAGCTTCTTCATGCGTTTAACGCCAATATGACCTAGACGGCAGTGCCACATATATGCGGATATATCATCATTAAGTTTAATCCTTTTAGCATCAACATTATGAATATGTGTAACATTATCATCGAGATCTAATAGAAATAAACCATTCATCATCGGTGCATGACCATAAAAGATTTCATTCATATAAATGGAACAACCATTGTTCTCAGATTTAAATGAATAACCACTTCGCATCAAACACGATCCAGATACAATGTTCATGCTCAGCGCAGGCACCAGATAACATTTATTCAAGTTTATAACTAATCCCGACGACAAGTGGAGAGGCAGCGTTCCGACGGCGATCACATCAACGCTTGATCCATTGCCGACACGCATCTTGACCTCACCCCTTGCTAGCAGTCGCTTGTTCCGCAGCCCCTGATTCGAACTACAAATATTAGCAACTGAACCGGTATCAAATACCCAGGTGCTACTGCGAGCACTAGTCAAGTACACATCAATAACATGTATATCATATATACCTTTGTTTGCCTTGCCGGCCTTCTTGTCTGCCAGATACTTGGGGCAGTTGCGCTTCCAGTGGCCAGTCCCCTTACAATAGTAGCACTCGGAATCAGACTTAGGTCCAACTCGGGGTTTCTTTTCAGGCGCGGCAACAGGATTGCCGCCCTTACTTCCCTTCCGTTTTCCCTTCTTGTCTTTCTTGAAACCAGTGTTCCTATTGATCATCAACACTTGATGTTCCTTTTTGATCTCCACTTCTGCAGTTTTAAGCATTGACAGAAGCTCGGGGAGAGACTTCTTCATGCCTTGCATATTATAGTTCATCACGAAGCTCTTATAGCTAGGTGGTAGAGACTGCAGAACACGATGGATGCCTAAGTCAATGGGAATCGATATTCCCAAGGACACAAGCTTATCGGCGTAACCAGACATCCTGAGTACATGCTCACTAACGGAGTTGTGCTCTTCCATCATGCAGCTAAAGAACTTTTCTGAAGCGTTGTAGCTCTCTACAGCAGCATGTGTGTCGAAAATCATTTTCAACTCACCCATTGTATCAAATGCATTGTCGTTTTCGAAACGCTTTCGAAGTTCCGGCTCTAGCCCATACAATATGCCGCAATGAACTAAGTTGTGGTCCTCCTGACGAGTCTGATAGACATTCTTCTCCTCGTTAGGGGCATCATCAAAAGGTGGGGGGCCTAACAGCGCTTCTAGCACATATTGCTTTTGTGCAGCAGAGAGGAGAATCCTCAAATTCATGGCCCATTCGGTAAAGTTGCTACCGTTCGTTGCTAGTTTCTCTTTCTCCATGAACACATTGAAATTAAAAGCAGGTGGTGCCATCTACAACAGAATTTGTAAAGTTTAGACTAAGTGTATGATAGATTGAGTTCAACTAATCTATATTACGAATGAACTCCCACTCAAAAACGACATCCCTCGTGCCTTTTTGGTGATTACATGAACCAAATCCACTACACCAAGTCCGATCATCACGTGAGTCGGTATAGCTTCAAAGGCGAGCATCAAATGGGCATCATATCAACTATATGACTCATGCTTAACCTTTCGGTCCGTGTTCCGAGGCCATGTCTGTACATGCTAGGCTCGCCAAGTTAGAACCTTAGTATTCGCGTGTGTAACTGTTTTACACCCGAAATATGGTCGTGGATCCAAGAACACCCGATCATCACGTGATGTCTTGGAGCGACGAAAACATAATCGGTGCATACTAAAGGAAGAACACATTTTTATCTTGATATTTAAATGAGGGATCATCTTATTATGCTAACAAAGCGCTAAATAAGCAATATAAGATGCAATCAAACATCATATGTTTATTAGTGAAATTATATGGTTCCCGCAGATGATCTCTATCATGTGCATCGTGGTATGATCACTATCATACCTATTTGTGTAAATCCAAGGTCTATGGATTTTACACGCTATGTGTGTTGTAAGAGTATCATCTCATACTTCTATTTACAACACTACCATATCATAACACTAGCCCAGCAACAATCTAAACTAGACGCCTCTAATTTATCCATTGCAAGTTTTACGCGGCTTAGGGCTTTCGAGATAGAACCGTTCTTACCTACGAACATGAACCACAACGAGGATAATCAAATTGTTGACAACTCGCTTGCAAAATAGATATTGACTATAGTAGGAGAGACAGACACCCGCTAGCCACTTATGCAAACTAGTTGCATGTCAAGCGTGGAACAGGTCTCATGTGCGAGGACATGTAAAGTTTGTCCGGGCCGCTTCATCCCACTATGCCACCAATATCCAAAATTAAAACAAAGGAGCAACAACATGATCATCATCGCCCACATACTCATATGTGTACTACCTGTGTAAACTATCTACGCATAGATCCGGCTCTGATACCACTGTAGGGTTCGCAGCATAGAAAACAAAAAAATTCCTACGATGTGAACTATATACCAAGATCTATCTACTAGATACAAACAACGGGCGGATGTATATCCGTAGAGAACATACCCTTGAAGACCGACAACGCTTAACGAGTTCAACTCGTGGTTGATGTAGACGATCTCTTGCCGATCTCAAGATCGAGAGGAAGTCCTAGCGCCGCAAATCAGCAGCGCATCCGTGCTCGCACACACGTTCAAGGCACCGAGCAACCTCCGCCTCCTCGCTCCAGCGATGCAGCGGAAGCACAACTCTTTCTTTCCGAATATCCACCGGGAACATGTATCTCGCTAGTCCGAGACCATGGGGGATAAATTCTAGAGGGGGAGAGAGATCCTTCACGAGGAGGTGTGAGAGACAAGTGAGGAGGGGGGCTCCTTTTATAGGAGGAGGGGGCACCCAAGGGGGTGGCCTCCGGCCATGGGGGCTGCCCCCTCCCCTCCTTCATTCATGTGGGTGGACACTCCACTCACAAAATGCCCTTTAAAATCCCTCCACTCAAAAGTCCACTCAAATTCCCATTAAATTTCCACCAAATTTAATGCAAACTCTCATTAAATAAAACTCTTTTATTTTATTCAGAATTTTGTCAATTACTTTAATGACAAACATTCACAAATAACCCCTTGCTAGAATTCTATTTCACATGCATAACCACTTTATGCAATTTCACCCGAAAACCTGTTTCAGTATCTAGTGAAATAAATTCCTGCGCTTGTTCATTCTTTCGGCATGAAACATTTGCTCCAATTGGATGTCGGTGTCTCTTAAGTGTGTCACCCTAAGGTTTGTGAATAATGCGGACATGATCGAGACCCCTCTCGGATCAATAATCAGAAGCGGGATCTGGAGACCCATACTGACTCCCACACATTCAACGATGACTTTCTTGTGATCGTCGGAACCTTTTACGCTAGTATCTTAATCCCTTTGTTTCACGATATATTACATGTCCGAGATTCGATCATCGGTATCTCCATACCTAGTTTGATCTCGTTACCGACATGCACTCTTTTCTCGTTCCTGTGATATAACATTCTAGTGATCAAATCACTTGCTTGCAAGCTAATCAATGTGATATCACCGAGAGGGCCCAGAGTATATCTATACGTCATCGGGATGAACAAATTCCACTCTCGATCCATGAGCCTCAACATAACACTTTATTAGTTCTGAATCCATCTTTATAATCACCCTGTTACGGTGTGACGTTTGATGTTATCAAGAAACTCTTCCGGTGTTAGTGATTGACATGATCTCATGGTCTAAGGATTAAGATCACTTCGTAAGTTGTTATAGCAATATAAACTCAATGACTTTGATCGTAATGCTATACTTCGGATGAATGTTCATCACACCCTTACACTAATGTTGTGATCCCGTTATTAACAACATCCAATGTCCATGATCAGGAAACCTTGATCATCTTGTTAATCAACGAGCTAGTTTATGAGAGAGGCATAACTAGGAACTTTCTATTTGTTTATTAAACACACATGTATTAAAGTTTCCGTATTAATACAATTATAGCATGCAAAGTAAACATCTATCATATACTTGGAATACACATAATAAACAATTTATTATTGCCTCTCAGAGCATATTCCCTTCACGCCGGCCGCGTGCGGTCCGCCGCCGCCCACCTACCTCGCCGTCGGTCCGGCCCGCTGCCGGCGCCGCCGCCCCAGTCGGGAGCTAGCTCTGCTAGCTCCGTTCCCCCGCTAAGCGGGCAGGGACAGTCTGGAGCGGGCCGGCCGCATAGAGGCAAGTGTGGCCGGGCCGTTTGGGAGCACACGATCGCTGGGCGGTGGGACCGTTTTTGGCTCTGTTTTCAGTCCGATTTAGCACAAGCTTTTGTACTATGTTTTACTACAGTTATTAATTACCGCATGTTTTTAATACTCTGTATCTCATAGATATCTTGCGCCGTTTTTAAATTGAATTTTGGAACTCCGTCATATTTGAATTATTGTATCGATTATCGCATTTATGCAACCGATTACCTGCTGTAATCTTACACACTTTGCATAAATTGCAGATGACCGGAATCGTCAGCCGCGAGTTCCCGGAGCTGACCCATGATGGGCTTAACTACCTGACTTGGGCCTCGGACGTTGAGATCGTCCTTGAGGGCCGATGCATCAAGGATGCGTTGATTGCGGGGACCCCGACTGTAACACCCTCAGAATCGGCCCTATGCAAGTTTCAGCGCTTCCCGCCAAACCCGCATAGAAACGATTCAAAGGTGCCCACCAGGCACTTGCGTGCGGGTGGAAAACGAAGTAATAACATTACACAACAGTCCTCGATGGGACCCACAGAACAGATATATATACAACACGACTCCATGAGTCAAGAATACAGATATACAGGACAAAGATCCAAATCACCTTGAAAACGATAGAGCGCCCAGCTACGGACAAGATGCAAATGGGGCTAAGAGCCCTGAAGAATAACCAATGGCGTCCATAACCCTGCCCAGGCCAAGCCGGAAGGGTAACCCTGCTAACTACGTCGAAACCTGCTAAAACAAAAGGGGTGCCGACAAAGGGCAAAGGAAAAAGAGGAGCGGTCAGTACTGAGGCCAGTACACGGCGAGGCTAGAATTCGGCGGTCCTCGCCTACATAGGTATGGTGGACTGAAGCGGCAGCGGCAGCATGCACTAAACAACCTATAGAGACTCGATACAACGGTCGGCTATCAGAAAGAGATAAGAAAGACCTATTCGGAACCAACCTGATACTATCACCATACATACCCATCCTGGTGTTTCCCCCTCGAGACCAAACGAGGAAGTCAACCGAGGAACTCACACAGTTGGCAGTTTTATTTATTCAGTAATCGTTGCAGCAATTACTAGTCAGGTGTAGATAATCATCCTGATAAAATAAGCAGTGGGCCGTTTTAGTTAACCATTCCGTTGTAGTTGCAACACTTACTAGTCAGATACGATTAGCATGAGACATCCCAAAACCCAGCAGTTGTTGGTACTTTTATTTGGCCATTCCGTTATATTTGCAATACTTACTAGTCAGATACAATGGTAGCAAGCGTCAACCCAAACAAGCAATTGTGGGCAATTTTATTCAGCCATTCCATTATAGTGAAGCTGATTACTAGTCATTATAAAGTCAAATTTATAGCACTACTTTAGTTATAGTTGTCTATGATCGAGATACTGTGCTCCAAGTCGTCCTTAACCGCGGACACGGCTTTCAGAAAGTTTTACCCTGCAGGGGTGCACAAATAGCAACACACACTCGATCAACCTCGGAAAAACCAAATCAAAACCCAACGAGGCCTTCACGACAAAGCAATCACAAGATTCAGAAATATTTCAGGGGGCCACCCCATTAAGTATACCCGCAACAAAGTTAGCTGACTTCGAGACGGACTCAAGGTTTGTGGGGCCGGCTGTAAACGACTAGGAACCCGAAAGTGTGACTGGGCTTGTCGATACCGCGAAAACGGGTCACGATCCTAAACAGTACAGGTGCTCCTCGCACAATCGTAAATAAATCATTAAAGCATGGCATAAGTACATGATAGTAAATAAAACCTCAAACTAGTTTGTGGCCCCAAGAAATAAGAATGAATCAAGCTCTGGCTCAGGGGGGTCCCATAATCCTCCCGGATGTGGATAGCGCGAATATTCAAGGAACAGGTATCAAGTACTCGGGGTCCTACGGGACACAAGTGGACGGTTAAAAACCAAATAACATCTATTGCCCACCTGTGCCTCTGCATTTACCTACTTCAATTTTAGTTGTTAAACAGTAATTAAAGTCTTGATCATCTCCAACAATAAACACACGGCAATACTCCAACAACTGTGGTACTTGACGACACGCAACAGCACTTGAGCAAGCGACTATGACGCGCAGGTCCAACTATCTACCAAACAACAGGTAATAGGAGGTGTCCAAGGCAATATAAGGCTGCAAGGGATATCACGGGTACGACAACTAGAGCATCGCAACACAGATAGCAATAGATCAACAGGAGGGAATAAATACTATAAAAGTAAGATAGGTAGAAAGGGGGAGATGCTCGCCTGAAAACATTGCCGAAGGTTCATCCGAAGATCGGGTCGACACTCGCATCAACTCATCGGCCTAATCCGTGAAGAAGCAAAGCACTAGAAGAAACACCGGATGGACTATTTAATACTACGGTAGAAAATCGGGCATGATGCAAGTGTGATGTATGCCATGGCAAAGGTGCAATGCAATTAGGCAATATTAAGTGGAACCGAAGTCCAGACAATTAAATAGGTGGTTCATGTTGTTTAGATACCCTGCAATTTAAATGTTGTCTTAACATGGCAAAAGATATCACCGGTTCGCTACACAAATTTAAATGGGACCAATATACGACTAGATTTGCCCGCATATGGATCCCATATTTAATTATATGGTGAATCGACATAAGGTCCCCAAACACCCACAAATATGTATGCAAACATGAACAAGTTGATATGCAACAATTCATATAGGTATTAATTTATAAAAATAGGGCTCGGGAGAAAGGGTCACACATGGAGGTTTGGCGATCTTGGGGTTCGATGTGGTTTGGGGCTCGGTCTCAGGGTTCAGGGTTCGACGGGACCGGTCTCGGACAACGGAAGTAGATCTTGTCGCATCCGAGAAGAAGGACTCGGTGTGGCGTCGGGGGTGCATCGGACTCGCCCTGGTCGATGTCGTTCTTGTCGTCGTGAAGATCTTGTTGGGTCCGCGCCATCGAGTCGGTCTTGGCATTCAGGATGGAGGACTTGGCATCCTCGAGGAAGTACTTGTCGTATCCGTGAAGAAGATCGTGTCGGTCCACGGGGTTCGGTCTCGGGGATCGGTCTTCGGGGTTCGACTCCGGGGACGTTCTTGTCGTTCCCTGACAAAGATCTTGGATGAGAACTCTCGGCACGAAGATCTTGATGTTCCGTGTTTATACACAAAATCTCCATGGGAGCCACTCGGGTTTATAGACACATACACGCAGGTAGCATCTTAGTGATGGCCCGGTTTGAAGAAAAGGTCCTCCAGACAATAGTGGGTTCCAACATGCCCATGAGCGCTACCAACAAGGGCCTGCAGAACAACAAACACAGCGACATGCTTGAACGCAACCAGGGCGATGGTGGGCCCGAAGTGGAAGGAAGGGCTCGGCGACATGACGTCGGCAGCGAGCACTAGCAGCTGGAGGAGGCGGTGAACTCCGGTGGTAGGGGAGTTGCAGAGACGAAGCCGGGGCACGGGGTGCAGCAAGGAGGCGGGACGAGCCGGGCGAAGGAGGAGGACGGCCAGAGAGGGACCCATGGGCATCGATGCCGAGATTGCTGCAGGCGACGCCGGAGGACGGCGACGGGGAGGTGACGGCGGCTCCTAGCGGAGGGCAGAGATGCGGCCGAAAGGAAGGCGACGCCAGGGCAGCGAGAACGACGCGGCGCAGAGGGGCGGTCGACGGGCCTGGCGACGGGCGGCACGGCTTCCGGCAAAGAGAGGAGGGACCGACGGTGGCGAGCTTGCGTGGACGGCCACGGAAGAGGGCGAGGGGCACGACGGCGAGGCTGGGCCGGCGGCGCTCGGGATGGCCGAGGAGGAGGAGGAAGCGAACCGACGAGCAGAGGGGGGAAGAGACGCGGGCCACACGGGGTTGGGGCGAGAGAGGAGCGGGGCCGCGCGGCGGCGAGGGTGGCTCCGGCGGGGCGAGGATCGTGGACGATGGGGAGGGAGGCGGCGCCGGAGCGGAGGAAGACGCGGTAGCAGAGAGGAGGGCGGGCGCGATGGGAGAGACGAGGGGGAGAGAGACACGGGGAAGAGAGAGAGGAGCGGGGACAGGTGGGCCAGGGGTGGCTGGGGCGTGTGTCGTGTGTGCGTGTGTGTGGTGTGTGGTGGGTTGAGTTGAGTGGGGAGGGATTGGGTAGGGTAGGCCCAGGCTGAGGTGGCAAGCCGGGATTGGATGGGGAAAAGGGGGAGGTGAGGTGGCAGTTTGCGATTGGCCGGGGTGAGGTGGAGGTAGGGTGGTTAGATTAGGTCTGGGTAGCAAAAGGTTTTTGGGTAGGCTGGGTTTTTGCACTGGGGGTGGCCGACTGGGTCGGATCGGCCCGGTTTGGCTGCCCCCTAAAATTAATATAAAATTTTATGTATTGTTTAAAAGACTTGTGCAATTTATTTTTAGACAAATAAAATATCCGGAAGGGTTCGGGGATTATTTTGAAATAGAGAGGGATCTTTGTAGAAAGCAAAAGTAGGTTTGAACAAAATAGTTTTAGTCAATGAGATGCATGATGATGTCATGATGATGCAATGCACAGAAACAACGCGATTTTCTAGTAGTGGTTTTGCGGGGCGCCACACCGACGGCCCCCAGCAAAACCATCCCGACGGATAACGCCAAAGCCCTGCACTTCCTCCGCCATCACATGTGTGAGACTCTCAAGAATGAGTACATGGCAGAACGGAGTGCTTCTGCCCTTTGGACCGCCCTCAACAAGCGGTTCTCTAGGCTGAAGTACACCATTCAGCCACAGGCGGAGGCAGATTGGATACGTCTGAGGTTTGCAAACTTCAAGACGGTGGGAGAGTACAACTCCAGGTTGCACCTGATTTGTACTATTCTTCAGCTGTGTGGGACCAGTACCACCGATCAGCAGAAGATAGACAAAACCCTCTCCACATTCCATCCGGACAACATCCAGTCCTCGTGAAACTTTCGCCAGGAAGGATTCACGGAATATGCAGCGCTTATTGATGCTCTCCAGGTGGCCGAGGCGCAGGATAATGTTCTGAAAAAGAACTTCTCCGCGCAACCCTTCGTAGGGGGCCCAAGTCATGATGCCAATGCTGGTGCCTACAAGGTGCGCAAGCCCATCCACAAGAAGAGAGGCAAGAAGGGCCCCAACTCCTCCAACCCGGCCAAGCAACGCACGGCGGGCAAGGGGGAGGCGAGGCCCCAGGACTGCTTCCGCTGTGGCTCCAAGACTCACTTCTCCAGGCAGTGTTTGGCCCCTAAACACGTCGTGGACGCGTTCAAGGCCAACAAGAAGGCGCGCGAGGCGCATCTTGTCCAGGTTGAGGCACCACTGGCTCCCGGTGCGGCGCCTGTGCAGAACGCCACGCACATAGTGGCGCAGGACGTAGCACAAGTGGCAGCACCCTCGGCGGTCCCCACGGACGCCGCTGTGCCCATGGAGGTTGAGCACGTTGTGCCCCCGCCGCCTCAGCTAGGCCCCCTGTCCATGATGATGACCAACAAAGAGCTGCCCACTGACGTCGAGATACTGGCTGAGCTTGGTGATTTCCTCGCAGAATCCACCCGAGCTCCTTTTGTTGTGATGATTCCTTCTTCCGTAATAATCAGATACATTTTTTCGATATGGTTGTAAGCTCTATGAGAGCATAACACTTATTTTTCGGCGATTGGATGACATTTATTTTATCCATTTATTCCATTATTTGATTGTGTGATGTTCTGAAATGTCTATGTGTTTTACTTACTTGATGTAGCAACTTGCTCGCTCCATTATATTAATTAGGCACTATATTTTAGAACGCGTGTGGCGCCCAAATGGAGGAAACGTGCCTTGTTGATAGCGGCACCACCAATACCATCTTGAGAGAAACAAAGTATTTTGATTCCATTACCAAAAACCCTGGTAACATAATGACGATCGCCGGCTGCGGTCCGAATGTAGTTGGCTCCGAAAGAGCAACTATCATACTCCCAAATGGAACAACTCTGATCATTGAAGAGGCATTGTTGTATCCGGAATCGACTCGTACTCTCAAGTTTTAGAGACATCCGCGCAAATAGTTTCCATGACGAAACCGATGATGATGAGAATGGAAAGGAGTTCCTACTCATTACCAAGCGCGACGAAAATGGTAAACATGTTGTCAAAAGACTCCTTTCATTAGCTACTGGGCTGTACTACACTAAGATAGTAGCACCACCTATTTACACTACTCTTAAGACTGTCTTTAGAAGCTCCGAACTATTCTGCCTTTGGCATGATAGGTTAGGCTACCCCTGTAGGGTTTCGTAGCATGGAAAACAAAAAAATTCTATCGCATACAAACAAACAAGCCAAGATCTATCTACTAGATTGTAGCAACGAGTCGATGGAATAACTTACCCTCGAAGATTCCAAAGTGTTTAAGGAGAGCGGATTCTCGTGGGTGATGTAGTCGTACTCTTCCCGATCTCAAGATCGCGTAGACGATCCTTCCGGCGCTGCATTCCGGCAGCGCTCCCGTAGTCGGTCACACGTTCGGTACTCGACGAAGACCTTCCTCTCCCTTGTTCCAGCAGGCAGCGGAGGTTGTAGCACTCTCCTCGCGATTCCGGGAGCACAACGGCGTGGTACCGGAAGTAGAGAGGAGATCTCGCAGGGCTTCGCCTTAAGCCGGAGTGAGTATGGTGGAGTATGAGAGAGCTCCTCGGCGATCTAGGGTTTAGACACACCAATGAGGAGGTTCTAGAGCCGGCGGCTAGGGTTCCGGGGACCCCAAGTCGGCGGCTAGGGCAAAACCCTAGGGGGTGGCGGCGGCTATGGAGGGCTGCAGCTTTCTAGGGTTTGAGGTGAGGGACTTGTGTGTACTAGGAGGGAGCCCTGCCCCTCCTTATATAGGTGGAGGGGCCGGCGGCCAAGGGGAGGGAGAGGAGTCCCTCCCCAACTCGGCTTGGAGGGTTGCCGCCGGTTGGAGGAGGGAACTCCTTCCCAACTCGGATTCCCCCCCCCCCCTCCTCCTCTTTTCCACTTTCCAATTTTAGCTATTTGACTTTTCAATTTAGCTATTTGACTTTTCAAACTAGGATTCAATTTAATCCTTTATTTGGAACAACGAGGACACTTAGTACATGATGCAATCATACCAACTTGATACAACACATTCATGTACCCTTCCCCTCCGGAGTGCCGGACATTCCGGAACATTCTAGAACATTCCCAATGAAAACACCGGAATCATTCCCCAACTCCGAAACGGGACTTTCCTTATATGAATCTTATTCTCCGGACCATTCCGGATCACCTCGTGATATCCCAGATCCCATCCGAGACTCCGAACAACATTCGGTCTCTTTCTCATAATACCATAACTACTCAAACAACGTCGAATCCTTAAGTGTGTCTCCCTACGGTTCGTGAATTATGCGGACATGATCGAGACACTTCTCCGAACAATAACCAATAGAGGAATCTGGAAATTCATATGGTTCCCACATATTTCTATGATTACTTTGCGATCGAATGAACCACTTACATACGATACCAATTTCCCTTTGTCTCACGATAGTTTACTTATCCGAGGTTATGATCGTCGGTATCTCTGCATACCTAGTTCAACCTCGTTACCGATAAGTACTCTTTTCTCGTTCCCGTGATATGTGATCCCTTGTGAGCCAGTCACATGCTTGCAAGCTAATTGGATGACATTCCACCGAGAGGGCCCAGAGTATATCTATCCGTCATATGGATGGACAAATCCCACTCTTGATCCATGTGTCTCAACCAATACTTTCCGAACACTCAATGCCACCTTTATAGCCACCCAGTTACGGTGTGGTGTTTGATGTCATCAAAGAATCCATCCGGTAAAGGTGATATGCATGATCTCATGGTCGAAGGAATTAGGTTACTATGTATCAGAAAGCATATAGCAATTGAACTATTGAAATGACTTGATCTTTATGCTACGCTTATCTATAGGAGTATGTCCATCATATCATTCTCCTAACGATATGATCTTGTTGTTGATAACATCTCAATGTTCATGATAGGTAAACCAGAATCATTTATCAACCAACAAGCTAGTGATATATAGAGGCTATACTAGGGACTTCAAATTAAGTTTACAAATCACACAAGTATCAATGTTTCCTTGTTAATACTATTATAGCATGAATGTAAACATTTATCATAAACACAAAGATATAATAATAACTACATTTATTATTGCCTCTAGGGCATATCTCCAACAGTCTCCCACTTGCACTAGAGTCATCTAATCTAGATTACATGGTAATATACCTAACACCCATGGTAGTTTGGTGTTGGTCATGTTTTGCCCTCGGGAGAGGTTTTGTCAACGGATCTGCCACATTCAGATCTGTGTGTACTTTGCAAATCTTTATATCCCCATCTTGGATATGTTCTCGAATAGCGTGAAAACGTAGCTTGATGTGCTTCAGCTTCTTGTGTGACCTTGGTTCTTGCGCATTGGCTATGGTGCCCATGCTATCACAGTAGATAGACATTGGGTCCAGCGCACTAGGAACCACACCCAGCTCTGTAATGAACTCTTTCATCCATATCGCTTCTTGTGAAGCCTCCGAAGCAGCCATGTATTCTGATTCAGTTGAAGATCTCGCCACAACGCTTTGCTTTGCACTCCTCCAGCTAACTGCTGCACCATTCAAAATAAATACGTATCCAGATTGTGATTTAGAATCATCCGGATCGGTGTTCCAACTAGCATCGGTGTAACCATTAACAACGAGTTGTTCATCACCTCCATAAGAAAGAACCATATCCTTAGTTCTTCTCAAGTACTTAAGGATGTTTTTTACCGCTGTCCAATGATCCACTCCTGGATCACTTTGATATCTGCTAGTCAAACTAACAGCATATGCAATGTCGGGTCTAGTACATAGCATGGCATACATTAGAGATCCTATGGCTGAGGCATAGGGAGTCTTACTCATCCTTTCTCTATCTTCTGCCGATGTCGGACTTTGAGTTTTACTCAAGGTCGTATTGGGCAACATGGGCAAGAATCCTTTCTTGCTATCTTCCATTCCAAATCTCTTTAGAACTTTGTCCAAATATGTACTCTGTGACAATGATATTTGGCGTTTCTATAAATCTTTATGCCTAATATGTAAGCTGCTTCGCCAAGATCCTTCATTGAAAAACTATTATTCAAATATTCCTTGACACTATTAAGAAGGTCTACATCATTCCCAATCAACAATATGTCATCTACATATAGTATTAAGAATGCTAAAGAGCTCCCACTCACTTTCTTGTAATACAAGCTTCTCCATAAGTTTGTATAAAACCAAAACTTTTGATTACCTTATCAAAACGTTGATTCCAACTTCGGGATGCTTGCTTCAATCCATAAATGGACCGTTGAAGCTTGCATACCTTGTTAGAATCTTTAGGATCGACAAAACCTTTGGGTTGCATCATATACAACTCTTCATCAATGTCTCCATTGAGGAATGCTGTTTTGACATCCATCTGCCATATCTCATAATCATAATATGCAGCGATTGCTAACATAATCCTCACAGACTTTAGCTTCGCTACTGGTGAGAAAGTCTCGTCGTAGTCAACTCCTTGAATTTGTCGAAACCCTTTTGTGACAAGTCGAGCTTTATAGACAGTAACATTACCATCAGCATCTGTTTTCTTCTTGAAAATCCATTTGTTCTCGACAGCCTTCCGGACATCCGGTAAGTCCACCAAAGTCCATACTTGGTTTTCGTACATGGATCCAATCTCGGATTTCATGGCTTCTTGCCATTTATTGGAATCTGGGCTCATCATCGCTTCCTCATATGTCTCGGGGTCATCGGTGTTGTCCACCAACATGACACTCATAACGGGATCATACCAATCTGGAGTGGTACGAGTTCTCGTTGACCTCCGAGGCTCTGTAGCAACTTCAACCGAAGTTTCATGATCACCATCATTAGCTTCCTCTCTAATTGGTGCAGGCACCACAGGAACTTCTTCCGGTGCTGCGCTACTCGCAATTTCGAGAGAAGGTTCGACAACCTCGTCGAGTTCTACTTTCCTTCCAGTCACTTCTTTCGAGAGAAATTCCTTCTCTAGAAAGGATCCATTCTTGGCAACGAAGATTTTGCCTTCGGATCTATGATAGAAGGTATACCCAATAGTTTCCTTCGGGTATCCTATGAAGACGCATTTTTCCGCTTTGGGTTCAAGCTTGTCCGGCTGTAACTTCTTTACATAGGCTTCGCATCCCCAAACTTTAAGGAACGAAAATTTAGGTTTCTTCCCAAACCATAATTCATACAGTGTCGTTTCAACGGATTTAGACGGTGCCCTATTTAAAGTGAATGCGGCTGTTTCTAATGCATAACCCCAAAATGATAGCGGTAAATCTGTAAGTGACATCATAGAACGAACCATATCTAAGAGAGTTCGATTACGACGTTCGGACACACCATTACGCTGTGGTGTTCCCGGCGGTGTCAATTGTGAAAGTATTCCGCATTTCTTCAAATGCTCGCCAAACTCGTAACTTAGATATTCACCTCCACGATCAGAACGCAGAAATTTTATCTTCTTGTTACGTTGATTCTCTACCTCACTTTGAAACTCCTTAAACTTCTCGAAAGTTTCGGACTTATGTTTCATGAAATAGATATACCCATATCTACTCAAATCATCCGTGAAGGTAAGAACATAACGATAACCACCGCGCGATGCTACACTCATTGGACCACACACATCGGTATGTATGATTTCCAATAAGTCCGTAGCTCGCTCCATCATACCAGAAAATGGAGTCTTAGTCATTTTTCCCATCAGACATGCTTCGCATCTTTCAAGTGATTCGAAATCAAGTGATTCAAGAAGTCCATCGGAATGGAGTTTCTTCATACGCTTCACTCCAATGTGACCAAGACGACAGTGCCACATATAGGTCGAATTATCGTTTGATTTCAAACGTTTAGCCTCAATGTTGTTGATATGTGTATTTCCACTATCGAGATTCAATAAGAATAGACCATCTATCAAAGGTGCATGTGCATAAAACATATTACTTATATAAATCGAACAACCATTATTCTCGGACTTAAACAAGTAACCGTCTCGCAATAAACAAGATCCCGATATAATGTTCATGCTCAACGCAGGCACCAAATAACAATTATTTAAGTACAAAACTAATCCCGATGGTAGATGAAGGGGTAGCGTGCCGACCGCGATCACATCAACCTTTGATCCGTTTCCCACGTGCATCGTCACCTCGTTCTTCGCTAGCTTCCGTTTATTCTGCAGCACCTGTTTCGAGTTACAAATATGAGCAACCGAACCAGTATCAAATAACCAGGCACTACTACGAGTACTAGTGAGATACACATCAATAACACGTATATCAGATATACCTTTCTTCTTGATGTTGCCGTTCTTCAAATCCGCCAAGTACTTTGGGCAATTCCGCTTCCAGTGACCTTCTCCCTTGCAATAAAAGCACTCAGTATCAGGCTTAGGTCCAGCCTTAGTCTTCTTCGCCGGCGTGGTAACTTTCTTACCACCCTTCTTGAAGTGTCCCTTCTGCTTAGACTTGCCTTTCTTGAATTTGGTGGTCTTATTGACCAACAACACTTGGTGCTCTTTCTTGATCTCCACTTCTGCAGACTTCAACATAGCAAACAGTTCTGGCAACTGCTTGTTCATGTTCTGCATGTTGTAGTTCATCACAAAGTTCTTGTAACTTGGTGGTAGTGATTGGAGGACACGGTAAATCCCCAAAGCATTAGGAATCACTATACCCAAGCTTTGAAGTTTGTTTGCGTGCCCAGACATCTTAAGCACATGCTCACTAACGGAGCTGCCCTCTTCCATCTTGCAGTTAAAGAACTTTTCAGAAGCCTCATAACTTTCAATTGCCGCATGAGTCTCAAAAATCAATTTGAGATCCTCGACAATATCATATGGGTCTGAATTCTCAAACCTTTTCTGAAGCTCCGATTCCAAACCATACAAGATAGCACACTGAACTATGGAGTACTGATTCTTCCGAGCGAGGTAAACATTCTTTACTTCATCGGAAGCATCGGCTGCAGGTGGGTCACCCAGCGGTGCATCCATCACATAGGTCAAATTACCAGCTGTGAGGACAATCCTCAAATTGCGGAACCAATCCGCGAAGTTGCTTCCATTGTTTTTCAACTTTTCTTTCTCTAGGAACACATTAAAATTGATGGTAGGGGCTGCCATTGATCTACAACATATTTGCAATAGTTTAGACTAAGTTTATGACAAATTGAGTTCAAATTAATAATAAAGTTAATCTAGGTGAACTCCCACTCAAAACAACATCCCTCACATTGTTTTAGTGATCACACGAACCAAATCCACTACATCAACACCGATCATCACGAGAGTTGATATAGTTTCAATGGCGAACAATCGTCATGTTCATCATATCTACTATATGATTCATGCTTTACCTTTCGATGATCCGTGTTCCGAGACCATGTCTGTACATGCTAGGCTCGTCAAGATCAAACCTTAGTTTCCGCATGAGCAAATCTGGCTTGCTCACGTTGTATACACTTGCGGAATCTAACACACCCGATCATCACGTGGTGCTTCGAAACAACAAGCTTTAGCAACGGTGCTAACTAAGGGTGAACACTTTATGACTTGAAATTCATGTGCATGAGGGATCATCTTATAATGCTACCGTCGTCTACTAAGCAATACAAGATGCATAAAGGATTAACATCACATGCAATTCATAATATGTGATATGATATGGCCTTTCTTCTTTGTGCTTCCGATCTCCATCTTCTAGCATGAACATGATCTCCATCATCACCGGCATTGCATCAAGGTCAATGACGCCTCTCCATGGTTGCCATCCACCGGCTTCAACTATTACAACTACTTTGAATAGACACGCGGGTCTTAACATAAATTAAAGACAACCATATGGCTCCTGCCGGTTGCCAACTTACAATAAGGAACATTGCATACATCAAATATAATTACAATCATGGCCATATCACATCACTGCACACCCCTGCAAAACAAAGTTAGACGCCTCTACTTTCTTTGCATGTTTTACGTGGTTTGGGGCTTTCAATAAGTATCGTTCTAACTTACGAACATGAACCACAACATTGATACTAGTATTGTTAATAACCCGTTGTAAATTGGATCTTAACTATGCTAGGAGAAACTGGCACCCGCAAAGCCACTTATGCAATACAAGTTGCATGTCGAGCGTGGAGCAAGTCTCATGAACGATGTCATGTAAGGTTAGCCCGGGCCGCTTCATCCCAACATACCGCAATATGCAAAGTACACAAGAAGCAATCGACAATAAAAGCATCAACGCCCACAATGACCATTGTGTTCTACTCGTGCAACAGATCTACATATAGACACGGCTCTGATACCACTGTAGGGTTTTGTAGCATGGAAAACAAAAAATTTCTATCGCATACAAACAAACAAGCCAAGATCTATCTACTAGATTGTAGCAACGCGTCGATGGAATAACTTACCCTCGAAGATTCCAAAGTGTTTAACGAGAGCGGATTCTCGTTGGTGATGTAGTCGTACTCTTCCCGATCTCAAGATCGCGTAGACGATCCTTCCGGCGCTGCGTTCCGGCAGCGCTCCCGTAGTCGGTCACACGTTCGGTACTCGAAGAAGACCTTCCTCTCCCTTGTTCCAGCAGGCAGCGGAGGTTGTAGCACTCTCCTCGCGATTCCGGCAGCACAACGGCGTGGTACCGGAAGTAGAGGGGAGATCTCGCAGGGCTTCGCCTTAAGCCGGAGCGAGTATGGTGGAGTATGAGAGAGCTCCTCGGCGATCTAGGGTTTAGACACACCAAGGAGGAGGTGCTAGAGCCGGCGTCTAGGGTTCCGGGGACCCCAAGTCGGCGGCTCGGGCAAAACCCTAGGGGGTGGCGGCGGCTATGGAGGGCTGCAGCTTTCTAGGGTTTGAGGTGAGGGACTTGTGTGTACTAGGAGGGAGCCCTGCCCCTCCTTATATAGGTGGAGGGGCCGGCGGCCAAGGGGAGGGAGAGGAGTCCCTCCCCAACTCGGCTTGGAGGGTTGCCGCCGGTTGGAGGAGGGAACTCCTTCCCAACTCGGATTCCCCCCCTCCTCCTCTTTTCCACTTTCCAATTTTAGCTATTTGACTTTTCAATTTAGCTATTTGACTTTTCAAACTAGGATTCAATTTAATCCTTTATTTGGAACAGCGAGGACACTTAGTACATGATGCAATCATACCAACTTGATACAACACATTCATGCACCCTTCCCCTCCGGAGTGCCGGACATTCCGGAACATTCTAGAACATTCCCGATGAAAACACCGGAATCATTCCCCAACTCCAAAACGGGACTTTCCTTATATGAATCTTATTCTCCGGACCATTCCGGATCACCTCGTGATATCCCGGATCCCATCCGAGACTCCGAACAACATTCGATCTCTTTCTCATAATACCATAACTACTCAAACAACGTCGAATCCTTAAGTGTGTCTCCCTACGGTTCGTGAATTATGCGGACATGATCGAGACACTTCTCCGAACAATAACCAATAGAGGAATCTGGAAATTCATATGGTTCCCACATATTTCTACGATTACTTTGCGATCGAATGAACCACTTACATACGATACCAATTTCCCTTTGTCTCACGATAGTTTACTTATCCGAGGTTATGATCGTCGGTATCTCTGCATACCTAGTTCAACCTCGTTACCGATAAGTACTCTTTTCTCGTTCTCGTGATATGTGATCCCTTGTGAGCCAGTCACATGCTTGCAAGCTAATTGGATGACATTCCACCGAGAGGGCCCAGAGTATATCTATCCGTCATATGGATGGACAAATCCCACTCTTGATCCATGTGTCTCAACCAATACTTTTCGAACACTCAATGCCACCTTTATAGCCACCCAGTTACGGTGTGGTGTTTGATGTCATCAAAGAATCCATCCGGTAAAGGTGATATGCATGATCTCATGGTCGAAGGAATTAGGTTACTATGTATCAGAAAGCATATAGCAATTGAACTATTTAAATGACTTGATCTTTATGCTACGCTTATCTATAGGAGTATGTCCATCATATCATTCTCCTAACGATATGATCTTGTTGTTGATAACATCTCAATGTTCATGATAGGGAAACCACAATCATTTATCAACCAACAAGCTAGTGATGTATAGAGGCTATACTAGGGACTTCAAATTAAGTTTACAAATCACACAAGTATCAATGTTTCCTTGTTAATACTATTATAGCATGAATGTAAACATTTATCATAAACACAAAGATATAATAATAACTACATTTATTATTGCCTCTAGGGCATATCTCCAACAACCCCGGTCTTAGGATGATGAGAAATATAATTAACAACTCGAACAGTCATAATGTTAATGTAAAAAATTTCCCGAATCCCGATGATTTCGTGTGCTCCGCATGCGCTACGGGGAAATTGATCATTAGACCGTCCCCCCTAAAGGTGAAGGATGAACTCCCCGCGTTCTTGGAACGCATTCAAGGGGATATATGTGGTCCAATTCAGCCCCTCTCAGGGCCGTTTCGGTACTTCATGGTGCTCATCGATGCTTCCTCTAAATGGTCCAATGTTTGCCTGCTGTCAACAAGGAACCATGATTTTGCAAAGTTGATCTCCCAGATCATACAAATAAGGAATAAATTCCCTGATTATCGTTTAAATTCTATTCGAATGGACAATGCCGGAGAATTTACTTCAAAGACATTCGATGATTATTGCATGGCAACTGGAATCAAACTTGAGCACACCGTACCGCATGTCCACACTCAAAATGGACTCGCAGAGGCATTGATTAAAAGGATTAAATTCATTGCCAGACCACTCCTTCAGGGTTGTAATTTACCAACTACATGTTGGGGACACGCGGTGTTACACGCCGCTAATCTCATCAACTTTCGACCATCGGCCTACAACATCCACTCTCCCATCCAACTTGCGCAAGGGTCGGCACCAAAAATTTCCCACCTACGTAGGTTCGGCTGCCAGGTATATATACCTATACCACCACCCCAGCGATCAGCAATGGGACCACTCCGTAAGTCGGGGATATACGTTGGTTATGAGACTGTGTCCATAATCAGGTTCTTGGACCCCTTGACAGGTGACTGTCACACGGCCCGTTTTGCTGACTGCATTTTTGACGATGATCTTTTCCCGACTTTGGGGGGAGGTAATCAACCCCTGGATGACAAAAGTCGAGAAATCACGTGGAAAGCCACGGGGATCCACGCTCATGACCCGCGCACTGTTGAGACTAATAGAGAAGTCCAAAAGATACTAGATTTGCACTCCCTAGCGAATCAACTGCCCGATCATTTTAGTGATTTAAAGACTGTAACAAAGTCGCATGTGCATGCACGCAATGCACCGGAAAGGGTTGAAATACCAAAGAAAAATGATGGTATACCCGCTCCTGCTCCAAGGCCTAAGAGGACGCGGATTCCGGTTTCTCAAATCCCAAGTACCCGGGGACGCCCGAAGAAAAAAGGATAAGAGAGATTTATTACAGACTGCCCCTGTTGAGGGGAGCCAGTTGAGACCTGGCACGAGTACGGATATTTCAGTGCACGAAATTCCGGACTTGAAATTTCCTATATCGGAAATACCCAGCAAAGTTGTGTGCGCACACATCGGAGCGGGAAAGCTAAATGACCTAGATCCTGGATTGGGAAATCCGGTGGAGCAAGAGGATGTGCCTGATGCACTCCATGACGTAATGGCCATTAACTATGTTAATTCGGGCGAGTCATACAACCGAGCCATGGCAAATGTCGACGTTAATTTTGCCAAGAAAATTGCCTCAATCATAGATCTTGACCCTGAGCCTAACACGCTCGCTGATTGCAAGAAAATGTCGGATTGGAAAGATTGGCTGAAGGAAATTACTGCTGAATTATTATCGTTAAACAAAAGAGAGGTATTTGGACCTGTTTGTCTAACTCCTCCCCACATTCGCCCCGTTGGCCATACGTGGGTTTTTGTTCGAAAGAGAAACGAGAATAATGAAGTAGTAAGGTACAAAGCAAGGCTCGTTGCTCAAGGTTTCACTCAGCGACCAGGTGTCGACTTTGAGGAAACTTACTCCCCGGTCATGGATGGAATTACCTTTAGATACTTGATCTCAATGGCAGTAAACATGGACTTAAAAATGAAACTAATGGATGTTGTCACCGCTTACCTATATGGTAACTTGGATTCGGACATATACATGAAAGTACCAGAAGGTATCCCTGTCCCGAACCAGGATAGAGCAAACATGAGCTTATACAGTGTTCAGCTTAAGAAGTCATTGTATGGACTAAAACAGTCAGGTATGATGTGGTATAATCGTTTAAGCGATTTCCTTCATGAGAAGGGCTACGCGAGCAATGAAGATTGCCCATGTGTTTTTATACGGAGATCCCAGGATGGTTTCTGTATTATCTCGGTATACGTGGACGATTTGAATATAATCGGTACACCTGACGATATTGAGGAAGCGAGTTCCTACCTGATGTCGGAATTCGAGATGAAAGACTTAGGCAAAACCAAGTTCTGCCTCGGTCTGCAACTTGAGCATTCCCCTGCTGGGATTCTAGTTCACCAGTCGGCCTACACCCAGAAGGTGTTGGAACGATTTGGGTTTGAAAAGGCATATCCTTCTAAGACCCCGATGGTCGGAAGATCTTTGCAGCAAGACAAGGACCCGTTCAGGCCTAAAGAAGAGGGGGAGGAAATTCTGGGACCGGAATTCCCCTACTTAAGTGCAGTTGGCGCACTTATGTACCTCGCAAATTGTACACGGCCGGATATTTTTGCATTCGCCGTCAATTTGCTTGCAAGGTACAGTTCTGAGCCTACCAAGAGGCGTTGGAAAGGCGTTAAAGACATCTTTAGGTACATACAAGGGACAAAGGACCTTGGATTGTTTTACCAAAAGAACCAAGACCTATCTGTTGTAGGCTATGCAGATGTTGGGTACCTTTCGGACCCGCATACATCCAAGTCTGTAGCATCCCATTTGTCTAACAACTGTAACGCTACTTGATCTAGTAATAAAAGGGCCAATTCCTATATATAATTGTTGCATCATCATCATATCATGCGCATGCCATCATGCCACCTTGCATTTGAGCATCATACAAAAACCCTCGAGTTGGTTCTTATCTTATATGCATTGCTATTTGCATTTGTATCTTGATATTGTAGTTGGATCTTGATATATTGTTCAAATGCCCAAGTTGAGTTGGGGGCATATCTTTTATTGACTCCACCACCACTTCTTTCACCACTCTATAATTCCACCATCCAATTGATATGAGCTTTGTATTTTAATTGAGTTCACTTCTAGCTCATGTGGGTTGGGTGGATCCCATTCATAATCTTTTGCTTAGGACTTACTCCACATTTTGGAGTGCATAAGAATAATGCCATGAAAATCATCTTGCTTTTGCATGGGCCATGCAACCATCATCAACTTTGGTCATCTTATGGTTTTATCTGAATTCTTGAGTGGATCATCTCTATCTTCATTCCTGCTTTTGGGCTTGATCCATTTTAATCTTGCTCATACCTCATCACCTCTTTTCTTCTTTCTCTTTTGGCCATCTTGTGAGTTTTTGTGGATCATGTTTGATCTAATCAAGACACCAAACCCCCTATCTCTCTTTCTCTCTCTTACCCTCTAGCTAGACCCTAACCCCCCTAATCATCATACCCCTCTTCCATCTAACCCTAAACCCTACTCCCCTTTAAACCATCCCCATCCATGCATGATCATGTGATCATGTGTGCATTCTCTCCTTATGTATCTTGTTCTCTTTTTGCCTCTCCTCTTGGCCCAAACCCTCTGTTCAAAGTTCCCTGAGGAAAGTGCAACAGAATTTGAAAATTAAAAGCTCGTTTAAAGTTGCATTGGAATAAAACAAGCAAATCAAATAAAAATAGAAAGAGGAAGGAAAAATAGTGAGAGAGGAGCTGCAGCAGCCTACCTGGGCCTCACCCAGCCGCAGCAGCCCAGGAACCTTCCCTCCTTCGGCCCAACTCACCTCCCTGGCCCGGTACCCCTTCGCTCCCAGACGCCGTCTCCTGTTCCTCTTCCTCCGTCGCCACCTCTCTCTCTGCCTCGCTAACGGGAGGGAGCAGGTAGCCGTCGCCCCGTCAGCCGCGTCATCCCCCTCCCCTTCTTATCCCCAAGCCGCGGAGGCCCTCTAGAACCCTAGCTACTTCCTCTTCCCCCTCTCCGCCGCCATCCCCGACCTCTGCTTCCATCTTTACTCACCCTGCCCGAGAGCTGCAGCCAGGAGCGCGTCGTCGTGTCGTCGCCATGGTCGACGTCGAGGCCACCTGACGGCGGGGATCACATCTCCGCGCTTAGTCCGTCCCCCCAGCAAGCGGCAGAGGGACCACCGCTCCCTGGATCCCCCTCCCCGAAGACCCCTCTGTCGTGTCAGGAGAACCTCACCGCCGGCTATTTTTCCTGGACGTCCTCCCGGAGCTCCTGGCCACCATCGGCACCACTTCCAGTGGGAATCAATCGCGGTGAGCCCCTTTTCTCTTTTCCCCTCCCCCTAGCATCTTCCCCGCTGACCAGAGGCCGCCTCGACGCCGGCGATTCTCAGCCGCGCGCACGAGTTTAGAGCCCCGTCAGTTTCGTCAGTGAACGTGCCTGAAGTTGTCCCCCATGCCACCTCTGTTCGTGCCGTTCCAGCCGACGCCGTGGTGCCTCTCCCGCTCCGTTTTCGGTGCTCATCTGTAGTCCATGCCTCCCTCTGTCCAACGAGCCATCACTCGACCAAAACCGTCTGGCAATGCGCTCGCCATCCTCCTCCGAAGTGGCGCCTCCCTCCTGTCACCGCTGTTCGGTGTGGATGAATTCGTCCATCAGTTTCGACTGCTGTTTTTCGTCCTCTGTTCATCGCCGTTTCCCCACCGCTGCAGCCAAGATCCGGCGACGACCCGTTGACGGAACTTGTAGCCTGTAGATCCCTCTTCATCTTTGGTTTTTACGGTTTTGCGAAATTCGCATCCTTTTGCTCGCCATCTTCCTCCAAAGTTCGTTCGGAACCTGGCGCCTCTGCACGTTTCATCCGTCAGTTTACGCCATGAAGTTTGTCTCTGTTCGTCGCTTTTTCTTCCGTAGCTTTAGGCCTCCCCCGGGAAAAAGTCCTACACGAAAGATGTAGCTCTAGCTAAACTCTGCATTTTACGTTTTGGTGGTTTTCCCTAATTCGCAACAGGTGGCTCGGCATCGTCGCCCGAAGATGGAACCAGCTAGGCATTTTTTGCGAACGCAAAAATTCAGCTTCGTCAGTCTGAGCCGATCAGCTCCTGGTAGTTTTGCATGCAGGTCCCTGGCTTTTCTAAACCTCAACTCGCAGTCCAGTCCTTTAGGTTTTTTTTGTAAAAACCCCCCTGAGGTACCCCTTTCCCAACCCGCGGTCCTCAATCCCACCAGGCCATGCCCAGTCAGTACCAGGCCCACTCGGCAGAGACCGTGGCTAGGTCTGGACTGGGTGGAAAAAGTTTTCTGTTTTTCTAGTTCGAATTAAATCTTTTCAAATTGTTTTAAATTCAAATTCGAATCAGTTTTTAATAACTTTTAAATTATAAATCCAAATTTAGCAAATAATATATGTTTTTGAATCAGAAAAATGTGAGGAATTCAAATATGCCATCCAAAATATGTTTTGCACACTTAAAATTTCAAGTTGAATTAAATTACAACAAAATGCCCCTCGCCTTAATTAATTAATAACTTTTGTTCTATAACTCTGAATTTAACAAATGATATGTCTAAAATGATCAGCTCGACGAGACCTTTCTGTTTATGCTATCCATGACTTC
This sequence comes from Avena atlantica, assembly GCA_910589765.1. Taxonomy (NCBI): domain Eukaryota; kingdom Viridiplantae; phylum Streptophyta; class Magnoliopsida; order Poales; family Poaceae; genus Avena; species Avena atlantica. The sequence goes on along the minus strand of OU342735.1, from coordinate 488,395,773 downwards.
AATTGCAGCATGCATCATATAAATATATAGAGTACAGCAACTATTATGACAATAAAATGGGGCCAAAACTCAATAAAATGCTTATTTCTTGTATTCCACACCTCACCCATGCCATGCAACTGGTGCATCATTCATCATAGCATGATTGTGTGCTTGTCGCATTTTATTCATATGCTTGTGCACTTTATTTATGTTGGCCTTGTTTGTTTGGTTCTTCTTCGAATAGACTCTGAGCAGGGGATATATCAAGAGAACCAGGAGCACTACCCAGATCCGTCTCTCGCTTCAACTGAGTTGCCAGGCAAGCACTACCACATGCTTGCATACATACAGTACCTATTGCCTCTATCTTATTCTTGCATCATTGAGTCGCGATGGCATTAAACTGAATCCCAAGTATTGCATAGCCTTTACTTTTAAACCCCACCGAAGCTTGTTCCTCCATCCCATGAGCCATTACTACAGGAGTTGGTTGAGCCATGCGGGTCGTAGAACAGCATGTGTAGGGTTTGTGAGTGTCTGTTGGATAACGAGGTACCTAAACAACTTAACCTGAGTAGTAATGGGATAACTAATGAAAGTGGCACCGGTGAGCAATATCTGCTATTTGGTTTTTCCTGCTCACTTGTGTCCCGTAGGACCCCGAGTACTTGATTCCTGTTCCTTGATTATTCGCGCTATCCACATCCGGGAGGCTTATGGGACCCCCCTGAGCCAGAGCTTGATTCCGTCTTATTTCTTGGGGCCACAAACTAGTTTGAGGTTTTATTTACTATTCTGTACTTATGCCATGCTTTACTGCTTTACTTAAATTGTGCGATGGATAGCACCTGTACTGTTTAGGATCGGGACACGTTTTCGCGGTGTCGACAATCCCAGTTTTGGGTTCCCAATCGTTCACAGCCGTCCACCCAAACCTCGGGTCCGTCTCGGAGTCAGCTAACTTCGTTGCGGGTGTACTCCAAGGGGTGGCCCCCTGAAATATTTCTGAATCTTGTGATTGCTTTGTCGTGAAGGCCTCGTTGGGTTTTGATTTGGTTTTTCCGAGGTTGATCGAGTGTGTGTTGATATTTGTGCACCCCTGCAGGGTAAAACTTTCTGAAAGCCGTGTCCGCGGTTATGGACGACTTGGAGCACAGTTTATCGACCATAGACAAGCATAACTAAAGTACCGCTTTAAATTGACTAAGTAACTGACTAGTAATTAGTGCAACACTCATGGAATGGTTAATAAAATTGCCAACGGATGGGGGTTGTTCGTCCGCTTCCTCGTTGGTAAGCGAGGAGGAGGATGGATCTGTGGACATTACTGTTATAACTGTTGTCATTAATTCACGGACATCCGTCTATCATTGGTTAGGCGGATGGTTAGCGTTTATCTATAGAACTGTTAGGGTTTATCTTTCGCTGCAATCGCGTCACCCCAGGTTGTGTCCCCTTTAGAGGCATAAAGACTTGTTGAGTACCCTTAGGGTCTCACACGATAAATTATTGGTTCAGATGAACAGGTACACTCGCAGGACGGATACTGGGTGGAAGAGGCTGATGATGTGGGCAACGATCGTTCGGTGTAGAGATTCCGGGAACGGGGATCCGTGAGATCTGTGGGCGGAATGTGCTTATTTCTGTGGCATCTTATGCCGATTTGCTTCTTATCCGTACTCGGACTTGTTTTGCCGCTTCCGCTTGATACTCTGATGTGTGATGTATGAGGAATTATCCTAAAATATTATATCTATCTAGGTCATTTGAATCTTGCCGTATGGCGTTGCTATATTTTCCTTTCTTTCTAGATGGAATGGCTCTGGTGTACTTTTGTATGGTGGCTTGCATACATACTCATTTGTGTATGTAGTTGATCCCTTCGCCTGCCGATTACGCCGCCCGTACAGGTCCCGATGAATTGGAAGTGGTTGGGACGGCCGAAAGGTCTACCCGTGAGTGGCTTTTGGGGCCCTACCGTACTATTTCAACCACTTCCGCTCGTCCAGGCTTGTATCTAGGAGCGTAATTCACCGAGGTAGTTACAATTGGTATCAGAGCCTATTCCGACCTTCAGGGTCTCAGCCAAACGGTCGTTGTCAGTCTAGCAAATATTTTTGGTAGTTATGTATACTAGGGAAAAACAAAACGCGAGAGTAGGACTGCTTCCATTTTTCTTCTTACCCAACCACCCACCCTTTTCTGGTAAGGAAGTGTAACATTTTCAATCCTCTTCTTAAAGTTCAAACTAGGATTCACGTATTCTCGGTTTCCGTAGTACCATAGGTTGTGTGTGTGTGTGTGTGTGCGTAATTCCTTGTCTATCTGTTGCATCCAAGTTGTTATCTAATCGGCCTTTTGGTTATCAACTGTTGGTACATTCCATACCGATAGGCTTTTGCAAACCGACGCGATCTATCTGATTCGTTGTATACCGTCGCGATCTGTCTTACTCTTTGTTATCCGATGTTATCTTGTTTGGGGTGTTCGTTTCCGTAGTTACTAATCTTTAGGTTCAACGTGAGAAGAAGGGTTAGGATATGTGTTCCACTTATTCATGTGCGGAGTAATGATTTGAGTGCGGGATGGATTCGCGACCATACCACTACTCTTATCATTCGCTTTTGTATATTGAATTGGTAGAGTCACTAATCTTGATTCGTTAAGTAATTTTGCGCATCTATTGGTATTTTAATGCCGAAATTTGTGGAAAAATTTTCTTTGATATATTTGTGTACCACACTCCTTTTCAGTCGTGTGCGATATGCTTAATATCTTCTAGGTGCTTTGAACTTTGTTGATATTTTAATATCATCTTAGTAAATTGTATCCTTTAATCTTGGTTAATTCCATCTTGGTACTATTTTAGATTATTATTATTCTCCATTATAGTACTGACTTGTGTTTTATATCAATCTCAGGATGGCTCCACCACGCCGTTCAGATGAGGACATACCACCGGAACTTGGGGCCGCGTTGTCAAACATAGCCAATGCCTTGGCAGCAATGCAGCAGAACCAGCAGCGTTTGGAAGAAAGCGTCAGGAGGAATGAGTTTGCTCCACTCCCTCCACCTCCCAAGCGGGGTGACATCAAAAGCTTCCTGGAGTTCAACCCACGCCAATTTGATGTTTCTGATCAACCACTTGATGCTGATGATTGGTTGCGTGAGATGTCAAGGCTACTGGAGACTGCTGATGTGCCTGAGCAAGAATGGGTGAAATGTGCTACTCACCTTCTGAAGGGAGATGCAGCTCTCTGGTGGGAGAATTATCTGAAGGCAAGCTGCACTGGTTTTCATCCCACTTGGGAACAGTTCTCTGGAGCTTTCAAAGAGCAATTCCTGTCAGAGATTGTCATGGAAAGGATGAAGGAAATCTTTCTCAACCTCAAGCAGGGAAATGATAATGTCAACACCTACATCAGGAACTTCATGAAACTCTCTCGTTATGGTGGTTATGAGATCTCAGATGACAAGAAGAAACAAAAGAGGTTCAGGCAAGGGCTCAATGCATCGATCAAATATGCAATCACACACGCAAGGCCGGCGTCTTTTCTGGAACTTCAGCATACAGCCTTGCAGGAGGAAGCCAGTAGGCAAGTGTTTGAGGAGTCAAAGAAACACAACCGGGACGCACCAAGCTCTTCAGCTATGTCAGCTCCTTCTAAGCGGCGTGTCTGGGTTCCTAACACCCCACCGTCGCTCCCGGCTTCACCAAGACCTTCAAGCTACGCGGCAAGGCCATCAAACTTCATCACTGCTGCTCCCAGGGGCTACAACCACCACTACCCTGGAGCGCCTGGCGGAGTCCCTGGCCACGTTGCTCCACGTCCACCTGGTGCTTGTTTCACGTGTGGAGACCCTAGGCATCTAAACTGGAACTTTCCGTTGAAGAACAAAGCTCTTCCTCCACCCCCTCCAAGATCTGCGGCAAGCTCTCCTATGGTTCGTGCACCACCACCTCGGGCTCTCAACATCAACACCAAGCCCGGGTCTACTGTTGCTCGTGCCAACTGTGTCAACGCCGCTCAAGCTGAGCATGCACCTGGAGTTGTGATGGGTATGCTTTCCGTTAACTCAGTCCCTGCACGAGTTTTGTTTGATTCTGGTGCATCGCATTCATTTGTTTCTCACAAGTTTGCAAATGAGAATGAGTTAGTCTTGGTTCCTCTCCTTAAGCGGTTGGTGGTACAATCTCCTGGTTCAAACATGAGGGCTGTTCATATCAGCCATGGCAATCAAATTGAGATTGGTGGCTCTTCGTTCTTGGCATCCTTAATTGTTCTGGGCAATTCTGACATTGATGTCATCTTGGGCATGGATTGGTTGACAGCAAATGCAGCTGTGATTGATTGTGCTGAACGCTCGGTTTCTCTGAAGATTCCTGAAGGCCATATAGTCTTTTCTCCAAGTCTGACTCCTGCTGTCCAGCTTTTCTCTTTGGCGGCTCTGAATGCTGATGCTATGGAAGCTATTCAGAGTGTTCCGGTGGTCTATGAGTTCCCAGATGTCTTTCCTGAAGAGTTGCCGGGTATGCCTCCGGATCGTGAGGTTGAGTTTGTAATTGAGCTTGAACCTGGAACGGATCCTATCTCCAAGAGGCCTTATAAAATGGGTCCTGCTGAGTTGGCTGAACTCAAACGTCAGCTTGATGAACAAGAGAAGTTGGGTTTCATTCAACACAGTACTTCTTCTTGGGGTAGCCCAACAATCTTTGTGAAGAAGCGTGACAGGATTGATAGACTTTGTGTTGACTATCGGGCTCTCAATGCTAAAACCATCAAGAACAAATATCCCCTTCCGCGGATTAATGATCTCTTTGATCAGATAGCTGGAGTTGTGGTGTTCTCTAAGCTTGACTTGAGAAGTGGTTATCACCAAATCAAGATTCGCAAGGAAGATGTGCCTAAAACAGCTTTCACCACCCGCTATGGCCTGTATGAGTACACAGTCATGTCTTTCGGTCTCACCAACGCACCTGCTACCTTCTCGAGGCTTATGAACTCGGTTTTCATGGAGTACCTTGATAAGTTCGTTGTGGTCTATCTGGATGACATCCTGGTCTATTCTAAGTCCAAGGAATAGCATGAAGAACACCTTCGTTGTGTCCTAAACAAGCTGCGCGAGAACCGCTTGTATGCAAAGTTCTCAAAGTGTGAGTTTTGGCTGCCTCAAGTAACCTATCTTGGTCACGTCATCTCTGCCAAGGGCATTGCAGTCAACCCGGAGACGATAAAGACAATTGTTGAATGGCTTCCTCCTGTTAATGTAAAAGAAGTGCGGAGTTTCCTCGGTTTGGCTAGTTATTGCCGTCGCTTCGTTCAGAACTTTTCGAAGATAGCGAAGCCTCTTACCGATCTCCTCAAGAAAGGCAAGAAATACCTTTGGACTCCTGCATGTCAAGCAAGATTTGAGACACTCAAAGAGAAGCTCACTTCTACACCAGTCTTGGTTCCTCCGGATACATCCAAGCCTTTCCAGATATTCTATGACGCCTCTTTGCAAGGATTGGGTGCGGTCCTTATGCAAGAAAGACAAGTTGTTGCTTATGCCTCTCGACAGTTGAAGACGCATGAGATCAACTATCCCACACATGACCTCGAGCTCGCAGCAGTTGTCTTTGCTTTGAAGCTATGGAGGCACTACTTGCTTGGCAACCGTTGTGAAATCTTTTCTGATCACAAGAGTTTGAAGTATATCTTCACTCAGCCTGATCTCAACCTTCGGCAGAGGAGATGGATTGAAGCAATCAATGATTTTGATTTGACCATCAACTACACTCCGGGAAAAGCTAATGTCATGGCCGATGCTCTCAGCCGCAAAGCTTATGTCAACAACCTCATGATGGAAGAACAACAGCCTCTCTTGTGCGAGGAATTCCGTCAGCTCAACCTGGAAATTGTGGAGCAAGGGCATCTCCTGAACCTTCTGGCTACTCCTCTCTTGGAAGAAAAGATTCGCTCTCGTCAGCTTGGTGATCCACACACCAAAAAGATCATCTCTAAACTTGAGCTTCCGAAGTATGAGTCCTTCCACGTTGATGATCAAAGCACGCTTTTCTTTGAACACCGGATGTTTGTTCCGAACTACCCGGGTTTGAGAGAGCAAGTTCTCAAGGAGGCGCACGATTCTGTTCTTTCTATCCATCCTGGCAGCACAAAGATGTACATGGACTTGAAAACACAATATTGGTGGCCTGGTTTGAAACGATATTGTGCCAAGTATGTCTCGGAGTGTGATGTCTGCCGCAGAGTGAAAGCTGTCCATCAGAAACCTTTCGGTCTTCTACAGCCATTGAAACCCCCGGAATGGAAATGGGAGAAAGTAGAGATGGACTTCATCACTGGTTTTCCAAGGTCGCAGAAGGGCAACAATGCAATCTTTGTTGTCATCGACAGGCTTTCTAAGGTGGCCCATTTCTTCCCCGTCAAGGAAACAATTTTTGGAATTCAGTTGGCTGAGCTCTATATCAACAGAATTGTCTCTCTGTATGGGGTTCCACTTGAGATTAGTTCAGACCGTGGGAGCATCTTCACTTCCAAGTTCTGGGAAAGTTTCCAAAATGCTTTGGGAACAAAGTTGAACTTCAGCACAGCTTACCACCCTCAGTCGCAAGGACAAGTGGAAAGGATCAATCAGATTCTGGAGGATATGCTTCGTGCTTGTGTCATCTCTTTTGGCATGAAGTGGGAGGAATGTCTTCCTTATGCTGAATTCTCTTACAACAACAGCTTCCAGAAGAGTCTGAAGATGGCACCATTTGAGGATCTCTATGGTCGCAAGTGCAGAACTCCGATTGGTTGGTCAGGTGCAGGAGAAAGAATTTGGTTTGGCCCTGATATTGTAACTCAAGCGGAGGAGAAGGTGCATATCATTCTTGAGAACCTGAAGATTGCGCAAAGTCGCCAGAAGAGCAATTATGACAGGAAGCACACGGACATGGTGCATGCCCCTGGTGATCTCGTGTACCTTCGTGTCACTCCCATGAAAGGCACACACCGCTTTGGTATCAAAGGAAAGCTGGCTCCTAGATACATCGGTCCATTCAAAATTCGTGGAAGAAGAGGAGAAGTTTCTTATTCTCTTGAGCTCCCGGAAAAACTCAAGGTCCATGATGTTTTCCACATCTCTCAGCTCAAGAAGTGCTTCAAGGATCCCGGCAGGACCGTGGATCATGAGCTAATCAATCTCCAAGAAGACCTGTCTTATCAAGAACACCCCACCAAAATCCTGGAAGTCGCAGAAAGAAGGACTCGCAACAAGTCCATCAAGTTCTGCAAGGTGCAGTGGTCGCACCATTCTGTTGATGAAGCCACTTGGGAGCGTGAAGATGAACTCCGTGCCAACTATCCTACCCTTTTTGAGTCTTCTTCTTCTTCCTAGAATCTCGGGGCGAGATTCCTGTTTAGTGGGGGAGAGTTGTAGCATCCCATTTGTCTAACAACTGTAATGCTACTTGATCTAGTAATAAAAGGGCCAATTCCTATATATAATTGTTGCATCATCATCATATCATGCTCATGCCATCATGCCACCTTGCATTTGAGCATCATACAAAAACCCTCGAGTTGGTTCTTATCTTATATGCATTGCTTTTTGCATTTGTATCTTGATATTGTAGTTGGATCTTGATATATTGTTCAAATGCCCAAGTTGAGTTGGGGGCATATCTTTTATTGACTCCACCACCACTTCTTTCACCACTCTATAATTCCACCATCCAATTGATATGAGCTTTGCATTTTAATTGAGTTCACTTCTAGCTCATGTGGGTTGGGTGGATCCCACTCATAATCTTTTGCTTAGGCCTTACTCCACATTTTGGAGTGCATAAGAATAATGCCATGAAAATCATCTTGCTTTTGCATGGGCCATGCAACCATCATCAACTTTGGTCATCTTATGGTTTTATCTGAATTCTTGAGTGGAACATCTCTATCTTCATTCCTGCTTTTGGGCTTGATCCATTTTAATCTTGATCATACCTCATCACCTCTTTTCTTCTTTCTCTTTTGGCCATCTTGTGAGTTTGTGTGGATCATGTTTGATCTAATCAAGACACCAAACCCCCTATCTCTCTTTCTCTCTCTTACCCTCTAGCTAGACCCTAACCCCCCTAATCATCATACCCCTCTTCCATCTAACCCTAAACCCTACTCCCCTTTAAACCATCCCCATCCATGCATGATCATGTGATCATGTGTGCATTCTCTCCTTATGTATCTTGTTCTCTTTTTGCCTCTCCTCTTGGCCCAAACCCTCTGTTCAAATTTCCCTAAGGAAAGTGCAACAGAATTTGAAAATTAAAAGCTCGTTTAAAGTTGCATTGGAATAAAACAAGCAAATCAAATAAAAATAGAAAGAGGAAGGAAAAATAGTGAGAGAGGAGCTGCAGCAGCCTACCTGGGCCTCACCCAGCCGCAGCAGCCCAGGAACCTTCCCTCCTTCGGCCCAACTCACCTCCCTGGCCCGGTACCCCTTCGCTCCCAGACGCCGTCTCCTGTTCCTCTTCCTCCGTCGCCACCTCTCTCTCTGCCTCGCTAACGGGAGGGAGCAGGTAGCCGTCGCCCCGTCAGCCGCGTCATCCCCCTCCCCTTCTTATCCCCAAGCCGCGGAGGCCCTCTAGAACCCTAGCTACTTCCTCTTCCCCCTCTCCGCCGCCATCCCCGACCTCTGCTTCCATCTTTACTCACCCTGCCCGAGAGCTGCAGCCAGGAGCGCGTCGTCGTGTCGTCGCCATGGTCGACGTCGAGGCCACCTGACGGCGGGGATCACATCTCCGCGCTTAGTCCGTCCCCCCAGCAAGCGGCAGAGGGACCACCGCTCCCTGGATCCCCCTCCCCGAAGACCCCTCTGTCGTGTCAGGAGAACCTCACCGCCGGCTATTTTTCCTGGACGTCCTCCCGGAGCTCCTGGCCACCATCGGCACCACTTCCAGTGGGAATCAATCGCGGTGAGCCCCTTTTCTCTTTTCCCCTCCCCCTAGCATCTTCCCCGCTGACCAGAGGCCGCCTCGACGCCGGCGATTCTCAGCCGCGCGCACGAGTTTAGAGCCCCGTCAGTTTCGTCAGTGAACGTGCCTGAAGTTGTCCCCCATGCCACCTCTGTTCGTGCCGTTCCAGCCGACGCCGTGGTGCCTCTCCCGCTCCGTTTTCGGTGCTCATCTGTAGTCCATGCCTCCCTCTGTCCAACGAGCCATCACTCGACCAAAACCGTCTGGCAATGCGCTCGCCATCCTCCTCCGAAGTGGCGCCTCCCTCCTGTCACCGCTGTTCGGTGTGGATGAATTCGTCCATCAGTTTCGACTGCTGTTTTTCGTCCTCTGTTCATCGCCGTTTCCCCACCGCTGCAGCCAAGATCCGGCGACGACCCGTTGACGGAACTTGTAGCCTGTAGATCCCTCTTCATCTTTGGTTTTTACGGTTTTGCGAAATTCGCATCCTTTTGCTCGCCATCTTCCTCCAAAGTTCGTTCGGAACCTGGCGCCTCTGCACGTTTCATCCGTCAGTTTACGCCATGAAGTTTGTCTCTGTTCGTCGCTTTTTCTTCCGTAGCTTTAGGCCTCCCCCGGGAAAAAGTCCTACACGAAAGATGTAGCTCTAGCTAAACTCTGCATTTTACGTTTTGGTGGTTTTCCCTAATTCGCAACAGGTGGCTCGGCATCGTCGCCCGAAGATGGAACCAGCTAGGCATTTTTTGCGAACGCAAAAATTCAGCTTCGTCAGTCTGAGCCGATCAGCTCCTGGTAGTTTTGCATGCAGGTCCCTGGCTTTTCTAAACCTCAACTCGCAGTCCAGTCCTTTAGGTTTTTTTTGTAAAAACCCCCCTGAGGTACCCCTTTCCCAACCCGCGGTCCTCAATCCCACCAGGCCATGCCCAGTCAGTACCAGGCCCACTCGGCAGAGACCGTGGCTAGGTCTGGACTGGGTGGAAAAAGTTTTCTGTTTTTCTAGTTCGAATTAAATCTTTTCAAATTGTTTTAAATTCAAATTCGAATCAGTTTTTAATAACTTTTAAATTATAAATCCAAATTTAGCAAATAATATATGTTTTTGAATCAGAAAAATGTGAGGAATTCAAATATGCCATCCAAAATATGTTTTGCACACTTAAAATTTCAAGTTGAATTAAATTACAACAAAATGCCCCTCGCCTTAATTAATTAATAACTTTTGTTCTATAACTCCGAATTTAACAAATGATATGTCTAAAATGATCAGCTCGACGAGACCTTTCTGTTTATGCTATCCATGACTTCAATTGTAGCATGCATCATATAAATATATAGAGTACAGCAACTATTATGACAATAAAATGGGGCCAAAACTCAATAAAATGCTTATTTCTTGTATTCCACACCTCACCCATGCCATGCAACTGGTGCATCATTCATCATAGCATGATTGTGTGCTTGTCGCATTTTATTCATATGCTTGTGCACTTTATTTATGTTGGCCTTGTTTGTTTGGTTCTTCTTCGAATAGACTCTGAGCAGGGGATATATCAAGAGAACCAGGAGCACTACCCAGATCCGTCTCTCGCTTCAACTGAGTTGCCAGGCAAGCACTACCACATGCTTGCATACATACAGTACCTATTGCCTCTATCTTATTCTTGCATCATTGAGTCGCGATGGCATTAAACTGAATCCCAAGTATTGCATAGCCTTTACTTTTAAACCCCACCGAAGCTTGTTCCTCCATCCCATGAGCCATTACTACAGGAGTTGGTTGAGCCATGCGGGTCGTAGAACAGCATGTGTAGGGTTTGTGAGTGTCTGTTGGATAACGAGGTACCTAAACAACTTAACCTGAATAGTAATGGGATAACTAATGAAAGTGGCACCAGTGAGCAATATCTGCTATTTGGTTTTTCCTGCTCACTTGTGTCCCGTAGGACCCCGAGTACTTGATTCCTGTTCCTTGATTATTCGCGCTATCCACATCCGGGAGGCTTATGGGACCCCCCTGAGCCAGAGCTTGATTCCGTCTTATTTCTTGGGGCCACAAACTAGTTTGAGGTTTTATTTACTATTCTGTACTTATGCCATGCTTTACTGCTTTACTTAAATTGTGCGATGGATAGCACCTGTACTGTTTAGGATCGGGACACGTTTTCGTGGTGTCGACAATCCCAGTTTTGGGTTCCCAATCGTTCACAGCCGTCCACCCAAACCTCGGGTCCGTCTCGGAGTCAACTAACTTCGTTGCTGGTGTACTCCAAGGGGTGGCCCCCTGAAATATTTCTGAATCTTGTGATTGCTTTGTCGTGAAGGCCTCGTTGGGTTTTGATTTGGTTTTTCCGAGGTTGATCGAGTGTGCGTTGCTATTTGTGCACCCCTGCAGGGTAAAACTTTCTGAAAGCCGTGTCCGCGGTTATGGACGACTTGGAGCACAGTTTCTCGACCATAGACAAGCATAACTAAAGTACCGCTTTAAATTGACTAAGTAACTGACTAGTAATTAGTGCAACACTCATGGAATGGTTAATAAAATTGCCAACGGATGGGGGTTGTTCGTCCGCTTCCTCGTTGGTAAGCGAGGAGGAGGATGGATCTGTGGACATTACTGTTATAACTGTTGTCATTAATTTACGGACATCCGTCTATCATTGGTTAGGCGGATGGTTAGCGTTTATCTATAGAACTGTTAGGGTTTATCTTTCGCTGCAATTGCGTCACCCCAGGTTGTGTCCCCTTTAGAGGCATAAAGACTTGCTGAGTACCCTTAGGGTCTCACACGATAAATTATTGGTTCAGATGAACAGGTACACTCGCAGGACGGATACTGGGTGGAAGAGGCTGATGATGTGGGCAACGATCGTTCGGTGTAGAGATTCCGGGAACGGGGATCCGTGAGATCTGTGGGCGGAATGTGCTTATTTCTGTGGCATCTTATGCCGATTTGCTTCTTATCCGTACTCGGACTTGTTTTGCCGCTTCCGCTTGATACTCTGATGTGTGATGTATGAGAAATTATCCTAAAATATTATATCTATCTAGGTCATTTGAATCTTGTCGTATGGCGTTGCTATATTTTCCTTTCTTTCTAGATGGAATGGCTCTGATGTACTTTTGTATGGTGGCTTGCATACATACTCATTTGTGTATGTAGTTGATCCCTTCGCCTGCCGATTACGCCGCCCGTACAGGTCCCGATGAATTGGAAGTGGTTGGGACGGCCAAAAGGTCTACCCGTGAGTGGCTTTTGGGGCCCCACCGTACTATTTCGACCACTTCCGCTCCTCCAGGCTTGTATCTAGGAGCGTAATTCACCGAGGTAGTTACAAAGTCGCAGACTGGATATGTTTTCCTTTGTGGTGGAACAACTATTTCCTAGAAATCGTCTAAGCAAACTCTTGTGTCGACTTCGACGAACCACTCGGAAATCATAGCATTATATGAAGCATCACGAGAATGTGTATGGCTTCGACGAGTAGTCAGTCACATCCAGATGTCATGTGGACTGAACACCGTACAAACCCCAACGATTATCTATGCAGATAATGCCGCTTGTGTTGCACAAGTCCAGACGGGTTACGTGAAGAGCAATCTCACAAAGCATATAAACCCCAAGTTCTTCTATGCACATGAGTTGCAAAAGATGAACGAAGTGAAAGTCTTGCATACTAAGTCGTGTGAAAATCTCGCTGATTTGTTCACTAAATCATTGCCAGCGTCTTCTTTCGAGAGATGTGTCCGAGGAATCGGCATGATGAGACTTAGGGACATGCAAGGTTCAGGGGGAGAATCTTCACAAACTCATCGCTGAAATCTTGATCCCGATGATTGAGTACTTAACTTTATAGTTAAGTGAATTGTACTCTTTTTCCCTTAGTGAGTTTTTATGAAGTTTCTCACATGAGGTTTTTAATGAGGCAATTCGTGCAACATAGCAAGAAGTATACCGTGTGCATTTCTCCATATTTTTTCCACTGGGTTTTTCGGAGTTTTAAGCCATGGTTATACAGATAAGATACCCAGGGGAAGTGTTGGAAAACTGGGCCGGTAGAGGCCCACTCGATGTGGCCTCTACCAGACTAGGGTTGGCCCATGTGGGTATCGTATCCCCCTTTAGCCTATAAATAGAGGAACAACCTTTGTACGTGAGTTTACCGAGAGAGTTATCAATAAAGTTCCCTGTTTCATCTACTTTGTACTGTGTGTGCCTTTCTCTAGTCTTCTTCTCCGGTATGGAACAACCTCGAGACCGGCCAGTCGGCAGGGGTGTTCCAACAATATGTATTTTGTTTTAGTGGTCACTAGGAAGCGACTCCCCACCTGAATATTTTTCATTTATTTTGCCTGTGAGGTTTTGCAGCTTTGTAAATGAACCACATCACACGGGGATTTATAGGAGGAGAGAAAAAAAAACACGCACATATTTCACAACTCACGCACACACACAAAGACAAGCCTAAGAAGGCCGGGGCGACCCACAAATGGGCCGCGCACTGAGCTGGTCCTGCGTGTAGGCTTTGAGCAACTATTTCAAAGGGATTTTTCAGAAATTAGTGTGTTTTGGGGCTACCCCGCGCCCGCCCATCGTATCAATGGTTGTTAAACATTTGATAACCTCTTTTTCTTGTATTTTCTCCTTGGCTTTCCTCCCACTCGCGTGGATATTGTATGGAAATTATCCATGGCTTCCGATCAACATATTTATGCTAAAAAAATGATATCTCTAATTGATTTGTCCATCAACCTCTTTAATTCTATGAACCTGGTGAAAAAGCATGTGCTAGGTAAAAACCAAAATCCTAACACTACTAGTACAAAACACAACGAAAAACATGATAGAAATGACTAATTAGCACCTCACCCTCCACAACACTCTCCGCCAGCGTGAATCCTCCACAACACCAGAGAACAGCCGGCCGGACTCTTCAACATGCTTGCGTGTGCGTTCCGATGAAGGGTCCGAGAGGGCGAAGACCTCACCCTGGAGACTCGTGCATGGATGGTGGGGGCGGATGTGACCAGAGGCGAGGGAAATGTGTGAGGTGGAGCTCTGACCGGATATGGAGATGATGGGGACGATTCACTTGATTGTGGGATCCTATAGATGTATCCTTAGGAGGGGAAAATTAGGGAGACAAGGCGGAGTACATGCCGTCTTCGTCTAGGCTCGGGGCGACATCAAGGCGACGACAATGTCGAGGACCATTGGTGGCAACCCCGATTACATGTGGGGCGAGGAAGAGAGGGTGAGTGAAAGACACTAGGCACGAGACCTCCTTGGCATGGTCTCAGGGACGAGTTGGAGGTGGTGGCGCATCGCTAGGCAACGGGGGTGCCGGAGTTGGCTAGTGCCAACCGGCGCATCTGGGGCGCATGAGAAGGAGACAACCTCCTTATTGCCATTTTTTATGAGCTATATATGGTTTTAGTCCCACATCTTGCGGCGTGGGAGCATTCTAGTCCCACATCTTGCAAAGTGAGCAACACTAGTCCCACAACTTGCATCCCTGAAACATTTTAGTCCAATTTGATCAAACTTCATCGAGTTTGACCAAATTTGTCAACCTATGACGTTAAATTTTTTAAAATAAATCCCTCTATATTTTTCTATAGCACCTCTGTCCTTGGTGCTGACCAACATATATACCCACATGTCAATAGACATTATAAAATATATAAAACAGTAGAAAGGGAGGAAATCGAACTCGTCAGCTTTGCATTGCTAATCACCTCCTCAAGCCACTACTATTGAACGATTCTAATTGTTACTACAAAGGGTGCATCTCTTTTTATAAAATATAAGCTCTCACACGTAAAAATTCTCACATCCGCTGATTATTACTGCAAAGGGCGAAACTGGTGACCTATATTGATTGAGTGTGTACACCCGGTCTACATGTAAGCTTTTATTTTATACATTCAAAAAATACATGTTCTAACTTTGTAAAATTTATAAAAGAGAAAATTCAGTCTGAAATAATTTGTGTTATGGGATCCTAAAAAGACAAGATTAGAGATCCGGGTTTATAAACGGTGCACCTTCAAATCTTGTTAGAATTTTCTTTTTTTGTGCATCTCAATACAAATCAATCCGGCCTGAAATTTTGCACACTAAAATCTTATATCATTGTTCACATGTACATGAATTTTAAGGTGTTTTTATACTTTAAATTGCATTTTTAAATTCTCAAATAAAGTCCTCCATATAGGCCGAGTTTTAAAATAAAGACTTGCACGGATGACACACGAGATTATGGTAACAACAGATGAGCATTTTTACGTGTGTGCGCACTTATATTGCATAAAAGGAGTTCCACCTTTGTAGTAACAAATCAACATCGATCGACGTAGTGGTTGAGGAGGTGATTAAGAATGCCAAAGGTTATGAGTTTGACTCCCTCTCTTGTTGTTGTTTTATCTATTTTGTATGTCTACTAAAAGGTGGGTACACATGTTGGTCAGATACACAAGGATCATTTAAAAATATTGTGACGCCATACGTTGACGAATTTGTTTAAAATCAGTCAAACTAGATAAAGTTTGATCGAATTGGACCAAAATGCCAGAAGGATGCAAGTTGCGGGACTAGTGTTGCTCATTTTGCAAGATATAAGACTAAAACGCTCCCATGCTGTAAGATGTAGAACTAAAAGTGTATATAGCTTTTTTTTATATATTTATGTATTTTTAATTGGCTAACATATGGGGTCTAGTCCAACTCAAAAAATTAACTTATCTTTTACCACCTGACAAATCTGTTCCACATTTTAGTTCTAGTGTTAATTGCAAAAAATCACCTCTAGGGTTACATTTTGAAGTTTCGTAAATTTGCATCCAGTATGGTAGTTTTATGCTATTAAATCAAAATGAAAATGATAGAAAAAGGGGAAAATGTGACGGAATTATTTAGAGAAAGAAGAAGAGGGAAAAGGATTCTTATTTCAATTTTTTTGAAGGAATGCGGTAGGTAAAAGCCTCTATGGCGATTTTGTTTCTTATAGAATAATAAGAACCCAAATCTGTTTCTGTGAGAACTTGAACCTAGATGACTAAGTTGTACCTCCACTTCTCTAACCAAGTTAAGCTCAACTTTTTTAAAAACATATTTACTAAAAGACCAAAATAAATAAAGCAAACAAGACAAAAATAAAAAATGGGAATGGAAATGAAAAGGATAGAAAAAGGAAAAAGTATGAAGGAAATACATAGAGCAAGAAGGATGAAAAAACAAAGTAAATGCTGGAACTAAAAAATAAGTGAAATATAGAAACGGAATCATAAAAAGAAAAATAAGAATAAGAAAAAAAGTAGAAAGTTAAGATCCTATTGGGCCGGCCCCTGTTCGTGGCAACTGCGGCAAAGAGAATTCGTTGGCTATTGTTGCCTTATCAGGCCTTACAAATTCACCTGTTCGTTTGGAGGAACGAGATCCACCAGCTTGAGGATCCTGGGCCGTAGCGTTGTGCACCAGGAAAAAACAAAGCTGCCGGTCCTTTTGCCAGGTTCGCATGGATGCTTAACGCAACGCGGTGTTGGAGTCTCTTCTCATGGCTTCATTAGGTCAGTTAAGCCAGAAAATATCTATCCAGCTCCATTACCAAATTTACACGTGATAAACATAAGACAAGGGAGCCATCTCATTTTCCACTCTCGAATCTCGAGCTGCAACTTTGTCCCAAGTGCGATCCGAGCTCGGAGATTTTACAGCGGAGCTGCACGAGTAAAATGCAGGCCATTAGTCAGCCCCCAACACGTACGATCCCTCCACCTCATCCTCCTCCTCGGATGATGGCGATTTCTGCTAGCTGCAAACGACTGACCAACTAACGAGCTACGACGATCGATCGTATCTACGACGCGAGTCACCCTTTTCATGCATTGTGAGTTCGTGACTCGGAGTCGGACGTACGTCAATTCCTTCCACAATTTCTACCGATTGGACCACGAATGCAGCACGGAGCGCAGCCATTGGAGCTTCTGACAAACTGTAATCGCCGCACTACCACTAGCCTGTCGCCACAGCTGGTTCCATCGTTAACCGAACTTCCCGAGTTTAACAAGTCCAATTATTGCCTTTCTCCAGCTCCTCGGTCTCAAAGCTGCATTCTTTCGGAAAGTCTGACGCGAACTTGAGCGCGAACGCTGCTCCCTCCTCTGACGCTGGAAGTGCGTACGTACTTGATACCCCGTTGGTGCTTTCAGCACTTCAGGATCTAATAAGGTGATACGCATATATGCATAACAGACCATGTGCCTAGTGGGAGGAGAGGTGTCCGTCTTTGCTCGGTTGCTTTGAGCAAATAATGGGTGCATTATTGGCAACAGAAAATCATGGAGCCCCTGGACCTGGACCTGGACACACCCGCGCTGTTGCTGTTGCAGTTGCAGTGCACTGGCTTGAAGCTTCCGTTCTTGCGGTAGTGGAAGGCCCGAGGGGAAACCCATTACGTACGTGCGTGAGGCAATGATTGTGGCGGCCAAAAAGAGATCGCGTGAGACTGAAACCTGCAGCTAATTAACGAAGCTCCCACTCTGGCCGGTTTGCGAAAGAGCAGGAAGTTTCGAGCTACCAGTTAGAATCGTGCTTCATGCCTCCCCGTTTTGACTTGGTTTGGTGACGAGCTAAGCTAAACTGCACTAGAAAAGAATCGTGATTTCCGATCTAAGATGTTGATTTGCAAGAAATAAAGACAGTCAAATGGGGCACAGGGTATTGTGGAGGGAGGGAAGAAAGGTTGTTTTGTTGGTCTAGTTTTGGAGTAGTGTCGTGCGTTGAGTGAAAACTCAAGAGTCAGCGGAAAGAGAGTGCATTATTTGTAGCTAGTAGTGGGACATCCTTCACATGAAAGTTGTGTCTCGCGGCAGAGAAGGAGCTCCCTTGGAGCAAGTTCAGTAGTTTCCTTTCATTTCCCCAATAGCATTTTTAGGGAAAAAAAAAACCCTCTAGTAGTTTTCCGGCCGACTCCCCTATTTCTCTCTCCAATTCCCTCATCTATAGGAGAACTGGAGGGCTCCCCGATGCATCTCCCTAACTCACCAACCACCGTCCCAAAAGCTTGTTCCCAGGCATGGTAGCTGTTTGTTTCCAGATGATAGTTATAGAAAATTCTTAAAATATGGAATAAGGGGATCTTTTGGAAAAACTGCTAGACTCGGGCAATTTCTAGGAGAAAATATTTTTAGGGAATTCAAAGATTTTAAGATATACGGGAGACATTTTAGGAAAACTGCTGGACTTGCTCTTAGGGAACGTACGGTAGGGCGAGCGCAGCTCCCCTTAGGGCACTATAGGGCATGGTAGGGCAGCCACCCTAGCTTGTTTTTAGCAAAATGTTACATGCTAAATAGATGTTTTTATGTGTATACGTTTATAATATTTATTAATTTTTTCTTAGTATGATGGATTTTTGGTCCCATATAAACTTAGATTTTGACGTTTAAATAAGAAAATGTCCACAACTTTCATGTTTTGATTTTTTTTCATTTGACATCATACTCTAGAAGCCTTTTGATGATCTTTAAGAACTACTAGTTCCTTGGGGGTGTAATTTTTGCGAAACTCCGAATTTCACCACAACAAGTGGCTATTTCATGATTCATCTAATATCTATGCAATTATTACATATCAAAGTATAAATGAAGAATCTGCGCACTTAACTATTTAATTATGCAAAAAGAGATCGATACAAGAAAATACAGCAAATATGCATGTGTCGTTGCTACAAGTTAATATTTATTGAATATTTATTAGGGCATGGAGATTTATGTAGTGATTTGAATTTGAACTAGAGTTGAATGTTCTAGTGGAAGTAAATGTTTAAGCTATCATGCCTAAAATAACTACTCCAAGTTGCTCCTAGGCTACTTCTTTGTTTCTCACGAAGAAAGATTTTCTGTATTTTAGATATCATAATTTTAAAACTGATGGATAATACTTGATGCTACATTCCAATGAATGCAATATATACAAACAGTAAGAGTATGATAGGAGAGGAACGGAGCTGACTTTGCTTTTCCTGTATTTGTTTTGAAAAGAAGTAGGACAATCAAGATAATCACGCATAGAACGATAACATGATGTGAAAAAGAAAACAATTTTCTATTGTTTTCCTTGCCCTACAAAGTAAAATTTCTTTATTTAAAATAGAATAAAAAGCATTTGTAAATAGTACATGATTTAAATAACCATCTTTTACCTTGTGTTTTGCGATCATACATTGATTGGAATCCTTAAACAACCGACAAAATTGATATTTTATGCAATGCAAATATAGGGGAGGCCCCCTCCCTCGCTCGTCCTTCTCCATGGTTCTAGTTAAACAATAATTTATTTCTACGAGTTTGTCATACCAATTTTTTTGTACCATCCTCTGCCACTAACTCGTGGCCTCATTAGCTGAACGTGTCAAAAATGAACTTGTAGTATTGAAGTGCGCATCAACCTACACCCTTTAAAAAGATGTAAAAAAGAAACCAACAAGGTTCTTTATAACGCTGGACGTCCCTGCTCCAAAGTGAAACCTTGACCGTGTTGTACGGTGAAAAACCATGTTACTTTCACGTTTCAGATACAACCACATGCTGGTGTCCCGTGGAGTTAGGATTGTATTGCACGGTATTGCGGCTAACGCCCGAGTGTTGAGGTGTTCTTTAGTGTCGGCTGCTACCATAGACATAGTTTTCTTCTTCTTTTTTTGCGGGTAGTGTGAATCAACTTGTGCATTTGACATGTGGTATGCGTGATAGTTTTGATCTAAAAATAGACAACTAATTTATGTGATTCTCTCTTCTCGACGACATGTGTCAAAGGCAGGAATTGGTCGACACAGGTAAACTTGTGTATCAGGTCCCACAAATTTATTTTCGCCCGAGGGAAGCATTCTTGGCCACCAATGTCGGGGTAGCCTAAACCCGCTCCTATCCTCAAGATTGGTTTCTCTTCTGTTCAGCAAAACAATATCTGCGATGGAATGTTTCGCAAAGCGTCTTTCGTTCTCATTCATGAATTGGTGGAGTTTTTTCTCTGACTGTTCATTTGGTGTGTTTGTGCGTACGGTGGTGCCTTCTTTTTTGTTGTAGTTTCCCGTTGCTCGCCAACAGGCAAGTGGCTCTGTGCCCTTTTATCTGATTTTCGTGCAACTCTCGTAGAACAACTCTAATAGGTGATACTCCTTTCGATTTAAAATATAAGACATTTCAATATATTTGCGAAGGGCAGATATCTAGATGTCTTTTTTTAGAGCAACCACATATTTTATTAATTGAAAATTAAATTACATGAAGCAACACATGTGGACACTAAAAGACAACCCGGGATAAAATTATTATCCTAAAAAAACTGCAGATAAAAGATTAAGAGATCTAGAAATACAAAACGATCTCTAGATTTTCCTGCAACCACTGAATCTAGCGGCCGCCACAAAACTACAGCTTCGCCGAGACGAACGCCGAAAGAGACGCCGAGCCTCCACGATTGCAAGATCCAACAAAACACCATCACCAACGAGGCTTTGTGAGTCGATGAACAACCACACGTTGTTGTGGCACGTCGACCGGGGGACGCCCCCCGTGTTGTATTGGACCAAGATCCAATAGGCATATCACCGCCAAACTGAAGCAGGCACATGTCACTGGGGCACGTTGACCGGGGGATGTCCCCGTGCTGTCTTGGACCATGATCCATCGCCTCATGTCGACGAAGTCGAAGAGGAACGGAAGATCCACCACCTCCGGACCAACATTCTTGCTTCAGAGAAACCACCTCGTCCCGGCCACCAGCGCCATCACGGATAACGGCGAGCTCCAGCGACACAACGAGAAACATATCTCGCCAGATCTGAAGAACGGCGAGAAGACCAAACTGCCGATCTGAAGGACCGAACATCATATGTTGCCATTGATACGTTGCAAACGTATCTATAATTTTTGATGCTCCATGCTTGTTTAGTATCTACTTTGCTTTACTTTGTCTACACTTTGAGGTGCTTTTTACATGTTTTCTGGTACTAACCTACTAACAAGTTGCAACAGTGTCAGATGCCTGTTTTCTGCTAATTTTGGTTTCAGAAAAGTTAGTAAAGAAATATTCTCGGAATTGGACGAGACAAATGTCAAAGTCAATTACTTTCTGTGGGAAACAAGCAGTCCAGAGGGGAGCCGGAGAGGCCGGCCAGGGCGGCCAGACCCACCCTAGGCGTGGCTGGGTCCTGCCCCGCGCCTGGGAGGGGTGTGGGGCCCCTGGCCGCCGCCTTGGCCTTCCCCTTCGCCTATAAGCAGCCCCCGATGCAGAAACCCTAAGCATCTGATCAAATCTCCACGAAACCTTCTATAGCCGTCGTCACCATCGTCCCTAGATCGGAGGGATCTGAAGTTCTTCCTGGCACCCTGCCGGAGGGGAGATCATCCCGGAGGCCTTCTCTCCGGTATAATGCGTGAGTAGTTCCACCTTGGACTATGGATCCATGTAGTAGCTAGATGGTTGCATCTCCTCCTTTATGCTTTTATGTATAGATCTTGTGAGCTCCGTTCATGATCAAGATCTAATCTATTTGTAATCATGCATGTTGTGTTTGCGGGGATCCGATAAATATTGAGATTATTATGTTGGTTTGGTTAATGATTTTGGCTTTATGATTCTATCATGTCTGTATTGTTTGTGATCTTGCATGCTCTCCATTGTTACTAGCTATCTTGGCCAAGTAGTTGCTAGTGACTCCAAGAGAGGGTATTTATGCTTGATAGTGGGTTCATGCCTCTAGTTTCCAAGGGAAGTGACAATAATATATTCGGTTATAGATGTGTTGTTGCTACTAGGGAAAAAATAACGGTCTCTTGTTCATGGAACATGTGGACTATTTACCTTACACACTTCGCTTAAAGCAGTTGTCTGTTGCTTGCAACTTAATACTGGAGGGGTTCGGATGATAACATGAAGGTGGACTTCTAGTCATAGATGCAGTTGGATGGCGGTCTATGTATCTTGTTGTATTGCCCAATCGAATCTCATAGGATCTTTCTGACTAGTAATTGCATTGTTACGCCTTGCTCAGTTCCTATCAATTTCCCTGCTGTAATTTGTTTACCCTTTTGCCATGTTTTTTATCTAAGAAGAGCACCTCTAGTGAACTATGGCCCTGGTCCAATCTTTACCATTGATATATCTTCCACTGTTACTTGCTTACTTGCTGCAAACCATTACCTTCCACACCGTACGTTTAATTCTTTGTTATAGCAAACCGGTGAACTTGACAACCTTACTAATTCGTTGAGAGAAAGTCTTGAGTTATGTTGTGCAGGTCTCCACATTGCTTGCAACATTTTTGAGACGTTTCCTTCGTCCTTCAGGTTTGATAACCTCGGTATCTACTGAGGGAAACTTGCTGTTGTGCCCATCACACCTTGCTCTTGAGGTTCCAACGAAGTGTTCCACGTCAACATTGGGTGCACGCATCAGCCATCACCTCCGAGGCGCAACCATGAAGATGAACGCCGGTGTGGAAGTAGAGATGAGGCAGATTTATTCGTCATAGCGCCGCTCCCACCACCCCTATGACGCACCACGACAAAAAGACACTAAAACAATAGAAAATGTGTTTTAGTCCTTCTCCACATCTTTAGTTGGGACTCCACCACTAGCCACACTCTCCATCGCCGGGGACGGAACCAATAGGGAGAGAGAGAGCATTGCTCATCGCCTTGGAGGTTGGGTTGATGCCTTCATCAACAAGTTGAGTTGAAGCTGTGGTGGTTCGTTAGGGCATGACAACATCGTATGGATGGAATTAACCGGTCTAACCCTGCCTTGAGGATAAAAAAATTAAACGCATGCAATAATTAAAAAACAAAGTGATGGAGAAGATGGGTTTGTAAAGAACGAGAGTTAGTGGGATGGGCCTCGCTGAAGGACACACCTGCAGACTTATGTTTTTTGTGGGCTGAATGTTTTCACTGGGCAACTTGCCATTGAACTCATGAATCCGGAAAACCCTCATAGAAAAAAAGTGGCTCTACAGAACATATCAACTGGACAAAAAATATTCCCAGAAAACATATCACGTGGTTTAACTGGCATCTCATTTCATCTGACCCGGGTCACTTCTACTAGCTCAACACAGCTACAGTAGGGCTGTCAACGAGCCGAACTCGAGCGAACATTGTTAGGCTCGGCTCGAGCTCGGTAGAAGCTCGAGCCGAGCTCGAGCGAGCCTAGGTTGACCTTCGAGCCTACATCTAAGCTCGAGTTCGGCTCGACCAAAGCTCGAGTAGGCTTGAGCTCGGTTCGTTGAAGCTCGGTAAGAAAATTTTAGTACATCGACATGCAGCTACATAGCAAGAAATTCGTAAAGTTTTAAACCGGAATAGCAGAAATGAATTGGAGTCTCATATAATAGTAATACAGTGCCAAAATACCAGCATAATTATTTTAGCAGTTATACAACATATGAAATAATAATAGGAGTATCAATTTTGCGGATGTACAAAAATCACGAGCTTTATCGAACTGTTTGAGTTCGGCTCGTCTAAGCTCGCGAGCTCGAAAACAGGCTCGAGCTTGGTTTGTTAGGGAGACGAATCAAGCTCGAGCCGAGCTGTTAACGCGTCGAACTCGCACAGTTTGTCAAGCCCGAACTTTTTTGACAGCCCTAGCTACAATACAATAGTAGAAAAAGAAATCACGACCTCGGCATCACATATGACGACAACAGAGCTGCAAAAATGTTCACTGTGCATTTCTTTCTACTGCTCACTAGTTACTGTACAGTTTTCATCATTTATGTAGGGAATTTCCACTAAACTTGCACGGACTGTCCAGCTTCAACGACCACCTGGAGCTGCGCCGGCTCCTCGGCCGTGGTTTTCGAGAACGGCTCCCGCCTGCAGGTGGGGCACGTCGGCCGCGCGGAGAGCCATCGGTCAATGCACCGCACGTGGAAGCCGTGGTGGCAGCGCGGCAGCACGCGGACGCGCTCGCCCCGCGCGAACTCGGCGAGGCAGATGGCGCACTCCGTGGAGCCGCACACGGCGAGCTCGATCTCGGCCGAGTACTCCACCGTAGGGATCGCCCGGATGGCGGCGCCCTTCCCCTTCCCCTTCTTCTTGGAGCTGGTGGCGGCGACGGCGACGGCCCCGGCGGCCATGGCCTGCAGCGCGGCCATCTGCACCTGCACGCCGCCAGCGGCGGCCTCGACGTCGCCGCCGAGGCCGGGCGGCTCCTCCTCCTGGCCGTAGCAGACGCGCCGCGTGACGCGGAACGCGCACCGGACGAACCCGCGGAGCACGAGCGCCACAACGAGGACGCAGAGGAGGAGGGACAGGATCGTGATCACCGTGTCGTCCGCCGACCCGAAGGGCGTCGTGGAGCGCGGCGCGCCGGATGGGCCGGTTGTAGTCGAGGCGACCGCCGGCGTGGCCGCCGCCGCGGCGGCGTGCGACAGAAGCCTCCTGGCATGCATGTGTTCCATGTCCATGTTAACGGCTTGTAGAGCGTCTCACTCTAAGAAAGAGATGGAGATGGAGCTGTTGTTGTTTTTCGCAGACCGGAGGGTTCTCTTGGGTGCGGCGAGGGGAGCCGTTTATATAGGAGCCGAGCCTGAAGGGGACACACATTTGTGAAGGCGAGTATTCTTTTGTGAAGATATTTGGGGTCGCTATCTTTCTCTGTGTGTGGGTGGATGTTTTGTATCAGTGGGGGCAGCATGCATGTGTTAATAACTTAGCCTTGTGTTTTGACGAGTCCAAAAAGATTTCTGGAACATGGAGGAACCGAGTCACCAAGATAAGATGCACCTTGCTACTTACTCCCTTCGTTTGGAAATATAAGATGTTTTAGGTTTGTAAATGAGATGTATCTAGACACTTTTTAGTGTCTAGATTTATTTAAACCTATACACTAAAACATGCCTAGATACATATCCATCGCAAACCTAAAACATCTTATATTTCTAAACGAGGGAGTACCTACGTAGGGAATTCGGAACGACGGTCGGCAAAATTCAGAGAAAAAGGCATTTTGACTATAGTATCAATCTAGCCACCAGCACCTCACAATAGAAAACCAGCCAACAGGAATCCTCTATTACCTGATAGGTACACACTGAGGTGGTTCAGTTTTTCTTTTACCAAAGTATTTGCCTCGATGTTACTCCTCTCGGTCCTGAATTATATGACGCGGATTTATTTAGACACGTTTTAGTGTATAAATACATGTACTCCCTCCGTTCCGAAATAACTGACGCGGCGGCAGTTTTGCAACAAAACCCCTAATATTTTTCACCTGAAACCCGTGGTCCTTGCAAGACTATTCTGCATCCGTCCCGTCCAACACTCCCGTCCCCCGTCACCGTCCCCCTCCTCGCCCATGTCGCTGTCCCCCTCCTCCTCGCCGTGCCCTCCACATCCCCGTCGCCGCGTCGTTGCTTCTCTCCTCCCCGGAGTCTCCGACGCTGTGCCGCTGCTTCTCTCCTCCCCGAAAATTCCGTCGCTGGGTCGATTTAACCGCACCGCCTCGGCTGGATCCAAAGGTTGAATTTTTTCGACCTTTTTCACGGATCCGGCGGCGGCGATGCGAGCTCCGGTGGCGGTGCGGCCGGATCTGGTGTAGGGGAGGTTGGATCCTGTCAGCGATGTAGTGGAGATGGGGCGGTCTCTGGATGATGCAATGACGATGCGAGCTCCTCAACGATGGTGCGCGACGACGGTGCTTCGGCGGCGTGGTCGGAGGAGGCTGCGCAGAGGGTCTGGGGCGGACCGTGCCGCTCCAGGTCGACCTCCACGACGCCCACGAGCTCAGACGCCCTGGTGAGCTCTAGTTTTCTTCTCCTATACACCCTTAGATCTAAAATTGCACGCTTTCAGCAGTGTATTATGTTTAGCATATATGGATGATGATTCTGCTTGTGCTTGTTCTTGTGCTTGAGATCCTGATTGTGCTTGTCCTGTAGCTTCTCGATCCTTAATTTTAGATAGAAGCTGCTGCTAGATGTTCAATCTTGAGTATATTGTGTCTAGTGCAGATGCATTTGATAGGCCTGAGAGTATATTGGTAGGACTACGATCATATTGATAGACAAATACACCATGGCTCATATTCCTCAGAATTTCCTTTGCCAGTTTAATTTTTAATTGACACCGCTGGAGATGGAGTAGCTCATGTAGCTTCAGCTATCCTTTCACCCTGAACTGTATCTTAAATGAAATTACATAAGTCTGTACCATTTAGATAATGGTAAATTGTTGCTTCATGTTTCATTTAGTTCTTGTCAGTACTGATGAAGATGTAGGTCTAAACTTAAACAAGCAATTAAAATGGCATTGATTTACAGGACAACACCATAGGAGTAACATTTAGGTCTAAACAAGCAATTAAAATGGCATTGACTTAGTTCTGTTAATAATCTGTATCTGCTTCTTCCATGGAAATAGTTTATGCACATACTAATGATCTGCATGTGTACTTCCATCGTCCTCTGTTCGCATGTTGTGAGCGTGCCAGCTATTCAAGCATTCTTTCCAAATCATTCAAATCAAGCATTCGTTCCAGTTGGTCTTCTTCTCCTCCTCCTCCTTTCTCTACCTCTCCTTCTCCTCCTCCTTTCTCTACCTCTCCTCCTTGTTCGATAAGAGCCAAGGTCTCAGCAAGTAGCTCCGCCGGGATACAAAGAGCGAGTGGCAGCATTCCTTCCGCAATCAGTTGATCCTTACCCTTGTGCGGAGGATGGTAGTTCATACCTCCTCCTACTTTC
The DNA here is from genome assembly GCA_910589765.1 of Avena atlantica. Classification (NCBI taxonomy): domain Eukaryota; kingdom Viridiplantae; phylum Streptophyta; class Magnoliopsida; order Poales; family Poaceae; genus Avena; species Avena atlantica. Next base: position 488,369,091 of record OU342735.1, on the reverse strand, counting down.
ATAACCTCAATCATACAGGTCTGGAGTGTCAAGAAGCATTTTGCTAGCGTGTCAACCTCGTAGTTTTTGTATTCTTGCTCCACATCGTCTATCAGTTCCTTGATAGTTGTAGGTGCTCTACTGTCAGTGAGTGACTGAAGTGACCTAAAGAAGCATAGGTCGAGCACATTCAGGTCTGGAATATTTGGAGGTTGCTGCAGCAACCTAATGTCCAGATCAGTCTGTGCTACGGCCTGTCGAAAAATGATATCATCATCATGGACATGAGGTCTTGCATTGTCTTGCTGAATATAGATTGTTCTTTCTTCATCTTCATCAGGCCACACATCTTGAATAGCAGGAATCACTTTCTCGACGAGATAGTCCCTCATGACATCTCTTGTCACTTTTATTGATTTGAGTTCGAGTGTTCCTTTGTCTCTGTTTCGACTATTTTTAATAGCTGGAGTCTCTTTGACAAATGCCCAAATCCCAATCTTTCCATCAAACGTGACAACGCCACCGTCGCCGTATCTTGGCCTCGCCACAGCGGTTAGGAACATTACTTTCCCAATGCTGTTCGTGTTTGGCACGGTGCGTAAAGGCTCGGGTTCTTCAGGGAGTAGGTAGTACGTGTTGTTCTTCCTAGTCATGTCAAACCACTTTTCGTCCATGTGGACGATGTTGTCCATAAACTGGAAGAAAGGACGGGAAGTTGTCAACGTGCTCTCATGGAGCATAGAGACACAAAACTTCAACCTCTTAATCTTATTAGCTGATGTCATTAACGGCTTCAAGGTGCTAGTATGTCGCTTCAGCTCACCCAATGTGAACCTTCTGTGTAAGGTTGAGCGGGGCACACCTAGAGCTTTTGATAGAGCTCGAATTGTCTTTCTTTTGTTCAAGTGGATTTTTGACATCCGAGATAAATTTAGATTTTTCTTCTTACGGCCAACTCTGCCTTTCTTTTTGCTAGAGACATCGACTTCTTGACCTGCTTCAATCTGATCATTTGCTTCTTTCCATATCCTGTCAATAGTGCTTAGACTTGTTTTCAGGAGACTTGCAACGAGCTGTTTGTCTTTTTTCAATACTTGTCCATCTTTGCTTTCAATTACTGTTAGAGCAAAATAAGCACCAAACCTTTGCTCATCTGTCAAGTTTACCGCATTTCTTCTTATTTCTTCTTCTGGGGTCAAGTTCAAATCAAATTGTCCTTCCTCATCACGTTCATCATCATTTTCTTCCTCGGGTATCAAGTTCATCTCAGGTGGTCCTTCCTCATCAACTTCATCACCATTTTCTTGATCAGGTAGTCCTACTTGATCAACTTCAGCATCATCTTCCTCGGGTATCAAGTTCAAATCTGGTAGTCCTACTTGATCGACTTCAGCATCATCTTCCTCGGGTATCAAGTCCAACTCAGGTGGTTCCTTCTCATCAACTTCAGCTTCATATTCTTCCTCGGGTAACCAATTCAATTCAATATCATCTTCTTCATCTAACAAATTCAATTCAGCATCATTTTCTGGATATATTGGGATGAGGTGGTGGTTAGGTTGTACAACATTAGAGTCACTGGTTGGAGGAAATTCAGCCTTGTAGATATATTCTAGGTCAGAACACATTCCTGTGAAAGAGGACAATGAGGGCATGACATGGTTTATTTTGAGAACACGAATAACAACAGATCAATCAAGCATACTATCTTACCGTGTACCAAAGGTTGAGAGAACATGCTGTCCTTTTGGCATATAGTTTTATATTTCCACAAATCCAGCCTTGCCTTAGGTACTTTCTTTCTATTGGAAACCAGCTTATATAGTTCTTCGCCATCAAAATGTTTCTTTAGATAGCTGTCCAAAAGTATGAATTAGACATTGCTCGAGAGAAAAATAGGTATGGAGCTTACTCATTGAAACTTACGCATTGGAGAGCACTAATTTCTTATCAAATTTCGACCTTCTCCTTTTCTTTTGTACTCCCAGCATTTTGTTTCTTTGGTTCTCTTGTATTTCCAGCATTTGAGTACTTGAGGTGGAGATGGTTGACCAAATTAATTATTCAAGTACTAGTGAAACTGAACCCTGCAAGTAACAGTTTTCAGGAACTAACTGGAGAAATTGTACAGTGCAAGTAATTAAACTAACATTTGTCTAAAATTGTATAGTATAACTAGCTGAATTGATAGTAGAAATGTTGCCAAGAGCGAGAGTACAGAACCATTTTTTCTATTGGTATGTAGAATTGAGCTTATTATACCTACTATATACCTACTGTATAGGCTTGAAATTAGTGGCAGTGTAAGAACCTAGAACTAGTTATATATGACTTATTTAACATAATCAACAGGTTGGACATTGGGGAGGGTAAGGAATAAATCTTGAGAAGTTCCCCAAGAGTAAACTTCAGAGCCAGTGCATCAAGTACCTTGGACCAGTATGTTCCTCTACTCTAACATGAACAAACGTGAGTTTTAGCAAGTTATATATCTGATCATTACTTCTGTATTTTTCTGTTCTAAAGGCAGCACTATGAAGTAGTTGTGGAGGGTGGCAAGCTTGTCTTCAGACAATCTGGGTCTCTTGTGCACAGTCAGATCACTAGCATTATTATGTGCAGTTATATTATGTTTTCTGATTGAAATCATTATGAACTGAAAATATATTACGATCTACTAGTATACATGATAGATGAACTGAACCAGCATTGAGTGGTTTTCATATTGAATTGTTTCTTGCATTGTATTTGCATTGTGATAATTACCAATATATCTAGGCCATATTTTACTGTTTCTCTGGTTACTCTCAGTCACACAGGTTTGACACAACATGCTGATAAGCTACTTTGCTACTGTTGTAATAGTCTACTTGTGCTACTATCAGTAATAGTCTCCAATACAAGTTATGCATTGTCCTAGTTAGAGACAACGTAACTTTGCTAGTGCTATAATAGTCTACTTGTTGTTGCCCGTTGGTTTCATAATGTTGTCCAATTAATTCGTACAAGCATTGAAGTGTGTAACTATTCAACAATTGTCCATTTTTCAGGAGTACAAACGATATTGCCGATGCATACGGTCCATGCTCGAGGAGAGGTCGAGGAGGCCAGGGATGTGCTCCTGCTCACCGTGGGCTTGAAGGAGAAGTCGCGGATGTGCACATCGCCTCCATGGAGCCCTGCCCGTCACCTCTGTCGAGATCCGGCTAGCAGGAGATCTCGGCTAGCAGGCTGGATGAAGGAAGCTTGGCTCCCCGTTCGGTGTTGGCAGCAGCGGCGGAAGAGATGTCGAGGGGCACCGGGCTCCTGCTTTGCAGGGAGCGGGTGGAGCTCCTCCAGTCTGAGGCGACTAAGCTTGCCGGCGAGGTGCTGCTGGGACCGGCGGCCGGCGAGGCGATGGGTGGCTGGGTGGTGCAGGACCGCCAGCGAGCAGTCTATCAGGGTGGTGCAGGGGCGCTGGCGGCGAGCAGCCTATCAGGGGCGGTGCAGGAGCCCCGGTGAGCAGGGGAGGTGCAGGAACTCCGGCGAGCAGAGGAGGTGCAGGAGCTCCGGGGATCAGGGGAGGTGCAGGAGCTCCGGCGATCAGGGGAGGTGCAGGAACTCCGGCGAGCAGGGGCGCCGGCGAGCAAGGGAGGTGCAGGAACTCCGGCGAGCAGGGGAGGTGCGGGAACTCCGGCGAGCAGGGGCGTCGGCGAGCTGAGGCGGTGCAGGAAGGCCGGCGAGCTGGGGTGGGATCGTGGGATCGTGGGATCGCAGGGATCGTGGGATCTCCAGCAATCGGGAGCTGATTGCAGGACCTACGGGTTCTGATTCAAAATTAAAAGGGGTTTCTTGTAAAATGGAGTACGGTTCAAATAAAATCCTCCCTGCGTCAGTTATTTTGGGACGGAGGGAGTATTTATATTTAAACAAATATATGATAGGGTATGTTGCTTTCTATGGTCTGTGCAATTCAGGTCCCAGCAGTATGTCACCGTGAAAACATGCAACATGTTACCGTGAAAACATTGGGCGTATAGGAGCATCGGTCATACACAAATGGCCCATGGATCTCCCAATCTCATCAAGTAGCCAAGTAGGGCTAGCTTTTCGAGTAGTGCATGTAGTAGTTAATTAGTACGGTGCAAATGCAAGTGCCACAGTGCCACTCTCTCAAGTGAAAAAAAAACCCTCCTCTGTAAAAAAAAGTGACTTGAAGCACAAGTTTTGAGGCATCTCGAGCTAGTTAATTAGATAAATTCAAGTACAGTAACTTATTTCAAAACCCGAGGAAGCACAAGTTTTGAGGCATCTAGAGCGTCCACACTACAAGACACCTGGACCCAAAACCACCGTGCTTTTCGTACACGGTTTGTTGTTTTATGTCCACGAGCTTAGCCCAAAAGGAATGCACGAAACCGGAACCTGCATGCCGACGGAGTTCCGCCGTGCTTCGTAGGGCCAGAATGTGCCCAAGAGGGAACTTGCTGCTGAAGCTCGAAAAGTAACGATTTGCCAAACCGCACTTACGCCCCATCATTGATCGTTAGATACTAATTAAAAAAATCATCGATCATAATCCTGCGTCGCGTTGGAGCCTCCACTAACCGCGACCTGCCGGGGCGCCAGAGGGTGCCACGTGGACAGGAAGGCGCCAGGGTGGTGCTGACTTGTCAATACGCGGGTGGTTCGGTGCCGAAGGCGAGGACAGCGTGGCGTCCGATGTGTCTCTCTGTGTCGTTCCTGCCGGCTGCTTTCACTTTCTGTTGGCGCGGGTGCCTGGACCTTTTCTTTTGGGTGCATACGAGACAGGTGCCTGGACCTATTTAGTACAGTTGAGAGGGCATAAATGGGCCGGGCTATGCTAAAATTGTACGTTCATGGGCTGATTGTCATCTCACCTAAGAGAGTTATTTGTCTAAAGAAAACCTAAATGAGTTTTTTTTTGTGTTCCCTGCCAAAACTGATTTCTTTATGCGCATGGGCAATGGATCGTGAAGAATAAGTGAATGTGCTAAGCAATGTTTTTTTGAATCTATTAAAATAATTCAACATGCGGTTGAAAAAATTCCTGTAGGCCCTTATGAGAATTTAGAATCCGACGCTTTAAGAAAGCAAAGCATTCCGAATGGAATGATTCTGCAAAAGGTATAAAAAGCATGGTGCCCGGGTTTCATTCATATACCGCAGAGGGGTGCTTTGAAGCTCCTTGACTATCTAAAGAAGGAACATATCCAACATTTGAATGTATCTGTCATTAGGTTATTTGTGGCTACCTGCTTCATGCAAAAGCACCCATGACATTAAGCATGGTTAAATCACGAGCGATGACAACAATGGCTCAAAAACACATACTCTCTCCATCTCAGTTTTATTAGACTTAGGATGGTCATAGTGATAGTATCATACTACTAGTATCATGCATATTATGATACTAGTGTATGGTACTATCTCCATAGTGCATGGTATCATATGGTAATATCATACTAATATTGTATTTAATGATTTGTAGAATCTTAATATAAAATTGTGTATAATATTTTTTATATGAGGATTTTCTAGTTTTACGTGCTATGATACAGTATCTACCTATGATACTCTAACCATCTCTTTATTTATTAATTATTGTGCCACATCAGATTTTTGCCAACATGGCATGCATGATACTAGCTATGATACTCTCACTAGAACCTGTCTTAGTACAAATGACATTGCGATTTAGGTGATTAATGATTGGCTACAGATGTCCCATTTTCGTCTTGGACATCGCGATAGTTATGGTTGGAGTGTTGGAAGCCTTTTTAGGAGACTAACTATTGGTTGCATGCCACCGATGGGTATTAATTGGCGATAATTAGTGCTTGTATGAGCCTACGTAACTCTCAAGAATTTTCTAATTTTCTAGCAAGCCTAATAAAGTGAGATGGAGAGAGTAGTAGAGGTTAAATCACAATAAGTTGTACTCTATACCATCAGTGTGTGGATAACGGGTAGTCGTAGGAGAATTCGGAACCATTATAATTGGTAAAAATTCATTTTCATCTAGCATAAATAGTGTCCTTCCAACCAATATTTTTATAATTGTATAAATATAGAAGAAACCTCATCGGGGGTGTTGAGACATCTTTACGAAACAAGAACAACTCAAACATAGTTTGATTTTTATAAAAAAATAGTCTGACTTTATTGATTAATTAAATGAAGTGACAAGAGAATACATCAAAAGAGTAGGCCCACAAGGTGGAGACGTCCCAAAAGACCAGGGCTTGCTTATGGCCGCCCCTCCCTGGTAGGCTTACACAGATGAACTAGGTTGGCTCTCGCCCTAGTCAGTCTAGTCCGAGTCTAGTTCTTCAGGCTATTGAACATGCCCTTTATATCTTGCCCTAGTTTCATTCTTATTTTTTCCACACAACTATTTATTTATTCTCTAGTTTTAAATAATAGTCTTTTATTGATTATTCATAATGCATTGAAGTGATACACACTACTAGATACCCCTATATGGCCGACGGTTAAATTACCGTCTGATATTTGAGTGCACCATTGCTAATAACTATAACACATTGGATATTTACAACAATTCCCCTATCATTCATCTTAGATCATGCGGTGACCCAGCATACCACTGCATGATGTAGTACACTATAGTCGTTGACATAACACCAATGAAACACCGTTCACTAGTATTACATCCCTCAGAGTAGTACAACAGAAACACAGCGGGTCCAAGCTATAGGTTATAACTCAACTCTTTACACAAGATCCAGAGAACACTCTAGGTTAAAAAGAGAGAAAGAATCTTCTTACAAAGAAGAATCAGAAATAAACAACTCAAAACTATCTTACTATAAGGACTAGTATTTTAACCAAAGGTCTGGTACTGCTGCTATTGCAATACACTAAAGAAATAGGTTCTTTGGCAAGAAATTATATTCTTATCTAATCAGTAACTTCGTCTTTACTTGAGTTGATGTATATGCTGACTTTCTTGACTTCATTGAAGAGCTTGAGCTTTTGATGACGATTCCTGGAGCATAACTTGATGTAGACTTTGCTTGTACTGGCTTTAGAACCTAGCAAGGGTTAAGAAGATACTTTGAGTATGAGCGTACTCAGCAAGTTCACTAGAAAAGGAGTGTTTGATGCACTATAGCTACAGCCACAGACCATAGGTCGTAGGCAATGCAGGTTTTTGTAAACATTTCTTCAAAGGTTGATTTTATTCTGAAAAACTATGTCCATCAGCCTTCACGGGTTTACCAGAACTTTCATGGAGTTCCTTTTCCGCCGCGTTCGCAGCTCCTTTCCGGAACAAGGATTAACAAGTTACAGTTCTTACACTCTACAGAGGTGTGTCACTTTACCCATGAGAGACCTTAGGTTTTGTTGCACGGCCGGGAGTATGTCCCCGTTCAAACTTCCTTGGTTTGAGGCCCAACCTAAGATCCAAGCCAATCACTGTCTTCTCCGCAATCCTGCATGTCTCCTTGGTGTACACCATGCCCACCTTTTGAATTACGGCAATGGTTTGTATAGACTGTTCAGATGCCGGAACTATCGTGGGACGTTGAGGGCTCCCACCCATATGCTGCATATCCTCTACGAATTACCAATTAATATGCACGCTACAAGTGATAACAGCCACAACCCGCACATCCGGCTCCATGCGAGAGGGAAAAGATACAGCTGACTTCTCCGTCCCATTCGAAATCTCATGGTCAACGCGTAATATACGACGCAATAATCACTAGCGACATTGGTTGTTAAGTCCTAGATAATATGTTCCTTTACCACCGGAACGCTTATAGTAGGTTATTACCTCGTGGTAAATAACCTATAATCACATTATTATGAAAATAGTGTTTTCTGACCTTTTTCAAATGCAAGTGATGACAATACTAGATTTCCAAAATACTTTACAGAAAATAATCAAAGTACATGAGCAAGTGTGAACTTGCCTTTTGTGATTGCAAGATTATGCACTCATGATCTTCAAGACAATATAAAAGATCCAATATCTGAAATCAACATCATTGGTCCGGTAAGGACTAATGTTTAAAAAAGCAAGATGCTATTATGCATAAGTAATGTAATGTAGTTTCGTAAACTCGAATCCCGAGGTAACGTTGTTCTAGGGTTTGGATACTAGAAAGGTTTTCCTTGGAATGTGTGGCCCTTTTAGATTAAGTTTCACACATGTGCTTCTTATTAAGGCTTGTGAATGTGTGTGAAACAACATGTAAACTTAATGGCATACAACAATAAGATTTACTAATGAGATGTGCTACTCAAGGACTACTTATATGTGAATTATCTTATCTTCAAGTTTTACCTTGCAAGTGATGACATTTATAAGGAACTGAAGTGTTAACAATCATAGGTATATAAGTAAAGCTTAATGTAATGTGATTATTATTAATTGTCATTTGATATTTGAAGTGGCAAAAAGAATAATATTTGAAGAAAATCTTACTCAACTAAACAGAAGCATTTAAGCTTTTAAGTTAATCTTATGAGGTGCTCTTTCTAGTTATAGTCTTTAAGTAAGAAAGAATTACTCCATTTGAATAATGACAACATTAGTATTTGAGACTTATCTATCTTGGTTTTTAACTTGGTTGGTTTGGTATTAAGATGCTTTATAACTTAATTATGACAGACCAAAGTTAACTATAAAACATATAATAAAGTCTTTAGCATTATTTAAAGTATTATAAACTAAAGTTAACTTTAAAGACATAGATGGACTTTAGGTGAAATGCTTCTTATATTTATACCTTGTTCACTTTATAATGTTTCTTTAAAGTTACTTAAGAATGATATTACTTTTGTTTGGTAGTGGTTTCTTTACATTATGAATGTATAGAGGGATTTACCTCTCTATAAGGGTGTGGTTAGGGTTTGTGAATAAGTAAATAATATTATTTACTACTTATGAACTCACTTATAGTGTTTTGATTTGTTTATAAACTTGTGGTTAAAGTAAAGGAATAGGTTTTATTTCATTACAATTGTTCTTGGAGATTTTATATTAAATAAGAATCCTTTTATAAAAGAATCTGCATTTATGGTTGAAGGATAATTTAATAAAATTATACTTAAAATGTGTTAAACCATTTTGACTTCATAAAATTAGTATTTAAGGCTAATACTATTGATTAGATTTAATTGATTAATTTAAGAAATATTAACAAATTTTATTTGACATTATATGATTTATTAACTAAAGAAATAGGTCTAAATTCAAGTTATTCAAGTGTTTAACTTTTTATTTAACTTAAAAGTGGAATATTATATTTTTAACATATAGGTATTATTTTTGTGATCATTTTGGTATATCACATTTATTTTTTTGATTTATAAATAATAAGATATGATTTTTATAAGGTTTATTATTTTATAAGTACTTAATAATTAACAATTATTTAATTAAGTGAAATAATATTGTATGATTATAGTTTTAAAGTATTGTTTTTATTTTTCCAAGATTTTTGGTATTTTATTTATATTTTTAATATTTACCATTATTAAAATATGAATTATTAAAGTATTATTACTTATAAAACTTTTATTAAATAATATTTATTTAAATAATCATCATAATAATATTTGATATGAGTTTTAAGTTGTATATTTTATTTTCTGAAAATTTTCATATATTAAACATATTTTTCTGAATTATAAAACAAAAGTTATTAATGAAACAATATTTAATCTTTTTATTTATATTGGAATTAATATTGTTTTATCTAATTTCTAAGCAGAAAAGAAAATTTGTACCTAAGTAAATCTACTCACGGTCACTGACCAGTGGGCCAATGACCACGTCATATTCCACGCGAGCAGTGGACTAAGTCCAACACGCTGACGTGGCTGGGGATGATGCGATGATGATGCGAGAGTGACGTCATCCAAGGATGAACCACCCAGATCGATTGTCGATCGATGGATTCCGTTTGCGCGCGCGGCTGCGGTTGTGTGTATTGGAAAGCGGATGATGCGAGGAGCCTAGCTATGGTGGCGCCGCTCAAAAATGGTCATCGAGGACGGCGGTGCAACGTCGGCGAGTGGCGACGGCGTCGGGCTCTCGCAGGGAGGAATATCCAGAGGAAGAGAGAGGAAGCGGAAAGGTGCTTGAGCACCGGTGGCTCACCAGGAGCATGACGGTGGTGGTGGCGAGGCGAGGCGAGCACGGGAGTCGCCGGAATCGAAGGAGGAAGCGGTGCTCGGAGCTCGGGAAGGCGGTGTCCTTGTCGATGATTGGGAGCTCCTCACATTGATTCCTCCCGCGAGGCTACTCACTGCGGCGAGGCGAATCTTCCAGGAGCCACGACGAGGCTCGGGGCGGCCGGAGACGGCGGGGCTCGACGGCGTCTGTGAGCTCTAGGGTTAGGGTTTGCGCGCTGGAGAAGAGAGGAGAGGAAATGACGTGCTAGGGTTCGTCCTTGGCGAGGCATAGGGTCTTGTAGACGATGGCAGGCGGCGGCACGAATCTTGGCGCACGCCGGTACGGCGGAGCTCAACAGCGAGCTCCTTGCCCGATCCGTCGGTGAGGAAGACGATAGGGAAAGAGACAACGAAGGGGTACGTGCTAGTGCCGGGCCGCACTTGGGCTAGATGGGCTGCATTCGAGCTGCTCGCGAGTAGAAGATAGGGAGAAGGGAAAATGGGCTGCGGCCAGAAGCTGTATTCCTCTATTTTTTTCTTTAGGTTTGTTTTCCTTTTCTGTTTTATTTTCCATCTTTTGTATTTTTCATTTGTTTTAGGAATCTTTCTTTATAAAGGTTCATTGCTGAATACAAGCATCAATAATAAGTTATTTTGAACTATTTGTGAACTTTTATTATATAAATTTATCACTTCTTTATTTTCTTATACATATGTATATATTTTCTTTTTTGTATTTGTAGGGTCTTTTGATATGAATTTAATTTATCTAATAGCCATACACTTATTAAAGAATGTATTACTATTAATCCATGAGTTTTGATTCTTATTGATTTATAATATTAAAGAAATTTTTATATATGTTGATCCTTCATTATTATTTGATACATAAAGTTTTGAGTACTTAATAGGGTTAATATTATTCTCATCAATTTAGGGAATAGTAATGTATATATTTTATTATTACTAACATAAGAGTTAAAGTTTGAATTGAAAATACTTACCATAAGTTCTTTGAAGATTTAATATTCTCATATTTCTTTTATTGATGTGAATAAGGGTTAATGGCTAAACATATTATCTTTATGTTTATGATCTTTATTAATATCACCCTTTAAAATAAATAGTTATTATTTGAAATGAATTATGAGAGAGAATTGATAACTATAGTTTCTAGGCATATATGATTGAAATAAAAGTTAGGGTTTTAAATTGTAATTGTTTACCATGGGTTTTAGGAGTTGTAATATTTTTTTGTTTATCCTTTTATTTATATGAATAAAGATTATTGGTTAAGATAGATTGTCCTTATGTTGGTGTTCAAGAATGACTTCATCTTTTATACAAGAAAGTTATTTCCTGGAAGGTCTTATGGAAAATAATTGATAAGGATAACTCCTAAGTACAAATAATTATGATAGTTAGGAATGACAAAGATGTGCTTATGTGATTTGCTAAGGAAATATTCCTATAAAGTTGTATGGAGATTAAGATGATAGATCTATAATATGAAATGAATTTTATGTTTAGTTTAAGATTTAAAGTTGAGTGTTTACCAAGAATTTCTATATTCTATAATTCACAATCCTGGACTTCTAATTAAGGAATTCCTTTCCTAGATATACTACTCCTTCATATCCATCATCATGTGTTAACATGATGAGCTTTACTTCACAAGTATATCCTATTTATAATTTCTCCTCCTAAATCCATTTGTAAATCAATGAGCTTGACACTAAAGCTCTATATGATCTTCTCATAACAATAACTCTCATCGCTAGAGTACTTCTTCTGATTCTAATTCCACTTGAATAATCACCTTCTTACTTCTCAGATTACTTTGTAATCTCTCTTAAAAATCTCAGAAGCTTGTCACTGAAGCCTTTCCTAATCTTCTCATAGCTATACTTGGTTATATCAACGACTCTACTGATGATATCCTCCCATTCAACAAGTAGTTACTTTTAACTACATTCATACTCTTCCTTAATCATCTATCACTAACATTACTTCACTAGATGTATACATCAAATCTTACTTCACCTCTATTGCTTAGTATTTCCAAAGAGGAAAATACTACTTCTTTAATCCAATGTTGCTCTAACATCATCTTAATTATACTATCTTGTCTCTACTTATCTCCCATGTCTTATATTCAAACTTCACATCATATCATGGTGACTTGTCATGGCTTACCTGGAATAACATATCTATACTAGGGTTCAATCATGTTCTATCCACCAATGTCACGTATACATGATATAAGCATTCAATCTTGGTGACAAAAGCATGATCATTAAAATCCTTTGATCATTTATGGTTTAGGTTTCCAGTTGGCTAATCAAGGCTTCCCTCCATACAACATTATAGTTGTATTATAATTATCTTATGTTTAGCTCTATTGGATTAAGAGATATAATTCATTGATTATACCTACTTGACCCAATAGGACTACTCCTATTAACTATCTTCATTATTCATCCTTGTAAGCTTTACCTCAGATACTTCTCTATTATTTCAGGAGTGAGTTAACTCCATCAGCTATCACATTGTTCTTATTCTCTTCCAACACTTTCATCCTATAAATGATACCTAAAACTAGCATTACTATTTACTTCTTCTTACTTCTTATCTAAAGGACAGAAGTAAATGCTATGATAAGGACAAGAGTTGATAGGTCAAAAATTGGTGAATCAATAGTTGATTACTCAACATTGATGAACAACAGATACTAAGATAGGGTTCATTAGAGATGATAAAGTTTGATATGGAAAGAAAGATATATAGTGAATGATCTTGACTTGGTTCCTTTCCTACTCAAACTCACTAAAGAGTTAAGGTTAAGTGTTACCATGATACTCATGGTATAAATGGTTGAGATTTAAGATTTAGTTGTTACATTCCTATTACTTAAGTTATATTTATAACTTGGTACTCATGATTGATTATAATGAATACAATGATAGGATCAAATATAAATCATTAAGTAATGTATTAGGGTTTAATTTTATTACATTTGATCTACCCTTAGATCAAATCATGTTTACCCAAAATAAGGTTTTAGCAAAGATCATATTGAAACTTATCGTAGTCAACTTGATGATCTACTTCAATTCCATCAAGTTGAGAGAAGCTTCAATCACTTTGACAAGTTTTGTTCAAAAACGCGAAAATTTGTTCAAAAGCGCGAAAATTATTCGGATTTTCTATGCATGAATGCAATGCACACTTCTGTGTTCAACTTATTTCTAAGCTCTAATGTTGGGATGTTATAGATCACCTCCCTCGAAATAATAAAAAATGCTATGTCATCGGTTTGGACAAGTCCATTAGTCTCAACCATCGGCAAAATGGGTAACTTGTTACCTTGACATGTTAACCAACGAGTGAGTGTCAAAGTACCATTGAATAAACATATAACCGATGATGCACTGTCGGGTATCTTGTCGGGGATGCCTGGTCAGGTCTAGAGACACACACGATTGGTTAGCCCTGGATGCCATTAAGAAATATAACCAATGTCAACCTCAATAGCCTTCTATCACGGTTCCTTGTTGTATATTTCTAATTAAAGATTAGGAATACTTATTGAATCACCGGTCTTTTCATTGTACCTAGGGGTATTCCATTTTTACCGTCAGATACTTCATTTGATACACATTTTTCTCTCGTCGTGTATTTTAGAGTAATGTAGGTTATTCATGGTCATACCCGTGTGGTCGACTAAAACCATAAGCAAAGAAATTATTGGCACCATAGGCCATTAGTGTATTAGTTGACAGGTCGTTGGCTATTAATTTTCACGGTAAAAAATAGCACAAAAGAGTTCATAGCTTCTAACCTCTGCATCAACAACAAACACAGACAAAACTGTAACGGCACATGGGTGTGAAACCCCACCGAAGCGTCGCCATGAAAAACAAGGAACCGAAAACATCCATGAGACGAATTGTCTTTCTGATGATCCTACTTGGAGCGTGACACAACACGAGGTTTCAGAAGATAAACACGGCTACTTAGGAGCAGGATATGTGCATGATAGTCAGTCTTGAACATCACGCAACGATCAATAATGTGGCAGATCGTTAATCTAATCCCTTGGAGAAAAATGCACATCATGAGAATATACCTCGATCGATCCTGGCCTCCTCGTCATGCGTAGACAAGTTTCCGCATCAGCGAAATCAAAATCATATATCCTCTTAAGCTTTTGCATAGTTCTCGGTCAGTCTAGAACTTTATTATTACTTACTCATCTATCAATGTCGCAGATAGCACCGAGATTCGTCCCGGTAAATTGCACCCGGCCGGAGCCACCACGTACAAGTCCTCAACATATACCTCGGATTCGGATATCGTCACACTTACACAAAGCTCCATATCCACTTCATAATCTTTTCGTTTAGATAGTAGTGCGTGTGTGAGCGAAACATACGAGAGAGTAAATCCGTATCTTGCATCGGAGCATGAATGAATGATACGCAAACGTCTCGAGGATGACTGTATCTTTCATTCACTACACTCAGCTGGTTGATTACATTTACATCTAGTTTCGTGTTACTTGCCTGCTAGCTGTGAAGAGATTTAGATACAGCTACGAGGTAAAGAGAAACTGCAGCCAATAATCAACCACAGGCCTTGTACTATCTTACACAAAAGAATGGAAAAGCCGTTTCAAAAGCGCATGAAGTGGGGGAAGGGGTTTGTTAATCGGTGGAGCTTTTGCAGAGGCAGTGAGAGCGCCTCGAAGACTGCAGCCACGAGATGGCATGCTACTTGCTCATAAGGTAGGTTATCCCAGGCATATCGTCTCAATTCAATAGAGTAGTTGAGATCTCGCTCTGAATGGCCAGGAGCCTAACGCCCGTGCACTGCAGGCGCACACGGCGATCGGCCACCCTATCCACCGCGGCGAGCAATCCGGTCCAAGTATTACAGTACTGCAAGTGGTTCCATAGTTAAACATGGCTTAATGCATGGATGGGGTTGCTGTGCTGCAGGAGCTAATTTACTAGTGCCATACTTTGACTAGTATGCTTCATCCCTTCAGGCGCGCACGGGCCACATGACAAGATCACAAGAATGCAGAGATACTTCACTATCTCCTCCATGGAAGAAGAACAATATACGCAGGTTAATTACTGTTTTCAAAATGTTTCGCCTTGATCAACAGGCATGCTGTGGTTATCTTTTGTTTCAGCAAAAAAAACAACTCGATTGAGAGCTTAATTGTGATAAATCTGGTGCTAGTGCCTTGTGTACTTTCTAGACAGCAGTAGAGAGCAAAACCAATCTTTAAAAATCCAGATTGAAGCACTCAACCGGCATATACTTTGGAGGCTGGGTGCATCGGTAGATCGTCTGTCATGTCTCGATGATGAAGCCACCTACTTGCGCCGTTACGCGACGTGTGTAGCAGACGAGGCAAAAAAGTACATAGAGTGGCCATGCACTTTTCATACGTGTGATGGCCTCATGGGTCTCACGACGAGGCTAAGCAAACTCAAAAGTGCACTACCTTCAGGGGGAATATGCAAGCGCCAGATGGTGAAGTTGGAAGCAAAATAGGAGACCAGCTGGGGGAGCACTTGTGGTGTTCATGTGATCCTCCTAACCTGGGTTACCTCTCTCGATTTGTTAGTGTTTGATGATTGGGAAGCATACAAATTGTTGGTAGGTGGCTCTCATTTTCCTTCTAATCACTTTTCAGATTATCTGAATGATAATCTTAGGCGGTTTGTTCTCAATGTGTAGAGAACCCTTGTGGGCAACCTTACTGCTAACAACCAATTTTTGGTACAACATTTGGCTTCTTTGATTCGCACGATTCTCAGAACACGAGAACATGAAAAAGATAGGATTAGATTGTCATATCCAATTGAATCGTACAAGATTCGGAACCTGCAGAAATATTCTTCAAGGAGGGTTTGAATCACGTGAAAAAAATTGTAACATGAGGTTTGGGTGGATTATAAACTTTTCTCCAAAACATTGTGCAATACAATCCTAGCCTATGGGAGAACATCCTAAGAATGCAATCCTATGAATTAAACAATACACGTACGAAAAATTCTTAAGAATCAAAATTGTCCGAAATTTCTATGGGATTCATTTGAATAAAAGGAGCCCTAAAATGGCAAGGAATTCCTACGTCCTCCCCTATAGTTTTTACGCAATTTAGGCTTTCCACTCTGTTATCTATGGATACACCCCTCTATTTCTCGTATATTTTTTAATGCAATTTCTCCAATATTCTTCAAGTGCCAGATATCGCCAATTAAGAAAAATCAGTATGACAAATCCGTGCATCACCTTTGGTTTATACAACCTATAAAATAATAAAGTGTGTTTGTTGTATGTATACATGGTGAGTTGGATATACATATGATTATTTGTATTTATAGGTTTCTAACCCCAAACAAAGTTTGAGCTACTCCTTCCATTCATCTGTAATGTTGTCAGGGAATGTGTTCTGACCCTATCCGCCTTTTTTCAAAAGGGAATGTATTCAACCCACTGCTGCGAGCAATCCAGACCAAGCATTACACGTCAAGTGGTCGTAGTTAAGCATGTCACAGTGGACTCAGGAGTTAAGTTGCTACTATGCTTGACAACTTGCATGTTTCATTTCATCCCTTCAGGCTTACATCATGAGCCAACAAGGCAAAGAGAGCAAAGATCGATGGAGAGATATGTGTTCTCTTGTGCCTTTTTGAGTACTACCTCCTATCAATAATAAGCGACTCTACACTAAACCAGCGACACTTATTATAAATTGGAAGGGGTACTTTATGAATGCTCTAATTCTAACTTCAGTTTTAGAAAAGAACAACACGCGGGGAGCATTTGTTGCTAGTACTACCGTACTTTGTTCTGTCACCTACTCCCTCCGTTTCAGGGCTTAAGGCGTTCTCATTTTGCGTGTTTTTTCTTTGATCAAGAATTACTCTAAATACGTAAAGAGTTTTGATATAAAACTAGTATCGCTAGAAAGTATTTTTCAATACGAATCCAACGGTATTAATTATGTACAATATAATCAAGATTTTGTTACTTAATTCTTTTGGTCAAACTTTGCTTTGGAAAATGTGTGCGTCTTAAGCCTTGAAACGGAGGTAGTATATATTTTAGGTTGATTAGTACTTTATCCGTTCAGAAATATAAAACATTTTAGCTTTGTAAAATAAATGTATCTAAACGTTTTTTTAGTGTATAGGTTTATTCCAAAGCTCCACAAGCCTATACACTAAAAGATGTTTAAATATATTTGATTTATAAAACTAAAATATTTTATATTATATCTGATGCGATCAATCCACGAACACTTAAACCAAGACCAACGTCCACTCAGTCGACAAGCTTTGGCCGCGTGACCCATCATATCGGTAGATCAACTGCGACGTCTCTGGTAACGAAGGCACGTACCACGGACGGGGCAGAAAGTACAGATCGAGGGCATGCGCTTTTCTATACGTGCGATCTCCTCATGGGTCTGTCCGATGACGAGGCTGGACAACTCAAAAGCGCACCAAAGCGTACTACCTTCCGGGGAAGCATGCAATCGCCAAATGGCGAAGCTGAAAGCAGCACGACAGGAGACCAGCTAGCTGGAGCAGTAGTGGGCTAATGGCGTTTCTCTGATCCTCCTGGCCTGGGTAATCGCTCTGGATTTGACGCATGTTTGATGGTTGGAAAGCATAGGGATTGTGGTTAGGTTGCTGTCACTCTGCCTTTTATTCTGTTATCAGATATGGTCTGGATGAGAAACTTAGGCAGCTGTTTCCATTGTGCAGAGGATGCAGCTATACGGTACTTTTAAATTGTACGTCCCTCGTATATTTTAGCTTTGTGAAAAGAGTGTATCTAGACATCTTGTTACGGACCTGTACCTTACGCAAGCACCGAAAGAGAAGCACCGGACCGATGCGAGGCAACGGATCCGCGACGCCCACAAGCTGACGCAAGGGACCCACCCGAGGACGGACCCACTGGCAGGCGACAACATCAATCGGTACAAGAAGGACGCCACGCCAACGGGATGAGGAGGGTTGAGAATATTCTAAACGTGTCTTACATGACTTCCTTCCTTCTTCATCACGGCCTGCGTACTGTTCTTCCGCCTTGCGTGACGCAGGCCTGTATCGGATCCGGATCTCGCGAACCTGAGTGCGAGAAACCTCAATCAAGTGATCTGCGTGCATCAGATTAGAGTCATGGTGTGACATATGGTATCAGAGCCATTCGGTTCTACGAGTCCACCACCCAAATCCACCAAAAAATTTCAGTCCGCGTGAGTAGGAGGCGTGGTCGAGCGAGATCTACAACGGCGGGGTGGCGGTGTGTTCCCGATCCACCGATTTGGCGGCGTGTGGCGGCGGTAGACTATTGGGATGTGAGCATCGGCGTCCAATCTCGTTTGGCTTCAGATCTCTCCTGAAGCTGGTAAAATCTCGGGAATCGACCGAGCTTTTCGCACCATTGGGGGCGGATTTTTGCGGCAACATGCCCTCACAGCAGCAGCGGTGACGTGGGAGCTCTACGACATCATCGGCATGGAGGATTTGCGAGCCGAGTTCACGGCTCTGGTGGCGCAGGTGTCTCGACAAGGGGACGCCACTAGCTCGACTCTCATGGCGGTCCGCGACTCCCTCAAGGCGATGGCCGGCACCAACCACACCATCATCGAGAACATCAAAGGGCTCAACAATTGGGCCCCCGCGATCGATGACTCGCTCCGAGTCATGCACAGGACTCTGGAGGAGGTGGGAAACCGCGTTGCCATGCTAGAGGCGGAGCGCACTGGCAACATCGACCACACCCCACGGCCTGAAGGGCACGACGTTGCAACAACAAATCAGGGCACCGTGACTACCGCCCGCAAGGGGATGGCACCTGCCCTGGCAAAGGGTATGCATGTCTTTTTCCATTCACCTATTACTTTCGATTTAGACACTCCTGAGCATGTCGATGATGAGGACGGTGAGTGGAGTGGACATGAGTCACGCAGTAGACACATAAATTCTAGGCCACCTAAATCTGATTTCCCTAAATTCAACTGTGATAATCCTAAGTGGTGGAAGAAAACTTGTGAGAAATACTTCAACATGTACAATGTAGATCATAGCACTTGGGCTAGCTACGCAACCATCCACTTTATTTGAAATGCTGCCCCATGGCTCCAAAATGTAGAAACAGATCATGATATAGAGAGTTGGAGGAGCTATGTGTGGCTGTCCATGGGAAATTTGGGAAGGATAAACATCACAGAGCATTAGAAGCATTAGAACGATGTAAACAAGTAGGAAATGTGGAGAAATATTTCTTTAAATTTGAAGAGCTTACGCATAAGGTTCTAGTGCACAACAATCACTATGATGAAGCATTTTGTGTTACAAAGTTTGTGAGTGGGTTAAAGAACAAAATTCAACGTGTTATTCGTTTGCATAGTCCACGAACAGTTGATGCTGCTCTATCTCTTGCTGAAATACAGGAGCTGCTGCTGGAAGAAGGGAGAGCTTATTCGATGACCAAATTCAGGCATGACAGCAGGCAGTCATACTCCAGAGGTGGACTGGGCAACAAAGGCATATTTTCCTCCTCCCCTGAGGATAATAGGCACACTGACAACAGACCTCCATCCAAGCCTGTTTGGGATCCAAAATTGCAAGCCCTTAAGACGCAACGCAGGAAGAATGGAGAATGTTTCAAATGTGGTGCCAAATACCAGCCAGGCCATAAATGCACTGCCACCGTACCTCTCAGCCTTGTTGAAGAATTGGTAGAGATCTTGCAAATTTCGACCTCTAATGATGAAGACACCTCAGGATCTGAAGGAGAAACCCTAGAAAAATAGAACCTATGTCACATATCACAGTGTGCGCTGACAGGGACTGTGCAGAAGAAGAGCTTCAGGTTGCAAGGGAAAATAGCAGGCAAACAGGTGCTTCTGCTGGTTGACTCGGGAAGCTATGGCAGTTTCATCAGTTCTGACACGGTGGCTCGGTTGGGGTTGCCCACTGTACAAGTCCCTGCGGTGATTGTAACAATGGCAAATGGAGCAAAATCCACAGTTGACAAAGCAGTTCTACAAGTGCCTTGGACTTGCCAACAAGCAAATTTTTGCATAGATATGAGAGTGTTTGACTTGCCCCACTATGACATCATAGTGGGCATGGATTGGTTGCAAACACTGGGCAAAATGTGGGTTGACTGGGAAGAGAAGACTTTCAGAATTAAGCAAGATGGCCAGAGATTGACAGTGAGAGGGGTAAAAGACAAACCTGCAACTTGTCATCCTATCACTGTGGAGGACATCCAGCAACTGGAAGAAGACCATGCCATTGCACATATAGTGGAGCTGCAGGCAGTCAAGGGTACTGAGCAATACATGCATTTGCCACCCAACATTGCACAAGTGCTTCAGGACAATGAGCACCGTTTCCAACCACCACAAGGGCTGCCACCACAGAGGCCATATGATCACACAATTACACTCATGCCAGGGGTGTAACCCGTGAATGTCAAACCCTATAGATATTCACCTCAACAAAAAGATGAGATAGAAAAGCAATGATCCAGCAAGGCATTATACAACCAAGTCAGAGCCCTTTCTCTTCTCTAGTGTTGTTGGTCAAGAAGAAAGATGGGACATAGAGGTTCTGTGTGGATTACAGGCAGCTGGATCCTGTAACTATCAAAAATAGATATCCAATGCCGGTGGTGGATGAGTTGTTGGATGAGCTAGCTGGGGCCACATATTTCACAAAGCTAGACTTGCATTCGGGGTATCACCAGATCAGGATGATGCCAACAGATGAGTAGAAGACTGGGTTCAAAACCCACAGTGGACACTAGATTAGAGTCATGGTGTGACACATCTTTTAGTTTCAAGGTTCACTTCGAATCTACACAAACCTACACACTAAAAGAAGTTTAGATACACTTCTTTTACAAAGCTAAAGCATCTTATATTTTAAAACGGAGAAAGTACTAAGCTATTCCCTCCACTTTGTCTAAATACGGGCTTATCTACTATACATTAAAACTATGTCAACAAATTTAGGACAGAGGTAGTACTAATCAAGCCTAAATGATGTATGCTGGGTCGGATTTATGTATCCTCATCCCTCCCTACATCAATGTATACCAAATCAGATACCAAGTCAAACCTGTCAAAATTATAGAATATTAACATCTCACTGTTAAATCAATATCACAAATTCTATTATGGGATATATTTTTTTGTAACATATTCGATTGAAACTATAGTTGTAGACATCTTTTTTTTCTCAAATCAGATTTGACTTACTAAAAGATCAAGTGGTCTTGTACATTCTTTCAAAAAGGATCAGACCCGGTCTCGGCATAAAAAAGATGCATACTGCTTTTATTATTTTACTTATTCAACAAAGGTTTGGAAGAGTATATATAAAAAATCCGGAAGCCACCATGCCACAACTATAAACCTAACAATAAGGAAGATCATGCTATAAGGGTGTTGTGCCCAAGACTAACAACAACGCCTCACCATTAAGATTTGGGGGCATCACCGAGTCACCTATGTCTAGTTGGGAGCACACATCCGATACAACATGCACACGCTCCAGAAGTAGCCACCATTGTCTTACCGACGACACATCTCCAGGGCAGATATCTCCATAATCTCGTTAAAGTGTGTCGTTGACGCTGCCATGACGCAGCCATCACGCGCTCGACATTAAGACCCAGCTGCTCCACACCGCTGACACCCGATGTCTTCAACACGGTAGAAGCCACACAGATCCACCTTCGGATCCTTCTAACCAGCACCTTCTGCAAAACGATGCCTCAGGAAGGAAGAATGGCGTTGGACCACGCCATCGTTCGGTCCGGAAAACCAGATCTAGGGTTTCCTCGGGAGCAAACCTCCCTTCCTACGAGTCTACGCAGTGGACCGACACTGCCACGGTACACGAGGATTAGTATTTGTTGAATTCATGGTGAATATATATTTAAAACCATAACCCTTCTTTGAACCAAGCACCTGGAGTCCGTACAACATCTTCGTAGCGATTTGGACTTTGGAGCTTGCTTTGCTCCTAGAATGGAATGAACTTATTTTCTCATGTGAGTCCACGCGGTGGCCAACCCCACCATGCTACACGAGGATAAATATTTGTTGAATTCACGGTGGATATATATTCCAAACCATAAACCCTTCTTTGAACCAAGCACCTGGAGTCTGTACAACATTTTCATAGCCATTTGGAGCTTTCTTCATTCCTAGAATGGAGCGAACTCTGATATTTGCCACCAATAGGAAACTCCAAGGAACGCCTGGTGTGACCAAAATTTGGGTCTTTTGGAAATAGTCGACCACCCGAAGTTCAACATCCTGCTCATCGACAATGCATGTGAATCATCGGGTTCTTAGGGCAAGGCCCTCAACGCGAGGAGGTTGCCATGTTGATGACACAAGAGGTCTTCCAGTGGTAACTCTCATTAGACCAGTTCTACATCGACAGTACTTCAGTGAAGGAAATGGTATATTTCTTATCCCTCAGCTATAGCCAAACTCCAAGTCTCAGGTTCTTTTTATTTTATCAAAGGGGGTTTCACACAGCTTCGTGAACAAAGCATAATATGGTCCTACATTGGTTGGTTAAATGTAATATGACCTGCTTAATGTTGCAAAAAATATTGGTAGATTGTTTGGGCAGTTGATTGACCATAAATTTCTAGAACTTGAGAGACCAAATCCAAACTTTGTAAATAGTTGAGAGACAAAAAAGAATAAACATTTTCCTTCAACAAACAAGTATTTGGCTTTCTCGCAAAAAAGAAAAAATTAGTAGTTGGCTTTATTTTAATGTTCTCTTTTCTTTCTTTGAATAAATATGTGAATCTTGATATTTTTCTATCTATACTTAGCACACTTATCTTTTGCTAAAAATATATCCTTCCTCAGAAGTGGTCAAGGCTCTAATATAGGAGGGAATGTTAACAATATTTACGGTACGATTAGAAAAAAGGAAGACCTTCGCGAAGATCAGCAGCGTGCAAGAGAACGAGGAGGGGCACAATTCGCGGGCATCAGAGCAGTTCTGAATTTTTTTCCATTGTTTCCTTCTAATTCCTGTTCTAGTGTTTTTGTAGTATCGCCTTCTGTGCTCTGTTCCCTAACAGTTTACAAGTTTATACCTTAATTCATCCATAATTTTAGGGCCCTACCTTTGCCACCAGAGACGACCTTCTCACCATCAGGGCTCCAATCCACGGCGTAAACATCGTCCTCATGCCCGGGGGATTTGACGATTTGCCCCGTTTTATTTTTCAATTTGATCATTTGCCACACCCTGTGTCACTGACATGTGGTGGTCAATGTGGCAAATGATCAAATTTCGAAGTAAAGTGGAGCAAGTGATCAAATATCTCCCTCATGCCCTGCCAAGTCATGTTTCAGCTTGCGCGCCTGAATGTCCCAAACCTGAGGGAGCAGCATCAGTTTTCCAGATCCTCGACAGATCAGCATGTTTATCTCTACATATAAAATGAGCGATGCCAATGCCGTGCCAACAAAAACATGAAAGCATTTCAAGTTTATAAATGAAAGATTAAAAGTGCATGTGGCCTCTTTCTTATGCCAGAGTAAAGTGGACAGATACATACCTTCAGGGTGGAGTCCTTGCTTCCACTCAGTAGAAGCCTACTGTCTGCGGACCAGCTAAAAGAGAGAAAGAGAAAGATATTATAACCATGCATGATGTTAGGAATCAAGTGTGAAATCGATGTAAAACTTGCTGACCTGATCTGGTAGACATCCACGACGTGTCCTCTGAAAGCTGCGACAATTTTGCCGTTAATACCGCTCCACAGCTTTACGGATTTGTCAAAGGAGGCACTCGCCAGCCACTGTCCGTCAGGGGAGAAGTAGACATGGTTTACCACCTGGGACACGGCAAAACATACAACAACATTTGTTAGTGTATCTTTAATTAAATATAAATTATCATGGCTTGCTTGAATGCAGAGACATATTTATGATCTATTGGACAGCGTACACAAAGTTCTAATGGTTTCAACACTGTTCTTTTTTTCCGGAATGATTTTGGATGGATGACACTGTTCTTTTTATTGTTAGTTTCAAGTTACAGGGGGGAGGGAACACGAAAGATTTATAGCATCTGTTGATCTCAATTCTCATTGAGCCAGAAAACAGATGGGGAAATCGATAAAAAAGAGTGGAAGCAAGTATTACCAAAGTAAAAGGATTGAGATGCTATACCTTCTGATGACCAGTCATGCGAGCTTTTGGCTGTTTACTAATTGTTGGCTCCCAAAGAAACATAGTAAAATCATCAGAACCAGAGAAGAGCCTCTCCGGAGCATCACCCCTCATCTTCTCGTATCTTGCAAGGGCTGCCTAAATAAGTAAAGTTGTAAAGAGTTATTTTCAAATTTTACCGTAAGAGTTATATGTCATAACATTAGAAAAACACAATTAGTCGTTTTGGCAAGAAATGAATTGGAATACAAAAAAATTAAAATCAAATTTGCATCGCGTGGGAACATACCTCTTTCATTTCCTCAGGAGTTGAATATGTCTCTCCGGTATGGTCATATGCCCCAGTGCGGAGCACATATTCTGTGCTCAGGGCAAGTGAATTTACCCAGTGCCCATGGCCCTGAATATGTAAATGAAAAATATCAAAAATGAATAAGAAAACATGGGATGCTTTCACTGTAAAAGAACATGGATTTCGTAATGTGATAACAAATCACATAACATGGGATGCTTTCTTGAAAGCAGTCTCTCACAAATCACAGAATCTGAACATTATTACAAATATAACAGATTAGAATATGACTGATTATTTAGATAACAAAGTAAGCAATAAAGAAAATTTTATGACAATAATCAATACTGTTATTGGCATAGGAAATTAACAAACAAGCTGTATTGGTATTGATTAGTCAGACAATTGAAAGTGTGTATGGCCCTTAATGCAGTTACACAAGTTGGAGAATTTAGACCTTGAAAACAAAAATACGACTTGACCTGAAAGGCCATACATGGGTTGTCGGAAAAATCTTCAATTTTCTTATCATACATAAGAATTTTCAGAAGAATATACTTTGAATTGTTGTTAACATTACCTGCAGTGTTTTGACCAACTTGCCCTGAGTAGTTTCCCAAACTTTGATTAAACAATCTTCAGAACTGCAGTACAAAGACCATTTTTGTAATCAACTAGCATCTATTTCTGTAAATGGCTTACAGAAATTACTCAATTTACAATTGACGTATAATGCAGTGTGAAATGATCTGATATGCAAATGTTGTAGATGGGATAAAATGTTATTCTATCTTGCAGTAGATTCTAGATGTCAACGAATAAGAATGTGCAGTCTTACAGTTAGAGGTGTGCCCAATTGATTGCCTGTTTTCGGGTCCCATAATATAAGTTCTTCTGACTTGCTTCCACTAACAAGATGATTCCCATCAGGTGACCATGCAATACAGAGAACCCAACTTTTGTGGCCTACAGAGTACAGGGTTAATTCGTGACTTTGAACGCACTGAACATATCACTCAAAAGTCAAAAGTGTACGACCAGAAGAGGTTCATTACAATCGGTAATTTACAGGTTTTGCTTTGATAAACAGATAAGATTGACCTACATGGTTGTGCAAAAACCTATGTAGAGGATGGCTACTGAGTCGCCAACCTCATTTTCCCGTAGAAGTTCTAAAAATATCTCAACTGAAGCCATAAGAAATAGCGAACTTTGATACACACACACAATTATGATGGACAATGACAACCATGTTAAGACTATAAAAAACGGCAATGCAAAAATATATACCACAATTCAAACTATGAGCAACCATGACTACAGATCACCAAAAGGCCAGATTCTATGCATTCACCTCTGCATGTGAACAATGGGGTCTGTGTGTTGAGATCCCAGAACCGAACGGTGGTGTCACCCACAGGCGAACCTTAATGGGGGCGAAATGGGTCATCGTCCCCATGCCCATAAAAAAATTGCATAATATTTATATATATTTAGCTTATTTGTCAACTATAAATCAGCCTAAAGCTTAATTTTTGCCCCCCAAGCCCATTCCATAGTTTAGATTGGATTTGTGAAAAAGACTGAACTATAATTTTTTTGGCCGGTTTAGACGGTTTGAGCGGTTTGAGTTTTTTCACACCCTTACAGCGATCGTAGCCACTGGCGGAGCGGCGGAGCGTAGTGTAGGCGAAAGGGGTAATTAGTGAAAAAAATTCTACTAGGTATAAATTAGGAAATTTAGAGCATTTTGCCCCTCTAAAAATTCAAATTTTGTATTTTGTCCCCTAGATTTTCTTGTCACCCTCCGCCACTGATCGTAACAGAACACCAGTTGACTGGCCTGATCCGGAAAACCGCCCGCGGTTGATACACTATGCGCAGAGTGACCTCGACGTTGGCTTCATTTAACAGAAGAAGGCACGGGGTACACATGAGATTCCACCACACCCACTAGTCCATATGAAACCAAATTAATTAGCTCAGGGATGCAGTTGAGCTGCTCACCATTTTTCTGCTGCATGTAGGCGCCGAGCTGCACGGCGAGGCGGCGAGCTCCTCGTCCGCGATGTAGAAGGCGTAGGGCAGCTTGTCCTCCTGAATTACCAAAGCAGGGTATGATTGATGGTTTTCAGGAGGCGAGGAGGGATGCGGGGGACGATGATACACGCACGTTGCGGAGGAACTGGTTGACGATGTCCTGGAGCTGCGGCGGGCCGACGTTCTGCGGCAGGTACACCGCCGCCCCGAGGTTCTCCCCCTCCGCGCTCACCAGCTGGCACATGACGCTTCTGGTCGCCTCGCCGGAAGGCGGCGTAGCCCGCTTGTCGTCCATCTGTCTGTAGTCGCGTGGAGGCGGCGGCAGCGCGACGGTAGTGGCGGAGCGGTGGAGGAATACGACACGAGCGAGGGCGGCTGCTGGTGTGGTCTCGTCGAGCCGTTGCTAGTTAGTAGCCCATATCGCCCAGGCTAGCCCGGCCTGGTCTAAGAAGAAGCCCAACAAGAGCGTTCGACACTGCCACATCTTAGGCCTCTCTCATCGCAACAGAGCTGCCGTGACAAACATCAACAAATGTATTCATATCTCATTTCCACTTACTCCCTCCGATCCAAATTAATTGATTTTGATTTGGATCGGAGAAAGTATCAACTTTTAAGCCGAGATGAAGACCACTCAAAGGCATTGAATTGTAACATCAAGATATAACGCTGATCATAGTAAAAGTATCATACTACTAATATCATGCATATGATATTAGTGTATAATACTATTTCTATAGTGCATGCTATCATATATGGTAGTATCATAATAGCACTATATTTAATAATTTATAAAATCTTGATGTAAAATTGTGTACAATATTTACATGTATTAGAATTTCTAGTTTTACGTGTTATGATACGGTATCTACCTATGATACTCTAATTCCCTCTTTCTTCATTAATTATTGTGGCATATGAGATTTTTGTCAGCATGGCATGCATGATACTAGTTATGATACTCCCACTAGGACTAGCCTAAATAGTTAGGGTCTAAAAGAAAAAAAAAAGGCAATGGTGCCAAAAATGCCATACTCCTTAATCACTTACAGGCATGCACAATGCTTAAAAAGTCTAGTCTTCTCTTAGTCCTCCATATCATCTAGAGAAGCCAATACATATAAGTCGTATAATAAATTTTCTTGCTAACCGCCCTAGCAATTAATGAGAATAAATTAATTTTTATTAGAAAATTATATAACTAAGAGAAGGCGTATACTACAATAATAAAAATAATTTTCTCTTATTTTTAAGAGATCATCCCTTATCTAAAAGAAGATAACCTTCTCTTTCGTAATTCTTTCTCCTCCAACTAAGCAAGAATGTGATGTGGTGGGTTTAAGGGAAGTCTGATGTCATCCTGTTGTATATGCCCTTATACTACACAATTTGCATATACCTAATCATGCACTAAAAATCTTAGTCGAGATATATTTACCGTACGCTCTAGAGATCTCTATCGAGATACCGATGGAAACACAAACTCACCTACAAGTGTCAAAATTTTATCCGTTGAATCATATAATATCTCTTTTTCTCACATATAGGGAATTCACTTTAAGAACAATGTCTCGGAAAGGAAAATGTAATGTAACTTATGCTGCAAGTTATAATCTTACAACAAGTTATTTTTTCAATGGCACGGCACACGTGCACACATGAAATCATGAAAGTGTCGCAAATTCATCTGTGGATGCATACGATTTTTCTTATCTTTCATTTAGGGGTTTTACTTTAGGGAACAATGTGTCAAACGAGGAAATAAAATAACTTCTACCATAAAATAATATAGTTTTATGCAATTTATTTTTAATAAAAGCCTTATAATTGTGTAAGAAATAATACCACATATTAATATTCATGTACATTGATACGTGGAAAATTTACTAAACTAAGAAATAAAAATATTTTTAAGAACATAGTGAAATTAATACATATGAAAAAAGTATAAATGTTTAATATAAATTTAGTTAGTTCTAAAAAATTTGTTAAATGTTTAATAGAGATATATTTAAGAACATAGTCAAATGAAGAGTATATCCTGCTTATCCATGGAAGGAAATAAACAACTAGGAGCTACATGTTTCCATTTGTGATCAATGCAAATAATGAAATCAGATGGTGTTTTCCCGCTAGACCAATCGATCCAACAAATTAAGCGGAGAAAACGAACGAGATGGTCTTAGCAAGATTACCGGGTAAGACAACTATACCACAAGAGCATGGACACGAGATGATCGACGTTGCTAGGAAAATGCACCGTCGGTCCACCTCACCATGATCTACATGCAGTTGGTGTCCACCTCATCATGATCTACATGCAGTTGTGTTTTCTCTTGTATACATTGCAAACAACTTATATAGTATAGCAATTTAGGTGCATATGTTTTAAAATAGTTTTCAATGCATTTTTTAAATAATATGGACTATGAGGAATTATTCCTACATTGGTCGTATGACTTTTAGAGGAAATTTGTCATTCAACTAAGATTTCTTTATTTGTCCAATGACACAAAACACTCACTCATCCTTTGTTCTGATGGGTCAAACAATGGTTCACGGGCCCATCACTTAGGGCGGAGAATCCGTAGTAGTGGAGTCGGAGACTCCGGTGTAGCGGGGTAGACTCCGGATGCATTCCAGGGGATAGCAGACGCGGGCGACTTGGATTGGGCCACAGACTTTGGGTGTGCGTGGGCGAAGACTCTGGATTCGAGGCGGAGATTCCGAAGGGAGTCCAGGGGCTTGTAGTGGGTTGTGAAGCAAGGTATTCTAGGAGACTTTGGTTCGGGTGGAGACTCTAGGGCAACGACGGCGGATATTCCGGTCCTAGAGTCGACTCATCTTGTCCATCTTCTTGGGTGAATTGAGAAGAACGTGGGCTTCATAGCTGGGTTTGTTGAAGTGTATAAGTGGATTTCCTACCACTTTCCATCAGATCGGTCTTTTGGAATAGTTGGTTAGTGCATGAAGTTTGACATGGTATCAGAGCCTAAGGTCTCGAGTTCAAGTCCTGGCTTTCGCATTTTTTCTTAAAAATTGTTGGTGCCCCCTCAGTCCATGTATTGGCCTCTTGAGATGTACTTCTGAGTTTACACGAGTTGACTTGTCTTCCTGTCACACGTGAGGAGGGGTATTGAAGTGTATAAGTAGATTTCCTACCACTTTCCATCAGATCAGTCTTTTGGAATAGTTGGTGAGTGCATGAAGCTTGACAGGGTTTGTATGAAGTAGCAGGCCATTCAAAAGGAGAGTCAAAGTCACGCATAGAGAGGAGCGAGTTCACCTTGTCATGTAGGAGATTGGCTCGAGCACGTGTCATTGGTCCACATGGGGGATTTGGATGGAGTAATGTCGAGAGGATGGGATGCATCAATCATGTTAACTATTTCATATTCTTTGAAATATGTTATATTCTTTCATCCCTACTCGCCACAAATCTGATATTAAATGAACATATGATATCAGAGAGGTGTCATGCTCCTATTCAACGAGACACCATAGCAAAAGTTAGAAAACTAATTGTTGTCGTCTTCATCAATAAGGCCTTCTCTGAAGGGGCCGGATTACACCATACGCCTGTTTAGAATCTAAAAGATGTACATATTTGAAAAATATTCAGATTTTAATTGTTTGGGCAAAAACCCTCAGTCCATGTATTGGCCTCTTGAGATGTACTTCTGAGTTTACACGAGTTGACTTGTCTTCCTGTCACACGTGAGGAGGGGTATTGAAGTGTATAAGTAGATTTCCTACCACTTTCCATCAGATCAGTCTTTTGGAATAGTTGGTGAGTGCATGAAGCTTGACAGGGTTTGTATGAAGTAGCAGGCCATTCAAAAGGAGAGTCAAAGTCACGCATAGAGAGGAGCGAGTTCACCTTGTCATGTAGGAGATTGGCTCGAGCACGTGTCATTGGTCCACATGGGGGATTTGGATGGAGTAATGTCGAGAGGATGGGATGCATCAATCATGTTAACTATTTCATATTCTTTGAAATATGTTATATTCTTTCATCCCTACTCGCCACAAATCTGATATTAAATGCACATATGATATCAGAGAGGTGTCATGCTCGTATTCAACGAGACACCATAGCAAAAGTTAGAAAACTAATTGTTGTCGTCTTCATCAATAAGGCCTTCTCTGAAGGGGCCGGATTACACCATACGCCTGTTTAGAATCTAAAAGATGTACATATTTGAAAAATATTCAGATTTTAATTGTTTGGGCAAAAAAAATGTCGGGATGATCATTTCAAGTTTAAAATTTTATTGTTTTAAAAAAAGGACGAATCAGGTGTGGAAAAGATCGAATTCCGAAAACACAAAAAGAAACAGAAAAACAATAGAATAAAAGGAAATGAAAATGAAAAAAAAGGAAAAGGTAAAACTGTTGATAGGCCGCAGCCCATGCACGGCGTGTGCGGCGCAGCTTTAGGCCTTGTTCGGTTAATCCACTTTCCATGTGGATTGGTGTGGTTTGGAGTGTATTAGGAAAGATTTTAACCTAGTTGGAATTTAATCCTCCTCGATACATATCAAACCCGGTGGATCCACGAGCAAACGAACAAGGCCTTAAGCTTGTATAGCCGCTCCTGGTTCTGCAGTGCCCATCAATACCTACAAGTATTCCGTAGAGGGACACGAACGAACAGCAAACAACGTCGTCGTCGCCTCGCCCACTGAGGCCTCATTTACTTGTCGTGTATTTTCCTGGCCCACCCGACAATCCCCAATTTTCCCATTAGACCCGTTTACTTCTCTGCTATTTCCGAATTTTATCCCGACCCTTCCCTGGAAATCCCCGCACTGAACCCAACCTATGCGGGTATTTCCACACACACGACCCATACCACGTGTTTTGTCGGGGAAGAAAGAGATACTGCCTCTCGAGGATGGAGGCGACATTGTAGGGTTCGCAGCATAGAAAACAAAAAATTTCCTACGATGGGAACTATGTACCAAGATCTATCTACTAGATACAAACAACGGGCGGATGTATATCCGTAGAGAACATACCCTTGAAGACCGACAAAGCTTAACGAGTTCGACTCGTGGTTGATGTAGACGATCTCTTGCCGATCTCAAGATCGAGAGGAAGTCCTAGCGCCACAAATCAGCAGCGCATCCGTGCTCGCACACACGTTCGAGGCACCGAGCAACCTCCGCCTCCTCGCTCCAGCGATGCAGCGGAAGCACAACTCTTTCTTGCCGAATAGCCACCGGAAACATGTATCTCGCTAGTCCGAGACCATGAGGAATAAATTATAGAGGGGGAGAGAGATCCTTCACGAGGAGGTGTGAGTGAGAGAGAGGAGAGGGGGTGTCTTTTATAGGAGGAGGGGGAGCACCCAAGGGGGTGGCCGCCGGCCATGGGGGCTGCCCCTCCCCTCCTTCATTCATGTGGGTGGACACTCCGCTCACAAAACACTCAAAATCCCACTCAAACATGCCATTAAATTTCCACCAAATTTAATACAAACTCTCATTAAATAAAACTCTTTTATTTTATTCAGAATTTTGTCAATTACTTTAATGACAAACATTCATAAATAACCCCTTGCTAGAATTCTATTTCACATGCATAACCACTTTATGAAATTTCACCCGAAAACCTGTTTCGGTATCTAGTGAAATAAATTCCTGCGCTTGTTCATTCTTTCGGCATAAAACTTTTGCTCCAATTGGATGTCGGTGTCTCTTAAGTGTGTCACCCTACGGTTCGTGAATAATACGGACATGATCGAGACCCCTCTTGGATCAATAATCAGAAGCGGGATCTGGAGACCCATACTAAGTCCCACATATTCAACGATGACTTTCTTGTGATCGTCGGAACCTTTTACGCTAGTATCTTAATCCCTTTGTTTCACGATATATTACATGTTCGAGATTCGATCATCGGTATCTCCATACCTAGTTTGATCTCGTTACTGACATGCACTCTTTTCTCGTTCCCGTGATATAACATTCTAGTGATCAAATCACTTGCTTGCAAGCTAACCAATGTGATATCACCGAGAGGGCCCAGAGTATATCTGTAGGGGTTCGTAGCATGGAAAACAAAATTTTCTATCGCATACAAACAAACAAGCCAAGATCTATCTACTAGATTGTAGCAACGAGTCGATGGAATAACTTACCCTCGAAGATTCCAAAGCGGTTAACGAGAGCAGATTCTCGTGGGTGATGTAGTCGTACTCTTTCCGATCTCAAGATCGCGTAGACGATCCTTCCGGCGCTGCGTTCCGGCAGCGCTCCCGCAGTCGATCACACGTTCGGTACTCGACGAAGACCTTCCTCTCCCTTGTTCCAGCAGGCAGCGGAGGTTGTAGCACTCTCCTCGCGATTCCGGCAGCACAACGGCGTGGTACCGGAAGTAGAGGGGAGATCCCGCAGGGCTTCGCCTTAAGCCGGAGCGAGTATGGTGGAGTATGAGAGAGAACTATTAGTGGTCTAGGGATTAGACACACCAATTAGAAGGCTCTAAACCGAAGGCTAGGGCAATTAGAAGCTCTAAACCAAAACGGCTCTAAACCGGAGATTAGAGGATAGGAACTTGTGTGTCTCGAGGAGGAGGCCCTGCCCCTCCTTTTATAGGTGGAGGGGCTGGCGCGCCAGGGAAGGGGAGGGGAGTCCCTCCCCAACTCGGCCTAGGCTAGCCGCCGTCTTGGAGGAGAGGGACTCCTCCTCCAAGTTGGTTTCAACCTCCTCTTGCTTGTTTCCCACAGTTTCTTGTTTTAGCCGTTTGACTTTCAAACTGGACATTTGACTTTTCTGTTTTAGGATTCAATTTAATCCTTTATTTGGAACAGCAAGAACACTTAGTACATGATGCAATCATTCCAATATGTAATGACACATTCATGTACCCCTCCCCCCCCCCCCCGGAGTGCCGGACATTCCGGAACCTTCTAGAACATTCCCGATGAAAACACCGGAATCATTTCCGAACTCCGAAACGGGACTTTCCTTATATGAATCTTATTCTCCGGACCATTCCGGATCACCTCGTGATATCCCGGATCCCATCCGAGACTCCGAACAACATTCGGTCTCTTTCTCATAATACCATAACTACTCAAACAACGTCGAATCCTTAAGTGTGTCTCCCTACGGTTCGTGAATTATGCGGACATGATCGAGACACTTCTCCGAACAATAACCAATAGAGGAATCTGGAAATTCATATGGCTCCCACATATTTCTACGATTACTTTGCGATCGAATGAACCACTTACATACGATACCAATTTCCCTTTGTCTCACGATAGTTTACTTATCCGAGGTTATGATCGTCGGTATCTCTGCATACCTAGTTCAACCTCGTTACCGATAAGTACTCTTTTCTCGTTCCCGTGATATGTGATCCCTTGTGACCCAGTCACATGCTTGCAAGCTAATTGGATGACATTCCACCGAGAGGGCCCAGAGTATATCTATCCGTCATATGGATGGACAAATCCCACTCTTGATCCATGTGTCTCAACCAATACTTTCCGAACACTTAATGCCACCTTTATAGCCACCCAGTTACGGTGTGGTGTTTGATGTCATCAAAGCATCCATCCGGTAAAGGTGATATGCATGATCTCATGGTCGAAGGAATTAGGTTACTATGTATCAGAAAGCATATAGCAATTGAACTATTGAAATGACTTGATCTTTATGCTACGCTTATCTATAGGAGTATGTCCATCACATCATTCTCCTAATGATATGATCCTGTTGTTAATAACATCTCTATGTTCATGATCAGGAAACCATGATCATATATTAACCAACAAGCTAGTTTAACAAGAGGCTTCACTAGGGAATCTTATTTTAGTTTACAAATCACACAAGTATTAATGTTTCCGGTTAATACAATTATAGCATGGTATGTAAACATTTATCATAAGTGTGAAGATATGATAATAACCACTTTATTATTGCCTCTTGGGCATATCTCCAACAGTCTCCCACTTGCACTAGAGTTAATAATCTAGTTTCAAACCTTTGTGTATATAACACCTATGGCTTTCCGGTGTTGTATGTACACGATTGCTAGTGGTCAACTGATCTTCGGATCTGACACTTCCAGGTCCGTGTGTAATTGCATGTCTTTGCGTCTCTACGCATCACTCATTCTCTAATGAGATGGCTTTGTATAAATTTGGTCTTTCGGTGTGACCTTTAGTTCTTTGGGGTTAAAACATGTTGATAATATTGTCGCACAATATATCTTCATAGTATTATCCCTCTGTGAACTACACCTAGTTTGATAACAAACTACTTGACACAAATGCCCTCTTTTGCTGCTATAGTAGCAGTCATATACTTAGCCTTTTGTTGTAGTATCTGTCACAATGTCTTAACTTTGGAACTCATCCAAATCCATTATGGAACTTACTTTCCATTATATTGTGCCACCCTTAGTTTAGATTGAGATAAACTTAATTTGCACTTTGTGACAAAACTAGTATCAATGTAGTACTTTTACAATGAACTAACCATCTATTTGTCACTTCTACAAACAATATATTCTTAGTTCTTCCAAAAGATCATAAGAATATCCTTACTATTGTCCAATGATCATCTTACGAATCATTCTGGTATATGCTTATAACATTTAGAGCATAGGACATATCTGGATTTGTACACATCACAGTACGATTGATATAAATACTCTTTGTGATCTCATACATCAAGTATCAACCTATACTTGAATCTTTGTTTCACTTACCAAATGTCAATACACTTGAATATATCATCAATATTGAACTTATTCAATCCTTTCTATGCGACAAGAACCTTTCTTATAGTTTCTATATTGAACTCATTCAATATCTCGTCTATGTACTTCTGGCACAACCATATTAGCGTCTATTGATGCCAAATATTTGGGTTTTGCCTAAGTCTTTCATCAGGATGAAATTCTTAATATGTGTTAATAAAAGATACATTATTTACAATTAACAATATGTCTTCCACATAATGTATTAGAAACATGTATTAGCGCTCCCACTTAATTTCTTGCAAATGCAAACATCTTCATTGTCTCTAATGAACTTTTAAACTCCTTTAACAGTTTCATCATAGTGAAGATTCCAACTCCGCAATGCTCACTTCAACCATTGAAGTTTGCATATGCTTTTAGCATCCTTTTGAATTAACAAAACCCTATGGACCGTGTTATGCACATGTCCTAGGTAACGATTCTATTAGAAGAACTTGTTTTGTTTATTCAACTACCATATAACAAATTATATGTAGTGGTTGCTACATTAATCCGTCTAGACTAAATATCACTATGAAAGATCAAATCTTGTCATAGTCAACCTTTGAACATTGTTGTGAACTCTTTCCCAACATGTCGACTATTTCATAGATGTAAAACATCCATGTCTATTTCTTTATAGATCCAAACACAACTGTAAGGTTTTACACCTTTCTTGAGGGTCCTTCAAGTTCAAAACTTGATTTCTCGTGTATGGAACTATCACGGATTTTTATGGTTTCAAGCCATTTGACGGAGTCAGGGCCCATCATCGCTTCTTTGCATGTAGTCGGTTCATTATTCTCAAATAATGATTCAACCCTCAAATCTTGGTATTTGATTGTTTACCCGACCTACTTATTTCAATAGGAACTTAGATCTCCGTGACCACAACCTTTGAGGCACGTGAGCCATGAGCATTGTTGCTGCCTCCGGAACACTTTTCGGCGCTGCGCAACTCTGCACATATAGCTAAGGTTCTTTTAACCTTATCAAAGTTCTATTGTCCTCCCACTTAACTTTTCACAAAAAATTCTTTCTCAAAGAAACTTGACGTTTTAAGTGACAAACATTTTTTTTCGATGTTATGGAGGAGTACTTAACAGTTATTCGAAATAACATACAAAGACAGGTTCATCCGACTTTGATTGCAAACATCTTTCTTATGCATAGCATACCAATGTTTAAGAAAGGACAACTTGGGTTTTATCCCAAACCATAACTTTATATGGTGTCATTTCAACGGATTATGATGGAGCTCTTTTCAGTGGAAAAACGGTAATCTCTAAAGCTTTTAATCTTTAAAATACAAGGGCAGTTTTATGAATTACACCTTCGATCTTACCATGTAAAACAAGGTTTAATTACATATCTCGAATGCTCCATACTCTTATGGTGTTTCGGGAAATGCAAATCCACGGAACGATTCCTTAAATCTTAGGTATTATGCTAAACTATGTAACTCAAATATCTTCCTTTATGATCTTTATCATAAACTGTTTATATTCTTGTTACAATGATTTTGCACTTCATCTTGAAAGTCTTTGAACTTTTCAAATGTTTCATACTTCATCCTTATTAAGTAAATATTCATATATTCACTCAAATTTTCGGAGAAAGCATATGAAGTTGAAATCCATCGCTCTTGACTACACATAATGGATTTCGCACAACAATATGTACAAGTTCCAATAAGCTAGTCATTCGTTCCCTTTTGGCCTATGAACGAAGTTTTAATTATCTCTAGGAAAGTTTCACAAGTGTCATTTGATCAAAAATCAAAAGACTCTAAAATTCCATCCACATGGAGTTTCTTCATGTTTTCTTTCCAATATAATCTAAACGGCGATGTCACTTCCTAAGTGATCTTTCAATCAATTTGTCTTTCGACATTTTTAGCACTAGTTTTATGGATGTGATTTCTCCAACGAGATTTGTGAATCATCCATCTTTTATGGATTACGGCAATTATTTGAACAACCCTTTTGTTCTCATAATACCTGATAAAACAAATCTTGAAGGCAAGCTTTGACGTTTAACGAGCAACACAATAACCCTTTATTTGTTCTCGATGAACATCATCACATATTCTTTTGCTAGTTACTTAGGCCATTGTAGATCATGAATTGTGTTGTTTCGTATGACGATTCACACCAACAAATTCAGTATCAAATACTTAAGAACCACATTGTTTAATAAGCAAATAATATAGCCATAACATGTATATCATCTATATACTTAAACTGAACAATTCTAGTCTTTTCTTTTCTGCCATATATTTATGAGATTCTCTTTCGGTATTTCCTTTTTTTTTTGAAAGAATCTATCAACATCAATAGTGGAGTCATACATATGGCACATAATCCAAAGCGTGTATAATTAAATTCCAATGTCTTTGGATTTGCACTTTGAAGTAGATCACCATCATCAAATGTTTGGTGTTCTTTCAAATTCCTTTGTTTAGCAATCTCTTAGTGTAGTAAACATTTTACCTACATCAATTATTCATCCTTATCATGGAATCGTCCATGATCAAGCTACTTTTAGCTTGTAATGGTGAATCGCGAGTATAATGTTGCTCTCCAAAACCCTTTTGTAGGATTAGGACAACTAGTGTCTCCAACCCTTTGCAAATTCTCATCAAATATGAGAACATGACTTTTGCCATATTATACTCTATCATGTTGCAACCAAAACTTTGTTTCAGATATCACAATATCTTCCACACATCATGGTTTCTGAAATAACTCTTTCAGATCCTAGATAACCTTGATATTAAGACAATCCTTTGAATATCAAGAATCATGGAGACAAACATGATATTAATACACTAACACTTGGAATTGTCACTCTTGTTTTAATACCAATTATTAAACTTCATGGAGTAACCGGAACTTACTGAAAGTTTGCAATAGGACTTTTAAACTTTAGATTAACACTTCAAAACAATACGATACCAGTTCGTAAAGTAACTAACCAGAATTCTATAGTTCTATCATCTCAATTATAACTAAGCGTAAGGTGGTAAACGGATGCCAATGACTACAACAACTATGCAAATTCACTTTGATTTAGTTTATGATAAATTGAGTTCTAATTAATAATTAAATTAATCTAGGTGAACTCCCACTCAAAACAATATCCCTCACATTGTTTTAGTGATCACACGAACCAAATCCACCACATCAAAACCGATCATCACGAGAGTTGACATAGCTTCAATGGCGAACAATCAACATGTTCATCATATCTACTATATGACTCATGCTCTACCTTTCGGTAATCCGTGTTCCTGAGGCCATGTCTGTACATGCTAGGCTCGTCAAGATCAAACCTTAGTTTCCACATGAGCAAATCTGGCTTGCTCACGTTGTATACACTTGTAGAATCTAACACACCCGATCATCACGTGGTGCTTCGAAACAACAAGTTTTAGCAACGGTGCTAACTAAGGGTGAACACTTTATGACTTGAAATTCATGTGCATGAGGGATCATCTTATAATGCTACCGTCGTCTACTAAGCAATACAAGATGCATAAAGGATAAACATCACATGCAATTCATAATATGTGATATGATATGGCCTTTCTTCTTTGTGCTTCCGATCTCCATCTTCAAGCACGAACATGATCTTTATCATCACCGGCATTGCATCAAGGTCAATGACGCTTCTCCATGATTGTCGTCCACCGGCTTCAACTATTACAACTACTTTGAATAGACACGCGAGTCTTAACAGAAATTAAAGACAACCATATGGCTCCTGCCGGTTGCCGACTTACAATAAGGAACATTGCATACATCATATATAATCACAATCATGGCCATATCACATCACTGCACACCCCTGCAAAACAAAGTTAGACGCCTCTACTTTCTTTGCATATTTTACGTGGTTTGGGGCTTTCAATAAGTGTCGTTCTAACTTACGAACAAGAACCACAACATTGATACTAGTATTGTTAATCACCCGTTGTAAATTGGATCTTAACTATGCTAGGAGAAACAGACACCCGCAAAGCCACTTATGCCATACAAGTTGCATGTCAAGCGTGGAGAAAGTCTCATGAACGATGTCATGTAAGGTTAGCCCGGGCCGCTTCATCCCAACATACCGCAAGATGCAAAGTACACAAGAAGCAATCGACAATAAAAGCATCAACGCCCACAATGACCATTATGTTTTACTCGTGCAACAGATCTACATATAGACACGGCTCTGATACCACTGTAGGGGTTCGTAGCATGGAAAACAAAATTTTCTATCGCATACAAACAAACAAGCCAAGATCTATCTACTAGATTGTAGCAACGAGTCGATGGAATAACTTACCCTCGAAGATTCCAAAGCGGTTAACGAGAGCAGATTCTCGTGGGTGATGTAGTCGTACTCTTTCCGATCTCAAGATCGCGTAGACGATCCTCCCGGCGCTGCGTTCCGGCAGCGCTCCCGCAGTCGGTCACACGTTCGGTACTCGACGAAGACCTTCCTCTCCCTTGTTCCAGCAGGCAGCGGAGGTTGTAGCACTCTCCTCGCGATTCCGGCACCACAACGGCGTGGTACCGGAAGTAGAGGGGAGATCCCGCAGGGCTTCGCCTTAAGCCGGAGCGAGTATGGTGGAGTATGAGAGAGAACTATTAGTGGTCTAGGGATTAGACACACCAATTAGAAGGCTCTAAACCGAAGGCTAGGGCAATTAGAAGCTCTAAACCAAAACGGCTCTAAACCGGAGATTAGAGGATAGGAACTTGTGTGTCTCGAGGAGGAGGCCCTGTCCCTCCTTTTATAGGTGGAGGGGCTGGCGCGCCAGGGAAGGGGAGGGGAGTCCCTCCCCAACTCGGCCTAGGCTAGCCGCCGGCTT
The DNA here is from genome assembly GCA_910589765.1 of Avena atlantica. NCBI lineage: Eukaryota > Viridiplantae > Streptophyta > Magnoliopsida > Poales > Poaceae > Avena > Avena atlantica. The sequence continues at coordinate 488,328,744 of OU342735.1, read as the reverse complement.
GGAGGAGAGGGACTCCTCCTCCAAGTTGGTTTCAACCTCCTCTTGCTTGTTTCCACAGTTTCTTTTTTTAGCCGTTTGACTTTCAAACTGGACATTTGACTTTTCTGTTTTAGGATTCAATTTAATCCTTTATTTGGAACAACAAGAACACTTAGTACATGATGCAATCATTCCAATATGTAATGACACATTCATGTACCCCTCCCCCCCCCCCGGAGTGCCGGACATTCCGGAACCTTCTAGAACATTCCCGATGAAAACACCGGAATCATTTCCGAACTCCGAAACGGGACTTTCCTTATATGAATCTTATTCTCCGGACCATTCCGGATCACCTCGTGATATCCCGGATCCCATCCGAGACTCCGAACAACATTCGGTCTCTTTCTCATAATACCATAACTACTCAAACAACGTCGAATCCTTAAGTGTGTCTCCCTACGGTTCGTGAATTATGCGGACATGATCGAGACACTTCTCCGAACAATAACCAATAGAGGAATCTGGAAATTCATATGGCTCCCACATATTTCTACGATTACTTTGCGATCGAATGAACCACTTACATACGATACCAATTTCCCTTTGTCTCACGATAGTTTACTTATCCGAGGTTATGATCGTCGGTATCTCTGCATACCTAGTTCAACCTCGTTACCGATAAGTACTCTTTTCTCGTTCCCGTGATATGTGATCCCTTGTGACCAAGTCACATGCTTGCAAGCTAATTGGATGACATTCCACCGAGAGGGCCCAGAGTATATCTATCCGTCATATGGATGGACAAATCCCACTCTTGATCCATGTGTCTCAACCAATACTTTCCGAACACTTAATGCCACCTTTATAGCCACCCAGTTACGGTGTGGTGTTTGATGTCATCAAAGCATCCATCCGGTAAAGGTGATATGCATGATCTCATGGTCGAAGGAATTAGGTTACTATGTATCAGAAAGCATATAGCAATTGAACTATTGAAATGACTTGATCTTTATGCTACGCTTATCTATAGGAGTATGTCCATCACATCATTCTCCTAATGATATGATCCTGTTGTTAATAACATCTCTATGTTCATGATCAGGAAACCATGATCATATATTAACCAACAAGCTAGTTTAACAAGAGGCTTCACTAGGGAATCTTATTTTAGTTTACAAATCACACAAGTATTAATGTTTCCGGTTAATACAATTATAGCATGGTATGTAAACATTTATCATAAGTGTGAAGATATGATAATAACCACTTTATTATTGCCTCTTGGGCATATCTCCAACAATATCTATCCGTAATCGGGATGAACAAACTCCACCCTTGATCCATGGGCCTCAACATAACACTTTATTAGTTATGAATCCATCTTTATAATCATCCTGTTACGGTGTGACGTTTGATGTTATCAAGAAACTCTTCCGATGTTAGTGATTGACATGATATCATGGTCTAAGGAATAGGATCACTTCGTAAGTTTTTATAGCAATATAAACTCAATGACTTTGATCGTAATACTATACTTCGGATGAATGTTCATCACACCATTACACTAATGTTGTGATTCCGTTATTAACAACATCCAATGTCCATGATCAGGAAACCTTGATCATCTTGTTAATCAACGAGCTAGTTTATGAGAGAGGCATAACTAGGAACTTTCTGTTTGTTTATTAAACACACATGTATTAACGTTTCCGTATTAATACAATTATAGCATGAAAAATAAACATCTATCATATACTTGGAATACACATAATAAACACTTCGTGATGCTTGCTTCAATCCATAGATGGATCGCTGAAGCTTGCACACCTTGTTAGCATCCTTAGGATCGACAAAACCCTTTGGTTGTATCATATACAACTCTTCTTCAATATTACCATTGAGAAACGCGGTTTTGACATCCATCTTCCATATCTCATAATTGAAATATGCAGCAATTGCTAACATAATCCTAACTGACTTTAGCATCGCTACGGGAGGGAATGTCTCATCATAGTCAACTCCTTGAATTTGTCGAAACCCCTTTGCGACAAGTCGAGCTTTATAAACGGTCACATTACCATCATCATCAGTTTTCCTTTTAAAAATCCATTTGTTCTCCACGACCTTTCGGTCGTGAGGTAATTCCACCAAGTTCCAAACTTGATTTTTATACATGGATTCCATCTCGGATTTCATGGCTTCTTTTTTTGGAATCCGGGCTCATCATTGCTTCTTCATACGTCGCGGGGTCATCATTTTCATGAACCATGAAATTCATGATAGGATTTCCGGACAGCTCGGGAGCTGCACGCGTCCTGCTAGACCTACGAGGTTTGGTAGTATTCTCTTTTGGAGTTTCATGATCATTATCATTAGTTCCCTCTTCAACTGGTGGATCCAACTCCGGAACGTCTTACGGCGCTGCGCTACTCGCCATACTTTGAAGAGAAGGTTCAATAACCTCTTCGAGTTCTACCTTTCGACTACTCACACCTTTCGCGAGAAACTCTTTCTCTAGAAAGGATCCATTCTTGGCAACAAAAACTTTGCCCTCGGATCTGTGATAGAAGGAATACCCAATAGTTTCCTTAGGGTATCCTATGAAGACGCATTTTCCGCTTTGGGTTCGAGTTTATCCGGTTGAAGTTTCTTCACATAAACATCGCATCCCCAAACTTTAAGAAATGACAGCTTAGGTTTGTTTCCAAACCACAATTCATACAGTGTCTTTTCAACGGATTTAGATGGTGCCCGATTTAAAGTGAATGCGGCAGTTTCTAGTGTATAACCCCAAAATGACAACGGCAAGTCCGTCAGAGACATCATAGATCGAACCATATCTAATAAAGTACGATTACGACGTTCTGACACACCATTTCGTTGTGGTGTTCCGGTAGGTGTGAGTTGTGAAACAATTCCACACTCTTTCATGTGAGTGCCAAACTCGTAACTTAGATACTCACCTCCATGGTCGGACCGTAAAAATTTGATCTTTCTATTACGATGATTTTCCACTTCATTCTGAAATTCCTTGAAATTTTCAAAGGTTTCAGACATGTGTTTCATCAAGTAGATATAACCGTATCTACTCAAATCATCCGTGGAAGTAACAAAATAACGATATCCACCTCGCGCCGACACACTCATTGGACCACATACATCAGAATGTATGATTTCCAATAAATCTGTCGCCCGTTCCATTGAACCGGAAAACGACATTCTAGTCATCTTGCCCATAAGGCATGGCTCACATGTATCAAATGATTCAAAATCAAGTGATTCCAAAAGTCCATCCGAATGGAGCTTCGTCATGCGTTTAACGCCAATATGACCTAGACGGCAGTGCCACATATATATGGATATATCATCATTAAGTTTAATCCTTTTAGCATCAACATTATGAATATGTGTAACATTATCATCGAGATCTAATAGAAATAAACCATTTATCATTGGTGCATGACCATAAAAGATTTCATTCATATAAAGAGAACAACTATTGTTCTCGGATTTAAATGAATAACCACTTCGCATCAAACACGATCCAGATACAATGTTCATGCTCAGTGCAGGCACCAGATAACAATTATTCAAGTTTATAACTAATCCCAACGGCAAATGGAGATGTAGCGTTCCGACGGCGATCACATCAACTCTTGATCCATTGCCGACACGCATCTTGACATCACCCCTTGCTAGCGGTCGCTTGTTCCACAGCCCCTGATTCGAGTTACAAATATTAGCAACTGAACCGGTATCAAATAACCAGGTGCTACTACGAGCACTAGCCAAGTACACATCAATAACATGTATATCATATATACCTTTGTTTGCCTTGCCGGCCTTCTTTCCTGCCAAATACTTGGGGCAGTTGCGCTTCCAGTAGCCAGTCCCCTTGCAATAGTAGCACTCGGTATCAGACTTAGGTCCAACTCGGGGTTTCTTTTTAAGCACGGCAACCGGCTTGTCGCCCTTACTTCCCTTCCGTTTTCCCTTCTTGTCATTCTTGAAACCAGTGTTCCTATTGATCATCAACACTTGATGTTCCTTTTTGATCTCCACTTCTGCAGTTTTAAGCATTGACAGAAGCTCGAGGAGAGACTTCTTTATGCCTTGCATATTATAGTTCATCACAAACCTCTTATAGCTAGGTGGCAAAGACTGCAGAACACGATGGATGCCTAAGTCAATGGGAATCGTTATTCCCAAGGACACAAGCTTATCGGCGTAACCCGACATCTTGAGTACATGCTCACTAACGGAGTTGTGATCTTCCATCATGCAGCTAAAGAACTTTTCTGAAGCATTGTAGCTCTCTACAGCAGCATGTGTGTCGAAAATCATTTTCAACTCACCCATTGTATCAAATGCATTGCCGTTTTTGAAACGCTTTCGAAGTTCCGGCTCTAGCCCATACAATATGCCGCAATGAACTAAGTTGTGGTCCTCGTGACGAGTTTGATAGACATTCTTCTCCTCGTCAGGGGCATCCTCAAAAGGTGGGGGGCCTAGCGGCGCTTCTACCACATATTGCTTTTGTGCAGCAGAGAGGAGAATCCTCAAATTCATGGCCCATTCGGTAAAGTTGCTACCGTTCGTTGCAGGTTTCTCTTTCTCCATGAACACATTGAAATTAAAAGCAGGTGGTGCCATCTATAACAGTATTTGTAAAGTTTAGACTAAGTTTATGATAGATTGAGTTCAACTAATCCATATTACGAATGAACTCCCACTCAAAAACGACATCCCTCGTGCCTTTTTGGTGATTACATGAACCAAATCCACTACACCAAGTCCGATCATCACGTGAGTCGGTATAGCTTCAAAGGCGGGCATCAAATGGGCATCATATCTACTATATGACTCATGCTTAACCTTTCGGTCCGTGTTCCGAGGCCATGTCTGTACATGCTAGGCTCGCCAAGTTAGAACCTTAGTATTCGTGTGTGTAACTGTTTTACACCCGAAATATGGTCGTGGATCCAAGAACACCCGATCATCACGTGATGTCTTGGAGCGACGAAAACATAATCGGTGCATACTAAAGGAAGAACACATTCTTATCTTGATATTTAAATGAGGGATCATCTTATTATGCTAACGAAGCGCTAAACAAGCAATATAAGATGCTATCAAACATCACATGTTTATTAGTGGAATGATATGGTTCCCGCATATGATCTCTATCATGTGCATCGTGGTATGATCACTATCATATCTATATGTGTAAGTCCAAGGTCTATGGAGATTACACGTTATGTATGTTGTAAGAGTATCATCTCATACTTCTACTTACAACATCACCATATCATAACACTAGCCCAGCAACAATCTAAACTAGACGCCTCTAATTTATCCATTGCAAGTTTTACGTGGCTTAGGGCTTTCGAGATAGAACCGTTCTTACCTACGAACATGAACCACAACGAGGATAACCAAATTGTTGACAACTCGTTGCAAAATAGATATTGACTATAGTAGGAGAGACAGACACACGCTAGCCACTTATGCAAACTAGTTGCATGTCAAGCGTGGAACATGTCTCATGTGCGAGGATATGTAAAGTTTGTCCGGGCCGCTTCACCCCACTATGCCACCAATATCCAAAATTAAAACTAAGGAGCAACAACATGATCATCATCGCCCATATACACATATGTGTACTACCCGTGTAAAGCATCTACGCATAGATCCGGCTCTGATACCACTGTAGGGTTCGCAGCATATAAAACAAAAAATTTCCTACGATGGGAACTATGTACCAAGATCTATCTACTAGATACAAACAACGGGCGGATGTATATCCGTAGAGAACATACCCTTGAAGACCGACAAATCTTAACGAGTTCGACTCGTGGTTGATGTAGACGATCTCTTGCCGATCTCAAGATCGAGAGGAAGTCCTAGCGCCGCAAATCAGCAGCGCATCCGTGCTCGCACACACGTTCGAGGCACCGAGCAACCCCCGCCTCCTCGCTCCAGCGATGCAGTGGAAGCACAACTCTTTCTTGCCTAATAGCCACCGGGAACATGTATCTCGCTAGTCCGAGACCATGGGGAATAAATTCTAGAGGGGGAAAGAGATCCTTCACGAGGAGGTGTGAGTGAGAGAGAGGAGAGGGGGTGCATTTTATAGGAGGAGGGGGGCACCCAAGGGGGTGGCCGCCGGCCATGGGGGCTGCCCCCTCCCCTCCTTCATTCATGTGGGTGGACACTCCACTCACAAAAATCCATTCAAATCCCTCCACTCAAAATCCCACTCAAACATGCCATTAAATTTCCACCAAATTTAATGCAAACTCTTATTAAATAAAACTCTTTTATTTTATTCAGAATTTTGTCAATTACTTTAATGACAAACATTCACAAATAACCCCTTGCTAGAATTCTATTTCACATGCATAACCACTTTATGCAATTTCACCCGAAAACCTGTTTCGGTATCTAGTGAAATAAATTCCTGCGCTTGTTCATTCTTTCGGCATGAAACTTTTGCTCCAATTGGATGTCGGTGTCTCTTAAGTGTGTCACCCTACGGTTCGTGAATAATGCGGACATGATCGAGACCCCTCTCGGATCAATAATCAGAAGCGGGATCTAGAGACCCATACTAACTCCCACATATTCAACGATGACTTTCTTGTGATCGTCAGAACCTTTTACGCTAGTATCTTAATCCCTTTGTTTCACGATATATTACATGTCCGAGATTCGATCATCAGTATCTCATACCTAGTTTGATCTCGTTACTGACATGCACTCTTTTCTCGTTTCCGTGATATAACATTCTAGTGATCAAATCACTTGCTTGCAAGCTAACCAATGTGATATCACCGAGAGGGCCTAGAGTATATCTATCCGTCATCGGGATGAACAAATTCCACTCTCGATCCATGGGCCTCAACATAACACTTTATTAGTTCTGAATCCATCTTTATAATCACCCTGTTACGGTGTGACGTTTGATGTTATCAAGAAACTCTTTCGGTGTTAGTGATTAGCATGATCTCATGGTCTAAGGATTAGGATCACTTCGTAAGTTGTTATAGCAATATAAACTCAATGACTTTGATCGTAATGCTATACTTCGGATAAATGTTCATCACACCATTACACTAATGTTGTGTTTCCGTTATTAACAACATCCAATGTCCATGATCAGGAAACCTTGATCATCTTGTTAATCAACGAGCTAGTTTATGAGAGAGGCATAACTAGGAACTTTCTATTTGTTTATTAAACACACATGTATTAACGTTTCCGTATTAATACAATTATAGCATGCAAAATAACATTTATCATATACTTGGAATACACATAATAAACACTTTATTATTGCCTCTCAGGGCATATTCCCTTCAGACACCGATGACACGGACTGGAGGCGACGACTAGGACGCTGGCCTCGAGACGCCACCGACAACGAATGCCTACATCGAAAAGTGCAGGGTCTTCTCTCCGGTTAGTTCTCGCGGCTCGTCCCCTCCTCCCCTCGTTTCTAGGGTTTCATGTCGCCACTGCCACCGCCGTCCCCGGGCTAATCCTTGGCGAGGCCTTTGGATCCCATGACCACGTCGGTGAGGCACACGTAGGTAGCTTCCTGAGATTCATCGACTCAGGTAGCTTCGTGATTGGTTGGTCCATGAAAATTAGATTCAGCTAAGTCCTATTGTTCAGCCTCCAGGCCTGAGCTCATATTTCATGTCCTGCGGGGTCCCATCAAGAACTTATTTGAACAAACATGTATTTTACATTCAAGCCTCTGAAAAGGACAGCATGCAGTACGCCATACTTTGTAGCAGTTTCGGTGGGTTCTCTCGGTTCAATTTAGACTGGGATTGTATAGTTCAGGATACGAATGACAGGAATTTTGTCTTGAGGGTTTAAACCGCCCAACCACTGCGAGTTTAGGGTTTGTTTTGAACTTTTTTCCGGGTAGAAAGTATACCGGAGGTAAACAAGGCGCGAGGGAAAAGCAGACGCAGGCGCGCGAGGCCATGTGAGCGCGGGGAGGCGAGTCGCCACTGCACGTCGCCCCTCCCGAGTCCCGTCCAGGCACGCCACCAACCCGCATGGCTGGCCCCTCCCGCGTGTCACCCAACCGCGTCCGCGCGCGCGCTCGATCACGGCTCGACCCAACATCTCCGGGACTGGGCAGTGGCAAGTACGAGTACTAGTCTGCTCCTACTAGGCTACTAGGCACTAGCTAGCTAGATCGTCGATAGATCGACATGCAGTGGTCCTGGCTCCAAGGAGGACACGCACGTTCGACCAGTATGTCAACGCGCCCCTTGATGCTGCTGGCCGGCCTGTCACGTCCGCAAAATGTCCCTGTTGATTGCGTCTCAAGCAAGGGATTATGAGGCTCATGCAGCGCCATCACCGATCACGCTGGCATCCCGTCCTTCCTTCCTTCCATGGTCCCCGATCGACCCCCGCCGTCCCGGAAATCATCATCATGTCCGTTTGACGTGCGTACTTGCGCTAACAGTTTACTACTAGTAGATAGGGCCGTGACGGTACGTGATTGTGTTGTTTTATTTGTCCGGATGATGCGCCGATAGACTTACTCCGGACTTCTGGAACTATATATGTATCCTGGAGACTGATCTGGTCCGCAGCTGTCTGATCGTGCCAGAGCGGTTACATACTGGAGTAGTACGTACGGCAAGATGCACGGCCCACTGCCTGTAGAAACCCCAGGACGGCCGGTTTCATGAGCTTTCTCCAGGACCGAAGAAGGACCCCGTGCATATATATGCAGTAGGACTGCACGGTGTGCGGTTAATTGGCCCATATATAAACACATACGCGCGCGTGTATCGTACGTGTCAATGCATGCATGATGCACACTATCGAATTAATACCATCACCCCAGGGCCTTTGCTGCTGTCGACTCCCAAATCCACATGCATACACTTTCTCGACAGCACTGTCCCTAGTCCAGTAGCTAGACGCAGAATTAAGGAATCCGGCAGCTAGCTGTACTACCTACGAACACAGTACTATACAAACAAGCACGTATTGTTCTTCCATCCCCGGACCCCGCCAACCCGAGAGAGTAGCGGACAAATCGAGCATCATCCATCCATCGACCGTCGTATCACGCCCGCGCGCGCGCGGTCCGGTTGCTTTCCCGCGCACTGCACCCGCATGCAGCTCGTCGATCGATCGTACGTACGTACGTGCACCGGTCGGTCCGTGTCCGGGGCCATGCATACCACGAATGCCAGCGCACTGCCCTCCGCCTGCTCGATCGCTCCAACCTCCAACCATGTAGCTAGAGCGCGATCGAGCGGGCCAATCTGTCCACACGCACGCACGTACAGAAACTGTCCAATCGAAATAAGTGCGCTGAGTACGTAGCGCTGTTCACCCTACTTACTCTGTCCCATGATCCCGACCCTGCGTTACTGCGCTGCCTGCCCATTTTTCTCCCTCGGAGCAATCAGTTTCGGACGGCCACGTTACAATGTTCGTGCTACTAATTACGAATGTGTTTGTTTCTGCGTGTGAGTGAGTGAGTGACCGATGTCGTCTGCAGCTGGTTGAAGAGTGTAGTGGAAGCAACTCCGGCCGGTCCGTCGTCGGCTAGTATGCCCCAGGCCAGCGGAATCATTGTGATGTGACCCTCACTAGTACTGGACTCAAGGCGTTGGTTCCACACACCTCTGTGGCGAAGATCTGATAGTTTTTGGCCCCGATCACCTGTCATTCGTTTGCTAAGACCATATCTAACTGTAACAAAAAAGCTGGAACCGAAAATCGTGAATTCAGTCTTCCAAAAATATAAGGGGCAAAGATTTTGTCGCCGACCGACGCAGAACAGAACCCGTAAAACATGAACCGAAAAAATGCATTTAAAAAATCACGGAAAATTCATCGATGATCATATATATATAGATGGCATTTGATGCTCCAATTGAGCATCATAATTACATAATTGAATTAGCAAACCTAAATTACATACTACACCTAATCGCGCTAACTAACTTGAAGCAAAATGCGGCCAAATTGGCCTCTGTGCGTGGCGGTGCCGGTGGTGGCGGAGCGTCGAGGCGGACGACGGCGTCGACGCGGATGAAGAGCTTCACTCCTCGCCGTCAAGCTCGACTATCTTGAGCTTGATGCGGCGGACGCGCTCCTCCCGGCGAGCCGCCTCGTACTCATGAACTTGGCGGACGGCGTCCGCCTCCTCGCGGCGAAAGCGCGCGTGCCTCCGCCTCCGAGATCGCAGCCGCCAGCGTGACCGCGGCGTCCTTCGAGTCAGAGTCGTGTACGTAATCTCCCGCGGAGAACGTGGGCTCCCGCGCGGGGACGAGCTCCTCCTTTCCGGAGCTGTCGTAGACAGGTGGCCGCGGTGGGCGATTCGAACCGCCTGACGACGAGCCCTCGCCGCCATTGTCGTACTTCACGAGCTTTCCTGGGGGCGTGAGCCCCCAGTTCGTCCACCGGCGGGCGCTGCGCTTGCGCGCGCCCTCCGACTGGTTGAACTTCCGGCGGTCCGCGTCTGTGCGGAACACGGGGGGCTTTGCGGCGAGTCCCCGTCGGCCAATCCCGCGATGTGCCCTGCTAAGCCACCACGGGAGGCCATCGCGTCGCGGAGCTGGGGCGAATGGGGGGCTACTGCGAGCTGGATTGCTCGCCGGAGGGGATAGGCGACAGCGGAGGAGGAAGTGGTAGCGACGGAGGGGAGTAGGGCTTGGAAACCGAACTCCCCTCCGCGGCCCGTTTTAATACGGGGCGGCCGCCGAGTTTTTCAGGCCCCCAAACTCGTTTTACGGGCCAGACCACGAGTTCGGGCTCCGTTTTGGCCCACTTTCGGCCTGAACTCGTATTGTCGCCGGACCTTTTCGGTTTTGTCCACTTTTTCGGTTACTATTAGAGATGCTCTAACGCTGTGTTTGGATGTCTGAATTTGGGCTCGGAATTAGCTATTTGGAATTGTTGGGCCGCTTTCTCTAGTTTGGAGAGGTCATGGAATCAGAGCCTGGAAACACCGCACGATTCCGAGCAGCTATCCAGCGTGTGCGCGCCAGCCTCCAAACTTTCCGAGCTCGGAACCTCGGAAAGGCTAGGAATCGATCGATCCCCACCCCGCGCGCGTACCGCTTCGAGCGAGGCAAGGGAAACAGAGCCGCTGCTCCCTTGGCCCCTCTCCACCCGCGCGACCAGGAGGCAGCCTGCGGCGGTTCCAGCTCCGGCGAACTCCCTTCCCTTCTCCCTTCTCTGCTGTCCTCCCCTCTCACCGTACTGGTCCCCCTCGTCCTCTCCCTTCCCATCCCTCCTTCCGCTCTGTCCCCTCCACGACCTCGTGCCCCCAAACCCTAGAGAATCTGGGCGGGATGGGGAGCGGCGGCGGCCGGCGGCTGGAGGGGAAACGGCTGCGGTATGGGGGGCGACAGCTGCTCCCCGGACATCCCTAAGCAGTCCTCTCCCAGTCCCTTCTCTTCCCCTTCTATACATATAATTCCAGCATATTTCTCCAATCTGTTTGAACTGCAGATTTAGGAAAATTATTAGGATCTGTGTCGAATTGAGGAAAAAAAACATATTCTCTACTCCTAGTATGTTAGGTTCATATGAATTTGTGATATATGCATGTGCTATTGCTTCATGTAAAACGTTAAATATGAATATGTAATATGAGAGTGACATATGAGAGTAATATGTGTAAAAATAATAATATAAACATCAAATATTCACAACTATTTTAATACATGTACACAAGTTTATATTGTCAAAAGTCAACAAAACATTCAATTCTATGGTTTGGACATCCAAACAGAATTTGGAATTGGTGCTACCCTTTGATTCTAACAACAAATTCTATGCACATCCAAACAACGGAATTTGAAATAGAGATCATTTCCTTTCCATCTTGGATTTGGAAAGTTTAGTCCAATTCAATTCCAAGCTAAAATTCAGACATCCAAACACAGTGTAAGAGTCATTTCCGTTTTCTCTTTCTTTTCATGTTGTTCCATTTGGGCTCAGATGTTGCTGCTTTGCCCAAGCGGTGGTATCCTTCTTGTATCGGTGTTTTGTTATATTAATATAGCAGGGCGAAAGGCTATTTCGAGAGTATCACCCATCGTGCATACGGTTGTTTCACTATCGGACAACATCAGTGTGATGTGTGCGTGTGTGCATGTGTGTTTCATTTGGAACTTATCCCATGAAAAGTTGGTGTACACAAGAATAAAAACATCACGACAGTGTCACAGTGATGCACTAATCATCTGTACCTACGTACACCAACCAGTATGTCATTTGTCATGTCATCAGAAGACAATACCCGTCGAATGAGGACCATCGATCACCGGCCCCTGTATGAATCTTTTGCCAATACATGAACTATATAGGTCGACTTGGCGCGCGTCCGTCATCCATCGATATCCAGCAGCTAAGCATGTGCAGTGTCGCCCTGTTCCATATATATTTTCTCAGCTACATCATTATTTTGCTGAATTTCCTATACGATTCTTGCGATATTCGCTGACTTATTACACACGGACGCAAGAAACTCCACCACATGACATACTCAGTATTGACTAGTGCTTTCCACGGTCCTTTGTGCTATACACCCTGCGAAACCATCGGTCAACAAAATCATAATGATTTCCACAATTGTTAATAATTGAAATTTTGAAATCCTCGGTCCAAGGAGATATGCATTAGAAAGGGAGACATAAGCATTAAGTAATTCGTGTCAAAAGCTAGTGAAAGGGGGAAAATAGATTTATTAACTCTAGATGAAGCGCTTATAGATATTCAAGTATCATGGTCATGGAAATGATCTTATGCACATTTTTATTTAATGGAAATTAAAGTTGTGGTGTTCTCTATGGAGCACAACAGGGCTTCGGGCCCTCATGGGTCTCCTATAGAGTTTTACCAGAAGTTGTGTACTTTGGTACACTCGGACCTTTTTTTAGCTTTATTGACAACTTTTACAATGGTAAAATTGACATCTCAAGGATTAATTGTGGTATTATTATTTTATTCCAAAAGGTTGGAGGCTGAAAAATATAGATCTACCTATCTATTTAATATTTTTGTAAGATATGTAAAAATGTTATGAATAATAGTGAAATCCAGGTAGTTCATAAAGTGTTCTATAGAATTGAGTTTCCTATAGTAAAGGTAGATTTATTTTAGATAGGTGTAGTTATACTTCAAGAAACTATACACCCCTTCCATACAACTAGAAAATGTTACTCCCTCTGTCTCAAAATAGATGTCGCGAATTTGTTAAAATTGGGATGAATCTAGACACTATTTAGTATATAGATTCATCCAAATTTTGATAAATTCGAGACATCTATTTTGAGACGGAGGGATTTTTTTTTTTTGAAGTGTACTTGAGAAAGCTTTCGAAAAATAAATTGATATTCATGTTTTCTATTTTGGAACTAAAGGTTTTCCACATAAATTCATTCACTCGAGCAGGGAAGTGGCCAAAGGGGCAAAACTTAGTGTATTTGAAAATGATGTATTGGGTCTTTACCTCAAACTATAAAATGACTCTTTTTAATTTAGTTTATGATTTCTTGACCACGTGGATCAAATGGGTTCAACCCAATGGTTTAATTAAAGGCTTGGTCCCAAACTTTTATGAGGAGGATTTGGCAACTTGGACTATGATGGTAATCCAATTGTATGTTTGAAGGTGATTTAGTTAAATAGTGCTAGAAATCCAAACATTATTATGTGTGTGTTTGAACATTAATGAGTCTGAAAAAATATTTTCAAAGTGAAGTTTCCTGCTTTCTAGGATGCAAGAGTGAGGCGGGATCAATATACTCATATTTTTATACGTAGTTTGGGAAAATTTTGACTTAGATATTATTCTGGTATTCCTTTGCATTATAGAAGACTCCCCAATAGTGTAGAAAAGTACCAATGGAAAGTATGAGAGTTATTAAGCCAACATGTTAGTAAGGTTACTTGCTAACTAAGGATGGTACACTAATTCACCTAGAAACTTGTTCAAGTAATGTGCCTAGCTTTATGTTACCTTTTTCTAGTATTCCTAAAGGGGTGAATAAACATCTTGGATTTCTCTAGAGATTGATTGCTAGTATACGAAAAAAAGGGTTAAGAAGTATCAATTAGTTAGTTGTCAAGATGTGTGTCATCCATATCAATGGCCTTGGTAGTGAAAAACATATGTGTCAAGAATACAAGTCTACGAATGCAAATGGTGCTAGAAATGAGAGAATGAAAATGGAGATTGGAAGGATATCTCAGAAGAAAAGTACCTAAAGAAAGGTGCTATGGTGCGATGTGGACGGTCGCATGGCATCTCGTCTTTGGTCTTGGTTAAATGAAGTTAAAGATATTTATTGTCAATGATAGGAAACAATTGGGGGTGATGGTTGTAAAATTTGATTCTAGAAAATATGAGTGGCTGGTACCTAAATTTTATGTTTTCTTAGATTAGGTACTATCACAAAGTTACCCCGACAAAGGTGTTCACTCAAGATTTTGATTGTATATGCTTTAGGAGATGCCTCGGTGTACATGCTGGACCATTAATCTTTTTTTTTTCATTTGAGTTTACTACTAAGTTACACGTGGGAGGTCAGATAACAAAAGTATGGAGTATGCATATCATGACTACATCGAATTATAATTGGTAAACCTCAAAAAAAATTTGAGCCACATCGATGAAGTATCGAATCTATATTTAGTTTTTGTACTTTATATCGTTTACAAAGCAACCTTTAATAGCTAGCTCAAACTCGAAAACTACGTTACATACTCTAGAGAAGACTTGGCTAAAATATGTTAAACATATTTTGTGCGAAGATATCTATTATAGTTAAGTATCCCGTATTGACAGTGCACAATGACAAGAATAGCTAGTGCTTCGTATGCAAAATATAAACAAATTTTAGTAAAGGTGTAGTCTTGAACCAAGAGAAAATCACAGAGTAAAAAACTATTAAGAAAATTAAGTTGGGATATTATAAGCATAGAAGATACCTGAAAGGTGAAGAAATATGTTTTAAGGTTTGTGCATAGTATCCATCGTACTAAAGGCTAACAATAGAATCCTTAAAATATGATATAATTTAGCGTATGTAAAAAAAGATCAAAAAATCATCAATATTTAGGTTTGCCAATCTTTACTCAACGGTCAATGTTTAAAGTTTTCGTAAAACTATATAATGATCGATATAGACTTTTGTCTTTCAGTTCTTATACGGAGTATGTATGATTTTTCCCCTTTTATATGGATTCCTATACGAGTTGTAAACAACGCTTGTTTTTGTTTCACGAGAACTGCAAGAACGGCGGTCTTTCTTGTTGTTGTTGCTGAGAGTTTCTAGAACGACAGTCCTCTGTGAAGATTTTGTTTTAGACAAGTCCACTCAGAAGCGGAGACAGACACAAGTCGTAAATAAATACAGTCAAGTCTGTGGAGGCCCAGAATAGCTGAGCAGTTGGGTCGTTCACCCTAGTCGAGCCCACTGTGGCACGTACGTATACAACTCAAGCACGGCGCGGGGAGCCCGTGCAAGAAATCTTGAGTTTCTGTCGACCCGGACGGACGGACGGACGGACGGAGGGACGGGGACGGATTCACCGCATTGAATCGCGTGCTTGCGGTTCACGCACGACTGGGCAGCTAGCGCGGCAGGACGACTCACCAAGTCACCACAGTTAATTAGCTAATCTAATGACCCCTGGACCTGGCTCCTGCTCTGCGCTGCTCCCCATCCCCATCCGTCGTCGCGTAGCAGATCGATCCATCGAGCACGCAAGTCAAATCTGCGGTTGATGGTTCGGTTAAGCATAATTGCATATATGGTCAAGGCCAGTGCCAGGGCAAGGAACAGATATGACACGATGGATCGATCCGTGCCGTGGGTTAGCTGATCGAGCTCACTAGCTTAGATCAGTACCCCGGTCGTACGTACCTCGCCTGCTTGGCACATGGATATGGACCGCGCGCGCGATCGACCGATCGGCCGTGCTAGCTGTGCTCTGGAGCTGCTGCTGGAACATGCATGTACGTGCCGTCGCCATCAGAAACCCCCTCGACCAGACGACCTGCCCCAAGCCCTACGTACGTACGCCTACAGGCTACAGATAGATATGGGAACAGGAGATCGGTGGCGGCCATCAAATCGATTGCCAGACGGATGGAGCAGTACTGGCATGCCACTATGCCAGAGACGGACCTGGCGTGCGTGCGTGCGTACGTACGTGTTTGCCTATCGCCCCCACGCATTCACGCCCGAGGGGAGGGGACAGTGCGCGCGCGCGTAGGTACGTACGTACGGGCGCGAGAGTCGGGACGCCATCGGCCGGGTCGGGTGCACCGAACCAGCCGTGGATGCGGCCGAGCAGGAGCCGTGCCCCGGCCGTCTGGGACGGCCATTGATTGCTGGGCAAACGCCTGGTCATGTCCACCGCCGCTGTGTGGAACTCATACTCGTACTGTGTACGTACACATACGTGCAGATCCATCGACTGGCTGCCAGGTTCCTGTTCCGGATCGGCTGGCCCCGCCACGCGCGCGCTGGATCGCCCGCCCGCCCGCCCGCCAGCCAGCCGGGGCCAGGCCTCGGGCGGGCGACACTTGCATGATTGCTGCTGCCATCGACTGGCACATCTGGATGGACCGGTGTACTTGTCCTGCTAATTCACCAGCCTCCCTCCAGGATGGATATCAGACTCCATGTACGCCCCGTGTTTTTGTTTTCTTTTGTTCTGTAAAGACTCGTTGTAAAAAGACAAGCAGGAGTTCCTTTTTTTTCCACGTTAAGCAAGCGTTCTTCGTTCACCATATTCTTCATTAAAAAAAACCCACCAATTCCGTGATTCATCTCATGATTGGAACAAACTAATTCAAGTGAGGATCGTATTCATATGGATACACTACAGGAACAGGCCAGGCGCCGTGTCGGCGTAGGCTACGTCGACGGTTACCGTCAGCGTATGACCCCGTAGGCGTAAAGGATGTAGGGCTCACATCATACGGTTGACGACGACTGTTTGCCCTGGCGGCAGCTACGCCAACGGCATTACTGTCGGTCTAGAAGATTTGGCTGGAGCTACGGCCTATCTTTTTTCATTTTTTTTGTTTTTCTAATTATTAATCTCATAAGCATTTTTTTAATTATTTGACTCATTAATCTCATAAGCATTTTTTAACTCTAAGTATAATTAATTTCTGGTTAAATTATACTAATAGTCAAACTTCCCCATCAGTCACCCATCTTAGCACTACTTTAGCCCCAGCACACTTAACTTTTCTATTTCTTTCAGATAAGCTTCCAATCAGAAAATTAGACCTTCCTGATAATATTAACCCTTGGAGGATGGTATTACGCGCCTTTATTTTTAAATTTTCAAACATTTATTTAAGAAAACAACAATGAATAAGTAATAATAATCTTGAATTCAAATTAAAATAAAACAAATTTTATTTATTTTGCCTTTTTCCATTTAATATTGAATAATAATTCACAACTACAAATCCGTAAATCATAATTCGACAAATAATATATCCAAATCGATCAGAACAATAAAGGGAATCCAAATATGACATCCCTATCATATATTTAATTATGTATCGTATCTTTTTAACACTAGAACAACCAAAACTATGTTAGGATCCATAAAACACCCTTTTTTGCACTTGGAAAAAAAGGAAAATGGCTTATTGGTGCGTTGAAAAAAGAAAACTTGGAGTGGATATCTAATGGAATATAATGTTGTGAGTCTAATGATGCTTTTTGTAAAAAATCATGAGCATCAGATAATGTACATGTAGTTCAAATCAGACCCACTCCTTGCCGATTCGGCAGGAATTTTTTCACCAGGGGTGGACGGAAAGGTTTGAGATCCCCCGGTTGAAACATTGTCAATGTAAGGTGGTCTAGTATTTTTGAAAAATGGGTTGGTAGCATTTTGAATTAGCCATTTCGTGGTTGCTTCACAAAACGCCCCGTTTTTAGCGCTCGGAAAATAGAAAATGGTTTTTTGATGCGACGAAAAGGAAAACTTCCTTCTGCAAATGCCCCGTTTTTATGCCCATTTCAAACTATCGTCAAACTTTCTAAATCGAGGTGCATGAAGATTCTTATCTCGGGGCGAGGCCTCACTAAACTTGCATTAGATCTCTGATGAAATAGCATATTGTGAACCTAAAAGTGATTTTTTTCAAAAAAATCATGAGCATCATATCTTGTACCTGTAGTTCAAATCTAACTCATTTCCTACCGATTCGACAAGAATTTGTCTTTTTCACGAGGGATGGACGTAAAGGTTTGAGATACCCAAGTTGGGAAATTGTCCATTCAATATGGTCTAGTATTTTAGAAAAATGTGGTATTATCATTTTGAAACTTTCATTTGGTGGTTGCTTCACAAAAACACCCTATTTGTTGCACTCGGAAAATGAAAAATGGCTTTTCGGTGCGACGAAAAGGAAAACTTCCTCCTGCAACATTGTTCACCATCCCATGATACACATGCATGCACAATATGGACACATTATCGCAAACTATACCGCGATTCTAGCAATAATATTGGTTATTTGACCTGAAATCCAGAAAACCTCGATTGAGATAGGTCATTTTGTGAAGGTTTTTTTGAGACTCAATGAATATACCAAGTTTGCTATTTTTCCATGCAACTATGTCATATAATATGACACCACACGAAGGTTTGCATTGTTTCGATCGTTTTTGAATTTTTTTTATGCCCATTTCAAACTATCGTCAAACTTTCTAAATCGAGGGGCATGACGATTCTTAGCTCGGGGCTGGGCCTCACTAAACTTGCATTAGATCTCTGATTAAATAGCATATTTTGAACCTAAAAATTATTTTTGCAAAAAATCATGAGCATCATATCATGTACATGTAGTTCAAATCTAACTCATTTTCAACCGATTCGGCAGGAATTTGTCTTTTCATGAGCGATGGACGGAAAGGTTCGAGATACCCAGGTTGAGAAATTGTCCATTAAATATGGTCTAGTATTTTTTAAAAAATATGGTATTATCATTTTGAAACTTTCATTTGGTGGTTGCTTCACAAAAACACCCCGTTTTTGCACTCGGGAAATGAAAAATGGCTTTTCGATGCGACAAAAAGGAAAACTTCCTCCTGTAACATTGTTAACCATCCCATGATACACATACTTGCATAATATGGACACATTAGCGCAAACTATACCGTAATTCTAGCAATAACATTGGTCATTTGACCTGAAATCAAGAAAACCTCGATTGAGATAGGTCATTTTGTGAAGGTTTTTTGAGACCCAATGAATATACCAAGTATTTTTTTTCATGTAACTATGTCATATAATATGACACCACGCTAAGGTTTTCCATTGTTTCGATCGTTTTTGAATTTTTTATGCCCATTTCAAACTATTGTCAAACTTTCTAAATCAAGGGGTATGAAGATTCTTAGCTCGGGGCTGAGTCTCACTAAACTTGTATTAGATCTCTGATAAAATAGCATTTTTTGAACCTAAAAATGATTTTTGCAAAAAATCATGAGCATCATATCATATACATGTAGTTTAAATCTAACTCATTTCCTCCTTATTCGGTAGGAATTTGTCTTTTTCACGAGGGATGGATGGAAAGATTTGAGAAACCCAGGTTGAGAAATTTTACATTTAATATGGTCTAGTATTTTTGAAAAATGTGGTATTATTATTTGAAACTTTCATTTGGTGGTTGCTTCACAAAAACACCCCGTTTTTTGCACTCAGAGAATAAAAAATGGTTTTTCGGTACGACGAAAAGGAAAACTCCCCCCTACAACATTGTTCACCATCCCATGATACACATGCGTGCACAATATGGATACATTATCGCAAACTATACCGCGATTCTAGCAATAACATTGGTCATTTGACCTGAAATCCAGAAAACCTCGATTGAGATAGGTCATTTTGTGAAGGTCTTTTTAAGAATCAATGAATATACCAAGTATGGTATTTTTCCATGCAACTATGTCATATAATATGACACCACGCGAATGTTTTGCATTGTTTCGATCATTTTTGAATATTTGATGCCCATTTCAAACTATCATCAAACTTCCTAAATCGAGGGGCATGAAGATTCTTAGGTCGGGGCTGATCCTCACTAAATTTGCATTAGATCTCTGATAAAATAACATATTGTGAACGTAAAAACGATTTTTGAAAAAAATCATGAGCAACATATCATGTACGTGTTGTTCAAATCTAACTCATTTCCTACAGATTCGGCAGGAATTTGTCTTTTTCACGAGAGGTGAACGGAAAGGTTTGAGATTCCTAGGTTAGCAAATTGTCCATTCAATATGGTCTAGTATTTTTGAAAAATGTGGTATATCATTTTGAAACTTTTTTTGGTGATTGCTTCACAAAACACCCCTTTTTTGCACTCGGAAAATAAAAAATATGTTATACGAAATTATTTATATTTTTTATGTATTTTTTTGAATAAAAACATGTAATATTTGAGTTGATATAGATAGGTCTTATTTTTCTGCAAATTTTGGTACATTATATGTATTTTTCTGAATTTAAATGATTTAGTTATGACTTTTTAAGATTAATGCGGCAAAAAAAGAAAAATAGCTTGCCGTCAGCGTAGACTTGACGCCGTTGCTCTGCCGTTAGACCAATAGGCTAAACCGACGGTCCTGTTTACGTCGACGGCAGCTGTCAGCCTATTTATTCTATGCTGCCGGCAAAACTGGGCCGATGGCCCATCGAGCTACGCCGATGGCCCCGTCATTTTGCCATCGGCCTATTTAGTTATTCCCGTAGTAATAGGTAAATACTTGAAGTTTTTTTTAAGATCGACCCTGCAGATCAAGAGGGAAACCAAAGAAGCATATTAAGGTCTACTTGTGGTCTGGAGGGCGTCACATAAGTTCCTGAAATTCAGTATTGGGTCAGTTTTCCCTTATGCTTTTGTTTCGTGTATCCTTGTATTTTTTTTATTATTTCTGGCACTAGATAATCAGCCTCTCCTAGAGCCGTCCAACCCCACATAAGTCGCTATCTTAAGATCATCCAATATTTGCAGCATAACCTTCTCACGCACAATATTTTATTTGTATGCTTGCATCATGGTCGCAACATTTACATCCGTCATGTGAAAAGCATGCAAAAAAACGTCATAGCATCTCAAACATATACATGCATCAAATCTTTATGTACGCAGAGCAAATCCTAGAGAAAAATCACCACCATATATGCGACATAGAAACAAATCAAAAAAACACCAAAACAATGAAGCATGAATGCGACATTTGTAGCATAAACCCAGATCCATGGATATTTTGTAGATCCATCCATGTCCATCCTTCTATATGTGGAGGAGGACTATGGGAGAGACACGGGGTGGGTGAGTGATGGCGTGTTGTCAACGCCTCGTTGGGAGACCCCAAGAGCAAGGTGTGATGAGCACAACATGTAATAGTGGTTTGCAACAAGTAACAGTGGAAGATGTATCAATGGTAAAGATTAGACCAGGATCCATAATTCACTAGAGGTGTTCTCCTTAGATAAACAAACATGGCATACTGGGTAAACAAACTACAGCAGGACAATTGACACGACTGAGCAAGGCATAACAATGCAATACTAGATATTCATGATCCTATGAGATTCGATTGGGCAATACAACAAGATACATAGGTTTCCATCCAACTGCATCTATTACTAGAAGTCTACCTTTGGATTATCATCCGACCCCCCTCCAGTATTAAGTTGCAAGCAACAGACAACTGCTTTAAGCAAAGTGTGTAAGGTAAACAATCCACTTGTTTCATGAACAAGAGACTGTTGTTTTCTCCCTAGTGGCAACAACACATATACAACCTTAGAGATTTCTGCCACTTTCCTTAGATTAAATAGAGGCATGAACCCACTATCAAGCATAAATAACCCCTCTTGGAGTCACTAGCAACTAATTGGCCAAGATAGCTACTAACAACAGAGAGCATGCAAGATCACAAACAACACTAGCATGGTAGAATCAATAAGATAAAACCATTAATCAATCTGACATAGTAATCTCAATATTCATCGGATCCCTGCAAACACAACATGCATGATTACAAATAGATGAGATCTTGATCATGAACGAAACTCACAAGATCTAAACATGAAATCACAAAGGAGGAGATACAACCATCTTGCTACTACATGGACCCGTAGTCCAAGATGGAACTACTCACGCTTCATACCGGAGGCTGGCATGATGAAGAAGAAGGCCTTCGGTATGATCTCCCCTCCGGCAAGGTGCCGAGAAGAGCTTCAGATTCCCCCAGTCTAGAGACGATGGTGGCGGCGGCTACAGACGGTTTCATGGAATATTGATCGGATCCTTAGGGTTTAGCCATCGGGGGCTTCTTATAGGCGAAGAGGAGAGACAGGGGGCTCCAGGGCGGCTGCACCCCCTCCCAGGCGCAGGGTGGCCTACCCGCGTGGCCAGGGGTGTCCCCCTGGTGACTCTCCTCCATCTCGTATTCCGGCTTCGTGTTCCCCACGGTAAAATATTGACTTTAGCTCTTGTCCCGTCCAATTCCGAGAATATTGATTTTCTGCCTTTCTGAAACAAAAAACAGAAGAAAACAGACAACTGGCATTGTGACATCTTGTTAATAGGTTAGTACCAGAAAACATATAAGAACACCTCTCAGTGAAGACAAATCAAAGCAAAGTAGATAATAAACAAGCATGGAACATCAAAAATTATAGATACGTTTCCGATGTATCAGTGAGACATGGGAGGAGTGGTAAAGGAGACAGAAGGGAGCACTATGAGGTGCCAAAACCGATCAGTTGGGCGAGGATAATTATTTTACTTTTTATAAAAATGTTGTTGGTGTCTCTATCGGAACTCAACATGGGAGTTTGTTGTTTCAAACAAATGGAATATGACATCGTTGGAAGAGCGTTCTAGGTGCACAACACACGAGTTTGTTAGGGCAACTCTTTTCTTCTGAAAAGGCCAAAGGCCATATGTTAAGTAGAACAAACCCTTATAAAAATACCCTTACAAAAATTGAAATATAATCCAAGGTCTCGGGGGGTATTAATGAAGGGATACGGGTAGGCTACACTAGCGCAAATCAAAATTTTCTACCGCGTAAACCAGGATTACTGTTGTTATAGATCACGGGATTACCACTAGATGCGCAGTTCGGAACTTGATGAAGCGCGACGAGGCAGTGCAGATGTTCTACGTCTCCTCCTTATTCTGGTCCCACGAGCAGATCCTCTTGCGCGGCTCGTCCAAGTGCTACTGCTGCAGCACATCCGAGGTATCCACACGTGTAGGGTGGAAGCGTCAGACGCCGGACTGCTAGGTTCGCGCGTGCAACACAGGCGTGAGGGGTGGCGGCTGGGTAGAATGGTCTAGCCCTGGTCAGCTCGCCCTACCCTCTCTTATATAAGAGTCCCTAGTGGGCTGCTAACTACATTAGCAGCCCATTAGTAGCCTAAGCCTGGTCTAATTCGGATATAATCTTCATTAGGCTTCCAGCCCCTTAAGTGTATGACCCTATAGGTTCATATACGTATAGACATGACATAATACACTTATTCTGTCAATAGTTGGTAGCGGCCTCTAGCAAGACGTGCCAACTCCTAAACGCATATAAAGATCATATCGAACGAACCATCACAAGGTTTAGTACATGTCTTTCCCTTTGCCTCACGATATTTTGTCTAGCTCCAAGCTGACCTCCCTTTCTCGATACTGTGATTCGGAATCCCTTTACTATGTTAACTCTTAACCATATGTAGCACGACCATGTATTTCTGTATCCGATCACTCGAGGTCCCAGAGATATCTCTCTCAAGTAGAGAGAAGCAAATCCCATCTTGATTGACCATGCCTTGCAGCATGCTTCAGGACAAACCTGAAAGATACCTTTATAACTACCTAGTTACGGAGTAGCGTATGATAGCCCCAAAGTAGGTCGATCCACATCTCAAGTACATGCGACAATCTCAGGTCTAAGGACAAAACATACACGATGTGTAGAGAGAGTTGCAAGTCTAATTGCCAGTCTCAAGTTGGGTCAGTCCAACCCCATGTTCATAACATGTGTCCATATCATTGGTTTGACATCTCCATGTCTATGACTTGCGAAACATAGTCATCAACTAATCGATGTGCTAGTCTAATATTCACGTGTGTCCTCACATGAACTCCGACTAGGAATAATTATTAAATAACCATACAAGGAAAGAGTTTTACAAACAATTCACATAATTGCCAATCAATACAAGTTGTCTAATATGGATATTGAAACATTACAATAACTCATGGGTACACAAGAAATATAATCATCTCTATGATTGCCTCTAGGGCATATTTCCTTCAATTAATGCCTTGTCCTTCCATGTCCATCGACGGCGCGTCGTGGGGCAAGCTCAGTGCCTCCTTGGAACTTTCGGGAAAACTATCTGACTCACGATAACATTGTTGTAGTGGTAAGGAAGCTAACGATGAAAATCAAAAGACGACTATGATGACGAATTGCGGAGTAGAGCGTGTGTCCCGAAAGAAGAAAATAGCAGAACGGAACTAAACGACATCTGAAGTTCATCTGGACAAAAAAGGGGGAACATAAACCTCACATGCATGCATGCTCGCCAATAAGGACGAGGCTATCCAACCATCGTCGGTCGAAGCTGTCGCTAGAGGACCAAGATGCATAACCATGTTGCCTGCTCCGTAGGGCAACGCCACTGAGCTGCAACACATATAGACAAAACACATCGATCCTCCACTCCAAGGGAGCATCGACTAGCGATTCCCCATCCCCATAATGCCACGGGCGAGACCTCCTGCTACGAGGTGGACAGAGAGGGGATGAGAAAACCTTAATCTTGATCCGCACAACACTGTTGTAGCCACTTTACACTAGTGGAAACGAGGTCTTTTGTTGATCCTGAAAAGGGGCTTTAACACCGGTTCTTCTACGAACCGGTGTTAAAGGGGGGGCCGTACCAGCGTGGCCCCTGCAGCATTAAAGGAGACCCCCCTTTAACACCGGTTCGTGCCACGAACCGGTGTTAAAGGTCCCTGCAGTAGTGGCCCGCGCACCCCCCCTTTAACACCGGTTCGTGGCATGAACCGGTGTTAAAGGGGAGGCTATATAAGACACCACCCCAGCCCACACACACCCCACTCTTCCATTCTTTCACATTTTGGAGCCTAGCAAGAGGGTGTGAAGAGTGCTAGTTTGTGTTTTTTTCATATGCACTAGAGGTGTTCGGTGAAATGCCCGAGAGCTCAAAATAAGCTTTCTTGTTGCTCTTTCCGTCTCGGTCGAGGTCAGCAACTATAGTTTCATGTGTCATTGATGTACTATATATATAAATGGTCATCTCCCTATTATTTTTTGATATATACTACATATTAATGCAGATGAATCGGCAATGGATGTACGGTGACCGCCGCACTTCCGAGTACATTACGGGCCTCCAAAATTTCATCGTTGTGGCTAATGCAAACCGTGGTCACAATGGTTTTATGCGCTGTCCGTGTGTTCACTGTCAGAACAAGAAAGACTACTCAAATACCAGAACCATTCACGCCCACCTGCTTCGATCCGGTTTCATGCCCAGCTATAATTGTTGGACCAAGCACGGAGAAAAAGGGGTTGTGATGGAAGACAACGAAGAAGAAGAGGATGATGAAAACTATCATAATATGTATCCTGAATATGATGATAATGCAACGGAGGTAGATAATGAAGATCAAGAGGGAGCAGATGGTCCCGCTGATGACGATCTTGGTCGGGCCATTACTGATGCAAAGTAAGAATGTGAAACTGAAAAGGAGAAGGAGAAGCTGGAGCAGATGTTAAAGGATCACAAAACATTGTTCTATCCAACTTGCGAAGATGGCCACAAAAAGCTAGGTGCCACACTAGATTTGCTGCAATGGAAGGCAGAGAATGGTGTGACTGACAGCGCATTTTCAAAGTTCTTGGTAAAAATGAAGAATCTTCTTCCAAGAAATAATGAGTTGCCCGACAGTACATACCAAGCAAAGAAGGTTGTCTGCCCTCTAGGATTAGACGTGCAGAAGATACATGCCTGCATTAATGACTGCATCCTCTACCGCGGTGAGAAGTACGAGAATTTGGATGCATGCCTGGTGTGCACTGCACTGCGGTATAAGATCAGACGAGACGATCCTGGCGATGTTGAGGGCGAGGCCCCTAGGAAGAAGGTTCCCGCCAAGGTTATGTGGTATGCTCCTATAATACCACGGTTAAAACGTCTCTTCAGAAATAAAGAGCATGCCAAGTTGTTGCGATGGCACATGGAAGACCGTAAGAAAGACGCGATGTTGAGACACCCCGCTGATGGGTCACAGTGGAGAAAAGTCGAGCGAGAGTACCCGAACTTCGCACGTGACGCAAGGAACTTAAGGTTTGGTCTAAGTACAGACGGCATGAATCCTTTTGGTGAGCAGAGCTGCAGTCACAGCACCTGGCCTGTGACCCTATGTATCTATAACCTTCCTCCTTGGTTGTGTATGAAGAGGAAGTTCATTATGATGCCAGTGCTCATCCAAGGCCCGAGGCAACCCGGCAACGACATTGATGTGTACCTAAGGCCATTAGTTGAAGAACTTTTACACCTGTGGGCCAAACCAGGTGTACGTATGTGGGATGAGAACAAAGGGGAGCCATTTGACCTATGAGCATTGCTTTTCGTAACCATCAATGATTGGCCTGCTCTTAGTAACATTTCAGGGCAGACAAACAAGGGATACAATGCATGCACACACTGTTTAGATGATACTGAAAGTGTATATTTGGATAAATGTAAGAAGGTTGTGTACCTAGGGTATCGCCGATTTCTTCCGAACCTGCATCCAGTAAGAAAGAAAGGCAAGCATTTCAAACGTCTGGCAGAACCCCGGAGGAAGCCTGTCCTCCGTACCGGTGAGGAGGTATTTGGTATGGTCAAGGACCTAGAAGTAATCTTTGGAAAAGGTCCCGGCAGTCTATCTGCTCCGAATGACGATGTCGGACATGCGCCCATGTGGAAGAAGCAATCTATATTTTGGGATCAACCCTATTGGAAAGTCTTAGAGGTCCGCTCTTCAATCGACGTGATGCACGTGACGAAGAATGTTTGCGTGAACCTGCTAGGCTTTCTAGGAGTGTATGGGAAGACAAAAGATACACCGGAAGCACGGCAGGACCAGCAACGTCTGAAGACCCCTGAAGAGCCTATGCATCCTGAGAACGAGAAGGGTAAACGATGCCACTTAACTCCTGCCAGCTACGCTCTTACCAAAGCAGAGAAGGAAATCTTTTTTGAATGTCTGAGCAGTATCAAGGTCCCGTCTGGCTTCTCGTCAAATATAAAGGGAATAATAAATATGGCAGAGAAAAAATTCCAAAACCTGAAGTCTCATGACTGCCACGTGATTATGACACAATTGCTTACGATTGCATTGAGGGGGCTTCTACCTGAAAATGTTCGAGTACCCATTGTGAAGCTATGTGCATTCCTCAATGCAATATCTCAGAAGGTAATCGATCCAGAAAGCCTACCAGGGTTACAGACAGATGTGGCCCAATGTCTTGTCAGCTTTGAGTTGGTGATCCCACCATCCTTCTTCAATATTATGACGCATCTCCTGGTTCACCTAGTAGAAGAGATTGCCATTCTCGGTCCTGTATTTCTACAGAATATGTTCCCCTTTGATAGGTACATGGGAGTCTTAAAGAAATATGTTCATAACCGTGCTAGGCCAGAAGGAAGCATCTCCAAGGGCTATGTAACACAGGAGGACATTGAGTTCTGTGTTGATTTTATTCCTAACCTTAAGGCGATTGGTGTTCCAGAATCACGACATGAGGGGAGACTGCGTGGAAAAGGCACCCTAGGATGTAAAGCAATGATATGTAGGGACGGGCATTCTCTCAATCAAGCACACTACACGGTTTTACAAAGATCTATCTTGGTTTCCCCATATATCAATGAACACAAGAATTTAATACGCCTCAAACACCCGGGGCAGTCTGATGAATGGATTATAAGTGAACACATGGCGAGTTTTGGCGGCTGGCTGCAAAGACTTCTCACGAATAACACCACTGTTAGCCAGGACACCATCTTCGACTGTATGTACTTTCCAAGGGTACGAGATAAATGGGAATACATTTTACACGATAGGCCAAGATAAAAAGAGCACCAACCAAAACAGTGGTGTCCGCTTCGATGCAGCAGAAGACAATGGGCAAAAGACCACGTATTATGGGTTCATAGAGGAGATATGGGAACTTGACTATGGACCTAATTTTAAGGTCCCCTTGTTTTGATGCAAATGGGTCAAGCTAACAGGAGGAGGGGTTGAGGTAGACAAGAAGTATGGAATGACAACGGTGGATCTCAACAATCTTATGAAGAACTTAGACGAACCATTCGTCCTAGCCAATGATGTGGCTCAGGTTTTCTATGTGAAGGACATGTCCTCCAGACCAAAAAAAAAGAAAAAACATGCAAACGAATACATCATATGATGAGACAAAGCGTCACATAGTTCTTTCAGGGAAAAGAAACATCATGGGAATCGAGGATAAGACAGACATGTCAGAAGATTATAATAAGTTTGATGAAATTCCGCCCTTCACAGTGAAAACTGACCCAAGCATTCCGTTAAGTAAAGAAGATGCTCCATGGTTACGTCTGAAGCGATCATAAGGAAGGACATATGCCAAGAAGTTCATGCTCATATTATGTAACTCTAGTTCATGTTAATATTAATACATGTCTTGAGTGTTAGTCTTGTTTTGTGGATGGACCGGGACTATGAGAAGAAGTTGTCCCGATTCGTACTTACCATTAAGATCTGATCTCCAAACGCGCGCGGTCACATATTAGGGAGTGCCTCTATGACCAGTTTCTTGGAGATGCCGGAGGACTAGGCTCCGTCGGCATCTCCCTGAAACTGGCCGTAGTGGTGTCCCTGCTCTCGAAAACCATCTTGCAGCTTTGTAACTTCTCTAACTAGATCAATACACCTGGGAGCTAACTAATTTCACATATTAGGGAGTGCCTCTATGACCAGTTTCTCGGAGATGCCGGAGGACTGGGCTCCGTCGGCATCTCCCTGAAACTGGCCGTAGTGGTGTCCCTGCTCTCGAAAGGAGGTAAGGCATAGCCTCAAACTGGCTGGAGGACTGGACTCACAAGGATGCCTATTTATAGTACAAGCAGCTCGACATAGTGTCGACACTTACAAAATAATGTCGACACTCACCCCTATTATTAGTGTTGACTCGTGTTTTGTCCCGGTTGGTGTCTCCAACCGGGACTAAAGGTTCATCTTTAGTCCCGGTTGGTGTCTCCAACCGGTACTAAAGGTTCATCCCGCCATTTTTTCCCGCCATTTTTCTTCCCGCCAGTTCTTCTTCCCACCATTTTTCTTCCCGCCATTTTTCTTCCCGCCAGTTCTTCCCTCCAGTTCTTCCCGCTAGTTCACTATATATATATATGTAGGGGGTTGGCCTCCATTGTCATTGCACATCTCTAGACTCATATCTGCAACCTCATCACTCTTTCCCATGGCTTCCACCGTAGCACTAACCCCCAGGGAGGCGGAGGCGCTTTGCGCCTCGAACTACCCCTGCCCGCCGGGCTACAGTGTCCCCGTCGGCTGGATGCTGAGCGTCGGAGGCGTGCCGGTTCCTCCTGTCCCTCTAGGTGTGGCGCGCCGGATGGCCATCACGAACCACTACTACTTCGAGCTCACGCCGGAGCAGCGGAGGAATCCCAGATGGCATCCCGACTATTTCCCTACTTGGGAAGCCTTCTTCGTGGATCGGCATGAGAGGGCGCTCGCCAGGCACGAGGAGGACGGCCCACCTCCTCCTAACTTCAACGAGGCCGGCCGTCGGCTATGGTGGCGCGGTCGGACTCTCCAGAGCGTCATGGCCTATGACACTGCCGCTGACTCTAACCCCCGTCTGTGCTACCCTCAAGTCCAGCCCACGCGCTACCCTCAAGTCCAGCCCACACGTACTCTCCAGAGGTTCAATTACGGCGACCCCGACGACGA
Organism: Avena atlantica; assembly: GCA_910589765.1. Classification (NCBI taxonomy): domain Eukaryota; kingdom Viridiplantae; phylum Streptophyta; class Magnoliopsida; order Poales; family Poaceae; genus Avena; species Avena atlantica. The sequence continues at coordinate 488,298,680 of OU342735.1, read as the reverse complement.
CAACGATGACGGCGGCGGCGAGTACGACGACTACAGTGGCGAGTATTATAGGTGTAGGCAGGAGCATGACTGAATCACTCCAACATTCCGAAACAAGTTCGGCCGATTGTTACTTAATCTGGCCATGTATCTTAATTTTCAGTTCCAGTTCGGCCGATTGTTACTTAATCTGGCCATGTATCTTAATTTTCAGTTCCAGTTCGGCTTTATGTAACTGTCTCAAAATGACCTATCTCATTCGAGGTTTCTTGGCTTTCGGGTCAAATGACCAATGTTATGACCAATGTTAATACAAAAGATGCGGCATTAAAATATGATTTGATCTAATAAAAATCATTTTTTAGATGCTTAATATTTCTTATGTTCAAAGTTTTAGGATTTAACGATTTATTTTGGTTTGAATTGAATAATCAAAATTTATATGTAAGTGCTTTAATTATTTTGAAAATTTTCATGTAAAGTAAATATAAAATGATTTACATGAATGGATAGAAATTATTTTTATGAAAATTATGATATATTATTCATATTTTTCTGAGTTGAAATGAAAAAGATATGAATTTTCTATTCATATCATATTTTTGAATTAAAAATGCCCCTTTAATGCATGAAATAAATCAGGAACCGGTGTTAAAGGGGGGGCATTTATTTCGTTTCCCGCGCGCACCCCCCCCCTTTAACACCGGTTCCATTCACGAACCGGTGTTAAAGGGGGGGGTAATAAATGCGCGCGGGAAACGCCCCCCCTTTAACACCGGTTCTAGCCACGAACCGGTGTTAAAGGGGGGGGGTAATAAATGCGGGCGGGAAACGCCCCCCCTTTAACACCGGTTCTAGCCACGAACCGGTGTTAAAGGGGGGGTGTATTTATTTCACCTTCCTCCCCTTCCTTTCTTCCCCCACAGAGCCAGATCGATCGAACACAGAGAGAAGCGCCGCCCCCGACCCGCCGTCTCGCCGCCGCTGCTTCGGAGCCCGACCCGCCGTCTCGCCGCCGCCGCTCGGAGCTCGAGGTTCGCCGCCCCCGACCCTCTCTTCCCCGCATCCTTCCCCTCCCTCTAACATGGTGGGGCTCCGCCGCTCCTTCGTTCGACGCCTGCTCCGGCCGCGCCCGGCCGGCCCTCCCCCGCTCCTCCCGGACAAGGCCACCCGCGCCTGGCCCTCCTCCTCCTGCTGCTCCCGGCGACGCTGCTGCTGCCGCGGGCACGACGCTGCTGCTGTCGGCGCCGGCAGCTACGACGTGCCGGCGGGCACGAGGGTGGCCGTGAACGCGTGGGCCATCGAGGGACCCGGTAAGCTAGGGCGATGGTGCGGTTCGACCCGGACAGGTTCGCGGGCAGCGAGGTGGACCTGCACGGCGCGCATTTGGAGCTGGCCGGTGCCGTTCGGCTCCGGGCGGCGGCTATGCCCGGGCAGGTCGATGGCGCTGATGAACGAGTGGAGTTCGCCCTGGCCAGCATGCTCTGTGGCTTCGATTGGGCGCTGCCGGAGGGGACACATATGAACATATTTGCATAATATATCAACTATATAAACAAAGTTCTTTAGGCCTCGTTGTTTTAGGCTCTAGAAGACCGGGATGGACTTGGGTTACGGTCCAATCCACATCATCCTCCCCGCTGAGGCAAAAATTCGAGAAATATGGAGTATTTGTCTATTTCTGTATAGTATTTTTTTGTTTGGCCAATCCATTTCATTTACATAGTCTTGGGATGAAAATAAATAATCACCAATTGACCCTCGGAACGATTCCAGGGTGCCAAATATGGGCGAGATGAACGTAGTGACATCGACCCCGACGATCTAGGCCTTAATCCTTGCACATGTGAATTAGAAGCATGTGGAGTAAAAAGAAAATAACTTATAGCAAAGATATTATAATAGGCCACGCCTAAACCCTAACTGACCACCTCGCTCTCTTCCCCGTCAGGAGCGTCTCGCCGCCGCCGCTTCGGAGCTCATAGGCCACGCCTAAACGCGGACGCCGCCCGCCGCCCGACGAGCCCGCCGCTAGCACTACCGCATCCGTCCGACGAGCACCGCCGCCCGACGAGACCAACGTCACCCCACCGGTGAGCGCCACGTGTATGATTGCTGACTCATCCTGATTAAAAGTTGTATACAAATTGGACCTCTGACTCATTTGTGTATTTATTTGTGTATTTTGGTATGAATAATATGTATATTTGTGTATGAATCCAAGTCCACTTGAATGTTTACACTCTTACTCTAGATAATATTATTGTTTTAGAAACTATGGATCCACTTAGTAGAAACCTTGAAGAAGAAGAAATAATGGAGAACATTATTGATGAGGACACCTCACAATATCTGAACTTGGAGGGACATGATGACGACAACTCAAGTACTAGTCATGGAGAAGATGAAGACTCCGGTGAACGCAATTTAATGGTTACAAAGTCTGGCGAGGTATATGCATTGATTAAGCCTCTGCTGACTTTCGTGTATACAAATTAACGCTTCTTTCTTCTTTTAGCCCTCTGGATCGACCAACCAGCAACCATCTTCTTCTACGAAAAAGAGCAAGCGAGGCGCGAGCCAGCGGTTGAAAGATCGTGCAAAGTTCACGATCGAAGCAGTCCGTGTTGATGGCAGGCCGATGGAGCCCAAGAAGACCGCAGACAAATTTGTACGTCAGGATGGAGTTCTTGTTAGGGACCAAATCCCAATCATAATTGAAAATTGGAATAAGCCAAAGAAGGGCGACGGTACCTTTGTCGATGACAGATCCAAAGAAACGCTTTGGAATTCGTTGTTGGTAAATTTCACCCTTCCGCTAGAGGAGGATGAAAACAACCCGGTTATAAAGGAAAAGGTCAAAGAGTGGACTCTAAAGAAGATGGCTGACGCTTTCCGCAACTGGAAGACAAAATTGAACAAATTTGTCAAATCTGGCGAGACTCCAAATTTCGAAGACGCATATTATGCGAAGATAAGACCTCACTGGCCCGAATTTGAGACATATAAAAAAAGTGCTATAGCTAAAAAGAGGTCAGAAACCAATACACTTAATGCCCTGAAGAAGGAATATCACCAGAGGACGGGGTCAGGTGGCTACATATCTCAGAGGCCTAAGTGGGAGGAAGCTGAGAAGGCCCTGCACCCCAGACAGATGGGTGGGACCTACGTGTTGGAGATATGCCCTAGAGGCAATAATAAATGTAGTTATTATTATATCTTTGTGTTTACGATACATGTTTACATTCATGCTATAATAGTATTAACAAGGAAACATTGATACTTGTGTGATTTGTAAACTTAATTTTAAGTCCCTAGTATAGCCTCTATACTTCACTAGCTTGTTGGTTGATTAATGATTGTGGTTTCCCTATCATGAACATTGAGATGTTATCAACAACAAGATCATATCGTTAGGAGAATGATATGGTGGACATACTCCTATAGATAAGCGTAGCATAAAGATCAAGTCATTTCAATAGTTCAATTGCTATATGCTTTCTGATACATAGTAACCTAATTCCTTCGACCATGAGATCATGCATATCACCTTTACCGGATGGATGCTTTGATGACATCAAACACCACACCGTAACTGGGTGGTTATAAAGGTGGCATTGAGTGTTCGGAAAGTATTGGTTGAGACACATGGATCAAGAGTGGGATTTGTCCATCCACATGACGGATAGATATACTCTGGGCCCTCTCAGTGGAATGTCATCCAATTAGCTTGCAAGCATGTGACTTGGTCACAAGGGATCACATATCACGGGAACGAGAAAAGAGTACTTATCAGTAACGAGGTTGAACTAGGTATGCAGAGATACCGACGATCATAACCTCGGATAAGTAACATATCGTGAGACAAAGGGAAATTGGTATCGTATGTAAGTGGTTCATTCGATCGCAAAGTAATCGTAGAAATATGTGGGAGCCATATGAATTTCCAGATTCCTCTATTGGTTATTGTTCGGAGAAGTGTCTCGATCATGTCCGCATAATTCACGAACCGTAGGGAGACACACTTAAGGATTCGACGTTGTTTGAGTAGTTATGGTATTATGAGAAAGAGATCGAATGTTGTTCGGAGTCTCGGATGGGATCCGGGATATCACGAGGTGATCCGGAATGGTCCGGAGAATAAGATTCATATAAGGAAAGTCCCATTTCGGAGTTCGGGAATGATTCCGGTGTTTTCATCGGGAATGTTCTAGAAGGTTCCGGATTGTCCGGCACTCCGGGGGGGGGGAAGGGGTACATGAATGTGTCATTACATATTGGAATGATTGCATCATGTACTAAGTGTTCTTGCTGTCCCAAATAAAGGATTAAATTGAATCCTAAAACAGAAAAGTCAAATGTCCAGTTTGAAAGTAAAACGGCTAAAACAAGAAACTGTGGGAAACAAGCAAGAGGAGTTGGGAACCGACTTGAGGGAGGAGTCTCCTCCCCAAGCCGGCGCGCCACCCAAGGCCGACTTGGGGAGGGACTCCCCTCCCCTGGCAGCGCCTCCCCACCTATAAAAGGAGGGGCAAGGCCCCCTCCTCTAGACACACAAGTTTCCACCTCTAAATCTCCGGTTTAGAGCCATTTTGGTTTAGAGCTTCTAATTGCTTTAGCCAGCGGTTTAGAGCCTTCTAATTGGTGTGTCTAATATCTAGACCACTAATTGCCCTCTCTCATAATCCACCATACTCGCTCCGGCTTAAGGCGAAGCCCTGCGGGATTTCCCCTCTACTTCCGGTACCACGCCGTTGTGCTGCCGGAATCGCGAGGAGAGTGCTACAACCTCCGCTGCCTGCTGGAACAAGGGAGAGGAAGGTCTTCGTCGAGTACCGAACGTGTGACCGACTGCGGGAGCGCTGCCGGAACGCAGCGCCGGAAGGATCGTCTACACAATCTTGAGATCGGAAAGAGTACGACTATATCACCCACGAGAATACGCTCTCGTTAAACGCTTTGGAATCTTCGAGGGTAAGTTATTCCATCGACTCGTTGCTACAATCTAGTAGATAGATCTTGGCTTGTTTGTTTGTATGCGATAGAAATTTTTTGTTTTCCATGCTACGAACCCCTACAGTGGTATCAGAGCCGTGTCTATATGTAGATCTGTTGCACGAGTAGAACACAATGGTCATTGTGGGCGTTGATGCTTTTATTGTCGATTGCTTCTTGTGTACTTTGCATCTTGCGGTATGTTGGGATGAAGCGGCCCGGGCTAACCTTACATGACATCGTTCATGAGACTTGCTCCACGCTTGACATGCAACTTGTATTGCATAAGTGGCTTTGCGGGTGCCTGTTTCTCCTAGCATAGTTAAGATTCAATTTACAACGGGTGATTAACAATACTAGTATCAATGTTGTGGTTCTTATTCGTAAGTTAGAACGACACTTATTGAAAGCCCCAAAACCACGTAAAATATGCAAAGAAAGTAGAGGCGTCTAACTTTGTTTTGCAGGGGTGTGCAGTGATGTGATATGGCCATGATTGTGATTATATTTGATGTATGCAATGTTCCTTATTGTAAGTCGGCAACCGGCAGGAGCCATATGGTTGTCTTTAATTTATGTTAAGACCCGCGTGTATATTCAAAGTAGTTGTAATAGTTGAAGCCGGTGGAGGACAACCATGGAGTAGCGTCATTGACCTTGATGCAATGCCGGTGATGATGGAGATCATGTTCGTGCTTGAAGATGGAGATCGGAAGCACAAAGAAGAAAGGCCATATCATATCACATATATATTGAATTGCATGTGATGTTAATCCTTTATGCATCTTGTATTGCTTAGTAGACGACGGTAGCATTATAAGATGATCCCTCATGCACATGAATTTCAAGTCATAAAGTGTTCACCCTTAGTCAGCACCGTTGCTAAAGCTTGTTGTTTCGAAGCACCACGTGATGATCGGGTGTGTTAGATTCCGCAAGTGTATACAACGTGAGCAAGCCAGATTTGCTCATGCGAAAACTAAGGTTTGATCTTGACGAGCCTAGCATGTACAGACATGGTCTCGGAACACGGATCACCGAAAGGTAAAGCATGAATCATATAGTAGATATGATGAACATGACGATTGTTCGCCATTGAAACTATATAAACTCTCATGATGATCGGTGTTGATGTAGTGGATTTGGTTCGTGTGATCACTAAAACAATGTGAGGGATATTGTTTTGAGTGGGAGTTCACCTAGTTAATTACAGTAATTATTTTGAACTCAATTTGTCATAAACTTAGTCTAAACTATTGCAAATATGTTGTAGATCAATGGCAGCCCCTACCATCAATTTTAATGCGTTCCTAGAGAAAGAAAAGTTGAAAAACAATGGAAGCAACTTCGCAGATTGGTTCCGCAATTTGAGGATTGTCCTCATAGCTGGTAATTTGACCTATGTGCTGGATGCACCGCTGGGTGACCCACCTGCAGCTGATGCTCCCGATGAAGTAAAGAATGTTTACCTCGCTCGGAAGAATCAGTACTCCATAGTTCAGTGTGCTATCTTGTATGGTTTGGAATCGGAGCTTCAGAAAAGGTTTGAGGATTCAGACCCATATGATATTGTCGAGGATCTCAAATTGATTTTTGAGACTCATGCGGCAATTGAAAGCTATGAGGCTTCTGAAAAGTTCTTTAACTGCAAGATGGAAGAGGGCAGCTCCGTCAGTGAGCATGTGCTTAAGATGTCTGGGCACGCAAACAAACTTCAAAGCTTGGGTATAGTGATTCCTAATGCTTTGGGGATTTACCGTGTCCTCCAATCACTACCACCAAGTTACAAGAACTTTGTGATGAACTACAACATGCAGAACATGAACAAGACGTTGCCAGAACTCTTTGCCATGTTGAAATCTGCAGAAGTGGAGATCAAGAAAGAGCACAAAGTGTTGTTGGTCAATAAGACCACCAAATTCAAGAAAGGCAAGTCTAAGCCAAAGGGACACTTCAAGAAGGGTGGTAAGAAAGTTACTACGCCGGCGAAGAATACCAAGGCTGGACCCAAGCCTGATACTGAGTGTTTTTACTGCAAGGGAGAAGGTCACTGGAAGCGGAATTGCCCAAAGTACTTGGCGGATTTGAAGAACGGCAACATCAAGAAGAAAGGTATATCTGATATACATGTTATTGATGTGTATCTCACTAGTACTCGTAGTAGTGCCTGGGTATTTGATACTGGTTCGGTTGCTCATATTTGTAACTCGAAACAGGTGCTGCAGAATAAACGGAAGCTAGCGAAGAACAAGGTGACGATGCGCGTGGGAAACGGATCAAAGGTTGATGTGATCGCGGTCGGCACGCTACCCCTTCATCTACCATCGGGATTAGTTTTATACTTAAATAATTGTTATTTGGTGCCTGCGTTGAGCATGAACATTATATCGGGATCTTGTTTATTGCGAGACGATTACTTGTTTAAATCCGAGAATAATGGTTGTTCTATTTATATGAGTAATATGTTTTATGCACATGCACCTTTGATAGATGGTCTATTCTTATTGAATCTCGATAGTGGAAATACACATATCAACAACATTGAGGCTAAACGTTTGAAATCAAGCGATAATTCGACCTATATGTGGCACTGTCGTCTTGGTCACATCGGAGTGAAACGTATGAAGAAACTCCATTCCGATGGACTTCTTGAATCACTTGATTTTGAATCACTTGAAAGATGCAAAGCATGTCTGATGGGTAAAATGACTAAGACTCCATTTTCTGGTATGATGGAGCGAGCTACGGACTTATTGGAAATCATACATACCGATGTGTGTGGTCCAATGAGTGTAGCATCGCGCGGTGGTTATCGTTATGTTCTTACCTTCACGGATGACTTGAGTAGATATGGGTATATCTATTTCATGAAACATAAGTCCGAAACTTTGGAGAAGTTTAAGGAGTTTCAAAGTGAGGTAGAGAATCAACGTAACAAGAAGATTAAATTTCTACGTTCTGATCGTGGAGGTGAATATCTAAGTTACGAGTTTGGCGAGCATTTGAAGAAATGCGGAATACTTTCACATTTGACACCGCCGGGAACACCACAGCGTAATGGTGTGTCTGAACGTCGTAATCGAACTCTCTTAGATATGGTTCGTTCTATGATGTCACTTACAGATTTACCGCTATCATTTTGGGGTTATGCATTAGAAACAGCCGCATTCACTTTAAATAGGGCACCGTCTAAATCCGTTGAAACGACACTGTATGAATTATGGTTTGGGAAGAAACCTAAATTGTCGTTCCTTAAAGTTTGGGGATGCGAAGCCTATGTAAAGAAGTTACAGCCGGACAAGCTTGAACCCAAAGCGGAAAAATGCGTCTTCATAGGATACCCGAAGGAAACTATTGGGTATACCTTCTATCATAGATCCGAAGGCAAAATCTTTGTTGCCAAGAATGGATCCTTTCTAGAGAAGGAATTTCTCTCGAAAGAAGTGACTGGAAGGAAAGTAGAAATCGACGAGGTTGTCGAACCTTCTCTCGAAATTGCGAGTAGCGCAGCACCGGAAGAAGTTCCTGTGGTGCCTGCACCAATAAGAGAGGAAGCTAATGATGGTGATCATGAAACTTCGGTTGAAGTTGCTACAGAGCCTCGGAGGTCAACGAGAACTCGTACCACTCCAGATTGGTATGATTCCGTTATGAATGTCATGTTGGTGGACAACACCGATGACCCCGAGACATATGAGGAAGCGATGATGAGCCCAGATTCCAATAAATGGCAAGAAGCCATGAAATCCGAGATTGGATCCATGTACGAAAACCAAGTATGGACTTTGGTGGACTTACCGGATGGCCGAAAGGCTGTCGAGAACAAATGGATTTTCAAGAAGAAAACAGATGCTGATGGTAATGTTACTGTCTATAAAGCTCGACTTGTCGCAAAAGGGTTTCGACAAATTCAAGGAGTTGACTACGATGAGACTTTCTCACCAGTAGCGAAGCTAAAGTCTGTGAGGATTATGTTAGCAATCGCTGCATATTATGATTATGAGATATGGCAGATGGATGTCAAAACAGCATTCCTCAATGGAGACATTGATGAAGAGTTGTATATGATGCAACCCAAAGGTTTTGTCGATCCTAAAGATGCTAACAAGGTATGCAAACTTCAACGGTCCATCTATGGATTGAAGCAAGCATCCCGAAGTTGGAATCAACGTTTTGATAAGGTAATCAAAAGTTTTGGTTTTTTACAAACTTATGGAGAAGCTTGTATTTACAAGAAAGTGAGTGGGAGCTCTGTAGCATTCTTAATACTATATGTGGATGACATATTGTTGATTGGGAATGATGTAGACCTTCTTAATAGTGTCAAGGAATATTTGAATAATAGTTTTTCAATGAAGGATCTTGGCGAAGCAGCTTACATATTAGGCATAAAGATTTATAGAGATAGATCGAAACGCCAAATATCATTGTCACAGAGTACATATTTGGACAAAGTTCTAAAGAGGTTTGGAATGGAAGAAAGCAAGAAAGGGTTCTTGCCCATGTTGCCCAATACGACCTTGAGTAAAACTCAAAGTCCGACATCGGCAGAAGATAGAGAAAGGATGAGTAAGACTCCCTATGCCTTAGCCATAGGATCTCTAATGTATGCCATGCTATGTACTAGACCCGACATTGCATATGCTGTTAGTTTAACTAGCAGATATCAAAGTGATCCAGGAGTGGATCATTGGACAGCGGTCAAAAACATCCTTAAGTACTTGAGAAGAACTAAGGATATGGTTCTTTCTTATGGAGGTGATGAACAGCTCGTTGTTAATGGTTACACCGATGCTAGTTGGAACACCAATCCAGATGATTCTAAATCTCAGTCTGGATACGTATTTACTTTGAATAGTGCAGCAGTTAGCTGGAGGAGTGCAAAGCAAAGAGTTGTGGCGAGATCTTCAACTGAATCGGAATACATAACTGCTTCGGAGGCTTCACAAGAGGCGATATGGATGAAGGAGTTCATTATAGAGCTCGGTGTGGTTCAAAGTGCGCTGGACCCAATGTCTATCTGCTATGATAACATGGGTGCCATAGCCAATGAGCAAGAACCAAGGTCACACAAGAAGCTGAAGCACATCAAGCTACGTTTTCACGCTATTCGAGAACATATCCAGGATGGGGATATAAAGATTTGCAAAGTACACACAGATCTGAATGTGGCGGATCCGTTGACTAAACCTCTCCCGAGGGCAAAACATGACCAACACCAAACTGCCATGGGTGTTCGGTATATTACCATGTAATCTAGATTAGATGACTCTAGTGCAAGTGGGAGACTGTTGGAGATATGCCCTAGAGGTAATAATAAATGTAGTTATTATTATATCTTTGTGTTTATGATAAATGTTTACATTCATGCTATAATAGTATTAAAAAGGAAACATTGATACTTGTGTGATTTGTAAACTTAATTTGAAGTCCCTAGTATAGCCTCTATACTTCACTAGCTTGTTGGTTGATTAATGATTGTGGTTTCCCTATCATGAACATTGAGATGTTATCAACAACAAGATCATATCGTTAGGAGAATGATATGGTGGACATACTCCTATAGATAAGCGTAGCATAAAGATCAAGTCATTTCAATAGTTCAATTGCTATATGCTTTCTGATACATAGTAACCTAATTCCTTCGACCATGAGATCATGCATATCACCTTTACCGGATGGATGCTTTGATGACATCAAACACCACACCGTAACTGGGTGGTTATAAAGGTGGCATTGAGTGTTCGGAAAGTATTGGTTGAGACACATGGATCAAGAGTGGGATTTGTCCATCCACATGACGGATAGATATACTCTGGGCCCTCTCGGTGGAATGTCATCCAATTAGCTTGCAAGCATGTGACTTGGTCACAAGGGATCACATATCACGGGAACGAGAAAAGAGTACTTATCAGTAACGAGGTTGAACTAGGTATGCAGAGATACCGACGATCATAACCTCGGATAAGTAACATATCGTGAGACAAAGGGAAATTGGTATCGTATGTAAGTGGTTCATTCGATCGCAAAGTAATCATAGAAATATGTGGGAGCCATATGAATTTCCAGATTCCTCTATTGGTTATTGTTCGGAGAAGTGTCTCGATCATGTCCGCATAATTCACGAACCGTAGGGAGACACACTTAAGGATTCGACGTTGTTTGAGTAGTTATGGTATTATGAGAAAGAGATCGAATGTTGTTCGGAGTCTCGGATGGGATCCGGGATATCACGAGGTGATCCGGAATGGTCCGGAGAATAATATTCATATAAGGAAAGTCCCGTTTTGGAGTTCGGGAATGATTCCGGTGTTTTCATCGGGAATGTTCTAGAAGGTTCCGGATTGTCCGGCACTCCCGGGGGGGGGGGGGGGGAAGGGGTACATGAATGTGTCATTACATATTGGAATGATTGCATCATGTACTAAGTGTTCTTGCTGTCCCAAATAAAGGATTAAATTGAATCCTAAAACAGAAAAGTCAAATGTCCAGTTTGAAAGTCAAACGGCTAAAACAAGAAACTGTGGGAAACAAGCAAGAGGAGTTGGGAACCGACTTGAGGGAGGAGTCTCCTCCCCAAGACGGCGCGCCACCCAAGGCCGACTTGGGGAGGGACTCCCCTCCCCTGGCCGCGCCTCCCCACCTATAAAAGGAGGGGCAAGGCCCCCTCCTCTAGACACACAAGTTTCCACCTCTAAATCTCCGGTTTAGAGCCGTTTTGGTTTAGAGCTTCTAATTGCTTTAGCCAGCGGTTTAGAGCCTTCTAATTGGTGTGTATAATCTCTAGACCACTAATTGCCCTCTCTCATAATCCACCATACTCGCTCCGGCTTAAGGCGAAGCCCTGCGGGATTTCCCCTCTACTTCCGGTACCACGCCGTTGTGCTGCCGGAATCGCGAGGAGAGTGCTACAACCTCCGCTGCCTGCTGGAACAAGGGAGAGGAAGGTCTTCGTCGAGTACCGGACGTGTGACCGACTGCGGGAGCGCTGCCGGAACGCAGCGCCGGAAGGATCGTCTACACGATCTTGAGATCGGAAAGAGTACGACTACATCACCCACGAGAATCCGCTCTCGTTAAACGCTTTGGAATCTTCGAGGGTAAGTTATTCCATCGACTCGTTGCTACAATCTAGTAGATAGATCTTGGCTTGTTTGTTTGTATGCGATAGAATTTTTTTGTTTTCCATGCTACGAACCCCTACACTACGTGCAAAGACTTGGTTCTACGGAATCGGGGCAAGGTTGGACCAAGAAACAGGATTGTGTATCTTCCCAACCCTCCTTGCCAAACCCGTCACTGAACTCATCACGGCATACGAGGAAACATCCGCCAGGACCTTCCATCCCGACAGAGAGAATGACCAGCTCACACGCGCCATAGGTAAAAAAGAACACCCTGGACATGCACGAGGCACAGGGGGTATGACGTGGAAGGATGGGTTTGCCGACTGGAGCGACTCTTACAGATGGCGCGGCAGAAAGAAAAAGAGCGTACAGAGCGGATGACACAGATAGAACATGCACTTGCGGCGCTGCAGGCGCAAGTGAATGCACAGCAGAGCCATCAAGCTACCGGCCCATCTCAGCGGCACGAAGAGCCTGCATTGGAAGCTGCCCGCGGCCCAGACTCTGCGCGGAAAAGCAGTGTGGCTTTCACGGAGAACGTGCAACCCACGCTTGAAATGACGGGTCCTCGATACCCCGTGGATGAGATCACGGAGAGCGAACACGCTGAGCTGCATATGAGATTAATGGGCTTATCCATTAAGGTGGCTGTCGGCTATGCCTTACCTCCTCTAGCTGGTGGAACTTACCACTGCCGATCGATTCCAGATGACTATGCTATTGTCGGGGTGGATGAGGTTGTGAAGGAATATGAGGAAGCACAGCTTGACCATGCTACAGGTGAAGGGGAAACTCAACTCAAATTTACAGTGAAAACAACCATTCTTTGGAAGAAGGAACACATTGTGCTTCCAAATTGGAGATAACTGGCACCCCCGCCGTCTCCGCGGCGTCAGCAGTCTGAGCCGCTTCAGCTATCTCCTGCGCGGCAGCCATCTCCTGCGCGGCATCCATCTCCGGCCCGTCAGCCATCTCCTGCGCGGCAGCCATCTCCGGTGCTTCAGCCATCTCCTCAGCGTAAGCGGAAGAGCACTGCCACGAGGAGCATCAGTAGCACTGCCACAAAGAAATCCGCAGGAAACCGTACGCCAAAGAGTTCAAAAAACTACGTCGCGCAGCCTTTCGCCAAGCCATTGCCGGTTTTACCGTGGAATCGCAGCGACGAGGAGACCAATAGGATCTCGGAAGAATAGGTCAAGAAAGTCTTTGCACCTAGACGGGCCGAGCCAAAGGAGAAAATAGATCCAGCGGTGGTGGAGAAGTTTTACAATAATCTTTTGAAACCTGAAACCCCACTTGTGCCGGACTACGAGCGCCAGATTTTGAAGGCGGATGCAAGGCGCCGTAGGGAGACTGAAAGTAGCAGTCGTGAGGCACCCCAGAAAACAGTTCCCATGCTCGGAGAGCAGGAAAACCAATCATGTGCCCCGCTCCAAATGTTCGACACACGGGACGCTCCTCCCGTAAATGATTACGAGGCAGAGTTACAAAGAAAGGCCAATGAGATGGGGATGACTTACATTGCATACTTGAACGTCATGGGAGACAACTTGCCCAAATGCGATGCCAACCCCATACAGCCATGGAAGTATGGGAAGAATCTCGTCAAGAAAGAGGAGCTCAAGACTCTACCAACAAAGATGCAAAAATTGCACAAGTGGTACCTTCATTTCTGCAAGACGAGAAAGGTAGAATGGATAACGGCGCATATAAGAGATGATATTTTCTTCTGCGGAGATGACGCGATCGACTTCAACATTCAAGACTTGCATTTTCTATTCAATCAGAAGGAACTCGACAAAGCTGCCATCAGCCTTTATTGTGTGTAAGTACTATTTCTATAATTTATATCTCATCTCATTCACTTTATTAATTGCATGTATATATATATATGCTCACCATATATGTATATACTATTATGCAGGAAAAAGGTTATGGAATGCAGGAAAGAAGGCCCTTTTGACATTGGGTTCGTTGACCCAAATAGAGTTCATGAAGAAGTGGTAGAAACCAAACCCGGGCAAACAGAAGATTACTTGCTAACGTCTTTACTGAGACAACAAACCAAAAGGGAAATACTATTGCCTTACAACTTCTCGTGAGTACTGTTACCCTCTCTCTTGTACACATTCTATTTCAGCTTACTCGATGTTAAGTGTAATTGATGATGAGTTATGCGTGCGTAGGTTCCACTTTATTCTGCTAGTCATTCAACCCGACTCAGGAAAAGTCCTTGTCATGGACTCGTTATGAAAAGAAAAAGAGATATGGGTAAACTTTAGAGAGATGCTCCAGAGGTAATTTCAATCATATTATCGCACTAGATCGGCAACTTTCGTGACAATAAGTAATTAATTACTCCTTTATCCATTTTGTTTGTCGGACAGGGTTTGGAAAAGGTTCACGGGCAGGGCCGTGGGTGAATGGTCAGAAGAACTAAAATTTGTAGACCAAAATGTAAGTAATACTAGCTAGCTTCCAATTCCATTATATCATGCTTTATTGATTATTATTTTGATTGAACTCTCTATTCTCGTAAAGTGCGCGCATCAGGGACACGGCAATAACTTATGTGGGTACTATGTTTGCGAATTCATTCGCAACACGATATGTGCGACGGGCCAAGCCGCACTAGAACAACTTAGAGTAAGTAAACAAAGTCCACAACATTATTTTATTACCATCAATTGTGTTGAGTTTTATTCTTATATATATATTGACGGCCCATTCTTCATATATATTCAGATCAAACGGATGCGGGACCAACTCCTACCATTTGAACGCATACGAGCCATTCAAGAGGAATTGGCGGGGTTCATACTTGATGAGGTCGTCACGCCTGGCGGAGAACTCTTTAGATATCCACCAAAATGAACGATGACGATGTATGTGCCGATGACGATGTTTGTGTATAATAATAGTTGCTTAATTATTCATGTACTCGTATGTACCGATGACGATGTTTGTGTATACCGCTCCCGATCGATTCCCCCTCGCTCCCCCCCCTCCCGCAGAAATACGCGCAGAACGGGGCAGAGACAGAAGTCTGCCGCGGCAGAGATTTAGGCCGTTTTCCTGCCGCGGCAGGAAAACGACCTAAATCTCTGCCGCGACAGACTAACCTTACGAACCGGTGTTAAAGGGGGGGGGGGGCTGAGGCCTGCGGCAGCCCCACGTGCGCCACCCTTTAACACCGGTTCGTATAAGAACCGATGTTAAAGGCCCCCCCCTCTAACACCGAACCCTCAACAGCGGTTGGGGAACCGCTGTTAGAGGGCCGTCCCAACCGGAGTTAAAGGGGGTGGCCTGCACTAGTGTTAACACCCATGTATGTTGACAAACCTAACTTCAAGGACTAACCGCACCAATTTTAGAGTGCAGGAATGAGCCTGGGTCCCCGCCCCTTCCCCGCCACATTGGAGGGAAAGCACCTTGTTTGTTATCGTCCACTCAATTCATGGCAACCTCTCATGCTTCCTCCATACCGGTTTATTAGGTTAATACAGAGTTTAAAAAATATGTTTTGCTATAAATTTGATCAACGAAATATTGATCATATGTCACAAAATTATATCATTGAAAAGGTATTGTAAACATGAATCCAATGGTATAATTTTTATAACATATAATTCATGTTTTATTAACCACCTTTATTGTCAAACTTTTTTCTTAAACTTGGTGTTGGCCCAACAAAACCAGTACAGAGGTAGTATGAAATTTGACGAATTTTCTTTAGATGCCTTTGTAAATTTTATTGTCACCACAAGTGGAGTATATGGCTTCTAGGCTTTGCAAAGTCAGCATGACAACGATCATGGAGGGGCCAATTTTGCTGCCATGCCCGGCGGCATGATCGGAGCGGCCCCCATGACCAGAGAACAACTTCGATCGATCAAGCAGCCCCATGTACTCCCCCGGTGATGATCGGGAGGCACACTACCCCAGGCGTGCCAGTCCAATCACACACATGACCTCTCTCTCTCTCTCTTGCGCGCGCACGGCTGTTGCGTCCCGAAAGCTTAACCGTGTGAGGAAATCCCGGTTCCCACAGCGTACCCGTCGAAGGACGGCTAGCTATCTCATGCATCGAGCGGAGCAACGGGTACGTAGCCAATAACCAATTCCCGTGGGCGATCCCGAGGGATTTGCTTCCCTCGCACGTAGCTACGCACCCCGGCCCCGGTGCTTCACGTGCCCGCCACTGCCGCGCCGCCGCGTGGCCCAGGACCTACGGCCTTCCACCATGCATATGCCGCCGACGCCGACACTAGCTAGTGCCGAATGCCTGTACGCGGCGGCGCTTCCTCCGTCGATCACTTGGGCGCGACGTACGGCTCCGCCACACGCACCGACACGCACGCCGGCCGTACGTAGGACTACTTCTTCCTCGGAGGACCCTGCGCTCATTTTTTTCACTGTCCGAACTAGTACATCATTTGACATGAAATTGTAGATCGATGTGAGACACCGCATGAGAGCTATCTCTAGCTAGCTAGCTAGCGTCGTCCTTTTGATGAGTTGAACAACAGTGGTGGTTGCGTCGATCATTATGCGATAACCACACGACTGTAGCCACTAAAGGGGACCCTGCTGCAGTGCACTAGGCACGTACTAGCGACAGTTTGTTGGGGCCGATTAACTCAGATCTGCCTAATTCCTTCAACCCCAAATTAACCAAACCCTTCTATACTACTTTCTCCGTTTTAAAATATAAGATGTTTTAGGTTTGTAAAGAGAATGTATCTAGACTTGTTTTGATATGTAGGTTCACTCATGTTTTGAGTGAATCTAGACACTAAAATAAGTCTAGATACATTTTCTTCACAAAGCTAAAACATCTTATATTTTGAAACGGAGGGAGTACTCTGTAAATCCTACTACTAGTATAGGAGAATTTTCCGCGGAGACATCAAGGCCGAAATCTAAGCGATCGATGCACACTCACATGCACATGCACACAAGTGATCGACTGCGTAATTAACTCGACTCCCGCCACTGCTTATATATGATCCATCCATATAAGTACCCCACCACCCCCGCCTCCGCCCTCTCGCCGGCCTCCTCCCCCCTCTCCATCAAAGTGATCGTCATCCATCCCGCGCGCGCGTCACCTCCCACCGATCACATCACCCCACATTCTTGGCTAGCTTCTTCCCCGGCCGGCCGGAGCCCGATCGCTGCTGCAGATAGACCATCAAGGAAGAAGGGGACGATGCTGTCGTCGCACCCGCACGAGGCGGCCATGCTGCCGTACGTGCCGCGGCCGCCGTCGCTGCTGGTGGACCGCCGGTACAGGACGGGCGCCGAGGTGGCGCCCAACTGCCCGCGCTGCGACTCCCCCAACACCAAGTTCTGCTACTACAACAACTACAGCCTCACCCAGCCGCGCTACTTCTGCAAGGGCTGCCGCCGCTACTGGACCAAGGGAGGCTCGCTCCGCAACGTGCCCGTCGGAGGCGGCTGCCGGAAGAACCGCCGGGGGAAGTCGTCGTCTCTACGGTCGGCGTCCGATTCGGTCTTCTCTGGCGGTCGCGACGCCGCAGGAGCGTACGGACACGGCGCGTTCCCCGGCGGCCCGCTCCGGCCGGACATGGTCCTGGAAGGGATGGTCGGGGGAAGCAGCCAGGCGAACCCTGGCCAGACGATGCCTGCCGCCGCCGCCGATGGCTCCTCCATCGACCTCGCGATGCTCTACTCCAAGTTCCTCAACAACCAGCAGCAGCCGCCCGCCGAAGGCAGCAGCAGCCTCGTCTGCGCCGTCACGCCGGACTCCACCAGCGACGAGGCGTTCGACACCTTCAGCGCGTCCAGCGAGCTGAGCCCCGGCGGCGTTCTGGCGCCAGTGCAGCTGGACGGGTTCGGCGAATGGTCTGGACCGTTCAGCAACGGCGCCGACGACCCCACGAGCACGGCTACCGCCGCGGCCACCATGCTGTGCACGGACGCGAGCGTGGAGGCGGCGCTCGGCGAGCTCAACTTCGCCATGGATCAGAGCTGCTTCGACTCGCTAGGGTTGCCCACGGACGGCGCCGCGGGTACCCTGTCATCGTGGTGCTCCATCGTGCCGAGCTTGTCCACGTGGGAGGAGCCCAAGTACGACTCGCTCGATTCGCTCCCCGACGACGCCATGAGCCTCCATGGGGGCATTCTCGCGGCCGACCATGACTGGACCGCCGATTGCCAAGGCTTGGAGGCTCTCTACATGCCTTGAGTAACTCGATTTGACCATTTGTTTCTTTTTATTTCTTCCAATTTAGTTTAATTGGAAGAACTACATATATAAATATATACATAGGTATATATACTACGGTGGTATAATGTATGTTTTGAAAAGGGAGAGGATGGGGTAATTACTCATGTGAAGGAATTAAGTTTCAGTATACTTGTGAGATAGATGTAATCAGGTCACATAATAAAGTTTTGAAATATTTGATTCTGTCGTGAATTTTTGTTTTATTGTCAGTTTTCCTACCAAAACTGTGTGTACCACACACAAACATCTGCTCAGTGTTGAGGACTTGAGTCATTTGCAAAAGGAAGAAGGTTCAGTACTTGGAGTATACTATCTTAACTTCCAATTCTTCTGGCTATGGAAATTCGAAATTTAATTTCTCAACTCCCTTCTTCTGGAAATGTTGTAAGTAATTTGATATTAATATATTGAAATCATTCTTGTAACATGTATTCGATTTCCATAGCTGGGTTACTATTGGTTAAATACTTGTCTTCACCAAACAAATTTGGCCTTTTTTTTTCAGGAGATACTGTTATGCAATAATGCATCGTGTAACTCAATCACCATAGCTTATTTAGTCGGTAAATTCACTATGTGAATGGACTTAGTTAGCTAATTGTATATGGTGGAATGTTGCTTAACTTGGTAAGCAAATGATATCTTGCATAGCAAGTATGCAACAGTCCATGTGTCTCTTGTCTCCCTTGTGCCTGGTGGAAATGGCTAGTCAAACAAAAGCTAACTAGCGGTCCAATTAAATCCAAAGCAGGGAGTGGCTGCCATTGCCTCAATCACCCACTTGTATCGACAATCATTTCATATCTCTTGTAATCCCTTGATATGAAGAGTAAAATGTTCAGCATAAACAAAAGGATGAGTAAAATGTATGCATCACACATCTTAATTTAGATAGGTATTCTTCCCTTTCCCACCATCAATACATGTTGTCCAAAAGATTGCGTCGGGCCATGAAAAATCGTAGCAAATATTCGTGAATGGTCACTGAAAATTGAGGGGTTATTTTTTGGTCAAAATATCCAAAAAACTTCAAAACCAGACAGGGCAAAAGCTGATGAAACTAGATTGGAACGGCTTAGCTACTTTTTTGAAAGTGCGTAAATGTAATTTTTAGAATGGTTGAATTTAAGTTGTGAAATAAAGATCCTTAGTATTTGGATTGTAACTGAGTCACTTTCATTGTTTGCGCACTGCCTGCAATTATTTAGGTTTATCTTGTAAAATATGAATTTCTTTGAGATTATATTCCAAGAAATGCATAGGGGTTGCCAAAATACATCAGAAATGTCTATGGATAAAAGGCACCCGATGCCCGACATTGACTTAATTGAGCTCATATGGCCATAGTTTACAAGATCTAATGAGGATATCAGCCTGAGAATAAAAAGTTCTAGCGCTCAGTGTTCCATTTTTAACAAGTTCCAACAGCTCAAAGCAAAATAGAAGAAGCATTATAGCACAGACATGGCAGTTCAGGCGTTACCTTGATTCCTTGCCTAAGGGGAATGGGTGTCCATTTACAGCTTCCTTAGTATAATCAACATCTTGTCCATGAGTGAAAGATCCTACATTACAAGTGTGTGCTATTGTTGTAAAGAGAGAAAATTAGAAGACACAACACAATCCACAGTTTTACGAGAGAATTTAGATTCACAATGTCGAAGGTGCCCAACATTTTGCGGCAAAAAAGATCCAAAGCAATTTTGTAGTTCTACTCGAGAAGCTCTTAAGTATGTCGAAAAGATTCCCAAAGGAGGTAGGAGCCCCACTACATCCTAGCATCTCGGCCCGAACCCAGACCACATGAACTGTGGTAAGGCGCAAGAGAGAAAAAAAGATCGGGATCGTATAAACTCCAAAAGGAAATTAAAAAAGAGCACTTTCGGATATGTAGCATGTTTATCCGCAAAAAAAGAGAGGATATGTAGCATGTTAGACAAGAACGTGTTGCAAAGTTTCAATCTGCCCCACCATGCAGCAGGTAACTGAGATCAATATCCGGAAACTAGAATACAACAAGTTGCCCACATTTGATTTATGAATAGGGATATGCGCAATCTCTTGACCCTGTACCATGCGACGGTTGCTGTAAAGCGGGCTCTGTTTTCTTCAGTAGTAAACCACGGGTCCATGCATGGCCTAGCTAGTGGCCAAACCGGAAAAAAAAGATGAAAAGTGAGCAGTAGTTAATTACTACTCCTTCCGTTTCAAAATATAAGATGTTTTAGATTTGTGAAGAAAATGTATCTAGACTTCTTATAGTGTGTAGATTCATTTCAAACTTGAGTAAACCTAGATACTAAAAGTAGTTTAGATACATTTGCTTCATAAAGCTAAAACATCTTATATTTTAAAACGGAGGGAGTATCTGCAAGTAGAATAGTAGTTTCAGCCAGCCAGTCACTGTTCGTTTACTGTACTGAAACCACGGATTACAACTAACCGCGCAGTGCTCCCACAGAAATCTCCGGTTTTGCTTACACAAAAAGTGTAGTACTACGTAATGTCCCACGGAGTCCTAGAACTGCATTGACCAGGGCAGATCGAGTACACACCCACGCATGCGCCGCGATCACTGCACTTCACTGCACAACCCGCGCGCGTTCGTGCGTCCAGCTGCTCTACCTTCGAGATCGGCCATGGAGCATGCGTTGATGATTCGTCCTTGCATTGAGTCTTATGCTTCGTCTCTGTCTAGGCACAGCACGAATGGAGTGATCAACCTTGGGATCAGGCCCTCTCCTCTCTGCAGGATTCAGGGGGCTCGGGGCCGCAGGATCAACGAGGTGGACAAGGAGACCGAAAAACCTTAGATCCTTCACTACGGCACACAGCAAAGCTCACACGGTAACGTTTTCCACGGTAAATTTTTTTTCCGTGTGTTTTTTAAATAAGACACGGCAAAGGCTTTGTCGTGTGTTTTACGTGTAGACACGGTAAGTAAAGTGAGATGACAGTTCTCGTGGAGATGAAGGTGTCTATTTTTACCGCATGTATCCTCGAAAGTACCCGGTATAGAAGTTTTCTTTGCTGTGTGTCTCGTGGAAAAGTACACTGCATAGAGGCTTCAATTGTTTTTAAACTTTTTTAAATATTTTTACTCGTTGATCTCATATAGGATATTTTAACCCTAAGTATGCTTAATATTAAGTTAAATTGTACTTATAATCAAACTTCTTCTTTGGTCATCCATCCTAACACTACTCTATCCCTAGCACTTCCTTCCGAATAAGCTTTCGAAAAAGAAATCATACCTTATCGATAATACTTTCATATCAATCATATTAACTCTTGGACCATGATGTCACACATCTCAGTTTTAGATTCTAAACAATTATTTAAGTAGACAATAGTGAATAAGTAATAATAATATTGAATACAAATAAAAAATAAAATGATTTATTTTTTGCCTTTTTTCTATTTAATATGGAATAATTCATATATTTAAATTCGAAAATCGGAATTCAACAAATAAAATGTCTAAATCGATCAGAAAAATGTGAGGAATCCAAATATGACATCCATATAATCTTGTGAAAAATGAGATGGTAGCATTTTAAATTAGCCATTTGGTGGTTACTTCACAAAACCTCCCATTTTTTGCGCTCAAAAAATGGAAAATGGCTTTTTGGTGTAACGAAAAGGAAAACTTCCTTCTGCAACATTCTTCTACATTCCATGATGCACATGCATGCATAATATAGGCACATTATCATAAACTATGGCTTGATTCTAGTCATAACATTGATCATTTGACCCGAAAGTTAGGAAACCTCGAATGAGATAGGTCATTTTATGAAGGTTTTTGAGACATAATCAATATACTAATTTTTATATTTTTCTTCTAACTATGTCACATAATATGACATCATACGAAGGTTTCACATTGTTTCGATCGTTTTTGAAATTTTTATGCCCATTTTAAACTATTGTCAAACTTTGTCGAACGACGAGCAAGAAGATTCTTAGCTCGGGGCTGAGCCTCGCTAAAATTGCATTAGATCTCCTATGAAATATCATATTGTGAACCTAAAAATGATTTTTTTAAATCACGAGCATCGGATCATGTACCTGTAGTTCATATCTAACCCACTTCCTACGAATTCGGCAAAAAATGTCTTTTTCACCTAGGGTGGACGGAAATGTTTGATATACCCTATTAGGACATTGTCCGTGTAAGATGGTCTAGTATTTTTTAAAAATAGGGTGGTAGTATTTTGAATTAGTCATTTGGTGGTTGCTTCACAAAGCTCCCTTTTTTGCGCTGGGAAAATGACTTTTTAGTGCGATAAAAAGGAAAATTTCCTCCTGCAACATTGTTCGTCATCTCATGATGCATATGCATACACAATATGGGCACATTATCATAAACTATGCCTTGATTCTAGCCATAACATTGGTTATTTGACCCGAAAGTCGGGAAACCTCGAATGAGTCATTTTGTGAAAGTTTTTTTTAGACCTAATCAATATACCAAGTTTGATATTTTTCCTTTCAACTATGTCACATAATATAACATCACGCGTAGGTTTCACATTCTTTCGATCGTTTTTAAATTTTTTTACGTATATTTTAAACTATAGTCAAAACGGCGAGCATGAAGATTCTTATTAAACATAAATATCTAATATTTGAGTGTAGATAGATAGTTCTTATTTTTCTGCAATTTTTTATATATTATTTGTATTTTTATGAATTATAATGATTTTTTTATAATTTTCCTAAGAGTAATGTGACAAAAGAAAAAAAAGTACATTGCTGTGTATACTGCAGAATACACACGGCAAAGGACCGTCGAGGGCACACGGCAAAGAGGTCACTGTCTGCAGCCGTTAGCTCCTCCCCGTCAAGTGGATCTGTGGGGTCGCGGGTCCCACCTTGTTGCCGTGACGACACCTATGCTGTGTGCCGCTGTCGACTTTGCCAAGTGTGTTTTCTTTGCCGTGTTCCTTTGTGGGTCTTTTCCGTGTATATTTTTTTCCGTATTCCTTTTTAGAAATTTGCCGTGTTCGCATACTTTGTCGTGTGCTTTTAGGTTACACACGACAAAGACAAACTTTGGCGTGTTCCGTTCCATTTGGCACACGGCAAAGCCGTGTCTACACGGCCGCAGCATTTTCCCCCCGTAGTGCCTTAGATATGATCAAATATATCGTGTGTTTGTAAGAGAGGGACTAAGGTTCTGTATACTTGTGTTGTGATAGATGCAATCGGGCACCACAATAAAGTTTAGAAATATTTGATTATGTCATGCAATATTGTCGTTTTTTCGGCCAAGCCAAAGTTATATTTTCTAAGCCGATTGAGACTTTAGAAAAAACTCCACCAACCGAGATTCACCAAAACGTTTATTAACACTTTTTGTAAGTTGGTTTCCCCTATTTATGTCACGCAATATTGTATTCTTCATTTTGTGTCGGTTTTCCGGCTAAACCAAAGTTATATTTTCTTAACCGATTGAGACTTAAGAAAAATCTTAGTCAATCGAGATTTATCAGAAAGGTTATCAACCATATCACCAATGCAAGTTCTAGAGTTCGGTTGTAAGTTAGTTTCCGTTATTTCACTAATTAGCCGGATAATTTTCCTCTTCTTATATTGAATGACATAGCTCTACCCTTGCTGAGGCAATGAAACAAATCGCAGTGCAAACATTTGCTTTGTGGTGATGCATGACATTTAGTTTGCAAAGTACTTTATAACGGAGTATCTGTTCCCCCTCTTAAGTAGGAGGAATGTCTATGCAAGCTCCAAAACTAATTACTATATATACCCCTTTCATATGAAAGTGCAAGTCAGGCATATTTTGTTTGGCTAAGAAAAAATCTGACCAGTGATTCTGTCATGAAATTGGTTTAGGTGATTCATATCACAATCATAAGCAAGTACTTTAATGGTAGTGTGTTGAAATCGTTTTTATCACATGTATACTACATTTCAATATCTAGATTAATTATTGGTCATAGACTTGTCTTTACCAAACAAAACACACATTATATTTCCTAATGCAGAGAGTAGTATACGACGCATCGTGTTAACTCAGCGCATAGGTTATTTAGTGAATCAAATCACTATGTGAGTAGACTTGGTAAACTAATTCTATATTTGGAGTATGTGGCTTAACTTGGGGAGCAAATGGTATCTTGAATGGCAAGTATTCATAGTCCATTTGTCTGTTGTCTCCCTTGTGATCGGTGTGAATGGTTAGTCAAACGAAAGCTAGCTAGCGGTTCATCAATTTCAGAGGGCTAGAGTGGCTACCATTGCCTCAATTATCACGTGGGAGATTAATCGTCTCGATCAAACCAACCCACTTGTCTCGATGATCACTTCATATCTTTTGCAATCCCTTGATGTGAAGAGCAAAATGCCCCCCCCCCCACACACACACAAAAAAAAAAAAGGAGGAGTACAATGTTGTATCCATCACATGTCGTTAACCTACACAAATATAGTTTTACTTTAGTTTCTCGTGTTGTTGCATCTATTCATCTTGTTTGTCCAAATTAACAGTTATGGCCATGCGTAAACCAATTCTTGAAAATCATAAGTGAGGCAAAAAAAATGAAGGGTCATTTTAGAAAATTATTTGAAATATCACAAATGACATAGGGAAAAAAATGAGAATCTTAAAATCTTAAACCAACCACTCTTTTGAAATCTCCTGCTGTAATTTTCAGAACATTTGTTTTTCCATGTACAAATCCCTGGGTTTTAATCCGTAAATCCGGCCAGCTTCAGCGCTTGCACATTTCCTACGATCCTGTTGGTTTTTTTCTTGTATGGTTTGACTTTTTCCCAGATTATTCTTGCAGCTCTTGAATAGCGTGATAGAAAAGTTGACCGCATACTTATAAACTGCAAAGAAATAAACATGCATGCATTTTCTGACAAAGTTTGATCTCTCTAAACTGAAAGTGAATGGGACTCAAAGTTCTGTTTTCTTCAGGAGTAAACCACCATGCATGGCCTAGCGGCTGAACAAACCAGGAGATCAAAAGGTATAGTACGTACAGTAGTACTTATCTCCGACTGGAACAGTTTCAGCTGCCCGTTTACTGAACCCACGGATCACTGCTAGTCCCATCTATAGTGCTCCCGCAGAAATCTCCGGTTAGCTCATCAGAAATTGTACAGGTTCGTAGATGTACCGTGGCGTCCTAGAACTGCATTGACCAGGGGCAGATCGATCGAGTACACACGCATATCAGGGCACGCACTGACTGATCACACTGCCCAGGCCGCGCGCGTGCGTGATATGTTACAGTGTCAACGCCTCAGGACGGACGGATGCGTCGTCGGCGCAATGGATCGCGTAGGCGATGGAGATGCTGAGCACTGCATCTTATGCTTCGTCTCTGTCCAAAAGACAGCATGCATGGTGAATGATCAACCTTGGGATCAGTCCCTCCTCTCCGCAGGATTCAGGGGGCCTCGGGCCGCCCGATCGATGCTCACATGGGTCTGGATCCGAGAGGGTAACTGATGAGCCTGTGGCCCATGATCCGAGGAGCTCGATCGCTCGATGCTTCATCATCACTGGAGTCTGGAACTGCAAGTCAGCTGATAGCCAACCCAAATCTCTTCCTCCTCGCCTTGCCTGCGCTGTAGCGTCAAATTCTACTCGATCGCCGTAAACAAATGCTGCCAATCGTGGTAGTAGTACGACGACCTTCGTCGATCGGCCGTGCATGGTTAATTAGCTGCGAGAATGAGGTCGACCACCCACACCACATGCATGCATGGGGCCTAGCCGCCTAGCCAGCTAATTAACCCGCATCTGAAAATTCTGATTTCGCAGAATTTGTGTGCAAGCTGGCTGCAACTTTCAGCTAACAGAATTCTGCAGATCATCTGGCCGGCGCATCACTTGAGCAGGACAATGCTGAAATATATGATCACTGCTGCTTATATTGCGCGCGCACAGTCAACCAGGCTAGTATTTTCATCTCTGAGATTGAGAAATTTCTCTAGATCCTCAGGGATTTGACTCCCGGCCGCTGAGAATGAATATAGTAGTGGATCGTCGGCGAGGGTACGATCGACGATGCATGCACGCGCTCCGAAACGCCATCGATCGATGCATCCGCTGCTTGTCCACACGTATGTACATGCAACGGTGCCTTATCCTTGCAGCACGCCAAACCATAGTGTGACGCCATCTCGCGCGTACTCCTGTAGCACGCACCTTCAGGTGTTGACTAAACCCTTTATTTAAAAAAATGGCACAAATTATCCTTTTACAATTACTAGTACTATTCCCTCCGATCTGACTTAGATTCATCTAAATACGAATGTATCTAGTCAAGTTTTAAGCTAGATACACCTCTATCTACACAAATTTGAGTCAACTAATATGGGTAGGAGCGAGTACAATTTTCGCCGCAGAGAATTAACCAATCAAGAACATTGTTGTATGTAGAGAATGACTCAATGGCAACACGACCGAGAACGAAGTGGAGGTCGATTTCGATGTGTTTAGTGCGTTGATTCTAGACGGGGTTCGTGGACATGTAGACAGCGCTAATATTCTCGCAGAACACAACCGTAACGGGAGGACATGGTCGATGAAACACGTGGAGAAGTTGACAGAATCCAACTAAGTCTCGGCAACGGCGTTAGCAACAGCATAGTACTCAGTCTCGACACTAGAACGGAAGACCGTGTGTTGTCGCTTCGAAGACCATGAGACGAGGTTGTCACCGAGGTAGATGCATAAGCCCGACGTTGAATGTCGATTGTCGGGGCAGCCGGTCCAGTCGGCGTTGGTGTAGGTGACCATGAAGTCTAGCGAAGACGAATGAAGCTAGAGTCGATAAGAAATCATGCCCTTGAAGTGCAGGATGCTCTTGCGGCCGACTAGGGTTGGGAGGAGGCCACCGACAATGGCTAGGGATGGGATGAGAAGGAGGAGCGGAAGCGTTAGGAAGAGGTGGTAGATACCATCCATTGCATGTAGATACAGAAAAATATTACAATACTATCTATAAATGGGAGATCACACGATAACGACACTTCACGATTTTGGGGATTAGAGGATATGTCACGCTGCATCTGTCTGATAATACAGTTGAAAGATGATGGGCTGAGCAGTGAGCACCGTCATTGATCACAGTCAATCATGCTCGTAGTTTCATCTCCAAGAATGTGCATTTTTTTTAGATCATCAGGGATTTGACTCCCGGCAGCTGAGAATGATTATAGTAGTGGATCGTCGGCGAGAGTATGATCGATGCATGCACGCGCTCCAAAACGCCATCGATCGATGGATCCGCTGTTTGTCCACACACACACACACACGTACTTCTCCCGTTTTAAAATATAAGATGTTTTAGTTTGTAAAAGTAATATATTAAGATTTTTTTGGTGTGTAGGTTTTAAAATATAAGATGTTTTAGTTTGTAAAAGTAATATATCTAGATTTTTTTGGTGTATAGGTTTAGAGTGAACCTCTTTAAAGCCATACACTAAAACCCAGTGGCGGACCAAAAAACTATTAGAAGCCTGGGCAACACGCCTATGATACATAAATTTAGGACATACTTCTATAAAAATTTATGGAATATAAGGTGTCGCGCAGTCGACAAGCCCGGATGGTCGCCCGAGCTAAAGGGATGATGTATCCGTCTATGCTAAAAACGTTTAGATATATTATTTTCATAAATTTAAAACATTTTATATTGTAAAATGGAGGGAATATATGCAGCACTCCAGGCGTTGACTAAACCCATCCTTTTACAAAATAAAAAGTTGACATGAACTATCCTTTACAGTTACTAGTACGGCTACTACTCTTTTCGTCCGAAAAGTTATATTTGTATAGATTCACATATGTGTAAATATATACTAGTATAGTATAAATTTAGAAAAATCTAAGTTACTTATTATTGTATACATTTTTTTTGCTCTAGAACATTGCTCAGCATGCATGATTCAGTTCGTTTGGGTCGTTTGCTTCCTAGTGGTATGAAAGGGTGTCTTTGACCGGAAGGATTCGATTACTTGACCAAACCGTTGTTCGTCGCCAAATGCCGACAAGTTAGGCTGCAGCTTCTGCTCCACTATGTACGTTCCAGAGAAAATGCTTCATAAGGGCTCGTTCGTTTAATCCCTCAATGACATGAATTGGGCTGGATTGCGGCCCGGTTCCGGTTTTCCAGCGCATCAAAAGTTAATTCTTCGTTTATTCCAAGGCAGGGATTTTGGCCCATCACATCCAGTCCAACACCCCTTGATTTCTTCTGGAAAAAATTATCCCCAATCTGTGTGGAAAATTTTCCACAGAGAGAGAGAGCACGAACCTGGGAATAGCACCTGTGGCCTGTGGGGTTGTATTGTATGGTCCAGCACTGGATTAACCGAACGATTAAAATTTAGATAAGATTATGGGACAGAGATTAAGGCCTTGTTCGGTTGCAAGGGATTAAATCCCGTAGTGGATCTAACCCATACAGGGATTGGGTGAACCCGAATCATCACCCTAATCCCCTTTATCCCTCTGCGTGTATTCCCTGTTACTATTTGCCCATTCGTTTGATCCCTCTTCCCACGCACAGCAGCAGGCAGTAAGCAGCAGCAGCAGGTAACAGCATGCTCAAGCTCCAAACAACAAGCCACAGCATGCATACTTCGAATCAACAGAATATCCATTTTTAACATCAACTTGAGCATGGATGGAACTTAAA
This sequence comes from Avena atlantica, assembly GCA_910589765.1. Lineage (NCBI taxonomy): Eukaryota > Viridiplantae > Streptophyta > Magnoliopsida > Poales > Poaceae > Avena > Avena atlantica. The sequence continues at coordinate 488,269,641 of OU342735.1, read as the reverse complement.
ACTAAACGTGCTCGCAATTTCACAAAACAAGATACAGAACGAAAACACATTGTTGATCGCCACGGCTGAGTCGATTCTTTCAAAAAACACGATACAGATATAAATGGGACATAAGTATGTCAAAGCCCCAATTATTTCAAGCTGAGTTGATTCTTCTTCTCGAGTGTGCCAGCCTCAGGTGCTCTGGCCTGCACAAAACAACCTCCTCGCACGGACAAGCTCCTTCGATTACCTGAAACATAATGTTGTAGTTTACTGATCATACAATTAGCATGCCCAAGAACCGTGATTCAGTATAACAAGCATCTGAGAAATATAATGCTATTTGCAAGTTTGCATTCTAATTTTCTAAACACTAAAATATTAGCATGAACACAGGAGGCCTATGTACAGATGCGCTATCACCACTACACTAACGATCTGACTCAGTGTGGAACAGATGGCGTAATTGTTTAATATTTAACTTATTCTCATGAACATATTATAAGAGAAGCTGCTACTGTCGTGACTTGTGAGAAACCACATGTCAACTATTTCCTCTTTGTGTTGTTTCCACATACAGAGTACACAATAATTATTGATGAAGAACATCACTATGGTGCAAGAACCATTGTTCAGATAGAAGGTCTTGCAAAAAGCAAACTAAATGTGCCTTTTGCTAAATTGTGCCTCCATTATCGCCATGTTAGCAAATTTTAGTTCACGATGATCGTAGAGCAGCGAAGGCGTCTCAGGTTAACTACAGGTTCAGCATTTGAGTCTTCTCAAGAGATAAATTGGAGATGTAAGGAGTACTCACAGGCGTAGGTTGGGGCAGTGGAGGCCGATGCGGCCGAGGTATTCCACAAGCTTGTCTGTAATCTGCCGCGCGCACGAACAACCGCATCGGGCAGTGCCTTTTTTATTTGGAGGTTTAAAAGTAACCTACAATCAGTAAAATAAATTTGAAACATTTGATCATTGACAACAATTTTTTTAACCATTTAGGTTATTCAACAAATTACATTCTCCTAAAATGATTTGAGTACAAATCTATTCAATCTGCAATCAATTAAGAACTAAGTACTTGGGTAAAAATGTATTTTTGAGAGGAAACAAACTTCATCTATTCAAAAGGAATGTTGACAGTTAACCCTATCGACAGTAGTTCAGAGTAGCTAGTGTCAGTTTAAGGCTCAGTCTAGTTTCCTTAGTTAGAACAACAAGAAAGTATGGAACATGATCATCGCATAGAGTTAGATGCTTACCTCCCAACTACTAACTAAATCAATGTCCTCGGAAGTTGCTTGATGAAGTTGAATCATATACTCAGTTACATATTCGTAAAACCGAAAGTAAATTATGTAACTTGCCGATTCAGTGGCAAATTAAGATGGACATATATTTCAACTATACAAGCATGTGTTAATATATGAACTACTCCTGTTATATGCTCGTGTTTGCTAGCATTAATATATTTCAAGTGTACTCTAGGTTCTCCCTTTAATAAGGATGGACAAATTAGAGAAATCTAGCAAAAGTTTATAAGCCCTACAGGCTAGCTAGCACCTTTGCTACTATGAAAGGTGAACACAGGATAATAAGTTCTACTATGAGAAGCTTTGTCCGGAAAACGCTCGCTCAACCCTAGCGCCCACCGCCACCCTCTCCCCTCCTTCTCCTCCCCCTCCTCGTCGCCCCCGGAGGACACATCACAGTGTAGCACTCACCAAAAGATCAGAATGTTTTTGTATTGTTCTACAAGAACGAGCAGCTGACATGTATAACAAGAGCGAGCAGCATCAGTGTGTGTGTAACAGAAGTGTCTTATGAGAGCCCGAAAGAAATCCAACCAAACAATGAGTGTACAAAGATATGTCATAGGCAAATCTGTATACTCCAGAACCAAATTTTCCCACCGGAGAGGACCAAAAAAGGGACAGGAGATCATCTCCCTTTCGAAATCCATACGCCCCTTCTCTAGTACTTCTTCCCGACGAAACCAACAGCAGAGAGAGAGAGAGAGAGAGAGAGAGACTGATGTTGCCGTAGCGGATGCTAATTTCTCCGGTATGAGGCGGCGGTGAGATGGACGGTGCGCAGGCTAGGGTTTTCGCCGGGATCTGTGGATGCGTAGGTTGAAACAGGGAGGAGATGCAAGGAGCACCCTACTGATTGGTTGTGCCGCCAAGGTCCACGACGACCCGTCGCCGTCCCTCCGCCTCCGCCTCCGCCATCGCGAGAGAGGGGAGTCGGGGCCAGAGCGAAGCTCATAGATTCGGGATTGTTTCCACGGGTGAGGAGAAGATTTTTTTAACCCCCGTGGAATGGGGAGGTTTTGCGGGGAATTGGGCGGGGCGGAATCCCGGGATGGTTTAACCGAACACATCACAAGAGAGGGCCGGTATTAAACCCTCGTGGGTCCTATCCCGACTAACCCACGGGGATTTCGACGCGATCCCGGCCGGGATGGGACGAAACGAACAAAGCCTAATAGGGATTAGTTGAGATTGCGTGAAGAGACGAGATCCATCAAATCCATGTGTGGATCAGTTCCAAGTGTAGATTCATTCCATTTAAAACGAACAAGGCCTAATGCAAACCCTACCAAGGTAATTTGGATTTGGACTTTTCTCATCAGCAAAAAAAAAGGTGACCTAGTTCCTCACGTAAAACGGACGCTCCTGCCTGCTGTGTTTTTAAATCAACAAGAACAAGACTGGAATTGAGCCAGGCCCATGATAAGTCGGCTTTTGCTAACTGTGCTTGTGGGTTACCACAACTCACCTTCTCATGGTTGCATTGTGCTGGACTGCCACGGAAGGCCCTGATGGGGATACACCTACTGGGGTATATTCAGCGGGACGTTTCCGACTGGCCCAAGGGTTGGCGAGTGAGCCTGCATAACGGCGAGTGGATCAAAGCCCAGCAAGATACTGGGCGACTGGAAGGTGAAGGCCCAGGCGAGTAGATAGGCCCAGTCGGACTAGGTTAAACGATTACCAAAGCTGTAACCGAATCGGTTGAGATATGTAAACCCTAGGGGAGGTGAGCCTATATAAACCTCCCTATGGGGTGAGTAGAGACACGTTCCCTCATACACCCAAGCAACTCGCCGCCTAGTCGCCGAGTTCGCCCATTGTAAACACCTCCATAATACAATCTAGCAGGAGTAGGTCTTTACCCTCCGGGGGGCCGAACCTGGGTAAAACCCTGTGTCTTTGCCCTCATCTCGCACCGCAGATGGCTGGCCGCCCTTGCCCCTCGTTCTACTACTCGCTGCCGATTGCAGCATCTGCCGTGGCCATTCCCACGACAGTGGCGCCCACCGTGGGGCCTGGCCGGTCTGGCCGGTGTTCTGCGGCGAGATCCAATCTGCCCATCAACGAGACGATCGCCACCGGCCGTATGATAGCGATCGGCGAGATGCTCCAGATCTTGCCGAGCAGCTACGTCCCGGCGACGCGACCCGTCACGCACAGCGTAATCCTGCCAATCGGCACGATCAGCCTCTTCGTCGGCCTCACCGACGTCATCACCTCGGAGGACTCGGCTCGCATCCGCGAGTCGCCACCACGCGATCGGCTCTCTGAGAGCCAGGTTCGCACGATCCACCGCCTCGCCTCCGAGTACAACTCGGCCCACAACAACGTGGCCGGGAACTCAGCGGCCGCAGAAGATGCGGCCCTCACCGACGACGCCGACTCGGCGACCCCGGCGTCACTCGCCGGATCCAACACCGCGGCCTCGTCCGCGGGCTCCATCGCCCAGGTCTCCAACGCGGGAGATTTCGAGGACCCCTCCATCCTCGAGATCTTCGAATTCGACTCCGGGTCGGAAAACTCCGCCGACTTCCACGACGGAACCGGTCGCCATGCCGCGACCTACATGGCCACCGGCGCCGATCCGCCGGAGGATCCTTTCTCCACCCCAATCCCTCCTAACGCCACGGCAACGGAGGTCGAGGAACTCCGCCTGAAATTGGCGGAGGCAGTACGCAAAGAGCAGGCCGAGCGCGAAAAATTTCGCCTCGAGCAAGTGACAGCGCAGGAACTGTCACGCTACCACCAGCAGCGGATCAGGTCACGCCTGAACCCCACCGTTCAGGGGCGCGCCCTGAACTTCGACGACGAAAACGACCCGGCTCGCATAGCCGAGCGCGCGATCTGCGAGAACGCACCACCAGGAGGAAGCGCCCGGCCCCCGCCAGGATCGACGGCGATGGGTGCCCCACCACCACCCAACCGCACCCCTCCCAGGGACCAGCCGCGGATAGTCATCTCCTCACGGGAGCGAGACGCGAACGGCCTCCCACTGTTCTCCACCCCGATGGACAACCTCGTGGCAGGCCGAGCAGCAGCCGATAGCATCACGGCCACCGGCGACGGCGCCTTACAAATCCAGTACGTCAAGGCCCTGCTCGCAAAGGCCGTGGAGCAGCAAGGGCGAGTATACTCGCGCTCCTCGGGAAGCAGGGCGGCCTCAAGCGGCCGCCCAGCGGCGGCAAACACCCTCAATTGCCCGCCACCAGAGCCACTGCAGCTCCAACGCCGACCCGTGAACGCGGCACTCTCCACCAACGATCCCAGGCCGGCGACCAACTTCGTCGCCGCTAACGGAGAACCCATTGACGCCCGAACTCACATCATCAACAACCAAAACTGGCGCGTACGCCAGCCCGACGACTTGCGGCACACCCTAACTAATCGCCGCGATGGCGAGCCTATGGGGTCGCTCAGTCGACTGAAGGGAATATGCCCTGAGAGGCAATAATAAAGTGGTTATTATGTGTATTCCAAGTATATGATAGATGTTTATTTTGCATGCTATAATTGTATTAATACGGAAACGTTAATACATGTGTGTTTAATAAACAAACAGAAAGTTCCTAGTTATGCCTCTCTCATAAACTAGCTCGTTGATTAACAAGATGATCAAGGTTTCCTGATCATGGACATTGGATGTTGTTAATAACGGGATCACAACATTAGTGTAATGATGTGATGAACATTCATCCGAAGTATAGCATTACGATCAAAGTCATTGAGTTTATATTGCTATAACAACTTACGAAGTGATCATAGTCCTTAGACCATGAGATCATGTCAATCACTAACACCGGAAGAGTTTCTTGATAACATCAAACGTCACACCGTAACAGGGTGATTATAAAGATGGATTCAGAACTAACAAAGTGTTATGTTGAGGCTCATGGATCAAGAGTGGAATTTTTTCATCCCGATGACGGATAGATATACTCTGGGCCCTCTCGGTGATATCACATTGATTAGCTTGCAAGCAAGTGATTTGATCACTAGAATGTTATATCACAGGAACGAGAAAAGAGTGCATGTCGGTAACGAGATTAAACTAGGTATGGAGATACCGATGATCGAATCTCGGACATGTAATATATCGTGAAACAAAGGGATTAAGATACTAGCGTAAAAGGTTCCGACGATCACAAGAAAGTCATCGTTGAATGTGTGGGAGTCAGTATGGGTCTCCAGATCCCGCTTCTGATTATTGATCTGAGAGGGGTCTCGATCATGTCCGCATTATTCACGAACCGTAGGGTGACACACTTAAGAGACACCGACATCCAATTGGAGCAAAAGTTTCATGCCGAAAGAATGAACAAGCGCAGGAATTTATTTCACTAGATACCGAAACAGGTTTTCGGGTGAAATTGCATAAAGTGGTTATGCATGTGAAATAGAATTCTAGCAAGGGGTTATTTGTGAATGTTTGTCATTAAAGTAATTGACAAAATTCTGAATAAAATAAAAGAGTTTTATTTAATGAGAGTTTGCATTAAATTTGGTGGAAATTTAATGGGAATTTTGAGTGGACTTTTGAGTGGAGGGAATTTAGAGGAGTTTTGTGAGTGGAGTGTCCACCCACATGAAGAGGGGAGGGCAAGGGGGCAGCCCCATGCGCCGGCCACCCCTTGGGGTTCCCCCCCCCTCCTCCTATAAAAGGAGCCCCTCCTCCTCACTTGTCTCTCACACCTCCTCGTGAAGGATCTCTCTCCCCCTCTAGAATTTATCCCCCATGGTCTCGGACTAGCGAGATACATGTTCCCGGTGGCTATTCGGCAAGAAAGAGTTGTGCTTCCGCTGCATCGCTGGAGCGAGGAGGCGGAGGTTGCTCGGTGCCTCGAACGTGTGTGCGAGCACGGATGCGCTGCTGATTTGCGGCGCTAGGACTTCCTCTCGATCTTGAGATCGGCAAGAGATCGTCTACATCAACCACGAGTTGAACTCGTTAAGCTTTGTCGGTCTTCAAGGGTATGTTCTCTACGGATATACATCCGCCCGTTGTTTGTATCTAGTATATATAGATCTTGGTATATAGTTCACATCGTAGGAAAATTTTTGTTTTCTATGCTGTGAACCCTACAGTGGTATCAGAGCCGGATCTATGCGTAGATACTTTACACGGGTAGTACACATATGAGTATGTGGGCGATGATGATCATGTTGTTGCTCCTTTGTTGTAATTTTGGATATTGGTGGCATAGTGGGATGAAGCGGCCCGGACAAACTTTACATGTCCTCGCACATGAGACCTGTTCCACGCTTGACATGCAACTAGTTTGCATAAGTGGCTAGCGGGTGTCTGTCTCTCCTACTATAGTCAATATCTATTTTACAAGGGAGTTGTCAACAATTTGATTATCCTCGTTGTGGTTCATGTTCGTAGGTAAGAACGGTTCTATCTCGAAAGCCCTAAGCCACGTAAAACTTGCAATGGATAAATTAGAGGCGTCTAGTTTAGATTGTTGCTGGGCTAGTGTTATGATATGGTGATGTTGTAAGTAGAAGTATGAGATGATACTCTTACAACATACATAACGTGTAATCTCCATAGACCTTGGACTTACACATATAGATATGATAGTGATCATACCACGATGCACATGATAGAGATCATATGCGGGAACCATATCATTCCACTAATAAACATGTGATGTTTGATAGCATCTTATATTGCTTGTTTAGCGCTTCGTTAGCATAATAAGATGATCCCTCATTTAAATATCAAGATAAGAATGTGTTCTTCCTTTAGTATGCACCGATTATGTTTTCGTCGCTCCAAGACATCACGTGATGATCGGGTGTTCTTGGATCCACGACCATATTTCGGGTGTAAAACAGTTACACACACGAATACTAAGGTTCTAACTTGGCGAGCCTAGCATGTACAGACATGGCCTCGGAACACAGACCGAAAGGTTAAGCATGAGTCATATAGTTGATATGATGCCCATTTGATGCTCGCCTTTGAAGCTATACCAACTCACGTGATGATCGGACTTGGTGTAGTGGATTTGGTTCATGTAATCACCAAAAGGACACGAGGGATGTCGCTTTTGAGTGGGAGTTCATTCGTAATATAGATTAGTTGAACTCTATCTATCATACACTTAGTCTAAACTTTACAAATTCTGTTGTAGATGGCACCACCTGCTTTTAATTTCAATGCGTTCATGGAGAAAGAGAAACTAGCAACGAACGGTAGCAACTTTACTGAATGGGCCATGAATTTGAGGATTCTCCTCTCTGCTGCACAAAAGCAATATGTGCTAGAAGCGCCGTTAGGCCCCCCACCTTTTGATGATGCCCCTGACGAGGAGAAGAATGTCTATCAGACTCGTCAGGAGGACCATAACTTAGTTCATTGCGGCATATTGTATGGGCTAGAGCCGGAACTTCGAAAGCGTTTCGAAAACGGCAATGCATTTGATACAATGGGTGAGTTGAAAATGATTTTCGACACACATGCTGCTGTAGAGAGCTACAATGCTTCAGAAAAGTTCTTTAGATGCATGATGGAAGAGCACAACTCCGTTAGTGAGCATGTACTCAAGATGTCGGGTTACGCCGATAAGCTTGTGTCCTTGGGAATAACGATTCCCATTGACTTAGGCATCCATCGTGTTCTGCAGTCTCTGCCACCTAGCTATAAGAGCTTCGTGATGAACTATAATATGCAAGGCATAAAGAAGTCTCTCCCCGAGCTTCTGTCAATGCTTAAAACTGCAGAAGTGGAGATCAAAAAGGAACATCAAGTATTGATGATCAATAGGAACACTGGTTTCAAGAAAGACAAGAAGGAAAAACGGAAGGGAAGTAAGGGCGGCAAGCCTGTTGCCGCGCCTGAAAAGAAACCCCGAGTTGGACCTAAGTCTGATTCCGAGTGCTACTATTGTAAGGGGAATGGCCACTGGAAGCGCAACTGCCCCAAGTATCTGGCAGACAAGAAGGCCGGCAAGGCAAACAAAGGTATATATGATATACATGTTATTGATGTGTACTTGACTAGTGCTCGCAGTAGCACCTGGGTATTTGATACCGGTTCAGTTGCTAATATTTGTAACTCGAATCAGGGGCTGCGGAACAAGCGACCGCTAGCAAGGGGTGAGGTCAAGATGCGTGTCGGCAATGGATCAAACGTTGATGTAATCGCCGTCGGAACGCTGCCTCTCCACTTACCGTCGGGATTAGTCATAAACTTAAATAAATGTTATCTGGTGCCTGCACTGAGCATGAACATTGTATCTGGATCATGTTTGATGCAAAGTGGTTATTCATTTAAATCTGAGAACAATGGTTGTTCCATTTATATGAATGAAATCTTTTATGGTCATGCACCGATGATGAATGGTTTATTTCTGTTAGATCTCAATGATAATGTTACACATATTCATAATGTTGATGCTAAAAGGATTAAACTTAATGATGATATATCCGCATATATGTGGCACTGCCGTCTAGGTCATATTGGCATTAAACGCATGAAGAAGCTCCATTCAGATGGACTTTTGGAATCACTTGATTATGAATCATTTGATACATGTGAGCCATGCCTTATGGGCAAGATGACTAGAACGCCGTTTTCCGGTTCAATGGAACGGGCAACAGATTTATTGGAAATCATACATTCTGATGTATGTGGTCCAATGAGTGTGTCGGCGCGAGGTGGATATCGTTATTTTGTTACTTTCACGGATGATTTGAGTAGATACGGTTATATCTACTTGATGAAACACAAGTCTGAAACCTTTGAAAAGTTCAAGGAATTTCAGAATGAAGTGGAAAATCATCGTAATAGAAAGATCAAATTTCTACGGTCTGACCGTGGAGGTGAGTATCTAAGTTACGAGTTTAGCACTCACATGAAAGAGTGTGGAATTGTTTCACAACTCACACCTGCCGGAACACCATAGCGAAATGGTGTGTCGGAACGTCGTAATCGTACTTTATTAGATATGGTTCGATCTATGATGTCTCTGACGGACTTGCCGTTGTCATTTTGGGGTTATGCACTAGAAACTGCTGCATTCACTTTAAATCGGGCACCATCTAAATCCGTTGAAAAGACACCGTATGAATTGTGGTTTGGAAACAAACCTAAGCTGTCATTTCTTAAGGTTTGGGGATGCGATGTTTATGTGAAGAAACTTCAACCGGATAAACTCGAACCCAAAGCGGAAAAATGCGTCTTCATAGGATACCCTAAAGAAACTATTGGGTATTCCTTCTATCACAGATCCGAGGGCAAGGTTTTTGTTGCCAAGAATGGATCCTTTCTAGAGAAAGAGTTTCTCGCGAAAGGTGTGAGTAGTCGGAAGGTAGAACTCGAAGAGGTTGTGGAACCTTCTCTTCAAAGTATGGCGAGTAGCGCAGCGCCGGAAGTTGTTCCGGAGTTGGCTCCACCTGTTGAAGAGGGAACTAATGATAATGATCATGAAACTTCGAAAGAGAGTACTACCGAACCTCGCAGGTCAAACAGGACGCGTGCAGCTCCCGAGCTGTACGGAAATCCTGTCATAAATTTCATGGTTGATGAAAACAATGACCCTGCGACGTATGAAGAAGCGATGATGAGCCCGGATTCCAACAAATGGTTAGAAGCCATGAAATCCGAGATGGAATCCATGTATGAAAATCAAGTTTGGAACTTGGTGGAATTACCTCACGACCGAAAGGCCGTGGAGAACAAATGGATTTTCAAAAGGAAAACTGATGCTGATGGTAATGTGACCATCTATAAAGCTCGACTTGTCGCAAAGGGGTTTCGACAAATTCAAGGAGTTGACTACGATGAGACTTTCTCTCCCGTAGCGATGCTAAAGTCAGTTAGGATTATGTTAGCAATTGCTGCATATTTCGATTATGAAATATGGCAGATGGATGTCAAAACCGCGTTTCTCAATGGTAATATTGAAGAAGAGTTGTATATGATACAACCAAAGGGTTTTGTCGATCCTAAGGATGCTAACAAGGTGTGCAAGCTTCAGCGATCCATCTATGGATTGAAGCAAGCATCACGAAGTTGGAATCTCCGCTTTGATGAGGTGATCAAAGAGTTTGGATTTGTCCAAACTTATGGAGAAGCTTGTATTTACAAGAAAGTGAGTGGGAGCAATGTGGCATTTCTGATATTATATGTGGATGACATATTATTGATCGGAAATGATATAGAACTTTTAAACAGTGTTAAAAGTTATCTAAACAGCAAATTTTCAATGAAGGACCTAGGTGAAGCGTCATACATATTAGGCATAAAGATCTATAGAGATAGATCTAGGCGCCTAATAGGGCTATCGCAAAGTACATACCTTGATAAGATTTTAAAGAAGTTTAAAATGGACGGAAGTAAGAAGGGGTTCTTACCTATGTTGCAAGGCAAGACATTGAGTAAGACTCAAAGTCCGGCTTCGGCGGAAGAAAGAGAGATAATGGACAAAGTCCCCTATGCTTCAGCCATAGGCTCTATAATGTACGCCATGCTATGTACAAGACCGGATGTGGCACACGCTATTAGTTTGACTAGTAGGTACCAATCGGATCCAGGTTCGGAACACTGGATAGCGGTCAAGAATATCCTTAAGTACTTACGAAGAACTAAGGATATGTTTCTTGTATACGGAGGTGAAGAAGAGCTCGTCGCTAAGTGTTATGTCGACGCTAGCTTTGACATCGATCCGGATGACTCTAAGTCTCAATCCGGATACGTATTTCTCATGAATGGCGGAGCGGTTAGTTGGAGGAGCTCCAAACAACCTGTGGTAGCGGGATCAACAACGGAGGCCGAATATGTTGCTGCTTCGGAAGCGGCTCAGGAAGCAGTTTGGATGAAGGAGTTCATATCCGAACAAGGAGTTGTGGCAAACGCGTTGGACCCAATGGTGATCTATTGTGACAACAATGGTGCCATTGCCAATGCCAAAGAGCCAAGGTCTCACAAGCATTCCAAGCATATTAAGCGCCGGTTTCACTCCATCCGCGAGCATGTCAAGGATGGAGATATAAAGATTTGTAAAGTACATACGGATCTCAATGTAGCAGATCCGTTGACTAAAACTCTCCCTAGAGCAAAACATGATCAACACCAGAACTCAATGGGTGTTAGATTTATCACTATGTAACTAGATTATTGTCTCTAGTGCAAGTGGGAGACTGAAGGGAATATGCCCTGAGAGGCAATAATAAAGTGGTTATTATGTGTATTCCAAGTATATGATAGATGTTTATTTTGCATGCTATAATTGTATTAATACGGAAACGTTAATACATGTGTGTTTAATAAACAAACAGAAAGTTCCTAGTTATGCCTCTCTCATAAACTAGCTCGTTGATTAACAAGATGATCAAGGTTTCCTGATCATGGACATTGGATGTTGTTAATAACGGGATCACAACATTAGTGTAATGATGTGATGAACATTCATCCGAAGTATAGCATTACGATCAAAGTCATTGAGTTTATATTGCTATAACAACTTACGAAGTGATCATAGTCCTTAGACCATGAGATCATGTCAATCACTAACACCGGAAGAGTTTCTTGATAACATCAAACGTCACACCGTAACAGGGTGATTATAAAGATGGATTCAGAACTAACAAAGTGTTATGTTGAGGCTCATGGATCAAGAGTGGAATTTGTTCATCCCGATGACGGATAGATATACTCTGGGCCCTCTCGGTGATATCACATTGATTAGCTTGCAAGCAAGTGATTTGATCACTAGAATGTTATATCACAGGAACGAGAAAAGAGTGCATGTCGGTAACGAGATTAAACTAGGTATGGAGATACCGATGATCGAATCTCGGACATGTAATATATCGTGAAACAAAGGGATTAAGATACTAGCGTAAAAGGTTCCGACGATCACAAGAAAGTCATCGTTGAATGTGTGGGAGTCAGTATGGGTCTCCAGATCCCGCTTCTGATTATTGATCTGAGAGGGGTCTCGATCATGTCCGCATTATTCACGAACCGTAGGGTGACACACTTAAGAGACACCGACATCCAATTGGAGCAAAAGTTTCATGCCGAGAGAATGAACAAGCGCAGGAATTTATTTCACTAGATACCGAAACAGGTTTTCGGGTGAAATTGCATAAAGTGGTTATGCATGTGAAATAGAATTCTAGCAAGGGGTTATTTGTGAATGTTTGTCATTAAATTAATTGACAAAATTCTGAATAAAATAAAAGAGTTTTATTTAATGAGAGTTTGCATTAAATTTGGTGGAAATTTAATGGGAATTTTGAGTGGACTTTTGAGTGGAGGGAATTTAGAGGAGTTTTGTGAGTGGAGTGTCCACCCACATGAAGAGGGGAGGGCAAGGGGGCAGCCCCATGCGCCGGACACCCCCTTGGGGTTCCCCCCCTCCTCCTATAAAAGGAGCCCCTCCTCCTCACTTGTCTCTCACACCTCCTCGTGAAGGATCTCTCTCCCCCTCTAGAATTTATCCCCCATGGTCTCGGACTAGCGAGATACATGTTCCCGGTGGCTATTCGGCAAGAAAGAGTTGTGCTTCCGCTGCATCGCTGGAGCGAGGAGGCGGAGGTTGCTCGGTGCCTCGAACGTGTGTGCGAGCACGGATGCGCTGCTGATTTGCGGCGCTAGGACTTCCTCTCGATCTTGAGATCGGCAAGAGATCGTCTACATCAACCACGAGTTGAACTCGTTAAGCTTTGTCGGTCTTCAAGGGTATGTTCTCTACGGATATACATCCGCCCATTGTTTGTATCTAGTATATATAGATCTTGGTATATAGTTCACATCGTAGGAAAATTTTTGTTTTCTATGCTGCGAACCCTACATCGACTAGGGCCTAAGTGCTTCGGACCAATGATCCGAGGCGAAAAGTACCCGCCAAACTTCAAGGCACCAAAGGAGATAGAAAAATACGACTCCTCGTACGACCCCGCAGTCTGGCTTGACACATACCTCATGGCAATGGGGATCGCGGGTCACACTGACCTACTCGCCGCCCGTTACCTCCCACTGATGATGGAGGGGACGTGCAGGCAATGGATCAACACGCTCCCCCAAGACAGTATCGACTCATGGGAGGAAATGCGAGACGCCTTCGTCAGGCACTTCGAGTGCTCCTACACCCGCGCCACCACCATCGAGGACCTGGAACGATGCGTCCAGGGACCTCGCGAGTCGACTCGCAACTAGGTCCAACGGTGGCAAGAGCTCTGGTACAACGCGGTCGGCATCCACCCGGACACCGCGATCCATTGCTTCAAGACCTCGTGTCGCTACGAGCCTCTAGTCGCCAAGCTCAAGCGACACGCCCGCACACTCGACAACATCCCCGACCTCCTCGAGATCGCCAAACGGTACGCCGAGGAGGACCCCAACCAAGAAATCGACGACGAGTCAGGAGGGCAACGCCGCACGGGCGGCAACGACGGCGGACGCCGAACCGACCTGCGCTACAGCGGCACCCGCCTCACAGGCAAGCGCTGTAACGACGGGCGAGTCGACTTCGTCGCCAACGCTGGGCACGCACAACGCGATCCCAAGAGCTACCGCCGCGACGGAGGGCAACGGCGCGACGGCGGCAATTACAAGAACAAGCCAAGGTTCGATCCCGCGGCACTCCTTAACCAACCATGTGCGTTCCACAGCAGGGAAGGAAAGCCCGCAACGCACACCACCGCCGACTGCCACACCCTCAGGGAAATCGAGAAGGCACGGCACGCGCGGGAGGACACCGACAACGACCCGCCAAATGGCGGAAAATTCGGCAAAGTAGCCGGCTCGCTCCACACCTTCATGGGCTTCAACACGAAGCGTGAGAAGAAGGTCATCGCCCGCGCCGTCGCCGTCAACGCGGTGGCCCAAACAGACGTCCCCCAGTTCCTGAACTGGTCGGAACAACCCATCACCTGGAGCCGGCAAGACCACTCGCCACGCATCGAGTACCCAGGACGAGTCGCCCTGGTGGTCAAGCCCAAGGTTGGCGACTACTGGCTCCCCAAGACACTGATGGACGGCGGCAGCTCCATCAACATCCTCTACCTCGACACCTTCAGGCAGTTGCGGCTCCCGCAGTCGATGATCGAGACAACCCACACTAGTTCCACGGCATCGTCCCCGGTCGGAAGGCGTATCCGATCGGCAAAGTCACGCTGCCAGTCACTTTCGGCACTCCGGCAAACTTCCGCACCGAGCGGATCGTCTTCGAGCTGGTGCCCTTCGAAAGCCCTTACCACTGCGTCCTGGGGCGCCAGGCGTTCGCCAAATTCATGGCAGCACCCCACTACGCGTACAACGCGATGAAGCTCCCCGGGCCGTGCGGCGTCATCACCATCAACGGCGACCCCGACATGGCCGCCGAATGCGAGGCCAAAGGAGCCGAACTCGCCGACGCCGTCATCGCGGCAGAAACTAATCACGCCGACGAGCTTGCCAAATACGCGAGCGGGGTCAACAATGACGACCCCACAATACTCAAGAGGCCCAACTCAGAGGGCACAAACACCTCAACCTTTGAGGCCACGACGCACACCCGCACCGTCGAGCTGGTCCCAGGCGACCCCAGCCAGACGGTGACGATCGGGACAGGCATGAGCCCAGCATAGGAAGGCGCGCTCATCGAGTTCCTTCGTGAGAATAGGGACATCTTCGCATGGAAACCCTCCGACATGCCTGGTGTCCCTAGGGAGCTCGCTGAGCACAAACTAAACGCCGACCCCAAAGTGCGACCTGTCAAGCAGTCGCTACGGCCCTTCAATGAAGAACGCCGTCGAGCAATCGCCGAGGAAGTGCAGCGCCTGCTCGCTGCCGGCTTCATCCGGCCAATCAAATACTCCAAGTGGCTGGCAAACCCAGTCCTGGTCGAGAAGAAAAACGGGACCTGGAGAATGTGTATCGACTACACAAACCTGAACAGCGCCTGCCCAAAGGAGCAGTTCGTCCTCCCGCGGATCGACCAGATAATCGATTCAACCGCGGGTTCGGAGTCGCTATGTTTCCTCGACGCCTACTCCGGGTACAACCAGATCAAAATGGCTCTCGAGGATGAGGAGAAGACGGCGTTCATCACGCCATTCGGAGCCTTCTGCTACACCGCCATGACCTTCGGCCTCAAGAACGCCGGGGCAACCTACCAGCGGTGCATGCAAGAATGCCTAGCGAGCCAAATTGGCCGCAACATCCACGTCTACATCGACGACGTGGTCGTGAAATCCGCTCGCCAAGGCGACCTACTCGCCGACTTAGCGGAGACCTTCGCCAATCTGCGGAGGTACAAGATAAAGCTCAACCCAGGCAAGTGCACCTTCGGTGTACCCGCCGGGCAACTACTGGGGTACGTCGTCTCCAAACGAGGGATCGAGGCAAACCCAACGAAGATCGACACGATCGCCCGGCTCGGCAAACCCGAGTGCCTGCGCGACGTCCAGAAGCTGGCCGGGCGTGTAGCGGCTCTCAGTCGCTTCATCCCCCGCCTGGGCGAAAAGGCGATGCCCCTATACCGCCTGATGCGCAAGAATCCCACCTTCCAGTGGGACAAGGAGGCGGACGACGCGCTCCGCGACCTCAAAAAGGTGCTACTCGCCGCACCACTACTCGCCGCACCCGCTGACAAAGAGCCTATGCTGGTTTACGTCGCGGCGTCCGAGCGCGTCGTCAGTGCCGTAATGGTTGTCGAACGACCAGAGGAAGGAAAGGAGCGCCCGGTCCAGCGGCCGGTGTACTACATCAGCGAGGTCCTCACCGAGTCGCGCCAGCGATACCCGCAGTACCAAAAGCTAGTATACGCGGTCTTCAGGGCTCAGCGGCGCCTGCCACACTACTTTCAGGAGCACCCGATCACGGTCGTCTCCTCAGCACCACTACAAGACATCATCCGCAATCGCGAGGCGACCGGGCGGGTCGCCAAGTGGGCCGTCGAGATCGGCGTCCACAACATTAAATACGAGCCACGAAGGGCGATTAAGTCACAGGCACTGGCAGACTTCATCGCCGACTGGGAGGAGGCCCAGCAGCCAGAGAAGCCGCCGTACCTCCATTACTGGAGCCTGCACTTCGACGGGTCCAAGAACGCGGACGGTGCAGGAGCGGGGATAGTGCTGACTTCACCAAAGGGCGACAAGCTCCGCTACATCCTCCGCCTCGAATTCACGCCCTGCACCAACAACATGGCTGAATACGAGGCCCTACTCCACGGCATGCGAGCCGCAAAGGAGATGAGCGTCAATCGCCTTCGATGCTACGGAGACTCCGACCTCGTTGCGGGACAAGTCGCCGGCACCTGCGACGCCATCTCCCCTACCATGGCGGCGTATCGCCAAGAGGTGGATAAGTTGGGCGGCCACTTCACCGGCTACTCTGTCGAGTGGATCGACAGGCGGAAAAACGAGGAGGCCGACGCCCTCTCTCGCATCGGGTCGGCTCGACTCGCACCACCCGCCGGCGTGTTCCTCGACACAATCGCCAAACCATCAGTCTCTCCCCCGAAGGAGATCGACATCGGAGTCCCACTCCAACCAGAGGCAGCCTTGGTCGCACTCATCACCGAGCCAGACGACTGGACCAAGCCCTACATCGCCTACCTGGAGACCGGCACCCTGCCAGCAGACGAGACAAGCGCTCGAATGATCGTTCGCCGATGCAAGTCTTACACCATCATCGACGGCGAGCTACACAAGCGCAGCGTCACCGGCGTGTTCCAACGTTGCGTCTAACCGGCTGAAGGACGCAAAATCCTCCACGACATCCACTCGGGCGACTGCGGCCACCACGCCGCCGCCCGCTCCCTGGTCGCCAAGGCTATGCGACACGGCTTCTACTGGCCCTCCGCACACGCCGACGCTGTCGAAATCGTCCAGCAATGCGCCGGGTGCCAGAAGTACGCCAACCAGACGCACGTACCAAGCTCGGCGCTCAAAACAATCCCCATCACCTGGCCATTCGCTGTGTGGCGCATGGACATGGTAGGCCCCTTCAAGAAGGCCCCCTCTGGCTACACCCACTTGCTAGTCGCCGTCGACAAGTTCACAAAGTGGGTGGAGGCCAAGCCAGTCCGGAAATGCGACGGGAAGACCGCCACTAAGTTCCTACGCGAGCTCATATACCGCTACGGGTTCCGCAACATCATCATCACGGACAACGGCACAAACTTCGCCAAGGGAGCAATGGCCGAATTCTGCGAAGAGCACCACATCCGGCTCGACCTCGCGTCAGTCGCACACCCGGAGTCCAACGGCCAGGCGGAACGAGCCAACCAAAGCATCCTCCATGGCCTGAAGCCGCGACTCCAAGTACCACTCGAGCGCACCGCTGGATGCTGGGTCGAAGAGCTACCCTCCGTCATCTGGGGAATCCGCACCTCGGTCAACAGGTCGACGGGATTCACTCCCTTCTTCATGGTCTACGGCGCCGAAGCAGTCATGCCCACCGACCTCGAACACGACTCGCCGCGGGTCGTCCACTATACGGAGGCCGCAAACGAGCTGGCCCGCCAAGATGGGCTCGACCAACTCGACGAAGCACGCGACCTCGCTCGATCGCGTACCGCCATTTATCAGCAAGGGCTCCGCCGCTACCACAGCCGACGGGTAAAAACCCGCACCTTCCAGGAAGGCGACCTGGTGTTACGACTCATCCAGGACAAGAAGGGCATGCACAAGCTCTCCCCTCCGTGGGAAGGCCCGTTCGCTATCGGGCGCGTACTCGGCAACGACGCCTACTACCTCATCGACGTCCGCGGGGACGGCGAACTCGACGTCAAGCGGCCATGGAATGTAAAACTCCTCCGGAAGTTCTACTCCTAGAACCCCACACATGTACTCTCCAGTCGCTATGAAATAAAAGAAATGGTTACTGCAAATTGCGTCTACTCTCCATGTCTTGTGCCACTCGCACTCGTAATAAACAGCGTCATGCTAAAATGCAGAAGTCAACCTTTGGTATAGCGACCGGCACGGCTAAGTAGTGCGATGTAAGAGCACTGAGTCATTTCAGGCCTTGCGTCGTCCACGAAAAACGCCAAACCGGAGCCCCATTGGAGTCGCCTAGCTCGACTGGTTTTGCGAACCAAGACAACTGCCCTCGCTTCTCACGGCGACCTCGGTCCTCCGCATCCTCGGCGTAGCGACTCGAACGGCTAAGTACCACGCTCGGGTACTGAATACCAGTTCGTCGTGATCGGTCAGGGAAAACGCCAAGTAAGAGAGCATGCCCAGGACTCGCCACGCGACTGACCCTCCGGGCCAGGCAGGAGTGACGCGCTCACACCAACGCGCTCAGTCCTCAACCACCCTCGAGTCGCGCCTTGAACTACCAAGTACCACGCTCGGGGACTCGGCCACCCGACCCCGTTCGCGTACGGGAAAACGGTAAAGTACAGAGCACTCAAGGGAGTCGCCTTGCGACTGGCTCTCCGAGCTCGGGCGAGTCGACTAAACTAACAGAACACATGATAACAACAAACATCATATACGAGGTGAACCCCACAAAAGGGCGGACGCGCTCGGGGACTCATCCAAAATCAACCCAAAACACACAAACAAATAGCAAAATGAACACAACGTTCCATTCAATTGCATATCGCATTGTCTTATATTACAAATTATGCCCGCATGGCAGAACTGCTGCTAACACATCTAGGCAAACTACCCTATTCTGCAGGCTTCGACGACGACGCGCCAGAATCCCGGCGCCTACGGATGAACGCGGTGTACGGAGTTGACGGATACGTCGTCAGCTCACCCGCCATCGCCGAGCGGAAAGGTTGCTCAACCTTGAAGTCACGATGCGGCGGCTCGGGGTCGTTCGGCGCGACGACCGTTTCCTGGTAGGGAAGGAGGTCGCCCATCGCCCAGACACGCTCCGAGTACGCGGCGGCACGTTCCTGCAACTTGAGAACCTCGGACAGATCCACCGCGCCAGTCGACGAAGGATACCCACTCGTCACATCGTCGAGGTCGAAATCCTCGGGGAAGTGGGCGAGTCCAAGGCTCAGCGCTGTTGACGCTCCACGCCGAAACGCCGACCGCGTCATGAACTCTACGACCGCGGGCGCCTTCTCCAAATACTCCCACACCTCAACGAGGTCACTGGGAATAACCTCCGTGGGCGACATCTCTTGAAGGTAGGCGCGGATGCACGTCGCCGACAGCGTCGCCGAGTCGACGAGCATGCTTACGCACTCCCTCGCGGCAAGAGAGCTCGCTTCTTCTTGGCTACCAATAACACGACCTGCGAGAAGGAGACAATTATGAGCACCACGGAAACCGCAAACAATACAACTGAAAGGAAGGGAAGACGGACTCACCAAGCAACGGGCGGGCGAGTCCCGTGATGAAGCTCTGAAGCGACGTATGATCGTCCTGAAGCCCAACAATGAGGGCTTCCGACACCTTGCGGTCTTCCTCTGCGGCCGCAATGGCGGCCTTAGCTCGCCCGTTCGCCGAGCTTGCTTCTTCTTTTGCCTCCCGCAGTTCGCGCTCGAGGTTGGCGACCCTCTGCTCAGCAGCACTTAACGCAGATCGCACCGCCACCAACTCACCAGCAGGGACAAGCTCCTGTCGAGCCACCTCCGCCTGCGCAGCAACAGCCTGAAGCTCCTTGTTTGCTTCTTGGACAGTGGCCAGCTCCTTCTCAGCACGCTGCTTCGCAGCCAATCGCTCTGCCGACTCCAGCAGCAGACCCTGTACATCTTCAAAGTCAGCACACATGAAAATTACTCAGTGCCCACCCGCTAAAATTTAGCGAGTGCGCACTCGGGGACTAGCGACCACGAAAATTACCCAGTGCCCACACGCTAAAATTTAGCATGTGCGCACTCGGGGACTGGCAACCACGAAAATTCCTCAGTGCATACCCGCTAAAATTTAGCGCATACGCACTCGGGGACTGGATTCGAAAGTACAAAACGAGAAACTATAAGAATCAAGCCGCTGCTAAGCACCGACCTGATCCTCGGGGACTGGAGGTACCTGGATGGCCGCACCAAGCATGCCATGAAGTTGTACTGCGTCCACAGACGTAAGCAGCGCCGGTGTGTGCCCGCGACGTTGGTCGATTTCAGCGTCGGCGGTCCCTGGAGCGAGGCTCGGGGGCGCAGCCCCACTTGCCGTGGCCGCCTTGGTCACGAAGCGGGGGAAGGTAGCAATCGAGGCACCCGCCCCAAAGGAAGTCGCTTCCTCCGGTCTAGGCAAGGAAACGACCTCCTTCGTAGACGCGGTTGCTTCCACTGCGGGTCCAGCCGGCGCGGCCGCCGCGTCGTCAGAGACAGCGACGATGTCGTCGCCCTTGGCCTTCTTGCTGCCTTCCGCTGAGGCGGCGACCTCGTCCACTTTCCTCTTACGAGAAGGATCCTCCTCGCTAGCGGCGGAGGGTACCTTGGCCACGGTCGGGTGGCCCATCTTTTTCACTCCGGTCCTGCACATCAAATCAAATCAATAAAAGACAATCGAAGTACTAAAAGAAAATAGAGAAGGCCGAGTGCACTCACTTGGCGACTGGAATGAAACGCAGCCCTGTACGAAGGCCGGCCGGTCTTTCCAGCTCAGGGCCCAATCGGCGACTAAGCCCCAGTTCCAGGACGTCGGGGGCCCAGGATACGGACGGCTTCTTTGACGTTGAGGTAGCGGTTGGTGCCTCCGGGACGCCTTCGGCGGAGGCCTCCTCGCGAATTGGAGCTGCCGCGGCTGGAGCTTCCTTGCGGGGCGAGACCGCCATGCTCGGTACCTCCTTGCGAGGCAAAGTCGCCACAGCCGGAGCCTTCCCTAGCCCGGAGACCGGCGCGAAGGGCGGAGGCATTGAGGCCAGCGGCACTTCCACGGATGGCGCATCTAGCGCGGTCGTCGCCGGGGCCGTGCCGTCACCGGCCGAGCTGTGAGCATCAGAGCTGCTCGTTGAGTGCGGCGGTGAGGCCGTCTTCGGCGGCTTCGCTTTCCTCCTCAGGGGGGCCCTCGCCTCCTTTTCCTTCTTCTTCTTCTTCGAAGGAGTGGCCTGACGGCGCGAGGTGGTCTCTGGGAGTTCGTCGTCATCATCATGACGCTCGAGGCTCCTGCTCGCTTCGATTTCGCGCTGACGTTGCCCGCGGGTCTTTCGGACCAGTGGGGCAATTTCCTCTTCGGATTCGTCCTCGTCGTCCTCGTTGCCCTTGGCGGATGGCGATTTGCTTGTATCCTGGGCGGATGGCCTGGGCCTCTCGTCATCGGCGGGTGGTAGCCACCCTTCCACCACTTGGAACAGCTGCGATGAACACGAAACAGAGTTAGGATTACCGCGACTGCACATGCTGCGACTGCGAACAAGATAAAGAAATTACCGTCGGAGCCGGACGCTTCGCGGTGTAGGGGGGGACCCCGGCCAGCGCATCTGCGTACGCCGCCTGGGTGATCTTCTTCAATGCTGAGAGGTAGTGCTCCAGCTTCCACTCGTCGAGGCAGGCTTTCGTCGAGTCTCCCCGGCCCGTGTACTGGTACATGTAATGGTCGCGTTGGGCGAGCGGAACGAGCCGCCGCCCAAGCCAACAATTGTACAAGTTTACCGTCTGGAGCCCCTTCTTCTTCAGACCACGGATGGTCTGGAGCATCTCGTCGACGACCATCCGCTGGTCGTCGGGGAGCTTGCCGACCTGGAGGTGGCGTGGCTCGGAACGGTTGGCCGAGTACCGCGGGATTGCCGCCTCGTCCTCCGGAGTCGCCTCGGTCACGTAGAACCATGACTTTTTCCAGTCGCTCGCTGCTTTGGCCGGCAGCATCAGGTCGAAGAAGGAAGCTTTGGACTTGAGTTGGAAAGTCAGGCCGCCCGCGGCTAGCATCGGGCCGCCCGCCTCCTCGCGGCTGATCCGTCCATGGAACAGATCTTGCCACAAGGGAAAGTAGGGCCGGCAGCCCAAGTAGCACTCGCAGAACGCCACGAAGATGGCGAGCTGCTCGATGCTGTGGGGACCCAGATCTGAGGGCTGGATCCCGTAGTAGGCGCAGAAACGCCGGAAGAACAAAGACGTGGGAAACCCTAACCCCCGCTCGAGGTGACTGGTGAAACAGACGAACTCTCTCTCTCGCGGGTTTGGGGTCGTTTCTCCGGCTGCGGGGATACGCCAGCAGCCGGCCCGCAGGATTCCGGCCTCCTCGAAGGAGGCCAGCTGCGCCCTTGTGCACTTGGATCTGCCCCAAGGTTCGGTGGAGAGGGCCATGGCCGAGAGGTTGTTTGGAGAACGGAGGATTTCGGGTCGATTGGGTCGCGGAAGCAAAGGACGGAAGATGTGCGCACTCGGAAGAAATGGTGGGCGGTTGGCTCTGCGATAGCCTACCATTCCTCTTATATAGCGGGAGTTGCCCGCCAAATTAGGGGGCCGTTACCGCGCGATGATTACGCCGAAAGTTACCGTTGAGTTACCTTAACGGCTAGTTTGACCACGCCTGACGGTCCACCTCCAGCCACTCGGCTCGCTAAGTCACTCGCCGAGACCGCGTCCCGTTGGCTCGACTCGCCCAAGACGCAACTCGGTTCGCCGGATTTTTTCCTTCATGCAGGAGACCGCCGACGATTCGACTGGATGCCAACTTGAAGCCGTATACTCCGACTGACCAGCAACCACTCACGCCTAATCAACGACGGCCTCGGGGACTACTGATGGGGATACGCCTACTGGGGTATACTCAGCGGGACGTTTCCGACTGGCCCAAGGGTTGGCGAGTGGGCCTGCATAACGGCGAGTGGATCAAAGCCCAGCAAGATACTGGGCGACTGGAAGGTGAAGGCCCAGGCGAGTAGATAGGCCCAGTCGGACTAGGTTAAACGATTACCAAAGCTGTAACCGAATCAGTTGAGATATGTAAACCCTAGGGGAGGTGAGCCTATATAAACCTCCCTATGGGGTGAGTAGAGACACGTTCCCTCATACACCCAAGCAACTCGCCGCCTAGTCGCCGAGTTCGCCCATTGTAAACACCTCCATAATACAATCTAGCAGGAGTAGGTCTTTACCCTCCGGGGGGCCGAACCTGGGTAAAACCCTGTGTCTTTGCCCTCATCTCGCACCGCAGATGGCTGGCCGCCCTTGCCCCTCGTTCTACTACTCGCTGCCGATTGCAGCATCTGCCGTGGCCATTCCCACGACAGGCCCAATACAACCTTGCTATGTTTTAAGCAGGCCTAGTTGTGCTATTCTTTGCACGCTCAAAAAAAAAAAACTGTGCTAGTCTTTGGACGGCAGAAGCCGACTACCAAATCAGAGCATCCTGGATTTTACCAAATTGGAATTCAAGTTAAGTTTGATCCATGGTGTTTCCTACAGAAATATGAGCTTCTTAACCCGGCCCTACACCAATTAAGACGAAAAGTGATCATGTTATCGCACACTATCAAACTCAAAACAAGCCACATCCAAGTTCTTTGTAATCCATACGTTGGCTCCTAAAAACACACGAGACCAAGGCGATCACCGTCATTTGTGTGTTCCATGGTTTTTTAGTCTTTGAGTATCATTTTACCTAGGGGCAATGAATTAAAGGATTAATGTTTCTCATGTAGTTTTATTCAGAATAATTCAGTACAATGAGTCACGAACACACATATCATCATTCTACACGCTGGAGTTGCAGAGATTCAAGATTGACTAAGTCATATCAATCGTCTCACCATCAGCAAGGCATGGAAGAAAATTTTGTCTCAGAGAGGCGTGAGTTTTGATCCCGGGTAAAATAACAGTTCTGCCCTTCCACGGGTTTATTCTTTGGTGGCGGGGACGATGTCATGGGTAATAGAACATTTGTTCTGGTGTGGCCATCTTGGTTGTGTAGGGGTTCGTAGCATGGAAAACAAAAAATTTCTACCGCATGCAAGTCAAGATCTATGTACTAGATTATAGCAACGAGTCGATAGAAGCAGTCACCCTCGAAGATTCCAAAGCGGTTAACGAGAGAAGATTCTCGTGGGTGATGTAGTCGTACACTTGCCGATCTCAAGATCGCGTAGACGATCCTTCCGGCGCTGCGTTCCGGCAGCGCTTCCGCAGTCGGTCATACGTTCGGTACTCGATGAAGACATTCCTCTCCCTTGTTCCAGCAGGCAGCAGAGGTTGTAGTTCTCCCCTCGCGATTCCGGCAGCACGACTGCGTGGTGACGGAAGTAGAGGGAAGATCCCACAGGGCTTCGCCTAAGCCGGTGCGAGTTATGGTGGATCTAGGGTTTCCCGGTGATATAGGGTTTAGAAGACCGGGAGGAGGAGGAGGAGGTGTCGGCGGCGGCTAAGGCGACGGTGATGGGCCGGCGGCGGCGCGACGATGAGTTGGCGGCGGCGGTGGCGGCGCGGGTGTGGGAGGGCTAGGGCTTGTATGTTTGGGGCAGCCCTCCCCCTCTATTTATGAGAGGGGGCAGCCTTGGGAGGGGTGGGTTTAAATCCAAACCCAAACCCAAGTTGGATTGAGAGAAGGACTCTTTCCTTCTTCCACTAGGAAACCATTGTTCTAGTTGACTTTTCAAACTTCACGTTTGACTTTCAATTTAGAGCTTTAATTCTCTCTTGCAAATGTCCACACCAAGTGACCCAAGATATGATCCAATCATTCCACTTACCCATGACACATTCATGGTCCATTCCCCTTCCGGTCCGATGAACCTTCTAGACCCTTCTAGAACCTCTCCGATGAAAATATCGGAATCTTTCCCGAACTCTGGAATCGGACTTTCCTTATATGAATCTTATTCTCCAAACCATTCCGGATCTCATCATGATATACCGGATGCCATCTGAGACTCCGAGTAACATTCGGTATCCCTACTAACATTCCATATCTACTAAACAACATCGAATCCTTAAGTGTGTCTCCCTACGGTTCGTGAATTATGCGGACATGACCGAGCCACTTCTCCGATCAATAACCAATAGAGGAATCTGGAAATTCATACGACTCCCACATATTTCTATGATTACTTTGCGATCGAATGAACCACTTACATACGATACCAATTTCCCTTTGTCTCGCGATAGTTTACTTATCCGAGGTTTTGATCGTCGGTATCTCTGCATACCTAGTTCAACCTCGTTACCGATAAGTACTCTTTTCTCGTTCCCGTGATATGTGATCCCGTGTGAGCCAGTCACATGCTTGCAAGCCAATTGGATGACATTCCACCGAGAGGGCCCAGAGTATATCTATCTGTCATATGGATGGACAAATCCCACTCTTGATCCATGTGCCTCAAAACATACTTTCCGAACACTCAATGCCATCTTTATAGCTACCAAGTTACGGTGTGGTCTTTGATGTCGTCAAAGCATCCTTCCGGTGATGGTGATTAGCATGATCTCATGGTCGAAGGAATTAGGTTACTATGTATCAGAAAGCTAATAGCAAATGAACTATTGAAATGACTTGATCTTAATGCTACGCTTATCTATAGGAGTATGTACATCATACCATTCTCCTAATGATATGATCTTGTTGTCAACAACATCGCAATGCTCATGATCGGGAAACCATGATCATCTATTAACCAACAAGCTAGTATTACATAGAGGCTTTACTAGGGACTCTAATTTAGTTTATAAATCACACAAGTATTAATGTTTCCGGCTAATACTGTTATAGCATGAATGTAAACATTTTATCATAAACACAAAGATATAATAATAAACACTTTTATTATTGCCTCTAGGGCATATCTCCAACAGTCTCCCACGTGCACTAGAGTCAACTAATCTAGATTACATGGTAATATACCGAACACCCATGGCGGTTTGGTGCTCGTCATGTTTTGCCCTCGAGAGAGGTTTAGTCAATGGATCTGCCACATTCAGATCTGTGTGTACTTTGCAAATCTTTATGTCACCATCTTGGACATGCTCTCGGATAGCGTGAAAACGTAGCTTGATGTGCTTCAGCTTCTTGTGTGACCTTGGTTCTTGCTCATTGGCTATGGCACCCATGTTATCATAGCAGATAGACATTGGGTCCAGCGCACTTTGAACCACACCGAGCTCTATAATGAACTCCTTCATCCATATCGCCTCTTGTGAAGCCTCCGAAGCAGTTATGTATTCCGATTCAGTTGAAGATCTCGCCACAACTCTTTGCTTTGCACTCCTCCAGCTAACTGCTGCACTATTCAAAGTAAATACGTATCCAGATTGAGATTTAGAATCATCTGGATTGGTGTTCCAACTAGCATCGGTGTAACCATTAACAACGAGTTGTTCATCACCTCCATAAGAAAGAACCATATCCTTAGTTCTTCTCAAGTACTTAAGGATGTTTTTGACCGTTGTCCAATGATCCACTCCTGGATCACTTTGATATCTGCTAGTCAAACTAATAGCATATGCAATGTCGGGTCTAGTACATAGCATGGCATACATAAGAGATCCTATGGCTGAGGCATAGGGAGTCTTACTCATCCTTTCTCTATCTTCTGCCATTGCAGGACTTTGAGTTTTACTCAAGGTCGTATTGGGCAACATGGGCAATAACCCTTTCTTGCTATCTTCCATTCCAAACCTCTTTAGAACTTTGTCCAAATATGTACTATGTGACAATGATATTAGGCGTCTCGATCTATCTCTATAAATCTTTATGCCTAATATGTAAGCTGCTTCGCCAAGATCTTTCATTAAAAACTATTATTCAAATAATCCTTGACACTATTAAGAAGGTCTACATCATTACCAATCAACAATATGCCATCTACATATAGTATTAATAATGATACAGAGCTCCCACTCACTCTCTTGTAAATACAAGCTTCTCCATAAGTTTGTATAAAAACAAAGCTTTTGATTACCTTATCAAAACGTTGATTCCAACTCCGGGATGCTTGCTTCAATCCATATATGGACCGTTGAAGTTTGCATACCTTGTTAGCATCTTTAGGATCGACAAAACCTTTGGGTTACATCATATACAACTATTCATCAATGTCTCCATTGAGGAACGCCGTTTTGACATCCATCTGCCATATCTTATAATCATAATATGCAACGATTGCTAACAAAATCCTCACAGACTTTAGTTTCGCTACCGGTGAGAAAATCTCATCATAGTCAACTCCTTGAATTTGTCGAAACCCTTTTGCGACAATTCGAGCTTTATAGACAGTAACATTACCATCAACATATGTTTTCTTCTTAAAAATCCATTTTTCTCGACAGCCTTCCAGCCATCCGGTAAGTCCACCAAAGTCCATACTTGGTTTTCGTACATAGATCCAATCTCGGATTTCATGGCTTCTTGCCATTTATTGGAATCTGGGCTCATCATCGCTTCCTCATATGTCGCAGGGTCATCGGTGTTTTCCACCAACATGACACTCATAATGGGATCATACCAATTAGGAGTCGTACGAGTTCTTGTTGACCTGCGAGGTTTCGTAGTAACTTTAACCGAAGTTTCATGATCAACATCATTAGCTTCCTCTCTTATTGGTGTAGGCGCCACAGGAACTACTTCTGGTGTTGCGCTACTCACAAGTTCGAGAGAAGGTTCAATAACCTCGTCGAGTTCTACTTTCCTTCCAGTCACTTATTTTGAGAGAAACTCCTTCTCTAGAAAGGATCCATTCTTGGCAACGAAGATTTTGCCCTCGGATCTATGATAGAAGTTATACCCAATAGTTTCCTTCGGGTATCCTATGAAGACGCATTTTTACGCTTTGGGTTCAAGCTTGTCGGCCTGTAACTTCTTTACATAAGCTTCGCAACCCCAAACTTTAAGGAACGACAATTTAGGTTTCTTCCCAAACCACAATTCATATGGTGTCGTTTCAACGGATTTAGATGGTGCCCTATTTAAAGTGAATGCGGCTATTTCTAATGCATAACCCCAAAACGATAGCGGTAAATCTGTAAGTGACATTATAGAACGAACCATATCTAAGAGAGTTCGATTACGACGTTCGGACACACCATTACGTTGTGGTGTTCCCGGCGGTGTCAATTGTGAAAGTATTCCGCCTTTTTTCAAATGCTCGCCAAACTCGTAACTTAGATATTCACCTCCATGATCAGATCGTAAAAATTTAATCTTCTTGTTACGTTGATTCTCTACCTCACTTTGAAATTTCTTAAACTTCTCGAAAGTTTTGGACTTATGTTTCATGAAATAGATATACCCATATCTACTCAAGTCATCCGTGAAGGTAAGAACATAGCGATAACCATCGCGCGATTCTACACTCATTGGACCACACACATCGGTATGTATGATTTCTAATAAGTCCGTAGCTCGCTCCATCATACCAGAAAATGGATCTTAGTCATTTTACCCATCAGACATGCTTCGCATCCTTCAAGTGATTCAAGAAGTCCATCAGAATGGAGTTTCTTTATACGCTTCACTCCAATATGATCAAGACGACAGTGCCACATATAGGTCGAGTTATCGCTCAATTTCAAACGTTTAGCTTCAATGTTATTAATATGTGTATTACTACAATCGAGATTCAACAAGAATAGATCATCTATCAAAGGTGCATGTGCATAAAACATATTACTCATATAAATCGAACAACCATTATTCTCGGATTTAAACAAGTAACCGTCTCGCAATAAACATTATCCGGATATAATGTTCATGCTCAACGTCGGCACCAAATAACAATTATTTAAGTATAAAACTAATCCCGATGGTAGATGAAGAGGTAGTGTGCCGACCGTGATCACATCAACCTTTGATCCATTTCCAACGCACATCGTCACCTCGTTCTTCGCTAGCTTCCGTTTATTCTGCAGCACCTGTTTCGAGTTACAAATATGAGCAACCGAACCAATATCAAATACCCAGGCACTACTACGAGTACTAGTGAGATACACATCAATAACATATATATCGGATATACCTTTCTTCTTGATGTTGTCGTTCTTCAAATCCGCCAAGTACTTAGGGCAATTCCGCTTCCAGTGACCTTCTCCCTTGCAGTAAAAGCACTCAGTATCAGGTTTAGGCCCAGCCTTGGTCTTCTTCGCTGGCGCGGTAACTTTCTTACCGCCCTTCTTGAAGTTTCCCTTTTTCTTAGACTTGCCTTGCTTCTTGAATTTGGTGGTCTTATTGACCAACAACACTTGGTGCTCTTTCTTGATCTCCACTTATGCAGACTTTAACATGGAGAAGAGTTCGTGCAACGACTTGTCCATGTTTTTCATATTGTAGTTTATCACAAAGTTCTTGTAACTTGGTGGTAGTGATTGGAGGACACGGTGAATCCCCAAAGCATTAGGAATCACTATACCTAAGCTTTGAAGCTTGCTTGCGTTCCCAGACATCTTAAGCACGTGCTCACTGAAGGAGCTGCCCTCTTCCATCTTGCAGTCAAACAACTTTTGAGAAGCCTCATAACTCTCAATTGCCGCGTGAGCCTCAAATATCATTTTGAGTTCACGGACAATATCATGTGGGTCATGGTTCTCAAACCTTTTCTGAAGCTCCGATTCCAAACCATACAAGATAGCACACTGAACTGTGGAGTACTGATTCTTCCGAGCGAGGAAAACATTCTTTACCTAATCGGTAGCATCAGCTGCAGGTGGGTCACCCAGCGGTGCATCCAGCACATAGGTCAAATTACCAGTATTGAGGACAATCCTCAAATTGCGGAACCAATCCGCAAAGTTGCTTCCATTGTTTTTCAACTTTTCTTTCTCTAGGAACGCATTAAAATTGATAGTAGGGGCCGCCATTGATCTAATACATATTTGCAATAGTTTAGACTAAGTTTATGACAAATTGAGTTATAATTAATAGTTAAATTAATCTAGGTGAACTCCCACTCAAAACAATATCCCTCACATCGCTTTAATGATCACACGAACCAAATCCACCACATCAAAACCGATCATCACGAGAGTTGATGTAACTTCAATGCCGAACAATCAACATGTTCATCATATCTGCTATATGACTCATGCTTTACCATTCGGTGATCCGTGTTCCGAGACCATGTCTGTCACATCCCAAGATTTTCCAAATCTTGTAATGTGAAAATAAATTAATAAAATAAAAAACTAAAGGGATTTAAAAAGATAAACATTTAATAAAAGGAAAATAAAAACATTTGGAAATATTATTTTGGAAACAGTTAAATGAAAAGATTTGTTTTCAAAGGAAATAGAAGTTTTATAAATAAAGACTATTTTATAAAGCCAATTAAACCTTGGCCAAAATTTGGGAATTAAAACATTTTATGTTTAGCAAAGATTTATTTATAATAAAGGATTGCTTAAATAAAATAATAAGTAATTAATATCCAAACTTTATTTAAATAAAAGGTTTATTTAAATAAATTAATAAGGATTTAATATCCAAACTATTTTAAAATAAAAGGGTTTACCAATTTAATTGAAACATCAAAACTTATTAAATTATTTTAAATAAGTTTCTAAGTATTTTATATTCACAAATAAAACCTATAAAAGTGTTTTGACTTTATTTTAGGTTTCAAAATAAATATCTAAATAAAACAATTCTATTTGTTTTAATAATGAAGGTCTATTATATTTAATTAATAATGGACTCTAAAATAAAATGTTATTTTGTTTTAAAACAAATTCCCAAATATTATGTACTTCTCAAATTAAACCTTCTAATTTGATTTTGAAAATATTTAAGTTTCAAATGAAGATTTTATTAATAAAATAAAACCTTATTTGATTAATAAACCTTGGCCCATTTTATTTAACTAATATTGGACTCTTTAGCAAAAAAGTTATTTTGTTTTAAACAATCTCCAAGTATTCTTTATTTACAAATGATACCTACTGGTTTGGTTTGGGAGAATATTTTGGAAATTTAAATGGAGATTTATTAATAAATCATATCATATTTGATTAAATAACTATGATCTATTTTATATTAAATAGATCCTAAAAGGAATGAAAATATTATTTTATTTTGGAGTATTGGATTATGTTGTTGAACAGAACCAAAAACACAATGCAAAGTTTAATGATTGTTTGAATTGTTTGAAATATTTGAATGCTTGAATAATTGTTTGAAATAACAAAACAGGAAATAGAAATAGAAAAAGAAAAAGAATTAGACAGAAAAAAAAATAGAACAGCCCAACAATCTGGCCCAACTAACCCAGCAGCAGCCCACCTAGCCCACCTATTCCTTCCCCGAACCGTTTTCCTCACACTCAGGAAATTACCCGCAAGGAGACTGACAAGTGGACCTCTTCCTCGTCTAATTCCCACTGACTGACCGGCCCCACTCCACTGTTCTTCCTCTCCACCCCGCACGACCTCTTCTTCCTCCTCTTCTCGCCGTTGCAGACATAAATTCTCGGCTTGATTACGCCTTAACGCGACAATCTTTACTCGCAGTGATCGCACACCTTAAAGCGCCAGCCTCCCCTCTTCCGTTTTCCCCAGACGCCCCTCCTCGACACGCCCC
Organism: Avena atlantica; assembly: GCA_910589765.1. Taxonomy (NCBI): domain Eukaryota; kingdom Viridiplantae; phylum Streptophyta; class Magnoliopsida; order Poales; family Poaceae; genus Avena; species Avena atlantica. The sequence goes on along the minus strand of OU342735.1, from coordinate 488,237,992 downwards.
CAGGCCGGAGAATTTTGCCCAGAACTTCCTCTGTCTCCGACGACCATTCTCACCGATTCCGGCCAACACACTCCACCTCCTGCCTTCCTATGCAACCTAGCAGCCTCCCCATTCTCTGGAGCATCTCCTAGTACACTTCGTTCAACCGCGGGCGCCCCAGGAAACCGTCTTCGACAAAAGCTCTGAGCGCCGTCGTCTGTCTCGCCTCCGACGAGCTCCTCCGGTAATTCTAGACCACCCCGACCCCTCTCGTTCATGCACACGTCATCTCCGTGGCCCCCTGCATCTGATCACGACCTTTTCTTGCCTCCTGGTGAACCACAGAGCCGTCTTCGACCTCGACCGAGCGCGTCCGTCGCCAGAACCAACTCCGGCGAGGAATTTTGCCTGTCCCCGTGCGCCCCTCGACGGACTAGTCCCACGTTGAGCATCAGCGTCGCTCCACTAACCCGGTGAGCACACTCCCCCTCTGCTTCGCTTCCTGTATCGCCGGCGCCTCCGTGAAACAGAGTCGCCGCCGTTAGCAGCCGTCGCAGCGCCGCCCGACTATGGTCGAGCACGCTAGCACCGTCCGATCTAAATCGCAGCGTCACGATAGATTCACTTAACCGAAGGGGTATCGAGCAATCTGTGCCGCACGACCCAACTTAAATCCAACGGTTCGCAACGTGATCCTCACTGAACCGGTATCAGCCAGTGAGATAGCGACGCGTGGCAGGATCTGTTTTAAAACAGGATTTGAAAAACAGATTTAAGTAGCAATTTGAAAACCCTATAACTTTCAAACCACACGTCCAAATTTGGCAAATTTTATATCAATGGATTCAGGAGAACAAACCCTAGCCAACCATGGCCTTAGTTTAGAAAATAGTACCTGTTAACTTCTTTGAATTTGAAGAAACATTTATGTACTTGTTTAGAAGAGAAAAAATGTTTAAAATTGATTTTAAGATTAAAACCTTTGCTAATTGGATTGTTGTGACCTTACTGACCCTAGGAACCAACCCTTGGTATTAAAAATGATTTTTGAAAGATTTAGGTTAGATTAATTGACTTGGCCATTTTCTAGCCAAATAAAAAGAATGGTTTTTGTTATAAAAATGTTTAAGAAAAGAAAACTTCAAGGAAATGATTTGGACCAAACCTACTGACCAAAACACCAAGTTTTGCAATAGCAACTCATTTGGTGAACCCTATGGGCTAATGCCTTAGTAAAAATATTTCTACACCACATAAAATAACACTTTGTTTTGAAAATGGTTTTAAAGTGAAACCTTTTGCAAATGACTTGGCCACTTTAGGAAATGACCATTAGATGTACCCAAATGACTATGACCCACTAGGAACCACTTTTTCAAACAAAACAAAGCTTGGCATGCTTGCATGCATTTCTTTGACTTTGTTATTTATGTGTGTTGTTTTGCTTGATTGGTAGATTGAGTTTGTGCCTTACTTGATTGATTTGTAGTGACTTGAAGAGTGTGATTGTTGCAAAGATCAAGAAGTGAACCTATACTCTACCAAAAAGGCAAGTGATGCTTAATACTTTTTGTCCCATTACTTTCCCTATGCATTAGTGATTTTGCTAAGTAAAACTTGCATGTATTTTGCTAAGCATAGACCTTGCTGTAGGAAATCCTAGTAGATGTATCCTTAGTAGGATTTTGCTAAGTTAAAGATTCCTACTACTATCAAGCTTAGCCTAGCTAATAGAAAACATGGGTGGAATATATATTCACACTATGGAAAAATATTCTAAGTCTGAGGACTTATGTTTTTGTTTAATAAAACAACTAAGTTAAAGAATCCCCTGGGTGGAATGGGCTTGCTTGGTGGAGAATGGTTGAGTGGTTCACAATGCCATGGGCTTGGATTGTGTATCTCACTTGTGGTATGCCACCCAGGAAACAAAGGGATTTGAGATGTCAAATGTTGAGAAGCTTCAAGTGCAACCACTTGGCAATATGGGCTCTGCCATGATCATATAGGTTGCAAGAACTTAGCCATATGGACAGTGGGTGGTAGTGTTTGATAGGTTGGAGCGCGTCCATGTTGGTCTAAGGGAAAGCTTCTGAAAGATCTTGTCTTGGGAAACCAAGTCTTGTGGGTAAAGTGCACCACCTCTGCAGAGTGTAAAACCTAAGTACTTAGCCATGTCCCTGGTAAAGGACAATTTGAGCATCAAGACATGGAAGCAATCAAGAATCTCATCATTCCAATTTCTAAATTAAAATCTTGTGGTTTGAACAAGGGTTGTTTGAATTCTTCAATCATTGATGGAGAGATGGCTTGGTACAAGGATCTTGAAATCTTTGATTGAGAAAAATGGTTTTGCCAAGAACTTCAGTCTTTGATTGGTGGATGCCTTGGAAAGGATCTTCAGTCTTTGATTGGTAGATGCCTTGGAAAGTAATTTGTCAAAACAAGAACTTAGTATTTTCAAAATGATAAGAAAAATCTATTTTGAGCAATGCAAGCCCCAACTCCACTTATCCAAATGCATATAGATGATAGATTCCACTATACTACCATAGTATCACTTGCCAATACAATTCAAATGTATTGACCCTTGTGGCTGTAACTTGTATGTTGCAGGTTTGTTTGATTTTAGTGAAGATTGATTGTTTAGGATTACAAAGTCTACAACCAACATCTGCCTGTGGCACTTTGAAGATGAAGGACCACTTGACCATAGTTATTCCGCTGCAATGTAATGTAATAGCCTAATGAGCTATGTTTGATGTAATAAAATTATATTATTCCTGGTTATAAAGTTATATTATGACCTTTGTTTCTTGATATTACATCTTAACTGTGGGTGCTAGCTATTGATTCAGGGACTAGCATTGTAAACACAGAGGGCTCTATCTTATCTAAGATTGGGACCCCTACAGATGGTATCAGAGCATTGTGTTGCCTGTAGGATTTGTAAACCCTATGATTGGACAAAGACCCTTAGAAAAATAGGAGTTATACTTGTTCCAAAAACTTATTTACAAAATCTTGTAAACTCTTTCCTCAACCATTTTGGTTTCAACTCTACATCTCTTCTACTTCAACTTGATGGAAAACCTACCCATGGCCAAAGACTACACCATATGCAAATGACTTCAACATCTTAAACTCTAATGACTTCAACATCTTCAGCATGTTCACCAAAGACTTCAACCATGATTATCACTAAGGACAAGTGAGACAAGGAAATCTTGCTCAAGATTTAGAGACTGAGGGAATGCAAAAGTTATAAGGAACCTACATCATTTGAAGTATTGCAACCAAGAGTTTTTCTCAAGGAAACCATGATCTCATACAAGAAGAATCATGAAGGAAGGAAAGATCACAAGTGAACCATATAGATGGACCACCATATTTTAGTTAAGTCAAACACACCAACTTATGTGGTGTAACAAAAATATTTTGTTGCCTAAGTATGTGCTTGAACTTTGTTGTTTGAGTGAAATGATTGTTTGTGATTGCATGCACATTGTTTGTGTGAATTGTGATGTGTGTGATTAGAAATAATTCCTTAGAAATATTTTGCCTATTCTAACCTCCTCCAACCCAAACAGATGACTACACCAAAAGACTCCAAGGTTGATGACATCAACACCAACCAAGAAGACAACATGAGAGAACTTATAGCAACCCAAAACCAGTTGAGCCAAGAGACAACTCAGCTTTTAGTCAACAACAATGGATTAGACCCAGCCATACAAAGGATTTTGAAACTTCAATCCCAATTGTTGCAAGGATTGGTTACTCAAATGATCAACATGGGGGAAAACTTTTCCCAAAGAGCTAAAGACAACAAGGATGACAAAGATGTTAATCTAGAAGGAACCCAAGCTAGCAATATTTTTAGAGACAAGGATCATGCACCCAAGGAACATGAAGATCAATGCTCCAAGAAGAGAGAAAGATCTCCCACTCATGTAGAACATGAACTAGAAGAACCCCTAGCTTTGGAGAGACCCAAGAAGAAGAAGAAATTCCCCAGCACTAGCAAGAAGGATATTACACAAGTGCAATGTTTCAAATGCAAAGAGATGGGACACTATGCCAATGAGTGCCCAGAAAAGGAGAAGAGCCAAGAAGACAAACAAAGGCTAGTGAAACCTAAGATAAGGAAGGATATTAGCCAAGTGATGTGCAAACACTGCAAGGAGCTAGGACATTATGCAAACAACTGTCCAGAAAAGATGAAGCATAAGATAAACCAGCCTATGAGGGATCTCAGCCTTGTCACATGTTTCAAATGCAAGGAACTAGGCCACTATGCAAACAATTGTCCAGAAAGGATGGAGAACAAGTTAAACAAGTTTATGAAGGATCTCAACCTTGGCCCATGAGTCAAGTAAAGAAACCAAGGACACATGCAACTGTTTGCTTAGAGAAATTTTTCCCAGAATCCCAAGAAGGACAATGTGTAATTTTTGTTTGAAAATTTTTAAGGGTGGTAGTACCCTAGTTATTTTGAACTGCTTGTAACCCCAACCTTCCCAAATCTCGGGACGAGATTTTTTTTAAGGGTGGTAGCCTGTCACATCCCAAGATTTTCCAAATCTTGTAATGTGAAAATAAATTAATAAAATAAAAAACTAAAGGGATTTAAAAAGATAAACATTTAATAAAAGGAAAATAAAAACATTTGGAAATATTATTTTGGAAACAGTTAAATGAAAAGATTTGTTTTCAAAGGAAATAGAAGTTTTATAAATAAAGACTATTTTATAAAGCCAATTAAACCTTGGCCAAAATTTGGGAATTAAAACATTTTATGTTTAGCAAAGATTTATTTATAATAAAGGATTGCTTAAATAAAATAATAAGTAATTAATATCCAAACTTTATTTAAATAAAAGGTTTCTTTAAATAAATTAATAAGGATTTAATATCCAAACTATTTTAAAATAAAAGGGTTTACCAATTTAATTGAAACATCAAAACTTATTAAATTATTTTAAATAAGTTTCTAAGTATTTTATATTCACAAATAAAACCTATAAAAGTGTTTTGACTTTATTTTAGGTTTCAAAATAAATATCTAAATAAAACAATTCTATTTGTTTTAATAATGAAGGTCTATTATATTTAATTAATAATGGACTCTAAAATAAAATGTTATTTTGTTTTAAAACAAATTCCCAAATATTATGTACTTCTCAAATTAAACCTTCTAATTTGATTTTGAAAATATTTAAGTTTCAAATGAAGATTTTATTAATAAAATAAAACCTTATTTGATTAATAAACCTTGGCCCATTTTATTTAACTAATATTGGACTCTTTAGCAAAAAAGTTATTTTGTTTTAAACAATCTCCAAGTATTCTTTATTTACAAATGATACCTACTGGTTTGGTTTGGGAGAATATTTTGGAAATTTAAATGGAGATTTATTAATAAATCATATCATATTTGATTAAATAACTATGATCTATTTTATATTAAATAGATCCTAAAAGGAATGAAAATATTATTTTATTTTGGAGTATTGGATTATGTTGTTGAACAGAACCAAAAACACAATGCAAAGTTTAATGATTGTTTGAATTGTTTGAAATATTTGAATGCTTGAATAATTGTTTGAAATAACAAAACAGGAAATAGAAATAGAAAAAGAAAAAGAATTAGACAGAAAAAAAAATAGAACAGCCCAACAATCTGGCCCAACTAACCCAGCAGCAGCCCACCTAGCCCACCTATTCCTTCCCCGAACCGTTTTCCTCACACTCAGGAAATTACCCGCAAGGAGACTGACAAGTGGACCTCTTCCTCGTCTAATTCCCACTGACTGACCGGCCCCACTCCACTGTTCTTCCTCTCCACCCCGCACGACCTCTTCTTCCTCCTCTTCTCGCCGTTGCAGACATAAATTCTCGGCTTGATTACGCCTTAACGCGACAATCTTTACTCGCAGTGATCGCACACCTTAAAGAGCCAGCCTCCCCTCTTCCGTTTTCCCCAGACGCCCCTCCTCGACACGCCCCCAGGCTGGAGAATTTTGCCCAGCACTTCCTCTGTCTCCGACGACCATTCTCACCGATTCCGGCCAACACACTCCACCTCCTGCCTTCCTATGCAACCTAGCAGCCTCCCCATTCTCTGGAGCATCTCCTAGTACACTTCGTTCAACCGCGGGCGCCTCAGGAAACCGTCTTCGACAAAAGCTCTGAGCGCCGCCGTCTGTCTCGCCTCCGACGAGCTCCTCCGGTAATTCTAGACCACCCCGACCCCTCTCGTTCATGCACACGTCATCTCCGTGGCCCCCTGCATCTGATCACGACCTTTTCTTGCCTCCTGGTGAACCACAGAGCCGTCTTCGACCTCGACCGAGCGCGTCCGTCGCCAGAACCAACTCCGACGAGGAATTTTGCCCGTCCCCGTGCGCCCCTCGACAGACTAGTCCCACGTTGAGCATCAGCGTCGCTCCACTAACCCGGTGAGCACACTCCCCCTCTGCTTCGCTTCCTGTATCGCCGGCGCCGCCGTGAAACAGAGTCGCCGCCGTCAGCAGCCGTCGCAGCGCCGCCCGACTATGGTCGAGCACGCTAGCACCGTCCGATCTAAATTGCAGCGTCACGATAGATTCACTTAACCGAAGGGGTATCGAGCAATCTGTGCCGCACGACCCAACTTAAATCCAACGGTTCGCAACGTGATCCTCACTGAACCGGTATCAGCCAGTGAGATAGCGACGCGTGGCAGGATCTGTTTTAAAACAGGATTTGAAAAACAGATTTAAGTAGCAATTTGAAAACCCTATAACTTTCAAACCACACGTCCAAATTTGGCAAATTTTATATCAATGGATTCAGGAGAACAAACCCTAGCCGACCATGGCCTTAGTTTAGAAAATAGTACCTGTTAACTTCTTTGAATTTGAAGAAACATTTATGTACTTGTTTAGAAGAGAAAAAATGTTTAAAATTGATTTTAAGATTAAAACCTTTGCTAATTGGATTGTTGTGACCTTACTGACCCTAGGAACCAACCCTTGGTATTAAAAATGATTTTTGAAAGATTTAGGTTAGATTAATTGACTTAGCCATTTTCTAGCCAAATAAAAAGAATGGTTTTTGTTATAAAAATGTTTAAGAAAAGAAAACTTCAAGGAAATGATTTGGACCAAACCTACTGACCAAAACACCAAGTTTTGCAATAGCAACTCATTTGGTGAACCCTATGGGCTAATGCCTTAGTAAAAATATTTCTACACCACATAAAATAACACTTTGTTTTGAAAATGGTTTTAAAGTGAAACCTTTTGCAAATGACTTGGCCACTTTAGGAAATGACCATTAGATGTACCCAAATGACTATGACCCACTAGGAACCACTTTTTCAAACAAAACAAAGCTTGGCATGCTTGCATGCATTTCTTTGACTTTGTTATTTATGTGTGTTGTTTTGCTTGATTGGTAGATTGAGTTTGTGCCTTACTTGATTGATTTGTAGTGACTTGAAGAGTGTGATTGTTGCAAAGATCAAGAAGTGAACCTATACTCTACCAAAAAGGCAAGTGATGCTTCATACTTTTTGTCCCATTACTTTCCCTATGCATTAGTGATTTTGCTAAGTAAAACTTGCATGGATTTTGCTAAGCATAGACCTTGCTGTAGGAAATCCTAGTAGATGTATCCTTAGTAGGATTTTGCTACGTTAAAGATTCCTACTACTATCAAGCTTAGCCTAGCTAATAGAAAACATGGGTGGAATATATATTCACACTATGGAAAAATATTCTAAGTCTGAGGACTTATGTTTTTGTTTAATAAAACAACTAAGTTAAAGAATCCCCTGGGTGGAATGGGCTTGCTTGGTGGAGAATGGTTGAGTGGTTCACAATGCCATGGGCTTGGATTGTGTATCTCACTTGTGGTATGCCACCCAGGAAACAAAGGGATTTGAGATGTCAAATGTTGAGAAGCTTCAAGTGCAACCACTTGGCAATATGGGCTCTGCCATGATCATATAGGTTGCAAGAACTTAGCCATATGGACAGTGGGTGGTAGTGTTTGATAGGTTGGAGCGCGTCCATGTTGGTCTAAGGGAAAGCTTCTGAAAGATCTTGTCTTGGGAAACCAAGTCTTGTGGGTAAAGTGCACCACCTCTGCAGAGTGTAAAACCTAAGTACTTAGCCATGTCCCTGGTAAAGGACAATTTGAGCATCAAGACATGGAAGCAATCAAGAATCTCATCATTCCAATTTCTAAATTAAAATCTTGTGGTTTGAACAAGGGTTGTTTGAATTCTTCAATCATTGATGGAGAGATGGCTTGGTACAAGGATCTTGAAATCTTTGATTGAGAAAAATGGTTTTGCCAAGCACTTCAGTCTTTGATTGGTGGATGCCTTGGAAAGGATCTTCAGTCTTTGATTGGTAGATGCCTTGGAAAGTAATTTGTCAAAACAAGAACTTAGTATTTTCAAAATGATAAGAAAAATCTATTTTGAGCAATGCAAGCCCCAACTCCACTTATCCAAATGCATATAGATGATAGATTCCACTATACTACCATAGTATCACTTGCCAATACAATTCAAATGTATTGACCCTTGTGGCTGTAACTTGTATGTTGCAGGTTTGTTTGATTTTAGTGAAGATTGATTGTTTAGGATTACAAAGTCTACAACCAACATCTGTCTGTGGCACTTTGAAGATGAAGGACCACTTGACCATAGTTATTCCGCTGCAATGTAATGTAATAGCCTAATGAGCTATGTTTGATGTAATAAAATTATATTATTCCTGGTTATAAAGTTATATTATGACCTTTGTTTCTTGATATTACATCTTAACTGTGGGTGCTAGCTATTGATCCAGGGACTAGCATTGTAAACACAGAGGGCTCTATCTTATCTAAGATTGGGACCCCTACAATGTCTGTACATGCTAGGCTCGTCAAGATCAAACCTTAGCTTCCGTATGAGCAAATCTGTCTTGCTCACGTTGTATACACTCACAGAATCTAACACACCCGATCATCACGTGGTGCTTCAAAGCAACGAGCTTTAGCAACGGTGCTTACTAAGGATGAACACTTTATAACTTGAAATTTTTGTGCTTGAGGGATCATCTTATAATGCTACCGTCACGAACTAAGCAATACAAGATGCATAAAAGGATTAACATCACATGCAATTCATAATATGTAATATGATATGATCTTTCTTCTTGTGCTTTGGATCTCCATCTTCAAGCACGAACATGATCTCCATCATCACCGGTATGGCGTCAAGGTCAATGGCGCCGATTCATGGTTGTCGTCCACCAACATCAACTATTACAACTACTTTGAATAGACAAGTAGGTCTTAACGGAATTAAAAGACAACCATATGGATCATGCCGGTTTCCAACTTACAATAAGGAACATTGCATACATTATATATAATCACAATCATGGCCATATCACATCACATCACACCCCTGCAAAACAAAGTTAGACGCCTATGATTTTCTTTGCATATTTTACGTGGTTTGGGGCTTTCAATAAGTGTCGTTCTAACTTACGAACAAGAACCACAACGTTGATCTTTGAACTATCAAGTGCCCGTTGTAAATTGAATCTATACTATGATGGGAGAGACAGACACCCGCAAAGCCACTTATGCAATACAAGTTCCATGTTGAGCGTGGAGCAAGTCTCATGAACAATGTCATGTAAGGTTAGCCCGGGCCGCTTCATCCCATCATACCGCAAGATGCAAAGTACACAAAAATCAATTGATAATAAAAGCACCACCGCCCACAATGACCATTGTGTTCTACTCGTGCTACAGATCTACATATAAACACGGCTCTGATACCACTTTAGGGGTTTGTAGCATGGCAAGCCAAGATCTATCTACTAGATTGAAGCAACGATTCGATAGAAGCAGTCACCCTCGAAGATTCCAAAGCGGTTAACGAGAGCAGATTCTCGTGGGTGATGTAGTCATACACTTGCCAATCTCAAGATCGCGTAGACGATCCTTCCGTCGCTGCGTTCCGGCAGCGCTTCCGCAGTCAGTCACACGTTCGGTACTCGATGAAGACCTTCCTCTCCCTTGTTCCAGCAGGCAGCGGAGGTTGTAGTTCTCCCCTCGCGATTTCGGTAGCACGGCGGCGTGGTGACGGAAGTAGAGGGAAGATCCCGTAGGGCTTCGCCTAAGCCGGTGCGTGTTGGAATTATGCCCTAGAGGCAATAATAAAGATGTTATTATTATAATTCTTGTTCATGATAATGTTTATATTCCATGCTAGAATTGTATTAAGCGGAAACTTTAATACTTGTGTGGTTTGTGAACAACATCGTGTCCCTAGTACGCCTCTATGGACTAGCTCATTGATTAATGATGGTTAAGGTTTCCTAACCATGGACATGAGTAGTCGATTAATAATGAGATCACATCATTGGGAGAATGATATGATGGATAGACCCAAACTAAGCGAAGCAATTAGATCGTGTCATCGTGTTCATCTTTGCGAAGCTTTTCTTATGTCAAATATTGTATTCCTTAGACCATGAGATAATACAACTCCCTGGTATCGGAAGAAAGCTTTGAGGTCATCAAACGTCATCCTATGAGAGGGTGATCATAAAGGTGTCTCTCAGGTGATCGGAAAGTACCTGTTGGGTTGTATGTATCGAGATGGGATTTGTCCCTCCCAAGTCGGAGAGATATACTTCGGGCCCACTCGATAATCGATATCAACACCGCTTGCAAGTATGTGGTTAAGGAGTTAATCACAAAGTGATATCGGATTACGGAACGAGTAAAGTACTTGCTGTGAACAAGATTGAACTAGGTATGACGGTACCGACGATCAAATCTCGGGCAAGTAAAATATCGCGAGACGAAGGGAATATATATGGGATTGATTGAATCCTGGCATCGTGGTTCATCTGATATGATCATCGATGAATGTGTGGGAGTCAAATATGGGTTTCCAGACCCCGCTGTTGATTATTGATAGAAGATCATGTCTGCATATTCTCGAACCCGCGGGGTCACACACTTAACGTGTCTCGACGCTAGGATAGATTGGATAATTGGTTTATGAGTTTTTGTTCGGAGTCTCGGATGGGATCCGGGACATCACGAGAGGTTCCGGAGTGGTCCGAAAAATAAGATTCATATAAGGCAATGCAGTTTTTGGAGTTCGGAATTGTTCCGGGTTAATCGGTATTGTACCGGAAGCTTCTAGAACCTTCCGGAAGGGGACCAACGTGGCCCCACCTTCAGGGAGGGGGCATGGGCCTATGAGGGAGTGCCCTGGCCGCATTGGGCCAGGGGCACAAGGCCCCATAGGGCCCAAGCGGACAGCTAGGGTAAAACCCTAACTAGACCTTCTAGAAGGGGGGTTTCCTTGCCCCCCACTCCTCCTCCTTGTGGCCGCCGGTTTGGACTCGGGGGAGGGGATAGGGCAGCCGCCCACCCCTCTATATAAAGAGGTCTAGGGGCGCACCACCCCCCCCCCCACACACACACACACCTTCCCCTCAAGCCAGTCGCCCTGCTGCCCTCCTCTCTCTCTCCCTCCCGACTGCGTGTAGGCGAAGCCCTGCTGTAGAAACTCTCCACCAATTGCACCGCGCCGTCGCGTTGTAGATCCAAACCATCTCTCCACCATACTTGCTGGACCAAGGAATGAGGAGACGTCGAGGTGCTGCACGTGTGCATCTCACGGAGGCACCGCCACTTGTGGTGCTAGATCGGATCGGATCACGAGGAGGAGAAGCGAGTACGACTACATCACCCACGTTCCGACGAACATTCCGCTGTGCGAATCTTCAAGGGTATGAAGATCTAATCCAATCTCTCTCGTTGTTTGCATCTCCTAGATTAGATCTTGGCTTCCCTCTGTTCGCATCCGTAGAAAATTTTGATTTACTATGCCGCGAAACCCTTCAGTGGTATCAGAGCTAGATCTATGCGTAGATGTGTTTCACGAGTAGAACGCAACATGGTTGTTGCGGGCGTTGATGTTTTCTGTTGCAAGCCTCTTGTTTGTGTTCTTATTATGACATGGGATAGTGAGATTGAAGCGGTCCAGGCCAACCTTACGCGACGTCGTTCGCGAGACCGGCTCTGCACTTGACGTGTGGCTTGTTCCACACATGCGGCTAGTGGATGTCAGTTTCTCTCACTATAGTTGTCATGGGATTAACACCGGAGTTTGGCAACCATAATATCACCGTTGTGGCTTTCCGTAGGTAAGAATCGTTCTTAGCATCTACTCCCATAAGCCACGTAAAACATGCAACAACAAAGTAGAGGCGTCTAACTTGTTTTTGCAGGGAGTGTTTTCTGTGATATGGTATGGCCCAAGATGTGATGTGTATAATGTATGCGATGATCATGTTTTGTAATGTTTCATGACTTGCATGTCGATGAGTACACAACCGGCAGGAGCCATATGGTTGTCTTTATAATTGTGTATGACCTGTGTGTCAACTTCTTATACGCCATGTAATAGTTTCACTTTATCGCTAAGTAGTTAGCAATAGTTGTAGTTGCTATTCGTGGTGGAGGCAATCATGGTGGAGTGATGGAGATCATGCCGGCATGCACAAGATGGAGATCATTGCACGAAGATTGGCTATACCATGTCACATAAAGTTATATGCATGTGATGTTTATCCTTTTATGTATCTTATTATGCTTAGATCGCGACGGTAGCATTATAAGATGATTCCTCACTTAAATATCAAGATAAAAACTGTGTTCTCCCCATGTATGCACCGTTGCGAAAGTTCGTCGTGTCCAAGCATCACGTGATGATCGGGTGCTATAGACTCTACGCTCACATACAACGGGTGCAAGCCAGTTTTTGCACACGCGGAAATACTTGGGTCTAACTTGACGAGCCTAGCATGTACAGACATGGCCTCGGAACACATGAATCTAAAGGTTAAGCATGAGTCATATGAATGATATGATCGACACTTCGGTGTCCACCATTGAAGCCACATCTCTTCTCGTGATGATCGGATTAGGTGTGGTGAATTTGGATCATGTTCACTAAACAACTTAAGGGATGTTGAATTTAGTGGGAGTTCATCTAGTAATTTGATTAAGTTGAACTATTTATCATGAACATAGTCTAAGTTGTACATACAAATACTATAGATCAAATGGCTAAAGTCCAACTTCAACTTCAACGTTTTTGCTGAGATAGAAAAGCTTAGAAACAATGGGTCTAACTTCACCAAATGGTTCCGCATTCTGAGAATCATTCTCGCTGGCAGACAAAAGGACTATGTCCTTGATAAAGCGCTAGGTGACGCCCCTGCTATAGATGCGCCGGTTGATGAGAAAGCTGTTTATCAGTCGCGCAAGGATGATTATGATTTGATTAAGATCGCCATGTTGTTTGCTATGGAATCGGATCTTCAAAATCGTTTTGAGGAGTTCGTCGGGCCCTTTGAGATTCTCGAGGAGCTGAAAACCATGTTTCAGACTCAAGCCCGTTCTGAGAGATATGAGATCTCTAAGAAATTCTTTAACTGCAAGATGGAGGAAGGGAGTTCCGTTAGTGAGCACGCCATTAAGATGTCGGGCTACACTCAACGCCTTGAGCAACTGGACTACAAGATTCCAGAAGAGCTCAAGATTGGCAGAGTTATGCAATCACTCCCTCCTAGCTACAAAAGTTTTGTAGTTGCTCACAATCAAATTGGTTCCACTGATATGATCACTGAGCTCTTTGCTAAGCTGAAAGTTGCGGAGGTGGATACTAAGAAAAATAATCATGTGTTGATGGTCTACAAGCCCCCCACCTTTAAGAAAGGTAAGTGTGCAAAGAAGCCCTTCAAGAAAGGCAGCGGCAAGCGCGTTGCCCCTGCTGAGAAGAAGCTCAAGTCTGGTCCCAAGCCGGACACTGAGTGTTTCTATTTCAAGGACAAGGGTCACTGGAAGCGCAAGTATCCGAAGTACTTAGCGGACAAGAAGGCTGGAACCATCAAAGGTATATTTGATATACATGTTATTGATGTTTTCCTTACTAGCCCTCGTTGTAGTGCCTGGATATTTGATACTGGTTCAGTTGCTAATATTTGTAACTCGAAACAGGAGCTACGGAATGGGACGGCGGCTTGCGAGGGATGAGGTGACGATGCGCGTTGGCAACGGATCAAGAGTTTATGTGATGGCCGTCGGCACGCTCTCCTTAGTTTTACCTTCGGGATTAGTTTTAAACCTTAATAAGTGTTATTATGTGCCTGCGTTGAGCATGAACATTATTTCTGGGTCTTGTTTATTGCAAGACAGTTATTCATTTAAATCGGAGAATAAAGGTTGTTCTATTTATATGAGTAACATCTTTTATGGTCATGCACCTATTGTGAATGGTTTATTTCTTCTAAATCTCGAAAAGGATGTAACACACATCCATAACATTGAGGCTAAGAGATGCAAAGTAGATAGTGATAATACTACTTATCTGTGGCACTGTCGTCTAGGTCATATTGGTGTAAAGCGCATGAATAAACTCCATTCTGATGGACTTTTGGAGTCTCTTGATTTTGAATCATTTGACACATGCGAACCATGCCTCATGGGCAAGATGATCAAAACCCCGTTCTCCGGTATGATGGAGCGAGCAACGGACTTGTTGGAAATCATACATACCGATGTATGCGGACCGATGAGTGTTTCGACGCGCGGTGGATATCGCTATTTTCTCACTTTTACCAATGACTTAAGTAGATATGGGTATATCTATTTAATGAAACATAAATCTGAAACATTTGAAAAGTTCAAAGAATTTCAGAATGAAGTGGAGAACCATCGTAACAGAAAGATTAAGTTTCTACGATCCGATCGTGGAGGTGAATATTTGAGTTATGATTTTCTCACGCATCTTAAAGCAAGCGGAATCGTTTCGCAACTCACGCCACCCGGAACACCACAGCGCAATGGTGTGTCTGAACGCCGGAATCGAACCCTATTAGATATGGTCCGATCGATGATGTCTCTTACTGATTTGCCGTTATCATTTTGGGGTTATGCATTAGAAACCGCTGCATTCACTTTAAATAGGGCACCATCTAAATCCGTTGAGACGACACCGTATGAACTGTGGTTTGGTGCTAAACCTAAGTTGTCGTTTCTCAAAGTTTGGGGATGCGAAGCTTACGTCAAGAAATTGATGCCGGATAAGCTCGAACCCAAAGCGAAGAAATGCGTCTTCATTGGATACCCTAAGGAAACTATTGGGTATACCTTCTATCACAGAACCGAAGGCAAAGTGTTTGTCGCAAAGAACGGTTCCTTTCTTGAGAAGGAGTTTCTCTCGAAAGAAGTGAGTGGGAGGAAAGTAGAGCTAGACGAGATTATTGAACCTTCTCTTGAATTGGAGAGTAGCGCAGCACCTGAAATTTTTCCAGTGCCGCCTGCACCAACAATAGAGGAAGCTAATGACAAGGATCATGAAGCTTCGGACGATGCTGCTACTGAACGTCGCAGGTCGACAAGGTCGCGTGCCCCTCCTGAGTGGTACGGCAACCCTGTCTTGACTGTCTTGTTGGTAAAAGACAGTGAACCTACGAACTATGAGGAAGCGATGATGAGCCCAGACTCTGAGAAATGGCTAGAAGCCATGAAATCCGAACTAGGATCCATGAGCGAAAACCAAGTATGGACTTTGGTGGACCCTCCTAGCGACCGTAAGGCCGTTGAGTGCAAATGGATTTTCAAGAAGAAAACAGACGCGGATGGTAATGTTACCGTCTATAAAGCACGGCTTGTCGCGAAAGGTTTTCGGAAAGTTCAAGGTATTGACTACGATGAGACTTTCTCTCCCGTAGCGATGTTTAAGTCCATTCGGATTTTATTAGCAATTGCTGCGTTTCATGATTATGAAATATGGCAGATGGATGTCAAGACTGCGTTCCTCAATGGCAACATTGATGAAGAGTTGTATATGATGCAACACGAAGGTTTTGTCAATCCTAAGGATGCTGATAAAGTATGCAAACTTCAGCGTTCTATTTATGGACTGAAGCAAGCATCTCGGAGTTGGAACCTTCGTTTTGATCAAGTGATCAAGAGCTTTGGATTTGTTCCAAATTGCTACGAAGCTTGCATCTACAAGAAAGTGAGTGGGAGCTCGGTGACTTTTCTGGTACTATATGTGGATGACATATTGATTATTGGAAATGACATTAACATGCTTAACGATGTGAAGAGTTATTTGAACAAGTGTTTTTCAATGAAAGACCTAGGTGAAGCTGCTTATATATTGGGCATCAAAATCTATAGAGATAGACAAAGACGTCTGATAGCTTTAAGCCAGAGTACATACCTAGACAAAGTTCTGAAAAGGTTCAGAATGGATAAGGCAAAGAAAGGTTCAGTGCCTATGTTGTCATATAAGATATTGAGCAAGGCTCAGTGTCCAGCTACGGTAAATGATAGGGAAGCTATGAGCAAAGTGCCTTATGCCTCGGCCATAGGTTCTATCATGTATGCCATGCTGTGTACTAGACCGGATGTGTCCAATGCTCTTAGTTTGACGAGCAGATATCAAAGTAATCCAGTAATGGAACACTGGACAGCCGTGAAGAACATCCTAAAGTACCTAAATAGGACTAAAGAAATATTCTTAGTCTATGGGGGTGATGAACAACTCGTCATAAAAGGTTACGTCGACGCTAGTTTCGACACCGACAAGGATGATTCTAAATCTCAGACAGGATACGTGTATATTTTGAATGGAGGAGCTGTGAGCTGGAGAAGCTGCAAGCAAAGCGTGATCACGGGATCTACAGTAGAAGCAGAATACATGGCTGCTGCAGAAGCGTCAAGTGAAGGAGTTTGGATCAGGAACTTCATCACTGAGCTTGGCGTGGTTCCAAGTGCATTGGACCCACTGGAGATATTGTGTGACAACACTGGCGCCATAGCACTCGCTAAGGAACCAAGATATCATCCAAAGACCAAGCATATCAACCGCAAGTTTCATATAATCCGAGATTATATAGCAGATGGAGATCTGAAGATTAGCAAAGTACATACAGATCTGAATGTCGCAGATCCATTGACTAAACCTCTTCCACGTGTAAAACATGATCAGCACCTCAGTGTCATGGGTGTGAGATTGTTGCCAGATGTAAACTAGATTATTGACTCTAGTGCAAGTGGGAGACTGTTGGAATTATGCCCAAGAGGCAATAATAAAGATGTTATTATTATAATTCTTGTTCATGATAATGTTTATATTCCATGCTAGAATTGTATTAAGCGGAAACTTTAATACTTGTGTGGTTTGTGAACAACACCGTGTCCCTAGTACGCCTCTATGGACTAGCTCATTGATTAATGATGGTTAAGGTTTCCTAACCATGGACATGAGTTGTCGATTAATAATGAGATCACATCATTGGGAGAATGATATGATGGACAGACCCAGACTAAGCGAAGCAATTAGATCGTGTCATCGTGTTCATCTTTGCGAAGCTTTTCTTATGTCAAATATTGTATTCCTTAGACCATGAGATAATACAACTCCCTGGTATCGGAAGAAAGCTTTGAGGTCATCAAACGTCATCCTATGAGAGGGTGATCATAAAGGTGTCTCTCAGGTGATCGGAAAGTACCTGTTGGGTTGTATGTATCGAGATGGGATTTGTCCCTCCCAAGTCGGAGAGATATACTTCGGGCCCACTCGGTAATCGATATCAACACCGCTTGCAAGCATGTGGTTAAGGAGTTAATCACAAAGTGATAGCGGATTACGGAACGAGTAAAGTACTTGCTGTGAACGAGATTGAACTAGGTATGACGGTACCGACGATCAAATCTCGGGCAAGTAAAATATCACGAGACGAAGGGAATATATATATGGGATTGATTGAATCCTGGCATCGTGGTTCATCCGATATGATCATCGATGAATGTGTGGGAGTCAATATGGGTTTCCAGACCCCGCTGTTGATTATTGATAGAAGATCATGTCTGCATATTATCGAACCCGCAGGGTCACACACTTAACGTGTCTCGACGCTAGGATAGATTGGATAATTGGTTTATGAGTTTTTGTGCGGAGTCTCGGATGGGATCCGGGACATCACGAGAGGTTCCGGAGTGGTCCGGAGAATAAGATTCATATAAGGCAGTGCAGTTTTTGGAGTTCGGAATTGTTCCGGGTTAATCGGTATTGTACCGGAAGCTTATAGAACCTTCCGGAAGGGGACCAACGTGGCCCCACCTTCCGGGAGGGGGCATGGTCCTATGAGGGAGTGCCATGGCCGCATTGGGCCAGGGGGACAAGGCCCCATAGGGCCCAACCGGCCAACTAGGGTAAAACCCTAACTAGACCTTCTAGAAGGGGGGGGGGTTTCCTTGCCCCCCACTCCTCCTCCTTGTGGCCGCCGGTTTGGACTCGGGGGAGGGGCTAGGGCAGCCGCCCACCCCTCTATATAAAGAGGGCTGGGGGCGCACCACCCCCCACACCTTCCCCTCAAGCCAGTCGCCCTCCTGCCCTCCTCTCTCTCTCCCTCCCGACTGCGTGTAGGCGAAGCCCTGCTGTAGAAACTCTCCACCAATTGCACCGCGCCGTCGCGTTGTAGATCCAACCCATCTCTCCACCATACTTGCTGGACCAAGGAAGGAGGAGATGTCGAGGTGCTGCACGTGTGCATCTCACGGAGGCACCGCCACTTGTGGTTCTAGATCGGATCGGATCGCGAGGAGGAGAAGCCAGTACGACTACATCACCCACGTTCCGACGAACGTTCCGCTGTGCGAATCTTCAAGGGTATGAAGATCTAATCCAATCTCTCTCGTTGTTTGCATCTCCTAGATTAGATCTTGGCTTCCCTCTGTTCGCATCCGTAGAAAATTTTGATTTACTATGCCGCGAAACCCTTCAGTGCGAGTTATGGTGGATCTAGGGTTTCCCAGTGATTTAGGGTTTAGAAGACCAGGAGGATAAGGAGGTGTCGGCGGCGGCTAGGGCGACGGCGATGGGCCGGCGACGGCGAGCGGCGGCGGCGCGGGTGTGGGAGGGCTAGGGCTTGTATGTTTGGGGCAGCCCTCTCCCTCTATTTATGAGAGGGGGCAGCCTTGGAAGGGGTGGGTTTGAATCCAGACCCAAAGCCAAGTTGGATTGAGAGAAGGACTCTTTCCTTCTTCCACTTGGAAACCATTGTTCTAGTTGACTTTTCAAACTTCCCGTTTGACTTTCAATTTAGAGCTTTAATTCTCTTTTGCAAATGTCCACACCAAGTGACCCAAGATATGATCCAATCATTCCACTTACCCATGACACCTTCATGGTCCATTCCCCTTCCGGTCCGGTGAACCTTCTAGACCCTTCTAGAACCTCTCCGATGAAAACATCGGAATCTTTCCCGAACTCTGGAATCGGACTTTCCTTATATGAATCTTATTCTCCGGACCATTTTGGATCTCCTCGTGATATACCGGATGCCATCTGAGAATCCGAATAACATTCGGTATCCCTACTAACATTCCATATCTACTAAACAACATCGAATCCTTAAGTGTGTCTCCCTACGGTTCGTGAATTATGCGGACATGACCGAGACACTTCTCCGATCAATAACCAATAGAGGAATCTGGAAATTCATACGGCTCCCACATATTTCTACGATTACTTTGCGATCGAATGAACCACTTACATACGATACCAATTTCCATTTGTGTCGCGATAATTTACTTATCCGAGGTTTTGATCGTCGGTATCTCTGCATACCTAGTTCAAACTCGTTACCGATAAGTACTCTTTTCTCGTTCCCGTGATATGTGATCCCTTGTGAGCCAGTCACATGCTTGCAAGCCAATTGGATGACATTCCACCGAGAGGGCCCAGAGTATATCTATTCCGTCATATGGATGGACAAATCCCACTCTTGATCCATGTGCCTCAACACATACTTTCGGAACACTCAATGCCACCTTTATAGCCACCTAGTTACGGTGTGGTGTTTGATGTCATCAAAGCATCCTTCCGGTGATGGTGATTAGCATGATCTCATGGTCTAAAGAATTAGGTTACTATGTATCAGAAAGCTAATAGCAAATGAACTATTGAAATGACTTGATCTTAATGCTACGCTTATCTATAGGAGTATGTCCATCATACCATTCTCCTAATGATATGATCTTGTTGTCAACAACATCTCAATGCTCATGATCGGGAAACCACGATCATCTATTAACCAACAAGCTAGTATTACATAGAGGCTTTATTAGAGACTCTAATTTAGTTTACAAATCACACAAGTATTAATGTTTCCGGTTAATACTGTTATAGCATGAATGTAAACATTTTATCATAAACACAAAGATATAATAATAACCACTTTTATTATTGCCTCTAGGGCATATCTCCAACAGGTTGGTGATGTTTTGAGTCGGGGTTAGGTAGCTACTAAATCAGTGGATATATCTTCGACATGTCTAGCTTAGTAGTTGTGACAACATTTGTGGTGGTTATTATTGAGTACGCTTAGTGTTTTGATCTTCCATAAAAATCTCGACGGTATGTATTCTCCAAGACGTGTTGATGATCATATTGCATTCGAGTTTTCATGTTCTTATATATCGGAGTTTTATATGGCTCATGCAGATTCGTATGCATAACTTGTGCCATAATTCAACTTATATGGGGGATTATTTTTCTGCATTTTGTTCATTTGAGGAATGGATGGAGCACGAGAAGCGAACACGAGGAAGCTAACAGCTACTTTCTCCGTTTAGAAATATAAGATATTTTAGGTTTGTGAAGGAGATGTATCTAGACAAAATCTAAAACATCTTATATTTTCAAACGGAGGGAGTACAAGTCTAGATTACACCAATTTTTTTCACGTACTTATTTTTTTCTAATTTAGTGCTCTCTCCCTTCCGTAATATAAGGCGTTCTGGAGTGTACTTTGACTTTCTAAATCCTTGCCTTGGCTCAAAGAAAAGAACTCATGAAATATTTAGGTAACTGTTACAAAATCTTAATAACACGAAAGTGCTTTTGAATATGAACCTAATGGTGCTTACATCACATTAATTATTGTTGAATGCATGGATCTAGATGGTCAAATTATGCATTATATTTTGATGAGGAGGTAGTAAGTATTTCTTTCACCATCAGTTAACTTGCGTGAGCATATACGATTGTTCTTGTTACCGTGGCACACCATTCTACAAGTCGGTCGATTGACCATGGATATACCGCTCCGTCTTGGAGACCAAACTAGGTGGTGGCCCGGTCTTCTCAAACTGAAATTCAATTTTATCAGACTATTTGACCCACCAGATCTGGTAAATGGCCCATCGAAGAGATTTGACTTAATTGGCCCATACTGCTTTCTTGGTTGACAATCTGGCCCATACTTAGAGCAAGGACAATACTATACTAGCAAGTTGGATATATGAGGTTGTCACGTTATCAAAAGCTAGTTTGTACTAATAGTATTGGCTATAATGGTTTTTAGATTAGTACTAGTTGTTATCTTCTCTCTTACTCTTTTCTCTCATTTAATGTTTTTGCCTAGGAGCAAGTGTAGAGCTGGCCTTTATATAAGAGCGAACAACTTATATTTTTATTTATCTCTTTCTTTTATATAGACAAAAATACCTAATCAACACGTTTATAGTCCACTATTATACTTACTATTATGTTTCATTCACGCTTCGCCACTGACAGAGGCACAATCCGGAGTCAAAGGACTATTTGTCCCTAACATCTGTCACCAGC
Source organism: Avena atlantica (assembly GCA_910589765.1). Taxonomy (NCBI): domain Eukaryota; kingdom Viridiplantae; phylum Streptophyta; class Magnoliopsida; order Poales; family Poaceae; genus Avena; species Avena atlantica. The sequence goes on along the minus strand of OU342735.1, from coordinate 488,216,286 downwards.
ACCTACACGATCGATGCATGGGAGCCACGTTCCACCACCAAATAACTTCCCCAAGTTAGTTATGTAGTACGACCTGCGATTTATTCAAATTTTCGTTATTTCCAACCGTATGGGGTCTTACGTGTATCTTGATTCAAGAAGAAAAATGATTCCACTCCTTCGGGGATAAGACGGTTTCTATCCCTGGATGGCCAGATCGTCCCGTATCGCGAGAGTGCACAGCAGGCCCACTATCCTATTCTCGTTTTCTTTCTCCAACCTTACGTCTCTTCCCAGGATACCGATGCCGCCGCCGGATTTGTCCCGCCTGCTAGATCGAGCCACCGCCGTCGGCAGATCCTCCTCCTGTCGCCGGATCTCCGCCCCCGCCTACTCTCTCGCACTCCATCTCCCTTCTCTGCTCCACAGAGTTCTGCCATGGCCTGGAGATCTCGGCGGCAGGGTTGAGAATCCATGGCACAGCGTTGCGGTCACTAGAGGAAAAAGGGCTATCCGTTCGCGACCCCCCGGAGCATTAGTCCCGGTTGCGCCACCAACCGGGACTAATGCTGGCACGCGTCCCGGTTGGAGCGGGCAAGGGGCCAGGGGGCATGCGTCCCGGTTGGTAAGGGGGCATGCGTCCCGGTTGGAGCCAGCAACCGGGACTAAAGGTTTGGCCACAGCCACGTGGCATGGCACGCACCTTTAGTCCCGGTTGCTGGCTCCAACCGGGACTAAAGACCCCTGCCTCTATAAATGCAACGCCCCAGCCCCCTCTGCCTCCACTCTGTTTTTTCGAATGGTGGAAGGTGTGAGGGGGTGTGCTAGTTTTTTCTCATGCATGCATTGAAGGTGTTTGTTAAAATGTTTGAGTGAATAATCCCGTTGAATTTCTCAAGAACAAAAATATAGAAGGTGTCCGAGACGCACTTGAGCTTTCTCCTCTTTATTTCCCTCGATCGAGGTTAGCAATCTTATCTTTTCTAGGTCATTGATACAATTCATGTGTCGGTGTGAATTGGTTATTTCACTATTTATGATGTCCTGTTTTTTGATAAACTTACTTATATGATGCAGATGAACGGTCGGGAATGGATGTACGGTGACCAGCGGGTAGCCGGGTATATCAAAGGCGTGGATAAATTTATCGATGTGGCTACGGCAAACAAAGAGAATGGATTTATACGTTGTCCATGTGTTCAATGTCGGAACAACAAGGAGTACTCTTCCTCGAAAATCATTCGCGGCCACCTGATTATGAAAGGTTTCATGCCCAACTATAATTGCTGGACCAAGCACGGGGAAAGAGGGGTTATGATGGAAGATGGTGAAGAAGAAGATGATGATAACAACTATCATCATATGTTTCCTGAATACAGTGACACTGCAATGGAAGACAATGGAGAGGAAAGAGGTGAAGAACGGGCATCAGATGAGCCGGCTGATGAACTTGGTAGGGTCATTTCTGATGCAAAGAGAGACTGTGAAACAGAAAATGAGAAGTTGAAGTTAGAGGGCATGTTAGAAGATCACAAGAAATTGTTGTACCCAAATTGTAAAGATGGCAGCACAAAGCTCGGTACCACACTGGAATTGTTGCGATGGAAGGCAGAGTGTGGTCTAACTGACTCCTCATTTGAAAAGATGCTGAAAATAATGAAGCCGAAGTTTCCAAAACATAACGAACTTCCCGAGAGTACCTACGAAGCAAAGAAGACTCTCTGTCCTCTGGGATTAGATGTGCAAAAGATACATGCATGCATTAATGACTGCATCCTCTACCGCAGTAAGGAGTATGAGAATTTAGATAAATGCCCGGTATGCAACGCGTTGCGGTATAAGATCAGACGAGATGACTCTGGTGATGTTGAGGGAGAGCCCCTCCGGAAGAGGGTTCCTGCTAAGGTTATGTGGTATGCTCCTATAATACCAAGGTTGAAACGCATGTTCAGAAACAAAGAGCATGCCAGGTTGTTGCGATGGCACAAAGAAGACCGTAAGAAAGACGGGAAGTTGAGACACCCTGCTGATGGGTCACAGTGGAGAAAAATCGAGAGAGACTTCCCAGACTTTGCAGGTGACGCAAGGAACTTATGGTTTGGTCTAAGTACGGATGGCATGAATCCTTTTGGGGAGCAGAGCTGCAGTCACAGCACCTGGCCCGTGACTCTATGTATCTACAACCTGCCTCCTTGGTTGTGCATGAAGCGTAAGTTCATTATGATGCCAGTGCTCATCCAAGGCCCGAAGCAACCGGGCAACGACATTGATGTGTACCTTAGGCCATTAGTTGAAGAACTCTTACAGTTGTGGGGCAAACCAGGTGTACGTGCGTGGGATAAGAACAAACAGGAGCCATTTAATCTACGAGGGTTGTTATTCGTAACCATCAATGATTGGCCGACTCTTAGTAACCTTTCAGGACAGACAAACAAAGGATATAAGGCATGCACCCACTGTTTAGATAAGACCGAAGGTACATATTTTCATAAATGCAAGAAGGTTGTGTATCTGGCGAATCGACGATTTCTTCCGACCAATCATCCCGTAAGAAAGAAAGGCAAGCATTTCAAAGGTGAGGCAGATCACCGGAAGAAGCCTGAACTCCCTGCTGGTGATGATGTATTTGGTATGGTCAAGGACATAGAAGTAATCTTTGGAAAGGGTCCCGGCGGTCAATCAGTTCCGAACGACGTCGCTACAGGACACGCACCCATGTGGAAGAAGAAATCTATATTTTGGGAGCTGCCATATTGGAAAGTCCTGCGTGTCCGCTCTTCAATCGACGTGATGCACGTGACGAAGAATCTTTGCGTGAACCTGCTAGGATTCCTAGGCGTGTATGGGAAGACAAAAGATACACCTGAAGCATGGGAGGACCAACAAATTATGAAAGACCCAAAGAACATGCATACAGATAACAAGACGGATAAAGGGCATCACTTAAGTCGTGCCAGCTATGCTCTTACCAAAGCAGAGAAGGAAATCTTTTTTGAAGTCCTTTACCGTATCAAGGTGCCGTCGGGCTTCTCATCTAATATAAAGGGGATAATAAATATGGCAGAGAAAAAGTTCCAAAACCTTAAGTCTCATGACTGTCACGTGATTATGACGCAGTTGCTTCCGATTGCATTGAGGGGGCTTCTACCGGAAAATGTTCGAGTACCCATTGTGAAGCTGTGTGCATTCCTCAATGCAATATCTCAGAAGGTAATCAATCCAGATATTCTGCCAAGGTTACAGAAGGATGTGGTACAATGTCTTGTTAGTTTTGAATTGGTGTTCCCACCATCCTTCTTCAATATTATGACGCATCTCCTGGTTCATCTAGTGGAAGAGATTGCCATTCTCGGTCCGGTATTTCTGCACAATATGTTCCCCTTTGAGAGGTTCATGGGAGTCTTAAAGAAATATGTTCATAACCGTGCTAGACCAGAAGGAAGCATCTCCAAGGGATATGGAACAGAGGAGGTCATTGAGTTTTGTGTTGACTTTATTCCTTACCTTAAGCCGATTGGTGTTTCTGACTCGCGGCATGAGGGAAGACTAAGTGGAAAAGGCACGCTGGGAAAGAAAGCAATGATATGTAGGGACGGGGATTCTTTCACTAAAGCACACTACACAGTTCTACATAATTCCACCTTGGCAGCTCCGTATATCGAGGAACACAAGAATATTGTACGCTCCAAAAACCCGGGGAAGCCTGAATCATGGATTACAGATGAACACATGAAGTCTTTCGGTGGTTGGATGTGGACACATCTCTTGAATGACACCACTGTTGGATATCAGCTATACTTGTTGGCCGCGTCACCATCTTCTACTGTATTGAATTTCCAAGGGTACGAAATAAATGGGAATACATTCTACATGATCGCCCAAGATAAAAAGAGCACCAACCAAAATAGTGGTGTCCGCTTTGATGCAATAGACGAGAATGGACAAAAGGACACATATTATGGTTACATAGAGGAGATATGGGAACTAGACTATGGAGTCTCTTTTAAGGTCCCTTTGTTTCGCTGCAAATGGGTCAACCTGAATGGGGAAGGGGTAAAGATAGACCAGTTGTACGGAATGACAACAGTGGATCTCAACAATCTTGGTTATAGAGATGAACCATTCGTCCTAGCCAATGATGTGTCTCAGATTTTCTATGTGAAGGACATGTCCTCCAGACCGAAAAAAAGAAAAAATATGCAAACGAATACATCATATGATGATCCAAAGCGTCACATAGTTCTTTCAGGGAAAAGAAACATCGTGGGAATCGAGGACAAGACAGACATGTCAGAAGATTATAATAAGTTTGATGAAATTCCGCCCTTCACAGTGAAAACTGACCCAAGCATTCTGTTAAGTAAAGAAGATGCTCCATGGTTACGTCTGAAGCGGTCATAAGGAATGACATATGCCAAGAAGTTCATGCTCATATTATGTAACTCTAGTTCATGTCTTTCACGGTTTGTGGCTTGACCGAAGGATATCTTTCGTGGTTTGTGGTCTTTAGTCCCTGTGGCGGGTGGACTCGTGGGCACCGTAGGCGAGGATGGTCTCCCCCGGCGATGTAGCGCATCACTCCGATGATAGTACGGTTCGCCCACCACAGACGACGGCCGGCTTCGTTGTGGTTCACCGGTGGCGGGCCATCACCCTCGTACCTGGCGAGCTCCCTTTCCCGCCTATTAGCGAAGAAGGCATTCCAAGTGTCGTAGTTGTCGGGATCCCACTGGGGATCCATCCGCTGCTCCGGCGTGAGCTCGTGGTAGAAGTGGTTTGTGATGGCCGCCTGGCGTGCGGAACCTTGAGGGACAGGAGGGACAGGAACCCCTCCTGCGCTCAGCATCCAGCCGGCGGGCGGCCGGTAGCCCGGCGGACAAGGGTAGTTGGAGGCGCACAGTGCCTCGGTCTCCTCGAGGGTCAGAATGGCCTAGTAGGCGTTGTCCATTGTTCTAAGAGAGGAAGGTGTGGATGTGTGGATAGCCATGACACGATCACCCTAAATATAGAGGGAAAGGGCGGGAAAACTTGGCGTGAAGCTTTGGGAAATGGGGGGAAATATCTTTAGTCCCGGTTAGTGACTACATCCGGGACTAAAAGCTCTAGTAGAAAGGAAAGGGCGGGAAAAATTGGCGGGAAGAGGTGGGAAATGGCGGAAACTATTTTTAGTCCCGGTTTGTGACTACATCCGGGACTAAATGTGTGCCGAACAATGATCATGTTTCGAAAAAACCTTCACAAAAGCCCTTTTCCATTTTCCGAGCGCAAAAAACGGGTCGTTTTGTGAAGTAACCACCAAAATGCCGTTTCAGAATGTTACCGTCCTATTTTCCTAAAATAATAGACCACCTTACATGGACTATCTCCCAACCGTTACATCTCAAACCTTTTCGTCCATCCCGGGTAAAAAGGACAAATGTCTACCGAATCGGTAGGAAGTGGGTCCAGTTTGTACTATAGGTACATGATCTATCGCCCGTGATTTTTTGAAAAAAATCATTTTTAGACTCGCAATATGTGGTTTCTTCAGAGATCCAATGCAAGTTCTAACGATGCTCATCCCCTATCTTCATGCACACCGGTTCGACATTGGTATGGAGAACAATGTTGTAGGAGAAAATGGTTTTGAATTATTTATTTAAATCCAAACACTTTTTATGTTTAAAGTTTTTCTAAATTCCAAATTAATATTTAAAAATATAAGTTAATTCATTTTAAAAGGTTACATTAATTATTTTTTAAAAATAGAAAATGGTTTTGGATTATTTATTCAAATCCATACACTTTTACGTTTAAAGTTTTTCTAAATTCCAAATTGATATTAAAAATATATAAGTTAATTCATTTTTAATTGTAAATGGTTCATATTTTAAATGGTTACATTAATTATTTTTTAAAACAGAAAATGGTTTTGAATTATTTATTTAAATCCAAACACTTTTTATGTTTAATTTTTTTCTAAATTCCAAATTAATATTCAAAAATATAAGTTAATTCATTTTAAAAGGTTACATTAATTATTTTTTAAAAATAGAAAATGGTTTTGGATTATTTATTCAAATCCATATACTTTTATGTTTAAAGTTTTTCTAAATTCCAAATTGATATTAAAAAAATATAAGTTAATTCATTTTTAATTGTAAATGGTTCATATTTTAAATGGTTACATTAATTATTTTTTAAAACAGAAAATGGTTTTGAATTATTTATTTAAATTCAAACACTTTTTATGTTCAAATTTTTTCTAAATTCCAAATTAATATTCAGAAATATAAGTTAATTCATTTTAAAAGGTTACATTAATTATTTTTTAAAAATAGAATATGTTTTTGAATTATTTATTCAAATCCATACACTTCTTATGTTTAAAGTTTTTCTAAATTCCAATTTGATATTAAAAAAATATAAGTTAATTCATTTTTAATTGTAAATGGTCATATTTTAAATGGTTACATTAATTATTTTTTAAAACAGAAAATGATTTTGAATTATTTATTCAAATCCAAACACTTTTTATGTTTAAAGTTTTTCTAAATTCCAAATTAATTATCATTTAAAAAACAATACAAATTTAAACCCCAAAATAAAAAATAAGGCGGGAACAGAGAGAAAATACCTGAAATTTTTTGAAAACAGGGGAATATGTCCCGGTTGGAGCCACCAACCGGGACTAAAGACCCCCTGCGCGCCAACCCTTGGTCTGCTGAAAATATTGGAGTATAGGTCCCGGTTGGTGGCTCCAACCGGGACGTATGACCCTTTAGTCCCGATTGGAGCCACCAACCGGGACTAAAGGCCCTTTGGTTATAACTGGGTGCCCCTCCTCTTCTTCTTCCACATCTCACAATCTTCTCGCACACAGGGAGACAGAAAAGACGCCGTCAGGCTGCCCCGCCGTCCTGCACGCCCTAACGGCTGCCTCTAGAGCTCCGCCTCCTCGCCAAGAACCTCCTCACCGAAGCTCGCTTGCTGGGGTGCCCTCTCCCGCCGGAATTGAGCACGTCCTCTCCGTCACCGACGCCGGCCGCCGTCGCCATTCACGTCATTCAGGACCTCCCCGCACTTCCCCGTCACTACCTTGAGCACCACGGTGAGCACGCGGATCTCGCCGACCTTTTTTCCCTCTCTCCCTCGCTCTGTGGTCACCGCTCGCCGACGAACTGCAAGCGCCGCCGCCGCTGCTCGCCATGCGCCATGCTCCGGTGACCAATCCGAAGTGGCGCCGCTGCCTTTTGGCTCAACGCAACCGCGTGAGTCCAGCGCGCTAGCCCATGCAGCCCCGCTCGCCTCCTAGCGCCAACCCGCGCCGCCGTCTGGCCCGTTGGCCGGCGAGCCGATGTGGCGTTCGTGTGGCGTCCACGTGTTGCCTGCGTGGCCCAGGCCCACTCGTCAGCCTCTCTAGCTAGATGCCGCGTCGGTGAGAAATAACCCCCGGTCCCTCTTGCTTGCGAGTCTGCTGAGGTGGCCATGGGGCCCCTCTGTCAGTCACTGTGGGTAGGTATGCCTGCGGTGTAAAAAGTTTAACCATCTTTTAATAATTTCATAAATAATTATAATCTTATAAATTCAATAACTTTTAATCTATAAGTCATAAAAATATGAATGATATATCAAAATGTTCAGAAAAATGAAACCTAGCTATCTAAGCTATAATCATGCATTGTTCAACAACTTAAATTACAAGTTTAATTAGAAGAATAAATCCACCCCTCTCATGTGTTCCGGAGTTTCTTCGAGTTAGGGTTTTCACCCCTCGGAACCCCGATTAAATCGTCGAGCATTTCTTAGGGTTACATTCCAATGCAAATTAACTTGTCATATCATCATACTTGCTTGAGCATTGCATCGATGCCATGTGTTGATTGTTTCCCTTTCTTTTTGGTGTTTGGATTATTAGGTTTATTATTAGTTAGGTATTATTAGGTTTATTAATTAGTTTGGTATTATTGGTCTTCGGCCCTACTGGTCAGTCACTGTGGGTAGCCCCAGACCCGATTCACATTTTCAAGCAACTTAGGTGCATGTGGGCTCGACGATGTGCCTATCTACTACACGATTTCCCTTTCTCTTCATTTTTATTATTGTGTATGTATATATTAGGGTTTCTCTGAATTAGGGTTTATATCTCTCAACACCGTACTTAACTTTCTCCTTTAGCCGCTTTGACTTATTCGTTTTTCCACCTATGCAGAAAATATGGACCCACACGTCAGAGACGAAGAAAAGGAAGAGTTGATCCAAGGTGTGATCCGTGGGGAAGATAATTTAGACGTATCAACGTTTCTGAACAACTCCGGTGAGGGTGATCCTCTTTTTACCGGAGTAGACAACTTGTTTGAGGTTGAAGGTGTTGCCTTCCGCGAGGGAGAAGGCGATGCCTTGTGTAATCGAGAAGACGACCGCTCCGGCGAGGTGCATGTAATATAAATCAATTCATTAATTAATCATCTGCTATCTATATAGAAATAGTAACGACGATCTTTCTTCTTTTAGCCCTCCGGATCGAAGGAATCTACTGAAAAGAGCAGACGAGGCCCAACCAAAAAGTTGCAAGACCATGAGAGGTTCAGGATCGAAGATGTCGCTGAAGACGGCAGACCGACAGCTCCCGAAGTTGTCGCAACCAAATTTGTGGCACAATGCGGAGTAATCGCTAGGGACTTAATCCCGATCACCATTAGAAATTAGAATAGGCCTGCTAATGCGGATGAAGAGGGAACATGTTTATTTGTCCCTAACCACGCCAAAGATTTACTGTGGAAGAGGCTCATGGTTAATTTCAAACTACCGAAGATAGAGCTTGATCCAAATGCGGAGGATCCAGTTGAGGACGCCTTACAACATGGGAGAGACATGGAGGCTAAGGTCAGGGAGTGGGCTTTGAAGAAGATGGCCCAATGTTTCACCAACTGGAAGAAAAGATTGCACCTTGACTATGTCGTGAAAAAGAAGACTCCCGATTTCAAGAATATTCAGTTTGAGAAGATAAAACCATTCTGGGATGAGTTTGTGGAATACAAGAAATCAGTAAAAGCAAAGAAAATGTCTGAAACGAATAAGCTGAATGCTGCTAAGAAGAAGTATCACCATACTATGGGGCAAGGTGGCTACAGGGTTGGCATTCCTAAGTGAGAGAAACTTGAGCAGGAACTGCGTGATAAAAATATCACCCCAGAGACAGACGATTGGGTAGAACGTGCAAGGAATTGGTTTTACGGGCATGGGGGCACGTTGGACTCGGAAGGGAGGTGTATATATAACATACGACATAAAGAAGACCCCTTGCCAATCGAGAGGATCAGAAAAGCAGTAAAGGCTGTTAAAGATGGGGACTTCATTCCCGATAGAGAGAATGATGAGCTCACACTCGCCCTTGGAAATAAGGAACATGATGGACGAACACGAGGCACAATAGGCTCCCAATCATGGAGGACTGGGTTTCCCGAAGAGAGGAAGAAATATCCTGATAGAAGCCGTCAGAGGAGTAAGGACAGGGCGGCAGTTGAAGCAGAAAGTCAGAAAGAGCGAATACGTTTAATTGAAGAACGATTAAAGCAACAACAAGATGAAATTAACACACTTAAAGAGCAAAGTACTACCGGCCCATCTCAGCAGCACACTGCATTCGATGCTACCGGCCTATCGAATAATCGAAAAAGCAGTGTGGCTTCCACCGAGGTCCCGGGTGATGACAATGGCGATGACGATGATGCACCGACGATGGCTCCAGTTGGCTACCCAGTGGATGATATCACAGAGATGACACACTGCGAGCTACATGTCAAAGTTGTGAACATATCAATGAAGGTGGCGGTCGGCTATGCCTTACCAATTGGACCCACACCAACTTACCACTGTCGTCCGGTTCCAGAGGGCTACGCTGTTGTCGGCGTGGATGAAATCATGCCCACCTTTGAGGTTTTCGATCTTCACTACCCTGCTGGTGAAGGGGATGTGACTGTGCTGGGTGACGCAAAAAACGTCACCATTCTATGGCCGAAGGATTGTATCGTGCTTCGAAATCACACGCCAAGGCCATCTTCGCCGCCGCCTCACCCGTCTCCAGCGAGGTCGTCGCCGCCGCGGCAGCCGTCTTCGTCGCCTCACCCGGCTCCGTCGCCTCACCAATCTCCGGTGCAGCCATCGCCGGCGCCTCAGGATAAAAAGCGTAAGCGTACCGCTACTGTGCGTCGTAAGCGATCGCCGAAACGTAAACAAGAGCCTCTTCCAAAAGTACCAACGGTTCCTCCCAAGAGAGCTTATGACTGTACTGAAGAGGAGACTGCGGCGATCGTTGATGCGGAAACGACAGCGTTTTTCGCTAAGCTGAGGCGGTCGAAAGAGCCAGAGTTCCCCAGCACCAAAGAAGAAAAAGCCAAAGTGTTGAAAATGCTAAAGAATCTTCATCAACCCGAGCCAAAGCTGTCATCAGACCATGACTGTTCTATTCTCAAGTCACATGCGGCACAAAAAGCCTCGAAGAACAGTACTGATGCAAGCGGGAAATCTGTTGTCCAGCTCGGAGAACAAGCAAAACAGACTTGCGCCCCTCTCAAGGTGATTTCTCAAACCAATGTGGGGTCGAGCAAATATGGGGCCGAAGAGCAGTATGATCCAGAGGTAGTTGCACAATACGGAGAAGCTGCCGCTGCTCAAGGTATGAGTATTGCCCAGTACTTATCCCAGTTAGAGTTCTTCCCCGTGATTGAAGTAGCATACAAATACCAGTACGGAAAACCTCTCGTCAAACCTGAGGAGGTAAACAATCTTCCAACAAAAATGCGAAGATTGTATAACTGGTACATGCATGCCACAAGGGCCAGGGCTAACTGGATAGTGCTGAGGGTTACAAAAAAGCATCATGGGAAAGATAAGGATGACATGATATCCATTGAATTTGATGAACTATTTCAATTATTCAATCAAGACGCCTTGGACAAATCGATCATGAGTGCCTATTGTCTGTAAGTACTAATTCTGTAATTAATTTAGTCTCCAGCTATATTATTTTGATTATTGCATGTATATAATCATACTATAATATGTAGAATGAAGATTCTCGAATGCAGCAGAGGACAAATCTATGACATTGGCTTCATTGACCCATATTGGGTTCATGAAGCTAATCTCAAAATAAGCCCCCATGATACGGAGGATAATATAGTACACGCGTTAAGGTTTCAAGAAATCAAAAGGAAAATACTATTTCCTTACAACTTCCAGTGAGTATTATTGTCTTGTATACACTTTCAATTTCGCTTACTCGATGTTAAGTATATAATTGATTAGTTCTGCATTCGCAGGTACCACTATATTCTGTTAATCATTCAACTTGACAAAGGGCGTGTACTAGTCATGGACTCGAAACATAAACCCCTTTAGACGTGGAAGGACATGCAGATACTTCTCCAGCGGTAATTCTAATCATTACGACACTATATCGGCAAAGTTCGTGAATTTTATGATATCAAGTACTTAATAACTTATTTTATTCGTTTTCTACGCCGGGCAGCGCTTGGAAACGGTTCACCAACAAGGCTAGGGGTGTTTGGAAAGAGGAGCTTACATTTCAACCACTAAATATAAGCACCACTAGCTATATCCGCGCATCTCTTTGATTCTAGTTTTGATACAGTTATTATCATGCTTGATTATTATTTTGATTGAACTCTATTCTCGTAAAGTGCCTGACGCAGGGACCAGGTAACAATCTATGTGGATACTATGTATGCGAGTTCATCCGGCAGACGTGCGATGAGAAGGGCAGAAATTTAGAGCAACTCCACGTACGTAAACAATTTCTATAGTTTTTTATTACAATCAAATTGTGTTTAGTTTCATATTCATATAGGCTGACTCCTTTTTTAAATCAGATCGAACGTCTACGGGACGGTCTTCTGCCAAAGGATCGCGTACGAGCAATTCAGGAGGAATTGGCGGGATTCTTGGATGCAGAAGTCCTAAACACACAAGGAGAATACTACTCGGCTGTGTATAGACAATAGGAATTGTAAAAATAGCAACTTTCAAGAAATTGGCCGGTAGCATCGAATAGCAATTTTTGTATGTAGTGCATGAACTCGATCCATGTATTGAATGTAATGTTGTCATGATGATCTTGTGTAATATAAGGTTCCTTCGTTGATAAGTGCAAAACACTAAATAAACAATAAAACAACCTAAATGAATTCTCTGCCGCGCCACAAAAAGTGGCGAAAATGCTGCCGCGGCAACAAAATGTGCCAAAATGAATTCTCTGCCGCGGCAGAGAAATGGGCCAAATCTCTGCATTTGTCCCGGTTGGTGGGGCAACCGGGACTAAAGGTTAGAGCTTTAGTCCCGATTACCCCGTCCCGGTTGGGCAACCGGGACTAATGGCCCTTACCAACCGGGACGCATGGGCCCTTTTCTACCAGTGGGTGACCTCTGCCATGGCCATGGAGATCTCGGCGGCGGGGTTGAGAATCCATGGCACAACGCTGCAGTGACCTCACCGGCAATAGGACCTCAAACCAACGAGTTTTACCACAGCCTAGGGGTCAGGCGATGCTACGGGCAGTCGACGGTGATGCTACAAGTGGCTCTGTTTTTTGTGACATGCGGCCGACGTGATGCTATAAGTGGCGTCGTGGTTTTGCTACACACGCCTTTGGATTTTTCTACTTGCGGCCGATGACGGTGCTACAGCCATTCTATATGTTTGCTACAATAGTGTAAATTGTTTGCTATGACGTCTACGGCGAGAATCTACGTTGATGTCTCCGAATTTTTCGGCGAACTCATATGTTTTTTGCTACCACTGTTAATTTTTTTTGCTATAACTGTTTTATGATTTTGCTACAATAGCGTAAATTTTTGCTATTAGGTATCCAGCGATATTTTTTCCGACGAGAGTCTCCGGCGAAGTCGGTTTTGCTACATTAAGACATTATTTTTGCTACAAGGTCACCGGCGAGGTCTCCGGCGAACTCTCTGATAAGGTCTAGTCTGTTACTTCTTTTCTAAACTGAACCGTTTTCTGCTACATGCAGCATAAACAGAGCAATTTGTAGCAAAAATGAGTCATTTATAGCAAAAACGAGATCTAGATCATTTTTAAAGAACATGTGTCATTCAGAGGAACCGAGGATGAGGAAAAGTTATCCCCGGAGGAAGGACGCATAGGATATCCACGCATGGACCTCACGTTATTTCCAACGGTCTGGGGGTCTTAGGTCAGCCACACCGTATACATTATCAAATCAGACCTAGCTCCGTCTAAAAAAAATCTGACCCAACTCACGATTAGGTATTGGAGTGAAATATAGCCATCACTCCACAATATGGTCATGGTCAAATGCATGCAGCGTGGGTCCCAATTCATGACTAACAAACCAGGAAAGTACAAATCCAAGAGCTTCATTTCTTGAGAAATAAAGTATTTTTTTATGGGTAGACAATTTGGCATCGAAGCACGGACTTGCTCCGGCCGTAGACAGGAACGTTGTCTCCTACTGAAAGAATATATTCTTTTATGCAACACACAATGTCAAACCTAGGGTTTGAACTCTGGTGGACTGGGGTACAACCATCCTCCTAGCCACCCAACCACATGTTGGTTTACCTCATCTTATTTTTCCAAACGCCATCAATAGAGTTTTTCTAGTACTAGTGAGAAGCGAGATAATACTGGTTTTTCATATATTTTTTTGTAATATAGTGCTCTCTTCTGTTCCGGAATGTGAGGTGTACTTTGACTTTCTACAAAAAACTCATGAAATATTTAGCCAAATATTACAAAATCTTAATAGGATGAAAGTGCTTTTGAATATGAATCTAATGGTGCTTATATTGTACTATTTTTTTTGTTGAAATTAAGAATGGATTTAGATGGTCAAATTATGCATTATATTTTGATAAGGAGTAGTATTTTTTAATACTTGGTCGTGCCGCCGACACTCCTTCCCCGATCTCTCCCCTCCTTCTCTTCCATGCCATCAGCGGCGTGCGGCGTCGGGCTTCCTCAGGCGGCGCCGATGGTGGCGGACTTCGGATTCTACCCAGTTGGTTCTATGCATGCGTGGCCCGACGTGGGATGGAGAGGTACACTTAGGCGGCCGTGGCCTAGCACGAAGGCGGGTGGGGGCGCAGGTGGTGCTCCATCATGGCGGAGCGGACACATAGCGGCAGAGAGCGGTGGCAACATTGGTCGCGCACACCCTCGATCTCGGCCTAGGTCTAGGCATCTTGGGTCCCATCTAGGTATGGACGGGCTTACTAAGGCATGGTGGAGGCTCTCCTGGAGGCCGACGAGTGGGGACTTGGGCTCGGGATGGCGATGATAGTGGAACCATTGCTGCAATGCGGCGGCAGGGCTTTGCAGGCCCATTCGGGATGATCGGGCCGGTGAGAGCCTAGTTTGTCCCTACTGCCGCATCCGCTCGGCTAGTGCCCTCCAGTGGTGGAGGTAGTTATTTTTTGCGTGCTACTGTAACATTGTACCCCACCGGAGTTTCTTCTTCTCGATTCTACCGGCCTCGCAACATGGAGCACGCTGAGATGGAGGTGGTGATTGCAAGATCATGGTGGTGTGTGCTAGTGGGTGGCAGCTTTGGTGGAGTGATATGGAGCGTCAGGGGCTGTGGATTTTTGGGGGTCGGAAGAAATATTTGTCGTCTCGACACCGATGAGGTGGCTCTTGCGGGTGTCGCCGTCTTTTCTGATGGGCGTCGGTTGAACCTCTTCCCCGCCCCTGTAGCGCACCGTACTAAACTCAAAATAGGCTTTCGCCCTGCTTTATAAATAAAGCCAAATCCGAGTTCATACAAGCATCCCAACACCACCAACGGCCGAGGCTAAACGAAAATGAAAAGGTGATAAATGTTCGCTGGGGCCATAGCACATCAAAGCCCAAGACAAAAAAGAGAAAAGAGGAGGGCACGGCGACTCTCAAGCCCCTACCTAGGACGAGGGAACCGGAGCCGAGAAGGGGGACGCCGCCCTCCTCAAGGCTCGAAGAGTGTCATCAAGAGCCTCCGGATCACGATGCCTCACCATGGGGGACCACTGCTGAAGGAAAGCAATAAAGGAAAAAATCGAGTCAGAGGCACGGGAGGGGTAAATCCGCTCAATCACCATCTTATTCCTCACGTTCCAAAGGGTCCACGCTAGGGCCGCAAACACTGGCCAGAAGAGGCAGCGCCCCCTCCCAGTCCTGTATGCCTCGGCCTGTAGGAACTCACCGAGCTCCATGGCCTGCCAAGATGGCCCAAGCGCCTCCTGAACAAAACTCCATAAAAAATGAGCCACCGAGCAGGAGAACATAATATGGGCACAGGTCTCCGGGGTCCCACAAAGGGGGCACAGACCATTACCTGGCCCATTCCTCTTGGCCACCTCCACC
Source organism: Avena atlantica (assembly GCA_910589765.1). Lineage (NCBI taxonomy): Eukaryota > Viridiplantae > Streptophyta > Magnoliopsida > Poales > Poaceae > Avena > Avena atlantica. The sequence goes on along the minus strand of OU342735.1, from coordinate 488,200,925 downwards.
CCTGACGGCAGGTGATCCCGAAGGAGCTGCCAGACGAAAATGCGAATACTAAGGGGTAGGGGGCCTTCCACAGGGAAGAGGTCCATCATAGGTCTGGGCCCTGAAAAAGTTCCCGATAGGACGAATTCATCGAGAACTCCCCAGACAGGGACAAACGCCACGAGGCGGCATCCGGCCCTGCCGCCAGGGTGAGGGAGAGGGCTGCCAACAGGCGTTGGAATTCCTCCGCCTCGACCCCACTAAAGGAGCGCCGAAATGAGATGTTCCAGCGTCCCTCTCGAAAGGCCTCAGCAACGAGGATCGTCGGGGAGGAGGAGATGACAAAAATAACGGGGAACTGGTCGCACAACAGGATCGCATGCAACCAAGGGTCAAGCCACAACCTCATGAGACTCTCGTAACCCATATTAAAGGAGAGGCCGGTCACGATCATATGTTTAATAAGATGGATGGCCCGCCAAAACTGGGAACCCTCCCGACGCTCACAAGCTAGGAGGAGGCGGCCACGGAGGTACTTCGCTTTGATGAGCTGCAACAAAAGTCCTCCGTCATCCCTAAGGATACGCTACACCCATTTAAGCATCAACGCCACGTTAAAGTGGCGCGAATCCAGGATACCTATGCCCCCAAGAGATTTGGGGGCGCACAAATCGGCCCACTTAACCATATGGTACTTCTGGTGCCCGTCCCTGGCTGCCCAAAAGAACCTAGAGAGATCCTTGGCGAACTTTGCATGGATCCCTTCGGGGAGTAGGTACAGCTCCATCTAGTACATCGGCAAGCTCGAAAGACAGGAGTTGATCAGGACAGTTTTGCTCCGCTTGGTCATGAGGCTGGCCCGCCAAGGTTCAGCTCGATACCGGACACTTGCTACTAGGGGAGCAAGGTCCTTGATCAGAACTCGAGTCTCTCGGATGGGCATACCAGGTAAGTAGTCGGAAAGTCGGCCAGCTTACAGTTCAAGTTATCAGCAATGCGTAGCCGATCCTCCTCAGGGTAACCTAAGATGAAGATCTCACTCTTGTCGAAGTTAATCTTTAGTCCCGACATGGACTCGAAGTAGAGAAGCAGGAATTTGTGGTTAATGATGTCGAGGTCGGATCCCTGAACCATGATCATGGTATCATCCGCGTATTGGAGGTGGGAGATGCCACCTCCTGGAATCAGGTGGCCCACCACGCCCGAAATGTGTCCAGCGGACCTAGCCCTATTCAAGATCTCCGCCAGGGCATCCACCACGGCATTAAACAGAAGGGAGGGGGAGATCAGATCCCCTTGTCTAACCCCACAGGATGGCTGTCCTACCGCTCATCACAAACTGCATGATCCAGCAGTTCATCCGGTCATCCACGCCCCTCCTCTCCAGCACTAATCTCAGAAAAGTCCAGTCGGTCATAGGCCTTCTGGAAGTCGAGCTTAAGGAAGACCGCTTTCTGGCGACGCTCCTTAACCTCATGAATGATTCCATGAAAGGCAAAAACATCGTCATGAATTAAGCGTCCCTTAAGGAAGGCGTACTAGAGGGATGGGTGAGACGCCCCATGATTGGTACGAGCCTCAAGGCACATACCTTCGCAAATATCCTATGGATAACATTGATTATTGTGATCGGCCTAAACTGGCGAATATCTGTGGCCCCTACTACTTTGGGGATCAGGGTGATCACACCAAAAGTTAAGGCGAGACACCGTGAAAAACTCTAGGACTCATATCGGGAGAGACCCTTGGACCTGTTCGTGCAGTAGCGTCTTTGTTGTTTCTTCCCTTTTTTGGAGGTGTTGCTTAGTAGTATGCGGCGTTTTCATAGTGACATGAGCGTGGTGGGATTTCTCTAGAAGGCACGGCGGTTGCGACTCATATCCGTTTTCGTCGAACAACCAGCATGTCAGGATTTTTTTTCTTTTTTGTTTATTTTGGTCATGCATTGTGATGTTTGCCCCCGCAAACTGAATACATCACACCGTTCTACAAATCGATCGGGTTGACCATGGATATACCACTCCGTATGGAAGAACAAATATACCGAGCCGAAAGCCGGAGACAAACGGCTACTATTTCTCCGTAACATCTGTCACCAGCACCCACACGGTGCATGTGAGCCACGTTCCACCCCGAAATAACTTCCCCAAAGCTAGTCGTGCACGTACGTACGATATTCAACATTTTTCTCGTTATTTCTAACGGTATGGGGTTGAATCTCGATCCAAGCATAATAATGCATGCATCCACGCATCAACCTCTCACTTTTTTACGGGTAATTAAATCTAGACATTTCGTACCTGCATGCGGCCGAAATGCACTATCCCATCCGTGTCCAGCCAGCACCGACGTCTACCGGCCGGTCAGGTCTGGTTGGCCCATGCGATCGATCGACGGCGACGTACGCGCTTAACGAGAACACCACGTAGACCGGTCAGCCCTTTTTGCCCGTCGACCTCGAGGCAGAGCCACAGAGGCAGCTAGCGTAGCACGAGTAACGAGTTTTCCACATGCTCGAACTCGATCCTCCTCCTCTTGGTGATGGTGAAAGGTCAGCGCCGCGCGCGCGTTCTCACAGGAGCCATGCATGCATGCCCAGGACGGACCAGTACCACTACTCCAGCGTGGATTTTACGTACGCCATGCATGCATCCTTTGCCGAATTCCCAGAGAAAGTAAACGGTGTTTGCGTTGGACTTGGACATGCACCTCCATCCACATTCCACCACATGACATGATGAGAAGAAGGAAGAACCATTCGCTACTAGTATCCCAAAACCCAAAGTCAACTCGGGCCTAGAGGGGTGGCCAAGCCTACTAGTAGTACTAGCAGCACTTAATTAATCAAATCATGTGGTAATAAAATAACCGCTAGTAGACCTGACCGGTAAAATGGGTGTAAATATTGTGTGCCGACATGACAGACTTAACAAGCACATCGCCGAACAATACGTTCTACTACTCTAGCTAGCAGCCCACATGAATTTGGGTAAGGATACGTTGACAAAAGTTCGCTATAATTAGCTTGGAAAGAATAATGGAGGATTCTTGGTTCACAGTTCAAACCCTTTTCTATTATTGAACACCGGTGCAAGATAGTTTGGATTGTATTGTATGTACTCCGATCCCTTTGTTTCACAATATAAGACAATTTACCAAACTAAAACAATATATGCTATAAAGGCTTATATTGTGTGATAGACGGATATTTTTAATCCTCTATTCGGCACAAGAAAAAGACAAAAAAAAAACTTTTTCTTGTGCCGATTCTTCTTGTATAGTAGAGTGCGATATAAGGGGGAGAAATAGTATATGCAGGCTCATAAGGTCAAAGGATCAATCCATGAGCCTGTGGCTATGGACCCATGAGAGAGGATTTGCACATGGTTTTGATACCAGCAGCAGTAGTTAAATAGATGAGAGAGTGACATATGGCATTCTATCTACCATACGTAGAATTTTTTTTGTAACTCCTTCTACCCCTAGATTTGGCAAAACTATGGACCGAGGGGTTGATCTAGCATGAAAATATATTCAGTTGACCTTAACCAAAATTAATTAAAAAACAGAGATCTAAACAATTCCTTGTCCAACTCAATGTAGGTGTCAAATTACAGGAGATGCTTACCATTGATTTATAACATTTAGTGGGTTCAACAATTTGCTTACGTGGGTGACCGCTATATACATCACCATTACATAGCCTGACATGATATGATGCATATTATTCCCTAGCTCGAAGAAGTTGCCAACATGGTCTCGTAATATAACTTTTTGAGACGAATGCACATCAATATTACCATGTATCTAAAGAAAGATATCGCTAATTAGTTACTAAAATATTGACTAGCTTATATCTAAAATGGCGGCTTTTAGAAATAGGAGAGATTTGTATCAACCACTATCTAGTATGAATAGCTTATATCTACGGTGTTGGCATTGGAAAGGCACCCCCATCCACCACATGACATGATGAAGAACCATTCGCTCCCAAATCCCAAAGTTAACTCGGCCCCAAGGGGAGCCTAGCATAATACTACTTAATTAGTCAAATTATGTGGTAAAACCACTATGTAGACCTAATTGGTAAAATGAGTAAAATTTTGTGCGGACAATTCACTAAGTAAACATATAGCAAACACCTTGCCGACTAACACGATCGACTCCAGCATGCCACATCAATTTGGCTAAGGATGCGTTGACAAAAGTTTGCTATAATTAGCATCGAAAGAACAATGGAAGATTCTTGGTTCGCAATTCAAACCCTTCTTTTATCGAACACCGGGAGCGAGATCATTTGGATAGTATTATCGTTGACATCACGGACATACATACATACTTTTGGATCTGGACTGGATGGATCTAGAGTGAAATACAAGGGACAGAAATAGTATATGCAGGCTCATAAGGTCAGACGATTAATGGACCAATGAGAGATGGTTAGGGTTACTAGAGCCTGACCGTGCACACTGTTTTGATTATTGACGTGTATGACATTATATCTACCCTAGGTAGATACTCCTTCTACCCTTTGGTGAAACCGTGGATCTACCTGCTGATCTAGTGTGACAATATATATATTTCAGAAATTTTAAAAAATATGTATAAATAATTCGTTGTCCAACTCGATCTAGGTGTCAAGTTCCTGGAGAAGTTGAGCATTTATTTATATGATCATTTTGTGGGGTTCAACAATTTGTATACGTGGGTGGCATCTATAATTCTATATGCACATCACCATTTCATAACCAGGCACGGAATGCATACATATTATTTCATGTCTCCAAGTAGTTGTGAACATAATCAGAAAGTAAGTTTTTTAGACGAGATGTACACCTAAATTTCCAAGTACTTATATATATGGTATCAATGGAAAGCTAATTAAAGTCTGGAATACTTGCACAATACTACATAAAATGCTAGAGTCTTCCACGATAAATAAACCATACTACCTCCTTTTCAGTTTATTAGGCTTACTAAAAAAAATTAAAAAAATCTCAAGATTATCTAGTACTACTAATTAATAACCACTATGACATGCAATCAATAGCTCGCCTCCTAAAACGCTTCCACCAATCCTAGAGATTGGCATACATCCAATGCCTAATTACCTAAATCCCACCCCCATTTCTACTACTCCTAAGGATCTAAATTAGGCATATAGCCAATGCCTAAAACCACGGAGTAAGCCTAATAAACTGATAAGGAGAGAGTACTCCTTTTGTCATCATCACGGAGATCAAGGAGAACACACACAATTGGGTCAGCAGGATCCTACCAAAATTCCATTTTCTACAATCATGCAATCCCAAAACCTTCTAGGCATATAAGCATTTAATTTTTGAGGAAGAGCCAATTCATAGGATTAGTTAGATCCAAATTACCCAAATCAAAGAACACCTAAGGCCCAGAGATTTTTTTAATGTGCCATTTAAACCGGAAGGAAGGAAGGGAGTACCTTGTTCCTATGAATAAGGCGCAAGTAATTTAAGAACTACGGTTAAATTGGCCAAAAAGAGCAAGTAAGCCAATGCTAAAACCACTTCCCCTCTCTAGCTAGAAATACACATAAGGTCACATCGATAAGATTGATCATAGCCTTTGAAACTGGAATCCCCGGAAAGATTCTGGACGCGTACGATTTAAAGAACTCAGGGTGACAGATCGACTGGAGCAGATCGTGGGTTCAGATGAGGCGAAGCATTAAACAAGCCAGGATCAGGTGGTCAAAGCCTATGAGGGACGGGCACCTAATCGAGCCGCGGTGCGCACATCTCTAGAGATTGGAACATGGCTGCCCTATGGGGGTCAGAGATCTCTGGATAGAAATACGTAAACAAAACACGGTTAACAGGGCGCAGACAGCACGGATTCCTAAGCTTCTGCCTGATGCAGATTAGTTAAATGTCAACATTTTCCAGGTCAACAGTTGCAGCCTCCCCACTGTTCCGATCCATGTGTTTCTTTGCGGAAAGGGACCTGGTGGGTACTGATAATTCAGGAATAAGCCTTGGTGAATTCCAAGAAAATTGGAACTACCGGTAGAACTCCTGCAAGGACTTGAGCCAATCCACAATGGCACAAGAAATCGGTGAAAGCTTGAATCTTTCACTACGTCCAGCTTATGGTAGTTTGTGAGACCGGATCAGCACACCTAGTCAAAGCTCATGGCGGTGATGAACGAAAGGCCGAAACGCCGCAGCGAGTTGCCGTCGCCGGTTCGCCACCACAACATTCATCACTGTTCCATAACATTTTCAACGAAAACGAAGGAAGGAGAAACTTCAGCTACCACGACGCTGAACGGACCCTCGGCAAAGTCAACCAAAGCAAATGTCAAACAGAGTTATAGCTGCTGGATTTGCAAATTCTGTCAACGTAGAGGGCCCAGTTGAAAGATGTGGCTCGAGCCTCTGACCCCCGGCCGCGAGCGACTAGTAAACAAAGCGCGGGCGGTGAGCTGGCGGGGGCATGTGAGATGTGGTGCATGTGAACACCACTCCGACGACGAATACTAATCCCGATCGACGCCTTAAATAATCCGGCGACAACTGCTGCGCCTCCCGCTCTCTCCGATCGAGCCTAGTCTTCTTCCTTCGTCCCAATTGCAAAGCCCATCCATAGCTAGGAGAATTAATAACTCGAGCTCCAGCTCGCGAACGCGCACCGGCCACGGGCCACCAACCGTCTTATATATTCGGCTCCCGCGCCCCACCGCCATTTCGTCAACCCGCGGCGCATTTCGTCGGACGCGTCTGTCTAACTTCGTATACAATCGAGAGCTTCCGCTTCCGGAGATCATCATGGCAGCCATGGCACCGCCGAGCGCGCCTCCTGCGGAGGTGCCGTCCTACTTCCTCTGCCCGATCTCGCTGCAGCTCATGCGCGACCCGGTCACGCTCCCCACGGGCATCTCCTACGACCGCGCCGCCATCTCGCGCTGGCTCGCCTCCGCTGCCGCCTCGAGCAGCAGCCGCACCTGCCCCGTCACGCGCCAGCCGCTCGAGCCGGAGCTCCAGCTCACGCCCAACCACACCCTCCGCCGCCTCATCGGCTCCTGGGTCGCCACACTCTCGCCCGGCTCGGGCGTCGAGGAGGAGGACGTGGACGCGCTCAGGCCCGTGCACCGGGACGAGCTCGCGTCGCTGCTCTCCGACGCCGCAGCGGACCAGGTCGGCGCGCTCAGGAAGCTCGGGGAGCTGGTGGCCGAGTGCGAGCACAGGCGGGCAATGCTGGAGTCCCAGGACGGGGTGTTCGACGTGCTGTCCCGCGTCCTCACCGGCGCCAGCGCCTGCTCCACGGCAAGGGAGGAGGCCGTCGGGGTCCTCGCGTCGCTCCGGATCCCGGAGCAGGAGCTGGTCCGTCTCGTCTCCAGGCACGGCAATCTGGCACAGTCCCTCACCGCCGTGCTCCGCTCCTCGAACCTGCAGTCGCGGGCGCAGGCCGTGCGGCTCGTGCGGGCCCTCGCTGACGTCTCCGTGCCGGCCTGGGTGATCGGCCTCGACCAGGAGCTCCTCGCCGAGGTGATCCGAGTGGTCCGCGACCGCGTCTCGACGCGCGCCACCAAGGCGGCGCTACACGCGCTCTCCGCGCTGTGCCCGTACGGCAGGAACCGCGTCAAGATCGTCGGCGCCGGTGCGGTGCCGGCGCTCGTGGAGTTGCTGCTGGACGAGCCCGAGAGGCGGGTCTGCGAGCTCGCGCTGGCCGTGCTGGACCGGCTGTGCACGTGCGCCGAGGGGCGCGCCGAGCTGGTCGCGCACGCGGCAGGCGTCGCCGTGGTGGGCAAGAAGGTGCTGCGGGTGTCGGAGGCGGCGACCGAGCGAGCGGTGCGCGTGCTGCGGTCCGTGGCGCGGCACGCGGCGACGCCCGCCGTGCTGCAGGAGATGGCGCAGGCCGGCGTCGTGGGCAAGCTGTGCCTGGCGCTGCGGTCGGAGCTGTGCGGGGTCAAGACCAAGGAGAAGGTGCACGAGGTGCTCAAGCTGCACTCCAGGGTCTGGAGGACCTCGCCGTGCTTGTCTCCCAAGTTCTTGGCGCTCTACCCTTCATGACCATGAATTCCTCCCGTTTTGTTCATCAGAAACGCAGCTGTTCATTCATTCTTTTTTAGTTGTTGCAACATTTTTCTTTCAAATTACTTGGATCCCGAGGGTACACTTTTTTGTGCCTACAAAATTGAAATACACGGCATTCTGAGCTTTTTCGGTTGCTCACTTATTCGATCTCTGGAGGATAATCCGATTTTGCTGTCTTCTATTCTCATGGTTGTGCACACTTCGCAGATCTAACGATTCGAACACATTCTTCCACCCGAATGGGATTAATGGAAGCAATTTGTTTCTCTCCAACGCAACGATCTTAAATCTATGGGAACTCATAGAAAGTAGATGAACACTACTGTACGATCAAATGGAAAAACTACAAGGATAATTCCATTTATTTTATCGGAGATAAATTATTTAAAAATCTTTCTTTGTTTTCACGGTTTACTTACCCTACCTTCCACTCATTTACGGACTCAAATCATATTTTCTTTACCTGTGTGGTATTAGTGAAATTTAACCGTAGCTTGTTTTGAACTTGCATATAGGTCGTGCTGCAGTGATCTTGGAAACATGAGATATTGCACAAGATCAATAAACACTACCATACCATGGATAAAGTCCAAGTGCTCTTGATCAAAGATACTAATATCCCCTATGTGACCGGTATCTCGTGGAGGGGTTTCATCACGACACAAGTTCTTCTCCGATGAAATCTATATTTGGGGACTTCTAGTGTTAATAAGATATAGTTTAATGCTTTATGGCTAAGAAAATGAAAATAAGAAAAAACTTCTAAAAAATGTATACACGTTACTCGTAGGGAATGAATGATCAACTTATGTCGATCTAGGAGAGAGTAAGGAAAAGATGTGAATGTACACGATTCACATACACCCACTTTCTGGCCATGCATTTCTGCAACCCAATCCATGTACATGAATTTTCTCTCTTTTTAACCTAAGGAAGTAACATTTCACTTTTAAACTTTCCAAGTCAATAAAAACTTGGAATAACAATGTATGATTTCTTAAAATTCCGTATCTTAGTAAGAAAATCTCATCCTGTATTTATGTTGCACAAAAGAATCAATAACTGAATAGACATTGGTGACAGGAACGATGGCGACCCATCCACCCACCCACCCTGGTTGCGCCCATGGCGACCCCTTGGCGATCTAGGGTTCCACCTCCACCTTGCCTACAATAGAAGCCATGCTTCATTGGGATTTCTCTCCTGCCCAGGCTCTGGCTAATCAGGTGCGTCCACGCTTTGGATCCACGGTCCATTTCCTCCCTTCCTCGACTGCCAAAGAGTTCTTCTTGGTGGTTTCCTTCTCTTCGGCCTCTTTTCCTCTGAATGTTGAATCTGTGAGTCTTGCCCTTCAATGTTGTATTGGTGGAATTGCTGCAAGATTCAATGTTTTTCAATTAAGTGATCGGAGATTTCGGTTTTCGGTGGCTTCAAACAAGGTGGGGCATTTCATATATGGTCTCAAAGACATGGTTTGGCCAGACTTTGTGTGTTCATTCAATCTGTTTCGGGGTATTCATCCTAAGATACCTGGTTTCATTCATGATCATCCTTCCTCTGGATTGATTTCTGATGATAATGTGATGATCTCTCATAATAGCCCCATTCGGTTCAAACCTAATCTGGATTTCCTCAAGAAAAGTGTTGCACAAGGTTCTCCTTCGGGATCAACACATGAATTGGCAAAATTTGGTTTTCAACAACAATTTTCTCCCGTGGCAGCTACACAAGGATCTGATCAGGTTAATCCTCATGTTTCTCATCCTTTCTTTTTTGGAAGTTTCTCTGGTCCTATTTTGGTGGATCCTGAACGTGACCACAAAGGAATGTTTGCTGGTTCAAATTTCATACGTAAATTTTGATGCAATTGCCATCTATCATGTTAGAAAAGGTTGAAGATCTGAGACGGGCTCATTACTCTGACCAAGATATCATGCATGCACTTGATTTGAAAATTGTCCCTAGCAAAGATCTGGTTTTCGAAATCTTGGGTCGTTGTTCCAGATGTGAGATTGTGATCACCTTGTTGCTTCCTGTTCGGCAATTTATGTTTGTAATTCTTCACTAGGACGTAGATGCTCGGTGTGCACTGGTTTGCGTAGCCCCTGGTGTGTTAAATGATTAATCTTTGGTCACCTAGCGAGTAATTGCATGTTGGGCTGGCGTTGTCGGAGTTGTCATTTATTGGGCCACTAGGCCAAGAGTTGCCCAAACAAGAAAAGAAGGGTTTGGCAAAAAAAGATAACAACTCGAGCCAAACTAACTGATATTCCTGGTCAGAAAATCTGGGTAATTAATAGGCAAAAAATAATTTCACCTCGAGACACGCACCCCCCCTTCCCCTGCCGCTTCATCTCCTTCTCCGCCGGCTGTCGAAAAATCTCTCTTCGCCGCTCCAATGGCTAACTTCCCAGTAAATCCACTAGCTTTTCTCCCCAATGGCATGACAATCGACCCGATGCCAGTGGACCGCTTGGTGAGAACACATATGGTTGTGCCCGTTGAAGATCCTCTGTAACATGATCGCAAGTTAATCGCTAAGACTAATAGATTCATCCCGATTCAACTCAAAGAGGATTATAGGGTTCAGGTGATGAATCTGTTGAATGAGTCATAGTTATTTGTCAGTCGCTTTGATGATCATCCTCTTGGACTTGACATTTTTACTATGACTGAATCCCTGATTGCGGATGCTACAGTAGGAACCTCTTTTGAGGTTGATGATATCACCTCTGTTACTTTTGTGAAACACAATGAAGCTAGAAACATGCGTCTTACTGCTTTTGGTAGGGAAACTTGGATTCAGTTTTTAGCTTTCCCCCTAGATTATCAAACCAGTCAGTACATACATAGTGTTGTTCGGGATTTTGGCTTGTTGTCCATGTGGCATAATCCTAGAGGACATGATAAATCAGTGCTTGTTAAGGTTCGATTGTTCACCCAAAGTTTGTGCCTAAGAGCTTGGTTATTCATCAGTTTGGAGGGGCTAGGCACTCTTGGACTCTACTTGTTATTTTGCTTAGATGTGTAGACTGGAATGCCCATCTACCTGAGATTCTGCCTCCTCCTAAAGATCCAGCACCAGATGATGGCAATCCTCATCCAATGCATGGAGAGGGTCTCTCTGCAGAGAAGCTCTATCAACAACAGCTTGATAACTAGAACCATCTCAATCAGATGCCTGGAGGTGGTAATGTTCAAGGTGGACACAATGGGGGGAAAATAATGTTGCTCAGTTTCACCAGCATGGCTAGTTTATACCTGCTCAAGTTATTGCTGCATTATTTGATAATAATGCTGCACAGGATGAAAATATTGTTACACCTTTTGAGCATGATGTTGCAATGCCTCTCAACCCTCCTCTGATTAACTTTTAACAAATTTTATCTGCACAAGGGGTTTCTTTTGAGGCTGGTGTGCCATCTCCACCTACAAATGTTCAAGACAGTCCTATGCAAGCTTGGCATGATAGCTTATCTGAAGTTTCTGATGGAAATTCTTCTCGGTCTGATTTAATGCAAGTTGATACCACCTTATCCATTAATTTTTCTTTGATCAGTGACAACATAATGAATGTAAACTCTGAAATCTGGATGACAAGATCAATTACTCTTTCTGCCTTCAAGAATTATTGTATGCCCAACTATTTTCTTGATAATTCCACTCTCCTAACTGTCTCTGTTTCACTGCCAAAGTATATCCAGTTTGAAATGTTTGGAGAAAGGGAGTTGTTGTTCTAGTCAAAAAAGAAGAATATGATGACCAATGCACAAACTATGGTGGTCTCTGATCTGCAGCCCTTCTCCCATGTTGGCACCAAAAGGAAGCTCCTGGTGTTAGATGATCTAGAGACTTTGGCTCTTGGGACACCAATTTCTACCAACCAAGTCAGAAGGAGCTCAAGGTCTACTAGATACAGGGGCTTTAAGCCTAAGATCATATGTGATGCCAGGCAGGATAAATCAAAAGTGAAGCCAAGGAAGGTTCCTGGAGTGGCAATTGCTAATGATACAGAGGAGGATAACCAGTCTCATATGATATCTGTCAATGAAGACCTGGCTACTAACAAGACTCTTCTTGCCACCCCAATTCTAGTGCTTCGATCCATTGGAATTTCTCTTTGTGGTGTTCCTCATGATGAAATCACTCCTAAGAAGCTCATGGCAGGCTTGTAGGAGGAGGAGAATGCTGACAGTGCCTAGTGCCTGTCCATATTTTGTTTGGTTTTCTATATTTGAATTGTAATAATGTCATTGCTTAAACAATGGGTAATTCTGTGTTGGAACGTCAGGGGGCTTAATGCAAGAGAGAAACAGTTAGCCTTAATGAATACTATTAATGTAAGTGGATGTTCACTTATTTGCTTGCAAGAGACAAAAAAGGAAGCTTTTGATTTGAGCTTTATTAAAGCTTGTTGTCCAGCAAGATTTGATGAGTTTGTTTATGTACCTTCTGTTGGTGCTTCTGGGGGCCTCATTATTATTTGGAATAGCTCAATTTTTTCTGGGATGGTAATGCATTGTGAACAATTTGCACTCTCTGTCCATTTTACCTCTACTCAATCAGCTCAATCTTGGACTCTAATTAACATTTATGGCCCATGTAATGGGGAACTAAGAGAAAAATTTGTTAAATGGCTGTTTGAGGTGAACATTCTTGATGATGAATATTGGATCTTAATGGGAGACTTTAATTTCATTAGATCCCCTGCAAACAGGAATAAGCTTGGTGGCAACATTAATGACATGCTCATTTTTAATGATTTCATTAGAGAGCAACATCTCACTGAACTGCCCATTAAAGGAAGGAAGTTTACCTGGAGCAACAAGACCCTTTGCTAGAGCAACTTGATTGGTTTTTTTACATCCATACATTGGACAACTAGCTATACTAATACAGTTGTATCCACACAAGGCAAACCAACCTATGATCATACTACTTGTGTTATTTCTATACAAACCAAGATCCCTAGCAGTAGGGTTTTCAGATTTGAAAATTATTGGGTGTCCCATCCTAGATTTCTTGAAACAGTAACACATAGTTGGGGAAAACCAACTCATAAACCCAATAGTGTTGCAAACATAAATGCAAAATTCAAACAATTGAGTTATGATTTGAAGTTTTGGAGCAAATCAATTTCAAAATTGTCCACTTGTATTGAAAATACAAACAGAGTTCTCTCTAAACTTGATAACCTTGAAGATAGAAGGCCTTTGTTCTGTTAAGAAGCAAACTTCAGAAAAATTTCAAAAGCTCATTTAGCAAGACTGCTGCAGTACCAAAATGCATACTAGAAGAAAAGGTGCACCATTAGATGGACAAAGTTTGCAGATGAAAACAAAAAATTCTTTCATAACTTTTATATAGACGGAATAATATTGCCTCCTTAAAATTATCTGATGGTTCTTTAGTTACTGAGCATGCTGACAAAGAAAGTGCTATTTTTCAAGTTTATAAGGAAAGACTAGGTACTTCTACACAACCTGATATGCTTTTTGACCTACAACATCTGATTACTCCAACTGTTTGTCTTGAAGCACTGTCCCTACCCTTTACCAAAGAGGAAATTGACAAAGTGGATAAAGAAATGCCAAATGATAAGGCTCCAGGTCCTAATGGTTTTAATGGACTTTTCCTAAAAAGTTGTTGGCACATCATCAAGGAAGATATTTACACACTATGCTTTCAGTTTTATGAAGGAGACTTGAATTTAGAAAGCGTAAACATGGGACACATAACACTTATTCCTAAGATGGTCTCACCTAAAACTGTAAATGATTTTAGGCCAATTACTTTGCTAAATTGTGTGCCAAAGCTCGTCACCAAAATATTGGCTAACAGACTCCACAAGGTCATCCTGAAAATTATTCATAAAAATCAGTATGGTTTTCTCAAAGGCAGAAACATTCAAGATTGCCTTGCATGGTCATTTGAATTTATCTATCAATGTGAAACCTCCAAGAAAGAAATTATTCTTCTTAAGCTGGACTTTTCCAAGGCTTTTGATACCATTGATCACCTTGCTATGATGAAAATTATGAAGTAGATGGGGTTTGATAATAAGTGGCTAAAGTGGATTGAAATTGTCTTTGGCACTGGTAAATCTGCTGTTTTGCTCAATGGAGTACCTGGAAGACAATTTCACTGTAAAAAGAGGTGTCAGGCAAGGAGATCCATTGCCCCCCCTCATATTTGTCCTAGCTGCTGACCTGTTGCAATCTGCAATCAATAATGCATTCAGAGAGAACATCCTCAAAGCTCCATTCTCCCCAGATTTTGGACAGGATTTTCCAGTAGTCCAATATGTAGATGAAACTTTGATCATAATGCAAGCAAATAAAGATCAAGTTCAAGTGATGAAAGGAATTCTTCAGAAATATGCTCTTTCTACTGGTTTACAGATCAACTTCCAAAAATCTCATCTGATACCAATAAATCTGACAGAGAACATCACTAAGGAAATTGTAGATATTTTGGGTTGTTCCATTGCTACAATGCCATTCACTTATTTAGGCCTTGATACGTTGGAAACGTATCTATAATTTTTGATGCTCCATGCTTGTTTAGTATCAACTTTGCTTTACTTGTCCACACTTTGAGGTGCTTTTTACATGTTTTCTGGTACTAACCTACTAACAAGTTGCAACACTGCCAAATGCTTGTTTTCTTCTGTTTTTGGTTTCAGAAAAGTTAGTAAAGAAATATTCTCGAAATTGGACGAGACAAACGTCAAAGTCAGTTACTTTCTGCGGGGAAGAAGAAGTCCAGAGGGGAGCCAGAGGGGCGAGCCAGAGGGGACACCCCCCCAGGCGTGGCCATAGGTGGGCCTGCACCTGGCTAGGGTTTGCAGCCCCTGGCCGCCTCCTCAGTCTCCCCCTTCGCCTATAAGAAGCCCCCGATGCAGAAACCCTGAGCACCAGATCAAATATCCACGAAAATGTCTTAGCCACCGCCACCATCGTCCCTAGATCGGGGGGATCTGAAGTTCTTCCTGACACCCTGCCAGAGGGGATATCATCCCGAAGGCCTTCTCTCCGGTATGATGCGTGAGTAGTTCCACCTTGGACTATGGGTCCATGTAGTAGCTAGATGTTTGTATCTCCTCCTTTGTGCTTTCATGTATAGATCTTGCGAGCTCCATTCATGATCAAGATCTAATCTATTTGTAATCATGCATGTTGTGTTTGCGGGAATCCGATGGATATTGAGATTATTATGTTGGTTTGATTAATGGTTTTGTCTTTATGATTCTATCATGTTTGTGTTGTTTGTGATCTTGCATGCTCTTCGTTGTTAGTAGCTATCTTGGCCAAGTAGTTGCTAGTGACTCCAAGAGGGGGTATTTATGCTCGATAGTGGGTTCATGCCTCTAGTTTCCAAGGGAAGTGACAATAATCTCTTCGGTTGTAGATGTGGTGTTGCTACTAGGGAGAAAACAACGGTCTCTTGTTCATGGAACATGTGGACTATTTACCTTACACACTTTTCTTAAAGAAGTTGTCTGTTGCTTGCAACTTAATACTGGAGGGGGTTCAGATGATAACCTAAAGGTGGACTTCTAGTCATAGATGTAGTTGGACGGCGGTCTATGTATCTTGTTGTATTGCCCAATCGAATCTCATAGGATCTTTCTAACTAGTAATTGCATTGTTATGCCTTGCTCAGTTCCTGTCAATTGCCCTGCTGTAATTTGTTTACCCTTCATGCCATGTTGTTTATCTAAGGAGAGCACCTCTAGTGAACTATGGACCCCAGTCCAATCTTTACCATTGATACATCTTCCAATGTTACTTGTTTACTTGCTGCAAACCATTACCTTCCACACCATACGTTTAATCCTTTTTTACAGCAAACCGATGAGCTTGACAACCTCACTGATTCGTTGGGGCAAAGTCTTGAGTTTGTGTTGTGCAGGTCTCCACGTTGCTAGCAACACCTGTGTGACGTTTCCTTCCTCCTACTGGTTCGATAACCTCGGTTTCTTACTGAGGGAAACTTGCTGATGTGCTGCTTCATACCTTGCTCTTGGGGTTTCCAACAAAGCGTTCCATGACAAGTGCTAGGAGGCATCAGGCCTCCCTCTTGGCACCACTAAACCCACAGTATATGACCTAATGCCACTGATTGACAGAGTTGAGAGAAAGGTTTCTACATCATTCATGATGATGTCTTATAGTGGGAGAATGAATGTGATTAACTCCTTACTTGCCTCAATTGCAACCTTCACAATGTGTTCAATCAAATTACCAGATAAGATTGTGGGACACATAGAGAAAATCCAAAGACACTTCTTATGGAATAAAAAGACTAAAGAGGGTGAAAAATGCAATTCACTTGCTGCTTGGGACATGATCTGTAGGCCAAAGAATAAAGGTGGTATTGGTATCCTTAATCTCAAAGTACAAAATGAAGGCATGTTGTTAAAATTCCTTCATAAATTTTATAACAAGGATGACATCCCCTGGGTCTCTCTGGTTTGGAATTCTTATTATACTAATACTGTCCCACATGCTATTGGGCCTTGTGGATCTTCCTGGTGGAGAGATGTCCTTAAATTATCTCATTTATTTAGAGGAGTGGCTAAGAGTACAATTGGTAATAGAGCCTCTACATTATTTTGTAAAGATCAATGGTCTAACACTATATTAGAAGAAAGCCACCCGGTTATTTACTCATATGTGAAGAATGAAGATATTGTTGGAGATATGCCCTAGAGGCAATAATAAATGTAGTTATTATTATATCTTTGTGTTTATGATAAATGTTTACATTCATGCTATAATAGTATTAACCAGGAAACATTAATACTTGTGTGATTTGTAAACTAGATTGGAGTCCCTAGTAAAAGCCTCTTCATAATACTAGCTTGTTGGATAATAGATGATTGTGGTTTACCTATCATGAACATTGAGATGTTATTAACAACAAGATCATATCATTAGGAGAATGGTATGATGGACATACTCCTATAGATAAGCGTAGCATAAATATCAAGTCATTTTAATAGTTCAATTGCTATAAGCTTTCTGATACATAGTAACCTAATTCCTTCGACCATGAGATCATGCTTATCACCATGACCGGAAGGATGCTTTGATGACATCAAACACCACACCGTAACTGGGTGGCTATAAAGGTGGCATTGAGTGTTCGGAAAGTATGGGTTGAGACACATGGATCAAGAGTGGGATTTGTCCATCCATATGACAGATAGATATACTCTGGGCCCTCTCGGTGGAATGTCATCCAATTAGCTTGCAAGCATGTGACTGGCTCACAAGGGATCACATACCACGGGAACGAGAAAAAAGAGTACTTATCGGTAACGAGGTTGAACTAGGTATGCAGAGATACCGACGATCAAAACCTCGGATAAGTAAACTATCGTGAGACAAAGGGAAATTGGTATTGTATGTAAGTTGTTCATTCGATCGCAAAGTAATCGTAGAAATATGTGGGAGCCATATGAATTTCCAGATTCCTCTATTGGTTATTGTTCGGAGAAGTGTCTCGATCATGTCCGCATAATTCACGAACCGTAGGGAGACAAACTTAAGGATTCGATGTTGTTGAGTAGTTATGGAATGATGAGTAAGTGACCGAATGTTGTTCGGAGTCTCGGATGGGATCCGGGATATCATGAGGAGATCCGGAATGGTCCGGAGAATAAGATTCATATAAGGAAAGTCCTGTTTCGGAGTTGGGGAATGATTCCGGTGTTTTCATTGGGAATGTTCTAGAAGGTTCCGGAAGGTCCGGCACTCCGGAGGGGAAGGGTGCATGAATGTGTCATGACAATGTGGAATGGTTGCATCATGTACTAGGTATCATGGCTGAGCAAAATAAAGGGAGAAATCAAATCCTAGTTTGAAAAGTCAAACGCCAATTTGAAAAGTCAAACGACAGTTTTGCTTGGTGGAGGGAGAGTAGGAAACCTACTTGGGGAGGAGTTCCTCTTCCTCCACCCGCCGGCCAAGGAGGCCGACTTGGGGGAGGACTCCCTCCCCCTTGGCCGCTCCCTCCCACCTATAAAAGAAGGGGCAGGGGGTGCCCCCTCTAGACTACACCTCTCACACCCAAAACCCTAACCCTAGCCGTCGGCCTCCTGCAGTCGCCGCCGCCCTAGGGTTAGCCCTAGCCGCCGAGTTGGGGCTCTCCCCAAGCCCTAGCCGCCGGCCTAGCCTCCTCCCTTTGTGCCTCTAAACCCTAGATCACTAAGGCCTCTCTCATAGTCCACCATTCTCGCTCTGGCTTAAGGCGAAGCCCTGCGAGATCTCCCCTCTACTTTCGGTACCACGCCGTCGTGCTACCGGAATCGCGAGGAGAGTGCTACAACCTCCACTGCCTGCTGGAACAAGGGAGAGGAAGGTCTTCATCGAGTATCGAACGTGTGACCGACTGCAGAAGCGCTGCTGGAACGCAGCGCCGGAAGGATCGTCTACACGATCTTGAGATCGGCAAGAGTACGACTACATCACCCACGAGAATCTGCTCTCGTTAAACACTTTGGAATCTTCGAGGGTGAGTTCCTCTATCGACTCGTTGCTACAATCTAGTAGATAGATCTTGGCTTGTTTGTTTGCATGCGGTAGAAAATTTTGTTTTCCATGCTACGAACCCCTACAGATATCTCTGTCCAGGAATTTTTAACCTCAGACAATTTTGCATCTATATTTTATCTTCCTCTCTCACCATAAGCTCTGACTGAATTAAGAACAATTCAGAATAATTGCAGAGGAATACAACTCAGTGAACACCTAAAGACACTTGGAGTTATGTTTGGGGAGCCAAAGATTTTACATCCAACAGATATTATCAGTTCAACTTCAGAAATCTGAACCCCCACATTGCTTTCAAATGGTTGTGGAAGTCTAAATGTATTTCCAAAGTTAAGTTTTTTGGATGGCTTATTTTATCAGATCGGCTGAATACAAGAAACATGCTTAAAAGAAGACACTATGCCCTTGGGACAAGATATGACTGTCTAATGTGTATCCATCCTCCTGAAGAAACAACTGAACACTTGCTCTTTCATTGTCCCTCCAGCCAAGCTTGCTGGAGCACAGTTAATATTTATTGGCCTATGGCTGGTTCTAGGCTTCAAATCATTGAGCAAGGAAAACAGGCTTGGAATAAAAAAACTATTTGGATATTACTTTGCTTGGATCCTGGAACATCTGGAAGGAGAGAAATAACCTATGGTTTAACAACATACAACCTTCGGTCCAATCCTGGAAATCAAGGCTTGCTGCTGATCTATCTCTGCTGGTCCACATGACAAAAGAAGATTTACATCCACTCATAAAGAGCATAATCCATAGCTTGTGATTTTTTGTGGTTCCTAGGCCTTTCTACCTCTTCAGGATTTCTTAATTCCTTGTAATTTGTAAATATGTAACACTGCAAACTCTGACCCCTGATTTAATAAAAAAGAGGCAGTAGGAACCTTTCCTATTGTTAATACCCTCAAAAAAGAATCAATAACTTTCTCATATAATATTTCTCTAGCATTTGTAACCTAGAAAGTTTCAAGTGCATATGTTATTTTTTGGGATAAATGGAAAAAGAGGAAAAACTAAGTAGTGATCTTAGTAAGCTCGCAAAGATATAGATGCAAATATGGACAACCTACATGGAGGGTGCACCATGGTGGGAGCTCATAAAATAACTCTCGGGTTGGAATATGGACCGAGTAGAGAAATGTGGAAGAAGGAAAAATGACAACAAAGGAAGAAGAATGGAAATTATGTTGAGAAAATGTGCCCTTGTTAGTCCCCCTCTCTCCATGAATAAGCTAAGTTGACAAGGTTAAATATGTGTGGGTCCTGGCAAATTTTATTTAGTAGCGCCATCAATGCTTGGATGCATGTCCTAGATCCTCGTTGTGTGCGTCCTAGTTTCCTCAAGTTCACACGCGAGTGGCCTCCAAAAAGAATGGGTGAGGAGGGAGGAGGTTTACCAAACTCAAGGCTCATAGGAGACTAGACATTAATGGTGTCATCCCTCCTTCGAGCTTAAATGGATCACCAAGAAGTGGCAGTTGGCAAACAAGGGGAGTGTAGGAAGACTATAGTGGGGAGGGGTAGAGGGTGAGGAGAGAGGTAAGGGAGTAAAGGGTGGCACTCCATAGTTGTGAACTAGCAATATACCCCGCGCATTACAGCGGGTATCTATTTAAGAAATCTAATAAAATGCATGAAACTTGAAATTTTCTATTGAAATAGGCAATATTTAGGTAGTCATAGTGGTCTAGAGGCTAAATTTAGTTGTCATGAAATTGATGTGTATATGAGAATTTAAATGTCGGTATGACCGGGGGTATGCCTGATTGATGTATATAAAATAAAATCAACGGGCTCAAGAAACATATAGTATGGATGGCTTGCATGAAGATGCCATGCTCATTACCACATAATATTTTTAGAAAATTTTGAGCATATATATATAGAAGAGCACATAATCTCAAATAATTCTTATATGATTTTCATCAATAAAAACACTTGCAAAAAATTCACTTTGTTGGTGAAACTATTCTCGATGTTCCAGTTGCACATGATTTAATGCGAGTGATCTTATGAATCGAACGGCAAAAAGGATGACGTGAAAATTTTGATAGATAATAGAATAGATTACGTGGATAGCTTGCATGTAGAAATAAACAATAAAATAATTAATGTTAGTGGAATGATGTGGACAATTGGTTGGCTAAAACAAGAAGTGATGTGGATAACTTGCATATTGAGATAGACTAACATTAATTATAGTTAGTGGGGTTTTGTTTTATAATAAGTATAGATTAGAGGAAGAAGGGGGGCATACATAGGATGAAGAAGTGTTCATGTCAGAAAGGCGTTGGAAAGAATTGTAATGGAGGAGGGAGTAAAATGAGGCGGTGAAAGATAGGAAGTGAGCGGAATAGCGTAACGATAAAAAACATGGAGGATATAGATAGGAGTCAGATGAATGCACCCTTGTCAATTCCTATGAGCATTTTTCATATAAACTCATACCTGCAAAGCTCCACCAATACATTTCTGATGATTAAGATCATTCTCGTGTGCAACCCATGAAATAGACATGTAATTTTATAGCTACAAAATTTTCTAATAAGTGCTATTATATATAAAGTTTTTTTTATCTTGGAAGTGGTGCTATTTTTTGCTTTTTTATCACCTAACCACTATCCTTTTAGAAATGGCACTAGCCAAGTTTCTCACTATAAGTATAGGGGCGATATTTGTACTAGCAGCAGTTGTAAAGTGAAATAATAATTTTTAAGAGGAAAAGGACCTCGCCTCAGCTCCATTCATTCCAATGAAACCAATGAGCGAGAGAATTATATTGAGACCTTTTATCTAGGAGGCCAAAAGATACAAGTTCATCTTGGCTAAGTTTGGAATCCTTGGACCCTCAAACTATTTTTCCAAGAAACTAGTCCCTAGTTTGCAAGATATAATAATTATCCCAAAGTGACCGGGACATTTGAGAGTTCAAGGGATATAATGACACCACATAAATAAATATGGGTACTAGCTAAGAAAATCCTAACCAGTTCTAGTTTTTCTGCATGAAACATAAGCCTCCCTATCCAACCAACAACTTTCTTGATGAACCTATCAACAATTGGCCGCAATCCCTCCTTCCTAAGTTTGTTCCGATGCGGGAAACACCTAGATACTTCAGACATAATTCTCCTTGCCTACAACTTAGAACTGGGTAAATATACATGCCTCTCGAGGGGGACACATTGCTAGGATCTAGATGGCACTTTCAGAAGTTGATCCTCATACTAATTGATACGTCGGAAACATATCTATAATTTTTGATGTTCCATGCTTGTTAGTATCTACTTTGCTTTGATTTGTCTAGACTATGAGGTGATTTTTACATGTATTCTAGTACTAACCTATTATCAAGTTGCCATAGTGCTAGTTGCCTGTTTTCTGCTGTTTTTGGTTTCAGAAAATCTAGTAAGGAAATATTCTCGGAATTGGACGGGACAAATGTCAAAGTCAATAACTTTCCGTGGGGCACAAGAAGTCCAGAGGGGAGACGGAGATGCGTGCCAGGATAGCCAGACCCCCCTAGGCGCGGCCAGGGGTGGGCCCGCGCCTGGGAGGGGTGTGGACCCTCTGGCCTCCTCCTCGGCCTCCTCCTTCGCCTATAAGAAGCCCCCGATGCAGAAACCCTAAGCACCCGATCAAATCTCCATGAAACCGTCTGTAGCCGCCGCCACCATCGTCCCTATATCGGGGGGATCTGAAGTTCTTCTCGGCACCCTGCCGGAGGGGAGATCATCCCGGAGGCCTTCTCTCCGGTATGATGCGTGAGTAGTTCCACCTTGGACTATGGGTCCATGTAGTAGCTAGATGGTTGTATCTCCTCCTTTGTGCTTTCATGTATAGATCTTGTGAGCTCCATTCATGATCAAGATCTAATCTATTTGTAATCATGCATGTTGTGTTTGTGGGGATCCGATGGATATTGAGATTATTATGTTGGTTTGATTAATGGTTTTGTCTTTATGATTCTATCATGTCTGTGTTGTTTGTGATCTTGCATGCTCTCCGTTGTTAGTAGCTATCTTGGCTGAGTAGTTGCTAATGACTCCAAGAGGGGGCATTTATGCTCGACAGTGGGTTCATGCCTCTAGTTTCCAAGGGAAGTGACAGAAATCTCTTCGATTGTAGATGTGTTGTTGCCACTAGGGAGAAAACAATGGTCTCTTGTTCATGGAACATGTGGACTATTTACCTTACACACTTTGCTTAAAGCAGTTGTCTGTTGCTTGCAACTTAATACTGGAGGGGGTTTGGATGATAACCTGAAGGTGGACTTCTAGTCATAGATGCAGTTGGATGGCGGTCTATGTATCTTGTTGTATTGCCCAATGGAATCTCATAGGATCTTTCTGACTAGTAATTGCATTGTTATGCCTTGCTCAGTTCCTGTCAATTGCCCTGCTGTAATTTTTTTACCCTTCATGCCATGTTGTTTATCTAAGGAGAGCACCTCTAGTGAACTATGGACCCCGGTCCAATCTTTACCATTGATACATCTTCCACTGTTACTTGTTTACTTGCTGCAAACCATTACCTTCCACACCATACATTTAATCCTTTGTTACAGCAAACCGGTGAGCTTGACAACCTCACTGATTTTTGGGGCAAAGTCTTGAGTTTGTGTTGCGCAGGTCTTCGCGTTGTTTGCAACACCCGTGTGACGTTTCCTTCCTCCTTCTGGTTCGATAACCTCGGTCTCTACTGAGGGAAGACTTGCTGCTGTGCTCATCACACCTTGCTCTTGGGGTTTCCAACGAAGTCCTCTCTGTCAGGCACCAGCGCATCAGCAAGTTTTCCGGCGCCGTTGCCAGGGAGGCTAAGGACATCTTTGTAGGGGTTCGTAGCATGGAAAACAAAAAATTTCTACCACATGCAAACAAACAAGCCAATATCTATCTACTAGATTGTAGCAACGAGTCGATAGAGGAACTCACCCTCGAAGATTCCAAAGCGGTTAATGAGAGCAGATTTCGTGGTTGATGTAGTCATACTCTTGTCGATCTCAAGATCGTGTAGACGATCCTTCCGGCGCTGCGTTCCGGTAGCGCTTCCGCAGCCGGTCACACGTTCGGTACTTGATGAAGACCTTCCTCTCCCTTGTTCCAGCAGGCAGCGGAGGTTGTAGCACTCTCCTTGCGATTCCGGCAGCATGACGGCATGGTGTCGGAAGTAGAGGGGAGATCTCGCAGGGCTTCGTCTTAAGCCGGAGCGAGTATGGTGGAGTAAGAGAGGGCCTTGGCAATCTACGGATTAGAGGGCACCAAGGGGAGGTAGTGTAGCCGGCGGTTAGGGTTTGGGAAACCCCAACTCGGCGACTTGGAGGAGCCCTAGGTGGCGGCAGCACTTGGAGGGGTGGTGGCACATAGAGCTAGGGTTTAGGTGTGAGGGGTAGGGGGCGCCCTACCCCTCCTTATATAGGTGGGAGGGAGGCGGTTTGGGAGGAGGGAGTCCTCCTCCAACTCCTCCTCATGGCCGGCGGGTGGAGGGAGTAGGACTTCCTCCCTAAGTAGGTTTCCTACTCTCCCTCCACCAAGCAAACTTCAGATTTGACTTTTCAAATTGGCGTTTGACTTTCAAACTTGGATTTGATTTCTCTCTCCATATTGCCTAGCCAAGTGACCTAGTACATGATGTAACCATTACACATTG
Source organism: Avena atlantica (assembly GCA_910589765.1). Lineage (NCBI taxonomy): Eukaryota > Viridiplantae > Streptophyta > Magnoliopsida > Poales > Poaceae > Avena > Avena atlantica. The sequence continues at coordinate 488,176,663 of OU342735.1, read as the reverse complement.
TCATGACACATCCATGTACCCTTCCCCTCTGGAGTGTCGGACCTTCCAGACCCTTCTAGAACATTCCTGGTGAAAACACCGGAATCATTTCCGAACTCTGAAACAGGACTTTACTTATATGAATCTTATTCTCCGGACCATTCCGGATCTCCTCGTGATATCCCGGATCCCATACAAGACTCCGAACAACATTCGGTCTCTTAATCATCATTCCATAACTACACAACAACATCTAATCCTTAAGTGTGTCTCCCTGCGGTTCGTGAATTATGCGGACATGACCGAGACACTTCTCCGATCAATAACCAATAGAGGAATCTGGAAATTCATATGGCTCCCACATATTTCTACGATTACTTTGCGATCGAATGAACCACTTACATACGATACCAATTTCCCTTTGTCTCACGATAGTTTACTTATCCGAGGTTTTGATCGTCGGTATCTCTGCATACCTAGTTCAACCTCGTTACTGATAAGTACTCTTTTATCGTTCCCGTGATATGTGATCCCTTGTGAGCCAGTCACATGCTTGCAAGCCAATTGGATGACATTCCACCGAGAGGGCCTAGAGTATATATATCCGTCATATGGATGGACAAATCCCATTCTTGATTCATGTGCCTCAACACATACTTTCCGAACACTCAATGCCACCTTTATAGCCACCTAGTTACGGTGTGGTGTTTGATGTCATCAAAGCATCCTTCCGGTGATGGTGATTAACATGATCTCATGGTCGAAGGAATTAGGTTACTATGTATTAGAAAGCTTATAGCAAATGAACTATATTAAATGACTTGATCTTTATGCTACGCTTAACTATAGGAGTATGTCCATCATATCATTCTCCTAATAATATGACCCTGTTGTTAATAACATCTCTATGTTCATGATCAGGAAACCATGATCACATATTAACCAACAAGCTAGTTTAACAAGAGGCTTTACTAGGGACTCTTTTATGTTTACAAATCACACAAGTATTAATGTTTCCGATTAATACAATTATAGCATGGTATGTAAACATTTATCATAAGCATGAAGATATGATAATAACCTACTTTATTATTGCCTCTTGGGCATATCTCCAACAGTCTCCCACTTGCACTAGAGTCAATAATCTAGTTTCAAACCTTTGTGTATTCAACACCTATGGCTTTCCGGTGTTGTATGTACACGATTGCTAGTAGTCAACTGATCTCCGGATCTGACACTTCCACGTCCGTGTGTAATTGCATGTCTTTGCGTCTCTACGCATCACTCATTCTCTAATGAGATGGCTTTGTATAAATTTGGTCCTTTGGTGAGACATTTAGTTCTTTGGGGTTAAAACATGTTGATAATATTGTTGTACAATATATCTTCATAGTATTATCCCTGCTGTGAACTACACCTAGTTTGATAACAAACTACTTGACACAAATGCCCTCTTTTGCTGCTATTATAGCAGTCATATACTTAGCCTTCTGTTGTAGTATGTGCCACAATATATTTGTCATGGGAATGGTCACGGCAGATGCTGCAATCGGCAGCGAGTAGTAGAACGAGGGGCAAGGGCGGCCAGCCATCTGCGGTGCGATATGAGGGCAAAGACACAGGGTTTTACCCAGGTTCGGCCCCTCGGAGGGTAAATACCTACTCCTGCTAGATTGTATTATGAAGGTGGTACAGTGGGCGAGCTCGGCGGCTAGGCGGCGAGTCGCTTGGGTGTATGATGGAACGTATCTCTACACGCCCTGCAGGGAGGTTTATATAGGCTCACCTCCCCTAGGGTTTACATATCTCAACCGAATCAGTTAAAGCTTCGGTACTCGTTTAACCTAATCCGACTGGGCCTATCTACTCGCCTGGGCCTTCAGCTTCCAGTCGCTTGGATCCTTGCTGGGCTTCAATCCAGTCGCCGTCTTGCAGGCCCACTCGCCAGTTCTTGGGCCAGTCGGAAACGTCCTGCTGGGTATACCCCGGTAGGCACATCCCCATCAGTAGTCCCCGAGGCCGTCGTCGATTAGGCGTAGGTGGCTGCTGGCAGTCGGAGTATACGCCTTCAGAGTAGACATCCAGTCAAATCGTCAGCGGGCTCCTGTATAAAGGAGAAAACCAGTTATCTAGATCGCAGCTTTGGCGAGTCGAGTCGGCGAAACACTGTCATAGTGATTGAGTCGGCGAGTCGAGTGTCTGAAGTTGGACCGTTAAGCGTGGTCATACTAGCCATTGAGGTAATCCAACGGTAACTTTTGGCATAATCATCGCGCGGTAACGGTTCCCTGATTTGGCGGGTAACATCCGCTATATAAGGGGAATGGCAGGTGATCAGAGAACCACCTTCTCACCATTTCCTCCGACTGCGCGCATTTTCGCCTCCTTTCGCATCGCGACCCAGCCGACCAGAAATCCCCTGACCCCCAACAAATCTCTCCGCCATGGCCCTCTCCACCGAGCCTTGGGGTAGATCTAAGTGCACGAGGGCGCAACTGGCTTCCTTCGAGGAGGCCGGGATCTTGCGAGCCGGCTGCTGGCGCATCCCTGCGGCCGGAGAGACGACCCCGAATCCGCGAGAGGGGGAATTCATCTGCTTCACCAGCCATCTTGAACGGGGGCTAGGGTTCCCCACGTCCCTGTTCTTCCGGCGCTTCTGCTCCTACTATGGGATCTAGCCATCGGATCTGGGTCCCCACAGCATCGAGCAGCTCGCCATCTTTGTGGCGTTCTGCGAGTGCTACTTGGGCTGCCGGCCCTACTTCCCTCTATGGCAAGATTTGTTCCACAGACGGATCAGCCGCGAGGAGGCGGGCGGCCCAATGCTTGCCGCGGGCGGCCTAACCTTCCAGCTGAAGTCGAAGGCTTCATTTTTCGACTTGATGCTGCCCGCCAAGGCGGCAAGCAACTGGAAGAAGTCGTGGTTCTATGTCGCCTAGGCGACCCCGGAGGGCGAGACGGCGATCCCGCGGTACTCCGCCAACCGGTCCAAGCCGCGCCGTCTCCAAGCCGGCAAGCTCCCCAACGACCAGCGGATGGTCGTTGAAGAGATGCTCCAGACCATCCGCGGTCTGAAGAAGAAGGGCCTCCAGACGATCAACCTATACAACTGCTGGCTCGGGCGGCGGCTCGTCCCTCTGGCTCGACGCGACCATTATATGTACCAGTACACCGACTGGGAAGACTCGACGAAGGCCTGCCTCGCCGAGTAGAAGCTGGAGGACTACATCCCAGCACTGAAGAAGATCACCCAGGCAGTGTACCTGGACGCACAAGCCGGGGTCGCACCTTACACCGCAAAGCGTCCAGCCCCAACGGTAATCACCTCGCTTCATTCGCAGTCGCAGTTTTTTGCAGTCACGGTAACTCTAATTTCATCTTGCATTCTTTGCAGCTGTTCCAAGTGGTGGAAGGATGGCTCCCGCCTTCGGACGACGAGAATTCGAGCTCGTCCGTCCAGGACATGGGCGAGTCGCCTCCCGCCAAAGGAGATTCCAGGAGCGACGATATCGATGACGACGACGAGTCCGAGGAGGAGGTCGCCCCGCTGGTTCGCAAGACCCGCGGGCAGCGACAGCGTGAGCTTGAGGCGAGTAAAAGCCTCGAGCATCACGATGACGACGAAGAACTTCCGGAGACCACCTCACGCCGACAAGCTACTCCGTCGAAGAAGAAGAAGAAGGAGAAGGAGGCGAAGGCCCCTCCGAAGAGGAAGCCAAAGCCAACGAGGCCGGCCTCGTCGCCGCACTCGGCGAGCAGTTCTGACGTCCCCAGCCCGGCCAAGGATGAGGCGCCGCCGACGATAGCCGTGCTGGACACGGCCACCGTCGAGGTGCCGCTGGCTTCAATGCCTCTGCCGTTCGCCCCAGTCTCTAGGCTGGGGGACGCTCCGGGTGCAGCGGCTTCGCCTAGCAGGGAGGCTCTTGCCAAAGACATCCCAGAGGCTCCGGCTGCGGCCTCAACGACGAAGAAGCCGTCCGTGTCTTGGGCACGCGACGTCCTGGAGATGGGGCTCAGTCGCCAACTGGGCCCTGAACTGGAGAAACCGGCCGGCCTCCGCACGGGGCTACGCTTTATTCCAGTCGCCAAGTGAGTACCCTCACCCTCCTTTGTCTTCTATAACCGCTTGAATTATCTTTGCTTACACGATTGATGTAAAGGACCGGACTGAAGAGGATGGGCCACCCGACCGTGGCTAAGGTGCCACCCGTCGCCAGCGAGGAGGATCCTTCCCGTAAGAGGAAGGCGGACGAGGTCGTCGTCCCTGCAGATGGCAGCAAGAAGGCCAAGGGCGATGACGTCGTCACGATCTCCGATGATACGGCGGTCGCGCCGATTGAGCCCGCAACAGAGGCGGCCGCGTCCACGAAGGAGGGTTCTCCCTCGCCTAGAATGGCCGAGCCGACCTCCTTCGGGGCGGGTGCCTCCATCGCGACATTCCCACGCTTCATGGCCAAAGCGGCCACAGCGAGTGGAACTTCACCATCGAGCCGTGCGCATGACGTCGCCGATGCGGAAATCGACCAGCGTCGTGGGTACACGCCAGCTCTCCTCGCGTCCGTGGATGCGATACAACTCCATGGCATGCTTGGCGCAGCCATCCAGGTATGTCCAGTCCCCGAGGATTAGGTCGGTGTTTTGCAGCGGTCTGATCCTTTAAGCGCTTTGTTATTATTTTTCGCGTCTAGTCCCCGAGTGCGCACTCGCTGAATTTCAGCGGGTGGGCACTTAGACTTTCTTGAGCGCCAGTCCCCGAGTGCGCACTCGTTGAATTTCAGCGGGTGGGCACTTAGGATTGTTTGATTGCCAGTCCCCGAGTGCGCACTCGCTGAATTTCGGCGGGTGAGCACTTAGGATTTTTCGTATCCAGTCCCCGAGTGCGTACTCGCTGAATTTCAGCGGGTGGGCACTTAAGATGTTGCTTCGGCTAACTGTTTGAATGATGTGCAGGGCCTGCAACGTGAATCAGCTGACCGATTGGCAGCGAAGCACCGCGCGGAGAAGGAATTGGCCGCCGTCCAGGAAGCGAATAAGGGGCTTCAGGCGGTTGGCACGAAGGCGGAGGAAGATCGCCAGGGACTTGTCCCCGCAAGTGAATTTGCAGCGGCGCACTCGGCTCTGAGCTCGGCTGAAAAGCGGATCGCCGATCTCGAGCGCGAGCTGCGAGAGGCAAAGGAAGAAGCTAGCTCGGCTGATGGGCGAGCCAAGGCCGCCATTACAGCCGCCGAAGAGTATCGTAAAGTGTCGGACGCCCTTGTTGTTGGGCTTCAGGACGATCATACTGCGCTTCAACGCTTCATCACGGATCTCGCCCGTCCGCTGATTGGTAAGTGCGCTTGCCTCTGCCAGTAGCTTGTGCTGTTTGTGATGGCCAACGTACTCACTGTTGTCCTCTACTCGCAGGTCGCATCATTGATAGCGCGGAAGAGGCGAGCTCGCTCGACGCGCGGCAGTGTGTGGGCATGCTCGTTGACTCGGCGACATTGTCGGCGACATGCATCCGAGCATACCTCCAGGAGATATCACCCACAGAGGTGATTCCCAGTGACCTCGTCGAGGTGTGGAAGTACTTGGAGAAGGCGCCCTCGGTATCTGAATTCATGACGCGGTCGGCGTTTCGACGCGGAGCATCAACGGCGTTGAGCCTTGGACTTGCTCACTTCCCAGAGGATTTCGACCTCGACGACGTGACGAGCGGCTACCCTTCGTCGACTGGCGCGGTGGAGCTTTCCGAGGTGCTCAAGTTGACGGACCGCGCCGCGGTGTACTCGGAGCATGTCTGGGCAATGGGCGACCTCCTTCCCTACCAGGAGACGGTTGTCGCGCCCAACGACCCTGAGCCGCCGCACCGGGATTTCAAGGTCGAGCAGTCTTTCCGCGCGGCGATGGCGGGTGAGCTGACGGCGTACCCGTCAAACCCATACACACCGTTCATTCGCAGTCATCGGGGTGCTGGCGAGTCGTCGTCGAAGCCTGCAGAATAGGGTAGTTTGCCCTGAGGCGTTAGTAGCAGGTCTGCCGTATGGGCATATTTTGTAATGTGAAACAATGCGACATGCTTTTGAATGAGACATCGTGTTTGTGTTGGAATTTGTCATGTGTTTTGTGATTGTGGTTTGAACGAGTCCCCGAGCGCGTCCGCCCTTTTGTGGGGTTTACCTCGTGTATGATATGTTTGTTGTTTTTGAATGTTTTGTTATTGTTGTCTACTCGCCCGGACTCGAAGTGCCAGTCGCAGGGCGACTCCCTTGAATGCTCTATACTTCACCGTTTTCCCTTGCGCGAACGGGGTCAGGTGGCCGAGTCCCCGAGCGTGGTACTTGGTTGTTCTAGGTGCGACTCGAGGGTGGTTGAGGACTTGGCGCGTTGGTTTGGGCGCATCAATCCTTCCTAGCCCGTTGGGCCAGTCGCGTGGCGAGTCCTGGGCATGCTCTCTTACTTGGCGTTTTCCCGAGCCGCTTGCGATGAACTGGTCGTCAGTCCCCGAGCGTGGTACTTAGCCGTTGGAGTCGCCATGCCGAGGATGCGGAGGATCGTGGTCGCTGTAAGAAGCGAAGGCAGTTGTCTTGGATCGTAAAGCCAGTCGGGCTAGGCGACTCCAATGGGGCTCCGGGTAGGCGTTTTTCATGGACGATGCAAGACCTGAGGTTACGCAGTGCTCTTGCATCGCACTACTTAGCCGTGCCGATCGCTGTACCAAAGGTTGACTTCTGCGGTTAGCTGAACGATGTTATTACGAGTGCGAGTGGCACAAGACATGGAGAGTAGGCGCAATTTGCGGTAACCGGTTCTTTTTATTTCACAGCGACTGGAGAGTACATATGTGGGGTTCTAGGGGTAGAACTTCCGTAGGAGGTTTACATTCCATGGTCGCTTGACGTCGAGTTCGCCGTCCCCGCGGACTTCGATGAGGTAGTAGGCGTCGTTGCCAAGTACTCGCCTGATGGCGAATGGTCCCTCCCACGGAGGGGAGAGCTTGTGCATGCCCTTCTTGTCCTGGATGAGGCGCAACACCAGGTCTCCTTCCTGGAAGGTGCGAGTCCTCACCCGCCGGCTGTGGTAGCGGCGGAGTCCCTGCTGGTAGATGGCGGTGCGGGACCTAGCGAGGTCGCGTGCCTCGTCGAGCTGATCGAATGCGTCTTGGCGGGCGAGTTCGTTTGCAGCCTCCGTGTAGTGGACGGCCTGTGGCGAGTCGTGCTCGAGATCGGTGGGCATGACTGCCTCGGCGCCGTACACCATGAAGAAGGGGGTGAATCCTGTCGACCTATTGACCGAGGTGCGGATGCCCCAGATGACGGAGGGTAGCTCCTCAACCCAGCATCCGGCGGTGCGCTCGAGTGGTACTTGGAGTCGCGGCTTCAGGCCGTGGAGGATGCTTTGGTTGGCCCGTTCTGCCTGGCCGTTGGATTCCGGGTGGGCGACCGACGCGAGGTCGAGCCGGATGTGGTGCTCTTCGCAGAATTCAGCCATGGCTCCTTTGGCGAAGTTGGTGCCGTTGTCCGTGATGATGCTGTTTGGGAACCCGTAGCGATATATGAGCTCGCGTAGGAATTTAGTGGCGGTCTTCCCGTCGCATTTCCGAACTGGCTTGGCCTCCACCCACTTTGTGAATTTGTCGACCGCGACCAGCAGGTGGGTGTAGCCGGAGGGAGCCTTCTTGAAGGGGCCTACCATGTCCATGCCCCACACAGCGAATGGCCAGGTGATGGGGATTGTTTTGAGCGCTGAGCTCGGCACGTGCGTCTGGTTGGCATACTTCTGGCACCCGGCGCACCGCTGGACAATGTCTACAGCATCGGCGTGTGCCGTGGGCCAGTAAAAGTCATGTCGCATAGCCTTGGCGACCAGAGAGCGGGCGCCGGCGTGGTGGCCGCAGTCACCGGAGTGGATATCGTGGAGGATCTTGCATCCTTCGGCGGGTTGGACGCAGTGTTGGAACACGCCGGTGACGCTGCGCTTGTGGAGCTCGTCGTCGATGATGGTGTAGGACTTGCATCGGCGGGCGACCATCCGAGCATCCGTCTCGTCAGCCGGCAAGGTGCCGGCCTCCAGGTAGGCGATGTAGGGCTTGGTCCAGTCGTCTGGCTCGGTGACGAGTGCGACCAGGGCTGCCTCCGGCTGTAACGGGACTCCGATGTCGATCTCCCTCGGGGAGAGACTGATGGCTTGGTTATTGTTTCGAGGAAGACGCCGGCGGGTGGTGCGAGTCGAGCCGACCCGATGCGAGAGAGGGCATCGGCCTCCTCGTTCTTCCGCCTGTCGATCCATTCGACGGAGTAGCCTGTGAAGTGTCCACCCAGATTGTCCACTGCTTGGCGGTACGCCGCCATGGTGGGGGAGACGGCGATGCAGGTGCCAGCGACTTGCCCCGCGACGAGGTCGGAATCGCCGTAGCAGCGTAGGCGGTTGACATTCATCTCCTTGGCAGCTCGCATGCCGTGGAGTAAGGCCTCGTACTCGGCCATGTTGTTGGTGCAGGGTGTGAAGTCGAGACAGAGGATGTAGCGGAGCTTGTCGCCCTTCGGTGAAGTTAGCACGATCCCTGCGCCTGCGCCGTCCGTGTTCTTGGAGCCGTCGAAGTGCAGGCTCCAGTAATGGAGGTATGGCAGCTTCTCTGGCTGCTGGGCCTCTTCCCAGTCGGCGATGAAGTCCACTAGGGCCTGCGACTTGATCGCTTTTCGTGGCTCGTATTTGATGTTGTGGACGCCGATCTCGACGGCCCACTTGGCGACCCGCCTGGTCGCCTCGCGGTTGCGGATGATGTCTTGCAGTGGTGCTGAGGAGACGACCGTGATCGGGTGCTCCTGGAAGTAGTGCGGCAGGCTCCGTTGAGCTCCGAAGACCGTATATACCAGCTTTTGGTACTGGGGGTACCGCTGGCGCGACTCGGTGAGGACCTCGCTGATGTAGTACACCGGTCGCTGTACTGGGCGCTCCTTTCCTTCCTCCGGTCGCTCGACGACCATCACGGCGCTGACGACGCGCTCGAAAGCCGCGACGTAAACCAGCATGGGTTCTTTGTCGGCGGGGGCGGCGAGTAGCGGTGCGGCGAGTAGCACCTTTTTGAGATCGCGGAGCGCGTCATCCGCCTCCTTGTCCCACTGGAAGGTGGGGTTCTTGCGCATCGGGCGGTATAGGGGCATCGCCTTTTCGCCCAGGCGGGGGATGAAGCGGCTGAGAGCCGCTACTCGCCCGGCCAGTTTCTGGACGTCGCGCAGGCACTCGGGTTTGCCGAGCCGGGCGATCGTGTCGATCTTCGTGGGGTTCGCCTCGATCCCTCGTTTGCAGACGACGTACCCCAGTAGTTGTCCTGCTGGTACACCGAAAGTGCATTTGCCTGGGTTGAGCTTTATCTTGTATTTTCGCAAGTTGGCGAATGTTTCCGCCAGGTCGGCGAGTAGGTCACCCTGGCGAGCGGACTTTACGACCACGTCGTCGATGTAGACGTGGATGTTGCGGCCAATTTGGCTCGCGGGGCATTCTTGCATGCACCGCTGGTAGGTCGCCCCGGTGTTCTTGAGGCCGAAGGTCATGGCGGTGTAGCAGAAGGCTCCGAATGGCGTGATGAACGCCGTCTTCTCCTCGTCCTCGACAGCCATTTTGATCTGGTTGTACCCGGAGTAGGCGTCGAGGAAACAGAGCGACTCCGAGCCCGCGGTTGAATCGATTATCTGGTCGATCCGCGGGAGGACGAACTGCTCCTTTGGGCAGGCGCTGTTCAAGTTTGTGTAGTCGATACACATCCTCCAGGTCCCGTTCTTCTTCTCGACCAGGACTGGGTTTGCCAGCCACTTGGAGTATTTGATTGGCCGGATGAAGCCTGCAGCGAGTAGATGTTGCACCTCCTCGGCGATTGCTCGGCGGCGCTCTTCATTGAAGGGCCGCAGCGACTGTTTGACGGGTCGCACTTTGGGGTCGGCGTTTAGCTTGTGCTCAGCGAGCTCCCTAGGGACACCAGGCATGTCAGAGGGCTTCCATGCGAAGATGTCCCTGTTCTCATGAAGGAACTCGATGAGCGCGCCTTCCTACGCTGGGCTCATGCCCGTCCTGATCGTCACCATCTGGCTGGAGTCACCTGGGACTAGCTCGACGGTGCGGGTGTGCGTCGTTGCCTCGAAGGTTGAAGTGTTTGCACCCTCCGAGTTGGGCTTCTTGAGTATGGTGGGGTCGTCGTTGTTGACCCCGCTCGCGTACTTGGCGAGCTCATCGGCGTGGTTGGTCTCCGCCGCGATGACGGCGTCAGCGAGCTCGGCTCCTTTGGCCTCGCACTCAGCGGCCATGTCGGGGTCGCCGTTGATGGTGATGACGCCGCACGGCCCGGGGAGCTTCATCGCGTTGTACGCGTAGTGGGGCGCTGCCATGAACTTGGCGAACGCCTGGCGCCCCAGGACGCAATGGCAGGGGCTGTCGAAGGGCACGAGCTCGAAGACGATCCGCTCGGTGCGGAAGTTTGCTGGTGTGCCGAAGGTGACTGGCAGCGTGACCTTGCCGATCGGGTACGCCTTCCGACCGGGGACGATGGGTTGTTTCGATCATCGACTGCGGGAGCCACAGCCGCCTGAAGGTGTCCAGGTACAGGATGTTGATGGAGCTACCGCCGTCCATCAATGTCTTGGGGAGCCAGTAGTCGCCGACCTTAGGCTTGACCACCAGGGCGACTCGACCTGGGTACTCGATGCGTGGCGAGTGGTCTTGTCGACTCCAAGTGATGGGCTGCTCCGACCAGTTGAGGAACTGGGGGACGTCCACCTGGGCCACCGCGTTGACGGCGATGGCACGGGCGATGACCTTCTTCTCGCGCTTCGTGTTGAAGCCCGTGAAGGTATGGAGCGAGCCGGCCACTTTGCCGAATTTTCCGACGTTTGGCGGGTCGTTGTCGGGGTCCTCCCGTGCTCGCCGTGCCTTCTCGATCTCCCTGAGGGTGTGGCAGTCGGCGGTGGTGTGCGTTGCGGGCTTCCCTTCCCTGCTATGAAACGCACACGGTTGGTTAAGGAGGGCCGCGGGGTCGAACCTTGGCTTGGCCTTGTAGTTGCCGCCGTCGCGGCGTTGTCCTCCGTCGCAGCGGAAGCTCTTGGGCTCACGTTGTGCGTGTCCGGCGTTGGCGACGAAGTCGACTCGCCCGTCACTGCGGCGCTTGTCGGTGAGGCGAGTGTTGCTATAGCGTAGGTCGGACTGTCGTCCGCTGTCGTTGCCGCTCGTGCGGCGTTGACCTCCTGACTCGTCGTCAGTTTCCTGGTTTGGATCTTCCTCCGCGTACCGTTTGGCGATCTCGAGGAGGTCCGGGATGTTGTCGAGTGTGTGAGAGTGTCGCTTGAGCTTGGCGACCAGGGTCTCGTAGCGGCACGAGGTCTTGAAGCAGTGGATCGCGGTGTCCGGGTGGATACCGACCGCGTTGTACCAGAGTTCTTGCCACCGTTGGACCCAGTTGCGGGTCGACTCGCGGGGTCCCTGGACGCATCGCTCCAAGTCCTCGATGGTGGTGGCGCGGGTGTAGGAGCATTCTAAGTGCCTGACGAAGGCGTCGCGCATCTCCTTCCAGGAATCGATGCTGTCCTGGGGGAGGGTGTTGATCCACTGCCTGCACGTCCCCTCCATCATCAGGGGGAGGTAACGGGCGGCTAGCAGGTCGGTGTGGCCCGCGATCCCCATCGCCATGAGGTATGTGTCGAGCCAAACGGCGGGGTCGTACGAGGGGTCGTACTTTTCTATCTCCTTCGGTGCCTTGAAGTTTGGCGGGTACTTCTCGCCTCGGATCATTGGTCCTAAGCACTTGGGGCCGAGTCGACTGAGCGACCCCATGGGCTCGTCGTCGCGGCGATTGGTTAGGGTGTGTCGCAGGTCGTCGGGCTGGCGTGCGCGCCAGCTTTGGTTGTTGATGATGTGGGTGCGGGCGTCGATGGGTTGCCCGTTGGCGGCGACGAAGTTGGTCGCTGGCCTGGGGTCATTGGTGGAGAGTGTCGCGTTCGCGGGTCGGTGTTGGAGCTGTAGTGGCTCCGGTGGCGGGCAGTTGAGGGTGTTTTCCGCCACTGGGCGGCCGCTTGAGGCCGCTCTGCTTCCCGACGAACGCGAGTATACTCGACCCTGCGAGTCGGCGCCCGCGTTTTGCTGCTCGACGGCCTTTGCGAGCAGGGCCCTGACGTACTGGATCTGTAGGGCGCCGTCGCCCGTGGCCGTGATGTTGTCGGCTGCTGCTCGACCTGCCACGAGGTTGTCCATCGGGGTAGAGAATAGTGGGAGGCCGTTTGCGTCTCGCTCCCATGAGGAGACTACTATCCGCGGCTGGTCCCTGGGAGGTGTGCGGTTGGGTGGAGGTGGGGCGCCCATCGCCGTCGACCCTGGCGGGGGTCGGGCGCTTCCTCCTGGTGGCGCGTTCTTGCAGATCGCGCGCTCGGCCACGCGGGCCGGGTCGTTTTCTTCGTCGAAGTTCAGGGCACGACCCTGAACGGTGGGGTTCAGGCGTGACCTGATCCGCTGTTGGTGGTAGCGTGATAGTTCCTGCGCCGTCACCTGCTCGAGGCGAAATTTTTCGCGCTCGGCTTGTTCCTTGCGCACCGCCTCCGCCAGTTTCAGGCGGAGTTCCTCGACCTCCGTTGCCGTGGCGTTAGGAGGGATTGGGGTGGAGAATGGGTCCTCCGGTTGTTCAGTGCCGGTCTCCATGTAGGTCGCGGCGTGGCGACTGGTTCCGTCGCGGAGGTCGGCGGAGTTCTTCGATCCGGAGTCAAATTCGAAGATCCCGAGGATGGAGGGGTCTTCGAAGTCTCCCACGTTGGAGACTTGGGTAATGGAGCCCGCGGGTGAAGTCGCAGTGATGGACCCGGCGAGTGACGCCGGGGTCGCCGAGTCGGCGTCATCGTTGAGGGCCGCGTATTCTGCGGCCGCTGAGTTTTCGGCCACGTCGTTGTGGGCCGAATTGTACTCGGAGGCGAGGCGATGGATCATGCGGATCTGGCTCTCGGAGAGCCGATCGTGTGGCGACGACTCGCGGATGCGAGCCGAATCCTCCGAGACGATGACGTCGGTGAGGCCGACGAAGAGGCTGATCGTGCCGACCGGCAGGATCACACTGTGCATGACGGGTCACGCCGCCGGGACGTAGCTGCTCGGCAAGATCTGGAGCATCTCGCCGATCGCTATCATGCGGCCGGTGGCGACCGTCTCGTTGATGGGCAGATTGGATCTCGCTGCAGAACACCGGCCAGACCGGCCAGGCCCCACGGTGGGCGCAACTGTCGTGGGAATGGTCACGGCAGATGCTGCAATCGGCAGCGAGTAGTAGAACGAGGGGCAAGGGCGGCCAGCCATCTGCGGTGCGAGATGAGGGCAAAGACACAGGGTTTTACCCAGGTTCGGCCCCCCGGAGGGTAAAGACCTACTCCTGCTAGATTGTATTATGAAGGTGGTACAATGGGCGAGCTCGGCGGCTAGGCGGCGAGTCGCTTGGGTGTATGATGGAACGTATCTCTACACGCCCTGCAGGGAGGTTTATATAGTCTCACCTCCCCTAGGGTTTACATATCTCAACCGAATCAGTTAAAGCTTCGGTACTCGTTTAACCTAATCCGACTAGGCCTATCTACTCGCCTGGGCCTTCAGCTTCCAGTCGCTTGGATCCTTGCTGGGCTTCAATCCAGTCACCGTCTTGCAGGCCCACTCGCCAGTTCTTGCGCCAGTCGGAAACGTCCTGCTGGGTATACCCCGGTAGGCACATCCCCATCAATATTAACTTTGGAACTCATCCAAATCCATTATGGAACTTATTTTCCATTATATTGTGCCACCCTTAGTTTAGATTGAGATAAACTTAATTTGTACTTTGTGACAAAACTAGTATCAATGTAATGCTTTTACAATGAACTAACCATCTATTTGCCACTTCTACAAAATAATATATTCTTAGTTCTTCCAAAAGATCATAAGAATATCCTTACTATCGTCCAATGGTCATCTTATGAATCATTCTGGTATATGCTCACAACATTTAGAGCATAGGACATATCTGGATTTGTACATATCACAGTATGATTGATATAAATACTCTTTGCAATTTCATACATCAAGTATCAATCTATACTTGAATCTTTGTTTCACTTACCAAGTGTCAATACACTTGAATATATCATCAATATTGAACTCATTCAATCCTTTATGTGCGACAAGAACCTTTCTTATAGTTTCTATATTGAACTCATTCAATACATCATCTATGTACTTTTGGCACAACCATATTAGCGTCTATTTATGCTAAATATTTGGTTTCTGCCTAAGTCTTTCATCGGGATGAAATTCTTAATATGTGTTAATAAAAGATACACCATTTCCAATCAACAATATGTCTTCCACATAATGTATTAGAAATATGTCTCAGCGCTCCCACTTAATTTCTTGCAAACGCAAGCATCTTCATTGTCTCTGATGAAATTAAACTCTTTTAACAGTTTCATCATAGTGAAGATTCCAACTCCGCGATGCTTACTTCAACCATTGAAGTTTGCATATACTTTTAGCATCCTTAACAAAACCCTTTGTACCGTGTTATGCACACGTCCTAGGTAACAATTCTATTAGAAGAACTTGTTTTGTTTATTCAACTACCACATAACAAAATTATATGTAGTGGTTGCTACATTTATCCGTCTAGACTAAATATCGCTATGAAAGATCAAATCTTGTCATAGTCAACCTTTGAACACTGTTGTGAACTCTTTCCCAACATGTCGACTATTTCATAGATGTGAAACATCCATGTCTATTTCTTTATAGATCCAAACACGACTGTAAGGTCTTACACCTTTATCGAGGGTCCTTCAAGTTCAAAGCTTGATTTCTCGTGTATGGAACTATCACGGATTTTATGGCTTCAAGCCATTTTACGGAGTCAGGGCCCATCATCACTTCTTTGCATGTAGTCCGTTCATTATTCTCAAATAATGATTCAACCCTCAAATATTGGTATTTGATTGTTTACGACCTACTTGGTTCAATAGAAACTTTGACCTCTGTAACCACAACCTTTGAGGCACGTGAGCCATGAGCATTGTTGCTGCCTCCGGAACACTTTTCGGCGCTGCACAACTTTGCACATACAGCTAAGGTTGTTTTAACCTTATCAAAGTTCTATTGTCCTCCCACTTATCTTTTCACGGAAAATTCCTTCTCAAAGAAACTTGACGTTCTAAGCGACAAACACTTTTGTCTCTAGTGTTATGGAGGATTACTTAACAGTTATTCGAGATAACATACAAAGACAGGTTCATTCGACTTTGGTTGCAAACATCTTTGTTATGCATAGCATACCAATGTTTAAGAAAGGACAACTTGGGTTTTATCCCAAACCATAACTTTATATGGTGTCATTTCAACGATTATGATGGAGCTCTTTTCAGTGGAAAAACGGTAGTCTCTAAAGCTTTTAATCTTTAAAATATGATGGTAGTTTTATGAATTACACCTTTGATCTTACCATGTCAAACAAGGTTTAATTACATATCTTGAACGCTCCATACTCTTATGGTATTTCAGGAAATGCAAATCCACGGAACGATTCCTTAAATCTTAGGTATTATGCTAAACTTGTAACTCAAATATCTTCCTTTATGATCTTATCATAAACTATTTATATTCTTTTTACAATGATTTTGCACTTCATCTTGAAAGTCTTTGAACTTTTCAAATGTTTCATACTTCATCCTCATTAAGTAAATATACATATATTCACTTAAATTTTCGGAGAAAGCATATGAAGTTGAAATCCATAGCTCTTGACTACACATAATGGACTTCATACAACAATATGTACAAGTTCCAATAAGCTAGTCATTCGTTCCCTTTTGGCCTATGAACGAAGTTTTAATTATCTCTAGGAAAGTTTCACAAGCGTCATTTGATCAAAAATCAAAAGACTCCAAAATTCCATCCACATGGAGTTTCTTCATGTTTTCTTTCCAATATAATTTAAACGACGATGTCACTTCCTAAGTGATCTTTCAATCAATTTGTCTTTCGACATTTTTAGCACTAGTTTTATGGATGTGATTTCTCCAATGAGATTTGTAAATCATCCATCTTTTATGGATTACGACAATTTGAGCAACCCTTTTGTTCTCATAATACCTGATAAAACAAATCTTGAAGGCAAGCTTTGATGTTTAACGAGCAGCACAATAACCCTTTATTTGTTCTTGATGAACATCATCACATATTATTTTGCTAGTTACTTAGGCCATTGTAGTTCATGAATTCTGTTGTTTCGTATGATGATTCATACCAACAAATTCAGTATCCAATACTTAAGAACCACATTATTTAACAAGCAAAGAATACATCCATAACACGTATATCCTCTATATACCTAAGCTGAACAATTCTAGTCTTTTCTTTTCTGCCATATATTTATGAGATTCTCTTTCAGTATTTCTTTTTCTGTTTGAAAAAATATATCAACATCAATAGTGGAGCCATACACAGTACACATAGTCCAAAGCGTGTATAGTA
This sequence comes from Avena atlantica, assembly GCA_910589765.1. NCBI lineage: Eukaryota > Viridiplantae > Streptophyta > Magnoliopsida > Poales > Poaceae > Avena > Avena atlantica. Next base: position 488,160,193 of record OU342735.1, on the reverse strand, counting down.
AAATACCAATGTCTTTGGACTTGCACTTTGAAGTAAATCACCATCATCAAATGTTTGGTGTTCTTTCAAATTCCTTTCTTTAGTAATCTCTTGGTGTAGTAAACATTTTACCTACATCAAATATTCACCCTTATCATGGAATTATTCATGATCAAGCTACTTTAGCTTATAACGGTGAATCACGAGTATAATGTTGCTCTCCAAAACCTTTTGGAGGATTAGGACAACTAGTGTCTCCAACATTTTTTAAATTCTCATCAAATATGAGAACATAAACTTTTCCATATTATACTCTACATGTTGTAACCAAAACATCATTTCAGATATCGCAATATCTTCCATACATGATGGTTTCTGAAACAACTCTTTCAACTCCTAGATTACCTTGATATTGAAACTATCTTTTGAATATCAAGACTCATGGAGACAAACATGATACTTATATACCAACACTGGAATTGTTACTCTTGATTTAATACCAACTATTAAACTTCACGGAGTAATCAAAATTTACTGAAAGTTTGCAATGGGACTTTTAAACTTTAGATTAACTGTAGTTTCCCAACCTTTAATAAGGTAGAGATCCCTGTGTTTACAATGCTAGTCCCTGGATCAATAGCTAGCATCCACAGTTAAGATGTAATATCAAGAAACAAAGGTCATAATACAACTTTATATCCAGGAATAAAATAATTTATTACATCTTACATAGCTCATTTGGCTATCTTAATTACAATGCAGCAGAATATACAAAAGCATGGGGTCCTTCATCTTCAAAGTGCCACAGGCAAACATGTTGGTTGTAGACTTGTAATATTAATCATTAAACTTCACTAATAACAATCAAACCTGCAACATAACAAGTTACAGCCACAAGGGTCAATACATTTGAATTGTATTGGCAAGTGATATTATGGTAGTATAGCGGAGTCTATCATCTATATGCATTTGGCTAAGTGGAGCTTAGGCTTGCTTTTCTCAAAATATATTTCCCTTATCATTTGAAAACACTAAGTTTTTGCTTGACAAAATCTTTCCCAAGGCATTCCCCAATAGAAATTGGTGATCCTTTCAACCCTTGTTCAACCACAAGTTTTTAACTTAGAAATTGGGATGATGAGATTCTTGATAGCTTCCATGTCTTGATGCTCAAATTGTCCTTTGCCAGGGACATGGCTAAGTACTTAGATTTTACACTCTGCAGAGGTGGTGCACTTTCCCCACAAGACTTGGTTTCACCAAGACAAGATCTTTCAGAAGCCTTCCCTTAGACCAGAATGGACGCGTTCCAACCTATCATCCCCTACCACCAACTTTCCATTTGGCTAAGTTATTGCAACCTATATGATCCAGGCAGAGCCCATAATGCCAAGTGGTTGCACTTGAAGCTTCTCAACATTTGACATCTCAAATCTCTTTGTTCCTGGGTGGCCATCCACAAGTGTGATACACAAGGTTCACCAGTCCCCTGGCCTTGTGTAACCACTCAACACAAACCATTCCTTCCATTCCACCCAGGTGATTCATTCACTTAGTTGTTTTATTAAACAAAACACAAGTCCTTGACTTGGAATTTTTCCATAGCATGAATATATATTTCACCCTTGTTTTCTACTAGCTAAGCTAAGCATGATAGTAGTAGGAATCTTAACTTAGGAAATTCTACTAAGGTTTCATCTACTAGGATTTCCCATGGCATAGTTTATACTTAGCAAAATTCCATGCAAGTCCTACTTAGAAATATCACTAATGCATAGTGAAAATAATGGGACAAAAGTATGAAGCATCACTTGCCTTTTTGGTAGAGAGTATAGGTTCACTCCTTGATCTTTGCAATGTTCACACACTTCAAATCACTACAATTCAATCAAGCAAACAATATTTCAATCTACCATTCAAGCAATTCATCACATAAAATAATAGAGACAAAACAATGTATGCAAGCATGCCAAAGATTGTTTTATTTGTAAAAGTGGTTCTTAATGGGTCATAAACATTTGTATGCAAGCATGCCAAAGATGCATTTTATGATGAATGAATTTCTCTTGATTTGGATTTTGTTGGATTCAAACTTTAATTAAAGTTTGTTGAAGATGGGATTTTTAAGTTTCCATTTAGAAACAAAAGTTTCTTTTCACCCTAAAATTCAACAATAATTTATTTTGTTTATTTATTTTTCACATTACAAGATTTGGAAAATCTTGGGATGTGACAGGCTACCACCCTTAAAATAAATCTCGTCCCGAGATTTGGGGAGGCTAGGGTTTACAAGTTGGCTCAAAGCAACTAGGGTACTACCACCCTTAAAAAATTTCCAACTAGATTACATCGTGGCTTTCTTGGGATCTTGTTGCAATCTCTCTGGGCAAACATCTGCATAGTGTCCTTTGTTTCCACACTTGAAACATGTGACAAGGCTGAGATCCTTCATAGGCTTTATCTTGTGCTTCATCTTTTCTAGACAATTGCTTGCATAATGTCCTTGGTTACCACAATTGTAACATGTGATAAGATTGAGTTCTTCACGTATCTTCTATGGACAAGTTGACACATAATGGCCTAGCTCTTTGCAGTTGTTGCACCACACTTGGCTAATTTCCTTATACTTCTTCTTCTTGGGTTTCTCCAAAGCTAGGAGTGCTTCTAATTCATGCTCTTCATATGTTATCTCAAAGGTAGGAACAGTTCCTGGTCTCCTTGAACTTTTCTTATTCCTTGGATAATACATATGTCTCCTCTTTGGTCCTTTAAATTGAGTCATATTGCATGGAGGTGCAAGATGAGATTTCCTTTGTCTTCATCCTTCTTGGTAGACTTGGCTCTCTCATGGTAATCTGCAATCAGTTGTTGCACTCCACCTTGTTTCCTTTGTTGAACTATGGAATAGATGGGGCATTGGATAGGGACATGATTCTTTCCTTCACATAGGTAACAAGTAGCTTGGGTTGTGGGGCATTGATTAGCTGGATGTTTCTCTTCACAATTGGGGCATTGATCTTCATGCTCTTTGGAAGTGTGATCCTTGTCTCCACAAATATTGCAAGCTTGTGTTCCTTCTAGAATATCATCTTTGTCATCCTTGTTGTCACAAACTCCTTGGGAAAGGTTGTCTCCCATGTTGATCATTTGAGTGGCCATCCTTTGCAACAATTGGGATTGAGTTTCCAAAAACCTTTGCATGGTTGGGTCTAATCCATTGTTGTTGGCTAAAAACTGAGTTGTCACTTGGTTCAACTGGGTTTGGTTTGCTAGTAGTCGTTCTCTCATGTGCATCTCTTGGTTATTGTTCTAATCATTCTTGATGTTGGAGTCTCTTGGAGTAGTCATCTGTTTGGGTTGGTTTGGGATTAGAATAGGCAAAATATTTCTAAGGAATCAATTCTAATCACACACATCACAATTCACTCAAGCAATGTGCAAGCAATCACAAACAAACATTCCACTCAAACAACAAGTTTCAAGCACACTTTTAGGCAAAAATATTTTTTTTACACCACATAAGTTGGTGTGTTTGATCTATACTTAATATGGTGGTCCATCTATATGGTTCACTTGAGATCTTTCCTTCCTTCTTGGTTGATTCTTCTTGCATGAGATCATGGTTTCTTTGGGAAAATTTCTTGTGTCTTGGTCACAAAACTTCAAAGGTGATGATGATTCCCAAGTTGTGTTTCCTTAGTCTTGAGCAACATTTCTTGTCTCACTTGTAGTCCTTAGTGATACCCAAGTTGAAGTCCTTGTTGAGACCAAGGTTGAAATTACTTGAAGATGTTGAAGTCATTAGAGTTAATGAAGTCCTTTGCTCATGGTGAAGTCTTTGGCCATGGGGTAGGCTTTGTCCATCAAGTTTGAAATAGAAGAGATGTAGAATAAAAAACAAAATGGTTGAGGAAAGAGTTTACAAGATTGTTTGTAAATAAGTTTTGGAACAAATACAACTCCTATTTTTCTAAGGGTTTTGTCCAATCCTAGGGTTACAAATCCTACAGGCAACACAATGCTCTGATACCATCTGTAAGGTTCCCAACCTTTAATAAGGTAGAGATCCCTGTGTTTACAATTCTAGTCCCTGGATCAATAGCTAGCATCCATAGTTAAGATGTAATATCAAGAAACAAAGGTCATAATACAACTTTATATCCAGGAATAAAATAATTTATTACATCTTACATAGCTCATTTGGCTATCTTAATTACAATGCAGAAGAATATACAAAAGCATGGGGTCCTTCATCTTCAAAGTGCCACAGGCAGACATGTTGGTTGTAGACTTGTAATCCTAATCATTAAACTTCACTAATAACAATCAAACCTGCAACATAACAAGTTACAGCCACAAGGGTCAATACATTTGAATTGTATTGGCAAGTGATACTATGGTAGTATAGTGGAGTCTATCATCTATATGCATTTGGCTAAGTGGAGCTTAGGCTTGCTTTTCTCAAAATAGATTTTCCTTATCATTTGAAAACACTAAGTTTTTGCTTGACAAAATCTTTCCCAAGGCATTCCCCAATAGAAATTGGTGATCCTTTCAACCCTTGTTCAACCACAAGTTTTTAACTTAGAAATTGGGATGATGAGATTCTTGATAGCTTCCATGTCTTGATTCTCAAATTGTCCTTTGCCAGGGACATGGCTAAGTACTTAGATTTTACACTCTGCAGAGGTGGTGCACTTTCCCCACAAGACTTGGTTTCACCAAGACAAGATCTTTCAGAAGCCTTCCCTAAGACCAGAATGGACGCGTTCGAACCTATCATCCCCTACCACCAACTGTCCATTTGGCTAAGTTATTGCAACCTATATGATCCAGGCAGAGCCCATAATGCCAAGTGGTTGCACTTGAAGCTTCTCAACATTTGACATCTCAAATCTGTTTGTTCCTGGGTGGCCATCCACAAGTGTGATACACAAGGTTCACCAGTCCCCTGGCCTTGTGTAACCACTCAACACAAACCATTCCTTACATTTCACCCAGGTGATTCATTCACTTAGTTGTTTTATTAAACAAAACACAAGTCCTTGACTTGGAAATTTTCCATAGCATGAATATATATTTCACCCTTGTTTTCTACTAGCTAAGATAAGCATGATAGTAGTAGGAATCTTAACTTAGGAAATTCTACTAAGGTTTCATCTACTAGGATTTCCCATGGCATAGTTTATACTTAGCAAAATTCCATGCAAGTCCTACTTAGAAATATCACTAATGCATAGTGAAAATAATGGGACAAAAGTATGAAGCATCACTTGCCTTTTTGGTAGAGAGTATAGGTTCACTCCTTGATCTTTGCAATGTTCACACACTTCAAATCACTACAATTCAATCAAGCAAACAATATTTCAATCTACCATTCAAGCAATTCATCACATAAAATAATAGAGACAAAACAATGTATGCAAGCATGCCAAAGATTGTTTTATTTGTAAAAGTGGTTCTTAATGGGTCATAAACATTTGGAAACACCTAATGGTAATTTTATAAAGTGGCACAACCATTTGCAAAAGATTTTACTTTATAAACCATTTTTAAACCAAGTCATTATTTCATGTGGTTGAAAATGTCTTTAGCAAAGTAATAATTTTTATAGGGTTCACCAAATACATTTTCAAATCATAAAACTTGGTGTTTGGGGTCAGAGAGTTTATTCCAAAACATTTTCCAAAGATTTTCTCCCAAAATCATTTTTAATAAATAAACATTATTTTTATTGGACTAGAAATGGTTTAAATCAAAGATTCATTCTTTTATTTCACCAAATATATTTTTGAAACCACCAATTGATTTCTAGGGTCAGTAGGTTCAAAACAAACCATTTTCCAAATATTTTATCTCAAAAATCATTTTAGAACAATTTTTATATTCTAAACATGCATACACAAGTTTCTGCAAAATTAAACAATTTAACAGAAGCATTTTACTAAACAAAGTGCATGGTCAGAAAGTACTTGTTTTGTTGAATCCATTTATATAAAATTTGCAAAATTTGGACGTGTGGTTTGAAAGTAATGAATTTTGCAAGTTTACTAATTCAATAGATCAAATTCTGTTTTTAAATCAACACACTAGCCACGCGTCGCGCTGCGATTGGTCGGTACCGCTTCGCTCGGATCGGCAGACGCGAGCCGTTGGATTTAAGTGGGATCGCACGGTGCAGAAGCAAGCGTACCCCTTCGGTTAAGTTTCTATCGCGAGCGTTGGATCTAAATCCTACGGCTGTCGATCAAGCAACAATCAATCGGTGGCGGCTGTGCGGCGGCGGCGCTCTGGCGGCGGAGTTTCGGCTAATACAGGAAGCAAGAGAGAGGGAGGGGTGGCTCACAGTGATCACAGGGGTATGGCGAAGCTCAAAGTGGTCTTCAGGTAGCAGGGGGCGCTCGGGCGTCGTCGGAATTCCTCGCCGGAGATGCTCCTAGCGTCGGGTGCGGTCAGACGTCGACGGGGGCGAGGCTACAGAGCATGCTAAGACGAGTGGAAGACACAATCAGATGCGCAAGGACGTGGCGATGATGCGTGCGTGAAGGAGAAAGAGAGGGGCGGTCAGGTTCTTACCAGAGGAGTCGCCGGAGAAGAGGCAGACGGCGGCGGTGCTTGGTGTCGTTGTTGCCGACGCTGTGGTACTCGCGCGGATGAACGGGAGGTACAGTGGGGTGCGCCAGAGGCTGGGGAAGGTGCTCATGTGCTCCAGGGGGCGAGGGGAGGAGGAGGCTGGCCGGAATTTGATTGCGAGCTCGTCGAAGTAGAGCGGGGTCTAGGCGCAAATCAGGGCGGCCTGGGGGCGTAGAGGGTCTGGCGAGAGAGGGGAAAGAGAGAGGACGTCGAGGCGGTTAAGAGGGAGTGATCACCGATGGGGGTTACTCGGCCAGTAAGGCGAATTTACGCCGGTCATTCATCGGCAGTAATGGTGCGCGCGGTCAGCGGTGGGTGAGGAAGAAAGGAGCTGGCGGTGGGGTCGTCTGGCAGCGAGAGAGAGAGTGTGGGGGTGGGGTCCATCAGTCAGTTGCTGAGTGGGTGCAGGCGATGGTGCGAATCGTTTTTCTCGCGGGATGGGTAGATGGGCTAACTGGGCCTTGTTGAGCTAGCTGACTAGGTCAAGTCCGTTTTCATTTTTTTTGTTCCCGATTCTTTTTCTTTTTCTTTTTCCATTTCTTTTATTCTGTTTTGGTTTTGTTTGAACTTTTAAAACCTCTATTTGAATTCAAACTTCTCTCAACCTTTTTGTATATTCAAACCCTGATTGCTAATACAATATGAAGTCAAAATTAGAATAAATCTTTTATTCCTTTAGTGCCTTTTTAATTATTTAAAGTAGGTCCTTGTATTAATTCATTCAAGATTTAATAATGTTTTTAATTTCCATTTGAATTCTAAATCCTTCCAAAACCTTTCAGTAAGTCTTATTTGTTTAATAGGGTGTCAAATAATTCATCTTGAATTATTTGGAGAATATTTAATATGATTCATAAATCATTTGAATTGGATAATTGTTTTAATTCCAATGGAATTAAATATAGTTTTAATTCCCTAAAGTTTATTTGGAAGATTTCTTTAATCTTAATTAAGTTGAATTAAACAACTTTTATTTCACTTGGGTAAATTCCAAAATACTATTTTCTCATGAATTATATAATTATTCTTATTAGAGATTTGTCTTTATAAAAATAGGGATAGAATGGTTAATGCCATTTTATTTTATTTTGGAAATTCTTTATCCTTTTATTTTTATTTGGATTTGTATTGTATTCATTCCATTTGATTATGGACTAGGCCAAGATTTAATTTGGTCTTTAAATAATCCTTATTTAATATTTCTTTCTTCACCTTATAAAATCCATATCTTTTTATTTATAGATCCAAACTTGGTGATTCCAATTTGTAAAATCTTATTTAATATTTGTTTATCCTTTTAAATTTCTTTAGGAATAATTTCCCACCATTTGGTATGGATTTATAGATAGGTTCTTTATTAGCTTTGGAAATTACTTTTCCTTATCTTATTTAAATTCATAAGATTTTATTTATGGTTCCAATTTAACTGAAACCGATTCATTATGGTCTTATAATATTTCTATTTGTCTTTCTTGATATTTTGTAAATGTTTGTTGACAAATTTTTAAATGAATCAAATCCATAAGCTTGGAGATAACTTGGAAATGATTTTCTTCCATTAGGGTTTTAGGGTTTGGATTTATTTTCCAAGTGTTTAAATTTCCAGATGCATTTTATGATGAATGCATTTCTCTTGATCTGGATTTTGTTGGATTCAAGCTTTAATTAAATTTTTTTCAAGATGGGATTTTTAAGTTTCCATTTAGAAACAAAAGTTTATTTTGACCCTAAAATTCAACAATAATTTATTTTGTTTATTTATTTTTCACATTACAAGATTTGGAAAATCTTGGGATGTGACATTAACACTTCAAAACAATACGATACCAGTTCGTAAAGTAACTAACCAGAATTCTATAGTTCTATCATCTCAATTATAACTAAGCGCAAGGTGGTAAACGGATGCCAATGACTACAACAACTATGCAAATTCACTTTGATTTAATTTATGATAAATAGTGTTCAACTTTTAATCATATTGTTGTTGAACTCCCACTCAAAACAATATCCCTCAAATTGTTTTAGTGATCACACGAACCAAATCCAACACATCAAAACCGATCATCACGAGAGTTGATGTAGCTTCAATGGCGAACAATCAACATGTTCATCATATCTACTATATGACTCATGCTTTACCTTTCGGTGATCCGTGTTCCGAGACCATGTCTGTACATGATAGGCTCGTCAAGATTAAACCTTAGCTTCCGCATGAGCAAATCTGGCTTGCTCACGTTGTATACACTCGCAGAATCTAATACACCCGATCATCACGTGATGCTTCGAAACAACGAGCTTTAGCAACGGTGCTTACTAAGGATGAACACTTTCAAACTTGAAATTGTGTTCTTGAGGGATCATCTTATAATGCTACCATCGCAAACTAAGCAATACAAGATGCATAAAGGATTAACATCACATGCAATTCATAATATGTGATATGATATGGCCTTTCTTCTTGTGCTTCCGATCTCCATCTTCAAGCACGAACATGATCTCCATCATCACCGGTATGGCGTCAAGGTCAATGGCACCCTTTTATGGTTGTCGTCCACCAACTTCAACTATTACAACTACTTTGAATAGACATGCAGGTCTTAACGGAATTTAAGGACAACCATATGGCTCCTGTCGGTTGCCAACTTGCAATAAGGGACATTGCATACATCATATATAAACACAATCATGGCCATATCACATCACAGCACACCCCTGCAAAACAAAGTTAGACGCCTCTAGTTTTCTTTGCATGTTTTACGTGGTTTGGGGCTTTCAATAAGTATCGTTCTAACTTACGAACAAGAGCCACAACATTGATGTTTGAACTATCAAGTTCCCGTTGTAAATTGGATCTTTACTATGATGGGAGAGACAGACACCCGCAAAGCCACTTATGCAATACAAGTTGCATGTTGAGCGTGGAGCAAGTCTCATGAACGATGTCATGTAAGGTTAGCCCAGGACGCTTCATCCCATCATACCGCAAGATGCAAAGTACACAAAAAGCAATTGATAATAAAAGCACCACCGCCCACAATGACCATTGTGTTCTACTCGTGCAACAGATATACATATAGACACGGCTCTGATACCACTGTAGGGGTTCGTAGCATGGAAAACAAAAAATTTCTATCGCATGCAAACAAACAAGCCAAGATCTATCTACTAGATTGTAGCAACGAGTCGATAGAGGAACTCAGCCTCGAAGATTCCAAAGCGGTTAACGAGAGCAGATTCTCGTGGGTGATGTAGTCGCACTCTTGCCGATCTCAAGATCGCGTAGACGATCCTTCCAGCGCTGCATTCCGGCAGCGCTTCTGTCACATCCCAAATTTTAGATTTGGTCTTGCATATCATTCATTGCATCGCATCATATCTTACCATGCATTACCGTCGAGTAGAGAGGATCGACGAAACGCTATTTGCGAAAACCTATTTTACTTCGCTTCGAGTTTCCTGCGGGAGGCTTCAGAGGGGCTTGCAACAACCACCCCTGTAGGTTCGATCTTTCGCTCAAACTTTGACTGAAGGTTGTGCCCCTCGACGATACGAACCCGTAGGCGCGAGAATCGCTCCAATCGGAGTTCGTATGCAAAAGACTCGGACGTTTTAGTAAACCAAGAGACTTGCAACAACCACCCCTGTAGGTTCGAGTTTTCGCGCAAACTTCGACTGAAGGTTGTTCCCCTCGACGATATGAACCCGTAGGCGCGAGAATCGCTCCAATCGGAGTTCGTATGCAAAAGACTCGGACGTTTAGTAAACCGCCGGAAAACGGTCCGAAAATTCTGACCGATTTCCGAGTTGTAGTCCAACCGCGGACCGATTCTGTTTCATTTTTTTTCTTTTCTTTTCTCACGTGAAGGATTAAATAAAAGGAGCCCCACCGCCTCGGAAGTCGTGCCCGACCCCGCCTCCTCCCAGAACCCCGCCTGCCACCTTCGCCTCGCCGCCGCCGGCCACCCCTCCGTCGCCGTTCGTCGCCGCGTCTGTTGTCGGGTTTGTCTCGCCGCCCTCTTTCCGTTCCCGTGCTCCGCGTCTCCATCCGCCGCCGCCAACTGCGCCCTGCAGATCGCCGCGTACGCGCACACGTTTATTATTCCGGGAGTCGTAGTTGACCGTGTGTGTACGTGCAGGTAGAAACCACGCCGCTAAAACCGACCGTCGCCGCCGACCGGAGCTCGCCGGAGTTCGTTTCGCAGTCCGATCCCGGTAAGACAGCAGCCACCGTCAGATCTCAGATCAGCGGCTTAGATCGTTCGTTGACTGGTCAGCATCCTAGGCGTTGACTAGTCAGACGCCCAGTCAGCGCCCAGTCATCAGATGAGTTGACCAGTCAAACAGACACAGTTGACTGGGTCAATCTCGTTAATCCTATTAGTTGGCAGATTTCGGTAGAATCTTGTAAATTGCGTAGAAATTAAACCGCTTGGACAAAAATTGCAAATAAAATATGTACGAGTTCAGTGAGTCGTGAAGAATCTCGCTGTACCTTTGGTTCAGACTTTTACTGTCAGGTTTAGTACAGTTTAATCAAATGAGTTAATGGCCTTTTTGGAGTAATAAATTCATAGTAAAAGTTTCGTAGCTCCAAAAATCGCGTGTGATATGTCCCTGAACTCGTATGAACGAGGGGAATCTCATCGTGAAATAAAAAGATAGGCTTACAGTAAAAACTTCTGCAGTATTTGTCTAATGGCTTTCTGCAGTGTTTTAATTACTCGGGATGTTTTATAACTCCTTTTTGAGTAATTCCAATTGGTACTGTTTCTTATCAGCGATGCCTATGCGGTAGAATTTTTCCAAGATTTTACAACCTTTCTACTACCGGTAGTGAATTATTTAAGTTCTAGCTCTAGTAGTGATCACTACGTTTGGTTAATAGTTTCCCTTGCGCCAAATCTATTTTCCATGCATGTATTCGGCAGTAATATGTATTAGTATTATGTGGTGCAGTTGTAGCACCAATTCACTTGCCGTTCTTGCATTCATGCATCATCTTTGTTGCATATGTTTGTGAATTGTTTGTTTATGAATGCAATTGTGTCGTGTAGATTGTGTGGAGTGCAACCCTTGCTCGTGTGTGGATTGTTCCTCCGACCGCTACAACCAAGGCAAGTAGATGCTACTTTGTTTATGATATCGTCCTACCATTTTCAATGCATTGTCGTGTATTTTGTAGATGCATGTGTAGGATGATACTATCGCTATGCTATGTCCTATTATGTGGTAGGACCCTCTTTGTAGATGAACCACCGTTGTAGATGTGCTTAGCCATGCTATGTTGAACGAGGGCTGGGTTACATCATTGATACTTGTTTTCTCAAAGTATTGGTTTGTGAAAACTAAAACAACTTAATCAATGAACCCCCTGGGTGTGATGGTATTGATAAATTTTGGTGGTTTCATTGCGGAAAGGCACCCAGGTATCAAGAGAAATTGATTGGCTTATTTATTGTGTAGCTTACGTGTACAACCATGTGCCAATAATGGAATGGGCGGTTGGTTGGACTTAGTAGGTTGTGGTAACTCGAACCCGCGTATCCAGAGATGTAGAATTTTGGTAGGTTGGACCGGTGCGCGTCGGGATTGAGGAGCTACTTCCCGAACAGTCTCTTCTTGGTCTTCTCCCTATCATCACCCAAAATGAGAGTGATGGTACGAGCTGGGCTGGCCAAGTCACATGGGTAAAGTGTACTAACCTCTGCAGAGTGTATAATCTAATCGATTAGCCGTGTCCCCGATTATGGACAACTGAGTTGCTTGATATTGATTCCATGACATGTTTCTCGCTCATTCTAATTTCATAATTGTTTTAATATTGTTGGGTTAACTTAATTGGGATCGTTTTAAAGAAAATCAAAAACTGTTTATGAAAGTAGGACAAAGTTATTTGCAAATGCAAGCCAGACACAGCTCCACTTGCCAAATATGCATGTAGTTGTTAGTACTATTGTCTCCTTTACTAGCTCTACTTGCCATACATTCCATGTATTGACCCTTCGGGGCTGTTGCGTTTTATGCTGCAGGTTATTCCGATTCTGATTGATCGTTATAGGCCATGGTACTCCACTCGGCACTTGTTCACTTGTGGGCAATTTGAAGATTGGAGGATTACTCGCTTTTGTTGCTACCTGAACAATTTGAGCTAGCTTTATGCTAAGCTTTTATATTGTAATAATGGTACTATGGATCTTGTAGATCATGATACACGGTTATTTGCTATGATTATCTATCTTACTCTATTGTGGGCCAATGAACCGATCCAGGGATTGGCATGTCACATAGAGGCCACGGTCTTATCAGAACCGGGGTGTCACAGGATGGTATCAGAGCCCGTGTGTCGACTGTAGGATCATGACCTAGGATTGGATTAGGAAGCCATAGAATTATTAAGCCTATATTAACACTGTCTTTCCTCTTATGCCTTTCACCCTCGTAAATTCTTACCATATGCTATTCTCACACTTTCCTCTTTTACTTGATAGATGGGAGACGTCAGGACTGAGTATGTCACCATGGAGTCACCAAGGCCCTTTGCAAGGCAGTTAGCTCAGCTCTCTCAGTCATTGGGATTGCCACTGCCTATGTTCAAGGGAAGAAGGCTGTACACCTATGGATATGGAGAGGATGCATGGGAGATCACTACCTTCATATTCAGAGATGCCGCCTTGCCAAACCCCGCGCACTTGGTCTACACCAAGATATACTGCAACTGGGGACTTGGAATCAACTTGGCCGTACATGAAGCCCTGTCTCGCCAGTGCCACTATGTCCGACACCTACTGCCAGCAGATTCACCCTACCGTGATTATGGAAGGCGTGATGAAGAAGGGAACATTGTGGTTACCCCGGGTGACAGGAACAACATGCCGCCCCGTCGGAGGCACATAGAGGACATGGAAAGGGAGAATGGAGCTCTAGCAGAGAAGGTGAGGATGTTGAAGGAGATTGCAGACTTTACTAGCAATGGAATGGTGGTCCAAGGACAGGAGATTGACACTTTACATGAAGCTGTGGGAGTTCTAGAGAATGCCCTGATAGCCAGAGATGCAACCATAGCACATCTTCATGGTACTGTGCAAGAGAACACTCAGAACATACAACAGTTGCAAGGGATCGTCCAGGAAAGGGACCAAACCATTGAAGTTATGACAGCCCAGATTGCCGCTCTCCAAGCACAGCTAAATCCACCCTCTGATGATGACAATGGAGATGATGGAAACAATGGGGATGACGATGACAGTGGAGACGACGATGATGATGAGGACGAGGATGATGATGATGGCGACGATGATGGTGGAGGAGATGAAGCTATTGCTGTAGCAGCTGAAGATGAAGAAGAAGAGGAGGATCCAGAAGAGGTGGAGTTTGAAGTCTCAAGTGATGGTTCAGGAGAGGTGTACACTCCTCCGCCATGGTTGTACCGCGAGCCTAAGCGCCAACGCATGACCGCTAGGACCTACCTCAATCTCTTCAAGAAGTAGATAGAAGTCCACCAGTTAGTCCACGTTAGGCGAACTCGTTAAGATTAGTCTCGATCATTGTGAAGCTTAGTTTGTGTTAGTTTAAAAGTGTTTAGTTGCCTATTTCTGTACTCCAATATCCCAGGATTTATTTGTGCGAATTTTATGAAAGAGTTATGGCAATTTGGTTACTATCTGTGCGTTTTTCGCTGCAGTTTTTCTGCTGATACAGCAGTACTGCGCGATTTTTCATATTTTTCTGGTAACTCGGAAAAATCTGAAAAACATTGGGCTGATGCGAAACTCTCTGTTACATATGCACAAAAATTGGCTAATTTTTCTGACGAGTTTAAGTCAGGCGGAAAAATTCGTAAACGCTGCTGGACTGTTCTGGCAGAATTGTTGTTTTGTTGTTTAGTTGATCTATTGTTTAGTTAACCATTGCCAACTCTTGCAAAACTATTTCAGTAGTTAAATACTGCTAGGATAACACCTGGGATGTTGCTGGATCGCTTGTTTGTTGATGTGTTGCTTGCTTGTGATTGTTTGCTATTGTTTGTTGTTGATTGATCATATGCATGGGTAGAATCCTATTGTCGTAGTTGATTCTTTCTAAACTTACCTATGCTGAACCGGGATATCTATGCATGGGGGACACATAGATTGTGCGCAGCGAGCTGTTTCACTCAAAACCCCGGATGGTAAGAGGATTAGATTCAAGTCAGCCGCACGACCAGGAAGGTGTAAGCTGAATTCTCTTAAGGGGGTTAGCATGGATACTGTGCCAGTGATTAGGGATTACCCCGACGTGTTTCCGAAAGAGCTGCCAGGGATGCCACCTGATAGAGATGTGGAGTTTCTTATCGACCTGATGCCGGGAACAGGACCTATAGCAAAGAAACCATATAAGATGGATGTCGATGAGCTGAAGGAATTGAAGAAACAGTTGAAGGAACAACTGGAAAAGGGATTCATTCAGCCTAGTGCGTCGTCATGGGGAGCACCTGTTCTATTTGTGGAGAAGAAAGACAGCACCAAGAGATTAGTGGTAGACTATCGCTCGCTGAATGAAGTAACCATCAAGAACAAGTACCCTCTGCCAAACATAAATGACTTGTTTGATCAACTGGAAGGAGCAAAGGTGTTCAGCAAGATTGATCTTCGATCAGGCTATTTCCAATTGAAGATCCGAGAGGAGGATGTACCAAAAACCGCCTTCACCACTAGGTATGGTTTATATGAGTATACAGTTATGTCTTTTGGACTAACGAATGCCCCGGCATACTTCATGACCATGATGAACAAGGTATTTATGGAGTATTTGGACAAGTTCGTAGTGGTGTTTATTGATGACATACTGATATATTCCAAGGATGATGCTGAGCATGAGAAACATCTGAGACTGATTATGGAGAAGCTGAGAGAACACAAGTTGTATGCCAAATTCAGTAAATGTGAATTTTGGCTTAACACTGTTGGACTTCTTGGACACGTAGTGTCAGGAGAAGGAATTGCTGTTGATCCAAACAAAGTGATTGCAGTAACAGAGTGGTAAGCACCCAAGAATGCGGGGGAGATTCGAAGCTTTTTGGGACTTGCTGGATATTATCGAAGGTTCATAGAAAACTTTTCTAAGATTGCTAAGCCGATGACTGAACTTCTAAAGAAGGAGAGGAAGTTTGAATGGTCAGATGTATTTGAAGCCAGCTTTCAGGAACTGAAGCGTCGACTAGTGACCGCGCCTGTTCTATGTTTACCAGATCTTCAGAAGGATTTCCAAGTGTACTGTGATGCCTCACGACAAGGACTTGGGAGTGTGCTGATGCAAGATGGGAGAGTAGTGTCATATGCCTCGCGACAACTCAAGCACCATGAGCGGAATTACCCCACACACGACTTGGAGTTAGCGTCAGTGGTTCATGCGCTCAAGGTATGGAGGCATTACTTAATGGGAAAACACTGTGATGTGTACACCGACCACAAGAGCCTGAAGTACATATTTACACAGAAGGAACTGAACATGAGACAAAGGAGATGGTTGGAACTTATCAAGGATTATGATATGAATCTACAATACCACCCAGGAAAGGCCAATGTAGTAGCAGATGCTCTGAGCCGGAAGGTTTATGCCAATGGATTGACAATTGGTGAATTGCCTGAGGATTTGTGCAAGAAATTCAAGGACCTTAGACTGGAGGTAGTATCTGAAGGGTACTTAGCAACAATGGAAGTCCAACCGACGCTACATGACCTTGTGGTAAAGGCTCAAGTGGGAGACAAGGAAATAGAAGAAATAAAGGAGAAGATGAAGGAGAACCAGGAAAAGGATATTCGCGAGGATGAGCATGGTACCTTGTGGTATGGAGATCGTTTGTGTGTTCCCAACGATCCCGAGATAAGGAAGTTGATTCTGCAGGAAGATCATGACTCGCCATATTCCATACATCCGGGCAACACAAAGATGTATATGGATTTGAAGAGAAGATTTTGGTGGAACAACATGAAGGGAGATATCGCCAAGCATATTGCCCTATGTGATGTATGTAGCCGAGTAAAGGCAGAACACCAGAAGCCAGCAGGATTGCTACAGACGTTGCCCGTGCCGGATTAGAAGTGGGATAGAGTGGGAATGGACTTTATCACAGGATTGCCCAGGACCAGGTCAGGATATGACTCTATTTGGGTAGTGGTCGACCATTTGACCAAGGTAGCCCACTTTATACCAGTGAAGACGACTTATACGAGTGCAAAGTTGGCCAAGATTTACATGGACAGAATTGTGTGCCTACATGGAGTTCCCAAGAGTATCGTATCTGATAGAGGCACCCAATTTACCTCGCACTTCTGGCGCCAGCTGCACGAGTCACTTGGTACTAGATTGGAGTTTAGCACAGCGTTTCACCCACAGACTGATGGACAGACCGAGAGGGTGAATCAGATTTTGGAGGACATGCTAAGAGCTTGCGCCTTGTCTCATGGTTCTAGTTGGGATGAGAATTTGCCGTATGCCGAGTTTTCCTACAACAACAGCTATCAAACCAGCATCAAGACGTCACCGTTTGACGTACTGTATGGGAAACGGTGCCGAACACCATTGCTATGGGATGGAGTAGGAGAACGTCAGTTGTTTGGACCTGATTTGATCAAGGATGCTGAGGAGAAGGTCGCCTTGGTTAGAGATAGGCTGAAGGTATCACAATCAAGACAGAAGAGCTACGCTGACGCCAAGCGCAAGGAAGTGGTGTATGAGATAGGTGATAGAGCATACCTCAGAGTATCGCCGCTTCGTGGAATTAAGAGATTTGGTATTAAGGGTAAGCTGGCACCTCGATTTATTGGACCGTATCGAGTCTTAGCACGCAAAGGAGAGGTTGCTTATCAGTTGGAGTTGCCAGAGGCTCTGTCTGCTGTTCACAATGTGTTCCACGTGTCCCAGCTGAAAAAGTGTCATCCGGAGATGGTGGATACACCATTGAGAGACACTGTACCGCTAGAGGAGGTTCAGCTTGAGAATGATTTGACCTATGAGGAGAAACCGGTCAAGATTCTGGAGACAGCAGAAAGGACTACCCGTACCAAGACAATCAAGTTTTGCAAGGTGCAGTGGAGTCACCACACCGAAGAGGAAGCCACTTGGGAGCGTGAAGATGACATCCGAGAGGACTACCCACAAATATTTGCTAGCCGCGCCGAATCTCGAGGACGAGATTCATCTTAAGGGGGTTAGTCTTGTCACATCCCAAATTTTAGATTTGGTCTTGCATATCATTCATTGCATCGCATCATATCTTACCATGCATTACCGTCGAGTAGAGAGGATCGACGAAACGCTATTTGCGAAAACCTATTTTACTTCGCTTCGAGTTTCCTGTGGGAGGCTTCAGAGGGGCTTGCAACAACCACCCCTGTAGGTTCGATCTTTCGCTCAAACTTCGACTGAAGGTTGTGCCCCTCGATGATACGAACCCGTAGGCGCGAGAATCGCTCCAATCGGAGTTCGTATGCAAAAGACTCGGATGTTTTAGTAAACCAAGAGACTTGCAACAACCACCCCTGTAGGTTCGAGTTTTCGCGCAAACTTCGACTGAAGGTTGTTCCCCTCGACGATACGAACCCGTAGGCGTGAGAATCGCTCCAATCGGAGTTCGTATGCAAAAGACTCGGACGTTTAGTAAACCGCCGGAAAACGGTCCGAAAATTCTGACCGATTTCCGAGTTGTAGTCCAACCGCGGACCGATTCTGTTTCATTTTTTTTCTTTTCTTTTCTCACGTGAAGGATTAAATAAAAGGAGCCCCACCGCCTCGGAAGTCGTGCCCGACCCCGCCTCCTCCCAGAACCCCGCCTGCCACCTTCGCCTCGCCGCCGCTGGCCACCCCTCCGTCGCCGTTCGTCGCCGCGTCTGTTGTCGGGTTCGTCTCGCCGCCCTCTTTCCGTTCCCGTGCTCCGCGTCTCCATCCGCCGCCGCCAACTGCGCCCTGCAGATCGCCGCGTACGCGCACGCGTTTATTATTCCGGGAGTCGTAGTTGACCGTGTGTGTACGTGCAGGTAGAAACCACGCCGCCAAAACCGACCGTCGCCGCCGACCGGAGCTCGCCGGAGTTCGTTTCGCAGTCCGATCCCGGTAAGACAGCAGCCACCGTCAGATCTCAGATCAGCGGCTTAGATCATTCGTTGACTGGTCAGCATCCTAGGCGTTGACTAGTCAGACGCCCAGTCAGCGCCCAGTCATCAGATGAGTTGACCAGTCAAACAGACACAGTTGACTGGGTCAATCTCGTTAATCCTATTAGTTGGCAGATTTCGGTAGAATCTTGTAAATTGCGTAGAAATTAAACCGCTTGGACAAAAATTGCAAATAAAATATGTACGAGTTCAGTGAGTCGTGAAGAATCTCGCTGTACCTTTGGTTCAGACTTTTACTGTCAGGTTTAGTACAGTTTAATCAAATGAGTTAATGGCCTTTTCGGAGTAATAAATTCATAGTAAAAGTTTCGTAGCTCCAAAAATCGCGTGTGATATGTCCCTGAACTCGTATGAACGAGGGGAATCTCATCGTGAAATAAAAAGATAGGCTTACAGTAAAAACTTCTGCAGTATTTGTCTAATGGCTTTCTGCAGTGTTTTAATTACTCGGGATGTTTTATAACTCCTTTTTGAGTAATTCCAATTGGTACTGTTTCTTATCAGCGATGCCTATGCGGTAGAATTTTTCCAAGATTTTACAACCTTTCTACTACCGGTAGTGAATTATTTAAGTTCTAGCTCTAGTAGTGATCACTACGTTTGGTTAATAGTTTCCCTTGCGCCAAATCTATTTTCCATGCATGTATTCGGCAGTAATATGTATTAGTATTATGTGGTGCAGCTGTAGCACCAATTCACTTGCCGTTCTTGCATTCATGCATCATCTTTGTTGCATATGTTTGTGAATTGTTTGTTTATGAATGCAATTGTGTCGTGTAGATTGTGTGGAGTGCAACCCTTGCTCGTGTGTGGATTGTTCCTCCGACCGCTACAACCAAGGCAAGTAGATGCTACTTTGTTTATGATATCGTCCTACTATTTTCAATGCATTGTCGTGTATTTTGTAGATGCATGTGTAGGATGATACTATCGCTATGCTATGTCCTATTATGTGGTAGGACCCTCTTTGTAGATGAACCACCGTTGTAGATGTGCTTAGCCATGCTATGTTGAACGAGGACTGGGTTACATCATTGATACTTGTTTTCTCAAAGTATTGGTTTGTGAAAACTAAAACAACTTAATCAATGAACCCCCTGGGTGTGATGGTATTGATAAATTTTGGTGGTTTCATTGCGGAAAGGCACCCAGGTATCAAGAGAAATTGATTGGCTTATTTATTGTGTAGCTTACGTGTACAACCATGTGCCAATAATGGAATGGGCGGTTGGTTGGACTTAGTAGGTTGTGGTAACTCGAACCCGCGTATCCAGAGATGTAGAATTTTGGTAGGTTGGACCGGTGCGCGTCGGGATTGAGGAGCTACTTCCCGAACAGTCTCTTCTTGGTCTTCTCCCTATCATCACCCAAAATGAGAGTGATGGTACGAGCTGGGCTGGCCAAGTCACATGGGTAAAGTGTACTAACCTCTGCAGAGTGTATAATCTAATCGATTAGCCGTGTCCCCGATTATGGACAACTGAGTTGCTTGATATTGATTTCATGACATGTTTCTCGCTCATTCTAATTTCATAATTGTTTTAATATTGTTGGGTTAACTTAATTGGGATCGTTTTAAAGAAAATCAAAAACTGTTTATGAAAGTAGGACAAAGTTATTTGCAAATGCAAGCCAGACACAGCTCCACTTGCCAAATATGCATGTAGTTGTTAGTACTATTGTCTCCTTTACTAGCTCTACTTGCCATACATTCCATGTATTGACCCTTCGGGGCTGTTGCGTTTTATGCTGCAGGTTATTCCGATTCTGATTGATCGTTATAGGCCATGGTACTCCACTCGGCACTTGTTCACTTGTGGGCAATTTGAAGATTGGAGGATTACTCGCTTTTGTTGCTACCTGAACAATTTGAGCTAGCTTTATGCTAAGCTTTTATATTGTAATAATGGTACTATGGATCTTGTAGATCATGATACACGGTTATTTGCTATGATTATCTATCTTACTCTATTGTGGGCCAATGAACCGATCCAGGGATTGGCATGTCACATAGAGGCCACGGTCTTATCAGAACCGGGGTGTCACAGCTTCCGCAGTCGGTCACATGTTCGGTACTCGATGAATACCTTCCTCTCCCTTGTTCCAGCAGGCAGTGGAGCTTGTAGCACTCTCCTTGTGATTCCGGCAGCACGACAGTGTGGTGTCGGAAGTAGAGGGGAGATCTCGCAGCGCTTCTCCTTAAGCCGGAGCAAGTATGGTGGAGTAAGAGAGGGCCTTGGAAATCTACGGATTAGAGGGCACCAAGGGGAGGTGGTGTAGCCGGTGGTTAGGGTTTGGGAAACCCCAACTTGGCGACTTGTAGGAGCCCTAGGTGGCGGCAGCACTTGGAGGGGTGGTTGCGCCTAGAGCTAGGGTTTAGGTGTGAGGGGTAGGAGGGCGCCCTACCCCTCCTTATATAGGTGGGAAGGAGGCGGTTTGGGAGGAGGGAGTCCTCCTCCAACTCCTCCTCATGGCCGGCGGGTGGAGGGAGTAGGACTTCCTCCCTAAGTAGGTTTCCTACTCTCCCTCCACCAAGCAAACTTCAGATTTGACTTTTCAAATTGGTGTTTGACTTTCAAACTTGGATTTGATTTCTCTCTCCATATTGCCCAGCCAAGTGACCTAGTACATGATGCAACCATTCCACATTGTCATGACACATCCATGTACCCTTCCCCTCCGGAGTGCCGGACCTTCCAGACCCTTCTAGAACATTCCTGGTGAAAACACCGGAATCATTTCCGAACTCCAAAACAGGACTTTCCTTATATGAATCTTATTCTCTGGACCATTTCGGATCTCCTCGTGATATCCCGGATCCCATCCGAGACTCCGAACAACATTCGGTCTCTTACTCATCATTCCATAACTACACAACAACATCGAATCCTTAAGTGTGTCTCCCTACGGTTCGTGAATTATGCGGACATGACCGAGACACTTCTCCATAACCAACAGAGGAATCTGGAAATTCATATGGCTCCCACCTATTTCTACGATTATTTTGCGATCTAATGAACCACTTACATACGATACCAATTTACCTTTGTCTCACGATAGTTCACTTATCCGAGGTTTTGATCGTCGGTATCTCTTCATACCTAGTTCAACCTCGTTACCGATAATTACTCTTTTCTTGTTCCCGTGATATGTGATCCCTTGTGAGCCAGTCACATGCCTGCAAGCCAATTGGATGACATTCCACCAAGAGGGCCCAGAGTATATCTATCCGTCATATGGATGGACAAATCCCATTCTTGATTCATGTGCCTCAACACATACTTTCCGAACACTCAATGCCACCTTTATAGCCACCCAGTTACGGTGTGGTGTTTGATGTCATCAAAGCATCTTCCGGTGATGGTGATTAACATGATCTCATGGTCGAAGGAATTAGGTTACTATGTATGAGAAAGCTTATAGCAAATGAACTATATTAAATGCCTTGATCTTTATGCTACGCTCAACTATAGGAGTATGTCCATCATATCATTCTCCTAATAATATGACCCTGTTGTTAATAACATCTCTATGTTCATGATCAGGAAACCATGATCACATATTAACCAACAAGCTAGTTTAACAAGAGGCTTTACTACGGACTCTTTTATGTTTACAAATCATACAAGTATTAATGTTTCCGATTAATACAATTATAGCATGGTATGTAAACATTTACCATAAGCATGAAGATATGATAATAACCTACTTTATTATTGCCTCTTGGGCATATCTCCAACAATCTTTACTAGGGGATTCCTTCACTTCATTTCTCTTTACTTTATTTTTAGTTTGCTTTGTTTCTTTTGCTTGGTTTTGTTTGCCTCTTTTCAAAAAACCCAAACAAATAGTCTAGTTTGATTTTCTTGCTTTATTCAAAAACACAAAAAATAGTTCTTGCTCTAGCTGCCTGTTGTATTTCGCTTGCCTACCTTTGCCAAAATGAACTCTGCTGAGAACACCAAGTTGTGTGACTTCACTAGCACCAACAACAATGATTTCCTTAGCACACCTATTGCTCCACCTGCTCCTGATGCTACCTTTTATGAAATTAAGCCTGCTCTGTTGAATCTTGTGATGAGAGAGCAATTTTCTGGTGCTAGTTCTGATGGTCCTGCTGCCCATCTCAATAGCTTTGTTGAACTTTGTGTGTGATAACCCGAATTGTTAGACAAAAATTAATTTGATTTGGAAATTAATTAGCTTCTAATCAAATTAGATTTTAGCTAATTCTAATACTTAGAATGAAAGCATGCAATAAAATTTGAGAAGTTCATAAAAATAGAAGCTAGCTAGCTAACTTGCTTTTGGTTGATCACTAGCTAGCTAGTAGTACTGGTGCATCATCCGACCAAGACAATTAGAAATACTAGTCTTGAACCTAGACTTATCAGTATATGCATGTCGGCATGATTTTATGGTTGGTCTCAATCAGGAGTTGCAACGTGTCTCCATACTAGAGGTTCTTGGGCTGTGTTGGCAACCCTAGTGGCAAGGCTGCTGCGTGTATTTGCTGCATGTTAGACAGATCAAATGGCATACATCGTTTGGTCACTTCCAGGATGTCGGCAGAGTTTTCCTTAGCATCCTCGAATGGTCAAGCGGCAAAGCGGCTAGGGTTAGATATTTTAGTAGCAAACCGACGTTGGCATCTTATAAATAGACACGGTTTCTTCTGCCCCAGCTGCACAACACCACATCTAGTCAGGTTGAGAGACAGACCCACCTGTTGAGAGAGAGAGAGAGGGTGAAGATGGAAATACGTACAAAGATGTTGTTAATCCATCTTAGAAGATAGTCGAGCCATTGATTGATATTTGGATTTGTCTTGATCAGAATTATTGTGCAAGACATATATCTCTATCCGAGGCAAGTAGCTACTCTACTAGTTTTCCTTATTTCTCTACTCCACTGATAATTCTTTTGTGGACCAGTTAATCCTTTTGATCACGTTGCCTGTTTCTCAACATGATCATTTCTGGATATCCTCCTTAATCATTGTGTTACTGTTGTGCTACTGAAGAGACATGGCGTCTCTTAAATCTTCATGAAATTGTTGCACCACAATATTACTTTCTTTGTTCATTGTGGTATGGGAAAGAGGCATGTGGCCCTCTCAATCTTGTTGGTGCTCGATGGAGCCATAATCATATTTTCTTAGCTTCATTCACTTGGCTCTATTATCACTTGTCATATTCTCGTCCTATTGGTATTGGTATCACGACGGCAAACGTATTGTACCGATCACAGTTCAGGTATGGGACTGTCTGAGCTCTCCGTTACGGACGGTCCTTGTTTGGGAAAGTGTTCGGTGATGGATCCGTAGGAGCGACCGGCATGAGTAGGTCAAGGAATCCGGGTCTTAATGGGCTAAAGAGCTCTGCTCGACTAGCACCCGTGTGGTTCTGGCCGAGACTTTCGATGTCGGAGTACCCCTCTGCAGAGTATAAAAGTGTTAATATTAATCCCCGTGACTCCTGGGTAGGGAATGCTTGCTGTCATGTGTGATGCAATACTAATTCCGATAGTCTTATAAATCCAGTCTTTTTGATACTTGTTCATTCCTTTGAATCCGATTCCGTTGATATACTTCTTATCATGTTTGTTAACATTTCTTGAGATACTTTGTTTCCCTTAAATAAAGTCTATCTTGTATACCGTATATTCTATCCTCATTATTCCTTTGTTGTTAGTAAATTAACTACTTGCTGAGTACATTTGGTACTCACCCTTGCTATCTTAATTCTTTTGCAGAACTGAGATCGATTGGACTTGATGCCCCAAGGCGTAGGTGTAGTACTACGGGATCGGGAAATAAATAGAAGCTTGCACGTGTAACTAAAATCTTGTGTATCGACCAAATTAATGAATAAAGTGTTCTCTTGTTTTAGACTTGTGAAATTTGTTTTCTTTAAGCCTTACATGCTTATAATTGCAAGATTATAAACATGTGGTGGTTGTCACGACTAGGCACTTCTTCGGGGCGTGACATTGTGAGATGCAAAAATATAAGGATGTAGATGGAGATATTATTAAGCTCAAGCCTTTTCCTTTCTCCTTGAGAGGAAAAGCTAAAGAATGGTTTCTTTCCTTGCCTAACAATAGTATTGATTCTTGGACTAAGTGCAAAGATGCTTTTATTGGAAAATACTATCCTCCTGCTAAGATTATATCTATGAGAAGTGACATTATGAAATTTAAACAACTTGATAGTGAACATGTTGCTCCAGCTTGGGAAAGAATGAAGTCTTTGGTTAAGAATTTCCCCACTCATGGACTCACTGCTTGGATGATTATCCAGACTTTTTATGCAGGTTTGAACTTCTCCTCAAGAAATCTCTTGGATTCAGCTGCTGGAGGTACCTTCATGGGCCTCACTTTGGGTGCTGCAACAAGGCTCCTTGATAATATGATGGTTAACTACTCTGAATGGCATATTGAGAGATCTCCACATGGTAAGAAGGTAAATTCTGTTGAGGAAGCTTCCTCTTTGAGTGATAAGATTGATGTTATTATGGCTATGCTTGCTAATGGGAAAGCTCCTTTAGATCCTAATAGTGTTCCCTTAGCCTCTTTGGTTGCTCAGGAAGAGCAAGTTTATGTGAACTTCATTAGAAACAACAATTTCAACAACAATGCCTATAAGAATAATTTTGATAGCAACAACAATTATAGGCCTTATCCTCCTAATGATGGCAATTCCTATGGAAGCTCTTACAATAATGCTATAAGTGCCCCCTCTACACTTGAAGTCATGCTCAAGGACTTTATTAGTAAACAAACCACTTTCAATAAGACTATAAAGGAAAAGCTTTTAACTATTGAGAAAAATATATCCTCTTTGTCTCAAGCTCAGTCTTCCTTGATTAATAAAATGGCTGCTAAACCTGAAACTATAGAAAACACCTTTGCTACTGCTCATGCCATACAAGTTACTATTGATGAAAATGTTAGGCTGCTA
Source organism: Avena atlantica (assembly GCA_910589765.1). Taxonomy (NCBI): domain Eukaryota; kingdom Viridiplantae; phylum Streptophyta; class Magnoliopsida; order Poales; family Poaceae; genus Avena; species Avena atlantica. Next base: position 488,134,468 of record OU342735.1, on the reverse strand, counting down.
GCTCAACTCCATGCTAAGTGGGAAAGGGAAGATGAAATTGATAGAAACAATAGTGTGTGCACCATCACCACTAAACCACAAGTAGTCCCTATTCCTCCTACTATGCCTAAGCCTATTGAACCTACTACTAGTGATGCTAAGTTTGACTTTGATATTGATGGTTGCAATATTTCTGAAGTGATTATGTTCCTACAAAATCTTGCTAGAAGTCCTGATGCTAGTGATATGCATGTTGCTGTCACTAAACACATTACAGATGCTCTTGTTAAGATTAAGGAAGAGAAGCTAAAACACAAAGCTTCTATTCCTAGGAAAGTAGAAGATAGTTGGGAACCCATTATTAATATGCAAGTGAATGACTTTGATCTCAAACCTTCATGTGATCTTGGTTCTAGTGTCTCTATTATGCCTAGAAAGATTTTTGAAATGCTTGATTTGCCACCATTGGAAGATTGTTATTTAGATGTCCCACTCAATGATAATGCTAAGAAGAAACTCATGGGGAGTATTAATGATGTTCTCATTATGGTTAACAATGCTTATGTCCCTGTTGATTTCTTTGTTTTGGATGTTGAATACAATGCTTCTTGTCATATTACTTTGGGAAGACCTTTTCTTAGAACAGTTGGTGCCATCATTGATATGAAAGAAGGCACCATTAAATATCATTTTCCATTTAAAAAAGGTATTGAACAATTCCCTATGAGGAGAGAGAAGTTGCTTTTTGATCCTTCTTTGAAAGCAAGGTTTGATGTTAATGCCTCATCATTTGAAAATACTTGATTCTTCTTGCTTCTTGTGCCTAACTTAAAGGCGTTAAATAAAAGTACTTGTTGGGAGATAACCCAAGAGTTTTCTTGAGTTTTGAAGTTATTACTTCAGTAATGACCTCTCCTTATCCTTTTTGTTTGCTTTTTGCGCCAAGAATGACCTCTAATGAGAGGGAAGTAAGATTTGGAGAGTTGCTGCCCCGATACAGATTTCTGTCCTCCACCATATATATTTGTGGGGAGTCTCTGTAACTCGGATTGAGCTCCAAATTTATGAATAAATCCCCCAGTATGTTATATAACTTTCGTTAGTTCAACACTTTTTGATTTGAGCAACAAAATAAGTTCGAAAAAATCGGTTTCTACCCGCTGGTCTGTTTTGACAGATTTCTGCCATTATTTGTATTTGCTTCTTATTGATTCCTTTTTTAGTTCTCTTTTGGGGAATTGAGATTTTTGAAGGAGTTGCTACAGTAGCTTATGTTTTTAGTGAAAGCTTTGATGTTCCAAAGCTTTGCCAGAGGTCTAATATCTTTTGGATAAACTAATGTTGCTAATGAAGATTGTGTAAAGTTTTGTATGAAGGAAAAATTTCACGTGTAGAGAGATAATGATGCAATGAGATGAGGAATGGACAAAATCTCAAGCTTGGGGATGCCCCAAGAAATTTCCAAGAGGTACAAGCGTCAAAGCTTGGGGATGCCCAAGGCATCCCCTTCTTCATCAATAAAAAGCTCAGGTCTGTCTAGACACTTCATTTTTATTGTTTCATGCACAGTTGTGTTTTCCTTGGAGTGTCTTAGTTTTTGTTTGCTTTGCTTAGGTTGTTTAGTTTGCTTGAATAAAGTAGTTTGGACCCTCATTCTCGCTGTGTTGTTTTGCAAATAAGTTGCTTGGTGTTGGAAAGGAGTAGTAAGTTATTGCTTAAAGTGCAAGAGGAGCTTGCATTGACTTTGACTTAGACTTCAGCATGACATTCTAGGTGTTGTTTTGACCTTATGCTTAGTGATTATTGTTGTAGCATGTCTTGTTCCAAATAATTGGGATTGCTTAGTGTGCCTTGAAGAAATTATGCGTTCTTTTAGAATGCAAAAGCATAGTATTATGGTATTCTCCTTTAATGCTTTGTTTGGGTTGAATTGGCACATGCTCACACCATGTTATGACTATGACAAGTCACCATTAGCCTCTATGATCATCTGGTTCTTGGATTGTAGTTCCACTCTATGCTTTGATTAGTAATGCTTTGTTGCTCTGCATGATTATGGCCATTATGCTCTCTTAGTTGGTTGCTCCCAGTCTTTTGCTAGCCTCCACTTGTATGAGTAAGCTCTACTCATGCTTCCAGCTCCCAACAAACCAAGTTTTTCCAAAGTGTCCACTATAAACTCCTATGCATAGTGTGTTACACCATTCCAAGTATATTCTTGTTTTTAGCTATCTTCTAATTAAAAACTATTTTGTTATGTGAAAACTTAGTGATTAAAGCCCTCACAAACTTGATGGCACACTTTATATTCTTTGTCCATAATAAACTTGAATCATTGTGACGTCTATGTTATATATGCTTGCACTTATACGTTGGAATTAACAGAACTGTGCTGTCATGGGGAACGTTTTCAACATTGCACTTGTACTTTGTACTCAGTTGATATCATGCTCTTTTGTCTATGGATGTCACCGGTGTGAAATAAAGAGGAAACTTGTAAGTCCATGGAGTTTGTATTCCGTGTTAGAGAAACGCCTGGGCCGCTAGCCTAAGTCATGCCTAATCATGGTGGAAACTTGCAACATCACCATAGTGAGCTATCTATGAAACATCCTCAATAAAAAAGCTATGCATATAGTGAATAAAAAGATCGCTGAGATGATCATTGTCTGCTTGCCTTGTCATTTTGGTTATGGGAAAGCTCTTGTACCATGTGCAAGGGGTACACCGTTGACGGTTCTCTATGATATGCAAATACTTACAATGACAAGAACTTACCTGTGACCGAAGTTGAGTAGCATGAGGTGTGGCCCTCGTATTCAAGGGACTTGAGATTGCCAACTTATACTTCGTCAAGGATATACTCCATCGTTGTTCACTTTAACCTTAATCACTTCAAGATATTATGATAGGGGCAATGAGGGCTGAAAGCTAACAAGTAACATAATTTTTGGAAACTCTTTTTGAAACTTGAAATCCCTGCTTCCTTTACAAAAAGGCTTTTCTTCCACCATTAATTGAGTCTCCACCTTCTACCTTTAGGCACCATTAAGAGAGCATAGTTATCCTTCTGTGTGCACTATTCCAAAGCTTATTGATTGATGCATATTGTGATATTACTTGTTCTTCTGCTATTTGTTTCTAGTCACCCTTGTGAACTTTGAAGGTGTCCTATGCATCTATATTGCTACACTATGAGGGACAAGCTGATTGCCACTATGCTATGTTTTCTGTATGTGAAATAAACAAACGCTTTTCAATGCATGTTATTCATGATCCTTGTTTGTAGCCTTTCATGTTGCATGCGTAGTTACTATGTCCTATTGTTAGAACTCCATCTTTCATGCACATGTTTAGAGTTCTTTGATCCCAGCTTTCAATGCTTGCAAATGGTTAGATCTTTATTGTGAGGGTGCATGTCACCTCAAAAACTATTCTTTTATCACTTACCTACTCGAGGACGAGCAGGAGTTAAGCTTGGGGATGCTTGATACGTCGGAAACGTATCTATAATTTTTGATGTTCCATGCTTGTTAGTATCTACTTTGCTTTGCTTTGTCTACACTTTGAGGTGATTTTTACATGTTTTCTGGTACTAACCTATTAACAAGTTGTCACACTGCCAGTTGCCTGTTTTCTGCTGTTTTTGGTTTCAGAAAAGCTAGTAAGGAAATATTCTCGGAATTGGACGGGACAAACGTCAAAGTCAATAACTTTCCGTGGGGAACAAGAAGTCCAGAGGAGAGACGAAGAGGCGTGCCAGGGCAACCAGACCCCCTAGGCACGTCCAGGGGTGGGCCCGCGCCTGGGAGGGGTGTGGCCCCTCTGGCCGCCTCCTCGGCCTCCCCCTTCGCCTATAAGAAGCCCCCGATGCAGAAACCCTAAGAACCAGATCAAATCTCCACGAAACCGTCTTTATCCGCCGCCACCATCGTCCCTAGATCGGGAGGGGGGTCTGAAGTTCTTCCCGGCACCCTGCCGGAGGGAAGATCATCCCGGAGGCCTTCTCTCCGGTATGATGCGTGAGTAGTTCCACCTTGGACTATGGATCCATGTAGTAGCTAGATGGTTGTATCTCCTCCTTTGTGCTTTCATGTATAGATCTTGTGAGCTCCGTTCATGATCAAGATCTAATATATTTGTAATCATGCATGTTATGTTTGCGGGGATCCGATGGATATTGAGATTATTATGTTGGTTTGATTAATGGTTTTGTCTTTATGATTCTATCATGTTTGTGTTGTTTGTGATCTTTCATGCTCTCTGTTGTTAGTAGCTATCTTGGACGAGTAGTTGCTAGTGACTCCAAGAGGGGGTATTTATGCTCGATAGTGGGTTCATGCCTCTAGTTTCCAAGGGAAGTGACAAAAATCTCTTCGGTTGTAGATGTGTTGTTGCCACTAGGGAGAAAATATCGGTCTCTTGTTCATGGAACATGTGGACTATTTACCTTACACACTTTGCTTAAAGCAGTTGTCTGTTGCTTGCAACTTAATACTGGAGGGGGTTCGGATGATAACCTGAAGGTGGACTTCTAGTCATAGATGCAGTTGGATCGCGGTCTATGTGTCTTGTTGTATTGCCCAATCGAATGTCATAGAATCTTTCTGACTAGTAATTGCATTGTTATGCCTTGCTCAGTTCCTGTCAATTGCCCTGCTGTAATTTGTTTACCCTTCATGCCATGTTGTTTATCTAAGGAGAGCACCTCTAGTGAACTATGGACCCCGGTCCAATCTTTACCATTGATACATCTTCCACTGTTACTTGTTTACTTGCTGCAAACCATTACCTTCCACACCATACATTTAATCCTTTGTTACAGCAAACCGGTGAGCTTGACAACCTCGCTGATTCGTTGGGGCAAAGTCTTGAGTTTGTGTTATGCAGGTATCCGCGTTGCTTGCAACACTTGTGTGACGTTTCCTTCCTTCTTCTGGTTCGATAACCTCGGTCTCTACTGAGGGAAGACTTGCTGATGTGCTCATCACACCTTGCTCTTGGGGTTTCCAACAAAGTCCTCTTTGTCAGGCACCAGCGCATCACTAATCATTAGTCGAAAAAAGCAAACATTTCAACATGGCACATGAGTGTCTGTTTGAAATAAATGAGAGTGTCATCAACATAGTGCATACATATGATTCATGTTTGATTAAATACATGAAGCAGACCTATACTTAGGTCATTATTTGGCAACTTCAATAAGCATTCTAATTTATACATCTGTAATTAAATTAAAAAGCAAAGGATAAATAGGGCATCCCTGCCTTATTCATCTACCATACATAAGGAACACATTGTTGGTCGTATCATTAATTCTAACACCAATAGATTGTTTCTCCTACTAGGATATCACTATGTATACAAATTGCTTACTAAAGCCTCTAGATGACACCAATTTTAGCAGAAACTCTCTATCAACTCCATCATAAGCTTTATCATAGTCCATTTTAAAAAGAAAACGAGATTGGACACTACGAGCTACATCATAATTTCATGAGCATCCAACCGCTTCCAAAATGAATCTCCCTCTAATGAAGGCATTTTGATTATGAGAAATTAAATCATTACAAATAACTCTTAAATCCTAATATATCACTTGGGAATTTGGAAAAGATTTTAAAACAACAATTGATAAGGAAAATGGGACAAACTTTTGTATAGTTATGATATCAGGATCCTTGGGAACCACGGTTAAAAGAGCGAAATTAAGCCTATAAAGATTTTTCACATTTTTTCCCGTCATTGAACATGGATCCCGGCGAACGGTGGTGGCGAGGTACCTTTTATTCCTCCCATGCAATAGTCCAATACACAAGACCCCCTAGACAAGCTCGCGTGATGTGCTCCATCACTGGGACTAGTGCTGCTACAGCATATCACTGTCATCCGGAGCTCGGTCCCATGGGCCTTGGCATGGATGACGCTTATGTTGCATCTCCCCATGTCGATCCAGATCGGACTGCCTTGTGCCTCTTACGTGGACGACGGTGGTGTTTAAGCATTGCCGCTCCCAGGGGCGACCAATGCGGTGTCGATGGTTTGTGTGGACACTTCTCCTTTGTTATCGCCCTTGTTGAATGACCAATGCCTCTAGCGCGTATCTTTACGAGGTTACGCTACAGGGCTACTCTGGTGACAAGGATCTTCTTATGTCGAATCAGCATCTGTGGTAGGTAGTGCATGAGAATTTTCGCCTTCTTTGCCCTGCCACGGATGTGTGTCCTAACGTGAAGATCAGTTTCCTATGGCTACTAGCAACCTCCATCCACCTTGATTCATCATTTGCATATTTGCATTGTTATTTCCATGATTACCAAGGTGTCGTTGGGGGATCATGTCGGCCATGTTTTAAGAAGACTGAATAGGCTCTAGAGTTTCCATCTCGCATGCTCGTATCGAGTTGAGATGACAACACGGAGTTCTTCACAGTGGATGGGAGAAGTATGTGTGACGACGATCTGTGTTTTTAAAACAGTATTCTCCACGAGTGGTTGTTCACACTGTCGTACTCCTTTCTTGGCGGTGCTCTTTGAGCTACATGTCTTAGTCATTGAGGTTAAAATCATAGGTATGACCTTTGGTGGTAGTACCTGCCAATGGTGACTCCCTAGTCATTTTCTTGTTAAAGGTTTTGTTTGGAGATAGGATCTTCTTCAGGATGAAACCATGGGATCTAACCATGATTGTTAGACCGGACGATGATGGTGTTGTGAATACCTTTCTGGAGGCGTCATTTTGGAGAAACTTTATTGGAATCGAGGTGTCACCACCATTGGTGTTGCTTTTGCTGCTTTCTGATTGCTTCGACTAGATCTTTGTTTTCCCTTTTCTTCTTTTTATGTTGGATGTTTGCATCCTTCATGTCTAGATTTACTCTAGACATTATATTGTTGCAGATGTTGGGTACAATTGGTATCATCTTGGTATAAATATATACTACCTTTTATAGAAAAAACTAAGTTCCACTGCGGATAGAAAAGAAAAGGAAAACCATCATGCAAGGAGTTCCCTCGTAAAATAAGCCGACAACATCTCTAGAATAATATTCCCAATGGCAAAACTAGAAGCAAATCAATGGGAGGAAAAGAGCTTAGTCTTTTTCTTTTTTAAGTAAGAACCTAGACGGTTTGATAAAGAGGATTTTTTTGAATTTATTAGAACGATCCATGAATCCCATGTTATCCGGGGCCTAGAATTTGTAACATGGGTTTGTCCCGATAAAAATCGTTTTCAAGAGCCTCTCTGTTCGGCAAAATCTATATCCCTCTCAACACGGGATGTAGTCGGTGCCGCCTACATGGAGTTTTCAAGAGCCTCTCCCATTGGGTGTTGCTTTTGCTCTTTCTGATTATTGCTTCGATGAGATCTGTGTTTTCCCTTTTCTTTCTTTTTTTTGGATGTTTGCATCCTTCATGTCTACATTTACTCTAGACATTATGTTGCTGTAGATGTTGGGTACAGTTGATATCATCTTGGTATAAATATATACCTTTTATAAAAAAACTAAGTTCTAAAACTGTTGATATATAAAAAAAACCATCATACCAGGAGTTCCCTCATAACATAAGCTGACAACATCTCTGAAATAATATTTCCAAAGGCAAAACTAGAGGCTAGGCAAATCAATGGGAGGAAAAGAGATTGGTCTTTTTCATTCTGAAGTAAGAACATACTCCTTCTGTTTAGAAATATAAGATGTTTTAAGTTTGTGAAGGAGATGTATTTACACACCTTTTAGTGTATATGTTTAAATAAATGTAAACACTAAAAGATATCTAGATACATCTCATTCACAAAGCTAAAACATCTTATATTTTTAAACGGAGGGAGTACACGTTTGATAAACAGGATTTTTCTGAATCTATTCGAACGATCGTGAATCCCATGTCATGGGCCAGATTTGTAACCTGGGTTTGTCCCGATAAAAATTGTTTTTAGGAGCCTCTCCGTTCAGAAAAATCTGTATCCCACTCAATGTGGGACGTATTCGATACTGTCTACATGGAGTTTCTTAAATGTGCCAACCTATTTTGTCTCCCGTCGATAGTTTGACGTGAACCGGTTGGATTTTTGTTTGGCTTGTTGTAGTGTGTGGCTTTTTCTTCATTTTGGTTTGGCTTATAAGAAAAAAATAGATTATTATTTTTGAAAAAAATCAGATCTATATATTTTTCAAATCTAAGCCTTTTTATATTTTATCATTTTAGGAATTTAATTTTTTTCCAAAAATCCTGAACTTTTTTATCGCCGTAAAACAGAAAACAAGAAAAAACGGAAAAGAAAAAGGGTAGTACTACGCGTCCTTCGGGAATAATTCTCCAAAATTCCCACGGTCCCCTGCTGACACGTGTCCCCAAAAAAACCTCCAAATCACGCTTTTACATAAATATACCCGTTTTTACTATAAATAGTCCCGTTTTTGCTACATGTAGCAAAAAAGGTTCAGTTTACAAATAGAAAAACAGACTGGACCTCGTCGGAGATTTCGCCCGAGACCTCGCCGGCGACCGTATAGCAAAAAAGTTGGGCTAACGTAGTATATCCGACCTCGCCGGAGACTCGCCGGAGGCTTTCGCCGGTAGACCTTCTCGGAGACCGTGTAGCAAAAATGTTACACTATTGTAGGAAAACCACAAAATAGTGGTAGCAAAAAAATGCTAATGTAGCAACATACTTTGCAAATGTCGTAGCAAGTACTTTGTGCTATTGTAGTAAAAATGTAGAACAAAAATAGCAAAAAATTACTACTATTATAGCAACACCCTGTAGCAAAAATCTCAAAACCCATTTATTGGTCGGTAGCATCACAACCCTTCATCTGTAGCAACGATGACCACTTCCAGTAGCATCGCCATCCTGCCTATGTAGCACCATGCGGTGTAGCAAAATCCGTCGGCGAGATTGTAGCATCCGCACTCACCGGTGGTAGCGCTGCCCGTCGCTGATGATAGAGCCAAGAGCCGCTCGTCGCCGGTGGTAGCAACTCCCGGCGTCTTACTAGAACCTCTCGTCGCCGATTGCGGATGGAGGCACAACCACGACCGAAGATCTGGTCGACAGCGGCGGGTGCAAGCTCCGGTGGCCCTGATCTGGCGGCGGAGCTTGGAGCGAGGAGGGCCATAGCCTGCTAAACGAAGAGAGTGTCGTCCTCGACGCGGCGGAGAGCCACTGAGGCGCGTGCGCGGTGGAGAGCCGTCGGGAGGCGTGTGCGGCGAGCTGAAGCATCGTGGCGACGGGCGACGCGCAAAGCAGGGGGCGAGCGGCGCGACGACAGAACCTGCAACGAGGCGGCAGCCATGGCAAAGTTCGATCCACTCGATCCGTGCGTTTTTTCTACGTGCGTTGACTGGGTGAAAGTATGCGAGGAAGCAACAGATGGGTCCAGCGCGAACGCACGTTACGAAGCGACCCGAGGATCTTTTCGTTTGATCCCCCAAGAAAGGCCTATCATTTTCCAAAGAAAAATGAGACAGTATCTCTATTAGGCCTCATTTGTGAACGGCAATAAAGAGAAGACTTCACGCGGCAAGTAAGTGCTCCCGCATTGCTAGAGCTGCGAAATGTTAATTGCCACAGGGGCGACCCCCCACGGGTCGGCCCATTTAGCTTCTTCGCTCTGTTTTATCTTTTTTCATTTTCTTCTTCTGTTTTCTATTCTATTTCCGTTTCTTTTTTCTTTTTTATTTTCTTTTGCGGTTTTATTTTTCGGTTTTAATTTTGATTTTTGTTTTCATTTTTTTGGCTTTTAAAAAATGTTCAGAATTTTGAAAATTGTTCACACTTTTTTAAAAAAATGGTTCATATTTTTTGGAAAATGTTCATTGTCTTTGAATTTTTGGTTCATGATTTTTTATATAACTGGTTCATGATTTTTGAAATTGTTTATGATTTTTTTAAAAATTAGTTCGTGAATTTTAAATTTTTTGTTCTAGAGTGTGGAATTCTGGTTCATGAATTTCAAAATTTTGGTCCATAAATTTTGAAAATTGGTTCATGATTTAAAAAAATGCTAACAGGTTTTTGGTTCATGAATTTTGATTTTTTTTTCAAATTTTCAACATTTGGTTCATGAATTTCAACATTTTGGTCCATAAACAACAGAAGTAATAATAAGTACTCAATGTAAGCAGTACGCATCGGAAACGAACTTAGCTGCAGACCAGCAGTGCAGTAGGATGACCGACCGTGATGCAAACGCATGCAGCATTACCGACTCTATTGGGCCGAGCCCATTAGTGCACAGGGGATTGCGCGCTTCAGGCGGCGAGCTGAGGTCGTGCCGCTTCAAGCAAGCGGTGATTAGCACCTCCCGCTCGAGCCCCTCAAAAAATAAAAAAAACTGAGCGTGCTATGGGAGCTCCTTCTCCGTTCTCTACCTGTTCACGTCAAACCTCACTGTAGCTAAGCATGTCGCTGTATCTTTTGACCTGCAAAACTCGTTATACTGGGGAATTCTGACTTTCTGAACTGCGGATCTAGGCGGCGGAGCCGAGCTATGGAGTCCACTCGGTCGAGGATAATGCAAAGCCACGGTAGCCGCCGACGCAACAGATATGGCTGCGAGACAGAGCGACAGGTATGGGCCTATTGTCCAACCAGCCCATCCTTCTGTTACCTACTCCCTCTGTTTCAAAATATAAGATGTTTTAGGTTTGTGAAGAAAATAAATCTAGATTTGTTTTAGTATGTAGATTCACTCAACTTTGGGATGAATATACATACTAAAACAAGTCTAGATTTTTTTTTTACAAACCTAAAACATCTTATATTTTGAAACGAAGGGAGTAGAACATTGTACTGTATTTTCCATGTTAGTACATCAATCCAAGTATGTCGTGTGGCTGGCGGCGCACTAGCATGCACCACCTCATCCCTGACGCAGCTAACACTCACTGATTGATCTCGTTCCAATTTTTTATCCTTTGTTCCCTACCATATTTGACCAAAACGAGTGCAAAGTTACGTTCAGACTTGAGACTCCCAAATTCTTTCAACTCCAAGGATCAACAGCAAGCTAGCACTCCACTGGAAAATTCTATCCTCCATTGCAGAAAGCCAGCAAGATGCACGTCGTGATGCTGCCATGGCTGGCCTTCGGCCACATACTCCCATTCACCGAGTTCGCCAAGCGCGTGGCGCGGCAGGGCCACCGGGTCACCTTCCTGTCGACTCCAAACAACACCCGCCGGCTCATCGACATCCCCGCGGCCCTCGCGGGCCTCATCCGCGTCGTGGATGTCCCGCTGCCGCGCGTCCACCGCCTGCCGGAGCACGCCGAGGCGACCATCGACCTCCCCTCCGACGCCCTCCGCCCCTACCTCCGCCGCGCCTACGACGCCGCCTTCCAGGACGAGCTCTCGCGGCTGCTCCAGGAGGAGGAGGAGTCTTGGCCACGGCCAGACTGGGTGATCGTCGACTACGCGTCGTACTGGGCGCCGGCTGCCGCCGCGAGGCACGGCGTGCCGTGCGCGTTCCTCAGCCTGTTCGGCGCCGCGGCGCTCAGCTTCTTCGGCGGCCCGGACGCGCTCCTTGGCCTCGGGCAGCACGCCAAGACGGAGCTGGCGCACTTCACCGTCGTCCCCGCGTACGTGCCGTTCCCGACCACCGTCGCCTACCGCGGCTACGAGGCGCGCGAGCTGTTCGAGCCGGGCATGGTGCCGGACGACTCCGGCGTCTCCGAGGCCTACCGGTACGCCAAGACCATCCAAGGGTGCGAGCTCGTGGGCATCAGGAGCAGCGCGCAGTTCGAGCCGGAGTGGCTGCGGCTGCTCGGCGAGCTCTACGAGAAGCCCGTGGTCCCGGTCGGGTTTTTCCCTCCGCCGCCACAGCAAGACGTCGCGGACCACGAGGCAACCATCCGCTGGCTTGACGAACAGGCGCCAGGATCCGTCGTGTACGCGGCCTTCGGTAGCGAGGTGAAGCTGACGAGCGCGCAGCTGCGACGGATCGCGCTCGGCCTGGAGGCGTCCGGGCTGCCGTTCATCTGGGCGTTCAGGCCACCAACAGACGCCCGCGGCGGCGACGGGCTGCCGGAGGGCTTCGAGGAGCGGCTGGCAGGACGGGGAGTCGTGTGCCGAGGCTGGGTGCCGCAGGTCAGGTTCCTGGCCCATGCATCGGTCGGGGGGTTCTTGACGCACGCGGGGTGGAACTCCGTGGCCGAGGGCCTCGCGCAGGGCGTCAGGCTGGTGCTGCTGCCGCTGGTGTTCGACCAGGGCCTCAACGCCAGGAACCTGGTGGACAAGAAGATCGGCGTCGAGGTGGCGCGGGACGAGCAGGACGGGTCGTTCGGACCAGATGACATCGCCGCAGCTCTGAGGAGGGTCATGGTGGAAGACGAAGGCGAGGATTTCGGAGCTAAGGTGAAGGAACTCGCCAAAGTGTTCGGAGATGACGAGGTGAATGATCAGTCCGTGCGAGATTTCCTCAGGCATCTGTCGGAGTACATCAGGAAGAACGAACAATAGTGCCATTTTGGTGTAGGGCCGTGTCGTTTCAGGTGTAGGGCTGTGTCTGTCGTTTCAGCTGTGTTCTCGATGTAATCAGTTGTTCTGTAGGCTCCTGGGGCTCGAAGATTTGTTCTTAGCTGCTGCAAGATCAGGCCTAACAAGACCACGTACAGATGTGCAGGCAAAATGTTTTGAAGAACACGATTCAGTAGCGATTTCGAATGTCAGTCATCAGCAGCGAAACGTTTCTTGCACTTTGATACTTTGTTCGGTTATACTACCAAACTTATATTCCGAATTCAGATAAAGACATGGAATGAAACATGCAAATACCAAACATCTTTTGGTCATGTGAAGCCTGCTATACGTGATTTCAAAAGCGTTTGCCATTACAAATTTACAACCCAATAAGCGAACCACACTGCTGCATTGAAAAGGACATGGGCGTGTGTACAACCAAAAGGCCAAATTAGCAGCACATAAGCGACCCCCTTCAGCCAAAACTGCCACCTTCTGCGTCGAAATTAACCAGATCATCTTAAGCACGAGGACAAATTACCTTTCACCGTGGAAGCCCCAGCAGAGTCCTTGTTCTGTTCACGTGCAAGTCGCGGGATTTCCACATCGCCGGAAGGTACCCTACGACCATGGCAAAGGATAACTGCGCCACGGCAGAAGACATGGAAATTCAGTATCAACTTACTGGAGCGTCGGTGATATCACCAGCAGCAAAAACATTACTTTGGCCTTTCACTCTGAGATTTGCATCAACCATCAATCTTCCATCACTCTCCAAGCAGTCTTTCATCTCGGAATCTCTAATCCATGATGAACTCAGTGGTCTGTCGAGGCACGAGAAGTAGCAGTCAGCTCTTATCTCCATCCCTGACGAAGTTCTGTAGAGAGTGTCCCCCTCCGACAGACTCTAGATCGACTGATTGCTCCAGACGAACTTCCACATTCTTTGATCTCAGCCAACGCAGTGCCTTGCCACCAGCTTTGTGGCCAGTACATTCTAACAGTCTTGGTCTGTCATGAACCAACGTCACCTTCTTCTTGTCTGGATAGTTCATGGCTATTTCAGTGGCTAGCTCAACGCCTGATGACTCACCCCCCATAATAAGAATCGACCCTGAATATTGTATCTTCATGTTATCTGGAAATGTAAATGAGATTAGATACTCAAGATCCAACGATATCCATTGCAAAGAATCAGTCATACCCTGGAACATTTACTATGTTGTATGTATACATTATAAAATGGTATAGAATAGCCTAGATTAATTGTAGTATTGTCAGTAATCACTGAGGTATGACATTTGTTTGATATATGTGATCCTCGGCTCTTGCTAGAGTAGACAATTCTATTACTACTAGAAAACAATTAATTGATAGTTGTTTTGCAGAGACATTCTTGTTGCTACAGAACATATCAAATGATACAGGTTGTTATTAAATAGATTCAGTTCAAGCAAAAAAATCCCAAAAACGTTCATATTTCCAACGAATGAGTACATCTTTTATTTTGTCTGGTTTGTCTAAATAACTATCAGTGCATCTGAATGATAGACAACTGGATATAAAGCATGAACTTATGACAAGAAAGCAACAATTGGAGAACAAGGTAACTTGCCTTCTTGAAACTGTTCTAGTCTGTCTCTCCTGCTTCGCGGGTACTGATTTGTGTGACCCGTGGCAATGACAAGGTACGTGTACTCCACCAAGCGACCCTCTGTTGTGATCACAGCCTCGCCCCTTACATCAGCAGCAGATGCTGTAATGACTTGAGTGCCCCCTAAGTAATCATTGTGGTTAATTAATGACTTTTGAGCAACAGATGGCTCCACCTTTGATATCATGTCAGTCCATGGAATTTCAAGGTATTCCTTCCTATAATCAAGCAAAATAAAGGTGACAATTATATAATGGTTAAGACGAAGAGAGTACAACTTGGAAAGCTGGGGGTTATGCTAGCATTCTCAAAATATTGTTCTTCAAAAGAAAAGGAAAAAAAAGGCATTCTCTGAACATGTTAAATAAGATTGGGACTTTCCCACCATTCCTCAATAGAAAAAATTACGAGTTTTAAAGCACACAAGGTGCAATGCTGACGAGCGACGATGAACACAGAGCATTGTTTAGAGACTACATAATGACTGCAACCTTCGTAAGAGTTAAGAGGTTAAGGTTCACTGTTAGGTTTGATCCAATCAAGTCACATGCAATGAAGGTACAGTAATCTGTCAATGTTAATTTTGCATGGACATCTCAAGTAGGATGGAGATATAATTTAAGACATGGACAACTATAACTATCGTATCATGTACTTAAAAAACTATTGTTAGCACAAATTTACCACTACTAATTACTAGCCTCTCTGACTTTAAGGTTCACAAACATCTACTCCATCCGTTTCAAAATATAAGATGGTTTAGCCTGTTTCTAAAACACATGTATCTAAACGTTTTTTAGTGTTTTAGGGTGTAAGTTCACTTATTTTGCTTCGAACCTACTCAATAAAATATGTCTAGATACATGTGCTTCAAAAAAGGGCTAAACATCTTATATTTTGAAATGGAGGAAGTATAAGGAGTATATGAAACAAGGCCACCCAGAACCAAGGGTGATGTCTAATATGGTAACTAAAAAATATTTATATAACAGGTAAGAAAATTTATCCACTCCTCTTTTAAATCATTCATCTTGATATGGATTCCTCATAATTACTTTTCTATATACTGTGGGCATCCAATGTACAAAGTAACACAGCCTCAGGAACAGTGACAAACATTATAGTTGATTCATAAGGTTCTGTCTCAATGTGGAAGTAGTGGAGTAACTGAGTATCTGCATCCAAGTGATTCCCTATAAATTCATTCTGACCCCTCCCCAACTCACACACCTCCCCAAGAAAGTAACAAGTGATCACTATTATCCGAGCATATGCATATATATATATATATATAGGTCACATCTTTCTGATAAAATCGAAATGATTAACGTTGAGATTTTAGATATTTATTGGTGAAATAAAAAAAAAGTTGTGAGGTTTCTAATCCTAGCAAACCAATTTCGTTTTTAACACACTACAGGAATGGGAAGCTACGCCGGCGGCCGGTCGCTACGCCGACGGCCAAACATCGGCGCCGTCGGCGTAGCCATCGTCTAGGCTAGCTCCGCCAAGCAGCCGTCGGCGTAGAATTGCCCTTGGCATATCCTATGCTACGCCGACGGCTGCCCTCGGCGTAGCATATGCCGACGGCTGCCCTCGGCGTAGCTATTTTTTATTTTATCTCATTAAACTTTGAAAAATCATAACTAAATCATTCTAATTCGGAAAAATACAAATAATATATCAAAATTTGCAGAAAAATAAGACATATCTATCTACACTCAAATATTACACATTTGTAAATAAAAATTAAGTAAAACATAAAACATTATATATAGTTTAAAACAGGCATAAAAATTCAAAAATGATCGAAACAATGCGAAACCTTCGCGTGGTGTTATATTATGTGCCATAGTTAGAAGGAAAAATATCAAACTTGGTATATTGATTATGTCTCAAATAAACCTTCACAAAATGACCTATATCATTCGAGGTTTCTTGGCTTTCGGGTCAAATGACCAATGTTATAGGTAGAATCAAGGCATAGTTTGTGATAATGTGCCCATATTGTGCATACATGTGCATCATAGGATGGCGAACAATGTTGCAGGAGGAAGCTTTCCTTTTTGTCGAAAAAGGCATTTTTCATTTTCCGAGCATAAAAAATGGACGGTTTTATGAAGCAACCACCAAATGGCTAATTCAAAATACTACCACCATATTTTACAAAAATAATAGAGCACATTATATGGACAATGTCCCAACAGGGCTATCCGAAACCTTTCCGTCCACCTTTGGTGAAAAAGACAAATTCCTGCAGAGTCGGCAGGAAGTGGGTCAGATATGAACTACAGGTACATGATTCGATGCTCATGTTTTTTTACAAAAATCATTTTAGGTTTACAATATGCTATTTTATTAAAGATACAATACGAGTTTAGCGAGGCTCGGCCCCGAGCTAAGAATCTTCATGTCCGCCGTTCGACAAAGTTTGACGATAGTTTAAAACGGGCATAAAAATTTCAAAAACGATCAAAACAATGCGAAACCTTTGCGTGGTGTCATATTATGTGACATAGTTATAAGTAAAAATATTAAACTTGACGTATTGATTATGTCTCAAAAAAACCTTCACAAAATGACCTATCTCATTCGAGGTTTCTTGGCTTTCGGGTCAAATGACCAATGCTATGGCTAGAATCAAGGCATAGTTTGTGATAATGCACCCATATTTTGCATACACATGCATCATAGGATGGCGAACAATGTTGCAGGAGGAAGTTTTTCTTTTCGTCGCACCAAAAAGCCATTTCCCATTTTCCGAACACAAAAAATGGACGATTTTGTGAAGCAACCACCAAATGGCTAATTCAAAATGCTACCACCACATTTTACAAAAATACTATACCACCTTATATGGACAATGTCCCAACAGGGATATCCGAAACCTTTCCGTCCATCTTTGGTGAAAAAGACAAATTCCTGCCGAATCGATAGAAAGTGGGTCAGATATGAACTACAGGTACATAATCCGATGCTCATGTTTTTTTACAAAAATAATTTTTAGGTTCACAATATGCTATTTTATAAAAGATCCAATGCAAGTTTAGCAAGGCTCGGCCCCGAGCTAAGAATCTTCATGCCCGCCGTTTGACAAAGCTTGACGATAGTTTAAAACGGGCATAAAATTTTCAAAAACGATCGAAACAATGTGAAACCTTCGCGTGGTGTCATATTATGTGACATGGTTATAAGTAAAAATATCAAACTTGATATATTGATTATGTATCAAAAAAAACCTCACAGAATGACCTATCTCATTCGAGGTTTCTTGGCTTTCGGATCAAATGACCAATGTTATGGCTAGAATTAAGGCATAGTTTGTCATAATATGCCCATATTGTGCATACACATGCATCATGGTATGGAGAATAATATTGCAGAAGGAAGTTTTCCTTTTTGTCGCACCAAAAAGGCATTTCCCATTTTCTAAGCACAAAAAATGGACGATTTTGTGAAGCAACCACCAAATGGCTAATTCAAAATACTACCACCACATTTTACAAAAATACTATACCACCTTATATAGACAATGTCTTAACAGGGGAATTCGAAATCTTTCCTTCCACCTCTGGTGAAAAAGACAAATTTCTGCCGAATCGGCAGGAAGTGGGTCAGATATGAACTAGATGTACATGATCCGATGCTCATGTTTTTTTAAAATCATTTTTAGGTTCACAATATGCTATTTTATCAAAGATCCAATGCAAGTTTAGCGAGGCTCGGCCCCGAGCTAAGAATCTTCATGCCCGCCGTTCGACGAAGTTTGACGATAGTTTAAAACGGGCATAAAAAATTCAAAAACGATCGAAACAATGTGAAACCTTCGCGTCGTGTCATATTATGTCACATAGTTATAAGTAAAAATATTAAACTTGATATATTGATTATGTTTTAAAAAAACCTTCACAAAATGACCTATCTCATTCGAGGTTTCTTGGCTTTTCGGTCAAATGACCAATGTTATGGCTAGAATCAAAGCATAGTTTATGATAATGCGCCCATATTGTGCATACACATGCATCATGGGATGGCGAACAATGTTGCAGGAAGAAATTTTCCTTTTCGTCGCACCAAAAAGCCATTTCCCATTTTCCGAGCACAAAAAACGGACGGTTTTGTGAAGCAACCACCAAATGGCTAATTCAAAATGCTACCACCACATTTTACAAAAAATACTATACCACCTTATATGGACAATGTCCCAACAGGGGTATCCGAAACCTTTACGTCCACCTTTGGTGAAAAAGACAAATTTCTGCCGAATCAGTAGGAATTGGGTCAGATATGAACTACAGGTATATGATCCGATGCTCATGTTTTAAAAAAAATCATTTTTAGGTTCACAATATGCTATTTATCAAAGATTCAATGCAAGTTTTCCTTTTTATCGCACCAAAAAGCCATTTTTCATTATCCGAGCGCAAAAAGGGAATTTTCTAAAGCAACCACCAAATAGATAATTCAAAAATGGAGGGTTTGTGATTAGTTGATATGGATATCATATTTGGATTCCTCTCATTTTTTTGATCAATTTATACATATTATTTGTTAAATTCCGATTTACAGATTTAAAGATATTAATTATTCCATATTAAATAGAAAAATACAAAAAAGTAAAATTATTATATTTTTATTTGAATTCAATAATATTTTTACTTATTCATTAATGTTTACTTAAATAATTGTTTGTAATTTCAAAAAATACAAACATGTGACATGTTGATATAAGGGTTAATAGGATTGATATCGTAGTATTGACAACAATGTATGAATTACTTTGTGGAAACAGATTCTGAAGGAACGAGGTAGTTAAGCGTGCTGGAGCTGGAGTAGTATTAGGATGGGTGATCGGCCAGAAAGTTTAACCAAGACTGCAATTTAGTTAAATATTAAGTGTAATTAGTGTTAAAATGTTCAAAGTGAGAGATTAACGAGTCAAACAATTCAAAGATTCAAAAATTGAGAAAAAAAATAAAAAAAAAAAATTTTAAAAAAATTGTTTTTTCAACCTGTCGACAAGCTATGCCGACGGCCCTCGGCGTAGCATACGCCGACGGCCCCTATGTGCTCCGCCGAGGAAGCCCTTTGCCGAGGAGGCTACGCCGAGGGCAGCCGTCGGCGTACCATACGCCAAGGGCATTTTAGCCTACGCCGACAGCAACCTGTAGTGACAGGCCAGCAAATCAATTCTTTTTTACCAACGAAAGATCAATCCACCAAATCAAAATCAGTTCTTATTCAATAAGTATCTCATAGTCTCGACTGATCTAGCAAGGATTTATTGGGCATAAACTAATGTTAGCGAGGTATCTGAACCATAGGGCTAATGGACGAATTTATCATTCGATGGTACGCTAAAAAGTACCGTTCCATCAAGCGCCCCACAGTTTTGGTGCCAGCTTATCGACAATCTCATAATACAACCCATCGTCTGGCCATAATTTTGGGGATAAATTGTGACACCCGCAAACCCAAAGCGAATGTAGAGAGAGGCGGAAAGGGGGCTTTTTATTTGATGCTTACGGGTCGATCATGACAACATCGGTGTGGTTCTGTAGCGAGTTGGCGACGAGGGCGTCGGCGACGCCGCCACCGACAACCACCACGACTGACCACCGGCTCCCGTAAGGATGGACCCATCCGCCGCCGGCGGCCATCGCTCCCGGCCGGCGAACCGGACGGGGAGGAAGGGTAAGAGCCGGTGGTCGTGGCCGCGGCGGCTCTCAGTGGTGACGGATGCTGCCTAGCACGGAAAGCTATAAAACGATAGTACGTTATTAGAATATGAGTTAGGATCACTGTTCAAAAAATCGGCCGATATGCCGATTAATCATCCGATTTATCGCTACTTAAAGGTGGCCGATATACATATTTTCTGATTTATCATCCGATTTCTGATTTATCGCCCGATAAATCGGCCAATATGCTAAAAAAACACAAATTTTCAGCCGGCCAATACCGATAAGCGATATCCTTAAACATTGGTTAGGATTAGAAAACGAAAAGGATAGGCCGGGTGGTCTTGGAGGACGTCCGTCTACATTCCTACTTTTAAATGATGACCCCTTATAGTTAACATTTTTTTTATCCGTCTAGGCTAGCTTCCTTTTGTTGTTTCTTTGCATCAAATTCATATGTGTGGATAGTTAATTTTACACTTCGCTGATCTTACCTCTGTACAATATATATTCTCCTGATCTTAAATCCATGTTCTCATCGTCACCATCCTGAGAGCTACACATTCAAATATGATAGATTCATTTGTTTCATTTCGTTCAACCATTTTGATGTCACCACAGCCCAGGTATTGCTATACCTCTCTCATCATTCTTCAAATATAATATTACTGATAATCCTATTCAAAATCCTTATTTTATAAATTGCATCAGACCCGGTATTTACTAATCCATTTTCCCACTCAGGAAACATTTACAACCGAGCCCGAGACTTCTAAACATTGCTCCAAAAATAGTCGTTTATACATTCAGTTAGTAATGTTTGTGGTACATGGATGGACAGATGGACCGACCGATCAGCTATACTTAGCATAATCGAAACTATTGTTTGTTCGTGGTGTGGATTTCTGTATATGTGCTCATTATGCACTTCATACTATACATTAGGATTTGACACTAGAATCTATAATCTGAGACACCGGAGTATTTTTCTTCCATGTTACCACAAATTCAGTTGTGACATGATAATACACATGAGACATTGTATGTGTACTATTTAGTTTTGCTGCGGGAGGCGGCGAGAAGGAGGGAGGGATCGTTATTTTTCTTGGTGCTAACATAAATTTAGTTACGACATGATACACACAATGCATCATTAGTATAATGGTCACTTCCGTTGTACGTGAGAGAGGGAGAAGGAGAGGGAGGGAGAGAACGCGGGAGGCGGGGAGAGAGAATGTTATTTTTCTTCCACTGTAACATAACTTTAGTTGTGACACTATACATGCAACCCAAAATCAGGGGGAGAGGGCGAGGGAGAGATTAAGGATGGCAATTTTATCCATGAATCCGGGTATCCATGGATATCTGACCCGGTGGGCAAGGGTATGGAGGCCTAATTACATCCATAGATTTTATGGGGCGGATATTCGCTAATTTATGGGCGGATATCCGCTAATTCACAGGCATAGATAGTGGTTTTCGCTCCATGAATATCCAACAGATACCCGACTGGCATGTGGGACCCACGTGTCAGTGAGATTGTTTTTTACGTATGCAATATTTACTCAATAAAGGCCCCAACTTCCAAGCCACATGCCCAAAGCCCACCTAAGTAGTAATCCTAGTTCCATTCAAAAAAAAGTAGTAATCCTAGTTAACCCTAATTCCCCCAATTACTATATTGTCACCGAGGAATGAGACTCTAATCATCCAAGTTTTAACTCAAATTTTTTACTATGCATTGTTATATCTATTAAATGTATGAGATGTTGTATTAGATGTTGGAGATATGCCCAAGAGGCAATAATAAAGTGGTTATTATCATATCTTCATACTTATGATAAATGTTTACATACCATGCTATAATTGTATTAACAGGAAACATTAATACTTGTTTGATTTGTAAACATAAAAGAGTCCCTAGTAAAGCCTCTTGTTAAACTAGCTTGTTTGTTAATATATGATCATGGTTTCCTGATCATGAACATAGAGATGTTATTAACAGCAGGGTCATATCATTAGGAGAATGATGTGATGGACATACTCCTATAGTTAAGCGTAGCATAAAGATCAAGTCATTTAATATAGTTTATTTGCTATAAAGCTTTCTGATACATAGTAACCTAATTCCTTCGACCATGAGATCATGTTAATCACCATCACCGGAAGGATGCTTTGATGACATCAAACACCACACCGTAACTGGGTGGCTATAAAGGTGGCATTGAGTGTTTGGAAAGTATGTGTTGAGGCACATGGATCAAGAGTGGGATTTGTCCATCCATATGACGGATATATATACTCTGGGCCCTCTCGGTGGAATGTCATCCAATTAGCTTGCAACCATGTGACTGGCTCACAAGGGATCACATATCACGGGAACGAGAAAAGAGTACTTATCGGTAACGAGGTTGAACTAGGTATGCAGAGATACCGACGATCAAAACCTCGGATAAGTAAACTATCGTGAGACAAAGGGAAATTGGTATCGTATGTAAGTGGTTCATTCGATCGCAAAGTAATCGTAGAAATATGTGGGAGCCATATGAATTTCCAGATTCCTCTATTGGTTATTGATCAGAGAAGTGTCTCGATCATGTCCGCATAATTCACGAACCGTAAGGAGACACACTTAAGGATTCGATGTTGTTGAGTAGTTATGGAATGATGAGTAAGAGACCGAATGTTGTTCGGAGTCTCGGATGGGATCCGGGATATCACGAGGAGATCCGGAATGGTCCGGAGAATAAGATTCATATAAGGAAAGTCCTGTTTCGGGGTTGGAGAATGGTTCCGGTGTTTTCATCGGGAATGTTCTAGAAGGTTCCGGAATGTCCGGCACTCCGGAGGGGAAGGGTACATGAATGTGTTATATCAAGTTGGTATAATTGCATCATGTACTAGGTGTCATCGCTGAACAAAATAAAGGGTTTAATCAAATCCTAGTTTGAAAAAGTCAAACGCCAATTTGAAAGTCAAACGGCTATTTTTGGGAAGTTGGGAACCGAGTTGGGGAGGAGTCCCTCCTCCACCGCCGGCCCACTTGGGATCCGAGTTGGGGAGGGATTCCCCTCCCCTTGGCCGGCGCCTCCCTCCTATAAGAGGAGGGGCAGGGCTCCCCTCCTAGAACACAAGATTGCCCCCTCTAAACCTAACCCTAGCTGCCGCCCACCATAGCCGCCGCCTAGGGTTTCTCCCCTAGCCGCCGACTTGGGCACCTCCAAGCCCTAGCCGCCGGCCCTAGCAACCCCTCCTTGGTGTGTCTAAAACCCTAGAACACCGAGGGCTCTCTCATAGTCCACCATACTCGCTCCGGCTTAAGGCGAAGCCCTGCGAGATCTCCCCTCTACTTCCGGTACCACGCCGTCGTGCTGCCGGAATCGCGAGGAGAGTGCTACAACCTCCGCTGTCTGCTGGAACAAGGGAGAGGAAGGTCTTCATCGAGTACCGAACGTGTGACCAACTGCGGAAGCGCTGCCGGAACGCAGCGCCGGAAGGATCGTCTACGCGATCTTGAGATCGGCAAGTGTACGACTACATCACCCACGAGAATCTGCTCTCGTTAACCGCTTTGGAACCTTCGAGGGTGAGTTCCTCTATCGACTCGTTGCTACAATCTAGTAGATAGATCTTGGCTTGTTTGTTTGCATACGGTAGAAATTTTTTGTTTTCCATGCTACGAACCCCTATAGTGGTATCAGAGCCGTGTCTATATGTAGATCTGTTGCACGAGTAGAACACAATGGTCATTGTGGGCGTTGATGCTTTTATTGTCGATTGCTTCTTGTGTACTTTGCATCTTGCGGGATGTTGGGATGAAGCGGCCCGGGCTAACCTTACATGACATCGTTCATGAGACTTTCTCCACGCTTGACATGCAACTTGTATTGCATAAGTGGCTTTGCGGGTGCCTGTTTCTCCCAGCATAGTTAAGATTCAATTTACAACGGGTGATTGTCAATACTAGTATCAATATTGTGGTTCTTGTTCGTAAGTTAGAATGACACTTATAGAAAGCCCCAAACCACGTAAAACATGCAAAGAAAGTAGAGGCGTCTAACTTTGTTTTGCAGGGGTGTGCTGTGATGTGATATGGCCATGATTGTGATTATATTTGATGTATGCAATGTTCCTTATTGTAAGTTGGCAACCGGCAGGAGCCATATGGTTGTCTTTAAATTCTGTTAAGACCCGCGTGTCTATTCAAAGTAGTTGTAATAGTTGAAGCTGGTGGACGACAACCATGGAACGGCGTCATTGACCTTGATGCAATGCCGGTGATGATGGAGATCATGTTCGTGCTTGAAGATAGAGATCGGAAGCACAAGACGAAAGGCCATATCATATCACATATTATGAATTGCATGTGATGTTAATCCTTTTATGCATCTTGTATTGCTTAGTTCACGACGGTAGAATTATAAGATGATCCCTCAAGCACATAAATTTCAAGTTTTAAAGTGTTCATCCTTAGTAAGCACCGTTGCTAAAGCTCGTTGTTTCGAAGCACCACGTGATGATCGGGTGTGTTAGATTCTGCGAGTGTATACAACGTGAGCAAGCCAGATTTGCTCATGCGGAAGCTAAGGTTTGATCTTGACGAGCCTAGCATGTACAGACATGGTCTCAGAACACGGATCACCGAAAGGTAAAGCATGAGTCATATAGTAGATATGATGAACATGTTGATTGTTCGCCATTGAAGCTACATCAACTCTCGTGATGATCGGTTTTGATGTGGTGGATTTGGTTCGTGTGATCACTAAAACAATGTGAGGGATATTGTTTTGAGTGGGAGTTCAACGGCAATATGATTAAAAGTTGAACACTATTTATCATAAATTAAATCAAAGTGAATTTGCATAATTGTTGTAGTCGTTGGCATCCGTTTACCACCTTGCGCTTAGTTATAATTGAGATGATAGAACTATAGAATTCTGGTTAGTTACTTTACGAACTGGTATCGTATTGTTTTGAAGTGTTAATCTAAAGTTTAAAAGTCATATTGCAAACTTTCAGTAAGTTCCGGTTACTCCATGAAGTTTAATAATTGGTATTAAAACAAGAGTGACAATTCCAAGAGTTAGTGTATGAGTATCATGTTTGTCTCCATGATTCTTGATATTCAAAGGATTGTCTTAATATCAAGGTTATCTAGGATCTGAAAGAGTTGTTTCAGAAACCATGATGTGTGGAAGATATTGTGATATCTGAAACGAAGTTTTGGTTGCAACATGATAGAGTATAGTATGGCAAAAGTCATGTTCTCATATTTGATGAGAATTTGCAAAGGGTTGGAGACACTAGTTGTCCTAATCCACCAAAAGGTTTTGGAGAGCAACATTATACTCGCGATTCATCTTTATAAGCTAAAAGTAGCTTGATCATGAATAATTCCATGATAAGGGTGAATATTTGATGTAGGTAAAATATTTACCACACCAAGAGATTACTAAAGAATGGAATTTGAAAGCACACCAAACATTTGATGATGGTGATCTACTTCAAAGTGCAAGTCCAAAGACATTGGTATTTAATTATACACGCTTTGGACTATGTGTCATATGTATGACTCCACTATTAATGTTGATAGATTCTTTCAAACAGAAAAGGAAATACTGAAAGAGAATCGCATAAATATATGGCAGAAAAGAAAAGACTAGAATTGTTCAGTTTAAGTATATAGATGATATACATGTTATGGCTATATTCTTTGCTTATTAAACAATGTGGTTCTTATGTATTTGATACTGAATTTGTTGGTGCGAATCTTCATACGAAACAACACAATTCATGAACTACAATGGCCTAAGTAACTAGCAAAAGAATATGTGATGATGTTTATCGAGAAAAAATAAAGGGTTATTGTGTTGCTCGTTAAACATCAAAGCTTGCCTTTAAGATTTGTTTTATCAGGTATTATGAGAACAAAAGGGTTGTTCAAATAATTGCCGTAATCCATAAAAGATGGATGATTCACAAATCTTGTTGGATAAATCACATCCATAAAACTAGTGCTGAAAATGTCGAAAGACAAATTGATTGAAAGATCACTTAGGAAGTGACATCGCCATTTAAATTATACTGGAAAGAAAACATGAAGAAACTCCATGTGGATGGAATTTTGGAGTCTTTTGATTTTTGATCACATGACGCTTGTGAAACTTTCCTAGAGATAATTAAAACTTTGTTCATAGGCCAAAAGAGAACGAATGACTAGCTTATTGGAACTTGTACATATTGTTGTACGAAGTCCATTATGTGTAGTCAAGAGCGATGGATTTCAACTTCATATGCTTTCTCTGAAAATTTGAGTGAATATATGAATATTTACTTAATAAGGATGAAGTATGAAACATTTGAAAAGTTCAAAGACTTTCAAGATGAAGTGCAAAATCATTGTAACAAGAATATGAATAGTTTATGATAAGATCATAAAGGAAGATATTTGAGTTACAAGTTTAGCATAATACCTAAGATTTAAGGAATCGTTCCATGAATTTGTATGTCCTGAAACACCATAAGAGTATGGAGCGTTCGAGATATGTAATTAAACCTTGTTTGACATGGTAAGATCGAATGTGTAATTCATAAAACTGCCATTATATTTTAAAGATTAAAAGCTTTAGAGACTACCGTTTTTCCACTGAAAAGAGCTTCATCATAATCCGTTGAAATGACACCATATAAAGTTATGGTTTGGGATAAAACCCAAGTAGTCCTTTCTTAAACATTGGTATGCTGTGCATAAAAAAAGATGTTTGCAACCAAAGTCAGATGAACCTGTCTTTGTATGTTATTTCGAATAACTGTTAAGTAATCCTCCATAACACCGGAGACAAAAGTGTTTGTCGCTTAGAACGTCAAGTTTCTTTGAGAAGGAATTTTTCGTGAAAAGTTAAGTGGGAGGACAATAGAACTTTGATAAGGTTAAAAGAACCTTAGCTATATGTGCAGAGTTGCGCAGTGCCGAAAAGTGTTCCGGAGGCAGCAATAATGCTCATGGCTCACGTGCCTCAAAGGTTGTGGTCACGAAGATCTAAGTTCCTATTGAAACATGTAGGTCGAGTAAACAATCAAATACCAAGATTTGAGGGTTGAATCATTATTTTAATAATGAACGTACTACATGCAAAGAAGCGATGATGGGCCCTAACTCCGTAAAATGGCTTGCAGCCATAAAATCCGTGATAGTTCCATACACGAAAAATCAAGTTTTGAACTTGAAGGACCCTCAAGAAAGGTGTAAGACCTTACAGTTGTGTTTGGATCTATAAATAAATAGACATGGATGTTGCACATATATGAAATAGTCGACATGTTGGGAAATAGTTCACAACAATGTTCAAAGGTTGACAATGACAAGATCTGATCTTTCATAGCGATATTTAGTCTAGACGGATTAATATAGCAACCACTACATATAATTTTGTTATGTGGTAGTTGAATAAACAAAACAAGTTCTTCTAATAGAATTGTTACATAGGACATGTGCATAACACGGTCCATAGGGTTTTGTTAATTCAAAGGATGCTAAAAGCATATGCAAACTTCAATGGTTGAAGTAAGCATAGCGGAGTTGGAATCTTCACTATGATGAAACTGTTAAAAGAGTTTAATTTCATCAGAGACAATGAAGATGCTTGCATTTGCAAGAAATTAAGTGGGAGCGCTAAGACATATTTCTAATACATTATGTGGAGGACATATTGTTGATTGGAAAAGATATATCTTTTATTAACACATATTAAGAATTTCATCCCGATGAAAGACTTAGGCAAAACCCAAATATTTGGCATCAATAGACGCTAATATGGTTGTGCCGAAAGTACATAGATGATGTATTGAATGAGTTCAATATAGAAACTACAAGAAAGGTTCTTGTCACAGAAAAAGGATTGAATGAGTTCAATATTGATGATATATTCAAGTGTATTGACACTGGGTAAAGTGAAACAAAGATTCAAGTATAGATTGATACTTGATATATGAAATCACAAAGAGTATTTATATCAACCATACTGTGATATGTACAAATCCAGATATGTCCTATACTCTAAATGTTATGAGCATATACCAAAATGATTCATAAGATGATCATTGGACAATAGTAAGGATATTCTTATGATCTTTTGGAAGAACTAAGAGTATATTATTTGTAGAAGTGACAAATAGATGGTTAGTTCATTGTAAAAGTACTACATTGATACTAGTTTTGTCACAAAGTACAAATTAAGTTTATCTAAATCTGAACTAAGGGTGGCACAATGTAATGGAAAGTAAGTTCCATAATGGATTTGGATGAGTTCCAAAGTTAAGACATTGTGACAGATACTACAACAAAAGGCTAAGTATATGAGTGCTATTATAGCAGCAAAAGAGGGCATTTGTGTCAAGTAGTTTGTTATCAAACCAGGTGTAGTTCACAGTGGGATAGTACTATGAAGATATATTGTACGACAATATTGTCAACATGTTTTAACCCCAAAGAATTAAAGGTCACACCAAAGGACCAAATTTGTACGAAGCCATCTCATTAGAGAATGAGTGATGCGTAGAGACGCAAAGACATGCAATTACACATGGACCTGAAAGTGTCAGATCCGGAGATCAGTTGACCACTAGCAATCGTGTGCATACAACACCGGAAAGCCATAGGTGTTGAATACACAAAGGTTTGAAACTAGATTATTGACTCTAGTGCAAGTGGGAGACTGTTGGAGATATGCCCAAGAGGCAATAATAAAGTGATTATTATCATATCTTCATACTTATGATAAATGTTTACATACCATGCTATAATTGTATTAACAGGAAACATTAATACTTGTGTGATTTGTAAACATAAAAGAGTCCCTAGTAAAGCCTCTTGTTAAACTAGCTTGTTGGTTAATATATGATCATGGTTTCCTAATCATGAACATAGAGATGTTATTAACAGCAGGGTCATATCATTAGGAGAATGATGTGATGGACATACTCCTATAGTTAAGCGTAGCATAAAAATCAAGTCATTTAATATAGTTCATTTGCTATAAAGCTTTCTGATACATAGTAACCTAATTCCTTCGACCATGAGATCATGTTAATCACCATCACCGAAAGGATGCTTTGATGACATCAAACACCACACCGTAACTGGGTGGCTATAAAGGTGGCATTGAGTGTTTGGAAAGTATGTGTTGAGGCACATGGATCAAGAGTGGGATTTGTCCATCCATATGACGGAATAGATATACTCTGGGCCCTCTCGGTGGAATGTCATCCAATTGGCTTGCAAGCATGTGACTGGCTCACAAGGGATCACATATCACGGGAACGAGAAAAGAGTACTTATCGGTAACGAGGTTGAACTAGGTATGCAGAGATACCGACGATCAAAACCTCGGATAAGTAAACTATCGTGAGACAAAGGGAAATTGGTATCGTATGTAAGTGGTTCATTCGATCGCAAAATAATCGTAGAAATATGTGGGATCCATATGAATTTCCAGATTCCTATATTGGTTATTGATCGGATAAGTGTCTCGATCATGTCCGCATAATTCACGAACCGTAGGGAGACACACTTAAGGATTCGATGTTGTTGAGTAGTTATGGAATGATGAGTAAGAGACCGAATGTTGTTCGGAGTCTCGGATGGGATCCGGGATATCACGAGGAGATCCGGAATGGTCCGAAGAATAAGATTCATATAAGGAAAGTCCTGTTTCGGGGTTGGAGAATGGTTCCGGTGTTTTCATCGAGAATGTTCTAGAAGGTTCCGGAATGTCCGGCACTCCGGAGGGGAAGGGTACATGAATGTGTTATATCAAGTTGGTATGATTGCATCATGTACTAGGTGTCATCGCTTAACAAAATAAAGGGTTTAATCAAATCCTAGTTTGAAAAAGTCAAACGCCAATTTAAAAGTCAAACGACTATTTTTGGGAAGTTGGGAACCGAGTTGGGGAGGAGTCCCTCCTCCACCGCCGGCCCACTTGGGATCCGAGTTGGGGAGGGATTCCCCTCCCCTTGGCCGGCGCCTCCCTCCTATAAGAGGAGGGGCAGGGCTCCCCTCCTAGCACACAAGATTGCCCCCTCTAAACCTAACCCTAGCCGCCGCCCACCATAGCCGCCGCCTAGGGTTTCTCCCCTAGCCGCCGACTTGGGTACCTCCAAGCCCTAGCCGCCGGCCCTAGCAACCCCTCCTTGGTGTGTCTAAAACCCTAGAACACCGAGGGCTCTCTCATAGTCCACCATACTCGCTCCGGCTTAAGGCGAAGCCCTGCGAGATCTCCCCTCTACTTCCGGTACCACGCCGTCGTGCTGCCGGAATCACGAGGAGAGTGCTACAACCTCCGCTGCCTGCTGGAACAAGGGAGAGGAAGGTCTTCATCGAGTACCAAACGTGTGACCGACTGCGGAAGCGCTGCCGGAACGCAGCGCCGGAAGGATCGTCTATGCGATCTTGAGATCGGCAAGTGTACGACTACATCACCCACGAGAATCTGCTCTCGTTAACCGCTTTGGAACCTTCGAGGGTGAGTTCCTCTATCGACTCGTTGCTACAATCTAGTAAATAGATCTTGGCTTGTTTGTTTGCATGCGGTAGAAATTTTTTGTTTTCCATGCTACGAACCCCTACATTAGAAACTTGTAATAAAAAGCATTCTTTAAGACTGTTATGAGACATCTATGTACTTTGTGATGTTATCATGTGAGATTTGACATATTTAAGTACTATGTGGTTAAAATATTGTTGCTTTGATATTCCTATATATTATCCATATAATATTTGCTAAAATGCTGTAAAAAATTGCTATTATATCGTAGTTATGTTGAATGTTGTTATGATTATTGTATATAGTGTGTAAACGAGCAACATCCATGCCCATGGATATCTTCATGGGCGGATTAGAGTGAGGTTCATGAATTTGGATTTGGTTTTGATATATTCGTCCAAATTCGATCCATTGCCATCCGTAGGAGAGATTAGTTGCATAGCAACATTGAGTCTTGTGCGGGTTGGTAATGAACCGAGGTAGAAAATGGTATACATGCTCAAGTAAAGTGAAGCTTAAAAAACACTCATTACATACAAGAATATCTATAGCACGTTAGGGAATAGATCTCGGTTTGTAATAATAGATAGATAGTTCGTATCCTTGCTTTCTATGGATAAGTCGTCTAATTGTCTATTACCTTGATATAATTTTAGAAAATAGGATCTTAATTTTTATAGATATACTACAGTTTGAAGCTATTGTTCCGTATGCACAAAAAATTTCACTTACATTATATTACCATGTATGGAGAGAAAATATAGTCCATAGCAACACACGGCCATTCAACTAGTTTAGGATAGGATTCAACTAGATAGGACGGTCTAATCCTAAACTTTTTTTCTATTTTTACGTTTCTTTTATCCCGTGAATCAAACAGATCCTAAAATTTTTGCTAGTTTTCATTTTTCAGGAGTTTTTTTAAGCCTAAACAAACCACGTATTTTGGCTCTGGCACGTAAAAATTATAACGGCCACAGCAAATCATCCCATGGGGCTACTATGTCTATATGTTTTGTTCACGAGGCCGGATATAGAGCAAAAAAATTTGCCGACATCTCACCCTCTTCGCCGTCTCTCTCTCCTGTCGCTGCCATCCAAATCTAGTGTGCTCGTGCCGCCAAAACCCGCTGGCAACTACAGATCCACCAAATCGCCGGTGTGAGCATGCCTAGGAACCTCCCAATCAGGGTTTGGGGCGGCCGGGTGGGCCGCCTCGCACGGCTGCGGTGCTGGCGATGAGGAGCGCAAGAACAGTGTGGCGTCGATGGGGCGCGAAAGCACGCAACGCAAGTGAACCAACTATGGTCAGATGCCACCATGGTACCTGCAATGGTGGAGGTTCACCGGCGATGGCGCAGAAGCTGGGAGCTCCCACTACTAGAAAACAGCTAATCTGTAGCGCATTGTTTTGATCATCTGTGGCGCACCCCTAGTGCGCCACGAGGCGCGCTATAGGTAAAACTTAGCCGTGGCGCACTACGTGGTGTGCCACGGGTAAAAAAGTTAGCCGTGGCACACCACCTGGTGCGCCACGGGTATGGATTTCAAAATTCAAAAAAAGCGGGATCTAGATCGTGCCGCTGCCACCGTTATCGCCTGATCATAGGTGCGGTAGGTAGGTCGTGGCCATATCCTACCACCGCAAGGAGGTGCGGGATGACGTGGCCACAACTTATCACGGAGGAGGGCAAGACTGTAGGTGGGCGGAGAAGGTGTCGGAGGTCGCTATAGGAGGTGGTCAGAGGTGGAGGAGGGCGTGGCGGGAGGTGGATGGAGGTGGTCGGAGAAGGGCACGATCGAAGGAGGTCATGTCCGGAGGTGGTTGGAGGAAGGGCACGTATGAAGGTGGTCGGAGGAGGGTGCAACCGGAGCGAGGAGGCTGAAGAAGGAGGAGAGGAGAAGGGAGGAGAAGGAGATAAGAAGTGTGAAAGTGGAGGAGAAGGAGAAGGGTAAGTGGAATATAAGGTGGGTTAGGTGGTCGGGATGGTGATTCGAATTTTGAATCCCGACCAACTTACTCGTGGTGCAACATGGTGGTGCGCTACGGGTAGGTGGTCTTACTTTTTTTCTGCAAAAAATAAACTTTTAACAGTAACCTTTTATCCTTTTCAAAATTTTAAAATCTAAAAAATTGCTAAACAACCTTTGGTGGCTGCGAGGGGATGCAAAATTTTGTTCTCATTATTTTGGTATATTAAACATTTTTTCAACTTTATATGTAAAAGTTATGGCCGTTTTATCGTGACATGTCCTTTTTTTAGAAAAAATCAAAATACATATTTGTTATTTTTTTTACAAACTAGATCATATTACCTACCTACATGTGAAATGATTTTTAAATTTAAAGTGTTTTTTATTTTCTTTTCTTTTTTGAAAGCTAAAAAGGCGATAAAAGGGGTGGAGTTGGGAAAAATAGGCAGCATACACTTATTCATAGGGCACCTGTAACACCCTCAGAATCGGCCCTATGCAAGTTTCAGCGCTTCCCGCCAAACCCGCATAGAAACGATTCAAAGGTGCCCATCAGGCACTTTCGTGCGGGTGGAAAACAAAGTAATAACATTACACAACAGTCCTCGAGACCCACAGAACAGATATATATACAACACGACTCCATGAGTCAAGAATACAGATATACAGAACAAAGATCCAAATCACCTTGAAAACGATAGAGCGTCCAGCTACGGACAAGATGCAAATGGGGCTAAGAGCCCTGAAGAATAACCAATGGCGTCCATAACCCTGCCCAGGCCAAGCCGGAAGGGTAACCCTGCTAACGACGTCGATCTCAAAACCTGCTTAAACAAAAGGGGTGCCGGCAAAGGGCAAAGGAAAAAGAGAGAGCGGTCAGTACTGAGGCCAGTACACGGCGAGGCTAGAATTCGGCGGTCCTCGCCTACACAGGTATGGTGGACTGCAGCGGCAGCGCAGCATGCACTAAACAACCTAT
Organism: Avena atlantica; assembly: GCA_910589765.1. Taxonomy (NCBI): domain Eukaryota; kingdom Viridiplantae; phylum Streptophyta; class Magnoliopsida; order Poales; family Poaceae; genus Avena; species Avena atlantica. Next base: position 488,101,190 of record OU342735.1, on the reverse strand, counting down.
AGAGACTCGATATAACTGTCGGCTATCAGAGAGGGATAAGAAAGACCTATTCGGTACCAATCTGAAACTACCACCAAACATACCCATCCTGGTATTTCCCCCTCGAGACCAAACGAGGAAGTCAATCGAGGGACTCACACAGTTGGCAGTTTTACTCATTCCGTTATAGTTGCGGCAATTACTAGTCAAATATAAATAGCATGAGTCATCCTGATATAATAAGCAGTGGGCAGTTCTAGTTAACCAGTCCGTTGTAGTTGCGACACTTACTAGTCAAATACAATTAGCATGAGATATCCCAAACCCAGCAGTTGTTGGTACTTTTATTTAGCCATTTCGTTATAGTTGCAATACTTACTAGTCAGATACAATGGTAGCAAGCGACAATCCGAACAAGCAATTGTTGGCAATTTTATTTAGCCATTCCATTATAGTGAAGCTGGTTACTAGTCATTATAAAGTCAATTTATAGCACTACTTTAGTTATAGTTGTCTATGATCGAGATACTGTGCTCCAAGTCGTCCATAACCGCGGACACGGCTTTCAGAAAGTTTTACCCTGCAGGGGTGCACAAATAGCAACACACACTCGATCAACCTCGGAAAAACCAAATCAAAACCCAACGAGGCCTTCACGACAAAGCAATCACAGGATTCAGAAATATTTCAGGGGGCCACCCCATTAAGCTACCCGCAACGAAGTTAGCTGACTTCGAGACGGACTCAAGGTTTGCGTCAGTGGCTGTAAAAGACTGGGAACCCGAAAATGTGACTAGGCTTGTCGATACCGCGAAAACACTCCGCTTATCTAAACAGTACAGGTGCTCCTCGCACAATCGTAATAAAGCAGTAAAGCATGGCATAAGTACAGGATAGTAAATAAAACCTCAAACTAGTTTGTGGCCCCAAGAAATAAGAATGAATCAAGCTCTGGCTCAGGGGGGTCCCATAATCCTCCCGGATGTGGATAGCGCGAATATTCAAGGAACGGGTATCAAGTACTCGGGGTCCTACGGGACACAAGTGGACGGTTAACAACCAAATAACATCTATTGCCCACCTGTGCCTCTGCTTACCTACTTCAATTTTAGTTATTTAAACAATAATTAAAGTTATGATCATCTCCAACAATAAACACATGGCAATACTCCAACAATTGTGGTACTTGACGACACGCAACAGCACTTGAGCAAGCGACTACGATGCGCAGGTCCAACTATCTACCAAACAACAGGTAATAGGAGGTGTCCAAGGCAATATAAGGCTGCAAGGGATATCACGGGTACGAAAACTAGAGCATCGCAACACAGATAGCAATAGATCAACAGGAGGGAATAAATACTATAAAAGTAAGATAGGTAGAAAGGGGGAAGGTGCTCGCCTGAAAACATTGCCGAAGATTCAGCCGAAGATCGGGTCGACACTCGCATCAACTCAACGGCCTTATCCGCGAAGAAGCAAAACACTAGAATAAACACCGGATGCACTATTTAATACTACGGCAAAAGATCGGGCATGATGCATGTACGATGTATGACATGGCAAAGGTGCGATGCAATTAGATGATATTAAGCGGAACCAGGGTCCCGACAATTATTTACCAGGTTCATGTTGTTTAGATACCCGCCATTTAAATGTTGTTTTAACAAGGCAAAAGATAGCACCGGTTCGTTACACAAATTTAAATGGGACCAATATACGACTAGATTTGTCCACATATGGGCCCCATATTTAATTTAGGTGAATCGGCCTAAGGCCCCCAAACAACATGACAATATGCATGCGAGCATGACAATTTATATGCAACAAGATATATCATTTATAAAAATAGGGGCTTAGGGTCACACATTAGGGTTCGGCGAGCTTGGGGTTCCGAGGTGTTCGGGGTCGGGTCTCAGGGTCCGGATATGGGGTTCGGTCTCGGCAGGATCGTTCTCGGATAACAGAGTAGATCTTGGCGTTCCGCGACGGAGGACTTGGTGGGCGTCGGGGCACATCGGATCCGTCCTGGTCGGTGTCGATCTTGTCGTTGCGAAGATCTTGTCGGGTCCGCTCCATCAAGTCGTTCTTGGCATTCGGGGTGAGGAACTTGGCATCCTCGAGGAAGTACTTGTCGTATCCGTGAATAAGATCATGTCGGTCCACGGGGTCGGGCTTCGAAGCCAGGAAGGAGTACTTGGCGTTGCCGAGCGGAAGTCTTGATGATCCTCGGGTCCGAGAAGATCTCGTCGCACGGTGTCCGGGTAGGCGAACTTGTCGGTTCCGCGGTTTCGATTGTCGGTGTCGGACTCGGGTCTCAGCACTGGGAGATCTTGTGGTTCGGGCTGCGGGGTCCGTGTTCATTTGCATTGCGTTGGTGAAGATCTCGTGATGCCGGGGGCCATCTCCGTTATAACGACCCATCAACAAGACGGCACGGGCAGAGGCACCAAATACAGAACAAACCAAAGAGGCATGTCTCCTGTGGATACCGACTCGAACACCTTGCGGGCAGGGCGTGCTCGGGCGACGAAGGCAGCGGCGACGGGAAGCGGGCAGAGCCTCGCGGGCCCAGGGCTCGGTCGGCGTGGGCTTGCCGGACAACGCAGAGGAGGGCCCGGCCTCGAGGTCGGCTCTACAGGGGAGGCGAGGCCATGGGCCGCGAGCGGCAGGGGAACCCAGGGCCGCGGCGGCGGACACCCAGAGGCAGCGAGGCGGCCAGGGGTGCGGCGTCGAGCTCGGGGGTCGGGGCGGTACTGCAGAGGCTCTGCGAGGCGGTCGCGTGGGCCCAGCGACGACGCGCGCTCGACGGAAAACAGGGAGGGCGGCTTGCAAACGGAGGAGGAAAGAAGACCGACGAAGGGGCCAGTGGGGCGAGGGAGGAGGCCGACGGGGAGGGCGTGTCGGCGGCGGGGCGGAGGAGGCCGGCGCCGAGGAGGGGATAGGCGGTGAGGCGGTCGCGGGCGTCCGGTGAGGAGGAGCCAGGCGGGGACGGCGACAGGGAGGGGTGCACGTCGGGGAAGCGGGGCGCGGCCATGGCAGGCGAGGAGGTTCAGGGCGACGCCGCAGTTTGGTGGAGGCGATGCGGCGAGGCGAGAGGCCAGGGGAGGGAGGAGAGGCGAGGCGGCGGGGTAGTCCTTGGCGGGACGGTGGGCGAGCAGGGCTGTCGCGGAGGGGGTCTAAGGCCGGCGGGGTTGGTGGTGATGAGCAGAGGAAGAGGAGAAAGCGGGGGGGAGACGAGGTAGGAGGGAGAGGACGCGGGGCTGGACGCGGTCGCGTGCGGGGTGGGCCATGTAACACCCTCAGAATCGACCCTATGCAAGTTTCAGCGATTCCCGCCAAACCCGCATAGAAACGATTCAAAGGTGCCCACCAGGCACTTTCGTGCGGTGGAAAACGAAGTAATAACATTACACAACAGTCCTCGATGGGACCCACAGAACAGATATATATACAGCAGCGACTCAAAGAGTCAAGAATACAGATATACAATACAAAGATCCAAATCACCTGTAAAACGATACAACGTCCGACTACGGACAAGATGCAAATGGGGCTAAGAGCCCTGAAGAATAACCAATGGCGTCCATAACCCTGCCCAGGCCAAGCCGGAAGGGTAACCCTGCTAATGACGTCGATCTCAAAACCTGCTTAAACAAAAGGGGTGCCGACAAAGGGCAGAGGAAAAAGAGGAGCGTCAGTACTGAGGCCAGTACACGGCGAGGCTAGAATTCGGCGGTCCTCGCCTACATAGGATGGTGGACTAGAGCGGCAGCGGCAGCATGCACTAAACACCCTATAGAGACTCGATACAACTGTCGGCTATCAGAGAGGGATAAGAAAGACCTATTCGGAACCCACCTTATTCTACCACCAAACAATCCCATCCTGGTATTCCCCCTCGAGACCAAACGAGGAAGTCAACCGAGGAACTCACACAGTTGGCAGTTTTATTTATTCAGTTATGGTTGCAGCAATTACTAGTCAGGCGTAGATAATCGTCCTGATAAAATAAACAGTGGGCCGTTTTAGTTAACCATTCCGTTGTAGTTGCAACACTTACTAGTCAGATACAATTAGCATGAGATATCCCAAAACCCAGCAGTTGTTGGTACTTTTATTTAGCCATTCCGTTATAGTTGCAATACTTACTAGTCAGGTACAATGGTCGCAAGCGACAACCAAAACAAGCAATTTTTGGCAGTTTTATTTAGCCATTCCATTATAGTGAAGCTGATTACTAGTCATTATAAAGTCAAGTTTATAGCACTACTTTAGTTATAGTTGTCTATGATCGAGATACTGTGCTCCAAGTCGTCCATAACCGCGGACACGGCTTTCAGAAAGTTTTACCCTGCAGGGGTGCACAAATAGCAACACACACTCGATCAACCTCGGAAAAACCAAATCAAAACCCAACGAGGCCTTCACGACAAAGCAATCACAAGATTCAGAAATATTTCCGGGGGCCACCCCGTTGAGTACACCCGCAACGAAGCTAGCTGACTCCGAGACGGACTCAAGGTTTGTGGGGCCGGCTGTAAGCGACTGGGAACCCAAAACTGGGCTTGTCGATACCGCGTAAACGGGTCACAATCCTAAACAGTACAGTGTGCTCCTCGCACAATCGTAAATAAAGCAGTAGCATGGCATAAGTACAGGATCGTAAATAAAACCTCAAACTAGTTTGTGGCCCCAGGAAATAAGAATGAATCAAGCTCTGGCTCAGGGGGGGTCCCATAATCCTCCCGGATGTGGATAGCGCGAATATTCAAGAAACAAGTATCAAGTACTCGGGGTCCTACGGGACACAAGTGGACGGTTAACAACCAAATAACATCTATTGCCCACCTGTGCCTCTGCTTACCTACTTCAATTTTAGTTGTTAAATAGTAATTAAAGTGAACAATAATTAAAGCCATGATCATCTCCAACATTGAACACGCGGCAATACTCCAACAACTGTGGTACTCGACGACACGCAACAGCACTTGAGCAAGCGACTACGACGCGCAGGTCCATCTATCTACCAAACAACAGGTAATAGGAGGTGTCCAAGGCAATATAAGGCTGCAAGGGATATCACGGGTACGAAAACTAGAGCATCGCAACACAGATAGCAACAGATCAACAGGAGGGAATAAATACTATAAAAGTAAGATAGGTAGAAAGGGGGAGATGCTCGCCTGAAAACATTGCCGAAGGTTAAACCGAAGATCGGGTCGACACTCGCATCAACTCAACGGCCTTATCCGCGAAGAGCCAAAACACTAGAATAAACACCGGATGCAATATTTAATACTACGGCAAAAGATCGGGCATGATGCATGTATGATGTATGACATGGCAAAGGTGCGATGCAATAAGGCAATATTAGGCGGAACCGGGGTCCCGACAAATATTTAGGTGGTTCATGTTGTTTAGCTACCCTGCATTTTAAATGTTGTCTTAACATGGCAAAAGATAGCACCGGTTCGCTACACAAATTTAAATGGGGCCAATATAAGACTAGATTTGCCTGCATATGGGCCCCATATTTAATTATGAGATGAAACGGCATAAGGCCCCCAAACCACACAAATATGCATGCGAGATGAATGATTTAATGCAACAAGTTTATATTACATATATAAAAATAGGGCTCGAGAAAGGGGTCACACATTGGGGTTCGGCAGATCTTGGTTCCGGGGTTCGGGGTCGGGTCTCAGGGTTCGGATCTGGGGTTCGACGGGATCGGTCTCGGATACACGATGGAGAACTTGGGTTCGGAAGGAGGTCTTGACATCCCGATGGATGGGCCTCCGGGGTCGAGAACTTGGCGTCCGAGAGATGATCTTGTCGCATCCGCGATCGTCAGTCGTGTCGTCTGTCTTGTCGTATCATGGCGGAGATCTTGGTGTCCCGGGTCTCGGCGTCTTCGGGTCCGGGAGGAAGAACTTGGCGTGTCGGGTTCGGTCTTCGAATCCATGCGGGCGATCTTGGCGTCCGAGTAGAAGACCTTCGGCCATCGGATCCATGCTTCAAGGGTCCGTGGCGAGCTTGTTCGATGGCGATAGATCTTGGGGTACGCCTTCGATGTTGATGTCGTACTTGAGTTTCGATGCAGGCAAATCTTAGGATGGTACTCTGGTTGCGGTAACAGATCGAGGAGCCTCTGGGTTGCATAGGGGCGATACCACCAAGACACGCACCACGCCACACTTCTTCCATAAGTTGTCGAGTTGAAGGGTCAACCTTGGTCATCGGGTAGCAGCAGCTACACACACGCGGGCAGAGGAGACGCTCGAGGGCGTCCTTGGCGAGCTTGCCTCCACGCGGGCGGGGAAGCAGGGCCTGCAGCGACTCTGGGCCGGAGAAGGGAGTCCGAGGAGGTTGCGGTCGAGCTCGGGAAACGAGGGATGTGTAACACCCTCAGAATCGGACCTATGCAAGTTTGGGCAAAATTCACCAAACCCGCATAGAAACGATTCAAAGGTGCCCACCAGGCACTTTCGTGCGGGTGGAAAACGAAGTAATAACATTACACAACAGTCCTCGATGGGACCCACAGAACAGATATATATAACAGCGACTCCATGAGTCAAGAATACAGATATAATATACAAGATCCAAATCACCTTGAAAACGGTAGAGCGTCCGACTACGGACAAGAAGCAAATGGGGCTAAGAGCCCTGAAGAATAACCAATGGCGTCCATAACCCTGCCCAGGCCAAGCCGGAAGGGTAACCCTGCTAACGGCGTCGATCTCAAAACCTGCTTAACAAAAAGGGGTGCCGACAGAGGGCAAAGCAGAAACAAAGAAGGAGCGTCAGTACTGAGGCCAGTACACGGCGAGGCTAGAATTCGGCGGTCCTCGCCTACAAAGGTATGGTGGACTGAGCGGCAGCGGCAGCATGCACTAAACAACCTATAGAGACTCACTACAACTGGCGGTTATCAGAGAGGGGTGAGAGAGACCTATTCGGATCCAACCTGAGACTATCATCAAACAAATCCATCCTGGCGTTTCCCCTTCGAGACCAGACGAGGAAGTCAACCGAGGAACGCACACAGTTGGCAGTTTTACTTTTCAGTTATAGTTGCGGCACTTTACTAGTCAGGTTTTAGATAATCGTCCTGATAAAATAAGCAGTGGGTCCTTTTAGTTAACCATTCCGTTATAGTTGCAACACTTACTAATCAGATACAGATAGTATGAGATAACCCAAACCCAGCAGTTGTTGATACTTTTAATCAGTCATTTTGTTGTAGTTGCAATACTTACTAGTCAGGTACAATGGTCGCAAGCGACACATAAAACAAGCAATTGTGGGCAGTATTAATTAGCCATTCCATTATAGTGAAGCTGATTACTAGTCATTGTAAAGTCAAATTTATAGCAGTAAACTTTAGTTATGCTTGTCTATGATCGAGAAACTGTGCTCCAAGTCGTCCATATCCGCGGACACGGCTTTCAGAAAGATTTAACCCGGCCGGGGTGCACAAATAGCAACACACACACGATCAACCTCGGAAAAACCAAATAAAAACCCAACGAGGTCTTCACGACAGAGCAATCGCAAGATTCAGAAATGTTTCAGGGGGCCACCCCTTTGAGTAGAACCCGCAACGGAGTAGGCAAGCTCCGAGACGGCCTCAAGGTCTGCGTCAATGGCTGTAAACGACTGGGAACCCGAAAGTGTGGCTGGGCTTGTCGATACCGCGTAAACATTCCGCTTCCAAAACAGTACAGTGTGCAGTACCTCGCACAATCGTAAATAAAGCAGTAAAGCATGGCATAAGTACAGGATAGTAATAAAACCTCAAACTAGTTTGTGGCCCCAAGAAATAAGACGGAATCAAGCTCTGGCTAGGGGGGGCCCATATCCACCCATATGTGGATAGTGCGATAAAACAAGGAACAGGAATCAAGTACTCGGGGTCTTACGGGACACAAGTGGGCGTTCGGAAACCAAATATTATCTATCACCCACCGATGCCTCTGCTTATTCAATTTTAGTTGTTAAACAGAATTCAAAGTGACGATAAGTAAAGCTAGAATCATCTCCAACATCAACATGCGGCATTACATCAACAACTGTGGCATATGACGACACACATCAGCACTTAAGCAAGCAACTACGACGCGCAAGTCCAACTATCTACCAAACAACAGGTAATAGGGTGTGTCCAAGGCAATATAAGGCTGCAGGGGATATATCGGGTACGGAAACTAGAGCATCGCAACACAGATAGCAATAGATCAACAGGAGGGAATAAAGACTATAAAAGTAAGATAGGTAGAAAGGGGGAGATGCTCGCCTGAAAACATTGTCGAAGGTTTTCCCGAAGATCGGGGCGAAGCTCACATCAACTCGACGGCCTTATCCGCGAAGAACCAAAACACTAGAAGAAGCACCGGATGCAACATTTAATACACGGCAGAAGATCGGCATGATGCATGTATGATGCATGGCATGGCAAAGTGCGATGCGATTAGGTCATATTAAGCGGAACCGGGGTCCCGACAATTAATAAACGGTTCAAGTTGTTTAGAACCCCCGCAATTTATATGTTGTTTAGCAATGCAACAGATGGAACCGGTTCGCTACACATGTTTAAATGAGGCCAATATAAGGCTAGATTTGCCCGCATATGGACCCCATATTTAATTATTAGGTGAATCGGCATAAGGCCCCCAAACCACAGATATGCATGCGAGCATGACAATTTAATATGCAACAAGTTGTTATTATATTATGAAATAGGGTTTTCGGAAAAGGGGTTCACACATTGAGGGGTCTCGACGATCTTGGGGTTCCGGGGTTCGGGGTCGGCTCCAGGGTCCAGGGTCCGGTCTCGGGGTCCAGGGTTCGACGGATAGGTCTCGGCGGGAACGTTCTCGGTAGCGGGGTAGGTCTTGGTGCATCCGGGTGCGGGACTTGGTTCGGTGCCGTCCTTAATGTCGCGAAGGTCTTGTCGGGTCCCACGGGGTCGATCTTGCCGTCTCGAGATCTTGGCGGGTCCGCGCTTCGGATTCCGTGAGGGAGATCATGGCGTCGGTGAGGTCGATCTCGTCGGTTCCACGGTTCGACGGTTCCGTTCTCGGGTATCGGGGTTCGACGGACGCGTTCTCGGATTCCGGGGTAGGTCTTGGCGCCTCCGGGGTCCTTGGGTCATGGCGACGGTCCTGGCGTCCTTGATGGCGAACTCAGGGTTCCGGGCGGAGTACTTGTCGCATAGGTGGCGTCGGGTCGAAGAACTTGACACTCCAGGGTTCGATCTTGGCGTCCGAGGTTCCTCCGAGTCCGTGGGGCGTCCGAGAAGGAGACCTTGGCGGGTGGTTTCCGTGTAGGAGAACTTGAGGGCGTTGGCGAGCTTGAACGGCAACGGGGTTTCGGTTGTCGGTGACGTTCTTGACGACCTCGGGAGGCTTGCAATAGTCTTCTGCCGGGGACATAACACGAACACGCCGAGGAAGGGCATGGCGAGACGAAGCAGGCACGCAGGGTTGGTGCGAGGAGGCCGTGTCCTGTTCGGGTGTTATCCCAAACACCTTGCAGGGGCTAAGACAAGGTCTCACACAGCAAAACATGTGGTTCTCGATAGGTACTGGCGAGGGCGGCTGCGTGCCGGCGCGCGCGCGGGGAGGAACGCTGGCCGGGGACGCGCGGCCGCGACTGGGACGGAGCGGCGGAGAAGGGGGCGGGGCGACGCTTGGTGACGGCGGGGCTCTGGCGCGGAGCGGCGAGGGTCGCGCGGCCGGGTCCGGCGAGGTGAGCGGGGTTGGGGAAGGCCGGCGGGGAGAGGTGGCCTGGTGCGGCAGGGACCGGCGGTGAGGCCACGACGAGGTAGCGGCGGCGGTCGCTGGCGGCCAGGGACGGGAAGGTCCGGCGGCGGGAAACGGCGGGGCCCGCAGGCGGCGCCGGAGGCCGGGGAGCACCTGAGCGGCGGCGCGAGCGGAGGGTCGAGGCGGCGGGGCAGGCGCGTGCGGCGGAGGTCCGGAGGTCGCGCGGTGGAGCCGCCACCGGCGACGAGGCGGAGACGCGGAGGTGGCTCGGGGCGGAGCGACGAGGGAGAGGGGCGACGGCGTCGGGGTCGCGCTAGGGCTGTGGCCGCTGGCGCGCGCGAGCGGAGGGGCTGGTGAGGGGCAGGGCGGCCGCGGCGGCAACGCCGGTCGCCGGAGGTGGGGGAGGGAGAGCGAGGAGGCAGGGAGGAGGAGAGATGAAGGAGGCGATTGCGGGGAGGGAGACGCGCTGCGGTGGGTGCGGGGCAGGTGGGGCCCATGGGGTTGGTGGGGCCAGGGGGACAGGGACTGGTGGGTTGGGGCCAGACGAGTGTGAGGGAGTGGAGGCTGCCTGCGCGCGTGTACTGAGAGGGAGTGGGGTCGGTTGGGTGAGGGGGTTGAGAGAGAGAGAGGAGGGAGTTGGGGGTGCCATGTGTCAGAGCGTGAGTGGGTGAGGGGTGGGCAAGGGTGATGTGGCAGCAGGGGATTGGTCCGGGTGATGTGGAAAGAGGGGGTGGGTAGGATAGTTGGGTAGACATAGGATTTAGAGGGGCAGGATGGATGGACCGATTAATTTTCTGGGGCGGTCGTTCGGGTCGGGTTGGCCCGTTCGACTGCCCCTACTAAAATAATAAAATACTTTATTTATTTTAACAGACCGTTTGCACAACATTTTTAATTAAAACAAAATATTCCGGGGACCGGGCTTTGCAGTTGAATTAAGATGGGGCGTTTGGAAAACAAATCGAGCTTTGCAAAAATAGTTTTGGCAAACAATGCATGATGATGACGATGCAATGCACAAATTCAACGCGATTTTCTAGTAGTGGTTTTGCGGGATGCCACAATTCGACACCACTAACAATGGATCTCGCCCTCGAGATCCGCCTCATGGTACCGGAAGGAAGGTCGGCGGTCTGATACTTCGCGCTTCGTGTAGATCTTCGCGACACCACTAACGAGGGTTCATCCCCCATCTTGAAATCGGCGACACCACCAACAAAGAGTCGTTGTTCTTGATCGTCGAGAGAACACTCCGGAAACAAAAGGTCGAAGGTAGAGGTATCACAGATAAAGCCACCCCTAACTTCCGTTAGAAGAGGGAAAAGTTACATCGATCCACCAGTTCGATGTACAGAGCGAACAGTAAGAGTCGGTTAGGGTGATCAGTCCATCCCGGCCCAAACTATCAACTCTCTACATGGGTAGGGGAATCAGGCAACTCAACTCTAGAGATTTAGACTGAAGATCTTCATAGGCGGTATCCGGAACAAAGGGATGATGCCAGCAAAATCGTATGAAAGACACAATGATTAGGTTCCGCGATGGTTCCATTGGCATGAACAACACGTGCTCAAGGTCGACTCCAACTTCACCAAAGCTCGTCCTTCTCATATGTTTTTCAACGACACTGATATCCAGCAAGGATCACATAGGGATAAGAACAAAAGATTGGAGGAAGGGTACAACAGGCAAGTTGCAGATTGATGATCGTAGCACTCCGTTACAAAAGGGAGAAAGCGAAACCCTGAAGGTACGACGGAAACCCAACCACGAGAAATCCTGGACTCGAAGAAAAGATAAGAGAGTAGGTTCAAAACACGCAGGGGTAAGAGGAGAATAGCAGAGGGGTAAGGAATAAAATCAGACCTAATCAGAACTATCCAACCGATTTTCAAAAATAGTTTTGACACTTCTACTTCGGCCGTTAGCTAGGTTATCCTACAGGCTGGACTTGTGGGGTATCGTAACTGCTGAGCTCTGATACCACTCTGTAACACCCTCAGAATCGGACCTATGCAAGTTTGGGCAAAATTCACCAAACCCGCATAGAAACGATTCAAAGGTGCCCACCAGGCACTTTCGTGCGGGTGGAAAACGAAGTAATAACATTACACAACAGTCCTCGATGGGACCCACAGAACAGATATATATAACAGCGACTCCATGAGTCAAGAATACAGATATAATATACAAGATCCAAATCACCTTGAAAACGGTAGAGCGTCCGACTACGGACAAGAAGCAAATGGGGCTAAGAGCCCTGAAGAATAACCAATGGCGTCCATAACCCTGCCCAGGCCAAGCCGGAAGGGTAACCCTGCTAACGGCGTCGATCTCAAAACCTGCTTAACAAAAAGGGGTGCCGACAGAGGGCAAAGCAGAAACAAAGAAGGAGCGTCAGTACTGAGGCCAGTACACGGCGAGGCTAGAATTCGGCGGTCCTCGCCTACAAAGGTATGGTGGACTGAGCGGCAGCGGCAGCATGCACTAAACAACCTATAGAGACTCACTACAACTCGCGGTTATCAGAGAGGGGTGAGAGAGACCTATTCGGATCCAACCTGAGACTATCATCAAACAAATCCATCCTGGCGTTTCCCCTTCGAGAACAGACGAGGAAGTCAACCGAGGAACGCACACAGTTGGCAGTTTTACTTTTCAGTTATAGTTGCGGCACTTTACTAGTCAGGTTTTAGATAATCGTCCTGATAAAATAAGCAGTGGGTCCTTTTAGTTAACCATTCCGTTATAGTTGCAACACTTACTAATCAGATACAGATAGTATGAGATAACCCAAAACCCAGCAGTTGTTGATACTTTTAATCAGTCATTTTGTTGTAGTTGCAATACTTACTAGTCAGGTACAATGGTCGCAAGCGACACATAAAACAAGCAATTGTGGGCAGTATTAATTAGCCATTCCATTATAGTGAAGCTGATTACTAGTCATTGTAAAGTCAAATTTATAGCAGTAAACTTTAGTTATGCTTGTCTATGATCGAGAAACTGTGCTCCAAGTCGTCCATATCCGCGGACACGGCTTTCAGAAAGATTTAACCCGGCCGGGGTGCACAAATAGCAACACACACACGATCAACCTCGGAAAAACCAAATAAAAACCCAACGAGGTCTTCACGACAGAGCAATCGCAAGATTCAGAAATGTTTCAGGGGGCCACCCCTTTGAGTAGAACCCGCAACGGAGTAGGCAAGCTCCGAGACGGCCTCAAGGTCTGCGTCAATGGCTGTAAACGACTGGGAACCCGAAAGTGTGGCTGGGCTTGTCGATACCGCGTAAACATTCCGCTTCCAAAACAGTACAGTGTGCAGTACCTCGCACAATCGTAAATAAAGCAGTAAAGCATGGCATAAGTACAGGATAGTAATAAAACCTCAAACTAGTTTGTGGCCCCAAGAAATAAGACGGAATCAAGCTCTGGCTAGGGGGGCCCATATCCACCCATATGTGGATAGTGCGATAAAACAAGGAACAGGAATCAAGTACTCGGGGTCTTACGGGACACAAGTGGGCGTTCGGAAACCAAATATTATCTATCACCCACCGATGCCTCTGCTTATTCAATTTTAGTTGTTAAACAGAATTCAAAGTGACGATAAGTAAAGCTAGAATCATCTCCAACATCAACATGCGGCATTACATCAACAACTGTGGCATATGACGACACACATCAGCACTTAAGCAAGCAACTACGACGCGCAAGTCCAACTATCTACCAAACAACAGGTAATAGGGTGTGTCCAAGGCAATATAAGGCTGCAGGGGATATATCGGGTACGGAAACTAGAGCATCGCAACACAGATAGCAATAGATCAACAGGAGGGAATAAAGACTATAAAAGTAAGATAGGTAGAAAGGGGGAGATGCTCGCCTGAAAACATTGTCGAAGGTTTTCCCGAAGATCGGGGCGAAGCTCACATCAACTCGACGGCCTTATCCGCGAAGAACCAAAACACTAGAAGAAGCACCGGATGCAACATTTAATACACGGCAGAAGATCGGCATGATGCATGTATGATGCATGGCATGGCAAAGTGCGATGCGATTAGGTCATATTAAGCGGAACCGGGGTCCCGACAATTAATAAACGGTTCAAGTTGTTTAGAACCCCCGCAATTTATATGTTGTTTAGCAATGCAACAGATGGAACCGGTTCGCTACACATGTTTAAATGAGGCCAATATAAGGCTAGATTTGCCCGCATATGGACCCCATATTTAATTATTAGGTGAATCGGCATAAGGCCCCCAAACCACAGATATGCATGCGAGCATGACAATTTAATATGCAACAAGTTGTTATTATATTATGAAATAGGGTTTTCGGAAAAGGGGTTCACACATTGAGGGGTCTCGACGATCTTGGGGTTCCGGGGTTCGGGGTCGGCTCCAGGGTCCAGGGTCCGGTCTCGGGGTCCAGGGTTCGACGGATAGGTCTCGGCGGGAACGTTCTCGGTAGCGGGGTAGGTCTTGGTGCATCCGGGTGCGGGACTTGGTTCGGTGCCGTCCTTAATGTCGCGAAGGTCTTGTCGGGTCCCACGGGGTCGATCTTGCCGTCTCGAGATCTTGGCGGGTCCGCGCTTCGGATTCCGTGAGGGAGATCATGGCGTCGGTGAGGTCGATCTCGTCGGTTCCACGGTTCGACGGTTCCGTTCTCGGGTATCGGGGTTCGACGGACGCGTTCTCGGATTCCGGGGTAGGTCTTGGCGCCTCCGGGGTCCTTGGGTCATGGCGACGGTCCTGGCGTCCTTGATGGCGAACTCAGGGTTCCGGGCGGAGTACTTGTCGCATAGGTGGCGTCGGGTCGAAGAACTTGACACTCCAGGGTTCGATCTTGGCGTCCGAGGTTCCTCCGAGTCCGTGGGGCGTCCGAGAAGGAGACCTTGGCGGGTGGTTTCCGTGTAGGAGAACTTGAGGGCGTTGGCGAGCTTGAACGGCAACGGGGTTTCGGTTGTCGGTGACGTTCTTGACGACCTCGGGAGGCTTGCAATAGTCTTCTGCCGGGGACATAACACGAACACGCCGAGGAAGGGCATGGCGAGACGAAGCAGGCACGCAGGGTTGGTGCGAGGAGGCCGTGTCCTGTTCGGGTGTTATCCCAACACCTTGCAGGGGCTAAGACAAGGTCTCACACAGCAAAACATGTGGTTCTCGATAGGTACTGGCGAGGGCGGCTGCGTGCCGGCGCGCGCGCGGGGAGGAACGCTGGCCGGGGACGCGCGGCCGCGACTGGGACGGAGCGGCGGAGAAGGGGGCGGGGCGACGCTTGGTGACGGCGGGGCTCTGGCGCGGAGCGGCGAGGGTCGCGCGGCCGGGTCCGGCGAGGTGAGCGGGGTTGGGGAAGGCCGGCGGGGAGAGGTGGCCTGGTGCGGCAGGGACCGGCGGTGAGGCCACGACGAGGTAGCGGCGGCGGTCGCTGGCGGCCAGGGACGGGAAGGTCCGGCGGCGGGAAACGGCGGGGCCCGCAGGCGGCGCCGGAGGCCGGGGAGCACCTGAGCGGCGGCGCGAGCGGAGGGTCGAGGCGGCGGGGCAGGCGCGTGCGGCGGAGGTCCGGAGGTCGCGCGGTGGAGCCGCCACCGGCGACGAGGCGGAGACGCGGAGGTGGCTCGGGGCGGAGCGACGAGGGAGAGGGGCGACGGCGTCGGGGTCGCGCTAGGGCTGTGGCCGCTGGCGCGCGCGAGCGGAGGGGCTGGTGAGGGGCAGGGCGGCCGCGGCGGCAACGCCGGTCGCCGGAGGTGGGGGAGGGAGAGCGAGGAGGCAGGGAGGAGGAGAGATGAAGGAGGCGATTGCGGGGAGGGAGACGCGCTGCGGTGGGTGCGGGGCAGGTGGGGGCCCACGGGGTTGGTGGGGCCAGGGGGACAGGGACTGGTGGGTTGGGGCCAGACGAGTGTGAGGGAGTGGAGGCTGCCTGCGCGCGTGTACTGAGAGGGAGTGGGGTCGGTTGGGTGAGGGGGTTGAGAGAGAGAGGAGGGAGTTGGGGGTGCCATGTGTCAGAGCGTGAGTGGGTGAGGGGTGGGCAAGGGTGATGTGGCAGCAGGGGATTGGTCCGGGTGATGTGGAAAGAGGGGGTGGGTAGGATAGTTGGGTAGACATAGGATTTAGAGGGGCAGGATGGATGGACCGATTAATTTTCTGGGGCGGTCGTTCGGGTCGGGTTGGCCCGTTCGACTGCCCCTACTAAAATAATAAAATACTTTATTTATTTTAACAGACCGTTTGCACAACATTTTTAATTAAAACAAAATATTCCGGGGACCGGGCTTTGCAGTTGAATTAAGATGGGGCGTTTGGAAAACAAATCGAGCTTTGCAAAAATAGTTTTGGCAAACAATGCATGATGATGACGATGCAATGCACAAATTCAACGCGATTTTCTAGTAGTGGTTTTGCGGGATGCCACAGGATGCAGGGCTGGCAGCGGCGGGGTCGGCCGGCGATGCGACGAAGGCGGATGCTGGCCGGAGGAGGAGATGCCCGGGAGGGAAGGCATGGAGGAGGGAGGCGACGCACGGGGGCCGAGCTCCAGCCATCGCGAGCTTGCGGCTCGGCGGGGATACGGTCCAGGGGGCGGCGCTCGGCGACGAAGAGGCGCGGGGCCGACGGCTCCGGCGAGGCCGAACGGACGGGGAGCGGCGCTCGGCGGCGAAGATGAGAAGTCCGGCGAGGCGGACTGGCGACTGGCGGGTGGCCGGCGAGCTCTGTATCGGGGGCCGAGGCGAGGTAGAGAACCGGAGGAGCGGCCGGAAAGCAGCTCGGGGCGAGGGAGGCGGCGACCGGCGGAAGGAGGGAGAAGGGGGCGAGCTCCGGCGAGCCGGGGAGGGTCCGCGGGCGAGAGGGGGCAGGGTGGGGACCCGCGGCGGCGTGGCCGTGGCCCAGAGGAGGAGGCGCGGCGCGACGAGGCCGGAGGAGGCGCGCCGGAGGAGGGAGTCAGCGGGCGTGCCGACGACGGGGAGTTGCAGAGGGAGGAGGTCGGGCGGTGGTTGCCGAGGGAGGAGGGAGCGCGAGACCGGGGCGGGGTCGCCGGCGAGGTGGCGGTCCGGTGCTGGGGGAGGGCGAGCCGAGCGGAGGGAGAGGGAGGAGAGACGCGGGGCGAGCGGGGTCGAGGGAGAGAGAGGGCGCGTCGGTGGGGAGGCAGGAGCGACGGGGTGGGGCCAGGTGGGGTCCGGGCGGGGTGAGAGAGAGAGGGGTGGGCCGGGTCCAGGGTGGGGCCAGGGAGCTGGTCGGGGTGGGGGTTGAGTGGGTGGTGGGGTCAGGCGGGAGTGGGGCCTGGGGTGGGTCAGGCTGGCGGTGAGGGAGAGTGAGAGGGGGGTAGGTGGGACTGGGGTGAGAGAAGGAGTGGGTGATGCAGGGTGGATTGATGAGGTGGCAAGGTGGGTAGGGATTGGGGGAGAGGGTGAGATGGCAAGCTGTGATAGGTGGGTAGGATAGGTTTGGGTAGGTTAGGGATTTTGGGTGGACCGTTTTATTCTGGGGGTGGCCGACTGGGTCGGATCGACCCGGTTTGGCTGCCCCCACTAAAATAATTAAATATTTTATTTGTTTAAAACAGGGCTTTTGCAAACCGATAGCAGACAAAACAAAATAATCCGGAGACCCGGGTTTTGCGTTTGGAACATAGACGGGGCGTTTAGAAAACAAGAACAGGTTTTTCTGCAAATAGTTTTATGCAAGCAAATGCAAGATGATGACGATGCTCAAATGCAATGTGGCATGATGACATGAGCATGCGGTCATGATGATGCAATGCACAAAAACAACGCGATTTTCTAATAGTGGTTTTGCGGGATGCCACAGGCCAGGAGTGTGGGGTCAGGCGGGTGGGGCCAAGAGGAGAGGGTGGACGGCTGGGTGGTTGCTGCGGGTGTGCGTGTGTTGTGTGAGTGTGGGCAGGGTGGTGCGTATGTGGCATGTGTGGGAGAGGGAGTGGGTTGAGGTGGCAGCGGTTGAGTGGTGGGGAGGAGGGGTGAGGGTGAGGTGGCGAGAGAGGATTGGGTGGGGTGAGGTGGAGGAGGTTTGGGTAGACTAGGATTTTGTAGGAATAGATTAGGGTTTGGTGAGATTGGGTTGGGCCGATCGGGGTGGTAGGCGGCCTGGCTTTTCGGGCCGGGCTGCCTCTCCTGATCAAAACAGTTTTATTTAAAAAAAATTGTTTATTTTAATTTTAGTAAATGATTTTGTAATTAGTTTTAGACAAACAAAATATCCGGAAACATCCGGGGGTTTAATTTGAAATAGAAGGAGGGCTAGTTTCAGAAAACAATAGTCTTTCGCAACATAGTTTCAAGTAAAAATAATATGCATGATGATGTCATGATGATGCACAAAACAAAATACCAAGCGATTTTCTAGTAGTGGTTTTGGCGGGATGCCACAGCACCACATAGCACACTTGATGCCGATGTGTTAAGGCTAAGTGGCCCACAGCCGCCCATGCCCTGGCCCATCCGTTGCCGTGGCGCATCACTAGCATGTGCGCCACATATAGGCCAGTTAGCCATAGGACACTTGATAGCGGTGCGCCACGGCTATTTTACCCGTAGATCATTGACACGTGCTCCACGGATGTATGAATTATCTATAGATGTTTTCCTAGTAGTGTCCCGCAGCGTCGCTCAAAGTGCTCCATTCCCCTACCGTTTGTCGCCTCCGAGGACGACGGCGACAAAGAGGAGGAGCACCACGGCGTGGTGGCAAAGGTGAAATTTGTCGACGATGACGCAGCGGAGGCAGATGCCATGGAGATCATGCTTTGCACCTCCGAGCTCATCACCGAGGAGCAACGGAGCTGCGTAAGGCCATCATGGCGGTGGCGGAGCATCAAGGGGAAATCCTTTGCACTAGATTGCATAGAAAATCTAACATCCACTCAAATCTCTTTTTTAAAATCTTTTGCTCAAATCTCTTTTTTAAATCTTTTGTTTTTTCTTGGATGGAATCAAACAAACTTTCTAGCATATAGGTTCGTATAGAAATGGAGTGGACATGACATTGTAATTCTATGTTTTTTCTATCCTATGAATTAAACATGTTCTTATAAAACGGGACATATGTCTCTTTCGAGAAACTGAGAGAGGACATAAAATATTTAGAGATACTGGTTTCACGCTAGCACCAGGTTTTGGCTTTGAACCTAGGGCAAGGGCATGTTCTCGGCTCTTGATTAGTTTTAACCACACCTTGTCTTGCGGACCTACGATTATAATTCGACAAAAACGTTGACCTCATGAATCGTGAAGCACAGATTGCTTATTGCACTTGGTTGAAGGGCATATTTGCAAAAAATTAGTTCGCCTATTCTACTGTTTGCGGCATCATCAAGTAGGTCTCCGATGTGTGATCATCGATGCTTTTGTTGGATTTAATTTGGTGGATGATCTTAACTCCTTTCTTCAAAATGTTTTACTCACTCCGACCGACCCATATTAGTTGACTTCAAAATAGATGTATCTATCACAAAAACTTGTCTAGATACATTTAAATTGGAGTCAACTAATATGGGTCGGAGGGAATAATTTAATTTAATCGTTTCTTTTTCTCACCGCATTTAAAATTAGAAAGTTTTCTACTAGTTTCTATCGGGAATCTTTGTGTCAAAATATTTTGAGTTAATTTTATCTTTCCACGTCGACGTCCATAGGGACACTTGTCTTTCTTAGAAAGCCGGTGAGTACTTCGCTACCAAACCCTCATCAATGGTATTTTGCTTAGTCAAACCGATCAATACACGACACAAGCGAAACGCAGCACAAAGGTTTGGCTCTCTGCCATCAGCTGTTTGAAGCAAGTGGGAGGACGATTAGTAGTTCGTTAATTAGAGACAGCAACCATCACCGACACAGAGAGAGTATGCCGAAAACAGCAAGCCGCAGGCAGCTGCTACACGTAAACGATGGGCCGCAGCTCCACGCCACGCCAGCACGAGTCTGTGTGCAAAGCAGGCAGCGGTTTTATTCTTTGGCCGGCCGCTGCGCAGAGACAGAGAGAGACGTTGCGTGGCGTAAGAAAACTGCCCGAAGAAAGAGACGTGCTCCCGTCCCGTTTTGGATTGCTACTCCATGGAGCAAACCATCGCGAATCTCGATTGGCAGCGTCGGAGACGTATCGGTTCGATCACTTCCGAGTTTGACGTCTAATGGCATCTCTACCGGGCCGGGCCGGGCCGGGCCGATCCGGTTCTAGCGCGTACGAAAGATGCTCGGTCTCCACCGGTATGATTTATCTGAAGACCCATTCGTGTATTAAATTTAGGCAACGGTTGTAGTCAGACGAGGCCGGATCGACGGCGTGCCCTCCCGTGGTTCATCCATCATCCACCGCTTAGCGTAGCACCGATTCAAAGGCGCGGACGATAGCCTACGCCATCAATGCCGACGTGACAACACCTTCACTGATGGGACATCATCTATGTTCTCGCGCCGACATTAGTGATGAAGGAGCGGGAACCTGCACCGCGTTCGCGGGCGAATGGGCTACTTAAACATGCGCCCGTAGGTGCCGCACTCTCCACCTCTTGCCATTGCCAATTACAACCCTAGTAGCGCCGCCACCGCCAATGATGAAGACGCCAGGATGGTTCAAGAAGACTAAGAATGACCACGAGATGACCGGATCCGGCTCGAGCCGCTGGCGCAGTGGCCTGCCGACCTTCCTTCACGGATCCGTGTCGCCGCCGCCGCATTCCTAGGACTTCTCCCATCGCCCATGCGCGATCGCGGCTACCCGCCGGTGCTTCCGGTGAAGGAGACCTGCTGCCACCGCCGTGACTTCTATGTTGCGGAGTGCGAGCGCCGATGGAGGGGGGGGGAGGAAGTAGACACAAACCACCACGATGTATCCCTCCCCACAGGCTAGCACCTCAACCGGGAGCGGGTCCCGGTGTCGCCCGTGTCCAAGAAGGGCAAAGGGATGGAGGAGGAGATTCGCCGCCGCATCTGAAACCTCTCACCGGCCCTCCGGTGGGAGAGCAGCTACCGGAGCGAGGACTTCTAGAAACAATTCCTGGACTAGGAGCACACGAGCACCTTTCGCGTCGACTTGCAACCGTGGCAGGTCTACAACGTCCCCGCATCAACCCCGACGACGATGCCTTTAACCAGTCTAACGACGCGCTTAGTAGCGACGACGACATTATCGCCAAGGAGGAGGAGGTGGATCCAGTCGCAGCCGCCGCACCTGCCCCTGGAGTACCGGGAGGTCTTGGCGTGCGCCTATGATGAGTATGCCTTCACCAAGCAAGCCATTGCGGCCAACACGCGAGATGAGGACGTCCAGCTCACCGTTCTGGTGGCGTAGGCAAACACCCAGCTCACCGGTTCGATCCACCTCCGAGTCCGAGGTCAGAGGGTGATCTAAACGTTCGACCCAAACAGTTCGTTTCTGTCCGTTTGGGTCAGGCCACGGTCACTTTTGAGTCGTGGTCCGGCCTGTCCGGCCGACCGCTCCCAGCGGCATGACCCATTTGTCCGCGCTGGCCAGAAATTTCATATGTTTCCAGATTTTGTCATAAAATAAATTTTGACAAGCAAATAAACTAGATTAGATAATCTAATTAAAATAGTGATTAAATATAAATATTTCATGCTCACATGGTTCGATAGAAAATAACCTAACGTCATTCAAATCATAAGAAACAAATAAAGAATTAAACGTTTAGGTTTGCCGCACGAGCCTATATATACTTAAACAAATCTAGTTGAAGCCAATTATGGGTCTGCCTGTGATGTGAATTTTTATGCACTCGCATGAAATATTTCCATGACACTAGTACTGACTCAACCAACTGACTCTGAAAGTCCTAGCCTTGGTCTAAGATGCCGTCATCACACTCGTCTTTGATGATCATGTTGTGCATGATCACACAAGCAGTCATCATATCCCACGTGCTTTTTATGCTCCAGGTTCTAACAGGGTATCGAATAATAGCTCACCTTGACTGAAACACACCAAATACTCGCTCCACATCCTTTCTAGCGGCTTCTTCCTCTTTCGCAAAACTCTTGTATTTCTCGTCTACAGGATTGTAAATTGTCTTTACAAAGGTGGCCTAGGATGGATAGATATTGTCAGCTAGAGAGTAATGCATATCATTGATACGTTGGAAACGTATCTATTGTTAGATGTATATATCTGTATATTGTATTTCCCCCATATGTTAGGGGGCTTCCTGCATATTTGCCCTGTACCTGTACTATATATTGTGGTCTTTGGACCCCAGAGTAATATAATTTGTCTATTCCTAACATGGTATCAGAGCCTTAGGGTTCTCTCCTCTCCTCTCGTTGCGCCGCCGTCGTCCGCCCCGGTTCTCCACCGCCGCGTCCGGCCGCTGTTGCCATCTCTCTGATCGGATCGGATCTTCATTGGCTGTCCTCCGCACAGCAATTTCCCTGCCACGCGCAGGCTCCCTGCCCACGCGCGGGACCTCCCTGCCACGCCCCCGGTTCTCAACTGCCCACGCGCGGGACGGGGCCTCCCACCTGCCACCCGACGCGGGCTCCCAGACGCGCCACGCGCGGGACGGGGCCTCCCACCTGCCACCCGACGCGGGCCACCTGACGCGCGGCTCCTTCTCCCAGACGTCGCACGCGGGCACGCGGGCCTCCACCTGCCTCCTGCTGCCTCCTGCTCTGCTCAACCACGCGCGGGACGAGGCCTCCACCTGCCTCCTGCTCTGCTCAACCACGCGCGGGACCGCGTGTGCTCCCTGGCGCGGTACTACCTGACGAGTGCTGCTGCTCCCTCTGCCATCCCGCCTGGCCCGCCGCCGACTGATTTTCGTCTGTTTTGTCCGGATCAATTTTTCGATCTGGATCTAGATTTGATCTAATAAAAATATATATATATATAGAGAGAGAGAGATGTCTTCTTCATCGGGTTATGTTGCGATTCCTCGCTGCCCGGTGGTCTTTGATGGCGCGAATTACCCTGATTTCGCTGCCTTTATGCGCGTTCATATGCGCGGTCTCCGTCTTTGGGGTGTGCTCTCCGGCGAGGTCTCCTGTCCGCCGTGCCCCCCTGCTCCTGTGGCTCCTCTGCCTCCGACGCTGATTGTGCTTGCTGCTGATGCTTCTCAGGAGGCCAAGGATGCTGCTCAGAGCGCTGATGATATTGCTGTTGCTGCCTATGACCTGAAGTTCAAGCAATATTCTGCTGATCTCGAGTCCTATCGCCACGCTCTGACTGCCTACACTCAGTGGGTCGATGAGGATGCTCGTGCTGCTGCTGTTCTCACCTCCAGTGTTCTGCCCCAGTATGCTGCTGAGTTCATGAGTCTCGCTACTGTTGCTGCTCAGTGGGCCCATCTTCGTCAGCGCTATCAGCCGTCTGGGGATGCTCTTTACCTGTCTGTGGTTCGTCAGGAGCATGCTCTTCAGCAGGGGGATTCCACTATTGATGAGTTTTATACTCAGAGTGCTGCTATCTGGCGTCAGCTTGATTCTCTTCGTACTGCTGTTTGTGGCACATGCTCGTGTTGCCAGATTGTGCGCTCAGACTTGGAGTTTCACCGCATCTATGAGTTTCTGTCTCGGCTTCGCCAGGAGTTTGAGCCCCGGCGTGCTCAGTTGAATGCTCGTGGTCGTGTTCCGCTTTCTGAGGTGTTGTCTGAGCTTCGGGCTGAGGAGACCCGTCTCCGTGGTGCTGGTCTTCTTGCAGTTCCATCTGCGCTTGCTACTCGTGGTGCTCCTTTGCCGTCTGCTCCCTCGACTCAGCCACGGTCTCCTGTACCGCCGCCGCCGATAATACCCACTCCTCCAGGTCAGGGTCAGGGTCAGTTTCAGCACCAGCAACCTCAGGGTCCGAGTCAGCACCAGCAGGATCGTGGTCAGGGTCGCCGTGGTTCTCTTCGTCACTGCTCTTACTGCAACAGGGATGGTCACACTTGGGCCACCTGTTATACACGGGACCCCGGTTTACGTCAGCAGCACCAGGCTCGTGGACAGTCGGCTCCTTCCAGGTCTTCAGCAGTGGCTCTCTCTGATCAGGACATTATCCGGAGTCTTCGCGGTCTGCTTGCTGCTACAGGCTCTTCTTCGACGGGCACTGCTGGTTCTGTGACTGACTCTTCAGGCACTGTGCGACCACCACCTTCTACACAGTCAGGTACGTCTCCGTGGTATCTGGATTCTGGAGCTTCTTTTCATATGACATTTGAGTCTTCTTATCTGTCCGCTCTTCGTTCTCTCCCTTCTCCTGTTCGTGTTTTTACGGCTGATGGTACCTCTCTCCCTGTTTCTAGTCGGGGCACCCTTTCTACTTCTTCTTTTTTTGTTCCTGATATCTCTCATGTCCCTCTTCTTAAGATGAATCTGTTCTCAGCTAGCCAGCTTACTGACTCTGGTTTTCGCGTCATTCTTGATGCTGATTCTTGTGTTGTTCAGGACCGTCGCACCCAGGCCCTGGTTGGAGCTGGCCCTCGCAGCCGTGATTGTTCAGGACTTTGGGAGTTAGACTGGCTTCGTGTTCCTTCCGCTGCCACTTCATCCGCCAGTTCTTCTCCGGTTGTCGCCTCTACTACCAGCTCTTTTCAGCAGTGGCCTCATCGTCTTGGTCACCTCTATGACTCTCGCCTATCGTCATTAGTTCATCGTGGTCTTCTGGGGTCTGTCTCAGGAGATGGGTCTTTGCATTGTCAGGGCTGTAGGTTGGGTAAACAGATTCAGCTTCCCTATCCTACTAGCGCGCCTGTATCTCAGCGACCTTTTGATTTAGTTCATTCTGATGTTTGGGGTCCGGCTCCTTTCGCTTCGAAAGGGGGCCATCGCTACTATATTTTATTCATTGATGATTTTTCTCGGTACACTTGGTTGTATTTTATGCGCTCTCGTAGTGAGGTGCTCTCCATATATCAGCGTTTTGCGGCCATGGTTCGTACTCAATATTCTACCCCCATCCGTGTGTTTCGTGCTGATTCTGCTGGTGAGTATATCTCCCAGATGTTGCGAGGTGTTCTTGCTGAGAAGGGCACTCTTGCTCAGTTCTCCTGTCCTGGCGCACATGCCCAGAATGGCGTTGCTGAGCGTAAGCATCGCCATCTTCTTGAGACCACTCGTGCTATGATGATTGCTTCTTCTCTCCCGCCGCATTTCTGGGCTGAGGTTGTCGCTACATCGGCTTACCTCATCAATATTCAGCCTTCTGCTGCCTTGCAGGGTGGTATCCCTCTTGAGCGCCTCTCTGGACAGTCTCCAGATTACTCCATGCTTCGCTTGTTTGGTTGTGTTTGCTATGTTTTACTTGCTCCTCGCGAACACACCAAACTGACCGCTCAGTCTGTTGAGTGTGTTTTCCTCGGATACAGTGATGAGCATAAGGGCTATCGCTGTTGGGACCCTGTTGGTCGTCGGATGCGTATCTCTTGTGATGTTACTTTTGATGAGACGCGTCCTTTCTATCCTCGTCCCACCGCTGGTACTTACCCGGTGGAAGATATCTCTTTTATTCTCTTTCCTGACACACCTCCTTCTACCCCTATTGTGTCTTCTTCAGGATCTTCTCCCTCTGATGTCTCTTCTTCGACACCGTCTTCTTCTTCTCCGTCTAGTTCTCCTAGCTCTCCTCGCTCTCTGGAGTCTTTCTCTTCTATTCCCTCTTCTTCATCGTCGTCTCCTGCGTCGTCTTCCTCTGATGATCTTCCCTCTACTCGTCCTGTTCGTCAGCGTTGTGCCCCCAACCGTTACTCTCCTAGTCAGTATGGTCTTTCTGTTGCCTCTGAGCCGACCTCTTATCGGGATGCTGAGCATCATCCTGAATGGCAGCTGGCCATGGCCGAGGAGATTGCTGCGCTTGAGCGCACTGGCACCTGGGATCTTGTTTCTCCTCCTCCCGGTGTTCGTCCTATCACGTGTAAGTGGGTCTATAAGATTAAGACTCGCTCTGATGGATCTCTTGAGCGCTATAAAGCGCGTCTTGTGGCTCGTGGTTTTCAGCAGGAGCATGGTCGTGACTATGATGAGACTTTTGCTCCTGTCGCTCATATGACCACTGTGCGTACTCTTCTTGTTGTTGCTTCTGTTCGTCACTGGTCTGTGTCCCAGCTTGATGTTCAGAATGCCTTTCTCAATGGTCAGTTGAGTGAGGAGGTTTATATGCAGCCTCCTCCTGGGTACTCTGTTCCTGAGGGGATGGTTTGTCGCCTTCGACGTTCTCTTTATGGCCTCAAACAGGCCCCTCGTGCCTGGTTTGAGCGCTTTGCTTCTGTAGTGACAGCTGCTGGTTTCTCCCCTAGTGCTCATGATCCAGCGTTGTTTGTTCACACTTCTCCTCGTGGACACACTCTTCTTCTTCTCTATGTTGATGATATGATCATTACTGGTGACGATCCTGAGTATATAGCCTTTGTTAAGGCTCGTCTTCGTGATCAGTTTCTTATGACTGATCTTGGTCCTCTTCGATACTTTCTTGGGATTGAGGTTTCCTCCACTTCTGATGGCTTTTACATCTCTCAGGAGAAGTATATTCAGGATCTTCTTGCTCGTGCTGCTCTTGGGGATGAGCGCACTGTTGAAACTCCTATGGAGCTTAATGTTAAGCTTCAACTTAGTGATGGTGATCCTCTTTCTGATCCGACGCGTTATCGTCATCTTGTTGGGAGTCTTGTTTATCTTGCTGTCACTCGTCCTGACATCTCTTATCCTGTTCATATTCTGAGTCAGTTTGTTTCTGCTCCTACCACTGTTCACTATAGTCATCTTCTTCGTGTTCTTCGTTATCTTCGTGGTACGATCACTCGTCGTCTTTTCTTTCCTCGTTCCAGCTCTCTCCAGCTCCAGTGCTATTCGGACGCTACGTGGGCGAGTGATCCTTCGGATCGCCGTTCACTTTCTGCTTACTGTGTGTTTCTTGGTGGTTCGCTCATTGCTTGGAAGACGAAGAAACAGACAGCGGTTTCTCGTTCGAGTGTTGAGGCTGAGTTGCGTGCTATGGCCTTGTTGACTGCTGAGGTGACCTGGTTACGGTGGTTACTTGCGGATTTTGGGGTCTCGATTATCACACCCAGTCTGGTTTTGTCTGACAGTACAGGTGCTATTAGTGTTGCACGTGATCCGGTCAAGCATGAGCTTACCAAGCATATTGGTGTTGATGCTTTTTATACACGTGCTCAGGTGCAGGCTCAGGTTGTTGCGCTTCAGTATGTGCCTTCAGATTTACAGTTGGCGGACTTCTTCACGAAGGCCCAGACCAGAGCGCAGCATGATTTCTTACTCTCCAAACTCAGTGTTGTGGATCCACCATGAGTTTGAGGGGGGTGTTAGATGTATATATCTGTATATTGTATTTCCCCCATATGTTAGGGGGCTTCCTGCATATTTGCCCTGTACCTGTACTATATATTGTGGCCTTTGGCCCCCCAGAGGAATATAACTTGTCTATTCCTAACATCTATAATTTTTTATGCTCCATGCTTGTTTTGTATCTACTTTGCTTTGCTTTGTCTTTACTTTGAGGTGTTTATATATATTTTCTGGAACTAACATATTGACAAGATGCCACAGTGTTAGTTGCCTGTTTTCTTCTGTTTTTGGTTCCAGAAAGGCAGAAAATCAATATTCTCGGAATTGGACGGGACAAAAGCCAAAGTCATTATTTTTTCTGGTGCAACACGGAACCACGAAGCAGAGCCAGAGGGGGGCCACCCTAGGCGCGGGCAAGCCCTGGGGGCGCCCACAGGGGGTATGGGCCCCCTGGACCCCCACCGACCTTGATTCCTGCGCCTATAAGAAGCCTCCGACCCAAAAACCCTAGATCATCCAGAAGAAATCCACGAAAACCTCCGTAGCGCCGCCGCCACCGAAAGGGAGATTCGGGGGATAGAAAGTCTCTATTCCGGCACCCTGCCGGGACGGGGAAGTGCCCCTAGAGCCATCTCCATCGATCTCCATCACCATCTTCATCATCGTTGCTGATTCCCATGATGAGGAGGGAGTAGTTCTTCCTCAGGGCTAAGGGCTCTACCGGTAGCATGTGTTCATCTCTCTCTCTCTCTCTCTCTCTCAATGCATGATCTTGTGGTCATGAGCTTTATAATTAAGTAGATCTACCTTGCTACTCAAGTGCTTTAATAGATCTCTGTTCTCCCCATGTGTGTGAAAGTGACAGCATGCACGCCATGGTGGCACTTATGTTTGAGTCTACATAAATACACTTTATGCTTTAATCGATCTATGCTTTTCCCCGCGCGTGTGAAAGTGACAGCGAACATACCGTGTATGGCACTTTGGCTAGATTGAATATTTGTTATGAGTTATATTTAGAGTTGGATGTCTCTATAAAATTGTGGTGTTTATTGGAACCATCTAGTGCTCAAGGTGACAGTGTGGGGTTATCTAGATTGGGAAAGGCGGACTTTGAGGTGTGCTATTATAGCCCTACCAACGATTAGAGTGTCCAAACGGAGAGTAGTTAACAGTAGTATCATGAAGAGAGGATATTTATATGAGAGAGTGTTCACTAGTGAAAGTATGATCCCTAGGCCTTGTTTCTAAACATTGAAACACTGTTTGCATCTAGATCTGTTACATGTTTTCTTGATTCCAGTCTTTGCCTCACTCACACACGTTACCCCACGTCAACAACTAGTCAGAAGATATTTTCTGGCACCGTTACCACTTGTATTTCACTATCTCTTCGCCGAACTAGTGCACCTATATTTAGGTGTGTTGGGGACACAAGAGACTTCTTGTATCTTGATTGCAGGGTTGCTTGAGAAGGATGTCTTTGACCACTTCCTCCCTGAGATCGATAAACCTTGGGTGATCCACTTAAGAGAAACTTATTGCTGTTCTACAAACCTCTGCACCTGGAGGCCCAAGAACTGTCTACAAGAATAGAAGTGCATATACATCAATTATATGGATTGTCATTGATCTCATAAGATACCTGTGGGGTATTGCCTTCTGCCATCCTAGCAAACATCAGAGACCGCTGCATCATATTGATGTCATTGTTTGATCTAGTCTTGTCAAAAAAATGAGTGCCAAATCTAGAGATCCTGTGATGCAGCAGCGTCTAGTATGACGGTGCACTCATATGCATGCCCTTTGAACTGCCCTTGTCAATCAAAGGGACAATTCTTCCACTGCCAATGCATGCAGTCGATGCTGGCAAGCATTCCAGAAAACTCCCTTCTCTCGTTGATGGTCAAAAGGCGGACAATGTCTTTTTGTTTGGCTCTCTCAAGTAAATTTTGCCAAACACCGCAATAATTACGTTGCAAAACCAGTACATTGCCTCATGACATGTGGACTTAGATCATATGCATATAGTCGCGAGGAGATCATTGGGCACTTCATATGCAAGCTGCCGAATAGCAACACAGAACATTTCTAATAAGAGGAGAAGCCAATCTTACCAGTACAATCGTACTTGTCCTTGAAGTAGTCATCGTAGTCCCTCACCCTATTGAGAATGTCCAAGAATAGGTTTCTGGACTTCCGATAGTGATGAAGAAATGCCTTCTCTTTGAAGACCGGATTAGTTGGGTGAAAGTAGTCCTTGTAAAGACGTATGTGGTCTTCTTCTTGGTCGCGCTCATGGCTGGCTTCGCGTCGCTTGGCCGAGCCACCTCTACGCGGCTGCAGAGATAGTGGTCGTGCACCATCTCTGTAGCTGCCAATAGAATCTCGATCTCATCGTCGAACTCCTCCTCAGATCGATGGCTTCACAAAATTCTTGTAGAAGAACTCCATTGCCCTTCGACTACTACCAATCTGTAAAGTATACGGCTGACAACGGCAATGCAAACTTCTGCAGCAGGGCGGATAACCTAAAAAGGACCGGCGAACGTACCTCAACCGCGGTCAGGCAAACGACCGAGCGGGTTGTGCTCCACGCAGAGGCTACCACGCGTCCAGTCGACAGGCGGAGGCCGGAGCGGCGGGATTGCCTGCGGCGCGTTCGGACAACTCCGGCAATGCGCGTGGCCTGCGGTGCTGCTCGAATTCGTGGGGGTGTCACGGGGCATTGGCGGCGGCAACAGCTACGCCTGCTCTGGTCACGGAATATGGAGGATAAGGGTTTGAAGAAGAAGAGTGTTTATTGTGTCACTAACAAAAGAACCCGAACGAACTAGTGGAAGAACGCACAAGACGAGACTCAGATTTAATACATATCGATCCGCGGACATTTGCCTAGATAAATCATGCCGCTAGATGCCTCACACGTCTCATATGTCCGGACACGCTCGACCGGTTGGGTCGACCCATGAGCGGCGGACTGGCAAGTAGAAAGGGACACGTCAGTATGAGCTCCCGACACGTGACCTCCCGCATCTCTGCCCACTGCACGTGGGTCCCACATTCCACTGTACAAAAGCACCCCCGTACGCATCTGTCCCGATCGCATCCCGCACACACAGGCACTGCCACAGGCCCACAGTACGGCACCACAGTCGCGCTGTACAGATCGGAATCGGATCCTTTCTCTCCCCCTCGCATCAGGCGGCCATGGCCGAGCGCTTCGACCTCCAGGGCAGGCACGGCAAGTCCCGCGTCCGCGTATCCCGCGTGTGGCGCCGCCCCGCCGCGGCAGGGGGACACCTCTTCGTCGAGTGGAGCGTCGCCGTCAGCGTCGTCTCCGACTGCCTCCCCTCCTACACCTCCGACGACAACTCCGCCATCGTCGCCACCGATTCCATCAAGAACACCGTACGCCCACTCTCTCTCCGTCTCTCTCTGTTTCTGTGCCCCGCGATTCTCGCCCTTCCTGCTGCTGGTCTGGCTCTTGACGGGTTTCCTTTGTTCGATCAGGTGTATGTGAAGGCCAAGGAGTGCACGGAGGTGGTCTCCATGGAGGAATTCGCGGTCATTCTCGGAAGGCATTTCACCTCCTTGTACCCGCAGGTAAGGAATGGTAGACTGTGGGAATTCTCTGTGCTTCTGCTTCTGCTCAGGGAAAGGTGTGGGGTTCTCATGGACATTATTTGGGTGTTTGTATGTCTGAAGGTTTCAGAGGCGACAGTGACAATCACGGAGCGCCCATGGGAGCGCGTGCTTGTCGACGGGAAACCTCATTCACACGGTAAGACCAAGACGTGTTTCTCGCTTATTCACCCTCTGTTAATTGTGCCGTCCTGAGGCAGAGGAGCCTAGCTTAGATCAGTTTTCTTTCTGTCAGCGTGGTAAAGATCATTACGGACAATACGAAAGTAGTACTAGTATAGCAGCTGACTGCATGGATAGTACAGAAGATAGGGATCACTACGCATAAAGAAGTACTCGTACAGTATAAAACAATGTGAGACACGTCTCATCGCCGTATCTTGTCTTAGTGGTCAACGACTCACCTGCCAAGAAGTTTTGAGACCTTTATAAAGTATAAACCTGATCCGCCTACCTCTCTAGATCAGCACGATATGGGATGCATATGCGATGTATGCATTGATGTGAGAATGTTATAATAAAGATCATGCAAGCAGTAGTCAGTTAAAGTAAATATAGAGATAAGGGGGTTAGATACTGCAAATTCTTGGTAACGCTTATCTATCAACGACTCAGCCATCTCTGTAGACTATGTTGGCCAACAAGCATCATCTTGCTTTTATCTAGCATGAGGGGGTGGCGCAATAACCATGGTGCATGTTTTTGGCCAAACATATGCTTAATTGGGAGTTGGTTTAGTGTTTTCATCTTCTGCACATTTTTATTTTGAGTAGTGTAATTTACAATTTTGCAGGTTGCTATGTAGCCCCTCTTCCAACTATCAAAATTTGTTACTAAGATGGCTTAGCCAAATGAGACTCTCAACCTTTGAGTTAAATAATAGCGCCATATTTATCAGATTTTCAGCATGCAATCTCTGCTGTTAGGCCTGACTACACTAGCAACTTTTATTTCTCTGCGTCAGGCAAAAATTACTTTTCTTATGGTATTCTTCAAATGATTTCACATCTTCGTCATTCTGACCGCAAGTTGGATAGTGCAGTGCAAATAGTATGTCTTCCATTCTCCTCTTAAGCATAGCTTCCTAGTTTTATACGCTGATAGTCAAATAGGACTATGAAAATCAGACAGTTTCTTCTCAATTACTGACAGATAACTTTGTTTTGACATATGAGTTCTCCGCTGAATGACATTTATTGTGGTCTGATAACTTGTGTATTGAACTTCTTTTCAGGGTTCAAACTTGGTTCTGAAAAGCACAGCACAGAGGTCATCGTGAAGAAGTCTGGAAGCCTGCTTATAAACTCTGGGATACAAGGATACTCTCTGCTAAAGACAACTCAGGTGTTTATCTAACTTATTTGTCTTGCTCCTCAGGCCACTGTTCTGCCACCATCCCCAATAAAATGAACTCCACCATATTTTCCTTGATCCATGGTTGGTGCAGTGTGGTAGTTGTACTTAATTTCAGTGAGGTCACTCGGAGTGCATAGTTGCGCAAGTTATGAATTCTGATATAATATAGAGTTTTCTAGGAGATCATTAGTTAGGAAGATACATGTTACTGTATCAGAAGTTACCTTTTCAGTGGTTGCATGGGTTGTGAGTCAGTCCTTGTAGAAGACTGCTGAAGCATGAATAGACTTGTAGGTAGTAGCTATGTCAAGATATCTTATGCTTTTGGGGATCATTTATGCAACATGTCAGCAAGCTGGCACTTAGTTATCTGAAGTGTCACCGAGGCAAAATAATTTAGCTATTCATTTAAGTTCCAGTATAAAGAAAGGTGAGCAAAAGTTATAACTGAAGCAGAATTAGTTTACTTTGAAATAGGCTGCAGTTGCATGTCACAAATGCTTAATTCTCACCACCTTGTCTATCTCAGTCTGGATTTGAAGGATTCGTGAGGGACCGCTACACACTTCTTCCTGAAACAAAAGAAAGAATTGTAGCTACAGAAGTAACTGCTTGGTGGAGGTTCGGCACTCCTACTATCTGCCTGAGAAATTCTCTTTTCCACACTGCTGATAGTTGTTCAGCTCGTTTTATTATTTCTGATAGTAACTCGTGGCATTCTCTTTCGATCTTTGATATCCAGGTATCCATTCGAGCATGTTTCCCAGCTTCCATCAAAGCCATTTTGCTTCACGCAAAGATACCAGGATCTAAAGAAAGTTCTGGCAGACACATTCTTTGGTCCTCCTGATGTTGGTGTATATAGTCCGTCGGTGCAGAATACATTGTACCTCATGGGTAGAGAAGTTCTTACCAGGTTTGGAACTTTGAAATTTGGCTATTAGCTTGTTATCCTCTGTAGCTTTCTGTCAGCCATATTTAGCCCCTGCATGTACACACACACTGAATATATGATATCGATTTCCAGGTTCCCAGACATAGCATCGGTCCAGCTTAGGATGCCAAATCTCCACTTTCTTCCTGTGAACTTATCAGGGAAAGAAAATCCAGGACTGGTGAAGGTGAGCAAAATGGCTACCATGTATATATGAGAAATTGTTCTTTAAACAAATTCCTGAGGTCTATTTTTGCTCTGTTTGATGACGGATATTGCAACTTTAGTTACCCCAGAACGCTCATGTCGTACCCGTGCCCACCTTAACTGAGCTATTGCTGTGTACAGTTTGCTGATGATGTGTACATGCCGACTGATGAACCACACGGTACCATTGAAGCAACGTTGACCCGTGCCAACTCAAAGCTGTAATTTTCTGTGTTCTTTTCCTTAACTGCGAGGAAAAGCAGCAATTTCAGTCAAGGCTGGTAGCCAGGCGCATGATTTGATTGGTTTCATCAAGATCGAAATCGCCAGTATTAACAAAAGTGAAAGGAAAAAAAAGCAAACACAACCCCTTGTGGAAGGGAAAAATGGTGTAAACTTTGCATTTGTTCAGCTAAAGGACATGTACATGGCCAGCTAGTGCTCCAGCATTGTAAATTTTACGCTGTTGATGTAAGAAACTCGCAATATCCCTTCTGGACCACATACTGCCATTGAACTTTGTTTATATTATAAACTTTAAAAATAAATGCTGAACTTGGCTTTCTTTTCCTTGATTCTTCTTGAAGTTGGTAGTTTGGCAGACTTTGTTATTTCCCTTAGACATTTCTCTGCACCATATTGGCAGCAGACTGTACCTCAGTTCCACCAGTGTGTTTGTATTTTGCCCTTGCCTTCTCCTCAACATCAAGAGAGCCGAGAAAATCCATGCCTCTGATGTTTCAGAGAAGTGACAAAGTTCCTTAATGAAGGGGGAAATTTAGCGACAATGCATCCTGTGACAAACTTGTCTGGAAGCACATACTTGAAGAGCTCAAATTCATTTGCCATGATCTGTATCTCATGAGCTGGAAGCACATACTTGAGCAGCTCAAATTCATTTGCCATGATCTATATCTCATGAGCTAGATCAGTTTTCAACCATCTTATAGTCATTTAACAGCTCCATAGCATAGGTGCACCGAACTCTTGGCATCAATCACAAATATACAAATATGCATCAATCAACTTCTCCTCATCGAGAGTAAGCGGACCTCTGGGAGCGCCAGCCGCAACTCCTATGCCCATAGCAGATTTTTGTTTGCCATCTCTTAAAATGAGCACGGGTAAACGAACAAAAAATGCTAAATACAGAAGGTTTGAGTGGATAGTTGCTGCACATGGGCCATTTCTGAAAATGGTATTTTGAGTTTCAATTTCTTTTTGAAAATAACTCGGGAATACATGTATATGATTCGTATATTTGCACAAAATTTCAGTAAAAAAATCGTTTCATTTTAGCTATAGGAAAAAGCAAATTTATGACAGTAAATAAGACTAGAAATACTTAGAAATTTTTCTTTTTTTATGTAGCCCAAAATACAATATATTTTTAAATAAAAAATTGATTGTACATTATATATGTATATATCTAGCTATATATTGTATTTATTTTCAGAATTTTTAAAAATATAAAAGTATAAGTTTTAATTATTTTTTAAAACAGATGCACTTATGCATATGTGCCAAAGACAGTTTCTTCTGAACTTGTGAAAAAAAAATCGTTGTCACAAGAGCAAAGCAGATCAATTTGTCACAAAGTGCTAATGCTGGCCGGATCTCGTCCTGATTGGACCACTGAAGGCCGTGTACACCAAAACTATCGTATGGGCCGTGAATGTGGGCTAACACTACAGATGGCCAACCGCTTTGTTGCGGAAAGATGAATGAACCGAAAAATCGATGCTCGAGCTTCCTTAATCCGTATATAGAATATGCTGAATCTGTTGTCAATCCCAAGTTGGTTCTGAAGCCTGTACGCGGATTAAAAAAGTCTCGAGACGTTTATGGTTAGACGTGAATTTCGGCCCAAATTAAAGCAGTACGTAATCTCAGTTGAGAAAGCGCAGCCGCCTCCTTGTTGGCCACTGTCGTCTGAGCTTGTCGTGCTTGCCAATGCCGACGCAGTTCCTTTCAATGGATGGCGTTTCTGGCTGCGGCACGTACGTAGTACGAGCCTCGTATGACTGGTGCATGACGGTACGAGAGCAACATCGACCGGCACGTACTGGCAGTCCATGATTGTCCTCGTCTCGCCTCGCCTCGCCTCGTGTGGCTGCGCGTTCATCGACGGCACGATCGGCGCACGCACGCACGCACAGAAGACGGACGGAGAACATGCTACAGGGCAGGCTACAGCGTCGCCGCCGATGGATACCATACCACCAATGCACGCAGAAAAATTGTTCCCGGGCGGCCACCTGCCAACGGGGGAGCAATAAATGGGATAAGCGGCCCCTCGCTGCCGCCTGATTTTGCAACTCCCAGATGTGGAGGTCTGGAAGGACCACCGCGCGCACGTTTTCATGGCGCTCCACCGGTGCGGTCCCAGCTAGCTAGCCAACGCCTCACCGGTGGGGGTTGGAATGTTGGCCCGGCCCCAATCATGAGCTCCGCCACGGCCTCCGCGACGTGCGGCCAGTCATCCTCCGCCATGAAAATGTCGCCAGCCAAGGGCTCCGCGTACCCGTCCAGGTGGTCATGCCTGGCAATGGCAATGGCACATCCGCACATGGCGCCCACATGGCAGGCAGCCTGGCGCCATTGATGATGAGTCCGTGTCTCCGCTGTGAGATGTGCCCTGGCTAGTGGCTCCACCCCCCAGTTGGCTTGGCTTGGCTGGCCTGGATACGGTACGGTACGGTACTTTGCTGCGGCGTCCGTCTAGAGGCGGGCTGCCCGACCCACAGGGATGCTCCTCTGACCAGCCACGTAACAACGCTTGACCACCATCATCATTTCTCTCTCTCGATCTCTCGCCGCGCCTTGGGACTCTGAAGTCTGAACCTAGGAACTATCCTGATTATTCTTTTAACACAACTGCCGTGAAACCGTGCACTTAAATGGACCGACCGAGTGGAATGCGAGAGATCAGTACCTACCATGCATACAGAGAAATGGGGGGTTTATAACTTTGGATTGGATCAGCGTGGAGGTTGCTGTCTGTCGATCACAGTGGGCTGCTACAGGATAGGGGTGTGCTACGATCGATAACAATGGATCAGGACACTTAAATTCAGACGTGTGAACTGTTAGTCTGTTAGGTAGACCGTACCTTACCTAAGCAAGGGCCACTTACATGTATGTCCCTGCTCGCACAAACTCCCCCCAAAAACCACAACAAAAATGTGCAAATATCTGTTCAAAAAAAAAAGTGCAAATATACATGACCATGCGCCAACTGATCTCTTTTCGCTTTTGCCGGCACATTTTAACTGTGTGGGAGAGAGATTCATGTAACCGTTAATTCACACTTTTTTTCCTGCGTGGGTACAAAACAGAGCCACTCCATCGATTTATCGTTCGTTCGTACTTTGATTTTCTTTAATCAAGACTTTTTTTTTTAGAAATGGACGCATTTTTTAATCAAGACTTACGAGATGAGGTGGGCATCACAGATTGATTACAGTTCCTAAAGCACGGAAAGGAAAAAAGATATGCACCACTCACCATCCCCAACCACATCCCGTAAGTCGCACAAATTGCCCCCAAGAAAAACAAGAAAAATGTGTATATATGATCACGCGCCAGCCGATCTGTTTTCATTATTCTGAAACCAAAGCAAAACCGATCTGTGTGTTCGCTTTTGCCGGGAAATTTAACTGCGAGAGAAATAGTACTACTCCTGTATTCATGCAATCGTATTTTTTATTTGTGGGGAAGTATTCATGTAATCGTTAATTCAGTCTCTCTTCTTTTCTGCGTATGTACCAATTCAACCACTCCATCCGCTAATAGTTCGTCCGTACTTCGATTTTCTTTAATCAATACACAGTGTAGTGCACAGTGCAGACTTTCAACTACACATACAAAGTAGTTGCCCCCTTCCGGGTGATGGTTGCACCATCCTTCTCGACCTCGTTTCTTTCCTTAATAGCGTGGTGCACACTGCACTGTGCAGCCTTAATTAATTAGGTATTCTGAATTTCCTGTATCAAAGTGGGCGACTCACAAAAGACGTAGGCATCTCCTTTTGCCAAGTAGAAAAATTAAAAAGAGTGGAAAGAAAACGATTAGGGCATCTTGCTTTTGTACCGACCCCGACGGTACACCTACCTTCAGATTAGTATTCAATCCAAACTACTCCCTCCGTCTCGGTTTATAAGACTTACACGTATTTCTAGGTTGACAAATTAACCAACTTAGCATAAGTTACATAAGATAAAAACTATATTATTACAAATTAACTTCAAATGTTATATTATCTAATGATATAATTTTTATATTATATAATTTATATTATATAGCTCATGCGAACGATCTAGATATACGCGTAAGTCTTATAATCTGGGATAGAGGAGTACTAGGAGTAGTAGAAAGTTAGTTCTGGTAATCAAAAGATGCTACAGTAATAATCAAGCTCGGAACGAACTGCACGGGATACGGTTACTTTCTGGTCGGAAATGCAGGCTTTAGCTAGTATCAGTACTCCGGACAGAGATCACCAAGGGCACTCCATCTTGATCATTGCAATGATACCATGGTACTTGTATGACCATTAACTAAGATCATATGTGCTTGAGGCACTGTGATTAAAGGCTCCCGCTTTCCGGTTTGAAGAAAACAACTACTGGCGCTGAACTTATTACGGTGTCTGGCGACCTACGGACATGATGACTCTTAAGGACTTGCAAAACTCATTTTGGGATCTGTTATAGAAAAAACTTTGCTGGGACCATGATTGTGTCTTCAATCGTCACTCACATTCATGCGCACCTCTACCCTTTGCTTGGGTCGTCCATCCTCCACACCTACCAATACGGAGATCAGCCGTGCTTTTGTCTGAGCCATTTCATACCATAAGTAATACTCCTCTAAACAGGTTCCCGCTCCGCTTTATAAATTAAACAACATCCAAGTACAAAGTTTGACGGTGTCACCGGTGCCGAGACATCAAAGGAAAAAAAAGGTTCGCTAGGGCAACAACACAACAATGCCCAAAGCGAAAACATGAGACGGAGGGGGAACTCGCCCCCTAGACATGCCCTTCCGAGGTGGGACGATCAGTGGCCGCGAAGCGCTGCGCCGATGACCTCAGTGTTCAAAGGATATTGTTCACACGTTTCCAGTCCCGCTGCTTAGATAGTGGGTACCACCACTGAAGGTAAGCAAGAAGAGCAAAAAACTAAGTAATACGAAGGTTTAAAAAGGCGTTAAGCGTTCAGTGAGCATTTTCTGGCCGTTTTTCACATAACGAAAGCTTAAACGCTAAGCGCACGTTTAAAACGCAATTAAACGCTTAAACGGCCTGAGCATTTTTCTTACACTTAGCGCTAAAGCACGATTAAACGTACGGTTAAAATAACACTAAGTAGTACTCTTCCCGTTTTTATCTACACTGTATTCTAGATCTAATCAAAGTCAAACTTTGTCAAGAGTATAGGAGAAAATATCAACTTTCCTAATCCAAATGCATATAATATACTTTATAATGATACCAGTATTACAGAATTTACATTGTAAATATTGGTATTTATTTTAAAAAATATTTAGTTTACAAAGTTTTACTTTGATTTTTCTTTACTCTAGGTAGTAAGCCGTTTCGTGGCCATGTCTCATGCGAAGTAAAGAAAAATCAAATCTACCGTTTCAGTACGGTACTGCGGTGATACTACTGTGTAAGCTTATCCTCTGCTCTTGTCCATTCTGAATTTAATCTGAATGAACAGCCTGCCACACCTGTGAGTGACCTGTCCCCGGTATCATCTCGTATTTGTTTCCATAAAAAAGAAATTGATCATTTCGTATTTTCCCACTGCAAATGGGTCCCTGACAACCGGTCCCGCTTGTCAGCAACGTTGGTCGCAGGTTGCAGCCTTGCAGTTTTTTTTCTTCCGGCGGGCGTGCAGGTGTTCCATGCTAGTGAAGCAGCTGACGCTGAGCTAGTATTTGTTTTTGCTGTAACTGATCTGACGCTCCACACCATCGGGAACTTAATTACAGAGAGCTCAGAGTTCCTTAAACCTAGCCGCCACTACAGTATTCATGTGAACCCAGAATCATCAGCCTGAAAATTCAAGAACAGGATCATGACACATTCCGGTGTTCTTGTACTACATTAGTACATGTTAGTAGCTGAAAATTCAAGCTCTGATCTCTGGTGTCGGTGTGGCACCGGTGAGAGCTCATCACCATGAGCAACCAGAAGTCGCCATTAAAATGGCTGGTCCTACAGCCATTCAATACCAGTGATTATCACTAACCTGTTGGACAAAATAAAGAAAGGACAGTGATGCTTTAGCCTAAACCTATCCAGTGGCGCAATAGAATAGACAGTTATTCTTCACTGCTTTTGTGAAGATTTGTTTTGTTTTTTCTGAAGAACCTAAACAGGTTAGTTTTCTAGCGTAGTACGAATTATTGGTCTCTGTCTTTTATTCCAGACAGGACAGGGTGTAAGTCTATGCCAAAGCTCTTGACTGAAAAATCTTGTGGTCTCCCAATTGCTTGGGCCATCGCATTGCACGGTCGCTCCATTTGTGACTACTGATTAGACGATGCGCTGGCTTTGCCGACACACCAGTACGCCCCACTAGCTCTATTAGTGCATCTGATTTTGACTTGCTCTAAACAAATTGCTGTTGAGTACTAGTATTCCGAAAGGAGCATTGGAGTGCAAGATCAAGTACTAGCACATGTGTATCTGTATATTTAAACATGCACAAGAAACTACTACTCTTCGTATTATGAGAAAAAAAAAAGAAACTACTCCTCTACTGGAATATATGTTTTATTAACAGAGAAGAAATAAAGAGTGGAGATTTGGTGCACATAGCACCAGTGCTCCCTTAGTTTTTAAAAAATATAAATTAAAATGGTACTTTTAAGTTAAAAAATTAAAAAAAAATCTCGAAAATGCATGTACATGGTCCATATATTTGTGCCAAATTTCAGTAAAAATAGTCGTTTCAGTTTAGGCTATGGAAAAAAATTCTGACAGTAAATAAGACTATAGAAATACATATATTTTAACTGAAATTTGCTTTTTTTAGCCCAAAATACAATATATTTTTAAACGAAATTTCTGTCGTACATTCTAGATGCATCTATCTAGTTATATATTCATTTTCAGATTTTTTATGACATAAAAATATAAGTTTCAGTTAAAAAAACAGGAACACTAATGCCTATGTGCTAAAGACAGTTTTCAGGAAATAAACACTCGGATTCAAGTTACAAAGAGTCTGGGGTGGCGAGGCCGTGCATCTGTTCCTCTACTCAACTTAGAGTCTGGGGTGTTGGCCGGTTCTCATTACCATATGTATATAATTATTGAGGTGTGCTTCCGTGTTTCTCCATCCTCTCAAACTTAGAAAATAGAAAACCTAAGAGCATGTCTAACAGGCCCCTTAAATTTCTGCCCCGGTCTAACAGGCCTCTTAAATTTCTGCCCCGTAAAACTTGAGTACAGGGCCCTGTACTCGATTTTGCTCTGAAATTCCCCACCGATTTCATCGCCCGTCTAGCAGACCCCGTATCCGAGCCCCGTATATTTAAAATTTGAATTTCGCGCGAGATAAAAGAAGATTGTTCATAGATAGGCTTCGAGATAAATTTCGCTCGAGCCCCCCTCCTCCCAGTTGGGAGCGTGCCTGGAGCGCCACGCCGCGAGATTGGCGCGGTCCATCTCGCATTGTGCCCGGCACTTCTCGAATTTGTCGTCGGTCATCGGCGACAGCGGCAGGTCGATGTTGAAGTAGCAGCCGCCGGGCACGAAGTCGACGAGCGACCGCGGCATCGTCCCCGGCCACCCGACCCATTTCCAGACGACGCGGCGGCTGCCGGCCTAGGATAGCTTGCAGTAGAGGACCCACGCTTCCTCGAGCGTGAGCTCCTCGCGGCGGCGCTTGGCTGGGGAGGAGGAGCCTGTGGCTTGGCGGCGGCAGCTCATGGCGGCGGCGGCGTGGATTCGTGAACGGAGCGGATGGAATTGCTCGCCGGAGTTGGACGACGCGCGACGGAGCTAGGGTTGCGAGTGAGGGGTTGGACCCTCACTCGCACCCTCACCCTGTACTTATACGAGGCCGAGTGGGTGATTTGTCCCGCCCCGTATCCGAGCGATATGGGCCGACATGTTTATGGGGCGTGCTAGGCGGGCCAAAACACCGGCACCCCGTATCTCGCCGGAAATTTACGAGGTGCCGGTTGTTTACGGGGCCTGTTAGACTTGCTCTAAGTACCAATATCCCTTTGGTTCGGAGGGCATCAAAGGGTATCAAAGGGCACCAATATCCCTTTTATACAGGACACTAGAGCAAAACTCATAGTACTAATTATTTTGTTGGCAAAAATAAAAGCTTCTTTAGCAATTGTATGGGCGTTGATCCGTCACCTCACCAACTCACTATCATCTTACCATTAATAGGCTCCTTTTTGCCCGTTCTGTAACAGGATAAGTACACCAACTGCTTTTGGAATCGCTAAAGTATCCACACGAAGCGAAAAGCATCACACGCCCAAACCTAAACAAATTTGTCTAGAATATGCTTGGCTCAACATAGCAAGCAAGACGTATGGATTATATCATCGGGCACTCAGCAGGCCGTGGGACCTCTAATCGTATGAAATATCAAGCTGCCCATTAGACTTCTAATTTTGAGTTTCTAATTTGCACCACCTAATTGTCACGAGCTGATAGTCTGCACAACGTTTTTAGAAATTTGTTCTAAATTGTACACTTATAATTTTGATTTGCACCACATCTTTATTCGATAACGACCTTTTTAGCTAGGCCTTGCATGGTTCCTCATTTTTCATCTATTCGCCTCGAAATAAGGGGTGGAATATCTTGACAACATTGGGCAAATGAGAGATCAAGAATCTTTGGCGACCAGCCCTGGAGAGATTCATGATGGTTTGGTGGATGCATGAGTGGTGCCAAAAACCATTGGTGTGATATGATGCCAATTTCTTGTTGCTTTGAATACCTGTCCATAATTCTTCTAGGATGAAAACCAGCGATTTGATCATTTCTTGGTCAGATATAGCAACGTTAAGATACTTGCAACTATCAATTTGGATGGCCTTCATCGGTTGATCATAGCAACAATGGTATGTTTACTCAGATCAACACTTTATAGTTGAACATATCCTCCCTCTCTAGGTGCACCGGTTGCGTGTGGCATCGCTATCTCATTTACACGGGTGAGGTGGCTATTGCATGCCTACAATGACGAGCTGATTTGTCTAAGATATGAATGAAACGGGGAGCTTTTGAATGCACGATTGTTTTGTGTGGGTGTACACACTTTAGGATGAACATCCTTGATCATGCTTCTATTGGCTAGATCATGCAACCCCAAGGGTGCATGTCGTCTCCTTTTTAGTGGTCTTTCTTTGAATAATGAAGTTGTACCTCAATTCCAATATTATCTTCATACTGCATCATCTAAATAAGAGGTTAGAAGATATAAGTTTTAAATTATTTCTTTACAAAGGAGTTTTTGGTCACAAAGTGTGTTGCCACAAACTTAAGAAAATAATGTTTGCCCCTAGTTCTTAGTGTCTTACCTATTTAGCCCATAGTTTGACAGCAAACTATATACCCAAGTTAACATAATTTACTAAAACCTAATATAATGCAAAACCATCTCGCGCCCGACTACTTCCATCCACTTTTTTCCAGGAATTGTATAAAGCGAACTTAGTTAGTCTCTAGATGTGACACACCCAAAGCCCGTTTATTGAGAAAACACTAATAGATTCATTTAACAATGTTGCATGCAAAAAAGGGAATTGTTTAGTGACTATGGAAGTATAAACATAATTGCTAAGGTCACACTGTGAAGAGACAAAACCTCTCACATCATCAAACCGAGAGATAATTTTGAGAAAAGAAGTTCTTAGCTCAATCCACCTACTCCATTCACCTTCCTAAAACTGGTTTTGCATCTAATAGGGTTTTGAAATTAAAGTCAAGTTGGATATTTTGGTAAATTCTTTTGGATGCTTTTGTTACAATCGACTAATACACTAGTTACCATTATATTCTGTAACGGGTAACCACGTCAGCTAGTAATTACATTACCCTCATGGGGTTTTACTATTTGACAAGTATATTATCACCATTTTGATAGTGGTAAATGTTACAGTACCAAACAATCTGGTGAGTGTAACATCACCTTACAGCTAAGTAACGACAATTGTCGTGGTTGCAGCCCCAAGTGATAATTTTTAGCATATGACGTTGTTATTCCTCCCATGGAAACTACATGATACGTTTCATCGAAACAAAGATGACATGAAGATGGATCATAAACAGGAAATCAGTATGAGACTTAAAACATTTTTTATTTCTAAGATTACAAAGGTTTGTAATAACATTAACATTTTTCTTTGGTGCATGTATGTAGAAGTTTCCACCTTGCAAAAGCCTAAGCATATGTCAACGCGGTAGTCCAATTCTAATGCTCGTGCGACATAATGAAAATCATCTTGGTTTAGAAATCAAATCAGTCCTAGTTTTAAATAAATGGTGATAAGAAAGATCAATACAGAATGCGGAGAGTCAATTGCGCGACATAATGTATCGGGTTATTAGCAAACACAAACTATTCCAAATTAACATACCATGCTCTATCCCTCCATTTTGATAGTCTTTAACTCTCCTTTTGAGTTGCACTATGTCTATAGTTACTTAGCTTATGAAAACGTTTTATATTGTGGGACAAATGGAGTAGTACATGTCAGTTGTTGTTTTCCTTTTACTTAGCGCTATATATGTAGATTTAAGTTGTCTACTTCCTTCATCTCGAAACCGACATCAAAGATCTGACTAGATTTATTTATACTTATACACTAAAACACGTCTAGACGAATCTCCCAAATCTATTTCGAGGCGAAGGGAGTATTATTTTTTTCGTTGTTAAATATAAGACATTTTGCAGAGTTTGATTTATATTGTCAAAACGTTAGGTTTTTGGTTCTGGCAATGGAACCGGGGACGACATCCCATTTTGCTCCAATTTTTTTATTTGGTTGATCTGATTAAACTGCTTTTAGACAAATAAAGATATAAATTGGTTGCATCCACTGATTATATCTTCACTTTATTTGGTTGTGGCCATGGCAATGGAACAGAGTACTAGTATTTTTCTTAAAAAAGAATAAAATACACTAGTCCTCCATTAAACCGCTCGTGGGGTCGTGACTACTCGCTGCCATGGCGTATTTAAGCTACTTCTCCCAACTTACCCCATTTGACGATTTAAATAACCAAAAGGCACTCCAGAACAAGAGAGAAAGAGAAGCAAGCGCAAAGCCAAAA
The DNA here is from genome assembly GCA_910589765.1 of Avena atlantica. Taxonomy (NCBI): domain Eukaryota; kingdom Viridiplantae; phylum Streptophyta; class Magnoliopsida; order Poales; family Poaceae; genus Avena; species Avena atlantica. The sequence goes on along the minus strand of OU342735.1, from coordinate 488,056,727 downwards.
CAGTAATCAAAATCCCAAACGGAGGGGGAGCCTAGCAGCCGAAGCCGCGGGGCAACGAGAGCTCGGGTGCGGCGCGGGACAGCAGAGGCGTCAGCGTCGTCGTCGGCGCCGTGACGAGACGAGACGCCGCCACGCCCTAGCCCCTCCGCCGGCGGATTCGGCCGGGATCGGAGCCCCTCTCCCGCCGTGGAGCGGCCGCGGCGTGCCGGGAGCCATCCGCCCGCGCGTCCAATGTCGGTAGAGCGAGCCGCGGTAAGGTCCCTGTCCCGGCCAGTTCGGTGGCGGTTGGTGCGAACTGTGCTGTACAGTTGCGGAACTCCTCGCTTTTCTCGTTTTCTGCGTGTTACAGCCGTTAAACTCTGCCACGGATTTGTGTGTGGAGATGATACTAGCATGATTAGTTGTTTAATGTTCTCGTGTGAGCCCTTGGGTGTTTAGGATTCTACTATTGGATGGAACAGTGAGTAATTTGTTTGATCAAAATTCGAACACGAGACACGCACTGATGCTGCCGGATTTCTGACTGCGCATATATGCTTCTGCAGGAATCGCCTAGGACGTGGAGCTGATCGAAGATATGTGAAGATTTGGGTATTTATTAGAGACTAAATTTTGCTGTAGCAGTTGTGTTCAAGATGTTGGGTACCACGGAGTCGCGGATGGACCAATACGAGATTATGGAACAGATTGGCCGTGGCGCCTTTGGTGCTGCCATCCTCGTGAACCACAAGATTGAGAAGAAAAGGTATGCTGCATCATTGCTTCTAGTTAGCTACAGACTTTGTTTTCCCCTTCAAGAAGTAGGTGGTTGATATCTGACATTCTGACTGGTTTGCAGGTATGTGCTGAAGAAAATACGGCTGGCGAGGCAGACAGAGCGCTGCCGCAAGTCTGCTCATCAAGAGGTCAGTAAAGCATGAGAAGTCATTAGGATTTATTGGTTCATTGGCTAGTGTTGCTTTAAGGAATTGATAGATGAAAGGAAAATTGCAGATGGCCCTTATCGCTCGCCTGCAACATCCTTACATTGTTGAATTCAAGGAGGCGTGGGTTGAGAAGGTTTGTTTTCCAGGAGCATATATCTGCACGTGCCATTTTTTAAAATCTTCTATGTAGCTTACTATGTGAGCGACAACTGATTACAGGGCTGCTATGTTTGCATTGTGACTGGATACTGCGAGGGCGGCGATTTGTGAGTGTATTTTTTGGGGTTGTGGAGATTAATTGTTGCTGCTGCCTTTCTGTTGACTCTGTTTTATCTCACTGTGTCCTTTATTGCAGGGCTGAACTGATGAAGAAAGCAAATGGGACATACTTCCCAGAGGAGGTTATTAGTCATTACTGAACTTTTTCCTATTCCTTTTGTTTCATGATTTGGGTAAACAATATTCTAAAGTGTGCTTACTGTCGTGGACAACCATCAGAAACTGCTGAGATGGTTTGCTCAATTGGCTCTAGCTGTTGACTACTTGCATTCGAACTATGTTTTGCACCGGGACCTCAAGGTAAGTGAAAAATTAATAATGATGCTTTCATTTAGTTCATCAAGAAGTCAGTAATATAATGTGTCCTTATCCTTTCTGCAGTGCTCAAACATATTTCTCACAAAAGATCAGGACATTCGTCTTGGTCAGTATCTCCTGTTAAATCTAATCTCTTATATTTTATTCTATCTGCATTCAGCGCAGTGCTTTATACCGGAGTTTAAATATCTCTATTTTACTTGCAGGGGATTTTGGCCTGGCTAAGACGTTAAAGGAAGATGACTTAACCTCTTCGGTAAACTTCTCTGTTATTTTCCCCCATCTTCAATTGCTCTTTCTGTCTTGGAATTATGCAAGGAAACACACATAATGATTAATCCTGTACATTATGTTCCCAGAACCTTATATGTTAGCATGATGTTTTTTAGGTTGTGGGAACTCCAAATTACATGTGCCCAGAGCTGCTTACCGACATTCCCTATGGATTCAAGTCAGACATATGGTCTCTTGGTAATGTTACCTACTTTTAAGGAGATGCTCAATTAATGTTATATATCTTTTTCATATAAACAGAGAATTTCTTGCTTCTAATAAGTAATGCCATACACCTACTTTTAACTGATATATATATATATGTCTGTACAGGATGTTGTATGTATGAGATGGCTGCTCATCGACCTGCTTTCAAGGCTTTTGTGAGTTCTCATCAGCTCATGTTCTTAAATCACCTACATAACAGTAAATTTCTAGCTAGAGATCATTTCACTTTTTATCAGTTCATACTTCATGTTCATTACATTGTACACTATAACTACCTGCCCATGGATTTTATGTAGCTTGTAATAGCCTGTATGCAGAAAGTTCCCTCTGAAAGCCAAAGCCAAAAGCACATTTTGGGTGCTTTTTTTGCTTTTTTTCGAAAAGAAGTTATATCCCCGGCCTCTGCATTCGGTTGATGCACACAGCCTTTTATTAAAAGATCATTATCCAAAGTACAAAGTGCAAAAAGGCAAAAGTAAGCCTAACCAAACACCCAAGTTTTACTAGAACAGTTGAAGCACAGTAGGTATGTAGGTTGGTTACCATTTCCAAAAAAAAAAGGTATGTAGGTTGTTATCAACGAATATAATGAAAGATCATCAAAATAGCACTTTCTAGTGGTGTTATGAATGGTCGCGAAACCCAAAGTTCACAGACTATATGCTTTCCACCCTCTTTCATTAGTAGGGAAAGATTTATCATTGGCTCCTTCCATTTGAGAGGTTGTGGCATACTGGCATTAGCATCTCCATCGAATAATTTGTTTTTTCCCACTTCTATCATATTCACTTAAGTAAGCTAAAAGAAAATTCCTTGTCAATTAAGAAGCACTGACCTCTTCATTATGTGTAGAACTACGTCATTATCTTTGCAATAACAACATTGTGCGTGTGCGGTTTTCATGCACAATGCATAAAATTAGATAGAGAAGGATGGGCTTCTTTTCCAGCTCCAGAGCCCATACTGGAATATAGTTCTCCATGGTACATCCAGGAAACTCATTTCTGGATTTATGTGAATGATGTAGATCTTATGTCTCGTGGACATTCAAAACGTGTATGAATATTTTTCTTACAAGCAGATCCATCCATACCTAAATTTAACTCAAAAGTGAAGCTTTCTTCGGAAAAAATGATACTGATTAAGTGATTATTAGTTTATATGCATGTGATTTTTGTCGAATTGCTGGAACTGTAGATCTTTAGTTATATTCTTTCTTACATGTTCATGTTAGTGGATTCCATTTACCAATCGGATGGTGTTATTGGTTTTTAAATTGCAAAAATTAAGCTGTGCTTAAATTTTCTCCTTATTTGCTTCAGGATATGGCTGGACTGATAAGTAAGATAAACCGTTCCTCTATTGGCCCTTTACCTACTTGCTACTCTTCATCTATGTAAGTGCACCTTCATGGTATATGTTTTAGTCAGGCATGGAAGTTTTGTTTCCTTATAGTTCATATTTATAGTAATTTTACAATCTTTTATTATCATAGTTGTTATTGTGATATTCTGAACCATTCTTTCCTTTCCAAACTTACCATCTAGTTCTTGGATACGTTGTCTTTTAACCTTTTCAGAATAGAGCACTTTTACGGTACTAAGTCATGTCTGCTAGCAGATGCATTAGTTTTTATCCATTTATAAAATATTACCTTTCTATTGTCATAGTACGATGTGATCCTAGTCTACGGCTAGCTAAAATGGTTCCCTTGTTGCTGCTGATTGCAGGAAAATACTTATCAAAAGCATGTTGAGGAAAAGTCCCGAACATCGGCCTACTGTAAGCAACCGTGTACATAGAAACCTCCCTGCAATACACATTACTACATTTACTCGATTTTTGACATTATTTATTACTCATTGTAAACAGGCATCTGATATTTTGAAAAATCCATACCTGCAACCTTATGTTAATCAACATCGCCCTTTTGCTGATGTACCACATCCCATGCGATCTCCTGAGAAATCCATTACCAGTTCACGTAGCAGTCGGAGAAGCATGTCTGGGAGCCAATGCAGTAGCATTTCTGGCACTGGCAGTGATATGGATAGCATACAATCAAGTGAAAGAACCACATCAGGGCTAGCTTCAAGTTCCAACAACACCATTGATACTGAAAGTGCTGAAGCTACTAATAATGGATTAATTAACAGATATTCAATACCACATGATATTAAAAGCCATAAGGACATTGCTAGTCCTGAACTGGAGAAGCAAGATTCTTCCAAATCCATACATGTTGACCAGCGTCCCAAATATGCGAGTAAGCAGCCAAAAATTATCAAGAAGATACTAACAACTCTAAGAGAGGAAACTAGTAAGCTCAGGGCAAACAATTCACCTTTGAGAGCGAGCCGTGTAAAGTTATATTCACCTGGCCATAGAGAGCGCTCGTCAGATGATTCAAAACAAAACAGTGACATTTCCTCCAGTTCAAAGTCTAGTGAAGTGAGATCACATGAGTCAGCAAAGGTCGACTGTGATACTGTGAAACTGATGCAAGCATCTCCTCCCCCGAAGCATTTGGTGAGGATTCATCTTTTTCTTGTGCTGACCACTTTATATTTGTGTAACTAATTTTTTCCTGGTTCTATCCTGCAGTCACCAATTGTTGAACATTCTGCAAAATTGAAGATTAAAGCAGATGAGCTGCAGCAGCTAAACCCGACCAAGCAGACAACTGGAAATGTCCATGTAGCTGAAGGGAAGGGCAAGAACAGGGTTCTTCCCAGTTTTACCAGACGCCCTAGCTTCCCTCCTCGTAGACAGGTGGGCTCAGAGAGTCCACAGCACACTGGGACAAAACGAGCTTACAATAAGGTTACCGAGGAGCTTGCAAAAAGTCCTTGTCGACCTGTCGTTGGCCCAAAAATGGTTCTCGCTGATCTTCCAGGTGTTTTAGTGGCTCCTCCAAGCCCCGTGAATGGTATTCACATGAAATTGGAGAATTCACAGGAGAAATCAGCTCCACCCAGGGCTGTAGTGACCAAGGAAGTCAGCAGTATTTGCTCCAGTTCCGCAGTTGATTATGCTGACAGTATCAAGCAGTCTGAACCATCTGAACCTGATTCACTAGACAACTTGGTTTCATCCTGCAAATGCCCAACCCCTGATGCTGGCATACGAAAGCATGACCTAACAGATGTACCAAGCTCAGAGCTCGACGCAACCAATTTGAAGAGTATTTCTGTCAATGATGATATTAATCTAAGCTCAGTCTTGGAAACATCTATTGATACAGCTGTGCAAGAGTTTATTTGCAATGATGATGTTCCCTGCAGTAAGATGGGGCAGAGTACTCCCGTGGTCACTGTACAGAGTGATGAGGATAAGTTCACAGTTCAAGAGCTGCTCTCATCAGTACCATATATTGCTCCCTTTGATTCAACAGCAAAAAACATTGCCGTAGATAAAGGATCCACCTCTATCCATCCGTCATCAGAGAAATCACCAGTTCCTCAGTTGAGCCCTCCAGTTGAGGACGTTATACATGTCATAAGGCACAGCAGTTTCCGCGTCAGTGGTGAGCAGGTCGTAACAGGGAGTGCTGAAATGGGAGTCCAGAGCACAGATGTTGACGAGCTTTCCGCCGTGGTCAAAGAAGAAGTGGATGTGAGAAGCATCACACCGAGCCTTATACCTTCTGGACTTGTTGGTTCTGCCACTGCCAAACTCAACATTTCAGAAGCTAATGCTATCAGTCCCAAAGAGGCAAATTTAGATGTGGTAAAACAATTGCCTGCTATCTCAGAAGTGAATTCTACTTCTCCTGAGACCAACATTAGGTTTAAGGAGGAGCCAACCTCAACAAAGGAAATACTGGATGTCAAGTCCTTCAGGCAACGGTCCGAGGCCCTTGAAGGGCTCTTGGAGCTTTCTGCTGATCTTCTGGAAAACAATAGATTGGAGGAGCTGGCAGTTGTTCTAAAGCCGTTTGGGAAGGCTAAGGTGTCTCCTAGAGAAACAGCTATCTGGTTGGCCAGAAGTTTTCAAGGGATGATGAACGATGAAGCGAGTCGCAGCTCAACGTGAGTGCTCGTATCATTGACCTTTTTTTCTTTTTGTGCTCTGAATCTCCAAAGTTGTAAAGTTTGACCACCTCACACCCTTTCATATTGTGTGATGTATATTAGTGTCAGTGTTTGTATCTTGTTGGATATCCAATCCCATACGGCATATTCTGTAAATAGCCCAGAATTGTAAACAGAAATAAGACATGGTAAGAATAATGTAAAATCCATGTGATCAAGGTATTGAAAAGTCCTGTTTATCAAGCTCACCAAAAGTCGGCAGAATGTGTTCTTATGTTTGCTTTCAGTATTCGGCTTGTTCACAACTCGTTGCCATCCCTATACATGAGCAATTGTACTCCAGCCAGCAAACTTTAGCATCGGATAGACGCATCTGTTATCTGTTAATATGCCCATGCGGAAGCTGCATCGGGTACCCTGATTTCTGATGCTAAGTCTTCTCACTGCTCCATTTGATCTGCTCTTACCAATTCTCAAGTCCCAGACATGCCAAGAATAAATTTTTTTAGGGAGTACATAATCAAGGTATTGAAGGTCCACCTTTTTTTCTTGCGGGGATTGAGGTCCATTTTCATAATACTATCTATATGTTCATCAGACTCACCCAAATTCGACAGAACGTTTTCGGGTTTGCTGTCGGTATAGTATCGTTTTTGTGGACAACTGTGAACTGTTGGCACCCCACACATTGTAAGCATTGAAATAATTTAATTACTATCCAGCCAGCAAATTTTAGCACCGGATCTGCAGGCCGAAATTAGCTGCATCTTCATGCTCTTATTTCTCAAGACCGAAACTGGATAACTATATTCCTACAAGGATATACTAATATGTCTCATGCATGCATGCATGCTCCATCTGATTCTCTCATATACCAAATCTCGAGTGCTAGACTTAGCTATGTACTTCCACGGTTGTACTCCCCTGTCCTTGGCCGCACTCGCTTTCTTTGTTATTTCCACCTGGCGATCAGCTCGTGCTGTCCTGCTGCCGGCATTTCTTAAGCATCCATCTCTCGTCGTCCTGTATTGCAGCTACGATCCTTGAGGATCTCGTCAGTTCCAATAACATTGTATGTATCTGCCCACGAACAAAGCCCGCCGCGACATTGTTATCGGCCTCGAACAACCTCGTCCTTTATATATCTACCGATCCCTCGTGCAGTCGTGTCACGTCACCTTATCCTCCTCTGGCCATGGAGCAACCTCGGCGAGACCAGGACATCCATGCCGACGCTCCTCCTCCTCCCCTGCACCGCCGCCGCATGAGCCCGCTCCGCATCTTTTTCATAGCCTTCGTCGCCGTCTGCGCCCTCGTCGGCATCATCGTGCTCCTCGCCTGGCTCATCTACCGGCCCAGCAACATCCAGGTGTCCGTCGACGCCGCGACGCTGTCCCGGCTCGTCGTCGTGAACTCCACGGCGAGCCCGACGGCGCTGTCGTTCAACCTCACCGCCGGCCTGATCATCACGAACCCGAACAGGCGGGTGGCCGTCTACTACCACCTGCTGCGCGCGGAGGGGATCTACCAGGGCCAGCGCTTCGACCGGATCGCCCTGCCGATCTCGTTCCAGCCGGCGAACTGCGCCGACGTGGTGCGGGCCGTGCTCACGGGGACCTCGGCCGGCGACGGCGGCGGCGATCAGACGCCGGGGGCAGTCTACCCGGTGGACCTGTGGCTCGACGGCGTGGTGCGGTACAGGTACGGCGGGCTGATGACGACGTCACCCAGCACGCTGTCCGTCAAGTGCCCGCTGCTGCTGCAGCTCATGGTCGCCTCGGGATTGGTCGAATGTACTGTGAATTTGTGATCGGCTCGTGAATTCAGTTTTGCTGCCTTGTCGTCGATGTTTGGTGTGCTTGTTCTCTTGGAAAGACAATCTGGCTCGAGCGCTAAGCGCGTGGTTTGGTTTCTTCCTGTGCTGGTGAACTTGTACGGCCTTGGAGGCAACGCAAGAGATTTTGTTCATAAAACTCAAAATCTTGTCCGTCCGAACCTTACAACAAACCCCTACCCGCATTTTATACTAATGAGCATTGCAATACTTCTTCGCACTGCAGGTTAAAACTTTGTAAAAGAGCATCACAGCATTTTGAAAACACTATTGCCGCAAAAGTTACAAGCATAACGTGGCAAATTCCCACTAGTCGTAACAAAAGCATGTACCTCGTAGCAAATCCTTGAGAAATGCAGACTAAGAGGGCAATGTCAACGGGTTTACCATGTTCATATCTGACTTCCACGCGAGGAATGCGTCGAGTTTGGAGTTGGTGTCTTGAAGCACCGCGGTCACCGTTGTGGCTATAGAGATGGTGATGGACTCCACGGTCGAGATCGTGGCTGCATCGAAGCCTGCCTTCGTCACCAAATCCATGTTGTCAAGAATGAGGTCACAAGCAACGTGATCCTGCTGTTGCTTCCTAGTCTCCATTTCTACTGCAGACATCCGCGCAACCGAGAATGGTAGCAACTCTCAATTTTAGATACAGTAGTTCGATAGTATAATTCGAAGGAAATACAACGAGATTGTCTTGGAGAGGAAGAAGATTACACGGAAAAGGGAAGGTAGTTGGGGATGCCAGGGAAAGCTATTGTCAGTGCCGTGATCCAAGCCGGGATGTCATGTGCCTGCGGTTGCGGTTGACCTTACCTTATGTAGTGTCTCGATCTACAACGCACATGTGGGACGTATTTGATTACCCGTATGGGTCCCCCCCCCCCCCTCATGTCACTTGGTCGTACTCAGATTACACGTGTGCATTCGGGCTCTTAGCCAACTCCGCATCCCACTTGGTTGCCTTGAAGGCACTTTTCAGCAATCTGGCAAAAATCGATGCATTTTGTTTGGTCGGTTGTTTTAGGATTCAAAGAAAATCAACATGTTGTTTGGTTGTGTGCAAAACATGCGGTGTGATAACCTCTCTTAAAGCGGTGAGGTTACCAGCCATTTGTGCACAACTAAGCAGCAATGACAAGAAAACATTACAAGCTACCATATTAAACTAGACCGCATTATAGCATAACCATACACGATAATACCAAGTTCACAACACACACACGATTGTTAAGAAGACATATGATTGTTTACATGACACACATATTTACTAGACAAGACAAATAGCACCATCAGGTTGATCACCAGAACCCTTCACTCGTCGATCATTGCAAGGGTTGGATCGTGCGCATGCACTTCTTGACCACCTCAGTCATGGAGTAGTTGTTGACGGTGACCTTGGTACATATCACGCTTATGGACTTTGAAGGTCATGAAGTAGTCGATCCTGATCTGTTGAGTAATGGCAAAGTCTGACCAACCTTGGTCCATGGCAACCCTATTTTTCACATCCTTTTTCCTAACCATCCAGTTGCACCCAGCATTCCTTTTCAGAGTGATGGTCCTCGGGACGGTGCCAAGATAGAGACGGAGGCCATCAGAAATTGGAAGCAAATCCAACCCATGTGACATGACCACCTTAGCAAAGTGGGTTGGACCAACATCGTCATGGAAGTGGCCAACCATCGCCGGCCTACCCCTCAGCCTCTTGGCGGTGCTACCTTCTCCAACATCCTTAGAGCAACCTTCCCAAAGGTTGCGGACATCACCATCCATCAGCAGCTTGGTGCACTATAAAAAAAATGCACAAGCAATGTGTTATAGAAGAAGCATTGTGTTAAACAAAAATTTCTACATATAACGACACACAATTCAAAGAATTATCCACGGGACCAAGCAAAATGCACAAATAATATGCTTGCACATAGGACTAGGTCATGTACAGAAACCCTTTGCAGCTGACCGTGCCACATTTTAAGTCATCGGCTGATGTAAGAAAACAACACAAAGAGTTGATATGTGTTTATGCATGAAAGTAGGTATTAAAGAATCATGCCTCGAACATAGATTGTAATCATCGGCCGATGCAAGAAAATACATACAAAATAAAACGGTTACAAGAATCAGGAACCTCATATTTACATAGCACAAAAATCTAAGAGATGATTCTGCAAGACCAAGAATAATTCACTAATGTATTTGTGCACGACACTAGGTATTGCAAGATGGTTGAGTCAGTGTTCTCCCATCACACGTTTTGTTGGGCTTGTGAGAGTCCTCTTGGGCCAATTGGCTGGGTTCCACTAGTATCATCGTGTGTGGCATAGTAGTGGTAAGAGTATTTGACCATCGCATGGTCAAGTTGGACCCTAAACAATCCCATCGCATGATCAAGTTGAACCGTAAACAATCTTATTCGAGCACACACGGGATCCACAACACTGAAGTTTCCGCAAGCAGCACCGAGAAGAGAATGATGAAAGGAAATATACTTGAAAATGTTTTATTCCGAATGAGAAAGCCTTTGCCTCTCGTGCATGCACACTGCATGCGTCAACACACATTATTCGAGTGGTTGTGGCGAGCCGTCCGACTTTGAAATGAACAAGTTTAGTCACGCTCTCACAGCCATGAGGAAATATGCAAGTGGAACGGCATTGTGGCATATCAACTCAAGCGCACTGCTCTCTCGTGCACTGAATCTTTCAGCGAATGAAGGCAGTTTTGCTGAAGAACAGTGGAGCACATACAAGTGGAAGCTGCTCTCAAACCATGGATAAGTTCAGAATACTCAGCACTCATTCGTGGCCGGTCAACTTGCGACGGCGGCCTAGCAGCCGCTGCAATCACGCACGCTTGATTCAGCTATATATATACATCGTGCGCCGCATGGTGGTGCCAATTGAGGAGGTGTCACGGCGAGAGAGATCGAGATGGCGTGCCAACGGGTTCCGGCGGTGCTGTTGCTCACGGTGCTGTCACTGGCAGGAGGACTGGCGGCCGGAGCGCGCGCGGGCGGCATCGCGATCTACTGGGGCCAGAACGGCAACGAGGGCACGCTGGCGCAGGCGTGCGCGACCGGCAAGTACAGGTTCGTCAACGTGGCCTTCCTCTACACCTTCGGCAAGGGCCAGACGCCGCTGCTGAACCTGGCCGGCCACTGCGACCCGGCGTCCGGCGGCTGCGCCTTCGTGGGCGCCGACGTCAGGTCCTGCCAGCGCCTCGGCGTCAAGGTCCTGCTCTCCATCGGCGGCGGCGTCGGCAGCTACGGCCTCTCCTCCTGCGCCGACGCCAAGCTCGTCGCCAAGTACCTCTGGGAGAACTACCTCGGCGGCACGTCGGCGTCGCCGAGGCCCCTCGGGGACGCCGTCCTCGACGGCGTCGACTTCGACATCGAGAGCGGGAACAGCGCGCACTGGGACACCCTCGCCAGGTACCTCAAGGCGTACTCGCGGCGTGGGCGCGAGCGCAGGGAGGTGTACCTGGCGGCGGCGCCGCAGTGCCCGTTCCCGGACGCGTCGCTCGGCGAGGCGCTCAAGACCGGCCTCTTCGACTACGTGTGGGTGCAGTTCTACAACAACCCGCCGTGCCAGTACACCGCGGACGGAGGGGTGGGCAATCTGGCGACCGCGTGGGAGCAGTGGACGCGGATACCGGCGGGGCAGATCTTCCTTGGGCTACCGGCGGCGCCCGAGGCCGCCGGCAGCGGTTTCGTGGAGGCGAGCGACCTGGTGGCGCAGGTGCTGCCGGTGGTGAAGAAGTCGAGCAAGTACGGTGGTATCATGCTGTGGTCGAGGTTCTACGACTTGCAGACGGGGTACACTGACAAGGTCAAGTCCAGCGTGTGAGCTGTATTAAGTGCTAAGCGTGCGTCAGGAGTAAGTGCGATTTACATGTCCTGACGTCTGATACTGCGTGTGTCATCTGTCGTGTATGACTCAGACAGTTGACCAAGACGATTTCGTATTCAGGCAAAAACACCTGTTATCCTTTTGTTTCGGTGAATAAATCTTACTTTTTTTTTGAAAAGTCAAGCAATACAAAGTTTGACCAAACTTTTTTATAAAATTATTAACATTTTTTATACTATATAGATATAATATAAAAATATATATCATAATCTATCTAACTATATTGATTTTATATTGTACATGATATTGATTAATTCTAAAAACTTGGTCAAAGTTCACATGGTTTGACTTTAAAAAATAATTAAGCCTTACTCTTTGAAACAGGTGTAGTACTATAAAAATTAAGCCTTATTTTTTAAAAAGCCAAGCAATACAAAGTTTGACCAAACTTTTTTTTAAATTATTAACATTTTTTATACTATATAGATATAATATGAAAATATATATATCATAATCTATCTAACTATATTGATTTTATATTGTACATGATACTAATGATTACTAGTTCTAAAAACTTGGTCAAAGTTTATATAGTTTGACTTTTAAAAAAATATAAGCCTTATTCTTTGAAAAAGATGTAGATCGTCCACTTAGTACAAAGTGTATACTATCTTAATACAAAATGAGTGATACTTATTATGGATCAGAGGTAGTACTATATTTTCCTCATATATAGTCCTGAATGCAAACTTCTATGACCGAACATTTTTGTGTATTATTCTCAAAACTTTTCTTTTGTATGGAAGATTTATTGCCTAAATTTAATTAAAGAAAATCAATTAAGCACGCTTATCTAAATTTGTGCTTTTCCACTATAGAGATCCCACCCATGTGCATAAATAATTTTCGATTTCAAACAATTTTTCAAATTCAAATAATTTTTGAAAATGAATAATTTTTACATTTGATTTTTTTAAAAATCAGAATAGTTTTCGAATTTGATTTTTTAAAAAATATATGTACACTTTACAAAATCTGAACAATATACAAGTCTGAATATTTTTCAAATTAAAGAAACACAAAATAAACACAAAAAGGAAAAACGAAAAACAAACATGTTTTCTGGGCCTCAACCTGCGCGGCCCGTTAGGAAACAGCTGCGGGCTGAACCTAATCCGCCCCGCGTTAAGCAGGAGCGCTCCCACAAATGAAGGCCACCTCATGCTTTAGGCCCAGTTCTTTTGAAGCTTCTAGACAGCTTACAGGTAAAAAAAAGCCTAAGCCAAAAAGAACTGAAATAAGCCGTTTTTCTCCACGCCGGTTTTTACGATTCCTTCACAGTGGGCAGAAGCTGGCATACCTCAGCTTCCTGCAGCTTCCCGGGATGGAGCGAAACGATACATGGCGTTGCCCCTATTTCACATGGTATTTACGTCTAATTGCCACCGGACTGAATCACCTGTGTCCCAGAGTCCCCAACTGAACGAATAGTTTTTCCTCTCTCCCTTAGCACGAAACAGCCAGATATGGTTTCTCTCCCTACGCCACCGTCGCCAATCCCTTCACCACCTCACGACGCCGGCCGCCACCACCGCAACCCGGCATAGCCTCCACGTGCTGCGCTGGTTCCATTCCATGGCGGAAGGATAGCCCGCGGAATAAATCTTACATTTTTTTTTTGAAAAGTCAAGAAATTTAGGCTCTGGAGATTCATGCGAGGCTGGGGGGCCAACTTGGGGGCGGAGCTCAGAGATCATAAGGACGTCATCTTGCTGGAAATTCAGGATCTGGACCGGGAGGCCGACCTTCACGGGCTCTCGGCGGACGCCTGGTCCCATAGATACTTCCTTAAGACCTCCATTACGAAGAACTACAAGGGAGAGGAGGCATTTTGGCGTCAGCGGAGTTGCCAAAATTGGACGGTCCAGGGGGGAGTCGAACACGGCCTACTTCCATGCCATTGCTAATGGTAGGAGGAGGAAGTGCCCGATCCCCTGCCTCTCGGAGGGGGTGTCGCTGTTGGAATCCCCATAGGAACTCTCCTCCCATATTTATGCTTTCTACAAGGAGCTCTTCACTTCGGCCCCTCGCTCTGGTCTCTCCCTCGCCCCGCGCTTCTGGTCTGAGGGGGCGGTGGTCACCCGTGCGGAGAATGAGGATCTTACCCGTCCTTTTCTCCCAAGTGAGGTGGCTACGACCCTGAAATCCATGAAGACTGGGTCGGCTCTAGGCCGGATGGGCTCCATGTGAGCTTCTTCCAGACCTTTTGGGACTAGCTCCAGCCGTTGATCCTCCAGATGTTCCAGGAGTTCTATACTGGGACGCTGGTGATGTCTCGGCTGAACTTTGGGGTTATTACCTTGATCCCCAGGGTGTTAGGGGCCACCGATATTCGCCAATTCCGTCCGATCACGGTGATCAATGTCATCCAGCGGCTCTTCGCGAAGGTCTGTGCCCTCCGGCTGGCCCCGGTGATGGAGCAGCTCACCCATCCTCTCCACTTTGCTTTCCTGAAGGGACGCCTCATTCATGATGATGTTCTTGCCTTCCATGAAATCATTCATGAGGTCAAGTCACGACATCAGAAAGGGGTGTTTCTCAAACCGGACTTCTAGAAAGCCTATGACCGCTTGGACTGGGATTTCCTGAGGCTGGTCTTAGAGAGAAGGGGCTTTGATGACCGCGTGATATGCTGGATCATGCAATTTGTGATGAGCGGGAGGACGGCGATCAACATCAACGGCGAGATTGGCCCCTACTTTTCTCCCTCCTGCGGGGTTAGGCAAGGGGATCCGATCTCTCCCCTATTGTTCAATGTTGCGGTTGATGCCCTGGCAGAGATTTTGGACAGAGCCAAAATTGCTGGCCACATCTCTGGTATGGCTGGGCATCTTATTCCCGGGGGTGGCATCTCCCACCTCCAGTATTCAGACGATACCATGATCATGGTTCAGGGATCGGATCTCGACATCATCAACCTCAAGTTACTGTTGCTCTGCTTTGAGACCTTTTTAGGCCTAAAAATCAATTTTGACAAGAGTGAAGTGATCGTCCTCGGTTACTCTGAGGAGGACAGGCAGAGGATTACTGACAATCTGAACTGCAAGCTAGCTGACTTCCCCATTTCCTATCTGGGGATGCCCATTCGAGAGACTCGGGTTCTTATCAGGGACCTTGCCCCTTTGGTCTCGAGGGTCCGCTCCAAAGCTGAACCCCGGAGAGCGCGACTCACGACTAAGGGTAGCAAGACGGTCCTGATTAACTCATGTCTCTCGAGTCTACCCATGTACCATATGGGGTTGTACCTGCTGCCGGAGGGGACACATGCTGACTTCGCTAAGGAGTTGTCTAGGTTCTTTTGGGCAGCGAGGGACGGCCAGAGAGGTACCATATGGTTAAATGGGCAGACGTTTGTGCCCCCAAATGCCTTGGGGGCATAGGTATCCTGGACTCGCGCCGCTTTAATGTGGCCTTGATGATGAAGTGGGTCTGGTGTATCCTAAGAGATGATGGGGGTCTTTGGCTTTAGCTCATTAAAGACAAATACCTCCGGGGCCGGCCCCTCTTAGCATGCGAGCGCCGGGAGGGCTCTCAATTCTGGAGAGCCATCCAGGAGATTAAACATCTCATTGGATTAGGCATTTCTTTTGCCGCGGGCAACGGCCATGGGTGCGCTTTTGGTTGGATCCATGGCTCTCTCATGTTCCCTTAGGGGTCCAGTTTCCCGCCCTCTTCGCCATTTCCGCCTTCCCCTCGGCCCTGACTGCCGAGGTCTTTTGCGCGGGTCGCTAGAGCATCCTGTTTCGCCGTAGCTTCAATACAGCAAAAGCAGCGGAACTCCGTCGCCTGATGGCGGTCCTCCCCGTCGCACTCTTTGAGTCCCCAGACTCGGCCTCTTGGCGGTTGATGCCATCGGGGGAGTTCTTCGTGGTCTCGGCTTACCGCGCCCTCTTCTAGGGCCCGGATCTGCGTTGAACCTCTCCCATTTGGAAGGCCCCCTCCCCCTCAATATTCGTATTTTCGTTTGGCAGCTGCTCCGCGACCGGCTACCGTCGGGGGTTGAGGTGGCCAAGCGCAATGGCCCGGGTAACGGCCGCTACCCCCGATGCGGGACACCGGAGACCTGCGCCCATATTATGTTCTCGTGCTCGGCGGCGCTGTTTTTGTGGAGCTTCGTCCGGGAGGCCCTGGGCCCGACCTGGCAAGCGCGAGAACTGGGGGAGTTCCTGCAGATCCAGGCTAACAGGGCCGGAAGGGGGCGCCGCCTCTTCTGGCTCACGTTTGCGGCCATTTCTTGGACGTTGTGGAATATTCGGAAGAAGATGGTGATTAAGAGGATCTTTCCGACTCGGGCGTCTGACTCTATTTTTTCTTTGCTTGCCTTCTTACAGCAGTGGTCTCCCTTGGTGCGGCAGCATGACCGGGCAACCTTCGATGAGATCCGGCGGGCCTTGAGGACGGCGGCGCTCCCCTTCTCGGCTCCAACCTCGTATTCACCCGTCGCCCCATGAGGGGCGTGGTTATCCCGATCGTTGTTCCCCTCTTTTTGTTTTGCTCTTGGGCCTTGTTGTGCTGTAGCCAGCGGACGCTCGTTCCTTTCTCTTTATGTCTTGGCTTCAGCCGTGCTAGTTGGATGTATGTATGTACTGCTTCTTGGATGTTGCTTTATTTATAAAGCGGGACGAAAGGCTGTTTCATGAAAATTCAAGAAATACAAAGTTTGAGCAAACTTTTTTATTTTTTTGACTATATAGCTATAATATAAAAATATATATCATAATCTATCTAACTATTTTATATTGTGCATGCTAATGATTACTAGTTCTAAAAACTTGATCACGGTTCACATAGTTTGATTTTTTTTTTTGAACTCGGGAAGGGCCCCGAAGGGCCTGGAAGACTGTATTAATCATCAGCGGTGGGATTACACTTTACAAGGAGGACCTCAGAAGAAAATGAAAATATTACATGGGCCTCCAACTTTGCGCTCAGGACCTCAAAATAAATGAGGAAAAAGCCATCAGGTCCCTCTCCACCGGAATGGATCTTGAGCTCCAAATCGCGGGCGTCGACTCCACCGCCGGGGACATGGCCACTTGGGGTGGTGCAGACGGAAGCTCCCGCGACGCAGCTAGCGAAGGGCCTCCGAAACGGCACGTCGGCCTGGAGGTTGAAGATGAGATGGAACCGGACAGAGGCCGGCACCAGAGCTCCGAGCAGCCGCCATTCGGCCATATGAGTCGACGGCAAGCCAACATCTGGCTGGCGGAAGGCCGTCGAGGATCTGCTCCAGAGGATTGCCACCGTCTTCATTTCTTCCCGCTCCACAAATCGGCAAAGGGCAGCCGCACGCCACCGCTTCTCCCCTGCACCAACACCACGCTGGCGCTGAAGAGGAACAGCAACAGCTTCGCCTCGATCTGGGGAGGATGCGAGCTTATTTAAGGAGATCCCGAAGCCACCAACCACCTCCACCTTCGGCTCTGCCCACCAGAGCACCGTAGAGAGGGTGATGAGCAAAGGGAGCCACCGGATCTGGCCCGCGCGACCCGGGAACTCACTCCAGACGAGCATAGAGCCCAGACTCCATAAAGGAAAACCAAATCTACATCCTAAACTAAGACTAAGAGCGGCCAGACCACCTAGACCATCTCCTCGTCGGCCAGCAGGGCCGCCGGAGAGGAAGAAGGCCAGGGGTGGCAGGGGAAGAGGAGAGTCGACTCTCAACGGTGGCAGGAGAGGAGAGCTGGGAGGAGGGGTGATTGAGGGCTTGGATGGGCGAGCGTTACATAGTTTGACTTTAAAAAATAATATAAGTCTTATTCTTTGAAACAGATGTAGTACTTCCCTCGATCCATAATAAGTGAAACTTCTATGACCGAACACTTTTTGTGTATTATTCTCGAAACTTTTCTTTTGTATGGTAGATTTATTGCCTAAATTTAATTAAAGAAAATCAATTAAGCACACTTATCTAAATTTGTGCTTTTCCACTATAGAGATCCCACCCATGTGCATAAATTGTCACCTCACGCCAACATCATACAAAATTTTAAGATCCAACAACTTTTATTTTGATTTATTCAAATCCAAACAAATTTTAAGTTGAATGTTTTAAAAATTAAACATTTTTCAAATGTTTTGAAAAATTTCAAATGTGAACATTTATCAAATATAAACAATTTTCGATTTCAAACAATTTTTCAAATTCAAACAATTTCTGAAAATGAATAGTTTTTACATTTGTTTTTTTAAAATCAGAATAGTTTTTGAATTTGAATTTTTTTAAAAATATATGTACACTTTACAAAATCTGAACAATATACAAGTCTGAATATTTTTCAAATTAAAGAAACAGAAAAAAAACACAAAAAGGAAAAAAAACGAAAAACAAACATGTTTTCTGGGCCTCGACCTGTGCGGCCCGTTAGGAAACAGCTGCCGGCGGAACTTAATCCGTCCCGCGTTAAGCGGGAGCGCTCCCACAAATGAAGGCCACCTCACGGTTAGCACGTCAAGCTTCTTTGGTCTTCTCGACGGAAGTTTTTGACTTGTATAAAAACACGTCGCAACAGCGATATGAACGCTGCTGTATAGTACGAACTTGTACGGTCAACTTCTGAAACAAATATACTGCTTCTGCGAAAGAGTCATCCGCAAACAGCGAAATTTCGATTGGTGCCGCGCGCCTCTTCCACCGAATCGTCATCACCCAGCGTGTGTGTAAACTAATAACACGACCATTCAACATAGGAAGTGTAAGCAAGAAATTAACCTCAGTTCATCACTGCGCAGAAATTCAACACGAAAATAATGAAGCAAGTCTTGCCCCAAAGCAAGCGCGTCAGTCTAATTAAACCACTTAGAAAAACGCGACGCGCTTCCAAACCATCATCGTCTTGCCCGCGTACTGCATACATATAAATAGTATCACCACCGACGCGATTGTTCATCCATCATCATCGACAGGCCATTGCCATTTACCAGTATTTCGATCGACATCGACTCCTCGAGCAAGAATCAACGACAAGCTTCCGGCGAGAGCAAATGGCCGGCTACGAGAAGCAGCAGCAGCAGCCGCCGCTGCACCCTAGCATGAGCGCGCCCTACTACGCCCACCCGGTCCCGCCGCCGCATCAGGCGTACTACGCTCCCCCTCCGCCCGCCCCGCGCCGGAGCGCGCCCGGCTGCTTCATCTGCTCCGTCTTCAAACTCATCGCCATCGCCGTCATCGTGCTCGGCGCCGCCACCCTCGTCCTCTGGCTCATCCTCCGCCCGGGCGCCGTCAGGGCCACCGCCGTCTCCGCCACGCTCGCCCGCTTCGACCTCGCCGACGGCCAGCTCCTCCAGTACAACCTCACCGTGGACGTCCGCGTGCGCAACCCGAACCGCTTCCGCATCCGCTACGAGTACGCCGAGGCGCAGGCGTCCTACGACGGCGAGCGGTTCGGGTACGACCCCGTGGACCCCTTCTACCTGGAGAAGAAGAGCGACCGCGTCGTCACGGCCGCGTTCGCCGGCTCGTCGCCCCTCGACGACGGCGGCGCGCGGCGCAAGTACAGCAGGGAGAGGAGCGGCGGGTTCTACTTCGTCAAGGTGAGGCTGTACTCCGACCTGGCGTTCAAGGTCAGGGTGTTCAACGCGCGTCGCAAGAGTAAGATCAGCTGCACGCTGAAGCTGCCCGTGCTGGGCACGAGCGCGACGCCGGTGGCCACGCAGCTGGGGACGAGGTGCGCCGTGGACTTCTGAGTTCTGACCTGTCGCCGATTGCTCCGCCGGGGATATAGCAAAGTTTTTTACGTTATGATTTCTGGTACAGTAGCTAGTTTGTCATTTGAAATTGAAAGCATGCATAAGCTAGGTGATCGAGCATGCATTATTTATTCTCCTAAACGCGCGTAGTAAGATTCTTTGGATTTGACTGCATATGTAAATAAATCGATGTCTCGTGTTCGTTGGTTATACACTATCTGGCGCCATTTTGTGGTTTTGCCTCTAGAAGACCATTTGGGTTAGCCTGTAAGTGGAAACGGCTGCTCACGACGCCGCCAATCCAAATTCACTTAAATCACTAAGTGGACATCCACGGGAACGAATTGAATCGTGGTGGAGAGTTGCGACGCGCTCGCTATTGTCGCTGCCGCGCCGCATCGAGACCTACTCCAGGCCTCCATGGCGATGGAACCAGTCGCCATGCCCCAAGGAATTGCCCCACCTCCGCCCCATCCCTCCATCCCTCTTCTCCGGCCACCTCCATCCCGTCCCTCGAGTACTCGGTGCCCGACAAGATCCATGGGGAACGGCGGGCGTTGGGTGAGATCCATGGGGAATGGCACACGTACGAGCATGTCTATGGGGAGGAGCAGGGCGGCAACCAGATTCTGAAATTCAGCGGTGACTGATTGGGGTTTCTGGGAGTAGAATTGAGATAGGAGCAAGACACGGGCTGAAGGCCAGCGGCGTGCCTACTACGATCTGATAGAATGTGCTTTGGATCTTCTAGTCTAGATACCCACGGTAGCATCTGCACGAGTACGAACTATTGCATCTGAGAGAGAGAGAGAGAGAGAGAGAGAGAGAGAGAGAGAACAACCTGCGCCCTGGCTCGACGTGCATGAGCCGGAGGGGATGCTGGAGCTAGTGTCGGCGTCAGTAGCCATGTGAAAGCGAGTGGGGTGAGCGTGCGGTGAGGGTGGCGGCGGTGGAGCTTCCCGTCGGTGCAGCGCGAGCCTAGATTGGATTGGCTTGTAGGTGGAACGGCTAGGGCACGGCTAACCTCGTGAGGCGTGCTGCCGGCCCCCACCTCCTTAAAATAGCGCTGGTCGACAGGGGCCCACCAACCAGATGCGGTTGGGCGCCCCCGATCAGGGCGCGGATAAGGGACTCCGTTCAGCCGTTGGGCTCGAACGGGAAGAGATCAATCTAACACAATCGTCACATAAGAGGCCAACGATTCAGCCATGAGTTGGGAGTTCATGTTGGTTGTGTACTATATTCTTGGACTGTTCCTGTCCGCCTGTGTGCCTGGATGCTTTTTTGATGCAGTGGAGAAAGAGGAACAACCAAACAGATGGAACACGGAACCAACGAACTGACATGAGTTGCCGCTTGACTAGCTGTAATTGTTTCGACAGGATTAAACGGCTAAACAGATGCCGCGGCACCAGATTGAAATTAGGTGAGCAAAATTATAATCCCACTAGACAGATACGCGAGCTTCGCCTCGCCGTCTGCATGATATTTTTTCATAGCATGGCTGGTGCGTTGCATTTGTCCAAGGTAAATGTTTTAGATTTGTTTGAATTTTATACTTGTTTTTTCTTTCTGCCTGGGATTAGATCAGATGATATAGATTTTATGGGTGACTTATGGAGCTTAAATCATCTACTCCCTTCGTCCTAAAATAACTGGTTTCACTTTGTCTAAATATGCATATATCTAGACACGTTTTAATACTTACATACATGTGTATATAGACAAAGTGAAGTCAGTTAATTTATGACGAAGGGAGTAAGTTTTTTGGCTGAACATTGTACATGCAGAACCGGACACAGTACATGAGGCAAATGTAGAGTTTAGATACAGGATTTAAAGTAGATACGTATTCTTAATACATATATAATTTCTCAAGGCCTACCTGACAGCCTAATTTGACACTCGTACACATGGCAATAATAAGCTTGCATGTGTACGGTGCTAGCAAATTTGACACTCGATCACAGATATAATTTTTCAAGGCCTACCTGACAGCCTAAGACGGTTTAATTATTTATAGCATGTTTCTTCGAAATGTCTGAAATTGGCTGAAATAGCCTTGATAATTTCTCTGCTTGATCCAAATAGAGCAAAGTAACAGGAATTCACCAACACTAACCGAGTAGCTGGTGATGTAGGGAACATGGCAATAAAATAACTATGCGCATAGCATAGGATCGCATATATATGCATCTAACTTCAACAGCAAGGTTTAGTCCAAAAGTCAATACAAAGAATATGAGAATAATTTGTTTCCAATGGAACCTATCCATTTGTGGACCATCACAAGAAGCGAAGTATAGTAAGAACATGTTGTTTGGAATAGATTTGTATCCATAACCAGACAATCAAAAAAAAGTTAAACATGTAAATGTGTTTCATAGCAAAGTACGGTCACTTGTTTTCAAATTATACATAATTCAATAGGTTTGTGTGCACGACACATGCGAGAATTTCTAAAAATATATAATGTGCTTTCAATAGAAGGTTGATGGATGATTACCCAACTTGACAGGTCATAGGATTAGTCGATGGCTCGATGCAATCCAAGAGTAAATAAAATATCAGTATTATGATTTGGGGAAAAAAATCTTGGCTTACAACGATGAAGTATTAAACCTCGATTTTTGACTAAAATCCGAAGGCGTCACAAACTCGGTACCTTGGTTGCATGCCAATTAGAACCATAAGGTTGTTTTCAAGAAACTTCTTAAGATGCGGAACTACTACGTGCAAGAGATATGTAGAGCATATCCACACAGGAACTACTACGTGCGCGTGATTAATTTACTACAGAATATATATTCAATGGTGTCCACCAAGAGCAAAATAGATAGACCCAAAGTTCACCTAATACAATGAGACATATTTAGATATCTGACCAAACAATAGCATATACTCCCTTCATTCAGAAACATAAGACATTTTAGCTTTGTTAAATGAATATATCTAGACGCCTTTATATATAGGTTCACTTCGAACCTCTACACCAAAATACATCTAGATACATTTGATTCACAAAGCTAAAACGTCTTATAATTCTAAACGGAGAGAGTATTACATTGATCGTGGAATGCAAACAGCTAAGTAGCAACATCTCACTACTTCGCAAAAACAAAACTGACCTAAAGGGGACATATTTACCAATTAGATATCTCTAACATGCAGGCAAGAGATAGTTGGTCTCCTTAGCATCAACAGTCCACAAAATATCCACGAATCAGTTTCAAGAAGGAAAAAAAAGATAAAGCTCAAGATACACATATATGAGAGTTTATTGTCGAACACAGAAAAGGTACCCCGAGCTTAAAAATATGATGACCTTGCGAGTGGCGATGAGACACAATACATCACTGGAAATGAACGTGATAGTTCAATGTGTGAAGAATCCATAATGTGTCGCTAACAAAGAAGGAACTTAATTAGATTCAAAGAAAAGTTGAATGAGGTATTGACTCATAATAGTGACGATGGTACTGCAGTTCTAATTTCTTGACAGCTAAACAACTATGATTTAGTTACCGCTATTATATAACATGGTTTCTTGGAAGTTTTAGCAGTAAAAATATCATACGACGACCAATTGATCTATTTCACAACACATCCTACCATCAAAGGGAAACATGATTAGCAAATCAGCCAAATCATGGAGCTTTTCAGCTACAATACATTGAATGATCATGTTGTGATAAAGTAAAACAGTAGGATGTCATTTATAAGAAGTTTTTACCCATTTTAAACATCCTAATCTGTTAGAAATTCATTGCGAAGAACATTAAAGATAAGGAAGAGGTTAGGTAAACACGAACAATTATATCATAATTGATATCATGGGTGCCAATTCTTTTTATAGAGCATTTTTACGCAGCAAGCAAAAAAGATGAATACCTTTTAACGTAAAATCAGTACGCTTATAGGGGCTAGATAATCTTGCATTTGCTTTTATGAACTTTTCAAGCAAACATCACTGCCTAAAGGCTGCCAAAGTCACCCTTTGTTCTTAAATATTACTCTGTGATCAACGTTAGTCCGATAATCTTAACCTTTTTCAGATGAATGGCCATGGATATATGATAAAAGAACACCATGAACCACTAATTGGGACAGTCAAGAATAATGGTAGGGAATAAGGACATACCAAAGCTTCTTTCAAAAGAGAATCATCAAAACCTGGTGCCTTCAGCTTCAACAAGATAACCTTGTCATAGTGGATGGAAATGTTCTGTTTTTCATGCTGAAATAGCCTGCAAGTATATGAATGGAGATTGCATAGTAGATCTACATTGATGACCAGCCAGGCATTGCAACAATGCAAGTAGCGAACCTGAGCTAGAACATTATAACAAAGGAGAATTTTACCTAGAGTACCACAATGCCGCACAAATTGATTAAGGGTAAAGATTAGAATTTTAAGCATGTCATAATATATCTTACATGCTCAAAATTATTTCAATAATTTAAATCATCATAAGCAACCGAGAAAACCATTTGTACACTGAAAATATGATCATGGCGCAATTATTATTGCTTCGCGACTATATAGATACAAAACCATGCAGCGGTTCTTTATACTTCAGTTTTTGGACTTAGCTATCAAGATCATTAGAAACCCCCACCGTCACAGCGGTTCTTTGTACTTCAGTTTTGGACTTCTAGTTACCCAAAGCAATCATACATGGTCCACAAAGGAGATACAGAAATGACACTATGACATACTAAATTGGGTAAAATTAAGCTCCACTACCGGCACGAACTATCGAGCTAGCTAGAATTTTCAAATAGGATAAAAGATATGAAACTTTCAAGATTGCA
Source organism: Avena atlantica (assembly GCA_910589765.1). Classification (NCBI taxonomy): domain Eukaryota; kingdom Viridiplantae; phylum Streptophyta; class Magnoliopsida; order Poales; family Poaceae; genus Avena; species Avena atlantica. Next base: position 488,032,417 of record OU342735.1, on the reverse strand, counting down.
CAATGTTTCCATGGAGCCAAACCATTACACACTCACACTTACGAATGCTAAGATTAGTAGGTACTCATTCGAAATTAGCCTTCCCTATCTTAGATCTATGACATTCCCACAATAGCAGATTAACCAATCAATTGAAAGTTTGAAACACAACAAACTGTAACCACGAAGCATCACAAACCTGAAGCTATACCTTCTGCGGGTCAAATAAAGTTTTTGAAAGGCAAGGGAATCAGAGTGGCAGATCCATGCCTCTAGGTGAGAACAGGGGCTGAGTCATCGAATGCAACTACCTGTTTTTGCCTCTCTTACTGCATGTTTCTGAAGGGTTTCGCGGCATAGTAAATCAAAATTTTCTACGAATGCGAACAGAGGAAAGCCAAGATCTAATCTAGGAGATGCAAACAACGAGAGAGATTGGATTAGATCTTCATACCCTTGAAGATTCGCACAGCGGAACGTTCGTCAGAACGTGGGTGATGTAGTTGTACTCGCTTCTCCTCCTCGCGATCCGATCCGATCTAGCACCGCAAGTGGCGATGCCTCCGTGAGATGTACACGTGCAGCACCTCGACGTCTCCTCCTTCCTTGGTCCAGCAAGTATGGTGGAGAGATGGATTGGATCTACAACGCGACGGCACGGTGCAAGTGGTGGAGAGTTTCTGCAGCAGGGCTTCGCCTACACGCAGTCGGGAGGGAGAGAGAGAGGAGGGCAGCAGGGCGACTAGGCTTGAGGGGAAGCCTAGGCCGGCGGCCAAAGGAGGGAGGAGTGGGGGGCAAGGAAACCCCCCCCCCTTCTAGAAGCTCCAAACTAGGGTTTCCCCTTGTTTGGCCGGCTGGGCCCTATGGGGCCTTGTGCCCCTGGCCCAATGCGGCCAGGGCACTCCCTCATAGGCCCATGCCCCCTCCCGACAGGTGGGACCACGTTGTCCCCCTTCCGGAAGGTTCTAGAAGCTTCCGGTACAATACCGATTAACCCGGAACAATTCCGAACTCCAAAAACTGCACTGCCTTATATGAATCTTATTCTCTGGACCATTCCGGAACCTCTCGTGATGTCCCGGATCCCATCCGAGACTCCGAACAAAAACTCATAAACCAATTATCCAATCTATCCTAGCGTCGAGACACGTTAAGTGTGTGACCCTTCGGGTTCGAGAATATGAGGACATGATCTTCTATCAATAATCAACAGCGGGGTCTGGAAACCCATATTGACTCCCACACATTCATCAATGATCATATCGGATGAACCACGATGCCAGGATTCAATCAGTCCCATATATATATTCCCTTCATCTCGCGATATTTTACTTGCCCGAGATTTGATCGTCGGTACCGTCATACCTAGTTCAATCTCATTCACAGCAAGTACTTTACTCGTTCCGTAATCCGATATCACTTTGTGATTAACTCCTTAACCACATGCTTGCAAGCGTTGTTGATATCGATTACCGAGTGGGCCCGAAGTATATCTCTCTGACTTGGGAGGGACAAATCCCATCTCGATACATACAACCCAACAGATACTTTCCGATCACCTGAGAGACACCTTTATGATCACCCTCTCATAGGATGACGTTTGATGACCTCAAAGCTTTCTTCCGATACCAGGGAGTTGTATTATCTCATGGTCTAAGGAATACAATATTTGACATAAGAAAAGCTTCGCAAAGATGAACACGATGACACGGTCTAATTGCTTTGCTTAGTTTGGGTATGTCCATCATATCATTCTCCCAATGATATGATCTCATTATTAATCGACAACTCATGTCCATGGTTAGGAAACCTTAACCATCATTAATCAATGAGCTAGTCCATAGAGGCTTACTAGGGACACGGTGTTGTTCACAAACCACATAAGTATTAAAGTTTCCGCTTAATACAATTCTAGCATAGAATATAAACTTTATCATGAACAAGAATTATAATAATAACATCTTTATTATTGCCTCTAGGGCATAATTCCAACAGTCTCCCACTTGCACTAGAGTCAATAATCTAGTTTACATCTGGCAAAAATCTAACACCCATGGCACTAAGGTGCTGATCATGTTTTGCACGTGGAAGAGGTTTAGTCAATGGATCTGCGACATTCAGATATGTATGTACTTTGCTAATCTTCATATCTCCATCTGCTATATAATCTCGGATTATATGAAACTTGCGGTTGATATGCTTGGTCTTTGGATGATATCTTGATTCCTTAGCGAGTGTTATGGCGCCAGTGTTGTCACACAATATCTCCAGTGGGTCCAATGCACTTGGAACCACGCCAAGCTCAGTGATGAAGTTCCTGATCCAAACTCCTTCACTTGACGCTTCTGCAGCAGCCATGTATTCCGCTTCTATTGTAGATCCCGCGATCACGCTTTGCTTGCAGCTTCTCCAGCTCACAGCTCCTCCATTCAAAATATACACGTATCATGTCTGAGATTTAGAATCATCCTTGTCGGTGTCGAAACTAGCGTCGACGTAACCTTTTACGACGAGCTGTTCATCACCCCCATAGACTAAGAACATTTCTTTAGTCCTATTTAGGTACTTTAGGATGTTCTTCATGGCTGTCCAGTGTTCCACTCCTGGATCACTTTGATATCTGCTCGTCAAATTAAGAGCATTGGACACATCCGGTCTAGTACACAGCATGGCATACATGATAGAACCTATGGCCGAGGCATAAGGCACTTTGCTCATAGCTTCCCTATCATTTACCGTAGCTGGACACTGAGCCTTGCTCAATATCTTACCTGACAACATAGGCACTGAACCTTTCTTTGCCTTATCCATTATGAACCTTTTCAGAACTTTGTCTAGGTATGTACTCTGGCTTAAAGCTATCAGGCGTCTTTGTCTATCTCTATAGATTTTGATGCCCAATATATAAGCAGCTTCACCTAGGTCTTTCATTGAAAAACACTTGTTCAAATAACTCTTCACATCGTTAAGCATGTTAATGTCATTTCCAATAATCAATATGTCATCCACATATAGTACCAAAAATGTCACCGAGATCACACTCACTTTCTTGTAGATACAAGCTTCGTAGCAATTTGGAACAAATCCAAAGCTCTTGATCACTTGATCAAAACGAAGGTTCCAACTCCGAGATGCTTGCTTCAGTCCATAAATAGAACGCTGAAGTTTGCATACTTTATCAGCATCCTTAGGATCGACAAAACCTTCGGGTTGCATCATATACAACTCTTCATCAATGTTGCCATTGAGGAATGCAGTCTTGACATCCATCTACCATATTTCATAATCATGAAACGCAGCAAATGCTAATAAAATCCGAATGGACTTAAACATCGCTACGGGAGAGAAAGTCTCATCGTAGTCAACACCTTGAACTTGTCGAAAACCTTTCGCGACAAGCCGTGCTTTATAGATGGTAACATTACCATCCGCGTCCGTTTTCTTCTTGAAGATCCAATTGCACTCAACGGCCTTTCGGTCGCTAGGAGGGTCCACCAAAGTCCATACTTGGTTTTCGCTCATGGATCCCAATTCGGATTTCATGGCTTCTAGCCATTTCTCAGAGTCTGGGCTCATCATCGCTTCCTCATAGTTCGTAGGTTCACTGTCTTCTACTAACAAGACAGTCAAGACAGGGTTGCCGTACCACTCAGGAGGGTCACGCGACCTTGTCGACCTGCGACGTTCAGTAGCAGCATCGTCCGAAGCTTCATGATCCTTGTCATTAGCTTCCTCTATTGTTGGTGCAGGCGGCACTGGAACAATTTCAGGTGCTGCGCTACTCTCCAATTCAAGAGAAGGTTCAATAACCTCGTCTAGCTCTACTTTCCTCCCACTCACTTCTTTCGAGAGAAACTCCTTCTCAAGAAAGGAACCGTTCTTTGCGACAAACACTTTGCCTTCGGTTCTGTGATAGAAGGTATACCCAATAGTTTCCTTAGGGTATCCTATGAAGACGCATTTCTCTGCTTTGGGTTCGAGCTTGTCCGGCATCAACTTCTTGACGTAAGCTTTGCATCCCCAAACTTTAAGAAACGACAACTTAGGTTTAGCACCAAACCACAGTTCATACGGTGTCGTCTCAACGGATTTAGATGGTGCCCTATTTAAAGTGAATGCAGCGGTTTCTAATGCATAACCCCAAAATGATAACAGCAAATCAGTAAGAGACATCATCGATCGGACCATATCTAATAGGGTTCGATTCCGGCGTTCAGACACACCATTGCGCTGTGGTGTTCCGAGTGGCGTGAGTTGTTAAACGATTCCGCTTGCTTTAAGATGCGTGAGAAAATCATAACTCAAATATTCACCTCCACGATCGGATCGTAGAAACTTAATCTTTCTGTTACGATGGTTCTCCACTTCATTCTGAAATTCTTTGAACTATTCAAATGTTTCAGATTTATGTTTCATTAAATAGATATACCCATATCTACTTAAGTCATCGGTAAAAGTGAGAAAATAGCGATATCCACCGCGCGTCGAAACACTCATCGGTCCGCATACATCGGTATGTATGATTTCCAACAAGTCCGTTGCTCGCTCCATCATACCGGAGAACGGGGTTTTGATCATCTTGCCCATGAGGCATGGTTCGCATGTGTCAAATGATTCAAAATCAAGAGACTCCAAAAGTCCATCAGAATGGAGTTTCTTCATGCGTTTTACACCAATGTGACCTAGACGACAGTGCCACAAATAAGTAGTATTATCACTATCTACTTTGCATCTCTTAGCCTCAATGTTATGGATGTGTGTTTCATCCCTTTCGAGATTTAGAAGAAATAAACCATTCACAATAGGTGCATGACCATAAAAGATGTTACTCATATAAATAGAACAACCATTATTCTCCGATTTAAATGAATAACTGTCTTGCAATAAACAAGATCCAGAAATAATGTTCATGCTCAACGCAGGCACATAATAACATTTATTGAGGTTTAAAACTAATCCCGAAGGTAAAACTAAGGAGAGCGTGCCGACGGCCATCACATCAACTCTTGATCCGTTGCCAACGCGCATCGTCACCTCATACCTCGCAAGCCGCCGTCTATTCCGTAGCTCCTGTTTCGAGTTACAAATATTAGCAACTGAACCAGTATCAAATACCCAGGCACTACAACGAGAGCTAGTAAGGAAAACATCAATAACATGTATATCAAATAAACCTTTGATGGTGCCAGCCTTCTTGTCCGCTAAGTACTTCGGACAGTTGCGCTTCTAGTGAACCTTGTCCTTGCAATAGAAGCACTCAGTGTCCGGCTTAGGACCAGACCTGAGCTTCTTCTCGGCAGGGGCAACGCGCTTGCCGCCGCCTTTCTTGAAGGGCTTCTTTGCACCCTTACCTTTCTTGAAGGTGGGGGGCTTGTTGACCATCAACACATGATTATCCTTTTTGATGTCCACCTCCGCAGCCTTCAACTTTGCGAAGAGCTCGGTGATCGTATCAGTGGAACCAATCTGATTGTGACTCACTACAAAACTTTTATAGCTGGGAGGGAGTGATTGCAGAACCCTGTCAGTCTTGAGCTCCTCTAGAATCTTGCAGTCCAGTTGCTCAAGGCGTTGAGTGTAGCCCGACATCTTAATGGCGTGCTCACTAACGGAACTCCCTTCCTCCATCTTGCAGTTAAAGAACTTCTCAGAGATCTCATATCTCTCAGAACGGGCCTGAGTCTGAAACATGGTTTTCAGCTCCTCGAGAATCTCAAAGGGCCCGGGATAGTCTTCAAAACGATTTTGAAGGTCTGATTCCATAGCAAACAACATGGTGCTCTTAATCACAGCATAATCATCTTTGCGCGACTGATAGACAGCTTTCTCATCAGCCGGCGCAGTAGCAGCAGGGGCGTCACCTAACGCATTCTCAAGGACATAGTCCTTTTGACCGCCAAAGAGAATGATTCTCAGATTGCGGAACCAGTTGGTGAAGTTAGACCCATTGTTTTTAAGCTTTTCCTTCTCAGCAAAAACGTTGAAGTTGAAGTTGGACTTAGCCATTTGATCTACAATATTTGCAAGTACAAATTAGACTATGTTCATGATAACTAGTTCAACTTTTAATCAAATTACTAGATGAACTCCCACTAAATTCAACATCCCTCAAGTTGTTTAGTGAACACGATCCAAATTCACCACACCTAATCCGATCTTCACGAGAAGAGATGTGGTTTCAATGGTGGACAACAAAGTGTCGATCATATCATTCATATGACTCATGCTTAACCTTTCGGTTCATGTGTTCCGAGGCCATGTTTGTACATGCTAGGCTCGTCAAGTTAGACCCAAGTATTTCCGCGTGTGCAAAACTGGCTTGCACCCATTGTATGTGAACGTAGAGTCTATAGCACCCGATCATCACGTGATGCTTGGACACGACGAACTTTCACAACGGTGCATACTTGGGGAGAACACAGTTTTTATCTTGATCTTTAAGTGAGGAAACATCTTATAATGCTACCGTCGCGATCTAAGCATAATAAGATACATAAAAGGATAAACATCACATGCATATAACTTTACGTGACATGGTATAGCCAATCTTCACGCAATGATCTCCATCTTGTGCGTGCCGGCATGATCTCCATCACTCCACCATGATTGCCTCCACCACGAATAGCAACTACAACTATTGCTAACTACTTAGCGATAAAGTGAAACTATTACATGGCGTATAAGAAGTTGACACACAGGTCATACACAATTATAAAGACAACCATATGGCTCCTGCCGGTTGTGTACTCATCGACATGCAAGTCGTGAAGTATTACAAAACATGATCATCGCATACATTATACACATCACATCTTGGACCATACCATATCACAGAAAACACTCCCTGCAAAAACAAGTTAGACGCCTCTACTTTGTTGTTGTATGTTTTACGTGGCTTATGGGAGTAGCATGCTAAGAACGATTCTTACCTACGGAAAGCCACAACGGTGATATTATGGTTGCCAAACTCCGGTGTAAACCCCATGACAACTATAGTGAGAGAAACTGGCATCCACCAGCCGCATGTGTGGAACAAGCCACACGTCAAGTGCGGAGCCGGTCTCGCGAACGACGTCGCGTAAGGTTGGCCTGGACCGCTTCAATCTCACTATCCCGCGTCATAAGAAGAACACAAACAAGAGGCTTGCAACAGAAAACATAAACACCCGCAACAACCATGTTGCGTTCTACTCGTGAAACACATCTACGCATAGATCTAGCTCTGATACCACTAAAGGGTTTCGCGGCATAGTAAATCCAAATTTTCTACGGATGCGAACAGAGGGAAACCAAGATCTATTCTAGGAGATGCAAACAACGAGAGAGATTGGATTAGATCTTCATACCCTTGAAGATTTGCACAGCGGAACATTCGTCGGAACGTGGGTGATGTAGTCGTACTCGCTTCTCCTCCTCGCGATCCGATCCGATCTAGCACCGTAAGTGGCGATGCCTCCGTGAGATGCACACGTGCAGCACCTCGACGTATCCTCCTTCCTTGGTCCAGCAAGTATGGTGGAGAGATGGATTGGATCTACAACGCGACGGCGCGGTGCAAGTGGTGGAGAGTTTCTGCAGCAGGACTTCGCCTACACGCAGTCGGGAGGGAGAGAGAGAGGAGGGCAGCAGGGCGACTAGGCTTGAGGGGAAGGTGTGGGAGGGGTGGTGCGCCCCATCCCTCTATATATAGAGGGGTGGGCGCCAGCCCTAGCCCCTCCCCCAAGCCTAGGCCGGCGGCCAAAAGAGGGAGGAGTGGGGGGCAAGGAAACCCCCCCTTCTAGAAGATCCAAACTAGGGTTTCCCCTTGTTTGGCCGGCTGGGCCCTATGGGGCCTTGTGCCCCTGGCCCAATGCGGCCAGGGCACTCCCTCATAGGCCCATGCCCCCTCCTGATAGGTGGGACCACGTTGGCCCCCTTCCGGAAGGTTCTAGAAGCTTCCTGTACAATACCGATTAACCCAGAACAATTCCGAACTCCAAAAACTGCACTGCCTTATATGAATCTTATTCTCCGGACCATTCCGGAACCTCTCGTGATGTCCCGCAAGTGGTATCAGAGCCGTGTCTATATGTAGATCTGTTGCACGAGTAGAACACAATGGTTATTGTGGGCGTTGATGCTTTTATTGTCGATTGCTTCTTGTGTACTTTGCATCTTGCGGTATGTTGGGATGAAGCGGCCCGGGCTAACCTTACATGACATCATTCATGAGACTTGCTCCACGCTTGACATGCAACTTGTATTGCATAAGTGGCTTTGCGGGTGTCTGTTTCTCCTAGCATAGTTAAGATCCAATTTACAACGGGTGATTAACAATACTAGTATCAATGTTGTGGTTCTTGTTCGTAAGTTAGAACGACACTTATTGAAATCCCCAAACCACGTAAAATATGCAAAGAAAGTAGAGGCGTCTAACTTTGTTTTGTAGGGGTGTGCAGTGATGTGATATGGCCATGATTGTGATTATATATGATGTATGCAATGTTCCTTATTGTAAGTCGGCAACCGGCAGGAGCCATATGGTTGTCTTTAATTTCTGTTAAGACTCGCGTGTCTATTCAAAGTAGTTGTAATAGTTGAAGACGGTGGACGACAACCATGGAGAAGCGTCATTGACCTTGATGCAATGCCGGTGATGATGAAGATCATGTTCGTGCTTGAAGATGGAGATCGGAAGCACAAAGAAGAAAGGCCATATCATATCACATATTATGAATTGCATGTGATGTTTATCCTTTATGCATCTTGTATTGCTTAGTAGACGACGGTAGCATTATAAGATGATCCCTCATGCACATGAATTTCAAGTCATAAAGTGTTCACCCTTAGTTAGCACCGTTGCTAAAGCTTGTTGTTTCGAAGCACCACGTGATGATCGGGTGTGTTAGATTCCGCAAGTGTATACAACGTGGGCAAGCCAGATTTGCTCATGCGGAAGCTAAGGTTTGATCTTGACGAGCCTAGCATGTACAGACATGGTCTCAGGAACACGGATCACCGAAAGGTAAAGCATGAGTCATATAGGAGATATGATGAACATGTTGATTGTTCGCCATTGAAGCTATGTTAACTCTCGTGATGATCGGTTTTGATGTGGTGGATTTGGTTCGTGTGATCACTAAAACAATGTGAGGGATATTGTTTTGAGTGGGAGTTCACCTAGATTAATTTAATTATTAATTAGAACTCAATTTATCATAAACTAAATCAAAGTGAATTTGCATAGTTGTTGTAGTCATTGGCATCCGTTTACCACCTTGCGCTTAGTTATAATTGAGATGATAGAACTATAGAATTCTGGTTAGTTACTTTACGAACTGGTATCGTATTGTTTTGAAGTGTTAATGTAAAGTTTAAAAGTCCTATTGCAAACTTTCAGTAAGTTCCGGTTACTCGATGAAGTTTAATAATTGGTATTAAAACAAGAGTAACAATTCCAATGTTAGTATATAAGTATCATGTTTGTCTCCATGATTCTTGATATTCAAAGGATTGTCTTAATATCAAGGTTATCTAGGATCTGAAAGAGTTGTTTCAGAAACCATGATGTGTGGAAGATATTGTGATATCTGAAACGAAGTTGTGGTTACAACATGATAGAGTATAATATGGCAAAGTTCATGTTCTCATATTTTGATGAGAATTTGCAAAAGGTTGGAGACACTTGTTGTCCTAATCCTCCAAAAGGTTTTTGGATAGCAACATTATACTCATAATTCATCGTTATAAGCTAAAAGTAGCTTGATCATGGACGATTCCATGATAAGGGTGAATATTTGATGTAGGTAAAATATTTACTACACCAAGAGATTACTAAAGAAAGGAATTTGAAAGAACACCAAACATTTGATGATGGTGATCTACGTCAAAGTGCAAGTCCAAAGACATTGGTATTTAACTATACACGCTCTGGACTATGTGTCATATGTATGACTCCACTGTTGATGTTGATAGATTCTTTCAAACAGAAAAAGGAAATACTGAAAGAGAATCTCATAAATATATGGCAGAAAAGAAAAGACTAGAATTGTTCAGTTTAAGTATATAGATGATATACATGTTATGGCTATATTCTTTGCTTGTTAAACAATGTGGTTCTTAAGTATTTGATACTGAATTTGTTGGTGTGAATCGTCATACGAAACAACACAATTCATGAACTACAGTGGCCTAAGTAATTAGCAAAAGAATATGTGATGATGTTCATCGAGACAAATAAAGGGTTATTGTGTTGCTCGTTAAACATCAAAGCTTGCCTTCAAGATTTGTTTTATCAGGTATTATGAGAACAAAAGGGTTGTTCAAATAATTTCCGTAATCCATAAAAGATGGATGATTCACAAATCTTGTTGGAAAAATCACATCCATAAAGCTAATGCTAAAGATGTCGAAAGACAAATTGATTGAAAGATCACTTAGAAAGTGACATCGCCGTTTAAATTACTACATATATGAAAGACAACCATTTCACCGAACGATTAGGGGATCCAGATCAGCTATTTGCACTGTAGATTCATTCCGTTCCGCACATCTACAGTAACCGTCCGCACATCTACAGTAACCGTAGTATACAGTACAATTTTTTTTCTCTGCCCATTAAACTGTGTCTTCTAGGTGGTTCGGCCAAGGTGGCCGTAGACCATTGCCCCCACGCGTCATTGCGGGTGGACGACGCAGTTTCCTTTGCTGTCCTAATTCGATTCCTCTTCTTCCTCCTCTAAGAAAACCAAGCGGCGATGCTTCCTGTCCCTTATCTGCCCCCTGGAGGAGCAGAGCCCACATTGATGCCATCGGCAACGGAGCCGCCGGGACCGTCAGAGCTCGCGGTCCACTCGTCGGCGTTCTTGCACAGGCTCTTCACGGTGTTGTGCCGCCGACGCGCCGACCCCGAGGTGCTCGTGGCCACCGCCTACGTGGAGCTCCTGCTGACCGACGATGGAGCTTCCGACCATCACGCGCTCCTCGAGTCGACCGTATGCAGAGCATGGGTCCGGCGCCGGGCGGAACAGGAGGCCGTCGCTGTTGGGAGCGACGCCGCTGGGGCTTGCATGAGGTGAACGAGGTGGTGATGGAGACCTGCCAATCTTCAGGTTCGTGGACGTCATTGGAGGAGCTTGGCCTTCGTATGTTTCTTCTCCATGGGCAACAACACGTCCATCCTCCATTAGGTGTGCTCCCTCCATCTTCGTTCATAGGTGCCCCTTTCTCCCTCCTCTATATTTCTTTTGTGACTTCCCCTAGCAACAACAAATCGTGATGGGCTGCAGATCCCCACCACCGCCGGTGGTCCACAAGAGCCCTGCAAAGGTAGATTAGATGGTTGTTCGGGCTCCTCCCTTCTGCGTATGTTAGCACTATCCACTTCTTTTATGTGTCAGCCGATAAGTCCAGTTGTTCCCAATCTGATGTACCATTTTCCCATGTTCTTGCTTCTGCAGGTTCTATAAGTTCTGTTCATGGATCATATCTTTTATTTGACATGAGATGTGTCTACTCATTCAAATTCTGATAACATCGCAAGACTGCCAGCAGAACTTCCAACTTTAATTTCTTGCTGTTTCCAGTATGGTGATTTAATTGATGAGCCTGCAGCTTCAGTTAAATTCAATAGAGCAGCCGCGGGTGGTGTTGCCATTCATTATTTCTTAATATTGATTAGCCCAGGTGCCTAATAGCCTCCTTTGCATTTTAAATAGTGCTACTTTATTTTATCAGGTGGAATTCCCTTATGTATTTTTCCTTTTTATTTAGTTTTGGCTTCTTCTTCCTGTTATTCCTTCATCTATTATTGCTATGAAGTGTCCTTCTAAAGCTTGGTAGCTCCAGTCCCAATTCTATGACGCACTTACATATTTTACTATCATAGAGCCATAAATCAGTGCACTAAAATGTGACATGCAACATAATTACAATGGTACATCTAGCAAATTATTAGCTGGAGAGCAGCTAAGATTAGAGGTGGTGTACAAATGAAATAATTTCATTACATTCTACGACTGTTTGAAGCACCACTAGCCTTTATGACTTCGTAAAGCACCAAAAACAAAAAGTAATGTGCGTAGTACAGGTATGGAGCCGATTATCTCATTACCACTTCGTTATTGAGAACTAACTAATTTCATTTTGACAAGTCTGCCTTATTATTTGGTCCACTTATTTTTTTGAGATCTCTGATAGAAGAGCAAGTAATGTTATTTTGCAACCTTATACGTATCCATGAACTTCATTTGCAAACATTTATGCGTACTACTATGAGCATACTCACATTTGATTTTATTTGGTTTACTTACCTTTGCTGGATTTCATACCATGCTATAGGGTAGTTGATTAGCTGCTGCATATTACGAAGACTCCTAGAAAACGTTGGTACATTATGGCACCAGATCTTCCATTTTGTGCCGTGGGGGGCATAGAAGGGCCAGATTGGATGGTCTCCATCGCATCCAGCCGTCTGGTGACAAGACAGAGTCCAGAGGTTTGTTGTATCGACTATTCCAGCTCTTCCCTACCAGTTCATTACATGAACAAATTCTTCTTCACCTGATCTTAGGTTCAAAGTTGATAATAGGGACATGCAAGGACCGCCGGCGACGAGCACGACAGGCCCTGTCCGTGGCCGTTGTTGCTGGAATTTTTTCCAAGTGATTTATTTTGCTTGTGAGTCTATTGCGGATCCTCTCCCTTTGCTGTGCCAATTTTGTGGTCATCAAATAACCTCTTCTTTTACTTCTCATGTTAATTAACTGAGCTTTTCCTGTTGTGCTAGGAGCTACTAATAATTAGGCAGTTCTTTATCATCGAGTTGTGTTTCGTTAACTGAAGCTTGATCTTCTCTTCCTAACTTCAAACATGCTTCAAAATCTTATTGATGTAGTCAAAACTTTGAGCATTGTATGGAGCAGATCTGTGGTGCCAACGGACAAGAATTGCATACTACTTATCTTTAACCATGCCCTTATGTGCATTACGCTTACTTACCATGTTCCAAATTTATATTTTGAAGTGCATTAGTGAGAGATGTTTTTTATATACCAGAACACAAATTGGAGATTGACACCACTTGCTGATAAAATGATCAGAGATACAATGCCTTGAAACCTCTTGAATTTTATTTGGATTGCCATGTTTGTTCCTTCTCTCAGTATCTTGGATTTGAAATTAGGAGAACAACCATATTCTTTTTTAGTTCATGGTCCATATCTCTACATAAATGACACTCTGTGGATTCTGATGTGTGGGTTCAGATTTTGTCTTTCTTCTTCAGTCTGGTATATTCGGCGTAGGAACTAGAGACAGAGAAGGTGATTTAAGTTGACATTGTGAGCATGGTCATTTTTTATATTATTTGCCTTGAGGTTTAGAGCACTTCCCCAATCAGATACTACAGGAGGTTGATTCAGCCGCAATAAGATATTAACACTTCTCGCTATGTTTGCAGTTAACCAATAAGCATATTCATGTGCATATTGTTTCCAGTTTAAATTTTAAACCTCCATAGTTAGGACCGTATTGATATGGGCTCTAGCATTTGGGCATTGCTGGTAGGAAGTGTTTGCGCAATAGTACAATCTAGAGTTTGTATAATTTTATATTATGCCGGCCACAATTTACTTCTCATTTTTCGAGCAATTGGTTCTATGAGAGTGATGCTGAGTTCATTTTTTGTGATGGTGGTGATATTCCTACAGGGCTTCGATGCGAGTGCCGCTTTAGTCGGGGCAGATGATGAAGATGGGCATCCCGCTGAATTTTAGAATCAGCAAAGAGAAGATGAAGATGGGATGGCTTAACACCATAGGCACAGACAGGTATGTATTTCTTCCTTCACGATCAAACTATCTCTTAAAAACTATAGTTGCCCACTATACCAATAAAATACATGAACACTGAAAAAATTGTGTGGACATCTCCTAAGAGATATTAACACTTGCCAAAAACGTAATGTTTGTTGACAAATTGTAATTGAACTTTTTTCTTATCCTGGTTTTTCTTTAAGAAGTTGTTATATATGCTTAGTTTTATAGCTAATTTCATAGTATTTCATTTATGTTATGGCTAAACCACAAGAATAAATGTACACATGGTTTGGGTAAATGATATGCTGCTTCTAAGTTTCTACTTTTCCTTTTCAGCCCGAAGGGATCACACTATGAATCCCTCACAAAAACATCAAGATGCTGGTGAAGTAATGAAGCGCACACACTGCCCCTCCATGATGCATATCACGCTTCAGCTCTCGCCTCTTCACGTTGTTCCCGATCCCCACTATATACAAAATAAATCCCACAAGTATTGATCGGTTTCAGCAAACCCGGTAAGAAAGAGCTCGATCAGACCACTCATTGTTTCATGAATGAAAAAGCTTTTCCTACTCCCTCCGGTCCATATTAATTGACTAAGATTTGTCAAATTTGAATCTAGACACAATTGCTTAGATTGCAACCATCAATATTACTTCACGGTCGCGGCGTGTCGCCGTGACACTATTCCTAGTTATATTGGAAAGAAAACATGAAGAAACTCCATATGTATGGAATTTTGGAGTCTTTTGATTTTGATCAAATGACGCTTGTGAAACTTTCCTAGAGATAATTAAAACTTCGTTCATAGGCCAAAAGGGAACGAAAGACTAGCTTATTGGAATTTGTACATATTGTTGTACGAAGTCCATTATGTGTAGTCAAGAGCGATGGATTTCAACTTCATATGCTTTCTCCGAAAATTTGAGTGAATATATGAATATTTACTTAATAAGGATGAAGTATGAAACATTTGAAAAGTTCAAAGACTTTCAAGATGAAGTGCAAAATCATTGTAACAAGAATAAAAACAGTTTATGATAAAGATCATAAAGGAAGATATTTGAGTTACAGAGTTTAGCATAATACCTAAGATTTAAGGAATCGTTCCGTGGATTTGTATTTCCCGAAACACCATAAGAGTATGGAGCATTCGAGATATGTAATTAAACCTTGTTTGACATGGTGAGATCAAAGGTGTAATTCATAAAATTGCCATTATATTTTAAAGATTAAAAGCTTTAGAGATTACCGTTTTTCCACTGAAAAGAGCTTCATCATAATCCGTTGAAATGACACCATATAAGGTTATGGTTTGGGATAAAACCCAAGTTAGTCCTTTCTTAAACATTGGTATGCTATACATAAGAAAGATGTTTGCAACCAAAGTCGGATGAATCTGTCTTTGTTAAGTATTTCTCCATAACACCGGAGACAAAAGTGTTTGTCGCTTAGAACGTCAAGTTTCTTTAAGAAGGAATTTTTCGTGAAAAGTTAAGTGGGAGGACAATAGAACTTTGATAAGGTTGAAAGAACCTTAGCTATATGTGCAGAGTTGCGCAATGCCGAAAAGTGTTCCGAAGGCAGCAACAATGCTCATGGCTCACGTGCCTCAAAGGTTGTGATCACGGAGATTTAAGTTCCTATTGAAACAAGTAGGTCGGGTAAACAATCAAATACCAAAATTTGAGGGTTGAATCATTATTTGAGAATAATGAACCGACTACATGCAAAGAAGCGATGATGGGCCCTGACTCCGTCAAATGGCTTGAAGCCATAAAATCCGTGATAGTTCCATACACGAGAAATCAAGTTTTAAACTTGAAGGACCCTCGAGAAAGGTGTAAGACCTTACAGTTGTGTTTTGATCTATAAAGAAATAGACATGGATGTTTCACATCTATTAAATAGTCGACATGTTGGGAAAGAGTTCACAACAATGTTCAAAGGTTGACTATGATAAGATTTGATCTTTCATAGTGATATTTAGTCTAGACGGATTAGTGTAGCAACCACTACATATAATTTTGTTATATGGTAGTTAAATAAACAAAACAAGTTCTTCTAATAGAATTGTTACCTAGGACATGTGAATAACATGGTCCATAGAGGTCTTTGTTAATTCAAAGGGTGCTAAAAGCATATGCAAACTTCAATGGTTGAAATAAGCATAGCGGAGTTAGAATCTTCACTATGATGAAACTGTTAAAAGAGTTTAATTTCATCAGAGACAATGAAGATGCTTGCATTTGCAAGAAATTAAGTGGGAGCGCTAAGACATGTTTCTAATACATTATGTGGAAGACATATTGTTGATTGGAAATAATGTATCTTTTATTAACACATATTAAGAATTTCATCTCGATGAAAGACTTAGGCAAAACCCAAATATTAGGCATCAATAGACGCTAATATGGTTGTGCCAGAAGTACATAGACGAGATATTGAATGAGTTCAATATAGAAACTATAAGAAAGTTTCTTGTTGCACAGAAAGAATTGAATGAGTTCAATATTGATGATATATATTCAAGTGTATTGACATTTGGCAAGTGAAACAAAATTCAAGTATAGATTGATACTTGATCACAAAGAGTATTTATATCAATCATGCTGTGATATGTACAAATCCAGATATGTCCTATGCTCTAAATGTTATGAGCATATATCAGAATGATTCATAAGATGATCATTGGACAATAGTAAGGATATTCTTATAATCTTTTGGAAGAACTAAGAGTATATTATTTGTAAAAGTGACAAATAGATGGTTAGTTCATTGTAAAAGTACTACATTGATACTAGTTTTGTCACAAAGTACAAATTAAGTTTATCTCAATCTAAACTAAGGGTGGCACAATATAATGGAAAGTAAGTTCTATAATGGATTTGGATGAGTTCCAAAGTTAAGACATTGTGACAGATACTACAACAAAAGGCTAAGTATATGACTGCTATTATAGCAGCGAAAGAGGGCATTTGGATCAAGTAGTTTGTTATCAAACTAGGTGTAGTTCATAGCGGGATAATACTATGAAGATATATTGTACGACAATATTATCAACATGTTTTAACCCCAAAGAACTAAAGGTCTCACCAAAGGACCAAATTTATACAAAGCCATCTCATTAGAGAATGAGTGATGCGTAGAGACGCAAATACATGCAATTACACACGGATCTGGAAGTGTCAGATCCGGAGATCAGTTGACCACTAGCGAACCTGTACTTACAACACCGGAAAGCCATAGGTGTTGAATACACAAAGGTTTAAAACTAGATTATTGACTCTAGTGCAAGTGGGAGACTGTTGGAGATATGCCCAAGAGGCAATAATAAAGTGGGTTATTATCATATCTTCATACTTATGATAAATGTTTACATACCATGCTATAATTGTATTAACCGGAAACATTAATACTTGTGTGATTTGTAAACTAAAATAAGAGTCCCTAGTAAAGCCTCTTGTTAAACTAGCTTGTTGGTTAATATATGATCATGGTTTCCTGATCATGAACATAGAGATGTTATTAACAACAGGATCATATCATTAGGAGAATGATGTGATGGACATACTCCTATAGATAAGCGTAGCATAAAGATCAAGTCATTTCAATAGTTCAATTGCTATATGCTTTCTGATACATAGTAACCTAATTCCTTCGACCATGAGATCATGCATATCACCTTTGCCGGATGGATGCTTTGATGACATCAAACCCCACACCGTAACTGGGTGGCTATAAAGGTGGCATTGAGTGTTCGGAAAGTATTGGTTGAAACACATGGATCAAGAGTGGGATTTGTCCATCCATATGACGGATAGATATACTCTGGGCCCTCTCGGTGTAATGTCATCCAATTAGCTTGCAAGCATGTGACTGGCTCACAAGGGATCACATATCACGGGAACGAGAAAATAGTACTTATCAGTAACGAGGTTGAACTAGGTATGCAGAGATACCGACGATCATAACCTCGGATAAGTAACATATCGTGAGACAAAGGGAAATTGGTATCGTATGTAAGTGGTTCATTCGATCGCAAAGTAATCGTAGAAGTATGTGGGAGCCATATGAATTTCTAGATTCCTCTATTGGTTATTGTTCGGAGAAGTGTCTCGATCATGTCCGCATAATTCACGAACCGTAGGGAGACACACTTAAGGATTCGACGTTGTTTGAGTAGTTATGGTATTATGAGAAAGAGACCGAATGTTGTTCGGAGTCTCGGATGAGATCCAGGATATCACGAGGTGATCCGGAATGGTCCGGAGAATAAGATTCATATAAGGAAAGACCCGTTTCGGAGTTCGGGAATGGTTCCGGTGTTTTCATCGGGAATGTTCTAGAAGGTTCCGGATTGTCCGGCACTCCTGGGGGGAGGGGTACATGAATGTGTCATTACATATTGGAATGATTGCATCATGTACTAAGTGTTCTTGATGTCCCAAATAAAGGATTAAATTGAATCCTAAAATAAAAAAGTCAAATGTCCAGTTTGAAAGTCAAACGGCTAAAACAAGAAACTGTGGGAAACAAGCAAGAGGAGTTTGAAACCAACTTGGAGGAGGAGTTCCTCTCCTCCAAGCCGGCGGCCAGCCCTAGGCCGAGTTGGGGAGGGACTCCCTCCCTCCCTGTCGCGCCATGGCCCCTCCACCCATAAAAGGAGGGGCAGGCCTCCTCCTCTAGACACACAAGTTTCTACCTCTAATCTCCGGTTTAGAGCCGTTCTGGTTTAGAGCTTCTAATTGCTTTAGCCTGCGGTTTAGAGCCTTCTAATTGGTGTGTCTAATCTCTAGACCACTAATAGTACTCTCTCATACTCCACCATACTCGCTCCGGCTTAAGGCGAAGCCCTGCGGGATCTCCCCTCTACTTCCGGTACCACGCCGTTGTGCTGCCGGAATCGCGAGGAGAGTGCTACAACCTCCGCTGCCTGCTGGAACAAGGGAGAGGAAGGTCTTCGTCGAGTACCGAACGTGTGACCGACTGCGGGAGCGCTGCCGGAACGCAGCGCCGGAAGGATCGTCTACGCGATCTTGAGATCGGAAAGAGTACGACTACATCACCCACGAGAATCTGCTCTCGTTAAACACTTTGAAATCTTCGAGGGTAAGTTATTCCATCGACTCGTTGCTACAATCTAGTAGATAGATCTTGGCTTGTTGGTTTGTATGCGATAGAAATTTTTGTTTTTCATGCTACGAACCCCTACATAATCGACAACTCATGTCCATGGTTAGGAAACCTTAACCATCATTAATCAATGAGCTAGTCCATAGAGGCGTACTAGGGACACGGTGTTGTTCACAAACCACACAAGTATTAAAGTTTCCGCTTAATACAATTCTAGCATGGAATATAAACATTATCATGAACAAGAATTATAATAATAACATCTTTATTATTGCCTGTAGGGCATAATTCCAACAGTTTCTACTTCACTAAGTCAAGTTTACTTACTCCATATCACCTACAATATGTTTAGTGACATATTAATGTAACATAACACTACTGTTAATGTGATGGATATAGAATGATTTGATTTTTAAAATTGTTGTCCACATTTGCCTATCAATCTGGCACATGAGACTCTATCTCAGTCTTTTTGGCGAGCACATTAGTGCAGAAAACTTATTATTGATTGTCACCACGATATATTAGAGGTGCTATATGATCATCAACGGGAGGACACACATATGCTTGACGATGCATTTTTATGCATAATGCTAAAACGATAATCTAATACCGGCCAACCGTTTCATTTATATGATCATCAACAGTATATTTTTTCTAGAATGCATATATATTGTACAGTAGGATGCGGCTAGACTATATTGGCTAACAAAACAAATAAAGCAACAATTTGCGCTTTACCCCTTGTCCAGTTGGGGCGTCCATATGCAGAAATCTCCATGTGGCTATGAGCGGCCGGATGCAGATGCTTGTGGCAAGAGGCAGCCCCACAAGATCCCTAGGCCACCTAAAAACAACAATATGTTTATTGTATCCTTTGTCATGCATTAAACAACGTAAGAAATTAAAACATTTTAGAAAGACCAACCAGTCTTCTCTAAGATGTTGTAATGACACAAAATTGCAATATAAAAGGAAATCATATACATTTGTAGTCTGATCCTAGCTACTTGCCGGACTCATTTACTTATGCAGTTGTAAATGAACACATTTGGAAAGAGCATGGCTAAATCCAGCGAAACATGCCATTTCCGGGATGCTTAGTTAGACATAAATTGACTGCACGTAGTCCTGAAACGTAGGATTAGAGGTAAGGTCGATCATACTATAGGTTTCATCGAGAGCCAGTGCTTCCTTGAAAAAATGGAGCATTGTTTTGCTGAACTAATCTAAATCTTCTTGATACACTACGAAATAGTGTCCCCACACAAAGGATGTCTGAATGAGGAGCGAAAGCAGTATGATAATATAACCCCTGACTAACCATCTGACCGGAAACCTTATGAGCATTTTCGGTTCAATTGTAATTTGGTCTAGATAAAAATATGATTTAGACATATGCATGTATATATAAAAAATCTATGAAATCCGGTGACCACGTGGCATGAGTCATCTACTTATTTAGACGGGCTATGCAAATCAATCAAAAAAATTAAAGGTCATATCAATCAACAGACTAAATGGCTAATTGTGTCAAAGAAAGGTGTGCATGTCTGGTCATGATAGAGGCGAAGGAAGGAAGTCCAGCTTGCATTAGATTGGCTGTCGATGATGACCTACAGGTCTTGTGCTCGGTGAGGTTCAGTGATGTTGTCGTGATGCACGGGCTTTTGCTGCAGAGCACATACCTCATAGAATTTGCTCAATTTAAGCAACCAACGTATGTACTCTGTATTAAAGATGCAGAAAGAAAGAGAAGAAAGAATACACCAGTTAGGCATGATATCACCTCTGGGCTCTCGCTCCTTGCCTGAATGAACGTCAATACGCGTGAGCAGACATGGGAATGGATCCATGGTGTGGCGAGGGCGGCGACGGAGACTGGGAGGATAGAGATATAGACAGCACCATCTACAGGGGTTGCTACCACGATACCTTTTACGGTGTGTAGGGAGCAATTGGTCGCTGCCTAGTGGCCCGTATCAGGGGTTGGAACTTTTACCATCTCATGAAAATGGGTGCGAGCGGTAACAAAAATCCCAGTTTCCTACCCGAGGTGAATGAAACCTGATGATTGTTTGTCCAATATCGGATGGCTGACAGCACTACGCGCTAGGAGTGGTCTCAGCAGAACGGGTCGACAACTACAGATTTTAACTAGAGCATTGCAATATATATTCCAAGACTACCGATCCTAAGACTACTGAAATTATAGTTTCCTAAAAAAACTTTCAATTTATATTCAGCTAGAGCATTGCTTCACAACTACAGATTTCACATGCCAACATATAAATTTATCGGTTCTGCACTCAGCTGTACTGAGAAATATGTAAGAGAACTATTTAACTTTTGTGCTGCAGCAAAGAACCATGAAACTAAGAATACACCTCCAATAACATGTAATTTTTTAAAATGAATAATGTGCTTCATGCTAATTTCATCCTAAACACATAAGTAAAAAAATAGCGGAACTAGCTGATAACTTTCTGAGCTCGGGTAACTATTTCTCTATTGTATTTTATATTCGATAAACTCATCGTATTAATAAAGTGGAGGCACAACCACAGGGGCATGGCGAGACCCTTGAGAATACACTACAATTATTAGATAAATGCGGCCACAATAAAAACTGCAATCTACTAAGAGCTATGCGTATAGAATATGGATATAACTATGAAGGAAGAAAGATCAGCCTATGCTCTGAGGTATTGGACATTGGAAAACGTACCATATAAAAAAAACGTTGACCCCCAGGGAATGATTCCTCGCAGGCTATACGTTGTTAGATAGATGAGACCTCTCCAGCAGTGAATTGTACGCGCTCGGATAAAACCCCGTTTAATTCGGTCCCCATGGGGACTCGAACCCGGATGGGCTGGCTGCGCACTCGCTAGCCTTGCCACCAAGCCAGCGTTTGGTTCTCAAAAACGTACCATATAACATGATGCAGATTGAAGAGTCACACATTGAGAAAAGATCTTTGTCATGTACATTGTAATTCCAATGTGTCAACTCTCCGCTCCATGGTGTCATTGCCAAACATCCGCAAAACCTAATTGGTCAACGATTCCTGCGAAATGGCTCGAGTTGTTAGAATTCTATTACACAATACCAATCGACACAGGCACAGTACCTTACTGCGTGCGCTACCATAAGGAGATAAGACCGTTGGCCACCTCCATGGCACAACCGACCAACAAAAGGCGTGGCTTTGGATTGTTCATAAAAGATGGTTAATTATATCAACATTTCATCTCAAAAGAAGTATCTTTTTTTCCGGCTAAGTCTTTTACATGCAAGCACATGTAGTTTTGCACTATCTCTTTATCCTCATATAAAGAATTGAAATAGCTTTGGGATAAATAAAGAACTTCATAACAATCATTAAGGAGTAGGCATAAAACTGCCAAACAGCGCGCTCTGCGAAAAGGGACATCTTCGATGATCATGTTGACGGTCTGGTGATCTGGAAGCAACGCAATGCGGTGGTTTTCGATAACACGTCACCAAACATGGGTGCCCTTCTCGATACAATTCACTCTGAGGCTCGGGATTGGGCTGCGGCTGGGGCAACTGGCCTTCGCAGCCTGCTGCCGGCAGCCTTGTAGGCCTAGTGGGTTGAGTTGTACGGTGGCGGCTCTCTTGAGCTTGTATATACGTTATACAGAACTCTCTTTTCCTATCAATGAATCGAAACGCAAAGCTTTTTGCGTTTTTGAAAAAGATAAAAAAAACTGCCAAACAACCTATGAATGGAATTAGCGCCCAGATTTTCTTAAAGTCCAGTGCTATTACATGAGAAATAAAATCTCATATGCTGCAAAACCACAATAAACAATGACACAGTCAGCAATACAATATGAAGTAGACTGAACTTATTTTTTAACTCCTTCAATTCCAACATTACAAATGTTCATAACAATAATTCAATCTTTTTAAATGGAGCAAGGCCTCTGAAAACATATTGGCTGATGCATAAAATCATGTATATTCATTCGCACTTGCCGCCTATTTGGACTATTACCATCAAACGGCTTGTTGACAAATATTGAAAAAATGCAGAAAGAAAAATACAGTACCATCCATACCAAATCTGAGATGGTCACTTATTCAAGATTAAGCGGAAAAAACATGCAGTAAACAGAGTTAACTTCAGAATCAATAAAACTGAAGGAACTAGGGAATTAAGAGAAATCATGATTAGGGAATTAACCTTGCGGACAAAAGCCTATAGACAAAGGATAAGAAATAGAAGAGTTCTCTTATAGTCTTACATATTTTTTGGTATTTTGGCAGATAATAAGTGCTTTGCATGTAGAACAGAATAGACACAAGTTATAGAACACAGTAGCCACAAGAATATCATATGTCATTTCTAGCATGCATGGAATTGTTTACTACCTTTAGTTTTATGAACTGAAGAAGCATTACATATCTGGCTACCATGCTCTGACTCAGATGCTAGGAACAAACCAAGTTGCTAGGCAGGGATAAACGTTCTTGGCTTTCACAAGACTCACTTCATTTGGCTGGGCAGATGTGGGACACCCACCACCAGGAGTAGACGTTGAAGCATAGTCGGCACGCTGCAGCACACAATCGCTTGCTCACCCCCTTTTCTTACAATGCCGCATTATCTGCTGTGTGACACACTGCCCCGTGCGTCATGGGAATGTGGACCGCGACACCGGAACAGGAGGGTGACTTCGCCTCATCTGGCTACCGCTACAGGGGACGGCAACACGGAAAAGGATCTGGACAAACAATAGGTCAAAGAAGATTCATATCAGAGACAATAAGAAAATTAACTTCATGAACAATCCAAGAAGAGCAGGGTTCTTCACCACCAACAGAAATTAGTGGATCAGGCGGATCACCGAGCAGGAAAGAAATTCTGGAATCGAACATGATGGACGTCCCCTCCTCCCTCTCGTATCCTGGTATCATCCAACCGCGAGATCTGAGGTGCAGCGGCATGACAGAGCGAAACGTTGCAGGGTATGGTCGGATCCAGAAGAGGCACTTGGAAATCCTGAGAGGAGATGCCGCTATTGGAGAAGTCGTGATCGGATTTTGACCTGAGCGGCCAGAAACCTAGGGCATTCAGGGCGTCTAGGGAAGTGAGGAGAGGAGAGAGACGAACGGGAGTGGGGGTGCGGGATAGAGCAGGGCTGGGTCTGGGCACAACGCACCGACAAACAGAACCTATACAGGCCCACAACCAGCGGCACAAGATTGTCAAAACACGCCGCAGGTGGCCTGAAAGGCCAAGCTTTTGCTCACGCTTAAGCCATAGAATAATTTAATCAAATCGGCACAAGCGACCCGTCCACCAATGGCAAGTGGTCATGTCCACTTACAAGCATACATTTGCGCCACGTTATATTGTATTTTCTTGCCGTGGGTTGTTATGTTGTACTCCCTCCGTTTCAAAATATTAGATGTTTTAGGTTTATGAATAAAATAAATCTAGACTTCTTTTAGTGTGTAGGTTCACCTCAAAGTAGAGTGAACCTATATACTCCCTCCGTTTGAAAATATAAGATGTTTTAGGTTTGTGAATGAGATATATCTAGACACATTTTAGTGCTAGATTCATTTGAACATATACACTAAAAGGTGTCTAGATACATCTCCTTCACAAACCTAAAACATCTTATATTTCTAAACGGAGGGAGTATATACTAAAACAAGTCTAGATATATTTTCTTCACAAAGCTAAAACATCTTATATTTTGAAATACAGGGAGTATTTTTCATATATTATTAACAAAACAAAGATGTTGACCGACATTTATCAATGTATGACAATAGAGAAGATTGTGACAAATAATATTATATCAATTTGATATTTTCCTTGGATAGGTATTTGTTGTCCCCGCAATTTTTTGTTTGATTTTCTTTTTCGCTCCATTAGTATCTATATATAATTAAAAATATTGTATTCACTCTCCATTTCTTTTACCACGTGGCCTAGAGCAATATAGTCCTCATCTGCATCACATCTATGAAAATGGTGATCATACATAGCACCATCACATGAAGTTGGGCAATGCCATTCCAAGAGCCTGTTCAGAACAGATGTTGCTTGTTTCTTGCAAACCATAGTCAATGTGGCATCCCGCAAAAACCACTACTAGAAAATCGCGTTGATTTTGTGCATTGCATCATCATGACATCAGCATGCATCTAATTGATTAAAACTATTTTGCTAAAAGACCTACTTTGTTTTCTATATTAATATCCTCCCCCTTTGTTCAAACCAAAACCGTCAGTCCAGCCAGATCTTTTATTCATCTAAAATTTATTTCAAATAAAAGAAAAACCCTAGTCTAAAATATCTAATCCTAAAACCACCTAAATCTTTTCTACCAGACCTATTCTACCCAGCCCCCTCCACCTCACCCCGGCCAACCCCGTCTCGCCACCTCACCAACCCTCACCCACTCACCCTATCACCATGCGCCACCTATCCCACCCCTCTCTTTTTCTCCCACATAGCCATCTGCCCCCAACCTCTCCCCACTCCCCCTAACCCGATCCAACCACCCACACACGCACACAACGCACACCGACCTCCCTGGAACCCGGCCCCACCACCTGCCTCTCTCCTGGCCCACCCCGACCCCACGTCTCACGCGCGCCGCAACCCACGCGCGGCCCCAGCTTCTTCCTCCCTTCCCCCGAGCGCCAACCACCGCCGCCCCTCCCCTCTTTCTCTCTGCCTCGCGAGAAGCCCCGCCGCCTCCAACCCCGCTCTCTCCGTCGGCCTCCTCGTCGCTCCTCTGCCGTCGCCACCGACCGCCTCTCCTTCCTGGCTCTCCCTCGTCGCCGCCGGGCTGCGCCCCCGTCGTCCTCTCACCCGGCCCGCCTCACCGGCCCCCACCCTGCCTCCATCCCGTCGGCCGCCGCCCCGTTGGCCCTTCCCCCTCTGCGGCCGCCTCTCCGCCCGGGCGCCTCGCTCCTCCTGCGCCGGCGCGCGACCTCGCCTCGGCCGCATCCTGCCTCCACCCGACGCCGCCAGGAAGCCGGCCGCCACCGCGTCGGGCTCCTCCCCGCCGCCATGACCGTCCGCAGCGCCGTGGCTCTCTTCCCCGCCACCGACCGCGACCCTCCTTCCCCTCTGCACCTCCGACCGCCACCCCTCCGGCTCGCCGTCCCCGCGAGCGCGCCTCCGCCGCCAGGCCCCTCCCTCCTCCACCGCCGAACGCGTCCCCCAGAGCGCGGCCGAAGCCGACTTCCGTCGTCGACGCCCCCGCGACCGTCCTCTGCTAACGCCCACGCCGTCGCCTTGCCCTCTCTCACCGCGTCCCCGACCCCGGCCACGCATCACCGTCGACCTGCAGCGCCCGACCCCGCCGTTCACTCCCCTGTACCGCCGCCGCCGGGCCGTCCTCATCCCCGCCTCTGGCCGGTGCCCCTCGCAAGCTCCCCAAGCTCCTCCCCCCGTTCACTCTCGGCGCCGCCCCGCGTCGGCCTTGCCTTCTCCGGCGGCGCGCCCAAGTCCTCGCCAGCCGCCCTCTCCCCGGAGTCCTGCCTCCGGCCGCCCTGCAGCACTGTGCATCCACCCCCCCTTGCAAGCTCCATCGTCGGCCCGTTGCCAACCGTCTTCGCGAGCGCGTGCGAGCCACCACCATCGTGCGCGTGGGCCCCCATGGAAGGTTCTTTGCTGGCCAGCTATGACTGTCCCGCATGGCTTCGGGAGCCCAGTCCGGTGGTCTGTGTTGTGCCAATCCCTGTTCAACCGAGGACATGCCCGATACCTGTATGTGTTGCCCTGCTATAGTTGGTTCTCGAGGATTCGCTGCGTCGCTTGTTGATGCTATGTGGATGTGCTGGTGGTGACATGATAGCATGTTGGGGAGATGCTATTGAATGTGAGCTACAAGATGGAACCACGGCCTCGAAGACAATCTTCCTGGTGTATGGGGGACTAGTTCGTTGATGTCCTCCGCCAAGTTCTTCTGAGAAGACATGTGCCTGGTACCGATGCCGAACAAAGCTCTCCTTTCTGGACCCGAAGACCGAACCCGGACATGCCGAATTCTTCGACCCGAAGGCCACAGATGCGACAAGTACTTCTTCCCGGAACTGAAGTCCGAGAACCCGGACGCCCAGGTCGTCGACACGGATACGCCAAGTACTTCCTCGAGGACGCCAAGTTCTTCTTCCCGAACGCCAAGACCGACCCGATACGACGACCCGACAAGATCTTCGCGACGACAAGAACGGCACCGACCAGGGCGGATCCGATGTGCCCCGACGCCTACCAAGTCCTTCTTTCCGGAACGCCAAGCTTTTCATCTTGTATCCAACCTTCGAAGACCGATCCCGTCGAACCCTGAACCCTGTCGAACCCCGAACCCCCGGAACCCAAGATCTGCCGAACCCAGATGTGTGACCCTAAGCCCCTATTTTTATAAATGATATATCTTGTTGCATATTTAATTATTCATGCATGCATACTTGTCTGTGGTTTGGGGGCACTATGCCGATTCACCTTATAATTAAATATGGGGCCCATATGCGGACAAATCTAGTCTTATATTGGCCCATTTAAATTTGTGTAGCGAACTGATGCCATGTTTCGATTTGTTAAGACAACCTTTAATTTGCGGGGTAGATAAACAACATGAACCTATTAATAAATTGTCGGGACCCCGGTTCCGCTTAATATGATCTAATGGCATCGCATCTTGCCATGTCATACATCATACATGCATCATGCCCGATCTTCTGTCATAGTATTAAATAGCGCATCCGGTGTTTATTCTAGTGTTTTGCTTCTTCGCGGAAAAGGCCGTTGAGTTGATGTGAGCTTCGGCCGTTCTTCGGATGAATCTTCGGCAATGTTTTTCAGGCGAGCATCTCCCCCTTTCTACCTATCTTACTTTTATAGTATTTATTCCCTCATGTTGATCTATTGCTATCTGTGTTGCGATGCTCTAGTTTTCGTACCCGTGATATTCCTTGCAGCCTTATATTGCCTTGGACACCTCCTATTACCTGTTGTTTGGTAGATAGTTGGACCTGCGCGTCGTAGTCGCTTGCTCAAGTGCTGTTGCATGTCGTCAAGTACCACAGTTGTTGGAGTATTGCCATGTGTTTATTGTTGGAGTTGATCAATACTTTAATTATTGTTTAAATAACTAAAATGGAAGTAGGTAAGCAGAGGCACAGGTGGGCAATAGATGTTATTTGGTTGTTAACCGTCCACTTGTGTCCCGTAGGACCCCGAGTACTTGATACCTGTTCCTTGAATATTCGCGCTATCCACATCCGGAAGGATTATGGGACCCCCTGAGCCAGAGCTTGATTCATTCTTATTTCTTGGGGCCACAAACTAGTTTGAGGTTTTATTTACTATCCTGTACTTATGCCATGCTTTACTGCTTTATTTACGATTGTGCGAGGAGCACCTGTACTGTTTAGGATCGTGACCCGTTTTCGCGGTATCGACAAGCCCAGTCACACTTTCGGGTTCCCAGTCGTTTACAGCCGGCCCCACAAACCTTGAGTCCGTCTCGAAGTCAGCTAACTTTGTTGCGGGTATACTTAATGGGGTGGCCCCCTGAAATATTTCTGAATCTTGTGATTGCTTTGTCGTGAAAGCCTTGTTGGGTTTTGATTTGGTTTTTCCGAGGTTGATCGAGTGTGTGTTGCTATTTGTGCACCCCTGCAGTGTAAAACTTTCTGAAAGCCGTGTCCGCGGTTATGGACGACTTGGAGCACAGTATCTCGATCATAGACAACTATAACTAAAGTAGTGCTATAAATTTGACTTTATAATGACTAGTAATCAGCTTCACTATAATGGAATGGCTAAATAAAACTGCCAACAATTGCTTGTTTGGGTTGTCGCTTGCGACCATTGTACCTGACTAGTAAGTATTGCAACTATAACGGAATGGCTAAATAAAAGTGTCAACAACTGCTGGGTTTTGGGATATCTCATGCTATTTGTACCTGACTAGTAAGTATCGCAACTATAACGGAATGGTTAACTAAAATTGCCCACTGCTTATTATATCAGGATGATTATCTATACTTGACTAGTAATTGCTGCAACGATAACTGAATAAATAAAACTGCCACCTGTGTGAGTTCGTCGGTTGACTTCCTCGTTTGGTCTCGAGGGGAAATACCAGGATGGGTATATTTGGTGGTAGTATCAGGTTGGTTCCGAATAGGTCTTTCTTACCCCTCTCTGAAAGCCGCTAGTTGTATCGAGTCTCTATAGGTTGTTTAGTGCATGCTGCGCTGCCGCTCAGTCCACCATACCTATGTAGGCGAGGACCGCCGAATTCTAGCCTCGCCGTGTACTGGCCTCAGTACTGACCGCTCTCTCTTTTTCCTTTGCCCTTTGTCGGCACCCCTTTTGTTTAAGCAGGTTTTGAGATCGACGTCGTTAGCAGGGTTACCCTTCCGGCTTGGCCTGGACAGGGTTATGGACGCCATTGGTTATTCTTCAGGGCTCTTAGCCCCATTTGCATCTTGTCCGTAGTCGGATGCTCTATCATTTTCCCGGTGATTTGGATCTTTGTATATTATATCGGTATTCTTGACTCATGGAGTCGTTGTTGCGTATATCTATTCTGTGGGTCCCATCGAGGACTGTTGTGTAATGTTATTACTTCGTTTTCCACCCGCACGAAAGTGCCTGGTGGGCACCTTTGAATCGTTTCTATGCGGGTTTGGCGGGTTTCGCTAAAACTTGCATAGGGCCGATTCTGAGGGTGTTACAGAGTGGTATCAGAGCTCAGCAGTTGCGATACCCCACAAGTCCAGCCTGTAGGATAACCTAGCTAACGGCCGAAGTAGAGTGTCAAAACAATTTTTCAAAATCGGTTGGATAGTTCTGATTAGGTCTGATTTTACTCCTTACCCCTCTGCTGTTCTCCTCTTACCTCTACGCGTTTTGAATCCACCTCTTATCTTTTCTTCGAGTCCAGGATTTCTCGTGGTTGGGTTTCTGTCGTACCTTTAGGGTTTCGCTTCTTTCCTATTATAACGATGGCGCTACAAACATCTTATCTGCATCTCGTTTGGTGTACCCTTCATCCAATCTTTTGTTCTTGGACTCTTTATCTATATGTGTTCCTTGCTGGATATCCGTATCGTTGAAAAACATATGAGAAGGACGAGCATTGGTGAAGTTGGAGTATACCTTGAGCATGTGTTGTTCATGCCAATGGAACCATCGCGGAACCTAATCATTGTGTCTTTCATACGATTTCTTTGGTATCTTCCGGTGTTTTCCGATGCGATGACCTCATCTACATCAGATCCAATGCAGAGCTGGCATCATCCCTTTGTTCCGAATACCGCTTATGAAGATCTTCATTCTAAATTTCGGGAGTTGAGTTGCCTGATTTTCCTATTCATGTATAGAGTTGATAGTTTGGGTACGGGATGGACTGATCACCCTACCCGACGCTTACTGTTCACTCTTGTACATCGAACTGGTGGATCAATGTAACTTTTCCTCTTCTCATGGAAGTTAGAGGTGGCCTTATCTTTTGATACCTCTACCTTCGTCCTTTGTTTCTCCGGAGTGTTCTCTTAACGAACGTGAGCACCGACCATTGTTAGTGGTGTCGCGAGGATCTACACGAAGCGCGAAGGATCAGATCGTCGGCCTTCTTCCCTGTACCATGAGGCGGATCTCGAGGGCGAGATCCATTGTTAGTGGTGTCGAATTGTGGCATCCCGCAAAAACCACTACTAGAAAATCGCGTTGATTTTGTGCATTGCATCATCATGACATCAGCATGCATCTAATTGATTAAAACTATTTTGCTAAAAGACCTACTTTGTTTTCTATATTAATATCCTCCCCCTTTGTTCAAACCAAAACCGTCGGTCCAGCCGGATCTTTTATTCATCTAAAATTAATTACAAAATTTATTTCAAATAAAAGAAAAACCCTAGTCTAAAATATCTAATCCTAAAACCACCTAAATCTTTTCTACCAGACCTATTCTACCCAGCCCCCTCCACCTCACCCCGGCCAACCCCGTCTCGCCACCTCACCAACCTTCACCCACTCACCCTATCAGCATGCGCCACCTATCCCACCCCTCTCTTTTTCTCCCACACAGCCATCTGCCCCCAACCTCTCCCCACTCCCCCTGACCCGATCCAACAACCCACACACGCACACAACACACACCGACCTCCCTAGAACCCGGCCCCACCACCTGCCTCTCTCCTGGCCCACCCCGACCCCACGTCTCACGCGCGCCGCAACCCACGCGCGGCCCCAGCTTCTTCCTCCCTTCCCCCGAGCGCCAACCACCGCCGCCCCTCCCCTTTTTCTCTCTGCCTCGCGAGAAGCCCCGCCGCCTCCAACCCCGCTCTCTCCGTCGGCCTCCTCGCCGCTCCTCTGCCGCCGCCACCAACCGCCTCTCCTTCCTGGCTCTCCCTCGTCGCCGCCGGGCTGCGCCCCCGTCGTCCTCTCACCCGGCCCGCCTCACCGGCCCCCACCCTGCCTCCATCCCGTCGGCCGTCGCCCCGTTGGCCCTTCCCCCTCTGCGGCCGCCTCTTCGCCCGGGCGCCTCGCTCCTCCCGCGCCGGCGCGCGACCTCGCCTCGGCTGCATCCTGCCTCCACCCGACGCCGCCAGGAAGCCGGCCGCCACCGCGTCGGGCTCCTCCCCGCCGCCATGACCGTCCGCAGCGCCGTGGCTCTCTTCCCCGCCACCGACCGCGACCCTCCGCCCCCTCTGCACCTCCGACCGCCACCCCTCCGGCTCGCCGTCCCCGCGAGCGCGCCTCCGCCGCCAGGCCCCTCCCTCCTCCACCGCCGAACGCGTCCCCCAGAGCGCGGCCGAAGCCGACTTCCGTCGTCGACGCCCCCGCGACCGTCCTCTGCTAATGCCCACGCCGTCGCCTTGCCCTCTCTCACCGCGTCCCCGACCCCGGCCACGCATCACCGTCGACCTGCAGCGCCCGACCCCGCCGCCAGGAGCTCCCCTGTACCGCCGCCGCCGGGCCGTCCTCATCCCCGCCTCCGGCCGGTGCCCCTCGCAAGCTCCCCAACCTCCTCCCCCCGTTCTCTCTCGGCGCCGCCCCGCGTCGGCCTTGCCTTCTCCGGCGGCGCGCCCAAGTCCTCGCCAGCCGCCCTCTCCCCGGAGTCCTGCCTCCGGCCGCCCTGCAGCACTGTGCATCCACCCCCCCTTGCAAGCTCCATCATCGGCCCGTTGCCAACCGTCTTCGCGAGCGCGTGCGAGCCACCACCATCGTGCGCGTGGGCCCCCATGGAAGGTTCTTTGCTGGCCAGCTATGACTGTCCCGCATGGCTTCGGGAGCCCAGCCCGGTGGTCTGTGTTGTGCCAATCCCTGTTCAACCGAGGACATGCCCGATACCTGTATGTGTTGCCCTGCTATAGTTGGTTCTCGAGGATTCGCTGCGTCGCTTGTTGATGCTATGTGGATGTCCTGGTGGTGACATGATAGCATGTTTGGGAGATGCTATTGAATGTGAGCTACAAGATGAAACCACGGCCTTTAAGACAATCTTCCTGGTGTATGGGGGACTAGTTCGTTGATGTCCTCCGCCAAGTTCTTCTGAGAAGACATGTGCCCGGTACCGATGCCGAACAAAGCTCTCCTTTCCGGACCCGAAGACCGAACCCGGACATGCCGAATTCTTCGACCCGAAGGCCACAGATGCGACAAGTACTTCTTCCCGGAACTGAAGTCCGAGAACCCGGACGCCCAGGTCGTCGACACGGATACGCCAAGTAATTCCTCGAGGACGCCAAGTTCTTCTTCCCGAACGCCAAGACCGACCCGATACGACGACCCGACAAGATCTTCGCGACGACAAGAACGGCACCGACCAGGGCGGATCCGATGTGCCCCGACGCCTACCAAGTCCTTCTTATTCTAGTGTTTAAATAGCGCATCCGGTGTTTATTCTAGTGTTTTGCTTCTTCGCGGATAAGGCCATTGAGTTGATGTGAGCTTCGGCCGTTCTTCGGATGAATCTTCGGCAATGTTTTTCAGGCGAGCATCTCCCCCTTTCTACTTATCTTACTTTTATAGTATTTATTCCCTCCTGTTGATCTATTGCTATCTGTGTTGCGATGCTCTAGTTTTCGTACCCGTGATATCCCTTGCAGCCTTATATTGCCTTGGACACCTCCTATTACCTGTTGTTTGGTAGATAGTTGGACCTGCGCGTCGTAGTCGCTTGCTCAAGTGCTGTTGCATGTCGTCAAGTACCACAGTTGTTAGAGTATTGCCGTGTGTTTATTGTTGGAGTTGATCAATACTTTAATTATTGTTTAAATAACTAAAATTGAAGTAGGTAAGCAGAGGCACAGGTGGGCAATAGATGTTATTTGGTTGTTAACCGTCCACTTGTGTCCCGTAGGACCCCGAGTACTTGATACCTGTTCCTTGAATATTCGCGCTATCCACATCCGGGAGGATTATGGGACCCCCCCTGAGCCAGAGCTTGATTCATTCTTATTTCTTGGGGCCACAAACTAGTTTGAGGTTTTATTTACTATCCTGTACTCATGCCATGCTTTACTGCTTTATTTACGATTGTGCGAGGAGCACCTGTACTGTTTAGGATCGTGACCCGTTTTCGCGGTATCGACAAGCCTAGTCACACTTTCGGGTTCCCAGTCGTTTACAGCCGGCCCAACAAACCTTGAGTCCGTCTCGAAGTCAGCTAACTTCGTTGCGGGTATACTTAATGGGGTGGCCCCCTGAAATATTTCTGAATCTTGTGATTACTTTGTCGTGAAAGCCTTGTTGGGTTTTGATTTGGTTTTTCCGAGGTTGATCGAGTGTGTGTTGCTATTTGTGCACCCCTGCAGTGTAAAACTTTCTGAAAGCCGTGTCCGCGGTTATGGACGACTTAGAGCACAGTATCTCGATCATAGACAACTATAACTAAAGTAGTGCTATAAATTTGACTTTATAATGACTAGTAATCAGCTTCACTATAATGGAATGGCTAAATAAAACTACCAACAATTGCTTGTTTGTGTTGTCGCTTGCGACCATTGTACCTGACTAGTAAGTATTGCAACTATAACGGAATGGCTAAATAAAAATACCAACAACTGCTGGGTTTTGGGATATCTCATGCTATTTGTACCTGACTAGTAAGTATCGCAACCATAATGGAATGGTTAGCTAAAATTGCCCACTGCTTATTATATCAGGATGATTATCTATACTTGACTAGTAATTGCTGCAACGATAACTGAATAAATAAAACTGCCAACTGTGTGAGTTCCTCGGTTGACTTCCTCGTTTGGTCTCGAGGGGAAATATCAGGATGGGTATGTTTGGTGGTAGTATCAGGTTGGTTCCGAATAGGTCTTTCTTACCCCTCTCTGAAATCCGCTAGTTGTATCGAGTCTCTATAGGTTGTTTAGTGCATGCTGCGCTGCCGCTCAGTCCACCATACCTATGTAGGCGAGGACCGCCGAATTCTAGCCTCGCCGTGTACTGGCCTCAGTACTGACCGCTCTCTCTTTTTCCTTTGCCCTTTGTCGGCACCCCTTTTGTTTAAGCAGGTTTTGAGATCGACGTCGTTAGCAGGGTTACCCTTCCGGCTTGGCCTGGGCAGGGTTATGGACGGCATTGGTTATTCTTCAGGGCTCTTAGCCCCATTTGCATCTTGTCCGTAGTCGGATGCTCTATCATTTTCAAGGTGATTTGGATCTTTGTATATTATATCTGTATTCTTGACTCATGGAGTCGTTGTTGCGTATATCTGTTCTGTGGGTCCCATCGAGGACTGTTGTGTAATGTTATTACTTCGTTTTCCACCCGCACGAAAGTGCCTGGTGGGCACCTTTGAATCGTTTCTATGCGGGTTTGGCGGGTTTCGCTAAAACTTGCATAGGGCCGATTCTGAGGGTGTTACAGTCAACTACCAAAGTCCCACGTAATGCATAAAAAAGTCTTGTATTCTAAACATTTTGTAGCCATGTTCTGTATAAAAAAAACTTGTAGAAATGTTCACGAGACCAAAGTAGTCGACGACCACACCATGCTCGATGCGCTATTTGAGCCATTGAGCGTCTGTGTGGTAGCGAGAAATCAGCGCGCCGATGTCTTCCCATCCTTCCTCTCGGCACGAAACTAGAGGTAGGCCTTGAGAGTTGTCGGCGTGCGTTCCGGCTCCTCCCTGGGCGCACTCGCCGGAATAGCTGGTGAGTGGCGGCCGGGAGATGGCGCCGAGGTAGATAGGTATAGGTCTTTGTTTTGTTTTTTGAGTGTGGGCTGTTTGCCTGGTTGCGGAGATCTAGATCGGGGCCGGATATGGATTCTTCAGTTCACCCTTGCCGCGTCCTTGCTCCTCAGGTCAGAGCTGGACCTGGTGATGTCGACCACCGCACCTTCGAATAAAATCGAGGTCGTTGGCTACCTGCTTGTCTCGGGAGCTTCTGCTTGTCATCGTCTTCTTCTGGTCGGCCAGGGCGGTGAGGGGATGAAGACGATGGGAATGGCGAGCTGTAGAGCTAGAGGTGGCGAGAGTGATTCAACTCCGGCGCGTGAGCGCGGCGCTGGGCGGTGGTCCGGTCGGCCGAGGTGGCGAGGGGAGAAGGAGATTGTGGAGGCGACGAGCTTCATGTTCCCTATTCAAGTGCGACCACCTGTTTGCTGCTCCCTCTACTGAGTTTTCTGTCCTCCTGGCCGGCCGTGGCGGCGAGGGGGGGGGGGTGAGCTTGCGGTGGGATGCGGCACATAGTTGGTCCGGGAGGCTACGTGGCCTTCTGGAGCTTTTGGAGTTTTTGGCTCCCCGCGGCGTCTTCCGAGTGTCGGCCTTGTCGCGTCGCCGCTATCTACGGCCACAAGGGTGGTCACGCCGCGCTCGCCTTCTTCATCGATGCGAGCTTCTTCTTCCTCTGTGAGAGGATCTTTCGTAGATTCGGTGCGACACTGAAGCCCCTCCTGCAACCAAGTGGTCTCGTCCTCGATTGTTGCTGTGGTGGCGCCGCCACGGAACTGCTCATCGCCGGCGGTCTACAAGGACTTGATTGCTTTTCTGCAATCTTTTTAAGGGTGCCATGTGTTAATTTCGAGGACCTGTTAGCATTTTATTCACATTTTTTGTATCAAAAAAACTCCTAGCGATAAAATACGATACTCCCTCCGATCCATATTAATTACCTTTGATTTGTTAAAATTTGAATAAACCTATATACTAAATAGTGTCTAGATTCATCCAAGTATAGATAAATATGGGACGGAGAGACTAACGGAAAGTATGCCGGTGCAATGCAGCTGCACCGCCAATAAATATGACGTGGGATATATCTCGGTCGTCCAGCCCAACGACTTGATCACGGCCGTCCACTTCGCGGTACCAGACGATAAATACCTTGCCTCCGCATACCTGCATAGCCAGACCAAGAATTCCACGCCGCGTCCTCTGGGACAAGCAACCTTCCCACCCCAGATCTAGACCTACATGAACACGCCTCCTCCTCCCCCCAATCCCAACTACCTCTAGATTGGAGGTCGAGTTCGCGCCATAATCGCTCCGTAGTTTCCGAATCGAGCTCGATCCGATCTCGGTACGGTGAGCCTCTCGACCAAGATATATGCGCAGCCCGCCTGTGTCGTCTCTTGCGCAGGTTCCTCGTGCTCGGCGACGCGGTGGGCTTCCGGCGATCTCGAAGCGAGGCGCGAGGCGGCTGCTTCTGCGAACGGAACCGTCAGATCTGTCCGTCCGGCGAGTCAGATCCGATTCTGGTGAGTGATTTTATCCGTGAGTACCGTCTGGTTAGCACGATTAAGGTCGAGATGTGTCGCAAGCTTGTGCGGATCTGCGTACTTAATTACCTGTTCGGATTTGACTTGCAGATTGATATCTCGCGGCGGATCTGGGTTGGTTCCGGCGGTCTCGAGTTGGCGTGGCGGCGAGGATGGAGTTTTTTCCGGCGTGTTCGTGGGATCATGCCTGGTCCACCCTGCACGGCGACGACGACGACTCTCTGTAATAATTATTCCGACTAGACTTCGGTAATTATTAGATCAAAGAGATCGGAGATACTGCAAGGTAAGAACATGTATCAGGCGAGGTGCTTGTGACGAGAGGGTCAAAAGAGTGAAAAAAAGGAGATGTGACACCTAGAGGCCTTTGCCATGTTGGGTGCGCTCGCATGGCAGGCCACCACCGTAATAAAGATGGTTTTGTGTCTTCGGGGGGAGATCGCACGGGGGTTATTTTGTTTCAGCCCCGGGTTCTCCCCCTGTGTCTGGTGTCCTTGTGTCTGACCTTCACAACCGATAGATCTACCGTCGCGAATCGATCATGGAGCTACCACCAAAGATCAAAGGTACAATCGCTAATTTACAGCTCAAATATAAATACCCTCGAACTATCATTCATCTTAATATAATATACGCATCTGAAATAGAGTCGATTCCTGGGATTGTTTACATACTTTGATGTCATGTTGAAATTCACTGTTTCTGGAAGTCAGTTAATTTACACTTCCTCTGTTCCGAAATATAAGCCTATTTAGTAGTTCAAATTTGAACTTCTAGAAAGGCCTACATGTAGGAACATATGTAGTACTTTGAAATTGCAGCACTCTACCTTCAACTATAAGGATTCTTAATAATTAGAATTGACAAATATATAATCTTGGGAGATCCAGTTTACTCCCAGCACATCACAATTTTTTTGAACAATACATATTGTCGAATGATATTGACTTGTCACTGAAGGCTTTCAGCTCTGTTCAGATTATTTGGTTCATCTGTCAATACATTTCTGAGTTCTGTTTCATTGGTAATACATCTTACTTGGGTTGTTTTATTCTCTTGCAATACTCCTGGAGTATATAATACTACCGTTTGTTTTGTAA
The DNA here is from genome assembly GCA_910589765.1 of Avena atlantica. Lineage (NCBI taxonomy): Eukaryota > Viridiplantae > Streptophyta > Magnoliopsida > Poales > Poaceae > Avena > Avena atlantica. Next base: position 487,994,654 of record OU342735.1, on the reverse strand, counting down.
ATTTTGTATAATGTTTGACCCTGTATCTAGCGGGTGCCTTGATGCGTTTTGTAGCGCTCTATCTTATGCAATATACTTTGTGTAACCTGCCCAGCTGTACCATGGCATATTCTGTAGCTATATGAAGAAGTGCACATCTGTCTGCCCGTTGGCCTGCTTTCGAGCTGTTCTTTGGTGGCTGAATCAACTTGAGAAAGGGCCTTCAAGAATCGTTGGGCTGCCCTATTGTGCTCTGCAGAATGAAACAATTTTCAGATGTACTCACCCAATTCATGCTCGCTATTACATACACTGCCGTTTTTTATCTGCATTTAGTTATTTATAACGCTTCTGTTTGGTTATTTCAAGAGTTCATTTAGGTGGATTCATATTTGTCGGAATCTTGTCTGATTTGCTGAATACCAATATTTTGATGCTCCTGGAGCTCTTGAATTCAGTTTGCACAGTACCTGAAGGATTTGTACTATGTGCCACATTATTGTCTTTTTCTTGCATTTTAATTAGACTTATCTGAAGGTGCCAAAACTATTTATTTGAGGTACATGCTTCTCATCATCAAAACCTGGAAATTTAAGGTTTAATATTATTACAATAATTTATGGAAGCCATTTTCAGATTTGTTAGTTTGAGTTAAATGTGGTAGTTATATATTATCATATGCACGTGGTTGCCTGCTGATCTTGTGGTTGCTTGCTGCTCTTGTGGATCTTTTCTCTGTTCGGAGAGATCTCCGTGGATTCTATTGCATATGCTGAAGTCCCGGATGGAAGGTGGTTCGATCCCACCAAGATTCTTTTAAATTCTGGTAGCCAACCCAAGACCATGGACATTTCTAGTATTGTAGCATGACAATTCGAGAACTGATGCTCTTTGAATGAATCTGAATTATTAGATTAGAAGTCTGTTGTTTCTTTTTTTAGATGGTGAGTCTTATATTTAGAATAGATGTATTCATTCATCCCCTCTTAAATAGAAATACATTTCTTTTATTTCCTCCTGTTTCTATAAACTAAAATGTGTCTAGATATGTGTGAATCTATAAAAATCTTTGACATCTATTTTGAGATGGAGGGGTAGTATATTTGCATCTGTATCAAAAAATACAACGTTAAATTGTTTCTCCATATCGTTGCACATGAATTTTGCAGGTTCAAGCTGGTTTGAATACATCTGATCGCTGGCTATATGTTAAAACCATGTCATCTGTAGCTAATCCAGTAGCCCAGTACCTATAGTAGTTATATGACATATTTCATTAATTGCTTTTCCTTTTTGTCCTTCAACTCACTAAGAATATGATACTATTTAAAGTTTCCGTAGTATGCTTAAATCATCTTATTATACTTAGCTATATTTGCTTGCTTGCTGTCAATTCTACAATTGGTGACAACCTATTGTTACTAACCAAAATATGAATTTAAGGCATGAACATGCAAAACATCAGACATACCCATTTCGTGTCAAAGTATAAGATGTTTTAGCCTTTTTTTAGAACATGTGTATCTAGACAACTTTTAGCGTGCAAGTCTCTCACATTGCTCTGAGCCTACACACTAAAAGGACTAATAAAAGATCTTATATTTTGGAAGGGAGAGTACTACAAAAGGTTTTCCACTATAGATTCATATTCAAAGGAAGTTTCTATTGACACATAATTTATTTTTTGTTGACCAAAAGTTTGGTTGAGTTTTTCTTTAACCAGGTGTGTGCCTTACAAATTGAACTGGGGGAGTATATGTCAAAAAGAAGTTTGACCAAGCCCTAAAAACATGCTAAGGCCCAGTTCTTTTGGTGGCTTCTCCCAGAAGCCGCCCTTCCCCCAGCTTCCTGGGGAAGCCGGTTAAAAATTTTGCGAGGCTTCCAAAATAGTTAAGGCTAAACAAATTTGGAAGCCTCGCATATTTTTTGAACCGGCTTCTCCAGGAAGCTGGGGGGAGGGCGGCTTCTTGGAGAAGCCTCCAAAAGAACTGGGCTAATACCTGTGACATCAACAAACATATTTTATGATACATCAAATGCTATTAATTATCTTATGAATGTCTACATATTTTATGTAGACTTTACCAAACTTTAAAGCTAGAGATTTGATTAATTTGAAACCGAAGGGCCAAGTCATTCTGATTAGTATGACGTCGCAACTGTCAGACTTTACCAAACTTCATTAATTTGTGGCAAGGCAAAGCCAGAAATTTGATTAATTTGAAGCTGAACATGCAAAACATCAGACATACCCCTTCCGTGTCAAAATCTAAGATGTTTTAGCCTTTTTTTAGAACACGTGTATCTACACAACTTTTAGTGTGCAAGTCTCTCACTTTGCTCTGAGCCTAGACACTAAAAGGACTAATAAAAGATCTTATATTTTGGAACGGAGAGAGTAGTACAAAAGGTTTTCCACTATAGATTCATATTCAAAGGAAGTTTCTATTGACACATGATTTATTTTTTTGTTGACCAAAAGCTTGGTCGAGTTTTTCTTAAATTAGGTGTGTGCCTTATAAATTGAACTGGGGGAGTATACTTCAAAAAGAAGTTTGACTAAGTCCTAAAAACATGCTAATACCTGTGACATCAACAAACATATTTTATGATACATCAAATGCGATTAATCATGTTATGAACGTTGACATATTTTATGTAGACTTTACCAAACTTTAAAGCTAGAGATTTGATTAATTTGAAACCGAAGGGCCAAGTCATTCTGGTTAGTATGACGTCGCAACTGTCAGACTTTACCAAAGGCAAAGCTAGATATTTGATTAATTTAAAGCTGAAGGACCCGGTCATTTTGGTTAGTACCGCGTCATGTTTATCAAGGCCATCAACCACAAACTATCCCTACTTATTCCTTGTGTGTGTTCACGCTACCTTTCTTGATGTTTATGAATAGCCTACGTGCTTTAGCTGTAAAGCTGGCCAGCTGCGAGATATTGTGTTTTTTGGTAGACCTTCTTTGTCTTGACAAGCAATTTAACATAAGATTATTAGAGATGGTTATCCTACGCTAGCTTTTCATTGTACGTCACATTCATATTTGGTGAGATTGTTCGGTCCCTAGCATGCGTTCGTATATCCAAGCACCAAAGGTGTCACCTTCATTGGGTATTTGAAGTTTTGGGTATTTGAAGTTTTGAACTACTGTTAAAGAATGGTGCATGGAATCTTGCCCTCGTTCATTAGCATTTTCTGTAGGTTGTCCTCGAGAAATTAAATTGTGAAGATCAGGACCTTCCCATGGCAGATTGGTAATGACCTCACTTGGCCTCCTGATTGCTCTTTTTGTCTCTACACACCAAGTATTAGCTCGACACATGGAAGGTCTTCATCGACATTCAAATGATGGGGATATCAGGGCACTGGATGTAAGTGCGCCATTTAGAAGGCATGCATGTTTGCTTGGAAATTGGCAACAACTTCACTTGCAACTTGAAAAATAAGTGTAGGCAGAAAATAACGATATCTCATTTATATCCTTTGTGGTGGAACGAGAAAACACTTTCCACATGTTCTGCATATGCCCTGATGTCGGGAACTGTTTGTAAAAGCGCTACAACAGCGCTAGACATGTCACGGATATCTGGGACGGTGCATCCCAAAAGTTTCCGGTCTCAAACTTATGTTTCATCTGGTATATGCTACTATTTCTCTACCTGGATCTAAAGCATGCATGTGTCTGGAACAGTCTGTTTTACATCATAACAATTCAGTTAAACAACTGCCTGCCTCTGGCCATGAACTAGCTCATCAGCGATCTATTGTTGTTAGATTAGATAAATGGAGTACGTGCAGGGTGATCAGCTGCATCCCACCGAGGAGCACGGCGAGCTGCAGAGCCGCTCGGGCCGCGGCGCGTGCCCGGGTGTCCACGGTGGCGGCGCAGATGGTCGACAGCAGCGGGTGATCGGCTTAGGCCTTGGATTCAGTTCGGGTTTCTGTTTAGGGGATCAAGCAGCCGGAGCTCATACTGAATTCAGTTCGGCTGCGCGCTAGAGGGGAGTAGGTGGACAGCCGCAGCAGGTGGCCTGAGACGGGAGCTCTTGTGGACAACCGCAGAAGATGGAACCGCTGGTGGACGGCCCGTTGGGTGAGCTCCAGCACGATACAGGCATGGCCGCAGGCTGTCCCTCTGCCATGGACTGAAACCGGCATCAGACCGAAGAATTTGTACCGACAATTTTTTTTTTATACATTTAACATATGAAGGGGCCACGACAACTAAACCGAGCCGGAGGGGGCAGCAAATATATTGTATAGACTATAGAGAGAAACAGACGACTAATCAATTTCTTTTACTGAAAAATGGACAGAACATACAACTCAATATAAATCGTCTGCATTATTATTCAAAGATAGATAAGAATACTTGGCATCCAGAATAAGCCGCCACACACTTGGCACAAACTAAGCAAGGGAACCTCCCTGATTAGCAAATACACAATAGTATTTCCCAAACATTATTATCACTACTCCATCCGTTTCCATCCCGATATATATAGGGCAGCATACTTCAGTTACTTACAGTTACTTATTAAGAGATCCTTCGCGTCTGCCAAAGAACTCCAGGTAAATTTCCCTCATGACGTACATGCCATATACCGTCCCTATAAAGAGAGGACATGGGAGGGCACTTACGAAGATGAATTTCCAAGATAGGCCATACTCGCCAAAGGTGGAAGCGACGACGTTAAAATACACAGCCAGCAGGATCATGCAGTTTAAGAACTACAAAACAGAAGCAACGGAAATTAATTGAGATTGCTTACATCCTTTCTAGTAGACGTACATCTGCACCAGGATGTGAAATAATATCTACAATGGCATCTAGAATAACCCAAACTGCGGTTTAATTATTCATGAAAGATGAAGTAATCAATGAGAATGCATACGGAAATTGCTCAATACACGTGTTTATTAGCGGAGAAATCAACCAGTGACATAACCTACATATATCAAGACACGAATATTTTCACATAACCTCAGCCATCGGGCACTGTTCATCAGTGATTTTCTTCCAATCGAAGGTTGGTACATACTATTTTTTACTGTAGACGCGATTGGGCACCGTGGATCCACGATGGTTTCGTTTTCTTGATTTTTCTTGGCATGCAAAAATCGCACCGCTTTGACTTGGTGTTACCGTATACAGAACTTCTGCAGCTGCTATTCTAGAAACTCCCGTTCCCCTCGCCGCTCTGAAAAACCGATGGCAGCGGACGAGCAGGGACGGATCCAAGATAGGTCAAGGGTGTACAAATGTACACCTTAATTTTTTTGCAATAAAATTTATATATATAGTATACAGCGGACGTATGTATCAATTATAGTATTTTCTAGCTTATATACGCTGCATTTTTTTATCCAAATCAAGCTTAAATCTTCCCCCTCCCTAAGAGGGTGTACATCGTGCTGCTACGCCTAAGAAAAAAGGCTGACATAAGTCTAATAAAACAAAACTGCTCCACATTGTACTGTACATAATTTCATTAATTGCTTTAGAGTTTCTTTATCAGAGCGCTTTAGTTTTACTTCTTGATGTCAAACGTCTGGGAGCCTGTCTGGCAAACGCCCTGCCTTTCATCGTCATCCTTGCTGGTCTTCCTTATTGTGCCAAATTGATCACATGTATAGGGACAAAGCATAAGCTCTCAATGATGTGATATTTAACAGTATTTTGCTTACTGAATAAGCCATGTCAATTAGTACTAATGTTGAGAAAATACTGCTTGCTTATTTAAAAGATCTTTGCAAAGCAGACATCAAATAAATATTGTAGCGATTGATTGCCTCAACATGTCGATCAGACTTTGGGACAAGTCAAAGGTTAGACGTCGATCCACTTTGATGCAAAATTTAGATCATGCAATAATCTCCAGTTAAAAGTGTTTAACCCAAATACATGATGTATTTTTCTTTTTTACACAGGTTTTTTTCCAAGGGAGGTGTATTGAGTTCATAGAAGAAAAGGCCAAGATGACCGATACAACGCTAAAAGGCTACACGATATAAACACAACGCCACACGGCTACAACACAACCACATAACAAAGACCCTCCTTGAACCATCTCCAACCAAGCATGGCGAGCGCCGCCACCCGCCGCCACCCGCCGTCGCCCCGTCAAGGACCTCCGCAGCCGCCCAGGACGATGCCCCTCCCGACAATGCTACACGGGAGAGAGAGGCCCCGCCCCCATCGTCGGCGGCGTGAGCTTTGCGCGGCAGCGTCCTTCGGCGGAGGCGGTGGAGAGATGGGAGGGAGGGCAGACCCCTAACAACGGCTAGGGTTGGCCTCCGGTGCCGCCCGAGCAGGGACGGCACGGGAGGAAGCGGGCTCCTTTTTTTACATAGGTTTTCTTAATAGCTTGCTTGCGGTGGTGCGTGAGGACGTTACTAAAGTTAAAAAAAATAAGAACAAATAAGAAAGATGTTATATTAGATAAAGAATTGGTCTTTCTCTATGTATGAATATAGACTATATGGTCGTGTCTCACATTTTTCAATTAGGACAACTGTTTCATTTCTATGTACATAATTTAGAACAATTGCTTTAATTTTATGTACATGTAAATTTTTCGTTAATCCCGTAGCAACGCACGGGCATTCAGCTAGTTTGTTTATAATTTGGCTGTGTACGGCTATCCATGTTGTAGATTGGTTCATATATAGTAATTTTGGAGAACTGAGATTTGTTCTGATGCTTCCAACCAGTGCTCTATGCCCCTAATTCCATTGTTGGAAGCATTGCAGCTAGTGGCGGACCCAAGACTTAATCAAAGCCTGGGCAAACTTTGAATTTAAAGACTAATAACACTACTTTTCTCTGCAATGAATAGTAAATTAGGCTGCTTCGGCCGGCCGGAAGCCCGGGCGAGCGCCGGGGAATAGGGGCGCTGCGTCTGCCTATGATTGCAGCCATCTTCACCATAAAAGATTTCCCTCCCGATTTTGTTCATGTTTTTTTTCATGTGAGTTATCTCTGACTCGGTGTTGATTATGTGCAGATGGTGCTTCATATTCAATTTAATAAGTTACATTGTTACGATATTCAGGTAGGTTTCTTTCTTTATATTTTATTCTTTTATGACCGAGGAAATGCAGACTAGGTTCATGTTGCGCATAAAAATAAAAATTAGTTTCATGGTATAAAATATAGTAGCAGATTGCCTTTTCTATTTTCCGATTTATTTTTATTTCATTCAGAATGAACTCAACCATTTGGTATTGAGCTTACATGGTTTTTTTCTGAGGAATTCATTATTTCTTTTTTTGGTTATTGATTAGTTGATTGAGCTAGCTACCTGGACGCTGGACGGTAATAGGAGCAATCTCTTATGTTTAAACTACCATTGGTTGACTTCTTTTTGCCATAATCTGATAACCCATGAATAGCCTCCTATAATCTTGCACATTTTTACACATTTGATTCATCTACAAAGAATCCTGCGGTTTTTTTCCTTATTTTTTTACTCATTTCCTCTTAGATAGCATACCATTTCCTCTTAGATTGAGGATATGGACTCCTGTAGGCTTACATATATCTATCTATAGATGGTTCATCTTCAGGAAATGGATTTACATCTTTTTCTCTCGATAAATATACTTTTCAATGAATAAAGCTCCGTATCTTGATGGATTAACTAGAATATACAGGTATGAAAGTGCGACGATGTGACCCTTGCAAGCATCGCAACGAGCTTGACATGCGTATGAATAAAGCAGGGCTGCGTGCATATTTTATCAAATCAATGGAAGATATATAAAGCAGGCAATCGTAACCTTGTGAATAAAGAAAAGGGAGAGAGAGAGAGAGAGTACTCGAGATCTTACAGTGACGAGGTTGGTTAGAAAGACCATCCGATAGCTGTAGTTGGGATTCCTGTTGACATGAACATCCTTCCCCATATGGGCTGTCATCTCCCTTTCTACTACCTCCGTCGCCTGTACAAAACGCGCCGCCGATTTGTCTCCGTAGCCGATGGAAGCACACCAAGTAAATAAAACCTAGTAGGAAAGAGGATAATAAATCGTACGTTTAGAAACCGAGTTCCCGATATATTTATTATGAGAAGAATCCCAACGCTAGATGCAACTGCTGGGCCAACAAAGCACGGGCCAGTCAGGCCGCTTCGGCACCCTTCGTGCCTGACCGACCCGGCCTGTTCGGCGGTGGAGGATGGCCGCCGCAGATGCATATGCATCGTCCGTCGCCTTGGAGGTCCTTCTGCCCTCGTGGTGGGATGCCTATGTACTCACCTCGGTCGGTAGATCAGGCCGCCGTTGAATCGGATAGCCCGTTGCCGTGTGACTTTCCGCACGGAAGACCGACGCCCGAGGGGGTTGGGGAAGATGCAGGCGACAGCACAGCACAGGCCATATATCTGTCTTGCCTTCAGGGAAGCCTCCGGTTTGCGCCCAAGGCCCATCCGTGCGTCCGGGGTGGTGGCACGTGGTTCCTCGCTTCTCAGCCCAATATCACCCATCCACCCACCCCACGGGAGCGAGCGAACTGATGTTTTTTTCTACTATCTCAGTCGTACGCGTGAAGTGATATTTTCATCATATTTGCTTTTGAAGCCGATGTGACCCCCATAATCTACCCTGAACTCCCAAGCCTGATCCGAATATCTGAACCTGATACCAACTTTGGGTATCCTCTTGTCAATTACTGCCATTGCACAACACTCACAACTGCACTGCCAGTGCTGCAACGCCTGTCCTCCGCGGCGGCGGCGTTTGGCGCAAGACCTCCTTTTCCCCCGCCATAATTTACTTATGCCTTGTTTATTACTATGGTATTTCCACCCCCGGGAGTTTGGGGATAGAAGAGGATTTGGTGAATCCATCTTTCACCCGGTCCCCATATTTTCTAACATTTTCCCCCACTTTCCAAACACTCACTTGTTTACTTTAAATTTTAGGGATAAGAGGGGACGGATCATCATCAGGTGATAAAAAAAGGAACTTTACATCTACAACATAGACTTTATGAATACATATTTTTAAATATAATGAAAGAACAATTGCATTGGGCGCCACAGGTGATAAAAATTAACATCGTCAAATCATCACAATGAAAGAACATCAATCCACCATATCAGGTGATAAAAATCAAATCTTTGCATTGGACACTAACATCTCAACATAGACTTCATGAATACAGGTTTAAATATAAGCTTGACATAGCCAAGCTCAAACAATTGCCTCATTATTTCTACAATAATATTTTGGCTGAGAATAATTTTTTATGCCGATTCTAAAAATAGTTGATGCGATCATTTCCTTGTCTTGCTCCGTCAAATGCTTTCATCGACACACTGGTATATCATCAAAAAAAGAAAGTGTTAGTCACATATACAGCAGAGTAAAATAGGACAATCGACACAACTAGCTAGCTACACTACTAGAAAAACAACAGGATGCTTGTTGACACCAGTTTATAGTAGCACTATGTCTTTTATATAATATAAAATTTATACCACATCATTACCAATATGTACCATCTATTTATACTACGGAAGAAGAAGCATATGAACAAGCATCATCATATCAGCAAAAAGTAAGAATACATTTTGAGCAGGAACTGAATTGTCATATTCACGTAAGCACAACCCACCAGCAGCACTGCAATGCAGCAGCATCGATCCGGCCCCAAAATCCCAGAAAACTATATTGATGTGCTAGTTAATAGCAAGCAGGGCAGTCAAAAACTTATCAACTTCCTTAGCAAATATTAAGATAATAAATTTCTTTGAAGGCTATATTAGCACCTACTAGTCATTTGCATGATTATATCAGAGAACTAATGCAGAACGACAAGAATAGTTTACCCAGCTAGCACACAACGACATGAAGGCTATATTAAAACCTACTAGTCAATATAGCAAATAAGAGACATAGTACATACTATACAATTAATTGACTTGAGAAGAGGAAGCTGAGGAGAAAACAGTTCTTGTGCTAATGTTAATTCATACAGTAAACTACAAGATCAAGTCTGGTTTGCATTGATGCACCAGGAACAAAGAGAATAGAAACACCAGGAAATTATTACATTAAGCAGAGGCACCAAGCTCAAAATAAGCACCGGTATAGAGCCACCAAGATCAAAATAAGTATCAGTATTATTACACAAACATTTCGGTGTCTTGATACAACATGAGAAAAAATTTAGACCTAACAATAGTGTGGTATTAATTAGCAGATCAAGCTATTTAGTATAACAACATGAGAATATAATGTACACATGGAGAACACCAAACCAGACTCTAGCTAGCTCTCTTGTCTCAAGAAGTTTGTCCAGCTAGCACACAACAAAGTTTGCCCAGCTAGATCAGAGACATACTACAAACTACAAGGAGAGAAATTTATTGCATCACAAGGCGAGAAAGAATAGAAGGTTTACCTCAAGGTAACTCTTGGAGTTCACCCCGTAACCACATGATAGCCGACTCCTCATCTTGAGCAGCCCAAGTAAGGATTGTCTTTCGGTTTTCAGCAATTTTGAACACTTTTGAAGCCTTCACTTTCTCCACACGTGAGAGCTCATTCATGTTTTGCACAACAGAAATACACTTGGAGATAGTGAAAACATTTGACTCCGCCTTTTCTTCCTCGGCCTGCTTCTCTTTCATCTTCACATATCTGTCAACCACTGCTACCATCGCATCGCTCTTGTTAGGCTTCTTTAACTCATTTGTTGGATTTTTCTTAGGTACAATAGCAGGACACCCTCCATTTGTTGGATTTTTCTTGGGTACAATAGAAGGACCCCCTTCATTTGTTAACTCATCCTTTCCAGCAGCATCCACTGGATTCAGCAAAGATTCAGCATTTGTCAAATCATGTATATTATATTACTCTTGACTAAATGTGATGTGTTATGCAAGATAAATTTACCATCAATGACTGGATTGACCTCAGCTCCTAGGTGAGCAGGACCCCCTCCATCTACAATCTGTAGATCATCATCATCATTTGTATCCGCACTTTGTACTTCTTCATTTTCTTCATCAATTTGTGATGGCTCAGAGATAGAGGTGAAGTTGTACGTGCCCTCTGCAATTTTCCCTGAAAAAACAATGTAGTTATGCAAACAAGTAATACTATTATGTATCTGACTTAGTGCTAACAATGAACATAAGTTGAGTTACCATCATATAGATCCCCAAGTCTATCAAATATAGGGAAGTCATATTTCTTGAATTTCCCGATTTTTGGGAAGGACTGCAACCAAACATGGGAGAAAAAATGAGTGCCAACTTGATATATAAATTTTGGCCAAGTATAAGAATGGAAAAAACTTACAATTAGTAAGTTATCCCAGAGTGCATCATCAGCTTGTATTCTGCAACTTTTCTCACACCACCCGACACCGCTTTGCTTGCGAGCTTCCTTCAGCATACAATATTGTCTCTTGAGTTCCTTCTCTTGGTCTTGTAGCTGCGACTTTGTAAAATTCACATGCTTGTTTCGATCTTTGAATATTTTTGTCATTAGATTCCATGTGTCCCCACTCCATCCATTTTGAGCTCTATGGTAGTCATTGTTGTGCTCGTGGAGTATGTCAACTAGAGATTTCTGAAGTCCCATATTCCATTGAGCTCTTGGTTTCGATCCTATAGAAGCTAACTAAGTTAAAACATGGTATGACATACATGCATGGACAACAAGAATTGACATTTCAGGTTTGTGCAAACTAACTAGCTAAGAAACACAAGAATGCACATAAACAACAGAGAACAGAAACAACAGAACAAGAATGCATATCATGTGTTACCTTTGGGATATCTCCTTTTCCGATTGTTTGATGGTGTTTTTTTCACGCTAAGTGCAGCCTTTTGCAAGTTAAACTTAGGAGAACCTTTTGGATGCATATCTGGTTTGAAAAGAAAATCAACACAGAAACTAAAGACATATATCAACCAACATACACACATTCCATTCAAATATAAAACATACACTTGTTCCATTATGAAACATGCAAACTAAAGACAAATTCAAATTTCACTATTACATGACAAAGAGCTAGTTATGCTGGAAATCGTTCCACATTTGCATGGCTATTTGGTCTCTTAAAGCATTGCCAGCGTGGTTGTTTCCTTGGTGGTTATCATCACCATTGGGAAGATCGACGTAGTTAGATGGAAGTATAATGTCTTCTTGATGTTCAAGCCACTCCTCATTGCCATGTTGCATTCTAATGATATTATGCAAAATTGCACTAGCTGCAGCTATCTTCACTTGGTTTTGCATTTGGTGAAATCTTGCGACACGTAGAATAGGGAATCGCTTCTTCAGTATTCCTAGGAGCCTTTCTATATGATTTCGCAGCACATCATGACGATGATTGAAGAGCTCCATGTAATTTTGTGGGCGATGGCGGTCATGGCCGAATTCTTTTAGATGATACCGCACACCACGGTATGGGGCAATGAAGGATTTCGTATTTGCATAACCACCATCAATAAGATAAAATTTCCCGGTGGGTACTTTAAAACCAGTGTTCAAGGCAGACCGAAGGACTTTAGCATCCGTAGCAGATCCTTCCCAACCACAAGAGATATAAGTGACAATTAGATCAAAATCACATGCAATCATCATGTTGTGGTTGAGGGTTCCCTTCCTATTGCAAAAAGGGGACGCAAGGTGGGGTGATACACTAACAGGAACATGTGATCCATCAATTGCTCCTATACAGTTCTGCAAAAAAATAGAATGGCAAGGGAAGATGAGATCCATCAATTGCTCCTATACAGTTCAGCAAAAAAAATAGAATGGCAAGGTAAGGAAGAGCTTCAAGGTGTCAAAAGAAGAACCTTGAAATATGGGTAGAATCGATCATCGTTCGCAATTTTTGGATGTGGTTGGTCAATTATGGGAGGCTTCAGAAATCGCCTAATTAGGACATGGATGATGTTGAAGAATTCTTTTATGCACGTGTGGAAGGTGCGGAAGGTGCGGTTGCTATGCTGGAACCCCAATTGAAAATCTTGAAATGAGGCATTGTGTGACAGCACGTAGAGAAAAATAGCAAGCTTTTCCTCAACCTTAATCCTTTTGTCATTTATCAACCTTTCTCTTCTAAGGTAAGATGCTAATGATCTGAAAATGTGTGCTTCCATCCTATAGGCTACCTGGCAGTTCTTCACATGTCCCTCAAGAATTCCATCGACTCGCGCCTTGCCGTATAAGACGGAGCTATGCCGCTGCATTCTCTCCATTTTTCCTCTACCATCCATTTGGTGGAAGTGCAATATTGGTAACAGTAAAAACATAAACTCCTCATCATCTTCCTCTCCCCTCTTCCTAATACGATCTAGTCTTTGTGGATTCATTTAGCACTAAAAGAATAGCAATTAAGGCAAACAATAAGCTTTCAAGGGCTAGCAAATATGATTTCATAACAAGTAGAAGTAGTAAATATGAATTCATACCAAAGTTTGGTGTGCTCACAGGGTCCTAAGAAGGTGGCGGTTCATCCACTCCTACTATCGACCAAGAGTAGGTATCTATCAAAAACAATGCTGAACCAATTAGACACAAGTATGACATGAATAGATCATAGACATGAACAGATTAGCGACATGAACAAATCAGTAGATCAGAATAAATATATACTGCTAACTAATATTTGAATAGCTCCCGAATATTGTTACAGTGTGCACCACATTGTGACAGTGTGCACCACCGAATACAAACAGAAAATATTGTTAAAGTGTGCACCACATTGCATGTAGCCCATTGTACTGATCAGTGCGAGAAAATGATAGAAAAATATACAATGTGTTGATTTGTACATTTTGTTTCCTGTTTCAGTCATCAAAACAAGTGAAATCTATAGTGCCTCAACACTCTTGTTAAAACATAACACCATATATATTGAAGAATCTGGAAGGAACACAAGTATGACATGAAAAGAGCCGACAAACTATATGAACATATACTTATTCCATTATTACATTATGCAGAGGCACCAAGCTCAAAATAAGCACCGGTACAGAGGCACCAAGATCAAAATAAGCATCATTATTATTACACAAACATTTCATTGTCTTGATACAACATGATAAAATTTAGACCTAACAGTAGTGTGGTATTATCACATCAAGCTATTTAGTATAACAACATGAGAATAGAAAACTAAACATGAAACAATTTACAAGCTTCAAGTTTCATAGACGCTTCTCGGATAGGAAAGATAAATAATTTCCCACCGTATATCATATCTTTTATTTTTAGGTAACAAATGGTGGTCAGAGGTGGAGTTCCAGCGTCAGATGCAATTCGAGGTGATGGTCGATGGATCAGGCATGCTTGCGGCCATATGACACATTTACTGTCAATGCAGGTTGCAAACAGCAAAGCAACTGACACATCAACAAGGTCAAACGGGTGGGTAGATGATTTCTAAGCAACTGGCTTGCAGCAATCAGGTGATAAGAGTGTTTGCAAACATAGGCAGGGTAGTTCATCATGCTAGACAAGTCGCCTCCTTAAGGCCTGATGCCCATCCATAACACAGGCACATAATAAAACATAAGGTGTCCAAGACTGCAGTCGAGACAACAACTCGCACAATTAACATACCAAATTAACAGACACAACCAAATTCATATGCTATGTGGCAACGTCAGATGTCCTGATGCTTAGATGGTTCACATCTCTTCACCATATCCATACCGCTTAAATACAAAGATTATATAGGGAACTCTCATGCTGCAAAAGACAAAGATTACATCTGACTCAATAGATGATTCACTAACAATTGCAGGCAGACCAGCACCAGGTGCAAATTGAGACGATGGATCACCTGCGTTTACAGAGGGCAACCGACATTTGGACGATCGAAGACATTACAAAACAACCAACACAATTCACAGTTTCACAGATTAACAAAGAGACATTCAGTAGACGGTAACTGAACACAAAACTCACAAACCAATTTCCTTTCAATAGTTTCAGCAATCTCCGAGATGTTAAAACAAGCCATGGATACATCCATCGATAGATGCAGAAACATGAAGAATACTACGAGAGTTAGATGAGGAACTCCCCCCCCTCCCACACACACTAGGATCTAGGTCAACAACGACATGAAACTAGCTAGAGCAGCAGAAACCTGAGACAAAGGAAGGGACTACGAGAGCTAGACGACATAGCATGGATCCCGGTTCCAGGAGGACAAGTCCAGGGAAGGGGACAATCGCTTGCTACCTGGAAGCCACTGCCGGTCATGCGGTTGACGATGCTGTTGCCAGACCGGAGAACCATAGGAACAGAGATCGTAGGATGGACGGAGGCCACCGCCTCTCCAAATAACTAGATCAGAGCGTGGGAGGTGGACGCCGGCAACTGCCGAGAAACCCTAGGAGGGGAGGAGAGGAGAAGAGGCACAGGGAAGGGGAGGGGACTTACCGGAGAGAAGGGCTTGCCAAAGCCGGAGGAGGTGCCTGTCGACTGCGTCCCCAGGTCGACGTTCGCGTCGTTGCTCCTGTCCGCGTCGTGTCCTTCCTCTCCGCTCGATTTCTTCCTCGACGATACACGAGGGTGGACTCGTGTGAGAGAATACACGAGCTGGAAGGGGTTTGGCGTGGAATTTTCGGGATGGGCCGGAAAAAAACTGGGAGAAACCAGAGTGGTAAACGGGCTCGCCGAAACTTCGGGGATTTGCGGTTGGGCCGGTAATTTACCCTCCGATACCGGAAAAAACCTGAGAATTAAACGAGGCCTTAGAGCATCTCCACTCGTTGGCCGAACCCAGGCCGAAATCCGGACCAAACTTTGGCCGGACGACGCAAGTTTTCGGCCTGGGTACGCCCAGTTTCCCACTCGTGTACCCAGGTCGAGTTCCCGGGTCGCCCGTTTCCACTCAAATTCGGCTCAAGTTCGTCCAAATTTCGGCATAGTTCGTCATACAATGAATACAGAACACTTTAAGACCAAAGTTCGGCGAAATTTTAAACAGAGTTCGGCGTAAATGTAAACATAGTTCGGCTTGCAATAAAAGTACAACATATTTCGGCCAAGTTCGGCCAGTTCATGCTCAGCATCTACGTCGTGTTGCCCCTGCGTATCCATAGGTGCTCTACAAGATCATCCTGCAGCTGTTGATGCATCGCCAGATCTCGGATCTCCTGACGCATTGCGATGAATGCAGCCCATGTTGGAGGCACCTGATGATCAGGCTCGGCAAGAGGACCCTGTCTGTAGTATGGCTCGTCCTCCTCGATCAAACTCATTGGATCCTTCCTCTCATCCTCAATGATCATGTTGTGCAAGGTCACACAACAGTTCATCACTTCCCACATCTGATCTTTCGACCAGGTCATAGCAGGGAACCGGACAACTGCAAACCTCTGCTGGAGCACACCAAATGCCCGCTCCACGTCCTTCCTGCAAGCTTCCTGTTCCTTGGCAAAGTGAGAATGCTTGGGGAGCATTGGGCTTGAGATAGTCTTCACAAATGTTGGCTATCTTGGATAGATGTCATCTGCTAGATAGTATCCCTTGTGTAGTGGTGTCCACAGATCTCAAATTCCACAGGGGGAGCATGACCCTCAACAATCTTGGAAAAGACAGTTGAGGAGTTGAGGATGTTGATGTCGTTGTTCGACCCTGCCATGCAAAAGAAGGACTGCTAGATCCAAAGATCATGTGTAGCAACTGCCTCAAGTATCACAGTGCATCCTCCTTTGTGGCCTTTGTACATTCATTGCCATTCAAATGGACAGTTCTTCCACTCCCAGTGCATGCAATCTATGCTTCCAAGCATACCAGGAAATCCTCTACTTTCATTGACTGCGAGGATCCGAGCAGTGTCTTTAGCAGTGGGTGATCTCAAGTACTCTTCTCCGAACACTGCAATCACTTCCCTGCAGAACCTGTACAAGCAATCAAGGGCGATGGACTCGGCGATGCGGAGATAGTCATCGGCAGCATCAGTCGGCGCTCCATATGCAAGCAACCTCATTGCCACGGTGCACTTATGAAGCGAGGAAAACCCAACCAAGCCGGTGCAGTCCTTCTTGCAAAGGAAATATGGGTCAAACTCCCGGATGGCATGCACGATCTTGAGGAAGAGCTTCCAGCTCATCCTGAAACGGCGGCGAAACACGTCCTCTCCATGGAGTGGCTGGTCGGCGAAGTAGTCGGCGTACAACATGCAATAGCCATATATCCTCTGTCTCGCCTTGCACTTCATGCGACCTGGCGCCGAACCACCGCGCTTCGTCTTCGCCATCTGTATGTACAGCTGGGCGAGCAATGCGAGGATCTGCAAGTGTTCTTCACCTCCGGCGACCTCAGCGCTCTCCTCCTCCAGGAGTACGGCGAGCAACTCCTCGTCGTCGTAATCCATGGCGAGTATCTCTTCCTAGTCAGAGTCAGTGGATAGTACCTCGTCGCCGTCGGAGTCCATGGACAATTTCGGCCAAATGTCGAACACCTGGCTGGCGTGGTGGTGGGCGCACGGAGCGAAGCAGAGCTACGTCGAGGCTAGGTCGGCGAAAGCTGTGGCGAGGAAGGCGTGGAGGTGGACGGCAGCAACGACGAGCGTAGCTAGAGGCGTGGGCATGTCTCGGCGCGGGGGAGCTCCGCCGGCGAAGTCATGGCGACAGAGCTCTTCGTGGCAGCCTGGGCAAGTGGAGTGGGTGGGAATGGGACTGTCTCGCTGACAGAGTTGGCCCACGCCCTTTTTTGCGGCGTCCGGAGTCCCCAGGGCGTACCCCGGAACCTGGGTAGGCCGGACCAAAACACGCCGAAATCCATACGAAAACAGGTCCCTGGGTACGCGACTGGGCTGATTTTCGGCGTCCGGACTGGATTTCAGCGTCCGGATCGGCGTCCTGGGTAGGCGAGTGGAGATGCTCTTAGGCTTTGTTTTGTACCAGTGTTTTTAGTGGTTTAGCTGGGTTAACACCCGGGATTGGGTGAAACGATTCCACTCACCCAATCCTCGTCAAAGCTTGCATCCAGAGAGGGTTTTGAAAAAACGAAGAGAAGGGAGCATTTCAGTTTACATGCCAATCACAGGGAAACTGCTCCCTGATGCGCGAGCATCTGGGTGTTACTGTTGTTGGAACACCCCCTATCGACTGGCCGGTCCCGAGGCTGTTCCACACCCGAGAAGAAGACTAGTAGAAGGCACATAGATTACACAAGTAGATGACACAGGGAACAAAGGAGAACTTTATTAAACTTTCTCTCGGTAAGCTCCCGTACAATGATTGTTCCTCTATTTATAGACTAAGGGGGATACGGTACCCACATGGGCCAACCCTAGCCTGGTAGAGGCCACACCGAGTGGGCCTCTACCGGCCCAGTTTCCCAACACTCCCCCTGGGTATCTTATCTGTATAACCATGGCTTAAAACTCCGAAAAACCTAGTGGAAAAAATATGGAGAAATGCACACGGTATACTTCTTGCTATGTTGCACGAATCGCCTCATTAAAAACCTCATGTGAGAAACTTCGTAAAAGCTCACTAAGGGAAAAAGAGTACAATTCACTTAACTATAAAGTTAAGCACTCAATCATCGGGATCAAGATTTCAGCGATGAGTTTGTGAAGATTCTCCCCCTGAACCTTGCATCTCCCTAAGTCTCATCATGCCGATCCCACGGACACATCTCTCGACTTAGTATGCAAGACTTTCACTTCGTTCATCTTTTGCAGTTCATGTGCATAGAAGAACTTGGGGTTTATATGCTTTGTGAGATTGCTCTTCACATAACCCGTATGGACTTGTGCAACACAAGCGGCATTATCTTCATAGATAATTGTTGGGGTTTGTATGGTGTTCAGTCCACATGACATCTGGATGTGGCTGACTACTCGTCAAAGCCATACACATTATCGTGATGCTTTATATAATGCTATGATTTCCGAGTGGTTCGTTGAAGTTGACACAAGAGTTTGCTTAGACGATTTCCAGGAAATTGTTGTTCCACCACAAAGGAAAACATATCCAGTCTGTGACTTGGATGTATGCGGGTCTGAAAGGTACCCAGCATCTGCATAGCCTACAACAGATAGGTCTTGGTTCTTTTGGTAAAATAAGCCAAGGTCCTTTGTCCCTTGTATGTACCTAAAGATGTGCTTAACGCCTTTCCAATGCCTCTTGGTAGGCTCAGAACTGAACCTTGCAAGCAAATTGACGGCGAATGCAATATTCGGCCGTGTACAATTTGCGAGGTACATAAGTGCGCCAACTGCACTTAAGTAGGGGAATTCCGGTCCCAGAATTTCCTCCCCCTCTTCTTTAGGCCTGAACAGGTCCTTGTCTTGCTGCAAAGATCTTCCGACCATCGGGGTCTTAGAAGGATATGCCTTTTCAAACCCAAATCGTTCCAACACCTTCTGGGTGTAGGCCGGCTAGTGAACTAGAATCCCAGCAGGGGAATGCTCAAGTTGCAGACCGAGGCAGAACTTGGTTTTGCCTAAGTCTTTCATTTCGAATTCCGACATCGGGTAGGAACTCGCTTCCTCGATATCGTCAGCTGTACCGATTATATTCAAATCGTCCACGTACACCGAGATAATACAGAAACCATCCTGGGATCTCCGTATAAAAACACATGGGCAATCTTCATTGCTCACGTAGCCCTTCTAATGAAGGAAATCGCTTAAACGATTATACCACATCCTACCTGATTGTTTTAGTCCATATAATGACTTCTTAAGCTGAACAATGTATAAGCTCCTGTTTGCTCTATCCTGGTTCGGGACAGGGATACCTTCTGGTACTTTCATGTATATGTCTGAATCCAAGTTACCATATAGGTAAGCGGTGACAACATCCATTAGTTTCATTTTTAAGTCCATGTTTACTGCCATTGAGATCAAGTATCTAAAGGTAATTCCATCCATGACCGGGGAGTAAGTTTCCTCAAACTCGACACCTGGTCGCTGAGTGAAACCTTGAGCAACGAGCCTTGCTTTGTATCTTACTACTTCATTATTCTCGTTTCTCTTTCGAACAAAAACCCACTTATGGCCAACGGGGCGAATGTGGGGAGGAGTTAGACAAACAGGTCCAAATACCTCTCTTTTGTTTAACGATAATAATTTAGCAGTAATTGCCTTCTGCCAATCTTTCCAATCCGACCTTTTCTTGCAATTAGCGAGCGTGTTAGGATCAGGGTCAAGATCTATGATTGAGGCAATTTTCTTGGCAAAATTAACGTCGACATTTGCCATGGCTCGGTTGTATGACTCGCCCGAATTAACATAGTTAATGGCCATTTCGTCATGGAGTGCATCAGGCACATCCTCTTGCTCCACCGGATTTCCCAATCCAGGAGCTAGGTCCTTTAGCTTTCCCGCTCCAATGTGTGCGCACACAACTTCGCTGGGTATTTCCGATATAGGAAAGTTCAAGTCCGAAATTTCGTGCACTGAAATATCCGTACTTGTGCCAGGTCTCAACTGGCTCCCCTCAACAGGGGCAGACTGTAATAAATCTCTCTTATCCTTTTTCTTCGGGCGTCCCCGGGTACTTGGGATTTGAGAAACCGGAATCCGCGTCCTCTTAGGCCTTGGAGCAGGAGCGGGTATACCATCATTTTTCTTTGGTATTTCAACCCTTTCCGGTGCATTGCGTGCATGCACATGCGACTTTGTCACAGTCTTTAAATCACTAAAATGATCGGGCAGTTGATTCGCTAGGGAGTTCAAATCTAGTATCTTTTGGACTTCTCTATTAGTCTCAACAGTGCGCAGGTCATGAGCGTGGATCCCCGTGGCTTTCCACGTGATTTCTCGACTTTTGTCATCCAGGGGTTGATTACCTCCCCCCAAAGTCGAAAAAAGATCCTCGTCAAAAATGCAGTCAGCAAAACGGGCCGTGTGACAGTCACCTGTCAAGGGGTCCAAGAACCTGATTATGGACACAGTCTCATAACCAACGTATATCTCCGACTTACGGAGCGGTCCCATTGCTGATCGCTGGGGTGGTGGTATAGGTACGTATACCTGGCAGTCGAACCTACGTAGGTGGAAAATTTTCGGTGCCGACCCTTGCGCAAGTTGGATAGGAGAGTGGATGTTGTAGGCCGATGGTCGAAAGTTAATGAGATTAGCGGTGTGTAACACCGCGTGTCCCCAACATGTAGTTGGTAAATTATAACCCTGAAGGAGTGGTCTGGCAATGAATTTAATACTTTTAATCAATGCCTCCGCAAGTCCATTTTGAGTGTGGACATGCAGTACAGAGTGCTCGAGTTTGATTCCAGTTGCCATGCAATAATCATCGAATGCCTTTGAAGTAAATTTTCCGGCATTGTCCATTTGAATAGACTTTAAACGATAATCATGGAATTTATTCCTTATTTGTATGATCTGAGAGATCAACTTTGCAAAAGCATGGTTCCTTGTTGACAGCAGGCAAACATTGGACCATTTAGAGGAAGCATCGATGAGCACCATGAAGTACCGAAACGGCCCTAAGAGGGGCTGAATTGGACCACATATATCCCCTTGAACACGTTCCAAGAACGCGGGGAGTTCATCCTTCACCTTTAGGGGGGACGGTCTAATGATCAATTTCCCCATAGCACATGCGGAGCACACGAAATCGTCGCGATTCGGGAAATTTTTCACATTAACATTATGACCATTTGAGTTGTTAATTATATTTCTCATCATCCTAATACCGGGGTGGCCTAACCTATCATGCCAAAGGCAGAATAGTTCGGAGCTTCTAAAGACAGTCTTAAGGGTAGTGTAAATAGGTGGTGCTACTATCTTAGTGTAGTACAGCCCAGTGGCTAATGAAGGGAGTCTTTCGACAACATGTTTACCATTTTCGTCGCGCTTGGTAATGAGTAGGAACTCCTTTCCATTCTCATCATCATCGGTTTTGACATGGAAACCATTTGCGCGGATGTCTCTAAAACTTAAGAGAGTGCGAGTCGACTCTGGATACAACAATGCCTCTTCAATGATCATAGTTGTTCCATTTGGGAGTATGATAGTTGCTCTTCCGGAGCCAACTACATTCGGACCGCAGCCGGCGATCGTCATTATGTTACGAGGGTTTTTGGGAATGGACTCAAAATACTTTGTTTCTCTCAAGATGGTATTTGTGGTGCCGCTATCAGCAAGGCACGTTTCCTCCATTTGGGCGCCACACGCGTTCTAAAATATAGTGCCTAATTAATATAATGGAGCGAGGAAGATGCTACATCAAGTAAGTAAAACACATAAACATTTCAGAACATCACACAACCAAATAATGGAAAAAATGAATGAAATAAATGTCATCCAATCGCCGAAAACAAATAAGTGTTATGCTCTCATAGAGCTTACAACCATATCAAAAATTGTATTTGATTATTTACGGAAAAGAAATCATCACAACAAAAAGGATCTCAGGTGGATTATGCAAAGAAACCATCAAGCTCAGCCTGTATCTCAAGGTCAGTGAGCTTCTCTTCGTTGGCTATCATCATCGAGGCAGCGGAGATGTCTAGCTGAGGTGTGGGGGCACAACGTGCTCAACCTCCATGGGCACAGCGGCGTTCATGGGAACCGCCGAGGGTGCTGCCACTTGTGTTACGTCCTACGCCACTATGGGCGCGACGTTCTGCACAGGCGCCGCTCCGGGCGCCAGTGGTGCCTCAACCTGGACAAGGTGCGCCTCGCGCGCCTTCTTGTTGGCCTTGAACGCGTCCACGGCGTGTTTAGGGGCCAAACACTGCCTGGAGAAGTGAGTCTTGGAGCCACAACGGAAGCAGTCCTGGGGCCTTGCCTCCCCCTTGCCCGCCTTGCGTTGCTTGGACGGGTTGGAGGAGTTGGGGCCCTTCTTGCCTCTCTTCTTGTGGATGGGCTTGCTCACCTTGTAGGCACCGGCATTAGCCTCATGACTTGGGCCCCCCGCGAAGGGTTGCGCGGAGAAGTTCTTTTTCAGAACATTATCCTGCGCCTCGGCCACCTGGAGAGCATCAATAAGCGCTGCATATTCCGTGAATCCTTCCTGGCGAAAGTTTCGCGAGGACTAGATGTTGTCCGGATGGAATGTGGAGAGGGTTTTGTCTATCTTCTGCTAATCGGTGGTACTGGTCCCACACAGCTGAAGAATCGTACAAATCCGCTGCAACCTGGAGTTGTACTCTCCCACTGTCTTGAAGTCCGCAAACCTCAGATGAATCCAATTTGCCTTCGCCTGTGGCTGAATGGTGTACTTCAACCTAGAGAACCGCTTGTTGAGGGTGGTCCAAAGGGCAGAAGCACTCCGTTCTGCCATTTACTCGTTCTTGAGAGTCTCACACATGTGATGGCGGAGGAAGTGCATGGCTTTGGCGTTGTCCGCCGGGATGGTTTTGCTGGGGCCGTCGGGGTCCCCGCAATCAACGCATCCTTGATGCATCGGCCCTCGAGGATGATCTCAACGTCCGAGGCCCAAGTCAGGTAGTTAAGCCCATCCTGGGTCAACTCCGGGAACTCGCGGCTGACGATTATGGTCATCTGCAATTTATGGAAAGTGTGTAACATTACAACAGCTAATCGGTTGCATAAATGCGATAATCGATACAATAATTCAAATAGGATGGCGTTCCAAAATTTAATGTAAAAACGGTACAAGCTAACTATGAGATACAAAGTATTAAAATCATGCGATAATTAATAACTGTAGTAAAACATATTACAAAAGCGTGTGCAAAATCGGACCGAAAACAAACCCAAAAGCGGTCCAACAGCCCCGCAAACGCGTGCTCCCACGCCCCAGTGTTTTTCTATGGGCCAAAAAACGGCCCAAAATGCTCGGTCTCCCGTGGGCCGGCCCACCCCACACCGTCCCTGCCCGAGAACGGGGGACAGAGCACTGGTGTGCTCTCGCGTGGGGCGGCGGCGGCAGCAGGCCGCTCCGGCGACGGGACGAGGGCGGGTGGGGGTGGGGCGGCATGCGCGGCGGCGGCCTGCAGCAGCGCAGCGTGCGGCGCAACACGAAGCAGCGCAGGCGCGGTGCACAGCAGAGCGGGCGCGCGGCGGCGCAGGCGCAGCGCGCAGCGGCGGCGGCGAGCACGCAGCGGCCCGGCGTGGGCGCGGTGGCCGGCAGGCGCGCGGCCAGCAGCGCAGCTCGCGGGCGTGGCGGCCAGCGGCGCGGCAAGCGGCAGCCCGGCGCGCGGGCGCGCGGCCAGAAGCGCAACTTGCGGGCGCGGCGGCCGGCGGGGCGGCGCGCGACCAGCATGCGCGACGCGGCGGGGCGGCGCGAGGCCAGCATGCGCGGCTCGCGGGCGCGGCGGCCGGCAGGCGGCGCAAGGCCAGCGGCGCGGAGGCGGCGGGCGTGGCCAGCAGGGCCGAGGCGCGGCCACCTCGCGCGGCGCGGGCGGCGACAGGGCCAGGCGCGGCGGCGACGGGCGTGGCGGCGACTGGCGCGGCCAAGGCCCAGGGATGAGGGATGTCGTTTTTGAGTGGGAGTTCATTCGTAATATGGATTAGTTGAACTCAATCTATCATACACTTAGTCTAAACTTTACAAATTCTGTTGTAGATGGCACCACCTGCTTTTAATTTCAATGTGTTCATGGAGAAAGAGAAACTAGCAACGAACGGTAGCAACTTTACCGAATGGGCCATGAATTTGAGGATTCTCCTCGCTGCTGCATAAAAGCAATACGTGCTAGAAGCGCCACTAGGCCCCCCACCTTTAGATGATGCCCCTGACGAGGAGAAGAATGTCTATCAGACTCGTCAGGAGGACCACAACTTAGTTCATTGCGGCATATTGTATGGGCTAGAGCCGGAACTTCGAAAGCGTTTCGAAAATGGCAATGCTTTTGATACAATGGGTGAGTTAAAAATGATTTTCGACACACATGCTGCTGTAGAGAGCTACAACGCTTCAGAAAAGTTCTTTAGCTGCATGATGGAAGAGCACAGCTCCGTTAGTGAGCATGTACTCAAGATGTCGAGTTACGCCGATAAGCTTGTGTCCTTGGGAATATCGATTCCCATTGACTTAGGCATCCATCGTGTTCTGCAGTCTCTGCCACCTAGCTATAAGAGCTTCGTGATGAACTATAATATGCAAGGCATGAAGAAGTCTCTCCCCGAGCTTCTGTCAATGCTTAAAACTGCAGAAGTGGAGATCAGAAAGGAACATCAAGTGTTGATGATCAATAGGAACACTGGTTTCAAGAAAGACAAGAAGGGAAAACGGAAGGGAAGTAAGGGCGGCAAGCCTGTTGCCGTGCCTGAAAAGAAACCCCGAGTTGGACCTAAGTCTGATACTGAGTGCTACTATTGTAAGGGGATTGGCCACTTGAAGCGCAACTGCCCCAAGTATCTGGCAGACAAGAAGGCCGGCAAGGCAAACAAAGGCATATATGATATACATGTTATTGATGTGTACTTGACTAGTGCTCGCAGTAGCACCTGGGTATTTGATACCAGTTCAGTTGCTAATATTTGTAACTCGAATCAGGGGCTGCGGAACAAGCGACCGCTAGCAAGGGGTGAGGTCAAGATGCGTGTCGGCAATGGATCAATCGTTGATGTGATCGTCGTCGGAACGCTGCCTCTCCACTTGCCGTCGGGATTAGTTATAAACTTGAATAATTGTTATCTGGTGCCTGCACTGAGCATGAACATTGTATCTGGATCGTGTTTGATGCGAAGTGGTTATTCATTTAAATCCGAGAACAATGGTTGTTCCATTTATATGAATGAAATATTTTATGGTCATGCACCGATGATGAATGGTTTATTTCTATTAGATCTCGATGATAATGTTACACATATTCATAATGTTGATGCTAAAAGGATTAAACTTAATGATGATATATCCACATATATGTGGCACTGCCGTCTAGGTCATATTGGCGTTAAACGCATGAAGAAGCTCCATTCGGATGGACTTTTGGAATCGCTTGATTTTGAATCATTTGATACATGTGAGCCATGCCTTATGGGCAAGATGACTAGAACGTCGTTTTCTGGTTCAATGGAACGGGCGACAGATTTATTGGAAATCATACATTCTGATGTATGTGGTCCAATGAGTGTGTCGGCGCAAGGTGGATATCGTTATTTTGTTACTTTCACGGATGATTTGAGTAGATATGGTTATATCTACTTGATGAAACACAAGTCTGAAACCTTTGAAAAGTTCAAGGAATTTGAGAATGAAGTGGAAAATCATCGTAATAGAAAGATCAAATTTCTACGGTCCGACCGTGGAGGTGGGTATCTAAGTTACGAGTTTAGCACTCACATGAAAGAGTGTGGAATTGTTTAACAACTCACGCCTGCCGGAACACCACAGCGAAATGGTGTGTCGGAACGTCGTAATCGTACTTTATTAGATATGGTTCGATCTATGATGTCTCTGACGGACTTGCCGTTGTCATTTTGGGGTTATGCACTAGAAACTGCTGCATTCACTTTAAATCGAGCACCATCTAAATCCGTTGAAAAGACGCCGTATGAATTGTGGTTTGGAAACAAACCTAAGCTGTCTTTTATTAAAGTTTGGGGATGCGATGTTTATGTGAAGAAACTTCAACCGGATAAACTCGAACCCAAAGCGGAAAAATGCGTCTTCATAGGATACCCTAAGGAAACTATTGGGTATTCCTTCTATCACAGATCCAAGGGCAAGGTTTTTGTTGCCAAGAATGGATCCTTTCTAGAGAAAGAGTTTCTCGCGAAAGGTGTGAGTAGTCGGAAGGTAGAACTCGAAGAGGTTATTGAACCATC
The DNA here is from genome assembly GCA_910589765.1 of Avena atlantica. Taxonomy (NCBI): domain Eukaryota; kingdom Viridiplantae; phylum Streptophyta; class Magnoliopsida; order Poales; family Poaceae; genus Avena; species Avena atlantica. The sequence goes on along the minus strand of OU342735.1, from coordinate 487,967,959 downwards.
TCTTCAAAGTATGGCGAGTAGGGCAGCGCCGGAAGTTGTTCCGGAGTTGGCTCCACCTGTTGAAGAGGGAACTAATGATAATGATCATGAAACTCCGAAAGAGAGTACTACCGAACCTCGCAGGTCAAGCAGGACGCGTGCAGCTCCCGAGCTGTACGGAAATCCTGTCATGAATTTCATGGTTGATGAAAATGATGACCCTGCGACGTATGAAGAAGCGATGATGAGCCCGGATTCCAACGAATGGTTAGAAGCCATGAAATCCGAGATGGAATCCATGTATGAAAATCAAGTTTGGAACTTGGTGGAATTACCTCACGACCGAAAGGCCGTGGAGAACAAATGGATTTTCAAAAGGAAAACTGATGCTGATGGTAATGTGACCGTCTATAAAGCTTGACTTGTCGCAAAGGGGTTTCTACAAATTCAAGGAGTTGACTACGATGAGACATTCTCTCCCGTAGCGATGCTAGAGTCAGTTAGGATTATGTTAGCAATTGCTGCATATTTCGATTATGAGATATGGCAGATGGATGTCAAAACCGCGTTTCTCAATGGTAATATTGAAGAAGAGTTATATATGATACAACCAAAGGGTTTTGTCGATACTAAGGATGCTAACAAGGTGTGCAAGCTTCAGCGATCCATCTGGATTGAAGCAAGCATCACGAAGTTGGAATCTCCGCTTTGATGAGGTGATCAAAGAGTTTGGATTTGTCCAAACTTATGGAGAAGCTTGTATTTACAAGAAAGTGAGTGGGAGCAATGTGACATTTCTGATATTATATGTGGATGACATATTATTGATCGGAAATGATATAGATCTTTTAAACAGTGTTAAAAGTTATCTAAACAGCAAATTTTCAATAAAGGACCTAGGTGAAGCGTCATACATATTAGGCATAAAGATCTATAGAGATAGATCTAGGCGCCTAATAGGGCTATCGCAAAGTACATACCTTGATAAGATTTTAAAGAAGTTTAAAATGGACGGAAGTAAGAAGGGGTTCTTACCTATGTTGCAAGGCAAGACATTGAGTAATACTCAAAGTCCGGCTTCGGCGGAAGAAAGAGAGATAATGGACAAAGTCCCCTATGCTTCAGCCATAGGCTCTATAATGTACGCCATGCTATGTACAAGACTGGATGTGGCACATGCTATTAGTTTGACTAGTAGGTACCAATCGGATCCAGGTTCGGAACACTGGATAGCGGTCAAGAATATCCTTAATATCCTTAAGTACTTACGAAGAACTAAGGATATGTTTCTTGTATACGGAGGTGAAGAAGAGCTCGTTGCTAAGTGTTATGTTGACGCTAGCTTTGACACCGATCCGGATGACTCTAAGTCTCAATCCGGATACGTATTTCTCATGAATGGCGGAGCGGTTAGTTGGAGGAGCTCCAAACAACCTGTGGTAGCGGGATCAACAATGGAGGCCGAATATGTTGCTGCTTCAGAAGCGGCTCAGGAAGCATTTTGGATGAAGGAGTTCATATCCAAACTAGGAGTGGTTGCAAACGCGTTGGACCCAATGGTGATCTATTGTGACAACAATGGTGCCATTGCCAATGCCAAAGAACCAAGATCTCACAAGCATTCCAAGCATATTAAGCGCCGGTTTCACTCCATCCGCGAGCATGTCAAGGATGGAGATATAAATATTTGTAAAGTACATACGGATCTCAATGTAGCAGATCCGTTGACTAAAACTCTCCCTAGAGCAAAACATGATCAACACCAGAACTCAATGGGTGTTAGATTTATCACTATGTAACTAGATTATTTTCTCTAGTGCAAGTGGGAGACTGAAGGGAATATGCCCTGAGAGGCAATAATAAAGTGTTTATTATGTGTATTCCAAGTATATGATAGATGTTTATTTTACATGCTATAATTGTATTAATATGGAAACATTAATACATGTGTGTTTAATAAACAAACAGAAAGTTCCTAGTTATGCCTCTCTCATAAAATAGCTCGTTGATTAACAAGATGATCAAGGTTTCCTGATCATGGACATTGGATGTTGTTAATAACGGGATCACAACATTAGTGTAATGGTGTGATGAACATTCATCCGAAATATATAGCATTACGATCAAAGTCATTGAGTTTATATTGCTATAACAACTTACGAAGTGATCCTAATCCTTAGACCATGAGATCATGTCAATCACTAACACCGGAAGAGTTTCTTGATAACATCAAACGTCACACCGTAACAGAGTGATTATAAAGATGGATTCAGAACTAATAAAGTGTTATGTTGAGGCTCATGGATCGAGAGTGGAATTTGTTCATCCCGATGACGGATAGATATACTCTGGGCCCTCTCGGTGATATCACATTGATTAGCTTGCAAGCAAGTGATTTGATCACTAGAATGTTATATCACGGGAACGAGAAAAGAGTGCATGTCGGTAACAATATCAAACTAGGTATGGAGATACCGATGATCGAATCTCGGACATGTAATATATCGTGAAACAAAGGGATTAAGATCCTAGCGTAAAAGGTTCCGACGATCACAAGAAAATCATCGTTGAATGTGTGGGAGTCAGTATGGGTCTCCAGATCCCGCTTCTGATTATTGATCCGAGAGGGGTCTCGATCATGTCCGCATTATTCACGAACCGTAGGGTGACACACTTAATAGACACCTACATCCAATTGGAGCAAAAGTTTCATGCCGAAAGAATGAACAAGCGCAGGAATTTATTTCACTAGATACCGAAACATGTTTTCGGGTGAAATTGCATAAATTGGTTATGCATGTGAAATGGAATTCTAGCAAGGGGTTATTTGTGAATGTTTGTCATTAAAGTAATTGACAAAATTCTGAATAAAATAAAAGAGTTTTATTTAATGAGAGTTTGCATTAAATTTGGTGGAAATTTAATGGGAATTTGAGTGGACTTTTGAGTGGAGAAAAGTGAAGGGCCATTTTGTGAGTGGAGTGTCCACCCACATGAATGAAGGAGGGGAGGGGGCAGCCCCACCCCCTTGGGTGCCCCCCTCCTCCTATAAAAGGAGCCCCTCCTCTCACTTGTCTCTCACACCTCCTCGTGAAGGATCTCTCTCCCCCTCTAGAATTTATCCCCCATGGTCTCGGACTAGCGAGATACATGTTCCCGGTGGCTATTCGGCAAGAAAGAGTTGTGCTTCCGCTGCATCGCTGGAGCGAGGAGGCGGAGGTTGCTCGGTGCCTCGAACGTGTGTGCGAGCACGGATGCGCTGCTGATTTGCAGCGCTAGGACTTTCTCTCGATCTTGAGATCGGCAAGAGATCGTCTACATCAACCACGAGTTGAACTCGTTAAGCTTTGTCAGTCTTCAAGGGTATGTTCTCTACGGATATACATCCGCCCGTTGTTTGTATCTAGTAGATAGATCTTGGTACATAGTTCCCATCGTAGGAAAATTTTTGTTTTCTATGCTGCGAACCCTACAAGCATGTGGTTAAGAAGTTAATAAGAAAGTGATGTCGGATTACGGAACGAGTAAAGTACTTGCTGTGAACGAGATTGAACTAGGTATGACGGTACCGACGATCAAATCTCGGGCAAGTAAAATATCGCGAGACGAAGGGAATATATATGGGATTGATTGAATCCTGGCATCGTGGTTCATCCGATATGATCATCGATGAATGTGTGGGAGTCAATATAGGTTTCCAGACCCCGCTGTTGATTATTGATATAAGATCATGTATGCATATTCTCGAACCCGAAGGGTCACACACTTAACGTGTCTCGACGCTAGGATAGATTGGATAATTGGTTTATGAGTTTTTTTTCGGAGTCCCGGATGGGATCCGAGACATCACGAGAGGTTCCTGAATGGTCCGGAGAATAAGATTCATATAAGGCAATGCAGTTTTTGGAGTTCGGAATTGTTTCGGGTTAATCGGTATTGTACCGGAAGCTTCTAGAACCTTCCGGAGGGGGACCAACGTGGCCCCACCTGCCGGGAGGGGGCATGGGCCTATGAGGGAGTGCCCTGACCGCATTGGGCCAGGGGCACAAGGCCCCATACGGGCCCAGCCGGCCAAACCTAGGGCAAACCCTAGGAGAGCTTCTAGAAGGGGGGAAACTTGCCCCCCACTCCTTCCTCCTTGGCCGCCGGCCCTAGGGTTTGGGGGAGGGGAAAGGGCTGGCCGCCCACCCCTCTATATAAAGAGGGCTGGGGGCGCACCCCCTCCCACACCTCCTCCTCAACCCTAGCCGCCCTGCTACCCCTCCTCTCTCCCCCTCCCGACTGCGCGTAGGTGAAGCCCTGCCGCAGAAACTCTCACCGCTTGCACCGCGTCGTCGTGTTGTAGATACAATCCATCTCTCCACTCCACTTGCTGGACCGAGGAAGGAGGATACGTAGAGGTGCCGCACGTGTGCATCTCTCGGAGGCATTGCCACTTGTGGTGTTAGATCGGATCGGATCGCGAGGAGGAGAAGCGAGTACGACTACATCACCCACGTTCCATCGAACGTTCCGCTGTGCGAATCTTCAAGGGTATGAAGATCTCATCTATCCCCCCTCGTTGTTTGCATCTCCTTAGATTATATCTCGGCTTTCCCCGTTCGCAGCCGTAGAAATTTTTGATTTACTATGCTGCGAAACCCTTCAGTGGTATCAGAGCTAGATCTATGCGTAGATGTGTTTCACGAGTAGAACGCAACATGGTTGTTGCGGGCGTTGATGTTTTATGTTGCAAGCCTCTTGTTTGTGTACTTCTTATGACGCGAGATAGTGAGATTGAAGCGGTCTAGGCCAACTTTACGCGACATCGTTCGCGAGACCGGCTCCGCACTTGACGTATGGCTTGTTCCACACATGCGGCTGGTGGATGCCTGTTTCTCTCACTATAGTTGTGGGATTTACACCGGAGTTTGGCAACCATAATATCACCGTTGTGGATTTCTGTAGGTAAGAATCGTTCTTAGCTTGCTACTCCCATAAGCCACGTAAAACATGCAACAACAAAGTAGAGGCGTCTAACTTGTTTTTGCAGGGAGTGTTTTCCGTGATATGGTATGTCCCAAGATGTGATGTGTATGTTGTATGCAATGATCATGTTTTGTAATGTTTCACGACTTGCATGTCTATGAGTAAACAACTGGCAGGAGCCGTATGGTTGTCTTTATAATTGTGTATGACCTGTGTGTCAACTTTTTATGCGCCATGTAATAGCTTTACTTTATCGCTAAGTAGTTAGCAATAGTTGTAGTTGCTATTAGTGGTGGAGGCAATCATGGTGGAGTGATGGAGATCATGCCAGCACACACAAGATGGAGATCATTGCGCGAAGATTGGCTATACCATGTCACATAAAGTTATATGCATGTGATGTTTATCCCTTTATGTATCTTATTATGCTTAGATCGCGATGGTAGCATTATAAGATGATTCCTCACTTAAAGATCAAGATAAAACTGTGTTCTCCCCATGTATGCACCGTTGCGAAAGTTTGTCGTGTCCAAGCATCACGTGATGATCGGGTGCTATAGACTCTACGTTCACATACAACGGGTGCAAGCCAGTATTGCACACGCGGAAATACTTGGGTTTGACTTGACGAGCCTAGCATGTACAGACATGGCCTCGGAACACATGAACCGAAAGGTTAAGCATGAGTCATATGAATGATATGACCGACACTTCGTTGTCCACCATTGAAACCACATCTTTTCTCGTGAAGATCGGATTAGGTGTGGTGAATTTGGATCATGTTCACTAAACAACTTGAGGGATGTTGAATTTAGTGGGAGTTCATCTAGTAATTTGATTAAGTTGAACTAGTTATCATGAAGATAGTCTAATTTGTACTTGCAAATATTGTAGATCAAATGGCTAAGTCCAACTTCAACTTCAACGTTTTTGCTGATAAAGAAAAGCTTAAGAACAATGGGTCTAACTTCACCGACTGGTTCCGCAATCTGAGAATCATTCTCTCTGGCGGACAAAAGGACTATGTCCTTGAGAATGCGCTAGGTGACGCCCCTGCTGTAGATGCGTCGGCTGATGAGAAAGCTGTTTATCAGGCGCGCAAAGATGATTATGGTGTGATTAAGAGCACCATGTTGTTTTCTATGGAATCGGACCTTCAAAATCGTTTTGAAGATTATCCTGGGCCCTTTGAGATTCTTGAGGAGCTGAAAACTATGTTTTAGACTCAGGCCCGTTTTGAGAGATATGAGATCTATGAGAAATTCTTTAACTGCAAGATGGAGGAAGGGAGTTCTGTTAGTGAGCACGCCATAAAGATGTCGGGCTACACTTAACGCCTTGAGCAACTGGACTGCAAGATTCCAGAGGAGCTCAAGATTGACAGGGTTATGCAATCACTCCCTCCCAGCTACAAAAGTTTTGTAGTGACTCATAATCAAATTGGTTCCACTGATACGATCACCGAGCTCTTCGCAAAGCTGAAGGCTGCGTAGGTGAACATCAAAAAGGATAATCATGTGTTGATGGTCAACAAGCCCCCCACCTTTAAGAAAGGTAAGGGTGCAAAGAAGCCCTTCAAGAAAGGCGGCGGCAAGCGCATTGCCCCTGCTGAGAAGAAGCTCAAGTCTGGACCTAAGCCGGACACTGAGTGCTTCTATTGCAAGGAAAAGGGTCACTGGAAGCGCAACTGTCCGAAGTACTTAGCGGACAAGAAGGCTGGCACCATCAAAGGTATATTTGATATACATGTTATTGATGTTTTCCTTACTAGCCCTCGTTGTAGTGCTTGGGTATTTGATACTGGTTCAGTTGCTAATATTTGTAACTCGAAACAGGAGCTACGGAATAGACGGCGGCTTGCGAGGAATGAGGTGACGATGCGCGTTGGCAACGGATCAATATTTGATGTGATGGCCGTCGACACGCTCTCCTTAGTTTTACCTTCGGGATTAGTTTGTAACCTCAATAAATGTTATTATGTGCCTGCGTTGAGCATGAACATCATTTCTGGATCGTGTTTATTGCAAGACGGTTATTCATTTAAATCTGAGAGTTCTATTTATATGAGTAACATCTTTTATGGTCATGCACCTGCTGTGAATGGTTTATTTCTTCTGAATCTCGAAAGGGATGAAACACACATCCATAACATTGAGGCTAAGAGATGCAAAGTAGATAGTGATAATACTACTTATTTGTGGCACTGTCGTCTAGGTCATATTGGTGTAAAATGCATGAAGAAACTCCATTCTGATGATCAAAACCCCGTTCTCCGGAATGATGGAGCGAGCAATGGACTTGTTGGAAATCATACATATCGATGTATGCGGACCGATGAGTGTTTCGACGCGCGGTGGATATCGCTATTTTCTCACTTTTACTGATGACTTAAGTAGATATGGGTATATCTATTTAATGAAACATAAATCTGAAACATTTGAAAAGTTCAAAGAATTTCAGAATGAAGTGGAGAACCATCGTAACAGAAAAATTAAGTTTCTACGATCTGATCGTGGAGGTGAATATTTGAGTTATGATTTTCTCACGCATCTTAAAGAAAGCGGAATCGTTTCGCAACTCATGCCACCCGGAACACCACAGCTCAATGGTGTGTCTGAACGCCGAAATCGAACCCTATTAGATATGGACCGATCGATGATGTCTCTTACTGATTTGCCGTTATCATTTTCGAGTTATGCATTAGAAACCGCTGCATTCACTTTAAATAGGGCACCATCTAAATCCGTTGAGACGACACCAAATGAACTGTGGTTTGGTGCTAAACCTAAGTTGTCGTTTCTTAAAGTTTGGGGATGCGAAGCTTACGTCAAGAAGTTGATGCCGGACAAGCTCGAACCCAAAGCGGAGAAATGCGTCTTCATAGGATACCCTAAGGAAACTATTGGGTATACCTTCTATCACAGAACCGAAGGCAAAGTGTTTGTCGCAAAGAACGGATCCTTTCTTGAGAAGGAGTTTCTCTCGAAAGAAGTGAGTGGGAGGAAAGTAGAGCTAGACGAGGTTGTTAAACCTTCTCTTTAATTGGAGAGTAGCGCAGCACCTGAAATTGTTCCAGTGCCGCCTGCACCAACAATAGAGGAAGCTAATGACAAGGATCATGAAGCTTCGGACGATGCTACTACGGAACGTCGCAGGTCAACAAGGTCGCGTGCCCCTCCTGAGTGGTATGGCAACCCTGTCTTGACTGTCTTGTTGGTAGAAGACAGTAAACCTGCGAACTATGAGGAAGCGATGATGAGCCCAGACTCTGAGAAATGGCTAGAAGCCATGAAATCCGAATTGGGATCCACGAGCGAAAACCAAGTATGGACTTTGGTGGACCCTCCTAGCGACCGAAAGGCCGTTGAGTGCAAATGGATCTTCAAGAAGGAAACGGCGCGGATGGTAATGTTACCGTCTATAAAGCACGACTTGTCGCGAAAGGTTTTCGACAAGTTCAAGGTGTTGACTACGATGAGACTTTCTCTCCCGTAGCAATGTTTAAGTCCATTCGGATTTTATTAGCAATTGCTGCGTTTCATGATTATGAAATATGGCAGATGGATGTCAAGACTGCTTTCCTCAATGGCAACATTGATGAAGAGTTGTATATGATGCAACCCGAAGGTTTTGTCGATCCTAAGGATGCTGATAAAGTATGCAAACTTCAGCGTTCCATTTATGGACTGAAGCAAGCATCTCGGAGTTGGAACCTTCGTTTTGATCAAGTGATCAAGAGCTTTGGATTTGTTCCAAATTGCTACAAAGCTTGTATCTACAAGAAAGTGAGTGGGAGCTCAGTGACATTTCTGGTAATGACATATTGATTATTGGAAATGACATTAACATGCTTAACGATGTGAAGAGTTATTTGAACAAATGTTTTTCAATGAAAGACCTAGGGGAAGCTGCTTATATATTGGGCATCAAAATCTATAGAGATAGACAAAGACGCATGATAGCTTTAAGCCAGAGTACATACCTAGACAAAGTTCTGAAAAGGTTCAGAATGGATAAGGCAAAGAAAGGTTCAGTGCCTATGTTGTCAGGTAAGATATTGAGCAAGGCTCAGTGTCCAGCTACGGTAAATGATAGAGAAGCTATGAGCAAAGTACCTTATGCCTCGGCCATAGGTTCTATCATGTATGCCATGCTGTGTACCAGACCGGATGTGTCCAATGCTCTTAGTTTGACGAGCAGGTACCAAAGTGATCCAGTAGTGGAACACTGGACAACCGTGAAGAACATCCTAAAGTACCTAAATAGGACCAAAGAAATGTTCTTAGTCTATGGAGGTGATGAACATCTCGTCGTAAAGGGTTACGTCGACGCTAGTTTTGATACCGACAAGGGTGATTCTAAATCTCAGACATGATACATTTATATTTTGAATGGAGGAGTTGTGAGCTAGAGAAGCTGCAAACAAAGCGTGATCGCAGGATCTACAGTAGAAGCGGAATACATGGCTGCTGCAGAAGCGTCAAGTGAAGGAGTTTGGATCAGGAACTTCATCACTGAGCTTGGTGTGGTTCCAAGTGCTTTGGACCCATTGGAGATATTGTGTGACAACACTGGCGCCATAGCACTCGCTAAGGAACCAAGATATCATCCAAAGACCAAGCATATCAACCGCAAGTTTCATATAATCCGGGATTATATAGCAGATGGAGATCTGAAGATTAGCAAAGTACATACAAATCTGAATGTCGCAGATCCATTGACTAAACCTCTTCCACGTGCAAAACATGATCAGCACCTTAGTGCCATGGGTGTTAGATTGTTGCCAGATGTAAACTAGATTATTGACTCTAGTGCAAGTGGGAGACTGTTGGAATTATGCCCTAGAGGCAATAATAAAGATGTTATTATTATAATTCTTGTTCATGATAAAGTTTATATTCCATGCTAGAATTGTATTAAGCGGAAACTTTAATACTTGTGTGGTTTGTGAACAACACCGTGTCCCTAGTATGCCTCTATGGACTAGCTCATTGATTAATGATGGTTAAGGTTTCCTAACCATAGACATGAGTTGTCGATTAATAATGAGATCATATCATTGGGAGAATGATATGATGGACAGACCCAAACTAAGTGGAGCAATTACATCGTGTCATCGTGTTCATCTTTGCGAAGCTTTTCTTATGTCAAATATTGTATTCCTTAGACCATGAGATAATGCAACTCCCTGGTATCGTATGAAAGCTTTGAGGTCATCAAACGTCATCCTATGAAAGGGTGATCATAAAGGTGTCTCTCAGGTGATCGGAAAGTATCTGTTGGGTTGTATGTATCGAGATGGGATTTGTCCCTCCCAAGTCGGAGAGATATACTTCGGGCCCACTCAGTAATCGATATCAACACCGCTTGCAAGCATGTGGTTAAGGAGTTAATCACAAAGTGATGTCGAATTACGGAACGAGTAAAGTACTTGCTGTGAACGAGATTGAACTAGGTATGACGGTACTGCCGATCAAATCTCGGGCAAGTAAAATATCGCGAGACGAAGGGAATATATATATGGGATTGATTGAATCCTGGCATCGTGGTTCATCCGATATGATCATCGATGAATGTGTGGGAGTCAATATGGGTTTCCAGACCCCGCTGTTGATTATTGATATAAGATCATGTCTGCATATTCTCGAACCTGAAGGGTCACACACTTAACGTGTCTCGACGCTATGATAGATTGGATAATTGGTTTATGAGTTTTTTTTGTTCGGAGTCTCGGATGGGATCCGGGACATCGCGAGAGGTTCTGGAATGGTCCGGAGAATAAGATTCATATAAGGCAATGCAGTTTTTGGAGTTCGGAATTGTTTCGGGTTAATCGGTATTGTACCGGAAGCTTCTAGAACCTTCCGGAGGGGGACCAACGTGGCCCCACCTGCCGGGAGGGGGCATGTAGCACCCCGGGTAAAACCACTACTAGAAAATCGCTTGGTGTTTTTGTTTTGTGCATCATCCTGGTATCATACTCATGTCATCATGCCACATTGCATTTGACCATTATACCAAACATTGCATATGATTGTCTTGCTTGTGCTGTTGCTTTCAACCAAATCTACCCACTTCATCTCCCTTATCACATGCACCTAAACCATCTATCTATCTCTAAGCCATGGCCACCCATGTCCATGTTCTTTTTGCCATGGCATTTTTGGACCCAACTACACCCCCTCACCCCCTCCTCCTTGTCATGTCTTGAAAGAAGATCAAGACCAGCTCCACCACGCCACCTCCCTTGGTCCCTCTTCCCTCTCTAAGCTACAGGACAAGAAAGAGGCAAGAGAGAAAAACCTAGTATATATGATGGCCTCCTTCCCATCTTTTGCAAAAGCAACCAAGCCCCATGTGCTGCTGCCCCTTCCCCTATTCTTACCTACCCTCCAGACCAAGACTTGATCGAGATCCCCAGGCACCATCCTCCCTTCTTCTTCCTCCTCCCCACCATGATCATCTCCTCACCACCTAAACCCTAGCCTCGGACCCCTCTGTTCTTCTTTGTTCTGGTGACCTCGAGGATGGACTAGTGATTCCCGACGCTTGGACTGCTTCCTTTTCTTCGCCCTGAAGCGTCGGAACCTGCTGGAGCTCGCCGAAAAGTCGCCTCCACCACCGTGTCCGTGAGGAGCCCGAGGAGCCGGTCCGCGAGCCCGACGCAAGATCCCCACCGCTTCCGCGTGATCCAACCCCTCCGGTGCCTCCGCGGTGAGACATCTAGCCTTCCAGACATGGTATTCCTCTCTCTCTTGCACCATATCACCGTCGGCCTCCGATGAGCACCCTGCGCGCACGCCGCCGTCATCTCTGTGCAGTAGATGCAGCCCCGGTGCACCTGTTCTTTGCGTTGTAGTCGACCACACAGTCCACTCTGGTCAGATACGATGGTACCCAGCTCTTGTTGATGCTCCCTTCTTTAAATCGAGCCGCTACACACCCTTTTTAGTCCAGGAACGACGACACGGTCGTGCTCGCAAAACGCGCCGCCGCTCAGCCCTTCCTGTCAGAGTTCAGGACCACGAGCTCGATTCGCTGTAGCCTGCAAACTGATGTCTGCCCCAGTTCATACAGATCTAGCCGACCTCACGTCGTGTTTCAGCTCAATATTCTTGAACCGAGGTTGCAATCCTCGAATCCCTCTTTCCATCGAGCCGGTCCTTGCTCTAAACGGTGCACCACAGGAGTAGTGATCATCCCCGCAAATCGGCACGATCTCGCAGTAGAATCAGACAGAAAATTCAGTTTCTCGCGAACGTGTTTTTTCCTCTGTTTATCCCCGTTTTCCGGCGCACAGATACCTGTTCCGGACAAATTATGAAAACCAAAGTTTAAGCCCTTCAGAAGATCTACGTTCTTTGTTTTTGCGTCACTTCCTAATTCCGCACCATATTGTCTCCATATTCTTTTGAAGTCGGGCCGATTCAATTCACATTCCAGATCTGAGATTCAGTCATCTTCAGTCAACTCCCGACCTGCTCATGACGTTTTGCAAAGAAACCCCTTGCCTTTTCCCAGCCTTAACCCGCAGCCCTAACCCTCCCACTTGGCACTCCCTCCTGTTGACAGCAAGCGAGGGGGCCGCCCCCCTTGTTGGCCCACCAGTCGGTGAGGGAGGGTAGACTAACCCTAGGTGACAAAAGTTTGCCAAAACTTTTCAATACCAACAAAAATTCCAGATAATGAAATCAAATCAAATAATTCATATCTTTTTAAATGTTTTGAATTTGAGAAAATTTATAAAATGAAATGTGTTTAGTTTTTCAATATGAATCCAATTGTAAATTCAAATCTTTTCAAAACTATTACAAACTAGCCAAACCTTTGACTTTGACCCCTCATATTATAATTTGACTTTAATAATGCTTTAAATTTATGATTTTAAACAATGCAAATAATATATGTTTCTAATCAGAAAAATATGAGGAATCTGTTTATGCTATTTATAATATCACTTGGGCATTTTAAATTTTTCGAATTAATAAATGTTAATAATGCCCATTCCTTAATAATTGCATAACTTTAAATTCATAACTCCGAATTCGACAAATGATATGTCTAAATTGATCAGCGCGACGAGACCTCTCCAACCATGACATCAATGTTATCATTTGCATCATGAATTAAGAGCAGTTTTTATATCAGTACTGTTTATGCAAGTAAACCATGATAAATAAAATTGGGAATTAATTGCTTCTTATTAATAATGCCTCACAAATGCTATATCATCAATGTGCTATGCCTCTAACACCTTTTCGACATAGTTTGCATCATTAACTTGCCATGTCATGCATCATATCATGATCATGCCGATTCTTTCACATTAGTTGTAATTGTTGCATCGCTTGTTTCTTTTAGTGTTTGCTTCTTACCGGATAGGACGATGAGATGTTGTGAGCTTCGACAAGTTCTTCGGTTATGAAACTTCGGCAATGTGTTCCAGGCGAGCATTCTCCCCCTTTCTACCTATTTTACTTTATAGTCTTTATTTCCTCCTGTTGATCTATTGCTATCTGTGTTGCGATGCTCTAGTTTTCGTACCCGTGATATCCCTTGCAGCCTTAAATTGCCTTGGACACATCCTATCACCTGTTTTTTGGTAGATAGATAGACTTGCGTGTCGTAGTCGCTTGCTCAAGTGCGGTTGCGTGTCGTCAAGTACCACAGTTGTTGGAAGACTGTCGTATGCTTTAAGTTGGAGGTGATCATGGCTTTAATTACAGTTTAACAACTAAAATTGAAAGTAGGTAAATAATGCAGAGGCACAGGTGGGCAATAGATGTTATTTGGTTTTTAACCATCCACTTGTGTCCCATAGGACCCCGAGTACTTGATACCTTTTCTTTGAATATTCGCACTATCCGCATGTGGGACCATGAATCCCCCTAGCCAGAGCTTGAGTCATATATTATTTCTTGGGGCCACAAACTAGTTTGGGGCTTTATTACTATCCTGTACTTATGCCATGTTTTATTGCTTTATTTACGATTGCGCGTGGAGCGCCTTTACTGTTTTGGATCGCGGCACGATTACGCGGTATCGACAAGCCTAGTCACACTTTTGGGTTCCTAGTCGTTTATAGCCGTTCTCGCAAACCTCTGGGTCCGTCTCGGAGTCGGCCAACTTCGTAGCGGGTAGCTTGGTGGGGTGGCCCCCTGAAATTTATATGAATCTTGCAATTGCTCTGTCGTGATGCCTCGTTGGGTTTTATTTGGTTTTTCTCGAGGTTGATCGTGCGTGTGTTGCTATTTGTGCCCCCCTGCAGGGTAAAACTTTCTGAAAGCCGTGTCCGCGGTTATGGACGACTTGGAGCACAGTATCTCGATCATAGACAACTATAACTAAAGTAGTGCTATAAATTTGACTTTATAATGACTAGTAATCAGCTTCACTATAATGGAATGGCTAAATAAAAGTGTCAACAATTGCTTGTTTGGGTTGTCACCTGTTACCATTGTATCTGACTAGTAAGTATTGCAAGTACAACTGAATGGCTAAATAAAAGTACCAACAACTGCTGGGTTTTGGGATGCCTCATGCTATATGTATCTGACTAGTAAGTACTACAACTACAACGGAATGGTTAACTAAAATTGCCCACTGCTTATTATATCAGGATGACTCATGCTATCTATATCTGACTAGTAATTGTCGCAACTATAATGGAATGAATAAAACTGCCAACTGTGTGAGTTCCTCGGTAGACTTCCTTGTTTGGTCTCGAGAGGGAAATACCAGGATGGGTATGCTTGGTGATAGTTTCAGGTTGGATCCGAATAGGTCTTTCTTATCCCTATCTGATAGCCGCCAGTTGTATTGAGTCTCTATAGGTTGTTTAGTGCATGTTGTGCCGCCGCTTCAGTCCACCATACCTATGTAGGCGAGGACCGCCGAATTCTAGTCTCGCCGTGTACTGGCCTCAGTACTGACCGCTCTCTTTTTCCTTTGCCTTTGTCGGCACCCCTTTTGTTTAAGCAGGTTTTGAGAACGACGTCGTTAGAAGGGTTAACCTTCCGGCTTGTCCTGAGCAGGGTTATGGACGCCATTGGTTATTCTTTAGGGCTCTTAGCTCAATTTGCATCTTGTCCGTACTCGGACGCTGTATCGTTTTCAAGGTGATTTGGATCTTTGTATTGTATATCTGTATTCTCGACTCATGGAGTCGTGTTGTATATATCTGTTATGTCGGTTCCGTCGTGGACTATTGTGTAATGGTATTACTTCGTTTTCCACTCGCACGAAAGTGCCTGGTGGGCACCTTTGAATCGCTTCTATGCGGGTTTGGCGGGAATCGCTGAAACTTGCATAGGGCCGATTCTGAGGGTGTTACAGAGTGGTATCAGAGCGCAGCAGTTACGATACCCCACTAGTCCAGCCTGTAGGATAACCTAGCTAACGGACGTTGTAGAGTGTCAAAAATATTTTGGAAAATCGGTTGGATAGATCTGATTAGGTCTGCTTTTACTCCTTACCCCTCTGCTATTCTCCTCTTATCTCGACGTGTTTTAAATCTTCTCTCTTACCTTTTCTTCGAGTCCAGGAATTCTCTTGGTTGGATTTCCGTCGTACCTTCCGGGTTTCGCTTCTATCCTATGTTAACGGTGCTTCGACATTCGGTCTTCATGCTACCACTGGGACCTTTCCTCTGTTGTACCTTTCAGTGGACCAAAAAATTCACTATTTTTTTCTTTGTATCCTCTTGTGTTTTCCGACGTGACAACCTCATATGCATCAGATCTGATGAGAATTTCCATCCCTCCTTAGTTTCTGAACTTCGCTTGACGAGATCTACAGTCTGAATTTCGAGAGTTGGTTGCATAGTTCAGTGTTCGTGTACAGGATAATGCTTTGAGTGCGGGATGGAGTCGCGACCATACCACTACTCTTATCATTTGCTTTTGTATATTGAATCGGCGGATCTGCAATTTACTCATTCCACTGAAGTTAGAGGTGACTTTATCTTTTGATACCTCTTCCTTCTCCTGTGTTGTGCCAGAGTGTTCTCCCGACGAACGTGAGCAACAACTCTTGTTGGTGGTGTCGCCGATTTTAAGATGGAGAATGAATATTTGTTAGTCGTGTCGCAAAGATCTACACGGAGCGCGAAGGTTCAGATCGTCGGCCGTCTTTCCCCGTACCATGAGGCGGATCTCGAGGGCGAGATCCATTGTTAGTGGTGTCGAATTGTAGCACCCCGGGTAAAACCACTACTAGAAAATCGCTTGGTGTTTTTGTTTTGTGCATCATCCTAGTATCATACTCATGTCATCATGCCACATTGCATTTGACCATTATACCAACCATTGCATATGATTGTCTTGCTTGTGCTGTTGCTTTCAACCAAATCTACCCACTTCATCTCCCTTATCACATGCACCTAAACCATCTACCTATCTCTAAGCCATGGCCACCCATGTCCATGCTCTTTTTGCCATGGCATTTTTGGACCCAACTACACCCCCTCACCCCCTCCTCCTTGTCATGTCTTGAAAGAAGATCAAGACCAGCTCCACCACGCCACCTCCCTTGGTCCCTCTTCCCTCTCTAAGCTACAGGACAAGAAAGAGGCAAGAGAGAAAAACCTAGTATATCTGATGGCCTCCTTCCCATCTTTTGCAAAAGCAACCAAGCCCCATGTGCTGCTGCCCCTTCCCCTATTATTACCTACCCTCTAGACCAAGACTTGATCGAGATCCCCAGGCACCATCCTCCCTTCTTCTTCCTCCTCCCCACCATGATCATCTCCTCACCACCTAAACCCTAGCCTCGGCCCCCTCTGTTCTTCTTCATTTTGGTGACCTCGAGGATGGACTAGTGATTCCCGACACTTGGACTGCTTCCTCTTATTCTCCCTGAAGCGTCGGAACCTGCTGGAGCTCGCCGAAAAGTCGCCTCCACCACCGTGTCCGTGAGGAGCCCGAGGAGCCGGTCCGCGAGCCCGACGCAAGATCCCCACCACTTCCGCGTGATCCAACCCCTCTGGTGCCTCCGCGGTGAGCCATCTAGCCTTCCAGACATGGTATTCCTCTCTCTGTTGCACCATATCACCGCCGGCCTCCGACGAGCACCCTGCGCGCACGCCGCCGTCATCTCTGTGCAGTAGATGCAGCCCCGGTGCACCTGTTCTTTGCGTTGTAGCCGACCACACAGTCCACTCCGGTCAGATACGATGGTACCCAACTCTTGTTGATGCTCCCTTCTTTAAATCGAGCCGCTACACACCCTTTTCAGTCCAGGAACGACGACACGGTCGTGCTCGCAGAACGCGCCGCCGCTCAGCCCTTCCTGTCAGAGTTCAGGACCACGAGCTCGATTCGCTGCAGCCTCCAAGCTGATGTCTGCCCCTGTTCATACAGATCTAGCCGACCTCACGTCGTGTTTCAGCTCAAGATTCTTGAACCGAGGTTGCAGTCCTCGAATCCCTCTTTCCATCGAGCCGGTCCTTGCTCTAAACGGTGCACCACAGGAGTAGTAATCATCCCCGCAAATCGGCACGATCTCGCAGTAGAATCAGACAGAAAATTCAGTTTCTCGCGCACGTGTTTTTGCCTCTGTTCATCCCCGTTTTCCGGCGCACAGATACCTGTTCCGGAGAAATTATGAAAACCAAAGTTTAAGCCCTTCAGAAGATCTACGTTCTTTGTTTTTGCGTCACTTCCTAATTCCGCACCATATTGTCTCCATATTCTTTTGAAGTCGGGCCGATTCAATTCACATTCCAGATCTGAGATTCAGTCATCTTCAGTCAACTCCCGACCTGCTCATGACGTTTTGCAAAGAAACCCCTTGCCTTTTCCCAGCCTTAACCCGCAGCCCTAACCCTCCCACTTGGCACTCCCTCCTGTTGACAGCAAGCGAGGGGGCCGCCCCCCTTGTTGGCCCACCAGTCGGTGAGGGAGGGTAGACTAACCCTGGGTGACAAAAGTTTGCCAAAACTTTTCAATACCAACAAAAATATCCAGATAATGAAATCAAATCAAATAATTCATATCTTTTTAAATGTTTTGAATTTGAGAAAATTTATAAAATGAAATGTGTTTAGTTTTTCAATATGAATCCAATTGTAAATTCAAATCTTTTCAAAACTATTACAAACTAGCCAAACCTTTGACTTTGACCCCTTATATTATAATTTAACTTTAATAATGCTTTAAATTTATGATTTCAAACAATGCAAATAATATATGTTTTTGAATCAGAAAAATGTGAGGAATCTGTTTATGCTATTTATAATATCACTTGAGCATTTAAATTTTTTTCGAATTAATAAATGTTAATAATGCCCATTCCTTGATAATTGCATAACTTTAAATCCATAACTCCGAATTCGACAAATGATATGTCTAAATCGATCAGCGCGACGAGACCTCTCCAACCATGACATCCATGTTATCATTTGCATCATGAATTACGCGGCACGATTACGCGGTATCGACAAGCCTAATCATACTTTTGGGTTCCCAGTCATTTACAGCTGTTCTCGCAAACCTCTGGATCCGTCTCGGAGCCGGCCAACTTCGTAGCAGGTAGCTTGGTGGGGTGGCCCCCTGAAATTTATATGAATCTTGCAATTTCTCTGTCGTGATGCCTCGTTGGGTTTTATTTGGTTTTTCTCGAGGTTGATCGTGCGTGTGTTGCTATTTGTGCCCCCCTGCAGGGTAAAACTTTCTGAAAGCCGTGTCCATGGTTATGGACGACTTGGAGCACAGTATCTCGATCATAGACAACTATAACTAAAGTAGTGCTATAAATTTGACTTTATAATGACTAGTAATCAGCTTCACTATAATGGAATGGCTAAATAAAAGTGCCAACAATTGCTTGTTTGGGTTGTCACCTGTTACCATTGTATCTGACTAGTAAGTATTGCAAGTATAACTGAATGGCTAAATAAAAGTACCAATAACTGCTGGGTTTTGGGATGCCTCATGCTATATGTATCTGACTAGTAAGTACTATAACTACAACGGAATGGTTAACTAAAATTGCCCACTTCTTATTATATCAGGATGACTCATGCTATCTATATCTGACTAGTAATTGTCGCAACTATAACGGAATGAATAAAACTGCCAACTGTGTGAGTTCCTCGGTAGGCTTCCTCATTTGGTCTCGAGGGGGAAATACCAGGATGGGTATGCTTGGTGATAGTTTCAGGTTGGATCCGAATAGGTCTTTATTATCCCTATCTGATAGCCGCCAGTTGTATTGAGTCTCTATAGGTTGTTTAGTGCATGCTGTGCCGCCGCTTCAGTCCACCATACCTATGTAGGCGAGGACCGCCGAATTCTAGTCTCGCCGTGTACTGGCCTCAGTACTGACCGCTCTCTTTTTCCTTTGCCCTTTGTCGGCACCCCTTTTGTTTAAGCAGGTTTTGAGAACGACGTCGTTAGCAGGGTTACTGAAAGGATACGGATGTCGCCTAGAGGGGGGGGTGAATAGACGATTAAAACTTTTCCTAGAGTGGCTCAACAAAGGCGGAATAAAACTCGTGTTTACTTTGTAAAGCACAACCTAGAAACAACTAAGGTTTACCTATGTGCACCAACAACTTATGCTAAGCAATACAAGCAACAAAGTGATAGCAAGATATATATTACTTCAAGCACGAAGGCTATCACAATGTAAAGTGCATAAGTAAAGAGCTCGAGTATAGAGATAACCGAGGCACGCGGGGACACCGATATTTTACCGAGTTCCTCCCAACATGGAGTACGTCTTGTTTGGAGAGGGGGTGGTATCAAACCACCAACGCCACAAAAGGCCTCCCTTATTCTCCGGTGAATCTCACCCCAATGGGATCGATCCACGCTTCCACTATCGGTGCACTTGTCGGTGGCAACCGGAACCTCTCACAAGGTTGGGGCACAACTCCACAACTTAATTGGAGGCTTCCAACAAATTCCACAAAAGGCCACAATGCCACCAAGGCCACAAACCGTCTAGGGTTCCAAGAACCCAAGAGGGACAAGCTCCAATGAGTAAATCAAATCAAATTCTCCGAGGAGAACTCAAACCGATGCACCAAATGCAAATGGCAAGAACACCACAAAGATGTCCAAATCCCTCACTCTCAAGTTCCAACAAAGCTACTAAAGCTATTGGGGGAACAAGAGAGGAGGAATCAAAGAGAGACACAAAATCCCCCAAAATCTAGATCCCCAAAGATGCACTCACAAAGAGATGAATCGGTTAGGTCAAAACGTGGGGCTAAATCTCCTCTCTTTTCCACTCAAATATGGGCAAGAATCATCGGAGGGAAAATATTAGGCAAGCTTCAAGATCTAGAGCAAGTGTGGACAAAGTTTAGCCTAATCGATAAGAGAAGAGTTGACAAAACTGAAAACGGGCAAAGCCTTAAATAGGGGCTCCAAAAAACTAGCCGTTTGGAGTAATTTTCTGAACGGACCGGTACTACCGGAATTAACCGGTAGTACCGCAAAGCTCTAGGAAAAAAAGGAAGCAGCTGATTGGAGTGGGGCTAGCAGGGCAGCATGGCATGGGTCGTACGGCCAGTAAGTGGTACAGGGAAGCAGCCACGCTGCTATCATCGCATGCGCGCACGAGGCTAGCAGATAGTGCAGCAGTGGCAGCCGCATGCAGCGGGCCCAGCGGCCAGGGAGCAGCAACGCGGCCAGAGAGGGCCCAGGCACGCGCGCGCGCACGCGAGCGAGCGCAGCTGGCGGCGGAAGCGGCGCACGCGGGACAACGCCGCAACAGTGGGGCCCAGCACGCGAGAGGCAGAGCGAGGCGGGCCAAGCGAGGCAAGCGAGCGCGGCGGCAGCAAGCGCGCAGGGCGAGGCGAGTCAACGCGCGCGAGACCACGAACTCAGATCTGGATCTAGGCTATTTTGGAAAAAAACTGGGCCGGCCGGTAGTACCGGCCCACCCGGACGATACTACCGGGCCGGTCCGATAGGACCGGTTGTGGGTACCGGGCCATATAGAAATGGGCTGCGCGCAGCCAGGCACGACCGGTACTGGGCCCGGTAGTACCGGTCGGCCCAGAGACACTGATTTTCTTTTTTCCTTTTAGAATTAAAAACTGCAAATATTTAAACCGCGATAACTTTTTATTGGAAGCTCCGATTGACCCGATTCAAATTGCGTTGGATAGAGGGCGACAAGGGCTTCCTAATAAATATTGATTATCACCAAGTGAGAAAGTATCAAGTAGAATAATGTGATATACCTCACTTGGTGAGAAACCGAAAAGCCTCATAAATCAAAATCGCAACAAGATATATATGGGAGATCCGATTTTGATGAACAAGAGCTTGTTATGGAGATTACCACAAGCTCTATATCCTCACATGGATAAGACCAAATAACAACCAAATATGATGATGCAAGTATACAAAGGTTTGAGCTCTCTCCGAACGATGTGACCGAATTACTCATACGAGAGCCCCCTTGATAGTACGGTTATCTATCCTAAACCCGGTCTCACACACACAACGTGAGACCGCCAAAAGGGAAAACCTATCAATATTATACCTTTGCCTTGAGCATTCCACTTGAGCTCGATGTAGATGATCTTGCCCTTCTCAAGATGGAACGCCTTCCTTAATTCCTCATCATCGACCTCGCATATTGAGCATGCCCAACAAATCTTCTTTGCATTTTATTGACCTTGAAGCCAACACATGCTCCAAGCGATGCCAATGGACAAATCCTACAAGTATAACTTAATACACACATTAGTCCATAAAGATTGTCATTAATTACCAAAACCACACATGGGGGCCCAACATGTTCTTTCAGTTACCCTTCCGGATTGGCCTGGGCAGGGTTATGGACGCCATTGGTTATTCTTTAGGGCTCTTAGATCAATTTGCATCTTGTCCGTACTCGGACGCTGTATCGTTTTCAAGGTGATTTGGATCTTTGTATTGTATATATGTATTCTCGACTCATGGAGTTGTGTTGTATATATCTGTTCTGTGGGTTCCGTCGTGGACTATTGTGTAATGGTATTACTTCGTTTTCCACCCGCACGAAAGTGCCTGGTGGGCACCTTTGAATCGCTTCTATGCGGGTTTGGCGGGAATCGCTGAAACTTGCATAGGGCCGATTCTGAGGGTGTTACAGGGCATGGGCCTATGAGAGAGTGCCCTGGTCGCATTGGGCCATGGGCATAAGGCCCCATAGGGCCCAGCCGGCCAAACCTAGGGCAAACCCTAGGAGAGCTTCTAGAAGGGGGAGGGAAACTTGCCCCCCACTCCTCCCTCCTTGGCCGTTGGCCCTAGGGTTTGGGAGAGGGCCAAGGGCTGGCCGCCCACCCCTCTATATAAAGAGGGCTGGGGGCGCACCCCCTCCCACACCTCCTCCTCAACCCTAGCCGCCCTGCTGCCCCTCCTCTCTCTCTCCCTCCCGACTGCGCGTAGGTGAATCCCTTCCGGAGAAACTCTCCACCGCTTGCATCGCGTCGTCGCGTTGTAGATCCAATCCATCTCTCCACACCACTTGCTGGACCGAGGAAGGAGGAGACGTCGAGGTGCCGCATGTGTGCATATCTCGGAGGCATCGCCACTTGCGGTGTTAGATCGTATCGGATCGCGAGGAGGAGAAGCGAGTACGACTACATCACCCACGTTCCATCGAACGTTCCGCTATGCGAATCTTCAAGGGTATGAAGATCTCATCTACCCCCCTCGTTGTTTTCATCTCCTTAGATTAGATCTTGGCTTTCCCCGTTCGCATCCATAGAAAATTTTGATTTACTATGCTGCGAAACCCTTCAGAGAAATCAACTATTGATTCACCGGATCTCAATCTATCAACTCTTGACCATATCATAGTTTACACTTAAGTGCCAATATAGAAACAACTAAGAAGAGGTAAATAGTGATGTTAGCTTTAGAAATCATTTATAGGATGGGAAAGATTGAAAAGAATCCAATCAACAGGATAATTGATGAAGTTAAATTCCTCCTAGATAAATAGAAGAACTATCTATATCATCTAATTATATGGTAGTTAAGAAGATTACAAGGATGAACCCTGAAGATAGTTACCAGTAGTTATTCTATTAGGCCAAGTGGACATAGTCCATGAATAATAACCTTAATCCAATATGATATACTAAGAAGATAATTTCAATACCATTGAAAAGTGGTATTGATAAAGCCTTGCTTAGCCAACTAATAACTTAAGCTATAAATAATTAAAGGATTATAATGATCATACTTGCTCACCAAGATTGTATACTTATATCAAGCATAAGTGATATTGGTCGATAGAACATGATTAAAACCCTAGTATAGATAAGTTATCCTAGAGTAGTCATTACAGGTCACATTAATATAATGTGAGGTTGGAGTGTGAGTTATTAGAGTAAAGTAAATGTAAGACAGTATGATTCAATTAAAGCTAGTATAGCATAGAGTTATGGAAGTAGTGTTATTCATATTAAAGTATAGTAAGCTTTGGAGTAATATAGTTGGATGTATACATCTAATGAATAAATATTAGTAATAAATGATTAAGGTAGATTACGAGTGGAGTTTGAAGAAACAACTTGTTGGATTGGAGGTTATCAAAAGTAGAGTAGTGGATAGAACCAAGTATGGATATGAGAAAACCATAAAAGCTTTAGTGTCAAGCCCATTGTGTTCATTCATGGATTTAGAAGGATAATAGGGGGATATGAATATTTTATGAAGTAAAGCTCATCATGTTAACCATGATGATGGATAGGAAGAAGTATTATATCTAGGAAAGGAATTCCTTAATTAGAAATCCAGGATTGTGAAATATAATTATATGTTATAAATTACTCTTCTATTCATTCTTGGTAAACAATCAACTCTAAATATCAAACCAAGTATAATATCCATTTCATGTTATTGATCTATCATCTTATGTCCATATCACTTCATAGGAATATTTTCCTATAGCAAATCATATAAGCATATCTTTGCCAATTCCTTTCTATAAAACATTTTAGATATAACTTACTATTTTAAAAGGGGATGTCATGAAATATCACAAATAGAAAACAATATGCTTAGTCATTAAATCTTTACTCATATCCACAAAGGAATATAAGTATGTTAAAAACCCTAAACCATAGGATAAATATTCACAATTCAAACCCTAAACTTCTTTGTTCATCATAATAGAATATATACATTGCCATTTTCCAAGTCAAAGGAAGTGGTAATAACCATACTAATTTCTTTTGTATTTCATGCATCAAATAATGATATAGGATCATTATACATATAAAAAATTTCTATTCAAACTATGAGCCAACTAGAGTGAATTTTTATAAACAAATAAGAATATATCATTTAATAAATCCATGGTTAAAAGTGGAAAGAAAAATGATAAGAAAAGATTCTACAAAATATTAAAAGGGGTTCATATTGAGAAAATAAAAGAAATATAAAAAGATTATATAATAAAAGTTCACAAATAATACTAAATATATTTTAGTATTACTATAATTATCTAGCAAATAAATTCTACAAAGAAAAGTTCAAATTAAAGATTATATACAAATCTGAAAAGGAAAACAGAAAATAGAAAAATAGAAAACAAATAAAAACAAGACCTGGCCTTGGCCCAACTCCTACCTGCTTACCTGTCGCCCAGGTGCAGCCCATAAAGGCCCAGTAAGCAACCCAACTCATTCTCTCCTGTGACTGACGAGTGGGGCCATGGAAGGATCGCGGGTTGAGAAGAAAGACATACCAGGGGGTTTTCCGCAAAAGCGACGTTGTCGTCATCCTCACGCACACAGGCAGCTCACTGGAGGAGCTCGTCGCTGCCCGATGCCGTCGTCGTCGTCAGCCGTGCGTCAAGATGCTCGTCGTCGTTCCAGAGGGGGATACGAAGGCCACCACGATGCCCTGCCTCAATCCCTATCCACAATCCCTCCTTATCCTCTCTGATTCAAATGGGGCCGAAACCCTAGCTCACCGGAGCCACATCTCGCCGTCGAACCACATCTCCCCACACTCTTCCAAGCAACCATGGAGAAGCCCCGTCCTCCGTAGATCCTCTGAGTGAAATCTTGCATCAAGGGGAGCTCTGGAGTGGGCGAATTTTGTCGTTCCTCTTTGCGGCAGTTCATCGAAATCCTCGTCGGAGAGCTCGTTTCCGACCACGCTGGTCCTCACCAACCTCTCTATCATCATCAGGGTGAGTTCCTGAACACTCCAGCATTCCTAAATTGTTGTATCACATTGTTAAACGCCATCGCACCTTCTGTCACCGTCGGCCACCGTCGGAGCTCGTCAGAGCTGAGGCTCCGATGACTATTTCCGAGCGGCCGCCACTTTAGGGTTCAGCTCGTTGCGCTGATTCGAACTAGGTTAGTTTCTCTTGTTAGGGCGCCGTGGATCGTCACCGGCGACCAACCACTGGCGATGGTGGTGGTGCTGACGCCATAGCTACGTCACACCGACGCCACCCTGGACACAGTCCCCTGTTTGACCTGGTCTTTTTCTCACGTGGAAAGTGACATGGCCTAGGGCCCATATGTCATTGACTGGGGGTAGCCAACCAATCGGTAACAAATACATTTTCTAACCTAAAGAGCTGAGGTGTACATAGGCCCACTGGTCAGTGACTTAGGCTAAGTGTGGGTGCGGTGTAAAAAGTTAAAACCTATTTAAGAAATAACTAAAATGTTATAAGCTCAATTAATAATATTCCAGAAATCAAATAAATGATTAAATCTTGTTTAATTAATAACTCTTGATTTATAATTTATAAAAATGTGTATAATATATGAAAATTTGTAGAAAAATAAAATCTACAACTTAAAATTATTATCAAATATTATTATGATAATTATTTAAATAAATATTATTTAATAAAGGTTTTATAAGTAATAAAATTTTGGTAATTCATATTTTAATAATGATAAATGTTAAATATATAAATAGAATACCAAAAATCTTAGAAAAATAAGAATTATAATTTAAAACCATAATCATGTATTATTATTTCACTTAATTAAATATTTATTATTTATTAAGTAACTATAAAGTAATAAGAATTGTAAAAATCATATCTTATTATTTATAAATCACAAAAGTAAATGTAATATACCAAAATGATCACAAAAATAATATCTATATGTTGAAAATATAATAATCCACTTTTGAGTTAAATAAAAATTCAAATATTTTAATAACTCAAATTTAAACTTATTTACTTAGTTAAAAATTCATATAAGGGTAAATAAAATTTGTTAATATTTCTAAAATTAGACAATCAAGTCTAATACATAGGTATTAGTCTTGAATATTACTAATAAGTCACAATCATTCAAAACATTAGAAATACTATTATATTGAATTATCCTTCTACCATATGAATATATTATATTTTTAAAAAGATCTTCAATAATTATAAAATCTTCAAGAATGATATATCGATCAAATACAACCTTATAATGAACTAAATCCAAAGATAATTCATGAGTAGTCATTAGTAATATTTATTTATCCACACACCATAATCATACCTTTATAAAGAAATAAGAAATCTTGTTCCACTACAAAATTAAGAGACCACTACTTAAATAGGAGAATAACCATTCTTAAGTAACCTTAAGGCAACATTTCCAAGTACACTAGGTACAAAGGTTATAAGCATTATACTTTCAAACTATCTTTGTTTTAAAGTTAACTTTAGTCTATAAGAATCTAAATATAACACTATAAGCATTATTATATGTTTTATAGTTAACTTTGTTCTGAACTAATTAAGCTATAAAGCATCTCAAGCCAAAACTATTCAAGCAAACACAAATAACATCGACCACCACTAACTAACTACAAAGATTGTTTAAACCGTAGAAAAGGAATCTTTTCTTCAAAAGTTGTTCGTTTTGCTACTTCAGACAATATATGACAAATAATCAAGATCACATTACTTCATACTTTACTTGTATACTTAGGATCGATAACATTTAAGCCCTTTATAAGTGACTCTACTTATAAAGTAAAGTTTGGAGATAAACTATTAAAGTGTAAACAATTTTGAATAGCATTTCATAGATATATAAATTTTATTGCTGCATAAATATATGTTGTTCACACACACACTCACAAGCCCTAATAAGAAGCACAAGTGTGAAACTTATCTAAAAGAACAACACATTCTAAAGTAACCATTTCCAGAATCCACACCCTAGAACAACGTTATTCACAAGATTCGCGTTTATAAAAGTGCATCTCATTACTTATGCATAAAGCATACTGCCTCTTTAAACATTAGTCCTTACCGGACCAATGATGCTGATTTCAGATTTTGGATATTATACTAACTCGAAGACCGTGAGTGCATAATCTTGCAATCACAAAAGGCAAGTTCACACTTGCTCATGTCCTTTGTTTATTTTTGTAAAGTATTTTACAAATCTAGTGTTGTCATCACCTGCATTTGAAAAAGATCAGAAAACACTATTTTCGATAATAATGTGAGCTATTGGTTACTGATCCAGGGTGATCAGCTAATCTAATAAATCTGACAGTTGGAATACCACTGTTCAGAACTATATCACCTAGGACTTAACAACCAATGTCGCAAGTGATTCTTGCGCCGTATATTACGCATTGACCATGAGATTTGGAATGGGACGGAGAAGTCAGCTGTATCTTCTTCCTCTCACATGAAGTCGGATGTGCAGGTTGTGGCTGTTATCCTCGTAGCGTGC
The DNA here is from genome assembly GCA_910589765.1 of Avena atlantica. Taxonomy (NCBI): domain Eukaryota; kingdom Viridiplantae; phylum Streptophyta; class Magnoliopsida; order Poales; family Poaceae; genus Avena; species Avena atlantica. The sequence goes on along the minus strand of OU342735.1, from coordinate 487,940,334 downwards.
ATATTAATTGGTAATTCGTAGAGGATATGCATCATATGGGTGAGAACCCTCAACGTCCCATGATAGTTCTGACATCTAATGGTTTGTACAAACCATTGCCGTAATTCTTTATGTGGGCATGGTGTACACCAAGGAGGCATGCAAGGTGTGGCATCCCGCAAAACCACTACTAGAAAATCGCGTTGAATTTGTGCATTGCATCGTCATCATCATGCATTGTTTGCTTAAAACTATTTTCGCAAAGCCCGTTTTGTTTTCTAAAACGCCCCATCTTTATTCAAACATCAAAATCCGGGTCGCCGGAATATTTTGTTTTGTCTGCTATTGGTTTGCAGAGGTTTTGTTTTAATCAAATAAAATTTTAATTATTTCAGTGGGGCAGTCGAACGGGCCGATCGACCCGAACGACCACCCCAGAAAATTAAAACGGTCCACCCTTTAATCCCTAGTCTACCCAGTTCTATCCTACCCAACCCCTCTCCACCTCACCCCACCCTATAGCAACTTGCCACCTCACCCTCTCCCCTCCCTCTAACCTATCCCACACAGCCAACTCACCTTCCTCTCCCCTCCCTCACATGCACTCACCCCACACACACTGCACCCACGCACGCAGCACCCCCTGCCACTCCCACTCAACCGCCCCAGTCAAACCCCACCCGCGTGGCCCCGACCCACCCCTCTGGCCCCACCTGCCCGTCGCCCCGCTCCCTCTCTCTTCTCCCTCTCTCTCCCACGCGCGCCTCCCTCCTCTCTAGATCTCCCTGGCGCCGCCCTCCTCTCCCCCTCGCCGCGACTCGCCCCGCTCCCCTTCCGACCGCTGCTAGGGCCGACGGTCCCCACCGCCGCCTGCTTCCTTGCCACCCTCTCTCCGCGCTCCGCCTCCGCGCGCCCCGACGCGCCCACGACCTCCTCTCCGGCGCCGCTCCTCTGCCACGCCTCCGCCGGCCACGCCAAGCCCCCTCGCCGCCCAGGCCGCGCGCCCGCCGGCCTCCTCGGCCTCGTCCACCGCCTCTCCGCCCCTCCGCGTCCGCTGCCTCCGGCCGCTCGCATCCGCCTCCTCCGGCCGCTCGCATCCGCCTCCTCCGTTCCGGCGCCGCTCTCCCCAGGCGTCCGCCACCGCGACCCCCAGAGCTCCTCCGCCCCGAGCCGCTCCGCGCGGCCCCGCCTCGCCCTCACCTGGCCGTCTCCGCCGCTCCACCGCCCGCGGCCTCTCCCTCTGCAGCCGGCCGCCGACGCCGCCCGGCGGGCCCCCGCCTCCGCTCCGTCGACCGCTCCACGCCAGCAGCACCGACGCCCGGCCCAACGACCACCAGGCGCCATCCGCGTCTCCTCTGCTCGCCTTCCTCGCCGACCGCCGCGAGTGCTGCCGCTTGCCGCGAGTCTGGCCTCGCCGGGAACCTCCTCTGCATATGTTCGGCCCCGGCGCTGCCTTCCGTCGGCCTCCTCTGTTTTTCAGCCGCGTTCGCTCAAGCCTTTGTTTCTGCTTAGAGGCCACACTGCTCCACAGTGGTGCTGACATGGTACATCTACCTATCTAAAATCGGCTCACTCGTTTACCGTGATTCCTCTGTCCAAAGGAATGCAGAGTTTTGGTGCCACTCGAAGGACATGCCAACACAAGATCCTTGCGTAATTGTCTAGTTCCGAGGCCCCTATACAACACCACGTCAGGCCACTCCGCGACAAACAAGATCAACACCGACCCGATGAGCCCGATGAAACACCGGCGCCGTACACAAGTCTGACGATCGAGGCCCCCAAAGCATCTCCTTCACGGAACCCGAAGGCGATACCGCTCGAGTACTCCTTCCCGGACGCCAAGTTCGCCGAGACCCCGAAGCCCGATCCCGGTGATCCAAAGGCCATGCCAAGACCCGGATCCAAAGACCGCCAAGATCGCCTACCCGGGACGACAAGCACGTCACCCCGGATGCCGAGACCGACTCGATGGCGCGGGCCCGACAAGACCCTCGCAACGGCAAGATCGACCCCGTGGGACCGACAAGACCTTCGCGATGACAAGGACGGCACCGACCCGGAAGAATCCGATGCGCCCCCGACGCCACACCAAGTTCGTCTACCCGAACGCCAAGATCTACCCCGATCTGAAGACCCTAATCCCGGAGTCCGAGAACGCTCCCGTCGAACCCTGGACCCTGAGACCAACCCCGAACCCCGGAACCCCAAGATCGTCGAGACCCCTAATGTGTGAACCCCTTCCCGAAAACCCTATTTCATAATATAACACAACTTGTTGCATATTTAATTGTTCATGCATGCATACTTGTCATGTGGTTGGGGGCCTTATGCCGATTCACCTAATAATTAAATATGGGGCCCATATGCGGGCAAATCTAGCCTTATATTGGCCTCATTTAAAATTGTGTAGCGAACCCGGTGCTTTCTCCTGCCATGTTAAGACAACATTTAATTTGCGGGGTAGATAAATAACTTGAACCATCTAATTAATTGTCGGGACCCCGGTTCCGCTTAATATGACCTAATTGCATCGCACCTTTACCATGTCATGCATCATACCTGCATCATGCCGATCTTTGCCGTAGTATTAAATAGTGCATCCGGTGTTTCTTCTAGTGTTTTGCTTCTTCGCGGATAAGGCCGTTGAGTTGATGTGAGCTTCGCCCCGATCTTCGGTTGAACCTTCGGCAATGTTTTCAGGCGAGCATCTCCCCCTTTCTACCTATCTTACTTTTATAGTATTTATTCCCTCCTGTTGATCTATTGCTATCTGTGTTGCGTTGCTCTAGTTTTCGTACCCGTGATATCCCTTGCAGCCCTATATTGCCATGGACACCTCCTATTACCTGTTGTTTGGTAGATAGTTGGACTTGCGCGTCGTAGTCGCTTGCTCAAGTGCTGCTGCGTGTCGCCATGTACCATAGCTGTTGGAGTATTGCCACATGTTTGATGTTGGAGACGATCTCGGCTTTATTTATCGATCACTTTAATTACTGTTTAAACAACTAAAAATGAAGTAAGTAAGCAGAGGCATCGGTGGGTGATAGAAAATATTTGGTTTCCGAACGCCCACTTGTGCCGAGTACTTGATACCTGTTCCTTGTTTTATCGCGCTATCCACATCCGGGAGGTATATGGGACCCCCCTTAGCCATAGCTTGATTCCGTCTTATTTCTTGGGGCCACAAACTAGTTTGAGGTTTTATTTACTATCCTGTACTTATGCCATGCTACTTCTGTATTTAAATTGTGCGACAGATAGCACACTGTACTGTTTAGGTAAGCGGAGTGATTACGCGGTATCGACACCCCGAGTTTTCGGGTTCCCAGTCGCTTACAGCCATTGTCGCAAACCTTGAGTCCGTCTCGGAGCTTGCTTACTTCGTTGCGGGTGTACTCCAAGGGGTGGCCCCCTGAAATATTTCTGAATCCTGTGATTGCTTTGTCGTGAAGGCCTCGTTGGGTTTTGATTTGGTTTTTTCGAGGTTGATCGAGTGTGTGTTGCTATTGGTGCACCCCGGCCGGGTAAAACTTTCTGAAAGCCGTGTCCGCGGTTATGGACGACTTGGAGCACAGTATCTCGACCATAGACAAGCATAACTAAAGTTTATTGCTCTAAATTTGACTTTATAATGACTACTAATCAGCTTCACTATAATGGAATGGCTAAATAATACTGCCCACCATTGCTTGTTGGAGTGTCGCTTGCGACAATTGTACCTGACTAGTAAGTATTGCAACTGCAACGGAATGGCTGAATATAAGTACCAACAACTGCTGAGTTTTGGGGTTATCTCATGCCATTTGTATTTGATTAGTAAGTGTTGCAACTATAACGGAATGATTAAATAAAAGTGCCCACTGCTTACTTTATCAGGATGATTATCTAAACCTGACTAGTAATTGCTGCAACGATAACTGAATAACTAAAACTGCCAACTGTGTGAGTTCCTCGGTTGACTTCCTCGTTGGTCTCGAGGGGGAAACACCAGGATGGGTTTGTTTGGTGTTAGATTCAGGTTGGATCCGAATAGGTTTTTCTTATCCCTCTCTGATAACCGCCAGTTGTAGCGAGTCTCTATAGGTTGTTTAGTGCATGCTGCCGCTGCCGCTCAGTCCACCATACCTATGTAGGCGAGGACCGCCGAATTCTAGTCTCGCCGTGTACTGGCCTCAGTACTGACGCTCCTCTTTTTCCTTTGCCCTTTGTCGGCACCCCTTTTGTTTAAGCAGGTTTGAGATCGACGTCGTTAGCAGGGTTACCCTTCCGGCTTGGCCTGGGCAGGGTTATGGACGCCATTGGTTATTCTTCAGGGCTCTTAGCCCCATTTGCATCTTGTCCGTAGTCGGACGCTCTATCATTTTCAAGGTGATTTGGATCTTTGTATATAATATCTGTATTCTTGACTCTTTGATTCGCTGTTGTATATATCTGTTCTGTGGGTCCCATCGAGGACTGTTGTGTAATGTTATTACTTCGTTTTTCACCCGCACGAAAGTGCCTGGTGGGCACCTTTGAATCGTTTCTATGCGGGTTTGGCGGGTTTCGCTAAAACTTGCATAGGTCCGATTCTGAGGGTGTTACAGAGTGGTATCAGAGCTCAGCAGTTACGATACCCCACAAGTCCAGCCTGTAGGATAACCTAGCTAACGGCCGAAGTAGAGTGTCAAAACTATTTTTGCAAAATCAGTTGGATAGCTCTGATTAGGTCTGATTTTACTCCTTACCCCTCTGCTGCTCTCCTCTCACCTCTTCGTGTTTTGAATCCGCTCTCTTCTCTCTCTTCGAGTCCAGGACTTCTCGTGGTTGGGTTTCCGTAGTACCTTCAGGGTTTCGCTTTCTCCCTTTTGTAACGAAGGTGCTACGATCATCAATCTGCAACTTGTCTGTTGTACCCTTCCTCCAATCTTTTGTTCCCGAGCTCTTTATCCATATGTGTTCCTTGCTGGATATCCGTGTCGTTGAAAAACATATGAGAAGGACGAGCATTGGTGAAGTTGGAGTATACCTTGAGCATGTGTTGTTCATGCCAATGGAACCATCGCGGAACCTAATCATTGTGTCTTTCATACGATTTCTGTTGTATCTTCCGGTGTTTCCCGATGTGATGACATCATCTGCGCCAGATCCGATGCAGAGTCTGCATCACTCCTTTGTTTCCGAACCTCGCTTGTCGAGATCTTCAGTCTGATTCCGAGAGTTGGTTGCATAATCCGCCTATTCGTGTGCAGGGTAATGGTTTGAGTGCGGGATGGAGTAGCTACCATACCACTACTCTTATCAATCGCTCTTGTACATCGAATCAGTGGATCCAGCGGTTTTACTCCGTTCACGGAAGTTAGGGGTGGCTTTATTTGTTGATACCTCTACCTTCGCCCTTTTGTTTCCGGAGTGTTCTCCCGACGATCACGGACAACGACCTCTTGTTAGTGGTGTCGCGAGGATCTACACAAAGTGAGAAGACGCAGATCGCCGACCTTCTTTCCGGTACCATGAGGCGGATCTCGAGGGCGAGATCCATTGTTAGTGGTGTCGAATTGTGGCATCCCGCAAAACCACTACTAGAAAATCGCGTTGAATTTGTGCATTGCATCGTCATCATCATGCATTGTTTGCTTAAAACTATTTTCGCAAAGCCCGTTTTGTTTTCTAAAACGCCCCATCTTTATTCAAACATCAAAATCCGGGTCGCCGGAATATTTTGTTTTGTCTGCTATTGGTTTGCAGAGGTTTTGTTTTAATCAAATAAAATTTTAATTATTTCAGTGGGGCAGTCGAACGGGCCGATCGACCCGAACGACCACCCCAGAAAATTAAAACGGTCCACCCTTTAATCCCTAGTCTACCCAGTTCTATCCTACCCAACCCCTCTCCACCTCACCCCACCCTATAGAAACTTGCCACCTAACCCTCTCCCCTCCCTCTAACCTATCCCACACAGCCAACTCACCTTCCTCTCCCCTCCCTCACATGCACTCACCCCACACACACTGCACCCACGCACGCAGCACCCCCTGCCACTCCCACTCAACCGCCCCAGTCAAACCCCACCCGCGTGGCCTCGACCCACCCCTCTGGCCCCACCTGCCCGTCGCCCCGCTCCCTCTCTCTTCTCCCTCTCTCTCCCACGCGCGCCTCCCTCCTCTCTAGCTCTCCCTGGCGCCCCCTCCTCTCCCCCTCGCCGCGGCTCGCCCCGCTCCCCTTCCGACCGCTGCCAGGGCCGACGGTCCCCACCGCCGCCTGCTTCCTCGCCACCCTCTCTCCGCGCTCCGCCTCCGCGCGCCCCGACACGCCCGCGGCCTCCTCTCCGGCGCCGCTCCTCTGGCACGCCTCCGCCGGCCACGCCAAGCCCCCTCGCCGCCCAGGTCGCGCGCCCGCCGGCCTCCTCGGCCTCGTCCACCGCCTCTCCGCCCCTCCGCGTCCGCCGCCTCCGGTCGCTCGCATCCTCCTCCTTCGTTCCGGCGCCGCTCGCCCTAGGCGTCCGCCACCGCGACCCCCAGAGCTCCTCCACCCCGAGCCGCTCCGCGCGGCCCCGCCTCGCCTCACCTGGCCGTCTCCGCCGCTCCACCGCCCGCGGCCTCTCCCTCTGCAGCCGGCCGCCGACGCCGCCCGGCGGGCCCCCGCCTCCCCTCCGTCGACCGCTCCACGCCAGCAGCACCGACGCCCAGCCCAACGACCACCAGGCGCCATCTGCGTCTCCTCTGCTCGCCTTCCTCGCCGACCGCCGCGAGTGCTGCCGCTTGCCGCGAGTCTGGCCTCGCCGGGAACCTCCTCTGCATGTGTTCGGCCCCGGCGCTGCCTTCCGTCGGCCTCCTCTGTTTTTCAGCCGCGTTCGCTCAAGCCTTTGTTTCTGCTTAGAGGCCACACTGCTCCACAGTGGTGCTGACATGGTACATCTACCTATCTAAAATCGGCTCACTCGTTTACCGTGATGCCTCTGTCCAAAGGAATGCAGAGTTTTGGTGCCACTCGAAGGACATGCCAACACAAGATCCTTGCGTAATTGTCTAGTTCCGAGGCCCCTATACAACACCACGTCAGGCCACTCCGCGACAAACAAGATCAACACCGACCCGATGAGCCCGATGAAACACCGGCGCCGTACACAAGTCTGACGACCGAGGCCCCCAAAGCATCTCCTTCACGGAACCCGAAGGCGATACCGCTCGAGTACTCCTTCCCGAACGCCAAGTTCGCCGAGACCCCGAAGCCCGATCCCGGTGATCCAAAGGCCACGCCAAGACCCGGATCCGAAGACCGCCAAGATTGCCTACTCGGGACGACAAGCACGTCACCCCGGATGCCGAGACCGACTCGATGGCGCGGGCCCGACAAGACCCTCGCAACGGCAAGATCGACCCCGTGGGACCGACAAGACCTTCGCGATGACAAGGACGGCACCGACCCGGAAGAATCCGATGCGCCCCCGACGCCACGCCAAGTTCGTCTACCCGAACGCCAAGATCTACCCCGATCCGAAGACCCTAATCCCGGAGTCCGAGAACGCTCCCGTCGAACCCTGGACCCTGAGACCAACTCCGAACCCCGGAACCCCAAGATCGTCGAGACCCCTAATGTGTGAACCCCTTCCCGAAAACCCTATTTCATAATATAACACAACTTGTTGCATATTGAATTGTTCATGCACGCATACTTGTCATGTGGTTGGGGGCCTTATGCCGATTCACCTAATAATTAAATATGGGGCCCATATGCGGGCAAATCTAGCCTTATATTGGCCTCATTTAAAATTGTGTAGCGAACCCGGTGCTTTCTCCTGCCATGTTAAGACAACATTTAATTTGCGGGGTAGATAAATAACTTGAACCATCTAATTAATTATCGGGACCCCGGTTCCGCTTAATATGACCTAATTGCATCGCACCTTTACCATGTCATGCATCATACCTGCATCATGCCGATCTTTGCCGTAGTATTAAATAGTGCATCCGGTGTTTCTTCTAGTGTTTTGCTTCTTCGCGGATAAGGCCGTTGAGTTGATGTGAGCTTCGCCCCGATCTTCGGTTGAACCTTCGGCAATGTTTTCAGGCGAGCATCTCCCCCTTTCTACCTATCTTACTTTTATAGTATTTATTCCCTCCTGTTGATCTATTGCTATCTGTGTTGCGTTGCTCTAGTTTTCGTACCCGTGATATCCCTTGCAGCCCTATATTGCCATGGCCACCTCCTATTACCTGTTGTTTGGTAGATAGTTGGACTTACGCGTCGTAGTCGCTTGCTCAAGTGCTGCTGCGTGTCGCCATGTACCATAGCTGTTGGAGTATTGCCACATGTTTGATGTTGGAGACGATCTCGGCTTTATTTATCGTTCACTTTAATTACTGTTTAAACAACTAAAAATGAAGTAAGTAAGCAGAGGCATCGGTGGGTGATAGAAAATATTTGGTTTCCGAACGCCCACTTGTGTCCCGTAGGATCCCGAGTACTTGATACCTGTTCCTTGTTTTATCGCGCTATCCACATCCGGGAGGTATATGGGACCCCCCTTAGCCAGAGCTTGATTCCGTCTTATTTCTTGGGGCCACAAACTAGTTTGAGGTTTTATTTACTATCCTGTACTTATGCCATGCTACTTCTGTATTTAAATTGTGCGACAGATAGCACACTGTACTGTTTAGGTAAGCGGAGTGATTACGCGGTATCGACACCCCGAGTTTTCGGGTTCCCAGTCGCTTACAGCCATTGTCGCAAACCTTGAGTCCGTCTCGGAGCTTGCTTACTTCGTTGCGGGTGTACTCCAAGGGGTGGCCCCCTGAAATATTTCTGAATCCTGTGATTGCTTTGTCGTGAAGGCCTCGTTGGGTTTTGATTTGGTTTTTCCGAGGTTGATCGAGTGTGTGTTGCTATTGGTGCACCCCGGCCGGGTAAAACTTTCTAAAAGCCGTGTCCGCGGTTATGGACGACTTGGAGCACAGTATCTCGACCATAGACAAGCATAACTAAAGTTTATTGCTCTAAATTTGACTTTATAATGACTAGTAATCAGCTTCACTATAATGGAATGGCTAAATAATACTGCCCACCATTGCTTGTTGGAGTGTCGCTTGCGACAATTGTACCTGACTAGTAAGTATTGCAACTGCAACGGAATGGCTGAATAAAAGTACCAACAACTGCTGAGTTTTGGGGTTATCTCATGCCATTTGTATTTGATTAGTAAGTGTTGCAACTATAACGGAATGATTAAATAAAAGTGCCCACTGCTTACTTTATCAGGATGATTATCTAAACCTGACTAGTAATTGCTGCAACGATAACTGAATAACTAAAACTGCCAACTGTGTGAGTTCCTCGGTTGACTTCCTCGTTGGTCTCGAGGGGGAAACACCAGGATGGGTTTGTTTGGTGTTAGATTCAGGTTGGATCCGAATAGGTTTTTCTTATCCCTCTCTGATAACCGCCAGTTGTAGCGAGTCTCTATAGGTTGTTTAGTGCATGCTGCCGCTGCCACTCAGTCCACCATACCTATGTAGGCGAGGACCGCCGAATTCTAGTCTCGCCGTGTACTGGCCTCAGTACTGACGCTCCTCTTTTTCCTTTGCCCTTTGTCGGCACCCCTTTTGTTTAAGCAGGTTTGAGATCGATGTCGTTAGCAGGGTTACCCTTCCGGCTTGGCCTGGGCAGGGTTATGGACGCCATTGGTTATTCTTCAGGGCTCTTAGCCCCATTAGCATCTTGTCTGTAGTCGGACGCTCTATCATTTTCAAGGTGATTTGGATCTTTGTATATAATATCTGTATTCTTGACTCTTTGAGTCGCTGTTGTATATATCTGTTCTGTGGGTCCCATCGAGGACTGTTGTGTAATGTTATTACTTCGTTTTCCACCCGCACGAAAGTGCCTGGTGGGCACCTTTGAATCGTTTCTATGCGGGTTTGGCGGGTTTCGCTAAAACTTGCATAGGTCCGATTCTGAGGGTGTTACACAAGGTCACGAAGGAGGCGGTGATTGGCTTGGATCATCTTCTGGGCCCCACATCATGGAATTGTGGACGGTAATAAGCTGCCCGGTTGTGCAACAAAGAGTTGATCTCTCATGGGTAAAGTAATGCACCTCTGCAGAGTGTAAGAACTGTAACTTGTTACTCCGTGTTTTGGGAAGGAGCTGCGAACGCGGCGGAAAAGGAACTCCACGAAAGTTCTGGTAAACCCGTGAAGGCTGACGGACATAGCTTTTCAGAATAAAAGCAACCTTTAAAGAAATGTTTATGAAAACTTGCATTGCCTACGACCTCCGGTCTGTGGCTGTAGTTATAGTGCATTAAACACTCCTTTTCTAGTGAACTTACTGAGTATGCTTGTACTCAAAGTATCTTCTTAACCATTGCTAGACTCTGAAGCCAGGATAGACAACATCTACATCAAATTATGCTCCAGGACTCATCATCCAAAGCCAAAGCTCTTCAATGGAGTCAAGGAAGTTAACATATACATCAACTCAAGTGAAGAAGTAGTTACTGATTAGATAGGAATATAATCTCTAGCCAAAGAACCTAATTCTGTAGTGTATTGCTATAACAACAATGCCAATTCCTTAGTTAAAATACTAGTCTTAATAGTATAATAGCCTTGCGTTGTTTATTTTTGATTCTTCTTCATAAGAAGTTCTTTCTCTCTCTTTAACCTAGAGTGTTCTGTTGTGCCATTCTGAGGGATGTAATACTAGTGCACAATGTTTCATTGGTGTTATGTCAACGACTATAGTATACTACATCATGCAGTGGTATCCTGGGTCACCGCAATATGCATGTGCTCTACATCTTTGGCGGCAGCGGCGTTCTCCTTCTCCAGCAACACGGTAAACTATAGGGGTTCGTAGCATGGAAAACAAAAAAATTCTACCGCATGAACACACACAAGCCAAGATCTATCTACTAGATTGTAGCAATGAGTCGATAAAGTACTCACCCTCAAAGATTCCAAAGCGGTTAACAAGAGCAGATTCTCGTGGATGATGTAGTCATTCACTTGCCGATCTCAAGGTCGCATAGACGATCCTTCCGGCGCTACGTTCAGGCAGCGCTTTCGTAGTCGGTCACACGTTCGGTACTTGATGAAGACCTTCCTCTCCCTTGTTCCAGCAGGCAGCAGAGGTTGTAGTTCTCTCCTCGTGATTCCGGCAGCACGATGGCGTGGTGTCAGAAGTAGAGGGAAGATCCCGCAGGGCTTCGCCTAAGCCGGAGCGAGTTATGGTGGAGAAATAGGGTTTCTCTGGTTATCTAGGGTTTAGAGGCCGGAGAGGAGGAGACGTGGCCAGCGACGGCGGCGGCAGCGGCGACATCTTGGGTGGTGGTGTTGTGTGGAGGGGGCACCCCCCTCCCCTCTATTTATGAGAGGGAGGGGCAGCTTGGGAGAGGGGAGATTGAATCCTTCCCCAACTCCCTCTCCTACTAGGCTTGTGGTGGAGGGAGAGAAGGATTCTCTTCTTCCTCCACTAGGAAACATTGTCCCAGTTTGACTTTTCAAACTTGCCTTTTGACTTTCAATTTCAAAGTTTGATTTTACTTTTTATTTGCACAGCCCTTTGACCTAGGACATGATGCAACCATTCCACTTAGTCATGACACATTCATGCACCCTTACCCTTCCGGTCCGGTGAACTTTCTAGACCCTTCGAGATCATTCCGGTGAAAACACCGGAATCATTCCCAAACTTTGGAATTGGACTTTCCTTATACGAATCTTATTCTCCGGACCATTCCGGATCTCCTCGTGATATCCCGGATCCCATCTGAGACTCCGAACAACATTCGATCTCCCTACTTACATTCTATATCTAATAAACAACATCGAATCCTTAAGTGTGTCTCCCTACGGTTCGTGAATTATGCGGACATGACCGAGACACTTCTCTGATCAATAACCAATAGAGGAATCTGTAAATTCATATGGCTCCCACATATTTCTACGATTACTTCGTGATCGAATGAACCATTTACATACGATACCAATTTCCCTTTGTCTCGCGATATTCTACTTATCCGAGGTCTGATCGTCGGTATCTCTGTATACCTAGTTCAACCTCATTACCGATAAGTATTCTTTTCTCGTTCCCGTGATACATGATCCCTTGTGAGCCAGTCACATGCTTACAAGCTAATTCGATGACATTCCACCGAGAGGGCCCAGAATATATCTATCCGTCATATGGATGGACAAATCCCACTCTTGATCCATGTGCCTTAACATATACGTTCCGAACACTCAATGCCACCTTTATAACCACCCAGTTATGGTGTGGTGTTTGATGTCATCAAATCATCCTTTCGGTGATGGTGATTAGCATGATCTCATGGTCAAAGGAATTAGGTTACTATGTATCAGAAAGCTTATAGCAAACAAACTATTGAAATGACTTGATCTTTATGCTACGCTTATCTATAGGAGTATGTCCATCACACCATTCTCCTAATGATATGATCTTGTTGTTAACAACATCTCAATGTTCATGATCCTAAAACCATGATAATCTATTAACCAACATGCTAGTATTACAAAGAGGCTTTACTAGGGACTCTAATTAGTTTAAAAATCACACAAGTATTAATGTTTATGGTTAATAATATTATAGCATGAATTTAAACATGTATCATAAACACAAAGATATAATAATAACTACTTTTATTATTGCCTCTAGGGCATATCTCCAACACGAACAACTCCTTGTTGTCGGAGTCCATGGTCGAATGGGCAAAACGTTGAACACTTGGCGGTCAAGGTGGCGGGATCTCGGAACGAAGCTGAGATACGACGAAGCTTTGCCGACGAAAGATGGCCTAGGCCGAGGAGGAAGGGTGCGGTGACGGCGATATACCTATCTAGAGGCGTGGATACGACTCGGCATGGTGGAGCTTCGCCGGCGAAGGCATGGCGACAAGGGTAGCTAAGGAAGCTCTTCGCCGCAGGAGAGGCGAGTGGTAGTGGGGAAATGGGGTTGTATCGCTAACAGGGTTGTCCCACACCATTTTTTTTGCTTCGTCTAGCGTTTCCAGTGTCTTCCCGGCACCCCGGGATCGGCCTGATATCTCCGGACGAAAGTTGGCCCAAATCCGTACGAAACCGGGATCCTGGGAACGCGACTGGGCCAATTTTTAGCGTCCGGACGAAAAAATTGCCTTGGAAACGGCGTTCTAGGAACCCAAGTGCATCTCTAGCAGTAACTGTAAAAGGGGTAAAAACTAAACTTTTCCAGCGAAATACGGACCGTGCTCGGTTTTTGGCGCAGATCAGAGCCCATATACCTCACGTGGCCCATAAATGTTTTTCGATGGCCCGTTAAACACACACGACGACCAACATATCTAGCGGTTGGAGAGGGCGACCCGAGCGAAACCCTATGCCTCTCTGCCACGCGCCCTCTCCCTCTCCACCGCCGTCGGAAACTCTCCGACCATCAAACCCAGCTCGCCACTGCCACCATTCTCTACGCCAGCGCCACCAAACGCTCCGCCTCGCCGCCATGCGTCCGGAGAGCTCGTCTAGGAAGCGCTGCATCGGCTCACGCGGCCAGCTCCTCAAAACCGAGGAGGAGCTCGCCTACAGCCGCTCTGTTGGTGCCAAGAAGCGTGCCGCGCTCCGGTGGGTGCATTCGCCACACATGCCGGCGCGCTCCTCCCCTACGCCCACGCGCGGTACATGGGAACCGCCTCGGAGGCGGGCTCGTCGCGGCCACGCCCGCCGTCTCCGTCGAGCTCAAGCTCCTTCCTGTATCGTGATTACATGACGCCCGGAGAGATCAATAGCTCCGATGAGAGCGACAACGGGTCGGTGGTTCTGCGCGATTTCATGGACTCCGACGAGGTGGAGCAGCGCGCGCTGCTGTGCCTTCGCTGCCGCTCGGAGCGCGTGCACCTGCGCGAGGTTGTCGCCGAGGATAGGGAGCTCGCCGAAGCGCTCCAGCTCATCGAGCGCCAGGAGGCGAAGGAGCGTGCGGTGTAACGCCTCCGGCGCCAGGAGGCGGAGAAGGCCAAGGAGGCGGCGGAGCCTTCGGTGATCCACCTCGACTAGAGCGGCGACACCATCTCCGCCACGCCGCCGTCTCCGCCACCATCCGGCGACGCACAAGGCTCGGGGAGCCATATTTTGTGTAGAAAGTATGCGTCCTATGCTTTTGTTTAGAATTAATATGTAATTATGCTGAAACCGAACTGAAATCCGCAGTGTTTGTCATGTGAATTTTGCCGCGAAGGCTATTCTTCCTGTTCGCAAATTCAAATTATTCACTTTAGGTTTTATGGGCAATGCTCGGCGCCGCCTCCCGCAAAGAAAGTACTCGTGGACATAGAGATGCGTTCCAACCTGGCCAACACCACCTTCTAGCGTGCCGACACGTAGACCCGCAAGAAAAGCCCGGCGGGCCCATCAAACGTTGGGGACGTGCCCGTGCCGCGGCCTTAGGCACCCTGGCAAGAGGATTCACGTTTAATAGTTTGGACACAGAGATGCGTTCCAACCTGGCCAACAGGCCACCTTCTAGCGTGCCGACACGTAGACCCGCAAGAAAAGCCCGACGGGCCCATCAAATGTTGGGGACGTGCCCGTGCTGCGGCCTTAGACACCTTTTCAAACTCAAGACCAAGCAATCATTCCTTCCCTTTCTAACCACCAGATCATCCATTTTCAGATTTTCTTGTGTCAAACTGATATCCCAGCCTCTTTTATATGTTTCTGGACCACGACGTGCCTAACGGGCTGCATCTCTCGCATGCCTAACAGACCAACATACCGACCCAGCAGATCCTAGAGCCGTGTCTGGGCCTCAAGGCCAGGCCCGTGCCGGCCCAGCACGGCAGACGGCGGATCGTGTCGGGTCAGACCCGTTTATCGCGCACCGGGCCGGCCCTTTGGCCAGGTTTGGATGCTCTTGCCCTGGAGGCATTTTACTCCCCCAAATCTCTCCGGCTTCCTTAAACCCACATGGCGCGACGCCGCTCGCTCTTCCCCAGGTCGTGAACACTACCCGTCGCCGCTGCCAAAAAGCCAAACCTCTCGCCGCCGCCGCCGCCTCCTCAATCTCTCTGCCTTCCTTCAACCCACCGGCCCGACTTGCTCTTCACCAGGCCGTGAATTCCACTACCCGCCCCCGCTTCCAAAAAACCCTAGACCTCTCGCCGCCGCCCAAATCCCTCCGCATCCTTGAACCCACCGCCGACTGCTTCTTCCCTCAGCCGTGAATTTCACCGCAAGGCTGCCGCTTCCAAAACCTCAAGACCTCTCGCGCCGCCGCCGCTCAAATCTCCCCGCCTTCCTTCAACCCACCGGCCCGACTCAAACCCAAGAATTCTCGCGCCGCCGCCGCTTAGGTCTACACCGATTCGATGGATGTTATTGCTGAACACGCCCCGACCGCCGCGGTGCTGTCGCTGAGCGGCGAAATGGCGTCCCTTGCTACCCAGATTTTGACGACCATGTCCGCCCACGGTCCAGACGAAGTCTCTGCCTTGGAGGCCTTCTTTCCCCTGCCAAACGCAGAGCCTGAAGCTGTAACTGTCCAGCTAACATCGTTCCTTTCACCATCTACGGATGAAGACAGCCGCATTAGTGCCCGGATTCTATGTGGACTTGTGGTACCGGATTGGGGCTTTGCCCCTCAGTGGACCCGGCTCCCCCACGAGTTCAGGCACGAAGTCTGCTCCAGATTAATATCGGCGCTCCAGTCTGACCCCAGGGAGGTAATCCTGAAGCTTGCCACAGTACTCGGTGAATGGCCCCATGTCTTACCATTGATCCTTCGAGCCGGTTCAGTCGTCCGTGGTACTTGTGCAGAACAGAAACTGGCGTTGCTCATCTTGTCACAGCTTCCACCGTTTGAAAAGCTTGCTGATAGCTTGTCTGCTGTTCGGGAAGTTCTCAGTGCTCAACTGTGTCATGCTACTTTACCTGATATGCGCATCCATGCTATGGGAGCGGCTGCTAACATCATCAAATGTCTGCGCACCAATGTCGATAAATGGAAGATTCTCACCCTAATTCCCTTGATGGCAAAGGCATTGGAAGATTGCCTAGATGGTCAGCTGGAAACCTCTGTACAGGAGGCGCTACGGCTGCTTGTAGAATTGGCTTGTGTAACGCCTAATATATTGCGCCCTCACATGGCGAGTGTCGAACCAATAATTACAGAAATTGCTCAAGCTAGAAACTTGCCTGTTGGGACTAGGCGGCTTGCAACATTCTTCCTTACTGATTGTGCTAAAGCTGCTGGAACAATCATCAGAGCAGAACTGGCACTTCAAACAACACCTGATATTATTCACTTTGTGTCAAGAGTTGCTGTACTTCTTATGAAAATGCTGCTTGAAATAAATGATGAAGTTGCGTTACCCATGGTGGAGTCTGAAGAAGAGATTTCTGGACTGGCACGGCACTGTTTGCACCGCCTAGCAAATGCAATTGGTGGAACGTTGATGCCAGTTGCCATGCATTGGCTGTGCAGTCACCAGAATGCATCTGACTGGAAGCAATGCTATGCAATAATGGTTACTATTACAGAACTAGCTGAAGGATGTGCTAATGTATGAATTCCAGATTTTTTTTGCCAGGATATGAATTTCAGATTTACCTACCACTATTTCACAACCATATGTTCTGCACATCATAACCCCAATTTGATGTTTCATGCAGGTTATGATTGGACACTTGGATGATCTAGTCCGAATGGTCACAAGTGGAATTGAACATACTCACCCCATTGTGCATTGGGTTACAATTGATGCAATTGCTGCTCTTTATGCTAACCTTGGGCTACAAATGCCTCATTGTACAGATCTCTTGCTTTTAGTAGTGAGATCTATGAATGTTTCTTTGCTTGATCCCCACCTAAAGGTAAATATATGAGGTCGAACTCTGATCGTGTACCTTTTATATTGTTGACTTAATGGGTTGTTTCCTGAATGACAGGAGCATGCTACCCAAGCTGTTTTAGAGATCATCAAGACAACTGAACCTGATATGCTGGAACCAATTTTTGGCGAAGTACTGAACGCTCTGCAACTCAACAGGGTATGGATTTCTCAAGTTGGTTCTTTTGAGAATATGTTTTGTCAGCTGCTACACATGTAAACTACATCGCCAGCTTGACAAAGTATTTTCAGCCTAACTATTAATTATTTGTGGGGCCTGTCTTTTTTTCATGTTTTTAAGTACTTTTGATGACGAGTCAGTCAATCTAAAACATCTTTTTAGGGTACCTACGAGATTTTGAGGTTAGCATTGGTTTTGCTTGTCTTTACATGGTAACTTTGATAAAGAAATAAACATCCCATGTTGAAAAACAGCTAACAATGTATTCAGTAGATGTTATTTAGGATATCACCTTCTCCCTTTGTTGGTACCATACTTCTATTGTGTGGGGCTAGTATGCACATCATTTATTTCAAGTTAGCTATCCAAGTTGTTTTATGTAACTACAAATGAATTAATCAAAACAGCTTAAACTTTTAATGTATATGTTTCAGAAAGCTGAGGAAGTTCCACTGGTGGTTGCAACAATACCTTCATCCTCAGCAGTTGCTGCCGATCAACCCTTGCTACCAACAACACATGCAACAGTATTAAATCTGCCAGTAGGTATTGAGCAGACAAGAGCTTTGGGAGCAACACAAACAACATGCAACAAGCAACAGGCTGATGAGCGAATTAGCGATGAAGTAAGAATGGCCTTTTCTTAACTACTATATAATCATGCATAAGCTGTGACATTTAAATCATTTTTTTGCAGGCTATGATTGGCTTCTTGAAAGCATTTACAAATGGTGGAGTCACTTCAATATCATCTCTCACTTGCCTTGTTGCATTCCAAATTTATGTTAAGGACCTGGATCCATGGACGATTGTTGTGAAAACCCTCCTCTTTGTGGGTATCACGTTTTCTTTAGCTACAGCAGGTGTAGCACATGCCCTTGACCGCCACCCTAGGTGGCTCGAGGCTGCATCAACAATGGCCCTTTTTGAAGGATTGTATACAATTATTCTTGATGGAGGTTATGTTAGGCTTGCAAATACAAGTGCGCGATTAGCTTCTGCAGTTTGTGCAGTTACAATGGTTGCTGCTGCTATTGGCTGGAGCTGTATCTTCCAGCACCCAAAGGTAATCTTTCCTACTACTACAATTTTGAGGATGTGGTGTATTTACTGATACCTCTCCACTCACTATTTTGAAACATTAGTGGATAACGAACCCAAAGGAGTGGATGCACTATCAAGTTTCCCATTCAGAGCATCCACAGGAGGCTCGTGCTGGTCTGTTTAAAAGCATTGGAGAGGTGAGTTTAATTTTCCTCTCCATAGAAGGTATAGCTAAGTTATGTCATGCTAGTTTATTGAACTCTGCTGACATATGTAACTGACAGGTATGGCAAAGGATAAATGGACAAGATGATGGGGTACATGAGCATCGTGGAGGCTGGCTTTCAAAGTTTAGACAGGTGTGTTCTATTCAACTAAATGTATATTGCCTAGTTCGTCAATCTTCTGTGCCAATTCATGGAAGCTTATTTACATCTTCAACTAACAGCTTTTCAGGTGGCAGCCAGCCGGACGGACGACTCAAACAGTGGTTTAGGTATTACACTTCTCTAGGTGGTAGCAGCAATGGAACTTTTGTTGCCTAAATTCTCTGCTGCTGATGATAATTGCTGTGAATGCAAACATGATACAATGGAAAACTGCATATTTCTGTTCTTCCCTGCATACTTGCCGTGTTTATTTATGTTTCGTAATGACAGTATGTGGACTTCATCAAAACATAGGAAGTGTAATTGAAGCAGAATACCACATGCCTGCTTAGTTTATTGAAGTATTTGATTATTATTTTGATAATTGTCACCATCTGTTTGTGCAAGAACGTTTTGGTGATTTGTGACCTTTTCCTATTTAACACAACATATGCTTAACATGTTCTACTGGTTTAGTGATGTGCTTTTTCTTTATTGCCCCCATTTCATGTGCTTTAGGTTATTAGAATTTGCAATGGTCATCAGTGACATAGCAATATCATCTGGTACTAGATCATGTCATGGTTCCCGGTGGGTGGGTGGGGGGGGGGGGGGGGGATATGTTTTTCATTATATTAGTAACAAGATGCCAAATATGTTCTGAGTGAGCTCCTCCCCCAATCTTTGTGTGGCCACAGTCAGGGTGTTGCCTTGGCCTGCCACCGATCCGGTGTTCCAGCCTGAGCAGATTGCATCAGCACCCTCCCTGATGACCTGCACCTCCTAGTCTCTGCCAGCCTCGGCTGCGTCCCCGCTGCCGCACTCACTATCGTCCTTGCTGATCTCATTTATGTCTCCCTCCGTCTATACTGACGTTTCCCCACAATGCAACGCCTTCTTGACCCTACTCACACAACTGCGGCTAACTCTTTCCTCTTGTGCCTGTGGCACGGGGTGGCTCGGTGGTTTGTGCCAGCTGTTGTGCTTGTGATGGAACTGTCGTGCCGGGGCTGCTTCGAACACTTGCGCTGATGACTCCAAGGCCGCCGGCAAGTCCTCCTGTGGTTAAGCTGTCGTGATTAGCTAAAGCTCTGTAAATGCTAAGAAGGTCTAATGCTTCGTTTTCTGTATGAACCTTAGGTTTAGCTCTAGTTAGTGATATTGGTCTGACAATGGTTTCTGGCATGCTTGTGTGGTTTTCAGGCATAGACTTACAGTTCAATGATTACTGATGTGGGTTATACTTATGTTTAATGAAATTGGCTACTGATACGATGATATTTTAGTTCCTATAGCTTCTGTGCATATGTGATAATTTGTTAGGTTATCCTTTCTTTTCATGTTGTTAGTGGTCTTAAAGCCGTGAAGTATGAATTCGTTGCAACTTCTCTACATTACTAGTATACTAGTCTTCTGAAGCTATTTACCAAATGCCTCTGTACTGTGCTAGTGATTGTGCTACCTACGATTCGAAATATAGAGTTACATATATAAACTTGTATAATTGACATGTTAAAGCAGAACCCAAGTGATGAGTATGCTACTGTTGACATTCTTATTTTCAGAGAACAATAAAACAATCATGCGCTTTCATTTGTTTCTTATTTTCTAGTATGACCAGATGCTCTTCTATACGATCTTAGTATTATCAATCGCTGTGAACAGATAATATATTGGTTCTTAGCTGTAATTGTCGATCAGTGTTAATGTGATAAGGACAGATTGTGAACTTGCGTTTACAAATATTGTGGTTTTTCCAAACACAGAATGTATCTTCTTTTGGTTGGCAGCATTTCATTTGACTCTAATTTCATAGAATAAGTCATACTAGTTCCTTTTTCATTTTGTAAAGTTGTGTAACAAAACATTATTCTGTCTGAAATAACAGGTGACATTTCAGTTGTAAACAGAGACCCAACAGGCAGTTAAATAGGTGGCCTTGACACCACCATGTCTCTGTTTGAGTGGGCAGCCATCTTTGTACTAATCTGAAGTTACCGTGAATCGGAAGCATGTGTTCTTGTCTGAGGAAACGTGTCCTAAGCTCTTGTTTGCTTGCTTTTATCAGATATATGCGATCGAATAGAAATGTGTAGAAGGAAGTGGATCAGCGTATGAGCTCTTATTCTGTAGGAGTACTTATCTTGTTTCTTGAATGCTGGAATGCTTTTATCTTGTTGGAGGAAGGCCTTGTTTTGCATGCCGGCATTGGCAGGTTTTCCAGATCCCCGAGAATTCCCATTATCATGATTTGCAGCCTGGGTTTAGATGGGCTGAGCCCCAAATATCCCCACGGTCTCTTGTTTGCTATGCTCTAGTCAATTTTGTGATTGAAACGACACAAGTGAAACAATGTATGAGCTCTTAGTATAGAGTACCTTATTATTGAATGCCAGCACGCTCTTTGATGTACATATGTTTAGTCTGCATGCATGGAATACATGAAAAGTTCCTAATCAAGTGCATCTATGATGTTAAGCAGAACTGCAGAAGTTTAGATTCATGCCTAAACAGTCCAAACCCTAGATCAAAATTGCGTGTTTTCATTGGGAAACATAAACATTCATTCAAATTGATTCTTTGTACATAAATGTGATGGTTAATTCAGTTTCATAATTGGCATTCTAACACTAAGAGATACTCACATCGCTTCCATGTTTAGCCTTTTTTTTCCAAAACACATGTATCTAGATGTATTTTAGTACTCACTCCGTTCTAAAATAGATGTCTTATATTTGTCAAAATTTAAATGAACCTATATATTAAATAGGGTTTAGATTCATTCAAATTTTGATAAATCCGAGACATCTATTTTAGGATAGAGGGAGTATATAGGTTATCTAGATGCCTTTTAGCATATATAAATTCAAAACAAATGAGTTAACCTATACACATACACTAAAAATCGTCTCTCGATACGTGAGTTTTAGAACAAGCATCTTATATGTTAGGACGGTGGAAGTAGAAGTACGAGTACGAGCCCCTAGCCAAAGAAAAGTACAAGTACTCCTTCTGTTTTAAATATAAAATGTTTTAGCTTTATGAAGCAAATATATCTAAATTTTAGTATATAGGTTCACTCAGGCTTGGAGTAAATCTACACACTAAAAGTTTAGATACATCATTTTTACAAATCTAAAACATCTTATATTTTGAAACGGAGAAAATACATGCCAGTAATTGGGCGTATAGATTTTTTTGCGAAATTCCACCGATTTATTAATAATCATCAATAGAGATACAAATAGTTATAAACATAATAAAAATTATAAATAGATCAATGGACCACCTAGCGATGACTACAAACACTGGAACGAGCCGCCATCCTCGCCCCTCCGCCACCGAATGAATACATGAATTTTGAGAAAGTATTTTGTGCATATGGAAGAATATTTATATGGGACATGGTCCATAGATTTAGAGGCGTGGACCAACTTTAGCAAATAACACGTGTCCAGAACAAAGGAAAATGGTCAAGATTAGCAACCGAATTTTAGATCTAAAATGCCACATGTCAATCATGCGAGTTGGTCTACTTGTACACCAGGTCACATAAAATTATTTTCGGTGCACATGGGCACTAGTGCTTCCTTCACTTTTAGATTTTTTATTTTTTTTAAAACCTTAGAGTTTTATGTCTCAAAAAATTATAACGTTAAATATATAGATGGATATATACAGGAGTATACGCAAAAGAGTCACGTTAAAAAAATATTTTAGGAGATATAAAATGGATTAATTCCTGATAGTAAATAATAGTATAAAATAATATATATCTTTGTCAAAAATTTATCTTTTTTGTATTTCCCAAAATACAATATATTTTAATGGATTTTTTTGCGTATACTCCTCATGTATATATCTATCTCTATATTTAACGCCATAACTTTCGGAGACACGAAAGTGTGAGGTTTTGAATTTTTCAAAAAATCTAAAAGTGATGGTAGCACTAGTGCCCATGTGCCAAAGACATTTTCCAATGAATTTTGGTTTACATGGCTAAGCCTACTTTCGTGAAGGTCGCCCCCGGATGAATCCATCGCTTTCTTGTTGATGTATAACCCAGCCACCTAGGTCTAAGTCTACATAGACGTAGATTTGGGTTCGTATTATTAAAAAAAAGTTGTAAGGGCTTCCCCTACCGCATATTTCAAAAAAAATAGCGCTTCCTGATTTTCATATGTTGTTTTGTCGATTAGAGACACACAAAATAAGTACAAATAAAAAATATTGCAAGTACGCGCCGAAAGTGCATAAAAAATGTGGTAATTACATATAGGGTATGGCGTTATCTTTATCTTTAATCCAGGGATCTAATCTTGACATATACTTTCCCCATCCCAAAATAAGTGATTTGGATTTGTCTAGATTCACATACACCTAGACACGTTTAGTATGTAAATACATATGAAGCTAGAAAAATCCACATCACTTATTTGGGGATAGAGGGAGTAGGAGACACAACACTTTCATTCTACAATTCAAGAAACTTTAGCATGAAGAAACCATAATTAGCATTGAAGAGAATATAAAGATAGAGCATGAAAACTATTATGTAAAAAACAAAAATGCAACTCAAAGGTGTCAATATGTCTTCTAGAATCAGAATAGTTAACTCAGTACATTGTCTCTATTGCTTCCACTCTAGACGATTCACGTGTTGGTTCATATCAACGCTGGGTTCACCACGATGAAAGTCAAGAATCTCGAACCTTTTTGTAGGCATGTTTACTAGAACCATGTACCAGTACCCCATAGCCTCCCTAGCAGTACCAAGCTTCCGAAGAACAAGCAAGAAAAGCTACAAAAAACCAGGAAAAACAATGGAAAAAACATAAGTATAATCACATATATGAAACTTTACAAACCCACATAATATATACTTATATTCCCTAAAACTCTTTGTTAACCATTAAGCACATGTATAGGCAAGTACAAAAAATACCAAGAACAAATAAGTGAACCATGCATATTGGTATACTTATCAACCTAAGTTACCCATAATTACCCACCATCCGAGCTAAACTTATCAGCAGCCACAAAAAAAGGAAAACTAAAAAGACAACAACCACATTACCAAACCTTTGTGGCTAAGCTTGTACTCCCTCTATTTACTAATATAAGACATTTTAAGTATTTGAAAGTGGACCGGATACATTCTAAAATTAGTGAACCTACACACTATAACATGTCTAAATATGTGCATGTTAGAGAAAAGCTTAAATGTCTTATATTAGTGAAGGGAGGGAGTATCTACCATCTTTCCTAAAGGCCTTCCGCAAAAGATTCGAGGTGAAATTTCCCTCCGTAAGATACTTTGTCATAATATATGGAAAAATAACCTTATGGGTGGACAATTATCTTGCATGATAGAAATACTTATCTCACAAACACCATATGGCTTCATACTCTCAACAAGTTCAGAAGTGTTCGTCCACATTGGCTCAATACTTAGAATTCTTGTACTACAAAGAATAAGATAAAACAAAAATCAAATAAACCAATAAAAAGAGACGACAACTAAATATATGAATCCCTGGTTTGTAAAACACAGGATTACAAAAAGCAGTGTGGTGACGTGCTAACAACTAAAACAAGTGATACACAATTTGGAACATATAGTAACCCACAGTTAAGTACACAAGTTATCCACCACACACAAAAGAGTTACATACCAAAAATAGTAAAGTTACCCACAAAAATAAGTTGTCGTCTCTAGGGAAATCAGGGCTCCCATATCAAGCAAGTGCGAGCCGCGGAGCACATATTGCCCGGCAAGGGAAGTTGTGGGTCCCTTTCAAGAAACCTAGTGTAGGCGCCGTTCCCATGATTTAGGGGGGCCACGTGGACCCGAGATGGAGCTAGCAACCCGTTTTCTCGGGAAGGAAAGGTCATCCATGACGTTCCCCGTATGGCCCCGGGAAGAGAGGCATCATCACTGACATGACCAAAACCGTTTTATGGCTCAGACTATTCGTGACAAGACTGGATAGTGATGCGCCAAGTATGAGCCTCCTATGGCGTGGGAAGGATAACATAGAAATAGCTATATGTACCTTAACTACAACTGGGGGAGTCTAGGGTAGGTCTGTGCATGTGGCCCTCCCAGTGGCCTCACAAGGCAGACAAAGACAAAACCCGGGAGTAGATGGCAGGAGAGGACAAAACCTCGGAACAGAAAGGTGCTAAAGCCGGAAGACCAAGACACATGGATTGGACTGGACGATGAGCAGTCTTGTCACACGCTAATCCACAATATCTTGTGTGTAGTGTAAGAATCCGAGGCCCTTGTGGTACCCCCTTTGGTTATAAAAGGAGGGTCGTGGCTCTTGTAGAGAAAGAGAGACGAAGTGAGATAGCACTCATCTAGGGTCATCAGAAGAGATCAAGTAGGCTAGCTAGTCTCCTCACCTGAAATCCTTGGAAAGGAGAGAACATTATAATACCCATCTTCTTCGACGAGCAATACGATCAGAAACGCATGAAGTAGGGTGTTTGCCTCCCGACGACCTGAACCTTGGTAAAATCATTTGTGTATTTACAGAAAATTCTAGATCAAAAGCATACTTGACGCCCACTATCAAACGAATAAATGGATATGTGTTATCCCGTGTTTCCACATATGATATTTGGCGCGCCAGATATAGGGCACTTTTTTTTATCTAGGCATCATCATCTTCACCTTCAGCGCCACGAGAAGAAGGTATGGCCCGAGGAGGCCCGGCCTCAACCTCGCAGCCTCAATAGTGGCAGCGATTCGTAGGACGACCGGAGTAGGAACCATTTTGTGTGGATTAGAGCAGAGCGCCTTTACCTTGGCCGTCGGACACCATGGCGTGAAGCAACATAGAGGCGCCCTTCGCCTCCAACACCAAGGCTAAACCTCCTTGTTTTCAAGGAACTTGCAGTATGTTCCTGTCAGGGGTGCGGTGAAAGGAAGCAAAGGGATTTCCCCTGTTTGCCTCCCTTCCTGCGACTTGCTTCGTTTTTCCCCAGTGAGAAACGTACAATGCATGGATGCTTCTTCTGTGTAGGTAGCCGAGCTCATCGGTTATGCCCCCGGCACGGCCGCTTGCAGGGTCGTGCTTGGGAGCAAATGAAAAGTTCACCGGGCCAAGGGGGCCGCGGCCGCTCGCTCTATGGCCGGCCACGAGCGATCTTCAGAAACTGCTCTGCGATAGGCTAAACGAAGACACCCGGACTGGGGTGGAGCATTAATGGCTATAAATACACCCATGTACTCCTTCCGTTTTAAAATATAAGATGTTTTAGGTTTGTAAAAAAAATGTATCTAGATTTCTTTTAGTTGTAGATTCACTGTAAACCTGAGTGAACCTATATACTAAAAAAGGTCTAGATACATTTGCTTTACAAAGCTAAAACATCTTATATTTTGAGATGGAGGGAGTATCTCCGTATTAAAACCGTATATTTTTTAAGCATTTGATGAATATCTCTTTAGCATTGCCACTAAACAATGTGCAAAACTTCTCCTTGATCTTTTCGCTTATAGAATTGGGCACTTTTATGATGAAATCTAGAGCAATTAATGGATATTTACGAGTTTCCAACATTTCCAAGTCAATGGTGCTCTGGAGTAGGCGTCCAGACGCTTTAACGAGCATCCGCACGGGTAGATCCCACCTGTACGATGCGCTGAAGGCTTTACCAAGTCAAACCTAACAACTTTCATGAGGAGGCTATATAAGAATCGACTCACAGCGACCAGGAACAAGAACACTAGTCAGCACACTAGTCAGCATAACACGTATGATGTCATTCAAATACGAGAAGAGGATATCCTATCTTCATCACCATAGCCAACCTCCTCTCCCTCCTCCATCTCCACTCCATAGACATATTCATCTAATTGTAATCTTGATCTCACCATAACTGGTGATATTGTAATACTATTTGTCATTTGTCTTAAGAATTTTCAATACAATGTTTATGATTGTTGATCTAATCATGTGTAAGTAGTTCTCACGGGATGAGGGCCGAGGCATAGCCTTGCAGCAATTATGTGCAATTTATAACACCATGGGATATTGTGTTGTGACTAAATGTTAGATCTACCCTTGTTATTCTTGTCTTTTGCCTCGATCCAAGGGCTTCTCAGGTACCCAAGACCATAAGAATCGATCCAGGTATTAAGGTGAGATGAATGGTGATCATATTATACGCGTGAAATCCAGTGACAACAAGGGGAGTAAAGTAGTTAATTTGAGATTCATTTGAGAGTAACAGTAACGTCACTGATCATAATGCTTTCATATGTTTTACTTAATGGCTACACACCCCCGCGCAATGGTAGTGTAGTGGTTGGACAAAAGTCTATAGTAAGTGTTGCTAATAAATACTATAGTAGTTACAGACGTACCTCCCATAAAGTTTAAAAATATTAGATCACAATCCATAAACGAGATAATTAAGTTTATCTTTATCCTAACATATATGCACAGCTACAGGTGAATCCGTAGCCTTGGCCTATTTCTATCTATTGATACAAAACCACAACAAGTAAACATAAAGGGTCTGGTAAGCAAAACTTTTAGGGTTTACTTTAAAGTAATATTACACCAAGCAAAGGCTGGATTCGCTAAACCTAGGTCTATTAGAGAAAAAAAAGCTATGTTATAATCCATAATCTAGACCGAAGGTACCAACCCTTTTTTAGCGTCATTGCCAGGGAAGCAATTCTCGCTATCCTTGTGAGGTTATTAGAGACCTTGCCACTACAAGAAATGTCGCCATCCGCAATAGATTCGTCCACCAAGCATGGTAGAAGGTACACCTTCTGCCACGACTTCGCTATTTTTCCCTTGATAGAAAGGAATATTTTTTTTGTTTTCTAGGCACCCTACTCTCATGGATCGTTAGAAACGTGGCAGAAGGTCGGCTGAGCCATGGTAGAACTCGGATTTTTGGTTCCTCACACAATTTTGACTCTAGTCGATGCCACTAAAGTATTTTGAAGCCCATGGGGCCGCAATGTCAGTGTTTCTAGGGGACCATTTTTTTGGTTGCACCTTCCTGTTTGAATTTGATAATGTTGCTCGATGCATCATCCGTTTAGTCAGACTGCTAGGTCTTAGATGTCATACTCTCATTAGAAAAAACGTGTATGATCGAATTTTTTATTTGCTCGCGCATCCCTATTTTTAACTTGATAACGTTGCCGGGTCTCAGATGTCAGCGTCTTTATAAATGAAACATGTGTATGATATAATTTATTTTTCCAACCGCGCCTTCTTGTTTTGGAGTTGATAACATTTGCTCGATGCATGAGCCGTTCAGTAAGGTTGCTGAGTCTCAGATGTTATCCCCTCATTAGAAGAAAGGTATGCATGATGGACTTTCTGATTCCGCTCACGCCTCCCTGTTTAGAACTTGATAAGTTGCTCAATATATTAGCCATTAGTCTCGCTGTTGGCCCACATGCCAGCCTTTCTCTTTGAAAGAAATATGTGCATGATAGATGGACATTTTTTCCTATCACGTCCGATGTTCTGACATTGGCAACGTTGCTCAATGCATTAGCCATGTAGGGTCTGGATGCTAGGTCCCAGATGTTAGCCTCTCGTTAGAAAAAATGTGTGCATGATGGACTTTCTTGTTGAGCCCGTGCCTCCCTATTTAGAACTTGATAACGTTGCTCGATGTATTATCCGTTTAGTTTCCCTGTTGGGTCCCACATGTCAACCTCTCTTTACAAGAAACATGTGCATGATGGACTTTTTTCCGTTCGGTATCCTTGTTAAAACTTGGCAACGTTTCTCGATGCATTGGCCATGTAGGGTATGGCTGCTATGTCTTAGATGTCACCCTATCATTAGAATAAACCACTACAAGAAATGTTATCATCTGCAACAGTTTGGTCCGTCGAGCGTTGTAGAAGGTGCGTCTTCTGTCACAATTTCGCTTTACTATGGTAGATGGAAACTTTTTTTTTTAATTTTTGCGGCCCACTACTATGAAGAAATCGTTAAAAACATGAAAGAAGATCGACCAACGTGTGGCAGAAGTAAGATTTTCCATTCCTTCGCGATGTTGACTCATTGAAATCTTTTGAGGTGTGTGGGTCCTGTATGTCAGTATCTTTAGCGGACCATACTTTTCAGTCACGCCTCCCCAATTTGAACTCGATAACATTGCTCGATGCATCTGCTGTTTAGTCAAGCTGTTGGGTCCCTGATGCCGGCCTCTCGTTACAAAATCGTGTATATGATGGATTTTTTCTCCGCTCGCGCTTCCCTATTTCAAACCTGATAGCATTGCTCGAAGCATATGTCGTTTATTTAGGTAGGTCCCACATGCCAGCCTCCCATTATAAGAATTGTGTGTATGATGGATTTTTTTCTTCGCTCGTGTCACCGTGTTCCAAACATGATAACATTGTTTGATGCATCAACCGTTTATTCAGGCTGATGGGTTCTCCATGTCAACAACTCATTAAAAGAAACATGTGTATGATGTATTATCTATTTTTGCTCGCGTTTTCCTATTTCTAACTTGATAAAGTTGCTCGATGTATTAGCCGTTTAGTCTCGGTGTTGGGTCTTGATACGTCGTAAACGTATATATAATTTTTGATGCCCCATGCTTGTTTCGTATCAACTTTCTTATGTTTTGTCTACACTTTGAGGTATTTTTATATATTTTCTAAAACTAATCTATTAACAAGATGTCGCAGTGCCAGTTGCCTATTTTCTGCTATTTTTGGTTTCAGAAAAGCTAGTAAGGAAATATTCTCGGAATTGGACGGGACAAAAGACAAAGTTAATATTTTACCAGAAGGAACGCAGAGTCCGAAGGGCAGCCGAAGTGGGGCCACGAGGTGGCCACACCCTATGGCGGCGCGACCAAGGGAGTGTAGGGTTTCGTAGCATGGAAAACAAAAAATTTCTATCGCATACAAACAAACAAGCCAAGATCTATCTACTAGATTGTAGCAACGAGTCGATGGAATAACTTACCCTCGAAGATTCCAAAGTGTTTAACGAGAGCGGATTCTCGTGGGTGATGTAGTCGTACTCTTCCCGATCTCAAGATCGCGTAAACGATCCTTCCGGCGCTGCGTTCCGGCAGCACTCCCGCAGTCGGTCACACGTTCGGTACTCGACGAAGACCTTCCTCTCCCTTGTTCCAGCAGGCAGCGGAGGTTGTAGCACTCTCCTCGCAATTCCGGCAGCACAACGGCGTGGTACCGGAAGTAGAGGGGAGATCCCGCAGGGCTTCGCCTTAAGCCGGAGCGAGTATGGTGGAGTATGAGAGAGATTTAGTGGTCTAGAGTTTAGACACACCAATTAGAAGGCTCTAATCCGAAGGCTAGGGCAATTAGAAGCTCTAAACCAAAACAGCTCTAAACCGGAGTCTAGGGCTAGGATTTAGATTAGAGGATAGGAACTTGTGTGTCTAGAGGAGGAGGCCCTGCCCCTTCTTTTATAGGTGGGAGGGGCGGCCAAGGGGAGGGAGTCCCTCCCCAAGTCGGCCTTGGGTGGCGCGCCGGCTTGGAGAGGAAGGACTCCTCCCCCAAGTCGGTTTCAACCTCCTCTTGCTTGTTTCCCACAGTTTCCTGTTTTAGCCGTTTGACTTTCAAACTGGTCATTTGACTTTTCAGTTTTAGGATTCAATTTAATCCTTTATTTGGAACAGCGAGAACACTTAGTACATGATGCAATCATTCCAATATGTAATGACACATTCATGTACCCCTTCCCCCCCCCGGAGTGCCGGACATTCCGGAACCTTCTAGAACATTCCCGATGAAAACACCGGAATCATTTCCGAACTCCGAAACGGGACTTTCCTTATATGAATCTTATTCTCCGGACCATTCCGGATCATCTCGTGATATCCCGGATCCCATCCGAGACTCCGAACAACATTCGGTCTCTATCTCATAATACCATAACTACTCAAACAACGTCGAATCCTTAAGTGTGTCTTCCTACGGTTCGTGAATTATGCGGACATGATCGAGACACTTCTCCGAACAATAACCAATAGAGGAATCTGGAAATTCATATGGCTCCCACATATTTCTACGATTACTTTGCGATCGAATGAACCACTTACATATGATACCAATTTCCTTTTGTCTCACGACAGTTTACTTATCCGAGGTTATGATCGTCGGTATCTCTGCATACCTAGTTCAACCTCGTTACCGATAAGTACTCTTTTCTCGTTCCCGTGATATGTGATCCCTTGTGAGCCAGTAACATGCTTGCAAGCTAATTGGATGACATTCCACCGAGAGGGCCCAGAGTATATCTATCCGTCATATGGATGGACAAATCCCACTCTTGATCCATGTGTCTCAACCAATACTTTCCGAACACTCAATGCCACCTTTATAGCCACCCAGTTACGGTGTGGTGTTTGATGTCATCAAAGCATCCATCCGGTAAAGGTGATATGCATGATCTCATGGTCGAAGGAATTAGGTTACTATGTGTCAGAAAGCATATAGAAATTGAACTATTGAAATGACTTGATCTTTATGCTACACTTATCTATAGGAGTATGTCCACCATATCATTCTCCTAACGATATGATCTCGTTGTTGATAACATCTCAATGTTCATGATAGGGAAACCACAGTCATTAATCAACCAACAAGCTAGTGAAGTATAGAGGCTATACTAGGGACTTCAAATTAAGTTTACAAATCACACAAGTATCAATGTTTCCTTGTTAATACTATTATAGCATGAATGTAAACATTTATCATAAACACAAAGATATAATAATAACTACATTTATTATTGCCTCTAGGGCATATCTCCAACAGTCTCCCACTTGCACTAGAGTCATCTAATCTAGATTACATGGTAATATACCGAACACCCATGGCAGTTTGGTGTTGGTCATGTTTTGCCCTCGGGAGAGGTTTAGTCAACGGATCTGCCACATTCAGATCTGTGTGTACTTTGCAAATCTTTATATCCCCATCCTGGATATGTTCTCGAATAGCGTGAAAACGTAGCTTGATGTGCTTCAGCTTTTTGTGTGACCTTGGTTCTTGCGCATTGGCTATGGCGCCCATGTTATCACAGTAGATAGACATTGGGTCCAGCGCACTAGGAACCACACCCAGCTCTGTAATGAACTCTTTCATCCATATCGCTTCTTGTGAAGCCTCCGAAGCAGCCATGTATTCCGATTCAGTTGAAGATCTCGCCACAACGCTTTGCTTTGCACTCCTCCAGCTAACTGCTGCACCATTCAAAATAAATACGTATCCGGATTGTGATTTAGAATCATCCGGATCGGTGTTCCAACTAGCATCGGTGTAACCGTTAACAACGAGCTGTTCATCACCTCCATAAGAAAGAACCATATCCTTAGTTCTTCTCAAGTACTTAAGGATGTTTTTGACCGCTGTCCAATGATCCACTCCTGGATCACTTTGATATCTGCTAGTTAAACTAACAACATATGCAATGTCGGGTCTAGTACATAGCATGGCATACATTAGAGATCCTATGGCTGAGGCATAGGGAGTCTTACTCATCCTTTCTCTATCTTCTGCCGATATCGGACTTTGAGTTTTACTCAAGGTCGTATTGGGCAACATGGGCAAGAACCCTTTCTTGCTTTCTTCCATTCCAAACCTCTTTAGAACTTTGTCCAAATATGTACTCTGTGACAATGATATTTGGCGTTTCGATCTACCTCTGTAAATCTTTATGCCTAATATGTAAGCTGCTTCGCCAAGATCCTTCATTGAAAAACTATTATTCAAATATTCTTTGACACTATTAAGAAGGTCTACATCATTCCCAATCAACAATATGTCATCCACATATAGTATTAGGAATGCTACAGAGCTCCCACTCACTTTCTTGTAAATACAAGCTTCTCCATAAGTTTGTATAAAACCAAAACTTTTGATTACCTTATCAAAACGTTGATTCCAACTTCGGGATGCTTGCTTCAATCCATAGATGGACCGTTGAAGTTTGCATACCTTGTTAGCATCTTTAGGATCGACAAAACCTTTGGGTTGCATCATATACAACTCTTCATCAATGTCTCCATTGAGGAATGCTGTTTTGACATCCATCTGCCATATCTCATAATCATAATATGCAGCGATCGCTAACATAATCCTCACAGACTTTAGCTTCGCTACTGGTGAGAAAGTCTCATCGTAGTCAACTCCTTGAATTTGTCGAAACCCTTTTGCGACAAGTCGAGCTTTATAGACAGTAACATTACCATCAGCATCTATTTTCTTCTTGAAAATCCATTTGTTCTCGACAGCCTTCTGGCCATCCGGTAAGTCCACCAAAGTCCATACTTGGTTTTCGTACATGGATCCAATCTCGGATTTCATGGCTTCTTGCCATTTATTGGAATCTGGGCTCATCATCGCTTCCTCATATGTCTCGGGGTCATCGGTGTTGTCCACCAACATGACATTCATAACGGAATCATACCAATCTGGAGTGGTACGAGTTCTCGTTGACCTCCGAGGCTCTGTAGCAACTTCAACCGAAGTTTCATGATCACCATCATTAGCTCCCTCTCTAATTGGTGCAGGCACCACAGGAACTTCTTCCGGTGCTGCGCTACTCGCAATTTTGAGAGAAGGTTCGACAACCTCGTCGAGTTCTACTTTCCTTCCAGTCACTTCTTTCGAGAGAAATTCCTTCTCTAGAAAGGATCCATTCTTGGCAACGAAGATTTTGCCTTCGGATCTATGATAGAAGGTATACCCAATAGTTTCCTTCGGGTATCCTATGAAGACGCATTTTTCCGCTTTGGGTTCAAGCTTGTCCGGCTGTAACTTCTTTACATAGGCTTCGCATCCCCAAACTTTAAGGAACGACAATTTAGGTTTCTTCCCAAACCATAATTCATACGGTGTCGTTTCAACGGATTTAGATGGTGCCCTATTTAAAGTGAATGCGGCTGTTTCTAATGCATAACCCCAAAATGATAGCGGTAAATCTGTAAGTGACATCATAGAACGAACCATATCTAAGAGAGTTCGATTACGACGTTCGGACACACCATTACGCTGTGGTGTTCCCGGCGGTGTCAATTGTGAAAGTATTCCGCATTTCTTCAAATGCTCGCCAAACTCGTAACTTAGATATTCACCTCCACGATCAGAACGTAGAAATTTAATCTTCTTGTTACGTTGATTCTCTACCTCACTTTGAAACTCCTTAAACTTCTCGAAAGTTTCGGACTTATGTCTCATGAAATAGATATACCCATATCTATTCAAGTCATCCGTGAAGGTAAGAACATAACGATAACCACCGCGCGATGCTACACTCATTGGACCACACACATCATGTATGATTTCCAATAAGTCCGTAGCTCGCTCCATCATACCAGAAAATGGAGTCTTAGTCATTTTTCCCATCAGACATGCTTCGCATCTTTCAAGTGATTCAAAATCAAGTGATTCAAGAAGTCCATCGGAATGGAGTTTCTTCATACGTTTCACTCCAATGTGACCAAGACGACAGTGCCACATATAGGTCGAATTATCGCTTGATTTCAAACGTTTAACCTCAATGTTGTTGATATGTGTATTTCCACTATCGAGATTCAATAAGAATAGACCATCTATCAAAGGTGCATGTGCATAAAACATATTACTCATATAAATCGAACAACCATTATTCTCGGACTTAAACAAGTAACCGTCTCGCAATAAACAAGATCCCGATATAATGTTCATGCTCAACGCAGGCACCAAATAACAATTATTTAAGTATAAAACTAATCCCGATGGTAGATGAAGGGGTAGCGTGCCGACCGCGATCACATCAACCTTTGATCCATTTCCCACGCGCATCATCACCTTATTCTTCGCTAGCTTCCGTTTATTCTACAACACCTGTTTCGAGTTACAAATATGAGCAACCGAACCAGTGTCAAATACCCAGGCACTACTACGAGTACTAGTGAGATACACATCAATAACATGTATATCAGATATACCTTTCTTCTTGATGTTGCCGTTCTTCAAATCCGCCAAGTACTTTGGGCAATTCCGCTTCCAGTGACCTTCTCCCTTGCAGTAAAAGCACTCAGTATCAGGCTTAGGTCCAGCCTTGGTCTTCTTCGCCGGCGTGGTAACTTTCTTACCACCCTTCTTGAAGTGTCCCTTTTGCTTAGACTTGCCTTTCTTGAATTTGGTGGTCTTATTGACCAACAACACTTGGTGCTCTTTCTTGATCTCCACTTCTGCAGATTTCAACATGGCAAAGAGTTCTGGCAACGTCTTGTTCATGTTCTGCATGTTGTAGTTCATCACAAAGTTCTTGTAACTTGGTGGTAGTGATTGGAGGACACGGTAAATCCCCAAAGCATTAGGAATCACTATACCCAAGCTTTGAAGTTTGTTTGTGTGCCTAGACATCTTAAGCACATGCTCACTGACGGAGCTGCCCTCTTCCATCTTGCAGTTAAAGAACTTTTCAGAAGCCTCATAGCTTTCAATTGCCGCATGAGTCTCAAAAATCAATTTGAGATCCTCGACAATATCATATGGGTCTGAATCCTCAAACCTTTTCTGAAGCTCCGATTCCAAACCATACAAGATAGCACATTGAACTATGGAGTACTGATTCTTCCGACCAAGGTAAACATTCTTTACTTCATCGGGAGCATCATCTGCAGGTGGGTCACCCAGCGGTGCATCCAGCACATAGGTCAAATTACCAGCTATGAGGACAATCCTCAAATTGCGGAACCAATCTGCGAAGTTGCTTCCATTGTTTTTCAACTTTTCTTTCTCTAGGAACGCATTAAAATTGATGGTAGGGGCTGCCATTGATCTACAACATATTTGCAATAGTTTAGACTAAGTTTATGACAAATTGAGTTCAAATTAATTAATAAAGTTAATCTAGGTGAACTCCCACTCAAAACAATATCCCTCACATTATTTTAGTGATCACACGAACCAAATCCACCATATCAACACCGATCATCACGAGAGTTGATATAGTTTCAATGGCGAACAATCGTCATGTTCATCATATCTACTATATGATTCATGCTTTACCTTTCGGTGATCCGTGTTCCGAGACCATGTCTGTACATGCTAGGCTCGTCAAGATCAAACCTTAGTTTCCGCATGAGCAAATCTGGCTTGCTCACGTTGTATACACTTGCAGAATCTAACACACCCGATCATCACGTGGTGCTTCGAAACAACAAGCTTTAGTAACGGTGCTAACTAAGGGTGAACACTTTATGACTTGGAATTTATGTGCATGAGGGATCATCTTATAATGCTACCGTCGTCTACTAAGCAATACAAGATGCATAAAGGATTAACATCACATGCAATTCAATATATATGTGATATGATATGGCCTTTCTTCTTCGTGCTTCCGATCTCTATCTTCAACCACGAACATGATCTCCATCATCACCGGCATTGCATCAAGGTCAATGACGCCTCTCCATGGTTGTCGTCCACCGTCTTCAACTAGTACAACTACTTTGAATAGACACGCGGGTCTTAACATAAATTAAAGACAACCATATGGCTCCTGCCGGTTGCCAACTTACAATAAGGAACATTGCATACATCAAATATAATCACAATCATGGCCATATAACATCACTGCACACCCCTGCAAAACAAAGTTAGACGCCTCTACTTTCTTTGCATGTTTTACGTGGTTTGGGGCTTTCTATAAGTGTCGTTCTAACTTACGAACATGAACCACAACATTGACACAAGTATTGTTAATCACCCGTTGTGAATTGGATCTATACTATGCTAGGAGAAACAGGCACCCGCAAAGCCACTTATGCAATACAAGTTGCATGTCAAGCGTGGAGCAAGTCCCATGAACGATGTCATGTAAGGTTAGCCCGGGCCGCTTCATCCCAACATACCGCAAGATGCAAAGTACACAAGAAGCAATCGACAATAAAAGTATCAACGCCCACAATGACCATTGTGTTCTACTCGTGCAACAGATCTACATATAGACACGACTCTGATACCACTGTAGGGTTTCGTAGCATGGCAAACAAAAATTTTCTATCGCATACAAACAAACAAGCCAAGATCTATCTACTAGATTGTAGCAACGAGTCGATGGAATAACTTACCCTCGAAGATTCCAAAGTGTTTAACGAGAGCGGATTCTCGTGGGTGATGTAGTCGTACTCTTCCCGATCTCAAGATCGCGTAGACGATCCTTCCGGCGTTGCGTTCCGGCAGCACTCCCGCAGTCGGTCACACGTTCGGTACTCGACGAAGACCTTCCTCTCCCTTGTTCCAGCAGGCAGCGGAGGTTGTAGCACTCTCCTCGCGATTCCGGCAGCACAACGGCGTGGTACCGGAAGTAGAGGGGAGATCCTGCAGGGCTTCGCCTCAAGCCGGAGCGAGTATGGTGGAGTATGAGAGAGCTTTAGTGGTCTAGAGTTTAGACACACCAATTAGAAGGCTCTAATCCGAAGGCTAGGGCAATTAGAAGCTCTAAACCAAAACAACTCTAAACCGGAGTCTAGGGCTAGGATTTAGATTAGAGGATAGGAACTTGTGTGTCTAGAGGAGGAGGCCCTGCCCCTCCTTTTATAGGTGGGAGGGGCGTCCAAGGGGAGGGAGTCCCTCCCCAAGTCGGCCTTGGGTGGCGCGCCGGCTTGGAGAGGAAGGACTCCTCCCCCAAGTCGGTTTCAACCTCCTCTTGCTTGTTTCCCACAGTTTCCTGTTTTAGCCGTTTGACTTTCAAACTGGTCATTTGACTTTTCAGTTTTAGGATTCAATTTAATCCTTTATTTGGAACAGCGAGAACACTTAGTACATGATGCAATCATTCCAATATGTAATGACACATTCATGTACCCCTTCCCCCCCGGAGTGCCGGACATTCCGGAACCTTCTAGAACATTCCCGATGAAAACACCGGAATCATTTCCGAACTCCGAAACGGGACTTTCCTTATATGAATCTTATTCTCCGGACCATTCCGGATCACCTCGTGATATCCCGGATCCCATCCAAGACTCCGAACAACATTCGGTCTCTATCTCATAATACCATAACTACTCAAACAACGTCGAATCCTTAAGTGTGTCTCCCTACGGTTCGTGAATTATGCGGACATGATCGAGACACTTCTCCGAACAATAACCAATAGAGGAATCTGGAAATTCATATGGCTCCCACATATTTCTACGATTACTTTGCGATCGAATGAACCACTTACATACGATACCAATTTCCCTTTGTCTCACGATAGTTTACTTATCCGAGGTTATGATCGTCGGCATCTCTGCATACCTAGTTCAACCTCGTTACCGATAAGTACTCTTTTCTCGTTCCCGTGATATGTGATCCCTTGTGAGACAGTCACATGCTTGCAAGCTAATTGGATGACATTCCACCGAGAGGGCCCAGAGTATATCTATCCGTCATATGGATGGACAAATCCCACTCTTGATCCATGTGTCTCAACCAATACTTTCCGAACACTCAATGCCACCTTTATAGCCACCCAGTTACGGTGTGGTGTTTGATGTCATCAAAGCATCCATCCGGTAAAGGTGATATGCATGATCTCATGGTCGAAGGAATTAGGTTACTATGTATCAGAAAGCATATAGCAATTGAACTATTGAAATGACTTGATCTTTATGCTACGCTTATCTATAGGAGTATGTCCACCATATCATTCTCCTAACGATATGATCTCGTTGTTGATAACATCTCAATGTTCATGATAGGGAAACCACAATCATTAATCAACCAACAAGCTAGTGAAGTATAGAGGCTATACTAGGGACTTCAAATTAAGTTTACAAATCACACAAGTATCAATGTTTCCTTGTTAATACTATTATAGCATGAATGTAAACATTTATCATAAACACAAAGATATAATAATACTACATTTATTATTGCCTCTAGGGCATATCTCCAACAGGGAGGGCACGCCAGCCCTAGGTGTGGGCCCCTCGGGCGCCCACCGACCTTGCCCCTTCGCCTATA
This sequence comes from Avena atlantica, assembly GCA_910589765.1. Taxonomy (NCBI): domain Eukaryota; kingdom Viridiplantae; phylum Streptophyta; class Magnoliopsida; order Poales; family Poaceae; genus Avena; species Avena atlantica. The sequence goes on along the minus strand of OU342735.1, from coordinate 487,901,917 downwards.
AAAGCACCCCGATGCAGAAACCCTAGACACCCGATCAAATCTCCATGACATAGTCCGTAGCCACCACCATCTCCATCCCTAGATCGAGGGGATCCGAAGCTCTTCCTGGCACCCTGCCGGAGGGGAGAGATCATCCCGGAGGCCTTCTTCATCACCATGCCAGCCTCCGGAGTGATGCGTGAATAGTTCATCCTTGGACTTTGGGTCCATACAATAGCTAGACGGTTGGTTCTCCTCCTTTGCGCTATCATGTTTAGATCTTGTGAGCTCCGTTCATGATCAAGATCATCTATTTGTAATCCTACATGTTGTGTTTTTTGGGATCTGATGGATATTGACTACTATGTTTAAGATTGATTATTGATTCTATCATGTCTGTGTTATTTGTGATCTTGCATGGTCTCCGTTGTTCGTAGATACTTTGGCCAAGTAGATGCCTACAACTCCAAGAGGGAGTATTTATGCTTGATAGTAGGTTCATGCCTCTAGTAATCTGAGGAAGTGACAGAAATCTCGAAGGTTGTAGATGTGCTGTTGCTACTAGGGAGAAAACAACAATCCTTTGTCCAAGGGTAATTGTATTGTTTACTTTACACACTTTGCTTCATGCAATTATCTGTTGCTTGCAACTTAATACTAGAAGAGGTTCGGATGATAACCTAAAGGTGGATTATTAGTCATAAATGCGGTTGTACTACATTCTATGTATTATGTTGTAATTCCCAAATGAATCTCATCGGAATCATCATGAATTATACATGCATATTTATACATTTTCAATCTGTCAATTTCCAACTGTAATTTGTTCACCCAACATGCTATTTATCTTAAGAAGAAACACCTCTAGTGAACTGTGGACCCTGATCCATTTCTTTATCATTGATATTCCGTCTACCGTTTACTGTTTACTTACTACAAGCAATTACTATCTTCCACACTATACGTTTAATCCTTTGTTTTTAGCAAACCAGTGAGATTGACAACCTCACTATAAGTTGGGGAAAAGTTCCGTGGTTGTGTTGTGCAGGTTCCAAGTTGCTAGCAACACCTTGGAGTTGTTTCCTTACTCCTACTGGTTCAATAACCTTGGTTTCATAACTGAGGGAAACTTGCTGCTGTGCTCATCATACCTTCCTCTTGGGGTTCTCAACGAGCTCTACATATCTGAGCCATCAAGCACTTTTCTGGCACCGTTGCCGGAGAGTTAAGGACAGCTTCAATCTCTTCCTCCTCGTCAAACACTTTTCTGGGAGAAAGAAGATTCTTGCAAGGGGAGTCTCTCACAACCAATCTCTTTACTTTGTTTTTGTTTTTGTTTTTCTTAGTTTATTTTCTTTTCTTTTGCCTGTTTATTTTTATCAAAAATACAAAAAAAATAGTTTGTTTTGGTTTGCTTTTTCTTATCAAAAACACAAAAATTAGTTCCTATGTTAGTTACTATTTCTGTTGGCTTGCTTTACTCTTGCAAAAATGAATACTCCTGAAAACACTAAGTTGCGTGACTTCACTAGCACAAACAACAATGATTTTATGTGTACACCTATTGATCCACCTGTTCGTGAAGCTACTTTCTTTGAGATTAAACCTGCTTTGCTGAATCTTGTTATGAAAGAGCAATTTTCTGTTGTTAGTTCTGATGATGCTGCTGCTCACCTTAATAATTTTGTTGAACTTTGTGAGATGCAAAAATATAAGGATGTAGATGGAGATATTATTAAGCTTAAATTGTTTCCTTCATCTTTGAGAGGAAAGGCTAAAAAATGGTTGCTATCTTTGCCTAGAAATAGTATTGATTTTTGGATTAAATGCAAAGATGCTTTTATTGGAAAATATTATCCTCCTGCTAAGATTATATCTATGAGAAGTGAAATAATAAAATTTAAACAATTTGATAATGAACATATTATCAATCTTAGGAAGAATGAAATCTTTGGTAAAGAATTGTCCCACTCATAGACAGACTGCTTGGATGATTATCCAAACTTTTTATGCAGGACTAAATTTTTCTTCAAGAAATCTGTTAGATTCTGTTGCTGGAGGTATCTTTATGACCATTACTTTGGGTGCTGCAACAAAGCTCCTTGATAATATGATGGTTAATTATTCTGAGTGGCACACTGAGAGAGCTCCACAAGGTAAGAAGGTAAATTCTGTTGAACAAACCTCCTTCTTGAGTGATAAAATTGATGTTATTATGTTTATGCTTGTTAATGTAAAAGCTCATATTGATCCAAATAATGTTCCTTTTTAGCCTCTTTGGTTGCTCAAGAAGAGCAAGTTGATGTGAACTTTATTAGAAATAACAATTTTAGCAACAATGCCTATAGGAATAATTTTGGTAATAATAATTATAGGCCATATCCTAATAATGGTAATGCTTATGGAAACTCCTACAACAACAATAGAAGTGCGCCCTCTGAACTTGAAGTCATTCTTAAGGATTTTATTAGTAAACAAACTGCTTTCAATAAAACTATCGAGGAAAAACTTTCAAATGCTAAAAAAAAATTCATCTTTGTCTGAAGCACAATCCTCTTTGATTAATAAAATGGCTGCTAAACCTGAAACCATGGAAAATCCCTTTGCTGCTGCTAATGCCATACAAGTTAGAATTGATGAAAATGATAGACTATTAGCTAAATTGCATGCTAAGTGGGAAAGAGAAGAATTGTAAGAAATAATAGTATTTGTACTATTACCACCGCCAATGTTGATGCTAGAAAACCACAAGAATCCCCCATTCCTTTTGCAACAATGACTAAACCCAATGGAACCTTTTCCAATAAAAATGCTGAATTTTTTCGAAATATGGCAAACGATAGTTCTACTACCTTGGATGCTAATTTTGATTTTGATCTTGATGGTTGCAATATTTCTGAAGTAATTATGTTCTTACAAAATATTGCTAGAAGTCCTAATGCGAGTGCTATGAATATGGCTTTTACAAAACACATTACAGATGCCCTCATTAAAATTAAAGAAGAAAAATTGAAAAATAAAGCTTCTATTCCTAGGAAATTAGAAGATGGTTGGGAACCCATCATTAATATGAAAGTGAATGATTTTGATCTCAAAGCTTTATGTGACCTTGGTTCTAGTGTCTCTATTATGCCTAGAAAAATTTATGAAATGCTTGATTTGCCACCATTGGAATATTGTTATTTGGATGTCCAACTTGATGATAATGCTTAAAAGAAACTTATGGGGAGTATTAATGATGTTCTTATTATGGTTAGCAATTCCTTTGTCCCCGTTGATTTCTATGTTTTGGATGCTGAATGCAATGCTTCTTGTCCTATTACTTTGGGAAGAACTTTTCTTAGAACTGTTGGTGCCATTATTGATATGAAGGAAGGCACCATTAAATATCAATTCCCACTCAAGAAAGGTATAGAAAACTTCCCTAAAAAGAGAGAGAAGATATCTTTTTACTCTCCTATTAAAACAAAATTTGATGCTAATGCTTCTTCATTCGAAAATAGTTGATTCTTGCTTTCCATGCCTAACTTAAAGGCATTAAAGAAAAGTACTATTGGGAGATAACCCAAATTATTTTTATGTCAGTAAGTTTTTCTTTTGTTGAGTCTTGGAAGTTATTACTTCTGTAATAACCTTTCCTTATACTTTTTGTGTGGTTTTTGTGCCAAGAATAACCTCTAATGAGAGAGAAGTAAGATTTGGGGAAGTTGCTGCTCCGAAACAGATTTTTGTGCTTCACCGTAAAAAATCGTGAAAAATCCCAGTATGTCGTATTGAGCTGTAATTTTCTGTGCATATGCCCCAGGTTATTGTCTAAGTTCCGATAGTTCCACACTTTTCGAATTGATCAACAAAAGGTCTTTGAAGAAAATCAGTTTTTACCTGGTGGTCTGTTTTGATAGATTTCTGCATTATTTGCATTTGCCTCTTATCGGTTTCTTTTTGAGTTCTCTTTGATCACTTGACCTTTTAAAAGGAGTTGCTACAATAGCTTGTATTTTAATGAATGTTTTATTTGTGTTGAAACTAAACCCAAAGGCTTATTATCTTAATACACTAATGTTGCTAATGAAGATTGTGTGAAGTTTTGTATGAAGAAATTTTTTAAGTGTAGGGGAAGAATGATGTTATGAGATGAAGTATGGACAAAAGCTCAAGATTGGGGATGCCACCTGTTTCACCCCAAGAAATATCCAAGAGGTACAAGCGTCAAAGTTTGGGTATGCCCAAGGCATCCCCTTCTTCATCAATAAAAATCTTAGGTTTTCTTTCATAACACTTCATTTTTATTGCTTCATGCACTATATGTTGTTCTTGGAGCGTATTTTTTTTTAGTTCTATTTTTGTTTGGTTTGCTGAATACATTGTCCGGACCCCAACACTCCTATTTTGGAGAAGTCATACCTAGTTCTTCATTGTCTAGAACACTTTAGTTTTCACTCTTATTGTTTTATGAGTGTTCTCTTTTTGCTAGCACTATGTTTAGCTTTAGTTTTCTTGTGCTTTTAGCTTAGAACTTTTTAGTTCTTCTTTGTAGATGTGTGATACAAGCTCACCGATCTTTATTGTTTATTATTTGTTGTGAGTTGTTTCAAATAAGTCGATTTGTGTTAGAAAAGAGTAGGAAGCTTCATGCTTAAGTGGTACAAAAAGGAGCTTGTTTTGACTATGGCTTACACTTTATCATGTCATACTAGATGTTTCTTTGACCATATGCTTAGTGATTATTGTTGTAGCATGACTTGTTCCAAACAATTGATATTGCTTAATGTGCCTTGAAAGAATCATGCGTTGTTTTAGCATACAAAAGCAGAATATTGTAGTATTCTCCTTTGATGTTTTATTTGGGTTGACTTGGCACATGCTTACACCATGTTAAGACTATGAACCAGTCACCTTAGCCTCTATGATCATTTGGTTTTTGACTTGTGATACCACTTTATGCTTTATTTAATAATGTTTTCTCGCTCTGCATGATTATGGTCATTATTGCTCTCTTAGTTGGTCGCTCCCAGTCTTTTGCTAGCCTACACTTGTATTGAGTATGAGCTCTACTCATGCATCCAACTCCCAAGAAACCAAATTATTCCAAAGAGTCCACTATAAACCTATGCATGGTGTGTTACACCATTCCAAGTATATTCATGTTTTTATTTATCTTACAAATTAAACTTTTGTTATGTGAAAATTAGTGATTAAAGCTCTCACAAACTTGATGGCACACTTTACTTTCTTGCACTTAATAAACTTGAACCATTGTGTCATCTATGTTGCTTATATGCTTGCAAATTATAAGATGGAAGTTAGCAGAACCATGCTGTCATGGGGAACGCTTTCAACACCTGTACATATTATCCAGTTGATATCATGATCTTTTGTTTATGGATGTTAGTGGTGTGAAATAAAAGGGGAGCTTTTAAGTCCATGGAGTATTATATATGTGTTAGAGAAATTCCTGGGCGGCTAGAGTAAGCCATGCCTAATCATGGTGTAAACTTGCAGCATAACTATAGTGAGCAATCTGTGAAGCATCCTCAATAAAATCTAAGCAAATAAAAAGATTGCTCAGATGCTTATTGTCTCTTTCCTTGGTCATTTTTATATGGGATAGCTCTTGTGTCATGGGGCAAGGGGTACCCCGTTGGTGGTTCTCTATGATACACATATACTTACAATGACAAGAACTTGCTTGTGAATAAAGTTGAGTAGCATGAGGAACGACCCTCGTACTCAAGGGACATGATATTTCCAACTTATGATCTGTCAAGCATATACTTCATATTTGTTTCACTTTAAACTTAACCACCTCAAGATGCTTATGATAGGGGCAATGAGAGCTGAAAACTAAAAGTACCATAATTTTTGGAAGCTCTTTATGAAACTTGAAATCCCTACTTCCCTCTATGAAGAGCCTTTCTCTTTACTTTTATATTGAGTCTCCATCTTCTATTTTTATGCACCAATTAAGAGATCATAGTTGTCATTTTTAGTTTAATGTGCATTGTCCCAAAACTTATTGATTGATTCATAACTTTGATATTGCTTGTTCTTAAATTATTTGTATCTAGTCACCCTTATGAACTTTGAAGGTGTCCTATGCATTTATGTTCTGCTATTACATGAAGGACAAGCTGAATACCACTCTTGCTATATTTTTTATATGTGAAACAAACAAACGTCTTTCAATGCATTGTTATTCATGATCTTTTGTTTGTGTTGCCTTTCATGTTACAACATAGTTTCTATGTCTTATTGTTAGAACTACATCTTTCATGCTCATGTTTAGAGTACTTTGATCTTAGCTATCAATGCTTTACAAATACCTTGATGAAAATTGTGATAGCATGTCACCTAAAAAATTATTCTTTTTATCACTTACCTACTCGAGGACGAGCAGGAGTTAAGCTTGGGGATGCTTGATATGTCGTAAACGTATCTATAATTTTTTATGCTCCATGCTTGTTTTGTATCAAGTTTCTTATGTTTTGTCTACACTTTGAGGTATTTTTTATATATTTTCTGGAACTAACCTATTAACAAGATGCCGAAGTGCCAGTTGCCTGTTTTCTGTTGTTTTTGGTTTCAGAAAAGCTAGTAACGAAATATTCTCGGAATTAGACGGGACAAAAGCCAAAGTCAATATTTTACCAGAAGGAACACGAAGTCCGAAGGTGAAAGTACCGACTTTGAATCGACTAGAGGGGGGTGAATAGGAGACTACCAATTTTTTATTTGTTACTCAATTCTAGGCTTGGCAAGAAGATAAGTTCTCTAGATATGCAACTAGGTGAACAACTTATATGCTAGAGAACTAACAACAAGCACAATAGCGGTAAAGAGCAAGTAGTAAAGGTGGGGAACGAGATAACTAGAGCGGGGACACGGAGATGTAATTCCCGTAGTTCACTCCCAAGGGAGCTACGTCTACGTTGGAGAGGTGTCAGGGCCACACAAGGTCACCCGATCGCCACAAAGGCCTCACCTTCTTCTCCGGTGAGCTCCCCCACAAAGGAGGCCTGACAATCCACTAACCTGTGACCTTGAAGGCGCCAACCAAAACCTTTACAACAAGGTTGAGGGGGAAGCTCCACAACTCAATTGGAGGCCCTCAATGACACCATGGAGCTTTACAACACATGCCCTTAGCTCCGAGGATGCCCTACACCGTCTAGGGTTCCAAGAAACCCAAGAGTTACAAGATCCACAAAGGATAGGTGGGGGAATCAAATCTTCTTTGGTGGAAGTGTAGATCTAGGTCACCTCTCCCACCTCCCAAAAGATCAAGTTATTTGAGTGGCTAGGGAGAGAGATCTAGTGAGGTGAAACTCGAGAATTAATGGAGGAGAGATAAAATTAAAGAGATAGGTAGGAGGAAGAAGGATGGCGCCTTAAATAGGCCCCCTCCAAACTAAACCGTTGGGCAGTTCGCGGACCGGAAGTTCCGCCCAGCGCATCTCCAACGGTACGAAGACCGTTGACGCACGCTCCAAAGCTTGACCTAAAGTTCCGGTCAGTATGACCGGAAGTTCCGGTGAAACTTCCGGAGCAAGTTCCAGGCCAAGTTCCGTCAAATAGAAAACTTGCATCTAGTACCATACTGAACGTGAGTGGAACTTGGAGCAGAACTAGGGGCGAAAAAACTGGGTCGCAGAACATGCCTGACCAGAAGTTCCGATGTCTGGGCGGAAGTTCCGCTCAGGGTCTTAGTGGAGAAAGCAATGGAAGTTCCTGACCGAAACTTCCGGTGCTACTTCTGGTGGAAGTTCCGTCAAATAGAACACTACCATACAGTAGGTTCTGAACTCTGGCCAGAACTTCCATTGGAAGTCGGACCGGAAATAGTCCTAGATCCATCCCATAGAGCACCCTGAGCGGAACTTCCGGCCAGGGGCTGATCAGAAACTCGCTCTCTTGCTGATGAATAGGATGGCTGTGGTAGTGCAAATATGGTTTTTGCAAGAACAGATGATTCCCCACAACCTTCCGAGGTGGACCCCCTTTTGATAGTACGACGATCTAAAACAATAAAATGAGAGAAAGAGAAAAATGAAAGACCGCTGTCTTCACGGGATCTCAAGAGGGGCATCCACACACTCCATAAGCTCCATCAAAAACAATTAACCTGAAACTCAAGCACACAGTTAGATCACAAGTGGGATTGTCATCATCACCAAAATAGCAAGGGAAAACATAGTCCTTTCAATCTCCCCCTTTTTGGTGTTTGATGACAATCCCAAACGATTTTCATAATAAGGAGTAGTTTTGCAATGAACGGAACAGGCTCCCTTATATGTGTGCAAGATAGAGATAAATCTCTAAGGACAAAACTAGCACACATATAAGGAGGCTGCCCCTTTCAAATGCAAAAATAGCACATGTGCAAGGGAAAAACAAGATAGGGGACATACCGTTGCACCAAACAAATGTGGTGGAGACAATAGATGAAATAATAACAATGAAGACTCCACCACCATATACAAATAGCCATAAGCCAACAACATGCATACCATACAACATGCATACCACAACACATAGTCTCATACATAAATAAGATGCACAAATAACAAGGTCCACAAATAGCACACACATAAACTAGAGAGTTCACAAGCAAGAAAAGATCAAAGATAAAACGAACTCGTGACTCAGCCCTTGCCAATCCCGTGAACAACCTAATAGATATCTTTCTCCCCCTTTGGCATCATGACACCAAAAGGGAGAAAAGACCAGTCTAATCGCCCCAACCATAGACAGGAGGAGGAGAAGGGTCGAGGTCCCAAGAGGCATTGTTCCACGCAGGCGGGGTACCGTTGACTTCCTCCTTAGAATCAGACCACTTGTAGTTGTCACGAATCCACTCATCCTTGGGCGCGGTGAAGGAGCTGGTCTCTGGAGAGCAAGGAAGACTGAGCGCTGTAAAAATAGCCTTCTAACGCCGAGAACTGTGCCGCTGATCAACATAAGCCTGGTACTCACGATTCTGCAAGAAGCAAAACGTCTTCTTCACCTTCCCTAGCAGTTTCTTGGCCCAAGACGGCTGCCTCTCAAGCATAGTTTAAAAAAACGGACCGGTGATTGAACCGATGAGACCATCGGTTTAGGTTTTTACCGGTCGAACCACTGGTTTACCGGTTCAATGTCTGGTTTTTTAAGATATAATGTACTATATTTTTACTTATAAATAATATAATAAGTAAATAATTATTTATGTAAAACATTTTAAAATTACAATTTAACATAATACCTGAGATAATGAGCCGCAATTTGACTTCAAAAATGAACTCAGCAGGCCAGTAAAGTCGTTACTGTTTCCATTAGTTTAATTCTTAATAATGTTGTCATATCAAAACAAAATCTTAAAATGCTGCTACAAATAATAAATAGAATAGATATCGGTCTCACCTTTGTACGTGAAGCGACGACGGCTCAGTTGGTTAGGTGCACATCGTGAGTTGACTTGCACCTTAGGTACAAGGTTCGATTCCCACCTAAGGCAATTAAATTTTTAACAACACTCCGCTAATTGAACCGGTCCGGTTAATTCAGTTTGATGGCGCATTCGGTCCTGTGCGCTTAACGAACCAGCGAGGGCTTCGGTTTCGTTTTTTCCGTTCAACCGGCGGTCCGGTCCGGTTTTTTAAACTATCTCTCAAGAGTGGGACCACCAGTACTAGAACCAGCACGTGCCGAAGAGCGACCACCAGCACCCCCAGACTTCCATTTTGCGTCTTCCTTCTCAGCTTGGGTCCTAGGCTTCTCATGCTAACTCATCCCAAGCTTCTTCTCCTCATGAATAGTGATGCCGTCCCGAGGGAAGCAGGTACCAGTTGCTTCAAACCACTTGGCGTTGATAAGAGTCTGAATGTATGGAGCATAGGGACACGAGTGCTTGTCAATAATAGCTTGCCAGATCTCATTGTACAGAAAGTGCATAACATCCATCTTCCGATCAGAATCGCGACGATGGCGAGTCTGAAACATAAGGTCAAACTAATAAGCATGAAACTGATCAAAGTTGCCTGCCTTTGGAGATATGGTGTTCAATAAAACCCTGCGCATGATGTCATAGACTGGCTGGAGAAAATTCACGTAACCACAAGTATCCCAACTCTCAATGTAGAGTGGATCCAGGACCTCACGAGCAGAAGCTTGGGCGCCATGAACACGCCAACCATTTGCACCCTTTCCAGGCAAGATGGGATAACCAAGGAGCGCCCCAAACTCAGACCATGTGGCGGATAGCTGTAGATCCTTAGTCATCCACTTCAAGGTGCCATCAATAGGATTCATCTCCATGTGAAGAGTGGAGTAGAACTAGGCAATAGCTAGATCATCAAAGTTCTCACGGTGCTCCATGATAGGAATCAGCCCAAACTTCCTGCAAATCTCAAGAGCTTCCCCAAAGTACTCCGACTTGCTTTCCATATGAGCTACATTGATGTATTTCTGAGGAGAAACAACAAAATTGGACTCGGTGGCATAGATCTCTACAAAAATCTGTTCTTGGCGACAATTGTGGAAGAGAGGATCCAAGCAAAGACGGTCACGCGGGACAAGATAGGGATCCATATGGTGAAATGCTGAATAGGCCTTCTGAGGCCACTTGGAGATCTTGAGCTTGGAGTAGATTGAAAAAGAGCTCCGGTTCCGGTGAACCGGAAGTTTATATGGTGAGCCCTAACTCAAGCAATGGAGAGAGAAATATCTCCATTAATGGAGGGAGTTGAGAGCAACCAGAGTCCATGGCGGGAGATCGAGGTGGGGAAGGTTCCCACGGAGAAAATCTGAGAATGGGTGGCCAGAGACGGAGGGGCCGAAGCACCTCCTCAGAGAAGACATCGCCGTCGGCTGCTCCAAATAAAAGGTGGGTCTTGGGTAAAACTAGAAGAAGATCCCGTTTTCCCTAGGGCCCACTAATTTATATAGGACAAAGAGCTTCACCGGAAGTTTCGAGCACATGCGAAAGTAGCTAGGTTAGCAAGAAGTTCCGAAGAACTACGCACTAACTGGTACTTTCGGCAGCTGGCCGGAAGTTTCGGTGATGCCAGAAACCCTTCCCAGGATAGGAAGAAATCAAGAGAGAACTTGTGGAGGGAATATAAGGGGCTTGAGGAAAGGAAAGGCTTAGGATAGAGAGCTCAAACTGTGAAGAACCAAAACAACAAAAGACATCAGGAAAACACAAGAACAACCAAGCACAAAAACACAAGGAAAACCAAACAAGAAACACAAAAGAGTCGGTGGCTGGAGCCACCTTATATAAGAGTAAATGGCTTAACACCGCGAAGATATATCTTAGGTTCATTACCAACACTCATCATGAAGCTCGAATGGTTTCCTTTAGACGGGGATACTACTTTGCGGCCCAAAAGTTTGCAGGTGAAGGCAACGCGTGTCCTGAGTTGCGTGTAATCACCGCAATTCGAAAAGTTCGAGGGGTAATTACCGAGAGGGGCATTTCGAGTGAATGGTGGATAAACCAAATATTTTCAAATCTTAGCCGTTATGTCAGGATATTCCGTTACAATAGTACCTGTCGTGGCCCTGCCGTTCCCTTCTAAGTCACCATCCACGTGCCGCACGGTAAAATCCATTTCTGTACTTTCCTAACCCCAACACTGAATCCGGCGGTGACGGTCCTTTTTCTCCCTCCCCCTACACTGAATCCGGTTCGGCAGCAGCGACAGTCGTTTTTCTCCCTGCCCCCCACCCACCCACACACACATATACTGAATCCGGAGGTGACATGTCAAGCGAGGCCAAGGTAGTTGCTACGTCGGCGACTGATTCGGCTTTGTCGGAGCTAGCGTCTCGGGCACAATGCCAGATAAGCGAAGCAACGGTGGGGTCTGCAGCCCAGGTTAGCGAGGAGGTCAGCCAGAAGTCTGCTAACAGGGTACCTATGAGAAGAGGGTTGAAGAGAAAAGCTAGGCCGACGGTGGAGTGTTCGGCTACAGTGCGGTGTCGTGTAACCCAGATCTCGAAGAAAACCACCCGAGAGAAGAGCGAGAGGTGAATTTTTGTTATCTGTGCCTTGTCTTGAAAATAGATTAGTTACTACAAAGTAGTGTCAAATGAACTGAAAGGTCCCCCTTTTAATCAAATTAGGAACAACTTCGATGCAGCGGACCTATATGAGTTCATGGTTCATGTCTGCCAGTACACTGCAAAACTAGATTTTGGTTGCGAGAGGGTTGTGTTCGGGCAGGATGTGCGTCTGCTTGTCAACTACAAAGAGGTTTTGTCTGTTTCGCTGCTGATAGATATGCTTCATTCTATAATTCCTTGGGGATCCATACAGAGGGCAAAATTGGTGTGGCGTAACATGAGTGATACCTATGTGCAAATTGAGCACTCCCATGAGATTCAGATGCTTTGGGAGTGTTGTGCAGCTGATCGTCAGGTAAAAGTTGAAGCGATGATTGATGATATGTATGCAGATACTAGAGATCTTGCTGCCAGAGCTTCTGCTGCTCGAGTTTACGGACCACTAGATGCAGATTAAGCTAAGTTCAATATACACCTGGAGGTGGATTCATACACAGCAAAACTTGATGGCAGAGTTAGTAAGAAAATTCCGTCATGTACTCTGGAGATAGCCGTCGATTCCAAAAACATAACTCTTGTTGAACTAAGAGATATGATTGGTAAGGAAATCATTATTGGCCCTAAGCAGATGGCACGACTCCGGTGGTGGCATCATGAGAAGCAGGAGTTCATAAAGGTTTTGGATACCGATGATCTGATGCAGATTATGCGACGAAAGAAGAAAACCAGGAGGGTGTTCTTCCTGGCTGCCATTTCTGATGTTGTTAGACAGGTTGTAGTGGATGGAGAGGCCCCTGCTATGGCTGAACAGAACGAGGCGATAGACGTTGATCAGATCTCATGAGAGCTGCTACCCAGGGCTTGTCAGATAGACCGCAGGGCACCCCTGCCTGTATTTGTAACAAAGATTGTTGTTGCTTTGAAACTGTGTTGATGTGGTCGTGTTTATTCAAAGATTGCAATCCGATGTTCTGTGAGCTGTTGAAATTTTCGGACATATCACTCGATGAAAGCATCGTTGTTGTAATAAGACACAAGTACATTGTAGTTGACATGATTGTGTTTGCTGAGATGACGTGATGAATTTGTTTATGAGATTATGATTGTTGAGAGATTGTAATATATGTGTTGTGAGCTGTTGGGATTTTGGGATATATCATTCATTGAAACCATCACAGAACAAGGTGATATATAAGTACCTTGTACTTGACATGATTATGATGTAATATAATGCTCGGTGGGATCAGTAATTTGACTAATCGCTGGATAACTATCTGTTACTTAGAAGGAAGTACTATCATGGATGAACGAGCATAGGGTTTAGGAAAAAAACTTACTAAATAGGATACAGTGATCTATTGGACGCACATGTCTAGGATTTAGGAATAAGGGTTAAGGGGTTAGTACAATAAACAGTTCATTAGACCCTAAACCATAAACCATAATTCTATATTGTTCGGTACATAAGATTTTCTATGTTGCTATAAGTCAAACAAATTGGGAATGAGGAAGTACATGATTAATATTACAAATTAAAATGAAGGAAGAGAAAAACTATTAGATATGAGATAGTAATCCAGCCACGGGACATTGTATCAATTAAACCATTGTAGCATGCCAATTTAGCAATATTGCAACGTTGACGCACTTTAATTTCCCCACTCCTTCTCTCTCCACTCACTACCCTCCTCTCTCTCTCTCCTCACCATCGCCGCCGCGTCGCTGCGGCCGCATTGGCCATGCCGCCCTGGAACGACGAGGACGACCAGTCGAGCAGCGACAACTTTCTCTCCGACATCGAGTCTTTCGTCACTGATGTGAGTTCCTCCATTTTCTTGGCAATGGTTAGGCATTGGTAATTACCTCGACCGAAGACTTGAAATGTGCATGCAATCGTGTTTATTTATAGCTTTTCGTTCCCTTATAGGTACCACTCACGATCTACGACCCCGATTGGGAGGGCCTAGATCTCGATTGGAAAGTACCATGTGACCATGGGCTAAAACTGAGGAAATATGTTGCATTTGAAGGCAGTAACACTGGAAGAAGGTTTTTGGGCTGTAAAAATCAGGTTTGCTTTTGTTATGTACAATGGCGACATGAAGAAAATTGTGTAGTGTTATGTTGATAATTAGGTCTCGTGTTTTTTTAGGTTGTCCCGGTGTGTAAAGCAGTAGAGTGGGTGGATCTTGAGTGGCTAGACGCACTTAAGAAATGTTTGGCCCAGTTGTGGGATATGTATGAGCTCGAAAGGTTGGGGAGATTTACAGATGCCCGTGATGTAGCTGCAGAAAATTACAAGCTCTTGGTAGGAAATAATGAGCTGGAACAGGAAATCAAGCATTTGCTGTCAGAACTAAATGACACAATCAATGGGAGCTTGGTGGTGGGAACTGCACGGAAGATTCAGAAGGCGGAAAAGGAGAGGGATCAACTCATGAAAGAGAATAAGAAGCTATATACTGCATTGCGGAGCTGTTGAAGGATCTGAAGAAGGAGCGCGAGGTGAACAAGGACAAGATACAGAGGATCAAGGAAATTTTAGATGAATAATTTGTGCCATGGCAATATCTGAAACTAGTTAACTGTAAGACTTGCAGTTGTGATATCTTGACTAATCCAAACTCAATCCTTGAGCAAAAAAACCTTTCAGAAGAAAGCATAGTTTTCATAGAGAGAGGTCCACGTTTACAAAATCACTAGTACACATGGATAAAACACAATTTGGTCTATCAGAACCCATAGTTTGCAAACTAACTTTAGAGGAACTTATAGTTTGCACTGAGCCTAACGCGGAGATGGTCGTGTTCCTTTCTGAGAAGCTCCAGTTTGAGGGTTCGTTCGATCAGATCCGCTTTGGTTTTTACCTGCTCCCTCGGTACTTGGACGTGTGCCTCCTGCTGGTTCAAGAAATCCATCTGGGAAGCGACAAGCTTATCAGTAAGCTTAAGATTATCCACCATGAGATCCTTGATGATGTCCTCCTTCGCACGCACCGAGACAATACTTTTCTCGTGAAGTTCCTTCGAGCCGGCGTTGTCCACCTTCAGACCGTGGCACTTGTCATAAAGGATGGTGACTTCTTCTCTCAGGCGGTCATGGGACACTTTCTAAAAATTCTACTTATCCAATTGGTGTTGCCTACCAAAACCCACCGGCGAGCAGCGACGGGCAACACGGAGAGCCGGGAGGCTCCCAGGACTGCTGGTGGGCCCTGGTCCCTCGGGCAACGGCCCGCAAAACTCCGGCACACGTCCTGGCTTGGTTCGAGGGCGTGCCACCTGACCTATACCTGGTCAGGAAGGTGAAGGATTGCTTCGATTGGTTTCCTGCATGGCAAATAAACACACGTAAAATTCAAGCCGTGACCGGCTCCCAGGTTTCCCTGCGAATCGGCTCCTAGAGCCGATTATCCCATGGTTCTGCATTAGATCTACGATAACATGGGGTTTTGCTTCACCAATACAAGTTAAATCGATCTACGACAGTTTAACGTTTTCACTACATAATTGGAACGTCCTACACGTAATTGAGCCTGGTAGATACAAAAGATAATAGAAAACTAACCCCAGAGAAGGCCTAAAAACCAACGTAAAGTCAATTCCCAGAACAACTCCTCTCGGATTGGTAAACCATATCTTATATACTACTGGATCGTTCAACCCGTTTGCAAGGCCTGATCATGTAGATATCAAACTAAAGCTTGGAGAACAAGGCACAACTATAACAGATCAAATCGACTTAAATAAAGATCAAGCAAGGTGCCACCCTTACACCCGGGAAAAGGTGCAAAGGCGGCGAGATAACTAGAGGCAGCATAACTAAACGATCATAGCAAAAAAGTACCGATGCTAGCCTAAACAAATCTATGATAATAGTGTTACTCGCCATCAACAAGGCTTCAGTACGAGTAACACCAAATAACGCATAAGTAGATACTGCCTAGATCGCAAGATGCGATCTAGGCAGCATGGCACTTACCCGAGAAAAACCCTAGAAACAAGGGGTGGCGATGCGCCGAGATTGTGTTTGTTGTGAACATGATTGTCCTTCTTTTCTCAATAACCTTAGGTACATATTTATAGTCCGAAGACTTTCTATCTTTGGAATAACTCTACAACTCTATCTCTTACCTAAATCGAAACGGAACCTATTACAATATAAGATACACGGGCAATTTAGCCCAAATCAACGCACGAGGCCGATTCAACAACACGTTGTATATACGTATCTTCTAAGCCCATCTTGATTACGGCCCATCTCCTCCTTTGGCCAAAATATGGCGATAACACATGCCCCCCTGGTTTTGGCAATAATAATTCCAAAACCACTCTGTTGATGTTTTTTCTTTCCCCCCTTCTTTTTTTTTCTTCACATCGGGTCACGCGTTGCAGAGCAGAATCGTCACGCCACCCCCTCATCATGATGCCCTGTCTTCTCAACTCCTTCGCAGTGCATGATTTGACGATTTTGGCAGCACATTCTGGGAAACCGCTATGGCATTGAACCGCCTCTCACTATTCCCCTTATTTAAATTCATCTAAGCAGTTTGCAGTCCCCATCTTCTTCCAGTAGCCAAAAAACCTTCTTCCTCCGCCGAAAAAACCCTCTTCCTCCGCCATGGTCTCCTCTTCTTCCGCCCGTTCCTCCCAGTCTTCCAACACCATTAGCGACCGGGAGCCGACGCCGGAGCACCCGCCCACGGCGGCGTACGAGACTCTCGCCCCACAATGGTAGGACGAGAGGGATTGGGATTTCGCCGCTTGGTCGGAGGACGACGCGTCCCTGACTGACGGCGAGGAGGGCCTGCAGTTCCTCGTCGACGGGGAACTGGAGGCGAAGAGCAGCGACGACGCCTGGTCCTGGGACGGCGCCGAATCTTCCGACGAGGAGGAGGAGTCGGAGGAGGACACCTCCTCCGATGAGTATCCACCGGTGAAGCGCTTCCGCGCCGGGTCCAGCGAGGACACCGAAGACGACGACGAGGACGAGGAGGCCCCTGCTGGCATCTTCATCAGTAGCAGCGAAGACGACGCCGGCAGCAGCGCTGATGACAGCGAACAAGGCGACGACGAAGACAGCGGCGACGACCTCAGCCTCTAGATTAGGAACTAGCAGTAGTAGTAGTAGTAGATTTCCTTTTGTAAGCAATCAGCTCCTTTTGTAAGCAATCATCTCCACTGTAAACAATCGTCTTTTGAATGAACGAAGATTGCTTTTCCAACTCGAAGATTGCTTTTCCGACCCAATTTTGCCGATAGTCAAAATAGGTCGATGCTCCAAAAGCTGACAGCAACGCATCGGCTTTCACCCTGCTACGTTCATACAGTCAACCAAGTCAAAGCTCAAAGAGCCGATGACAACACATCGGCTTTCCCAAAAACGTTGACAAGGTCAAAACTTGGTCGCATACTTAGACAAATCTGAACGGCCACTTTCCAGTTTCAAACGGTAAACTGCGACCTCCTTCAAAAAAGGGCGACCCAGATCTCCAACTGCCCAACGACCAGATCGAGCTCATAGCGACAAGAACCCTCGATCCCCAACTGCATAGATCCATCTCCGCCGGCAAACTAGATGGCGGAATCGTCCAACACCAACCCAGAGGTCTCCGGTCTGAAGGTACGCCTACTCCTCGCTGTCTGAACGCGATGCTAGAATTAATGGCGAACACCTGAATTAATGCCTTATTCCACCATTAATTTTTTTAGGTTTCAGACATCCTGTTGCCGCATCCTTCTCTCCCAAATTCTCTCTGTCTTGGCCCTCGCACAGAATCTAGTCCTGCCCATCTGATCTCTTGCGAAGCAAACAGAATCCCCTTCGTAAGCCAAGACCTAGATTTAAATTCTTGGGCCGACTGCTTGCGAGCCTGGCCTAATCCCCCTGAACATTGGGTCTCTTGGTTCAGCAGGGTAGCTAGAGCTTACCAATCCCAATGGGAAACCACGGGAATAGCCGATGCCTTGCATTTGTCACTGTCTCCCCTTGAGAAACATGAGAATCTTCTAAAGACCATCGGCTACTTCTGGTCTGACGCTCTGAACTGCTTCATGTTCGGTCATGGCCCCATGTCACCAACCCTGTTAGACGTGGTGATGATTACTGGTCTGGATGTTACATCACCCAGCCCCTCTGCTTTTAAACTGACCAAAGTCCCCTACAAACTGTCTTCTAAAACAGACTGCACGAACTGGGGTGCCTACCTCCAACGCCATATGAAAACAAAGGGCCCTGTCACAGAGAAAGAACACACAGCCTTTATCAACTTCTGGCTGGAGCATTTCATATTCTGTGGCCCTTCCCTGGCTCCAACCAAGAATTATCTCTCCTTAGCCCACGAACTGGCCAAAGGCACTCAACTTGGCATCGGCAAACTGTTCCTTGGAGAGGTCTATCGATATCTCCAGTTGATGTCTGTCAAGCTGTTCTCTGGCATAGCAGTCAAAACAGGTGGTCCTTGGTGGTTCATTCAGCTATGGGCTCAGCTGTATTTTCAAAACCACGTCCCAAACTTTCCCCTTTTGGCGAGTTGCACCTTTCCAGATGTCAAAGGGAAGCAGATCCGATGCACCAGCTATGGCCAAGCTTTGTATAGACTGCCAGGTAGTAAACTGACCCCTCAGGAAGCATCTAAATGGTTCAGCATTTTCTTTCAAGGCCTGGATAATCCTATCTTCTTTCCTTACACGGAAGAATCGGAACATTTTGAAAATCCACTCTCCTTCAGGCTAGACAATTTTGCCCATGACACTAGCACTCGGTAGCTCTTTTCCATCGTGATCCGTCCCTGTTTCCTTCCAGTTGGCATGAGTACATCCAACAGAATAATCAAGCCTGGGTATGAATTCTACCAGCCGGTCGTAGTGGCTCGGCAATTTGGCCTTGGACAAGTACCTCCTCATCTCTTTCTCCACCATCTTACGGAGAGCAGAGCCGACCTGCCTGATCCTCTCACCAGTCAAAGGTGTTACTCCTTCTTTGATGCTCTGACCATCCCTATTCCTAATGACCTCACCTTCGCCTCATCAACTGATGGCTTTGAAGACTGGTGGTCGATGTGGAAGACTCATGCCTTCACGAGAGCTCTGGGACCATTGCTGAAGTAGCTCGATGCTGACTATGACATCCCCGTGGAACAGGTACCACTACTTGTAAATTTTCTTGATGCAGCTCACAAATGATTCTTCTACTAACCCACTCTTTCTCTTTGTAGAAACAAGATGGCCCTGAACCTACGCACAGTGATGGCTCCCCCTTCGAGTTCTTTCCGCCAGCTCCTGTGGTTCTTTTCTGCAAAAACTCGCCACCTCTGAAAAAGGTCATGATGCAGAACCAGCCGATCACACCACAATCGGCTTCCAAGAACCAAGCAACTCCTAAATCAGCTGCCCCCCGAGTTCCAACTAAGACAAGAACGATGGTGAGGAAGGTAGCTGCCAAGAAGACCTTGAGGCGCCGGAGCCCTTCTCTAGAAAGCTCGCATGTAGGCTGATCCATGTCTTGGTCGATCCTTCTCATTCTTCCATTCTTGCAGACATGCTCGTGCTTACTGGTTCTCCTTTTTTACAGGCTTCCGTCGAAGACACCTCTAGCGAGGACACTCAGACCAATCGAGGAGAACTGGGCCCAACAGATTCTGAGAGGACCATCACACCGAGCCAGCCAGATTCACCATCGGCTTCCAGGAAAAGGTCAGTTCCTGAACCTACTGCCCCCCGAGCACCAGTCGAGGCGGGGCCAGCTGTGGGTCCCAAGAGAGCTCGCAAAGGACTGCAAGCTTCTTCGTCGATCCAGGAGGTTTCGAAAACCATCACCCTTCATGCTCTTACCACTTACTTCTTTTTTATCTGCCGATTCATCATCATTTACATCGGCTAAACACCTTCAATGCAGACGACTGACGTTTCTAGTGGGAAAGCTGGGGCAGTGCCGATGCCTTTAGCCAAGCCGGATTCAGCAATCCCCGAAGGTGCAGATGAAACGGCTACCACTTTGGCCAAGCCCCCAGCAACCACACACAAACCGATCGTCTCCTCATCTGCTGTCCCCTCGATCTTAGGAGAGGTATGTTAGCTTCTTTCAGCTCATCCTTACACGTTGGACACGTACTGACGCTTTTTTCGGGCTGCCAGAGTTGTGATATTTCAGGCTTGCTGACGTTCGACCCTGAATCCATCGAACCAACTCCCTCTGTTTCCGATGATGAACCACGAGCCAGGGCTGTTCCACCTCAATTCCAGCGTCTTAAAACCCTGCTGTCCTCCCCGATCGAAGAGTTGATCGAGGGTTCTGAGGAGGTGAAGAGCGTTCTTGCTGAAATAAAAGACCAACTCCCAGTAGCATTGCAGGTGAAGCTTTGGCCAGTTGTAACTCTGTCTTTCTACGGGTCAAGGGTGAAGTTAGCTCGTGAGAGGATCAGCCTGCGCCGCGCCCAACTTCCACTGAAGGCCAATATCGCAGACAGATGTCAGCAGCTCAACGAGAAAAAGGCGTCTCTCGATGCCAAAACTGACACCTCTGTCAGTACCGCCGAGCTCGCATCCTTGAAAAGGGAGCTGGAAGATCTTGAAGAGAAGGTCCGGGCGACTAAACAGCTCATTCGCGACAAGGAAGAATCCATCGCCCGATCCCAAGACGAAGCAGAAAGCCTCAAAGCTCAACTGAAGACCGATCTGGCAGAAATACGTGCCCTGAACAATCAGCTAGTGACGGGCAAGGACGAAGATGACGAAGCCGAGATCGCCGAGGTGGACCGTGTCCGTGCTGACGCCCTCCACGCCTTCGATGCATTTCTTCAGTAGCTCGTTTATGTAAACTGGCATCTGCTTGTAACAGTTTGAACCTCTAGAGTCGATGACTGTGCATCGGCTGTATATTTTGTTCATTGGCCGATTTCATGTATCGGCCCCCATATCTCACTGTCCATCATCCCAGATGCTTGGGAAATATTTTTTTTTTATATTGGCCGATTTTGTGTATCGGCCCCCCACATCTCACTGTCCATCATCCCAGATGCTTGGGAAATATTATTTGAGGTGTTGCCCATTGACAGCCACTGGGAATTTTACGCCATCCAGTTCCTCAAGCATGTACGCGTTTCCCCTTAAAACTTGATCGACCCTGTATGGCCCGTGCCAATTTGGAGACCATTTACCATATGCTGCATCCTTAGTTCCCAATGGCAATACAACTTCCCATACCAGATCGCCAACGTGGAACTCATTCGGTCTCACCTTCTTGTTATATGCACGAGCTACCTTGGCCTTGTTTTCTTTGATTTTCTCAAGCGACCACAGCCTAAGCTCAGTTAGATCCTCAACACTGTCACTCATCAGGGCCGCATATTCTTCGGTTGTTAGATCGTTCTGAAAGGTGACACGCCTCGATCCAGCCGTAATTTCCCAGGGCAATACGACTTCTTGTCCATAGACTAGATGGTATGGCGAGGTTTTTATCGCTCCATGACATGACATGCGGTAAGCCCATAACGCCTCTGACAAAACCTCGTGCCAACGCCTAGGGTGCTCATCGATTTTCCTCTTGATCAGCTTGATAAGGCTCTGGTTGGACGCTTCATCTTGCCCATTTGCTTGAGCATAGTATGGAGATGATCGAATCAGCTTAATCCCTGTGTCCTCACAGAACTTTCTGAACTCGTGAGAAGTGAAGACCGAACCTCCATCGGTCGTGATAGTCTGGGGAATCCCGAACCTATGAATGACGTGTTCTTTCACAAAATCGACAACATCCGTCGAGCTCACTGACTTCATAGGGACGGCTTCCACCCATTTAGTGAAATAATCCGTAATGGCCAAAATCCACATGTGGCCTTTGCTTGACGGAGGATTGATCTTGCCAATCATATCCATGCCCCAACCTCGGAATGGCCAAGGCTTGATGATGGGGTTCATTGCTGACGCGGGTACCATCTGAATTTTTCCAAATTTCTGACATGCTTGACACCCTTTGTAGTACTTAAAACAGTCCTCAAGCATGGTAGGCCAATAAAACCCTGATCGCCTGATCAACCACTTCATCTTGTGAGCCGATTGGTGAGTTCCACAGGCGCCTTCGTGTACCTCATGTAGGAGCCGATTGGCCTCGGCTATCCCCAGACATTTGAGCAATAACGCCTCCAGAGTCCTGTAAAACATGTCGTCCCCAATGAGCACATGCTTCATGGCCTTGTACCTTATCCGTTTAGGTGCCCCCCGAGCCGAATCCTTCAAGTAATTGAAGATATCGGCTCTCCAGTCGTCTGCGTCCAGGAATTGTACCTGAACATCGGCTCCTTCTGCTACGTCCTTGTAGCCTGACGCCATTTGTGCAAGATCATTCGCCTCGGTATTCTGCGATCGCGGGATCCAGGTGAAGTTTATGTACCGGAACTGTGCCATCAGCTCACGGCATTGCAGCCATAATGGGAAGAGCGACTCGCTCTCACACTTGTATACCTCCGTGAGTTGAGAAATCACCAACTTGGAGTCTCCAAAAATTTCCACTGCTTCTGCTCCAGCTTCGATGAGCAACTCCATTCCCTTGCGTATCGCCTCATACTCAGCGACGTTGTTGGTGCGAGGGGCAGATAACCTGATGGAGAAGGAAAATGTTGCCCCTCGGGGCGACACGAGTAGCATGCCGATGCCGCACCCATCGTCACAAACCGATCCATCGAAAAACATAGCCCACGCTCGTATAGACAATGCTGCTATATTAGTGTTGATCCTTTCAGCGATAAGGTCGGCCAATGCCTGTCCCTTAACTGCTTTCGCGGGTTGATACCGGATGTCAAACTCCGATAATGCAAACATCCATTTGCCCAGTCGGCCTTTCAACATAGGAGCCGACAGCATGTGCTTTATGACATCTGATTTGCATATGATGACAATCTCTGCTGATAGCAGGATGTGGCGCAGCTTGGTGCAGGTGAAAAATAGGCAGAGGCACAACTTGTAGATCTCAGGATACCTTGTCTCTGCATCCAGCATCCTTCTGCTGATGTAAAATACAACTCGCTCCAGCCCATCATAAACTTGCACCACCACTGAGGCGATGGACGTGTCAGCTACTGATAAGTAAATGTAGAATGGCCTATCCGGCTGGGGCGGAACCAATACTGGCGGCTTCGTCAGATATTCTTTGATCTCGTCGAAGGCTCGTTGTTGTTCTGCCCCCCAGCTGAACTCCTCGTCAGATTTAATCTTCACCAGTCCCATGAACGGCTCTATTCTTCCTGACAGATTGGAGATGAATCTTCTGACGAAGTTGATCTTGCCGATGAGAGACTGCAGTTCTTTCTTCGTGGTAGGTGGCTTCATTGTTCGCACTGCCTCCTGACTTTTCAGGCCGATCTCAATTCCGCGTTCATGGACCAAGAACCCCAAGAACTGACCGGCCGTCACCCCAAAGGCACACTTTTTTGGATTCATCTGTAGCCCGAATTTTCTTGTTCGGTCCAGGACGCGTTGCAGATCGTCCAAGTGTCCTTGTACTGAAGCAGACTTGACCACCACGTCATCGATGTAAATTTCCACCAGCTTGCCGATCAGATCATGGAAAATGTAATTCATGGCTCTTTGGTATGTGGCGCCGGCATTCTTCAGTCCAAACGTCATGACTACGTATTCAAACAACCCCACCGAGCCTGGTACTCTGAATGCAGTCTTGTGTATATCTTCCGGAGCCATAAAAATTTGGTTGTAACCGGCATTGCCATCCATGAAGCTCAAGACTTTATGACCAGCAGCTGCGTTGATTAATGTCTCTGCTACCGGCATCGGATATTCATCCTTTGGAGTGGCTCTATTGAGATCCCGAAAATCTATGGCAACATGCCAGCGGCCATCCTTTTTCTCTACAGGTACGATACTAGAAATCCACTCAGCATACCTGCATGGCCTGATTAACTTGGCTGTCAACATTTTCTCGACCTCTTTCTTGACTTCTTCCAAAATTTCGGCCTTCATCTGTCGTGCTCGCTGCTGGAATGGCCGAAATCCTTTTTTAAGCGGGAGTCGATGCTCAATGATGCTCCTGTCTAATCCAGGCATCTCTGTATAGTCCCAGGCGAAGCAGTCTGGATATTCTTTCAACAGAGCTATCATCGGACCCCGCAGACTCGGATCTAACTTCTTGCTGATAAATGTTGGTCGTGGCTTATCCCCAGGACCGATGTCGATTTCCTCTAGCTCATCAGCGGATGTAAACCCATACCCTAGCTTTCCGTCACCTGTTAAGTCGATGCTAAACACAGGGCAAACAGTAGGTGAGGATGACAAAAATAATTTGGGCCGATTGCCTGGATCGGCCCCCTTTTTGATTGCATTAGTCAAGGGCGGTTTACACCTTATTTGTGTTTTACAATGGCAGGGAATCTCCCTGCTACGACTACATGATCTGCTTGTCGTAAGATTGCTGCTTTTTGTTTTTTGTGGCCGATCGCAGGGATCGGTCGTACCACGTACGATTGTGGACTTTGCTACTCTGTCAGGCCAGTGGATAAGACCAGCCTCACCCCGTTTTTTGTAGCTTCAATGCGCTCACAGCCGTCTAGACTGATTCCAGAGATTGGCTCTTGGTCTTCTGCTTCCCAGATGTTCATGCCAACTATGGAGATCTCGATAGAATCATCTGCATGAATGACCTCCACCTCATCTCCATCCCACTGTATTAGGCACTGGTGCATCGTGGATGGAATGCAGCAGTTAGCATGAATCCAATCTCTCCCTAGCAAAACAGCGTAGGTGCTTTTGCTGTCCACGACGAAGAATGACGTAGGGATGGTTTTTCTGCCCACAGTCAGATCCACGTTCAGTACGCCTTGCGTTTCTGAAGTTTGGCCGTTGAAGTCGCTTAACGTGACGTTGGTTTTGATCAGATCTGCAGTGGAGCGTCCCAAACGCCGTAGCATGGAGTATGGCATTATATTGACTGCCGCTCCGGTGTCCACCAACATCTTGCTGACAGGCTGCCCATTGATGTAACCTCGTAGGTACAGGGCTTTCAGATGTTTGTAGCCCTTCTCACGTGGCTTCTCAAAGATAACCGGCCGTGGGCCGCAGTTAAACTGTGCCACTGGTAGCTCGTTGGTTCTTGGCGCGCAGAACTCTGACGGAAGTATGAATACCATGTTTGTGCCAGCCGATGTCTTTGCATCGGCTTTTACCGGTTTGGGGCGCCACTCTTTCCTTTTCGGGCGATCTTCCGTTTCCAAGGTCTGCCGAATCTTAACGGCCAGATCGGGCCGTGCTTTCTTTAAAGCGTGGAGATATTGCGCTTCGGCTTCCTCCAAGTTACGCAGCCGCTGCACTCTACGCTTTTGGGTGTGTCTGAGTCCGTCGGGACACCACCTCGGACGGTGATATCTGTCTTTTTCTTTGTCATCCATTGGCTCCTCGAGATCTTTTGCTCGAGCGGACTCCCTGTATCGGCTCTGAGGTGGGAGAGGCCCTAGATGCTTGAACACTGACACTGGCCCCGTGTCCTCCTTCTGCTGTCCACATTCCGGGCAGTTATCGATTGTAGGCAATCGGCTCATTCCCGCATCCCAGCAATACTTGAAGAAAGGACAATCCCAATGTTTGTCTGCGCCTTCCTTTTCTTTTGACGGTCCCCTAGCGAGGTGCTCATATCCTTCATCGTCTCCATCGCGCCGGCGACGTCGGTCATACTGACGCTCATACTTGTTAAGGAGATGCGTGGAATGTGGCTTCTGATATCGCACGCTCCTCACCTGTTCCTCAGTTAAATACCGCCTGTCATCGTAGCTGGGCCGGTCGCGTGGACCAGACTCCTCTCTTTCTTTGCCCCGAGAGCGACCGCCTTCCTCTTTGTACGTGCCATGGTGGTACACATGCCCTACCATGTTGACATCGAACGAGAAATCCAACTGGCGCCTCGTGGAGTGGCTGTGTTCTACCATGTTGACGCCGGGAAACGGGTTGGTGTCTACTTTCATGGCGAATTGCCCCAGGATCAGACGGCCCTGCTCTATCGCCGTTTGGATCTGGCGACGTAGCTCTTTGCAGTCATTGGTGGTATGGGTGAACAAGTGATGCCACTTGCAGTATGGTCTTCCGTTCATCTCTTGAGCCGTAGGGATTTTGTGGCCTTCGGGTAACTTCAGCTGCTTTTCTTTCAGCAGTAAATCGAATATCTGCTCAGCTTTGCTCACATCGAAGTCGAACCCTTTTGCAGGCCCTTGCTGTTTCACCCATTTGCAGGATACAGGATCTGCCCCCGAGCCCATTCAGCCACGGCCACCTCCTGGTCTTGCGTAGGATCTTCTTCTTCTGTATCGACCAGGCCTATCGGACGTTTGAACTTGTCTTGGTACAACTCAGGGTGGCGCTGTTCATACATCGTCAGCTTCTGGGCCATGTGCGCCAATGAGTTGTACTCTACTTGGAAAGCCAGATCCTTGATAGGTGCTGAGAGACCCAACACTGCCAGCTCGACTGCTTCTTTTTCAGTTAAACGAGCTGAGTAACATCGGTTCTTGACAGTCCTGAAGCGCTGGATGTACTCGGCTACAGTTTCTCCCCGCTTTTGCCGCACCTGTGCCAGGTCTGCAATGCCAGCCTCGGTAGCCTCTGAATGATACTGAATGTGGAACTGCTCTTCCAGTTGCTTCCAGGTCTGGATCGAATCAGGTGGCAGCGAGGTGTACCACCCAAAAGCTGGTCCTGTCAGAGATTGCGCAAAGAACCTTACGCGCAACTGATCCGATGCTGAAATCATGCCTAACTGTGCCAGGTATCGGCTCACGTGCTCGATCGAGCTCGACCCTTCTGACCCGCTAAACCTTGAGAACTCAGGGAGCCGATACTTGGGTGGCAGCGGAATCAGGTCAAACTCGTTTGGGTACGGCTTTGAATAGCCGATTGTTCTTCTCTTCGGCACGAAGCCGAACTGGTCTCTCAAGATGGTACGGATTTGCTCCACTGTTTGGGCTGCAGGGGCTAGATTCTCATGACTCGTTCCAGTGGCATACTTGGCTAGCCACGCCTGTTTGTCGGCGTCCATCCCAGACATCGCTGCTCCAGAAACGCCTACTCCTGAAACCCCTGCTCCAGGAACTCCTGCCGCAGAAATCCCTGCGGTCGCAATCTGGTTGGTGCGTGTCAGGTTATTGCAGTCCGGCACGTAGGTGCACACATATCCATGTGGGATTTCTTTAGGTGGCTCAAACAGGAACTGGCAATCGCCTGGGTCGCCTCCGACCTTGTAGACAACGTACGCCGCTGCCCCTGGTGGCTCCGGAGCTGCAAGTGTGAATGGCAGCGGTGGCCTGGCCTGGAGCGGTCTTTCTCCCTGGTGAGTCCCTAGAGTAGGCCCCGACGGAGAGTACTGATGTTTCATGATCTCCTGAACTACGCGAACTGCAATCCGCTCGAAAGCGTTCACTAGGCTCTCAGAATGGCGGTGAAGAGAATGAGCCACCATGTAGTTGACTTCCTGTCGCAGAGCTATGGTGCGCTCCTCTGAAGGAACAGACAGATCCACCTCATCAAGAGCACCTTCGGGTGAAAACCCTTTCCACCTGATACCATGTTTACGAGTCCTCTCAAAAGAGCCGATGAGATCGGTTTCGAAGAGAGCTTTGATATCATCATACTTCGCCTTGTGCTCCTCAGGCAGATCGTCGTACGTGACCGGTCTGTTCTCCATCGCAGCGTCGGATGTTGATGTAGACGTTGTTGAAGGTCCCACCGGGCGTGCCAGAATGTGTTGCCTACCAAAACCCACCGGCGAGCAGCGACGGGCAACACGGAGAGCCGGGAGGCTCCCAGGACTGCTGGTGGGCCCTGGTCCCTCGGGCAACGGCCCGCAAAACTCCGGCACACGTCCTGGCTTGGTTCGAGGGCGTGCCACCTGACCTATACCTGGTCAGGAAGGTGAAGGATTGCTTCGATTGGTTTCCTGCATGGCAAATAAACACAGGTAAAATTCAAGCAGTGACCGGCTCCCAGGTTTCCCTGCGAATCGGCTCCTAGAGCCGATTATCCCATGGTTCTGCATTAGATCTACGATAACATGGGGTTTTGCTTCACCAATACAAGTTAAATCGATCTACGACAGTTTAACGTTTTCACTACATAATTGGAACGTCCTACACGTAATTGAGCCTGGTAGATACAAAAGATAATAGAAAACTAACCCCAGAGAAGGCCTAAAAACCAACGTAAAGTCAATTCCCGGAACAACTCCTCTCGGATTGGTAAACCATATCTTATATACTACTGGATCGTTCAACCCGTTTGCAAGGCCTGATCATGTAGATATCAAACTAAACCTTGGAGAACAAGGCACAACTATAACAGATCAAATCGACTTAAATAAAGATCAAGCAAGGTGCCACCCTTACACCCGGGAAAAGGTGCAAAGGCGGCGAGATAACTAGAGGCAGCATAACTAAACGATCATAGCAAAAAAGTACCGATGCTAGCCTAAACAAATCTATGATAATAGTGTTACTCGCCATCAACAAGGCTTCAGTACGAGTAACACCAAATAACGCATAAGTAGATACTGCCTAGATCGCAAGATGCGATCTAGGCAGCATGACACTTACCCGAGAAAAACCCTAGAAACAAGGGGTGGCGATGCGCCGAGATTGTGTTTGTTGTGAACGTGATTGTCCTTCTTTTCTCAATAACCTTAGGTACATATTTATAGTCCGGAGACTTTCTATCTTTGGAATAACTCTACAACTCTATCTCTTACCTAAATCGAAACGGAACCTATTACAATATAAGATACACGGACAATTTAGCCCAAATCAACGCACGAGGCCGATTCAACAACACGTTGTATATACGTATCTTCTAAGCCCATCTTGATTACGGCCCATCTCCTCCTTTGGCCAAAATATGGCGATAACAGTTGGATAGCCATCTTTTCCTTTAGCCAGGTCGGCAGTTCTGGGTTGAGCTTTCGCCTCTTTTGCCGCAACAAAAATATGTGGTTAGTTTCCACAATTTAAACAATTAACTATTGTCAAAGTCATAATTTGAGGACAGAGCAATCAAGTATTGTACAATTTAATAGAATCAACTAGTGACACAGTCCTAATTCCAGAGATAATGCCATAGCAATATAGGCTTTTCCCAATTCAACTAGATAAACTAGTGGCATACTTCTAATTTATATGACAGAGCAATATACCCTTTTTTCAATTCAACAGGATAAAGCAGTGGCATAGTCCTAATTTCAATTTCAGAGCAATATAGCCTTTTTTCCAATTCAACAGGATAACGTAGTGGCATAGTCCTAATTTCCATTTGAGAGCAATATAGCCTTTTTTTACCAATTCAACAGGATAAAGTAGTGGCACAGTCCTAATTTCAATTTCAGAGCAATAAAGCCTATTTTCCCCAATTCAACAGTATAAAGTAGTGGCACAGTCCTAATTTCAATTTCAGAGCAATAAAGCCCATTTTTTCCAATTCAACAGGATAAAGTAGTGGCATGGTCCTAATTTCAATTTCAAAGCAACATGGGACTATATCCAACTAAGGGTGTTGTGGGTTTTCCAGTGTAACCAAATAGTAGTGGCATAGTCATAATCTAATTCCAAGCTCAGATACATAATGGAAAGAAAGGATGAGGACCATTCAGGAGAACACAAACCCATAACTAAGTTGATAGGCAAGTAAGATAAAAAGAGAAATAAGGAGTTGCTCCAAGATTGCTTAATTGCACGCCATGTATAAATTACAAAAGCAGGGGAGCATGAAATGAGATTCCTGCCCCCACCCCCCTACTCTGAATCTGAATTGGGCATTGCCGTTAGCTCCCTGTTCTCCTTGTTTGGACTCTTGGGCATGGTGAGTCCTCGACCCATGTCCTCCTTCATCTTTCTCAATGCATCTAGGCAACGGTCCATGTCATTGTAGGCTTCAATGGCAGCCTTTGCTTCGATGATGCGTTCTCTGCGTGTCTCGGTGGCTTCGTCCAGCAGGAGGACGCATCTATCCTGGAGATTCTTGTTGTCACACAAGATCTTGGTAATTAAGTTGATGGCCAGGTCTTGTTTGGACAAGCTGTGTGCGATCAACTTCTATAGCTCATCGATCACCCTCTGCAGCTCGTCGCGCTCTTCTTCGAGCCTCTTGATGGTAAGTGAAAAATCAAGCGTGATCTCCTTCTATAGAGACAAACGCCTTCGAAGGCGATCATTAGCCTGGGTTAGGGAGCGTGCACCCTGCAGTTGGTTGCCTATCTTGGCATTGATTGCGGACACCTTGTCACGGCAATCGTCCTTCACTTTTCGCATCGTTCATGTTATTTAAAATAGGCACTCTATAATTGTACTGCATGTTCCAGGGAAGCACAATATTCAAGTCACAGAAACCCCAAATGTGTCTACGAAGATTGAGTGGGGTCCCTACTTGGAGGCTACTTGCGGGCAGACACGATCTAATATTTCTACATTTAGAATATCAAAAATAAAACCAAATGCATGTCGATATTTCCTACCTCGTTGAGCCTGGGAACAGGGCCGAACGGGTCCTGCGATGCCGCCACCATCGTGTTGGTTTCAGGATCCACGACTGTCCTGGAATATGTAGCAGAGTAAGAAGAAGACTATACTGGGAGGAGCCCTGGGCTCCTACAACATTCAGCGCCGCCACCGCCATCGTGCTGCTTTTAGGGTCCACGGCCTCCCTGGAATATGTAGCATAGTACCGGGAGGAGCCCTGGCCTGCTGCAACATGCAGTCGTCGCTGCCATCGTGCTGCTTTCAGGGTCCACGGCCGCCCTAGAATATGTAGCATAGTAATAAGAAGAAGAATAAGTAGACATAGAAGAAGAAGAAGAAGAAGAAAAAGAAGAAGACTGTACTGGGAGGAGCCCTGGCCTACTGCAACATGCAATGCCGCCGCTGCCATCGTGCTGCTTTTAGGGTCCATGGCTTCCCTGGAATATGTAGCATAGTAATAAGAAGAAGAATAAGAAGTAGACATAGAATAAGAAGAAGAAGAAGAAAAATAAGAAGAAGACTATACCGGGAGGAGCCCTGGCCTGCTACAACATGGCAAAGGCAAGCGAAGCCCCACACATACATACGAATCCTATGCTTTCAAATTATTTCATTCTTGCCATGCGCATACGATTCTAAAGTCTTTTATCGATAGATAGAGTAATCCTATATGATGCATATTCCCGTTTATCCTAAATTCCCTGATCCACTGCTCCTAGCATAACTAGGGTTTGAGCTTATGAAGCGTTGCTAGAGCTATTAGCCATGCTTAGCTGTTACCACTGATCCACCCGGTTGATGAATCAGAGCTGCAAATGAACCTAGTTTGACATGATGACGTGGTATGATCAGAGATGGATAATAAACATTCTAAGGCTTGTATGGGAGGCCACGTGGGTTGTGGTTTTTGCAGTCCCATACTTGCCACCCTTAGGACCCGATGTTCTTGCCTCTTGAACCAAGACAAGTGTACAGCCATATAGGGGCCTGGAAACCCCCTCGACCAACTAACTTGCCTAGTAGATTCCATGAGTCACATAGTTCAGGCGTTCCATTCGACATATGCATTCTGGATCTTCTCGAAGGAGGTGAAGGAGGTGCATTCATACAGGTAGGTAAGCGTGGCAGGGAATGGGAGATGCCCGACATCCGTAATCTCAAACCCTGTTCACATCATTAGGGACCGGCTTCGGGACTCGACCTGTTACAGTGGCATATCCCTAGTGCGTGACTCATGGTCTCGGCGAAAGCAAGGTAAAGGTCGTGTCCCACCACTCTCTGCCGGCCTTCCAAGGAAGAGGGCTAATCTATAGTGGCATTAAGAATCGGTTGGTACATGTGGGTAAAGTTGTGCACGCCTGCAGGGTTATTAATCTTTTCGAAAAGCCGCGTCCGCGGTTATGGACGAACTTGGGAATGGACGTGAAGATCATAGAGAACTATAACCGAATTCAAAAACTTGGCAAGTTAAGTAATGTGTGCTTAAGGATGCTTCCTTAGGGATCGAGGGGGTGATCCTAGATAGGTTCAGCTGACGATGATTCGGTGGATATCAAGAGATGATCAAAGCTAGAGATACCGTTCTCTTATCCCCTTTTAAAATATTCTGATTAGTCAAAATTCTTCTCCCCCTTGTTTTACAAAACAAAGATGGCTTTATGCAAAATAACTCCACCAGTCATAAGTCTTGCGGAGTACACCCTGTACTCACCCTTGCTTCGTTGATACTTTTGCAGCTAAGTAAGTGTTACATAGAAGATGAGTTTTTCACGACATCGACATCGACGAGTAGTTTGGAGTTCCCAGTCGGCAGTCTAAGATCTATGGATTGGACGTCATTGTTATGCTTCAGGTCTCTTAGGACATTTGTTAAGTTTGCTATACTTAATAGCATAATTTGCCTTCCGTTTTTTGATGTTTGTGGTCAGTGACCTCTGCTTGTAATATTTTGGTTCTCTGCTCAGTTATGAGCTTGCTGTAATAATTTTTGTGTCGTAGGGTCACTGTTGTGTTACCGATTTTCTCTCTGTACGCTTTCGAGATTTAGGTTAGGCTTATGTTCAGACGAAGGTCTGGGATTTGTCTAGCCTTAATCCCGGGGGTGTCACAATAGGAGTGGGCATGACCCGCCCGCCCTCGCTGTCAATGTATGGCTTGGCTTGTGGCAGCTTCGAGGGAGCCCATCCTAGGTTGCGCCATACAGCAGGATCGTTGATGATGCGAGCCGCGGCTTTCCTAGCCTTCTGCTTCTTGAGGAGAGTCTTGTACTCGGCCTCCATGGCTCTAGCTTTCTCGATTGACTTTTGAGCCTTGGCCAGATCTTGATCTAGCTTTGCGCCTTACTCCGCGATGGACTGCACTTCCTCCAGTAGCTGCTGGCGCTTCGTCAAGCTAGACTACGTTCCGTATATGAGCCACAGTCATGGGCTCGACGAGCAAATTGCCGTACATCGCTCTATCAGCTGGAGTGACTTGGGCAGCCGCAGACGTAGATGCCGGAGGCGGCGGGTTTGCGGTGTTGAGGTTACTCGGACCGACGTTGAGTTCCTACGGCCGCTGCGTTGGGTTAGGCGGATGGGCAATGGCCTTTGCGCGATCATTGTCGGCAGCATCAGGTTGTCCCTTCCCCTTGTCCAGCGGTTTAGGCGGAGCTTGTCCGAGTTGGTCTTCTTCCATCACACTCCCAATGGCTATGAACACCTCTCAGGATGTGATGGCCTTGTCGGCCTGCTCCTCGCGCCTGATGTCCTCCTCCATCTCCTGCATGGCAGAGTCGAGTTCCTCCAGGTTGATATCCATCTCCTCCGAGTCCATGCTGATGTCGGTTTAGAGTGCGTTCAAAACAGAGTCGGAGGGTACCGGAGCTTCCTCGATGATGGGTGGTGGTGGTGCGGCTGCTGGGACGTTGACTGGAGGCGGTGGTGGCGGTGGCTGAGGCGGTGGGGTGCCGGGTACGGCCGTGAGCATTGATTGAGCTTATGCATCAACGGACGCGTAGTTATTGACGGTGTGGACCATGCCCTCGAAAGCGAGGCATCCCGAGGCCTGTAGCGGCCTTAGTGTATGCCGAAGAAGCGTACCACGATCCAGTCCTTCCACAAAGTGATAAATAGCATCATCATTGGG
This sequence comes from Avena atlantica, assembly GCA_910589765.1. Classification (NCBI taxonomy): domain Eukaryota; kingdom Viridiplantae; phylum Streptophyta; class Magnoliopsida; order Poales; family Poaceae; genus Avena; species Avena atlantica. The sequence continues at coordinate 487,868,280 of OU342735.1, read as the reverse complement.
GTAATGCTCCAGATCGGCTCGTATACGGAGCCACCTACGAGGTAATCGCGGGGGTTTTCACCCTCGCTCTGAACACAATACGCCAGATCGAAGATAGTCACCACGCCGATGAACTGGGATCTCTGCTGTCCAGACGCACAGGCGAAGCCGACGGATTTGCAGCGATCTTCCACCGTTATATCCTGTACAGGGGCGATTTGGGTGGGCCTTGAATTTTTTCGATCTAAGCCGGCAAACTCCAAAGAGATATCCAATTTCGATCCTTTTGCGAACGTATCCTGCTTGTAGGCGGTACGTGCGGGCCTTGACGATCCTACGACTTCCAGGGAACTAGTGCCCGAGTCGGTTTCACCGATGAAGAGGTGGATGTCCCCGATTGGGACAATCGAGCAGCGGGTGGGGTTCGTCTTCACCAGGATCCAGAACTCGTCGGGTGGGACGATCGAAACGTTGCCGGAGAAGCGAACACGACCGATGGCTACGGTTTCGCCGATTCCCGCGAATAGCTTTGACCTCGCCCGTTGTAGAGCCTGAAGCACCTCTTGCCCCACGGTGGGCGCCAACTGTCGTGGTATTACCAACGAGTACGCCATGTAGGGGGTCCTCACAGTGCGTGTTTAGAGACGTGGGGTAAGGCGGAAGGTTGGCGGGTACGAGGTAACACAGCTTATCCAGGTTCAGATCCTACGACGGTGGCGGAATCCTACTCCTGCTATAAATCACTATAATGGCAAATACGCCGAGTTATAGGGATTGGTTCGCTGTGCGAGGAATGAGTTGATCGTTTGCCCTAAAGGCTCCTCTAGGCCCGGCTTATATAGACACCAGATCCTAGGGTTACAGGCAAAGTCCTAGCCAGACAGGTTACAAAGTCCTATACAGTACACAACTAGTCTAACGTGTCTTGCACTCTAAGGCTCCGGGTACGCTGGTGACTGCTCCGTAGCCTTCCTTCATCCGGCATGGGCCTCCCTTCTGGATCCATCTAACTGGGCCGCCCAACATGCCATAGGGCTTGCTACCGACTATGAGCCACCCGGGTTATCCGGATTAGAGACATGCAATGGTGATGCCTATTTAACATATCCCCAACATTCGGAGTAAACTTTTATGAACCTACACATTAAAAATAGTCTAGATACATCTTATTCACAAAGCTAAAACATCCTATATTATAAAACAGAGGAAGTATATGACTAGAATGGTTAGGAACAATTCGTGGGGTCAAAGGAGGGTAAATTGAATACATAATAGAAAAGTTGGGACAAAATTTCTAAAAGTAAAATGTTGGTGTATTGTAATAGCCTACGTACTTTAGTTTGTAAAGCTGGCCAGCTGCAAGATAATGTGTTTTTGGTAGATCTTCGTCCTGACAAGCAATTTAACATAAGATTATTAGAGATGGTTATCCTACGGTAGCTTTTCATTGTACGTCACATTCATATTTGGTGACATTGTTTGGTCCCTAGCATGCGTTCATATATCCAAGCACCAAAGGTGTCATCTTCATTGGGTATTTGACCTATTGTTAAAGAATGGTGCATGAAATCTTGCACTCCTCCATTAGCATTTTCTGCAGGTTGTCCTCGAGAAATTAAATTGTGAAGGTCGGGACCTTCCCATGTCAGATTGGTAATGGCTCGCTTGGGCTCCTGATTGCTCTTTTTGTCTCTACACAACAAGTATTAGCTCGACACATGGAAGATCTTCGTCGACATTCAAATGATGGGGATATCAGGGCAGTGGATGTAAGTGCGCCATTTAGAAGGCAGTTTGGGATTGCCCTGCCCTACGAAGGCATGCGTGTTTGCTTTTTTTTTTTGAACGGAGGCATGGGTGTTTGCTTGGAAATTGGCAACAACTTAACTTGCAACTTGAAAAATAAGTATAGGCAGGAAATAAAGATATCTCATTTCTATCCTTTGTGGAGGAACAAGAAAACACTTTCCATATGTTCTGCATATGCCCCGATGTCGTGAACTGTTTGTAAAAGCGCTACAACGGCGCTAGACATGTCACGGATATCTGGGACGGCGCATCCCAAAAGTTTCTGTACTTTTTTTTCACGGTGACACCTTAATACTACGACATATAACTACGCGCAGCTGTGCCTTTATGCGACGATGTCCCACCATGCTTTATGCGTTGTACTCAAAAGTCTCAAACTTATGTTTCATCCGGTATATGCTATTTCTCTACCTGGGTCTAAAGCATGCATGTATTTGGAACAGTCTGTTTTACATATCATAACAAATCAGACCATGAACTAGCTCATCAGCGATCTATTGTTGTTAGATAAATGGAGTTCGTGCAGGGTGATCAGGTGCATCCCACAGAGGAGCAGAGGGGCAGCAGCGCGTGCCCGAGAGCCCACGGTGGCGGCACAGATGGTCGACAGCAGCGGGCGATCGGCTTAGGCCTTGGATTCAGTTCGGGTTTCTGTTTGGGGAATCAAGCAGCCGGAGCAGGTGGACAGCCGCAGCAGGTGGCCGGATGGGACCGCTGGTGGATGGCCGTAGCAGATCAAGCCCGTTGGGTGAGCTCCAGCACGTTACAGGCAACGCCCTAGGGGATGGCCGCGGGCTGTCCCTCTGCCATGGATTGGAACCGGCATCAGACCGAAGAATTTGTACCGAATTTTTTTTTGTGTGTATATTTAACATATGAAGGGGCCAGGGCAACTAAACCAGAGGGGGTAGCAAATACACAGTACTTTTACAAAAAATGGACAGAACATACAACTCAATATAAACCATCTGCATTATTATTCAAAGATAGATAAGAATACTTGGCATCCAGAATAAGCCGCCACACACTTGGCACAAACTACACAAGGGAACCTCCCTAATTAGCAAATACACAATAGTATTTCCCAAACATTATATATATATATATATATATATATAGACAAAACTCCTTGTGTGTCCATCCTCGGGAATATACTCAATTTTGTGCATTATCAACAATACGCATAATAGCTCGAAGAGGTATAACCGTGGTCCACTTTCCACCTGACAACTATGGCTCTGCGCTGCACATGTCAGCCTCCTGCCTGCCTGCATAGCTCACCGTCATGGGCACGCATCTTGCAGGGTACGGTTGCCGCTCCCTAGAAAATAGCACGCGTAACCACTCCCCATCCCAGATCTCACATCCGGCCACCGCCGTCCTCCCCCATCCCCAGATCCCTCCCACTACCGTTCCACATCACTGCTGCACCGCCGGTTTCCCTCCCCGGATTTGTCATCGACTCGTCGTCCAACACCCCCTCCGGCCACCACCGCCGGCTTCCCTCCCACTCCCCACCGTTCTTTGACCCCCGCACCTAGATCCAGGGCGCCAACATCCAAGCACCTGCTGATCTAGGACATGATTCCTGCTTTCTTGGTAGATTGGGGAGCGCACGATGGCCACCGGATGATGTGCAGATGTCCAGCTCTTCAAGCGCCCGAGGAGATGGAGACATGATGGGCCAGCGGCTTGTGCTGCGCTGGATCCACTCAATCAATCCCGTCCGAGGCGAAATGCCGGTCCCGCGTCTCCTCCGCTTACGAGTCGGCTGTGGCAGTGCCACGACCCGCAGGGCATCATGTTCCCGCAGACACACTTGTCTCCAGAGGGGTTCTTAGATCGGCCTCCAATGTGCCCCTCCCCCACCCCACCCTCATGTCCTCCATACAGCCTTCCGGTGCCTCCATCGGCCACCCCGGCCACAACTGCATTTGGCGGCACGGGTCGTCTCATCCCTGTACCTGGCTTGCCGGTAATGGAGAAGGAGTGTGTGCAGTGTGCTCCGTCTCTGGTGTGCATGCGGACACCATGATCCCATTGCTTTCTATTTTCTTGTATTAGTATTAGCCATGGGGCATACGTAGGCACGTGCATATGCCTTGGTGGTGCCCAGTGTTGTAGTCATGAGAAAGAAAATAAGCCTCAGACTGTTTTGGTTGAAATCGATATGACTTACCTATTCTGATTCTTTTCCATTTGAGATTTATTTATTGTTCAGATTTTCGTCATATACATGTCTCTGCATGTGTTCTTGCTCTGATTGTGCATATGTATGATGATCTCAATATGCCACCATCCGAGACTGACGCTGGTGAGATTCCTCTTTTGTACGAACATGTAGATATGAAGCAAGCAATTTTAGCACAGGCTATTCAATCACGAGATTAGTGGCAACTATCTTATTTAGGCTGTGTGCTAGTCTGAAACAAACCAATTGGTACTAGCTCTTCTCTGTCCAGTCTAAAACACAGGCATCAACACAGGTAGCACCAAAGATGGTACTTACTTGATTACAGATATTTAATTCATCTATCTTTTTTATGAGAAAAGGAGAGCTTTTGTCGGGGTTCCTATATTTAAATACTCTTGCGAGCCATTTCTTAAGTTTGACTATTTTTGTGAGCCTATATTTAAATTCTTAACAATTTCAATCGAGGTGCGAATATATTCTTTCGAGGGTGCTTGACAAGTAATTTGCTTGAAAAACACTTGTTTGAGTATGTGCTGCTGAAGATCTGAAATTTTATTCATCTATTTTTTTGCTAGGTACTGGAACATACACTTCCAGGTTCCACCGTGATAGTTACAAAATACTATATAATTTGTATTATGGTACCGCCTGATCCCAAAAAAGAGAATAAAAAAGGATGAGGCTTAGTGGTTCTAACGTGCTTCTAGTTGAAGTCATATTTCTAGTTGTATTGTCTCAGTGCACGTTTTAAACAAACATATTGATTTTTTCTCCTATACATCCTGTGTAAAATCATGACACATTATACTATGCATTTTCACACCCTTTGATGCATGGCTGTTGTTGTTGCCTGAGAGCTGTTTGAACTAACTTCTGCTTGTGTTGATTTTTCTGAACTGTGAATCCATGATTTGTTGCATAGCATATGTTCATTCCAATTCATAGATGGGGCTTCCTCTGTCTCTGCTTCCTTTCCTTTTTGTTTTTTTATGCTTCTTTACTCTGAGTTCAGTTGAACTGTGTGTTTCCTCTTAACACATGGTAGAAAATGCATACATATATGAGGATACTTAACCGACAGGCTGCTGGTACTAATTACATACATATGAAGACTACTGTAATATTTTCAACCATCACGCCAAATATATTTTCCGATGGTGCTTGAAAAAATAAGTTTTGGTGATGAGTAATTTCTTTGGCCTATAAAAGGACTCATAGACATTTGGCATTGAGACTTTGGGTACTGAATGCATTTCTAGAGGCCATGTAGGTGTTTGAATTGCATGTACTGGATATGGGAATGACTTGATAAGCCAGAGGTACAAATTTGCTATGGCGCGAAGCCGAATCAAGGTCCTGGACATGACATTGGACTGGTATTTAATAATCAGAGGATGCTTAACAAGGTACGCCGTGGTGCTGAATCATAGGGCTTGTGTAGGGTGGTTAACAAGGTACATCGCTTTGCTGAATGATATGGTTCGTGTCTTCTTCTTAGCCGGGCATTTCCTTGGTTGGTACCGAATTCATTTGAGCAAGGTATTGAACGATTGAGCACTTGGTACTAAATAAGAAAAATGTTCCTTTTGTTGTGCAGTGCTTACATGTTGGTTGGTACCAAATTCATCATATTCTTGCTCTTTTTGTTGTGCAGTGGTTACCTATGCTTATGTGACACTGTTTTTCAGTACCGAGCATTTGGTATCGAGCATTTGGGACCGAGGCGCCGAACCGTATTTTGATAGCACCGATTCAGTCGTCCTAAGGAATCGGATGCAGTCAACGGCATCGGGAAGTGCCGGATGAGGTCGCCCATCTGATAACTCCGGCTTACGAGAAGACCACCCCGGTATTGACCGTTCGGGAGCGAGGCGCCGAACCGTCTTTTTCTAGCACCGAAACATCTTGGTACCGAGCGTTTGGGACCAAAGCACCGAACGCGTTTGGGACCAAAGCACCGAACGCGTTTGAGACCAAAGCACCGAACGAGCGTTCGGGACCGAGGCACCGAGCCGTCTTTTTCTAGCACCGAATCAGCCTTCCTAAGGAACCGGATGAAGCATAGCCAACGACAACGGTAAGTGCCGGACGAGGTCGCCCAACGGATAACACCGGCTCCGAGACGACCCTCCCGATACCGAGCATTTGGGAGCGAGGCGCTGAACCGTCTTTTGCTAGCACCGAAACATCCTAGTACCGAGCGTTCGGGACTGAGTCATCGAACCGAGCGTTCGGGACCGAGGCGCCGAACAGTCTTTTGCTAGCACCGAACAAGTCGTCCTAAGGAACCAGATGAAGCATAGCCAACGGCAACGGTATGTGCCGGACGAGGTCGCCCAACGGATAACACCGGCTCCAAGACGACCCTCCCGGTACCGAGCATTTGGGACCGAGGCGCCGAACCGTATTTTGGTAGCACCGAATCAGTCGTCCTAAGGAACCGGATGCAGTCAACGACATCGGGAAGTGCCGGACGAGGTCGCCCATCTGATAACTCCGGCTTACGAGAAGACCACCCCGGTACCGAGCGTTTGGGAGCGAGGCGCCGAACCGTCTTTTGCTAGCACCGAAACATCCTGGTACCGAGCGTTTGGGACCAAAGCACCGAACGAGCGTTCGGGACCGAGGCACCGAGCCGTCTTTTCCTAGCACCGAACCAGCCTTCCTAAGGAACCGTATGAAGCATATCCAACGACAACGGTAAGTGCCGGACGAGGTCGCCCAACGGATAACACCGGCTCCGAGATGACCCTCCCGATACCGAGCATTTGGGAGCGAGGCGCTGAACCATCTTTTGCTAGCACCGAAACATCCTAGTACCGAGCGTTCGGGACTGAGTCATCGAACCGAGCGTTCGGGACCGAGGTGCCAAACAGTCTTTTGCTAGCACCGAACAAGTCGTCCTAAGGAACCAGATGAAGCATAGCCAACGACAACGGTAAGTACCGGACGAGGTCGCCCAACGGATAACACCGGATCCAAGACGACCCTCTCGGTACAGAGCATTTGGGACCGAGGCGCCGAACCGTATTTTGATAGCACCGAATCAGTCGTCCTAAGGAACCGGATGCAGTCAACGGCATCAGGAAGTGCCGGACGAGGTCGCCCATCTGATAACTCCGGCTTACGAGAAGACCACCCCGGTACCGAGCGTTTGGGAGCGAGGCGCCGAACCGTCTTTTGCTAGCACCGAAACATCCTAGTACCGAGCGTTTGGGACCAAAGCACCGAACGAGCGTTCGGGACCGAGGCACCGAGCCGTCTTTTCCTAGCACCGAACCAGCCTTCCTAAGGAACCGGATGAAGCATATCCAACGACAACGGTAAGTGCCGGACGAGGTCGCCCAACGGATAACACCGGCTCCGAGATGACCCTCCCGATACCGAGCATTTGGGAGCGAGGCGCTGAACCATCTTTTGCTAGCACCGAAACATCCTAGTACCGAGCGTTCGGGACTGAGTCATCGAACCGAGCGTTCGGGACCGAGGTGCCGAACAGTCTTTTGCTAGCACCGAACAAGTCGTCCTAAGGAACCAGATGAAGCATAGCCAACGACAACGGTAAGTGCCGGACGAGGTCGCCCAACGGATAACACCGGCTCCAAGACGACCCTCTCGGTACAGAGCATTTGGGACCGAGGCGCCGAACCGTATTTTGATAGCACCGAATCAGTCGTCCTAAGGAACCGGATGCAGTCAACGGCATCGGGAAGTACCGGACGAGGTCGCCCATCTGATAACTCCGGCTTACGAGAAGACCACCCCGGTACCGAGCGTTCGGGAGCGAGGCGCCGAACCGTCTTTTGCTAGCACCGAAACATCCTGGTACCGAGCGTTTGGGACCAAAGCACCGAACGAACGTTCGGGACCGAGGTACCGAGCGTTCGGGACTGAGGCACCGAACCGAGCGTTCGGGACCGAGGTACCGAGCAGTCATTTGCTAGCACCAAATTAGCTATCCTAAGGAACCGGTTGCAGCATAGCCAACGACAACGGGAAGCGCCGAGCGAGGTCGCCCAACGGATAACACTGGCTTCCGAGATGACCCCCCTGGTACCAAAACGTCCCGGTATCGAGCGTTTTGAATCGTGGCACCAAACCTGTCTTTTTTGCTAGCATCGAATCAGTCATCCTAAGGAACTGGTTGCAGCATAGCCAACGGCAACGGGAAGCGTCGGACAAGGTCGCCCAACGGATAACACCGGCTTCTTTCTCTTACACATCAGATGAATTGAAGTAATAAATTATGTCATTTTTTGACAGAAACAGCGCTTTATTGATCAGATAACATCAACTAAATTATGTCATATTTATGTGTGGTTCTGTAATTTTTTATAGGGAACCTGATCAGATAACATTTCATGAGATTATACTACAAGGCCATGTATAAAGAAGAACTAGCATCACGTAAAGATGGTTGCTGAAGAGATGCAGGCCGCTACAGGTTCTCAATGAAGAGATTGTCGTGCTGTGGCTGGTTTGGTCGTTGGCAAAGGCACGGTGCCTTCCCTTATAGCCGGATGAAGACTAGGCGCAGGGAACCTACAGAAAGTTGGTCAACAATATGCATAGGAGCTTTCTCTTAGTTTGATTCTACTTACTATTCATTCATTTTAATTTGAAGTAAGCAAGCATGAATGCTAGAGCCTGAATGCTGGAGACGCTCTTCTCTCTTTTTAATCTTTTCTCTGCCCGGGTATATGTGCTTTCATCTGGTGTAAAGATGGAGTTATACCAACACACTATCTCACTTTGGTCCAGTAAGTTGCTATTTGCTGGTACAGTCCGTGGGTACCGTCGTACCGAGTGAGGACCTTGCATAAAATAATATTTTCTGAGTTAGGGTGCCCCAGCCTGTTCCCTTTGATACAATACTTGGATTTGTCCTACCTTAAGTACCCTGCCACCCAAGTCGGCCCACACAGTAGTGGACTGGTACCGAGTATTTGAATTTCAAACCATGGACCTGGTTTTCTGCACCGCATTCAGAGGGACAGTGGGCTGACAGGGAGACAGTCAGCCCACTGCACACATCACTCTTTTTTGCCTTTTGTTGCATGGTTTTCAAACATGGATTCAAACAAAGGCTGCTAACACTACACAAATAGGACTGCAAATCTATTGCAAGTTTCCTCATTTGCTTGTGCTTGTCATGTGCTATGTGAGAGAAAATAGTTTCACAAATAGGTAGGATAAATTAGAAAAGAAGAAAGGGAGACATTGGATACACATCTTAAAGCGCGTGTGTGGTGATAGATGCTTCTTCTAGGGAGGATGGACGTACCAAATCCGCGTCCTATATATATATATATATATAGGGCATACTTCAGTTACTTAAGTGATCCTTCGCGTCTGCCAAAGAACTGCAGGTAAATTTCCCTCATGACGTACATGCCATATACCGTCCCTATAAAGAGAGGACATGGAAGGGCGCTTAGGAAGATGAATTTCCAAGATAGGCCATACTCGCCAAATGTGGAAGCGACGACGTTAAAATACACAGCCAGCAGGATCATGCAGTTTAAGCACTGCAAAACAGGAAGCAACGGGAATTAATTGAGATTGCTTACATCCTTTCTAGTAGACGTACATCTGCACCAGGATGTGAAATAATATCTACAATGGCATCTAGAATAACCCAAACTGCATGCGGTTTAATTATTCATGAAAGATGAAGTAATCAATCAGTGTGCATACGGAAATTGCTCAAGCTATATGTACGTGTTATTAACGGAGAAATCAACCAGTGACATATACAGAATATAAAGCATTGGTTTGCATATTTTTTCAAATCAACGGAATAATCAAAGCAGTCAATCAGAACCTTATGAATAAGGAAGAGAGAGAGAGAGAGAGAGAGAGAGAGAGAGAGAGTCCTCGATCTTACAGTGATGAGGTTGGTTAGAAAGACCATCCGATAGCTGTAGTTCGGGTTCCTGTTGATCCGACCAGCCTTCCCCGTATGGGCCGTCATCTCTTTCTACCTCCCTCGCCTGAAGTAACGCGCCGCCAATAGCTGAACGTGAGAGCACGAAGGAAAAACCTAGGAAAGAGGAACGGAGTCCAGGATATTTAACAGAACTATCCCAACGCGCGATGGAGACCGACCCAGCCCATCGTTATTTCGGAAGAAATGCCCACCCGCCGCACACCCCTTGCGGAGTTTGGTTACGGAGTTTTAGCCAAACTCGGTTTCACAAAACGTGTTTAGATCTGTAACAACCTAAAACTCCGTTTTATCTCGAAAAAAAGAAAAACCTAAAACTCTGTTTGCTTAACCGAGAGATATGGAGGATAAGCAGAACCTAACTTCCACAAAACCGGAAAAACGAGTTTTAGGAAAAACGACTAACCTACGTTTTTGTCAAAACGCGTTTAGCCTCCTATGCCGCATGCCGCGGTGATCACCCATTGAGCTTTCAACAATGATCCAATCGGGTGCGCCACGGTCGCCGGCCACGCCACCTCTTCCACCGGCGTCGTCGCTAAAGCGACCTGGCGGCACGGGCTCCCTCACCTTCTTCACCAATTACGGCGGCGGCTCCACCGACGACTCGGTGGTCATCAAGGTCACAATCCACTTCGTCTACAGTCTGCCTCATCATCAACGCTGGGCTGCAGGGACCAGATGCTAGGAGCGGTGGCGTTCTTGAGACGGAAGACTAGCATGCCATGGAAGTGAAGACGCCGGTGGCCGGCAGGGACCAGATGCTCGAAGCCGTGGCGTTCGTGAGGCGGAAGACTAGCATGCCATGGAAGTGAAGACGGCGGCGGCCGGGGTGCCGTTCTTGGCCCAGTCCGGAGCCGAGGCGGAAGATACGCACGCCACAGCGGCGATGATAACGGAGGCCGGGGTGCCGCTGCCGTTCTCACCGCACTGCTTCGTGTGGACCAGACTGGACATGCCCGCCGATAATGCATATAGCAGAGTTGCTATCCCAGCTGGAGCCGGCGAGCGTCGAGACTCCAACGCTGGAAAGTGTCCTCCTTTGTCCGGAACGGCTGACTGCGTGCCGCTGCTGAACACGTGCCAAACAGAGTTTTTGTTAAACACATTTTGACAAAACTGGTTCGGCTAAAAATCCTCCTTAAACCCGTTTTGCAAAAACTAAGTCTATATTCTCACAATCCAAACAACCACGTAGTTCAGGTTCCTGTTCACCTGACCAGCCTTCCCCATATGGGCTTTCATCTCTTTCTACTACCTCCCTCGCCTGAATTTCTCTTCGTAGCTGGTGAGAGCACTAAGCAAATACCTATAGGAAAGAGGATAATAAAAGGATCGTGCTGAGCGTCCTCCGAAAGATCGGAGAGCCTCCAACCTCCGGATCCAGCGATCGACACGTGTCCTGGAGCACTCACGCATAGAAAAATCTCCTCGCATCACCGAACCAAAAGTCAACTAAAGAAAAAACTCCATCTACACGTCACGCCTGCACATCACGCCCGCAGGTGCCGTGTGCACTCGCATCCCCTCCTCTCTGTGAGCCATAACCATCACCATAGAATCCCGTGTGCACTCGCATCCCATCCTCTCTGTGAGCCACAACCATCACCGTAGAATCCCACCACCATTGTCGGAGAATTCCGTCATAGCTTCGCCCCGAGAACTTCATTGAAAGCACCTCCCCTCAACTTTCGCAGCACCTCCATGCTTTCCCTGGCAGCATCACCATCCCCATGGAAGCACCGTAGCCCTCACCACTTCCGCCACCACTAGAGAAGTCACGACCCTCCATGGGGAGGTAGTGATTCAGATGGTGCAAAAAAAGAAAGATCTGTAGCAAACAGTTTCTTACTGTGATGCAAATTCACAAAATGCTTCTAGCAAAAGAACCCATCCTAGATGCAAATCCAAAGAATCGTTGTAGCGAAAAAATTATTCGTATAATGCAAATTCACAAAACATAGTAGCAGAAATTTTCTTCTTAAATGCAAAATCCACGGAATCGTTGTAGCCAAAAAAATTGTTCATATAGTGCAAATCTACAAAACATATGTAGCAAAAAAAATTCTTCCTAGATGCAAATCCACTAAAATCGTTGTAGCAAAAAGAAAGTTTATATAACCACAAAACCTAAGATGCAAAAACATAGAATGATTGTAGCAATTTTTTTTCGTATAAAGCAAATAGACATAACGGTGGTAGCAACACTGCCCGCCTTGGGGAAAAATCCACATGATCGTTGTAGCAAAAAATGTTCATATAATGCAAACCCACAAAACATAGGTAGCATAATTTTTTTCTAGATGCAAATCCAAAGAATCGTTGTAGAAAAAGAGTTGCTCATACAATACAAATACACAAAGCGTATGTAGCAGAAAAATGGCAGCGGAGGAAGATGAGGGAGAGCTTGGGTCTGTACACCTATGGTAGCACTGTCCCTTGGCAGCACCTCCCCTGAGTGGTCACAGCTAAGCCATCCTCCCTTGGTAGCACCACATCCCTCCTCTAGCAGATGTACCACTGTCCCTTGGTAGTACCATCGCCTTCCCTGAGGTCGCAGATCCACCGGCCTCCCATGGCAGCTTCGCCGCACACCGCTTACAGCACGACAGAGCAAGTGGTTGGAAACAGAGGAACATGTGCATGAGCATGACGAGTGGGGGAGATGCAGCGACACTATGTGGGCGGGGCGGTGGCAGCAACACGTGGTGGCGAGTGGCGATGAGTTTCTCGGTGGCGGCTGCGCGAGAGATGTGAGGGAGGAGAAGGGGAATAACCATCGATGAGAAAAATCAGGGAGAAGATAAAGATAGAAAGTGGGGCCCACGATTCGATGTCTCCTGTTTACCAGGACGCGTGGCGTTCGCTCGTTTCGGAGGATGCGTCGTGTGTGATCCTCCGAAGGAAACAGAGCGTTTTCCATAATAAAACCTAAAGAAACAGAGTTCCGGATATTTATGAGAAAACCGCAACGCTAGATGCAAGTGCTGGGCCAACACAGCACGGGCCCATCAGGCCGCTTCGGCATCCTTCGGGCCGGGCCAATTATTATTACACAAAACTAGTCAAATACCCGTTACTAGGTCATATAAACATTGATATGTACATAATAAGTCAGTTGAAAAGACAGAGAAAAGTCAAACAGAGCTATAGTTTCTCACTAAATATTCAATAATCAACAATGATCCCGCATCATCTTCCTTCTAATTAAATTATCTCATTTTTTAAACATATTCATGTGAACCTAAAATTACATATATTACCCAAAAAAATTACATATGCCGTTATACATCACCTTTTCTTTGTTAGCTCAGGTGTGTTTTTTATGTATTTTACCTTGTTGGCTTGTAGCCCTCCTTTTTTCTTAAGCCTGTAAAACTATATACATCATCGATGTATTTAAACGCAATCTTTGAGTTTCCTTCAAAAAAAATACCATAAACATTAGCAATTTAAACCTACCAGGTCTAGGCGCTGGAGCTCCATCTTGGCGATGTGCTCCAGCTTGCTAGCTCCGTCAAACCTTGCACGTGTTCGCTGCTGCCGCTGCCTTTGATGCGCCCCTCACACGTCCTCATCTTTCCCTTGGGCACCAAAAGCACGGACCAATGCGACATCAGGCAACAATGGCGTTCAGGTGCGCTGGTGAACACCACGCGCAACACCGTGGCCACCGTGTTCCGTCTGTTAGGGTGCATAGCGAAACCCTTGTGAATAGTTTCAGATGTTATAGTATATATATTTTTTAATTATGGGTGTGTTTTTTCTATTTATTATTTTGTTGGCCGGTGGCCTTTCTTTTTTTATGCTAAAACCACCGTATCCATATCCAACGTTTTGCTCAGCTTGCTGTCGCAAATCAGCTTTGCGCTCTTCATGGTTGGCCGTCCTAAACATATGTTACGCCATGTTTCTAGCCTCCTGAGTAGCCTCCTCCATGAATGACGGCGGGGTTTTCACGTAAGACGAAACACCTCAATTAATTTTGAAAAGGTAATTCAATGAACCACAATTTCCTACAAGTATCCTGAATTTGTGAAGCTTTTAAAGCTAAGAAGAACGACTGAACAAAAACCAGAAAATAAAGCATTACCATTTAATAACCATATTTTTATCTATACTCACAATCTTTCAAATCAACGGTAACATCAGCAACAGTATGACACATGATATTTACCTCCCCAAGCTTGAGTTGTCTTGAGCATTTTCTCAAATCCTGTGTCAGGGTCAGTAACAGGCACACATTCAGAGCATCCAAGCTCCAAGACATACCTTCAGTAAGGTAAAAACTATTTGTGATAACGATCCAACAAATTGTAATACACTATTGCTGTTGACACGAGTTGCAGGCTGGTAGGTCCGGTCAGTGGCAACCAGATCAGATGCACACCCAGGTCCTGCAAAGAATTTTTGTGATGGCGCTGTACTGAAGTCAACGGCGACGTCCATGACGAGCGGTCCGTACGGCCACGTCCATGGAGGCATTGGCATTCTTTTCTATCCCTTCAGCAGGACCTCGTCTCTCGTATCTTTATTTTAGCCAGTCAAATCGTGACTGTGCTGGAATTCCTGAACCAGTAGCTCCCCACGTTGTTCAACACCTTGTCCATCTCCCTTCCTGGCCTTCTTTGGTCTTCCCAAATCTATCTCGAGCTATGTCGAATCGAACGAATTTGATGTTGGATCGCTGGAATCGGGGGAGATATGATGGAGGTGATGAAGGGTTTGTAGCATAGAAAATAAATTTTTTTCTATGATGGGAACTATGTATCAAGATCTATCTACTAGATACAAAAAAACGGGCGGATGTATATCCGTAGAGAACAATACCCTTAAAGACCGACAAAGCTTAACAAGTTGAACTCGTGGTTGATATAGACGATCTCTTCCCGATCTCAAGATCGAGAGGAAGTCCTAGCGCCGCAAAGCAGCAGCGCATCCGTGATCGCACACACGTACAAGACACCGAGCAACCTCCGCCTCCTCGCTTCAGTGATGCAGCAGAAGCACAACCCTATCTTGCCGAATAGCAAGCGAGAACATGTATCTCGCTAGTCCGAGACCATGGGGGATAAATTCTAGAGGGGGAGATCCTTCACGAGGAGGTGTGAGTGAGAGAAAGGGAGAGAGGTGCCTTTTATAGAAGGAGGGGGGGCACCCAAGGGGGTGGCCGCCGGCCATGGGGCTGCCCCCTCCCCTCCTTCATTCATGTGGGTGGACACTCCACTCACAAAATCCTCTTCAAATCCCTCCACTCAAAATCCCACTCAAACTAATTTAATGCAAACTCTCATTAAATAAAACTCTTTTATTTATTCAAAATTTTATCAATTACTTTAATGACAAACATTCACATATAACCCCTTGCTAGAATTCCATTTCACATGCAAAAACACTTTCTGCAATTTCACCCGAAAACATGTTTCGGTATCTAGTGAAATAAATTTCTGCGCTTGTTTATTCTTTTCGGCATGAAACATTTGCTCCAATTGGATGTCAGTGTCCCTTAAGTGTGTCACCCTACGGTTCGCGAATAATGCGGACATGATCGAGACCCTTCTCCGATCAATAATCAGAAGCGGGACCTGGAGATCCATACTGACTCCCACACATTCAACGATGACTTTCCTGTGATCGTCGGAACCTTTTACGCTTGTATCTTAATCCCTTTGTCTCACGATATATTACATGTCCTAGATTCGATCATCGGTATCTCCATACCTAGTTTGATATCTTTACTGACATGCACTCTTTTCTCGTTCCCGTGATATAACATTCTAGTGATCAAATCACTTGCTTGCAAGCTAACCAATGTGATATCACCGAGAGGGCCCAGAGTATATCTATCCGTCATCGGGACGAACAAATTCCACTCTTGATCCATGAGTCTCAACATAACACTTTAGTAGCTTTGAAGCCATCTTTATAATCACCCAGTTATGGTGTGACATTTGATGTCAACAAGAAACTCTTCTGGTGTTAGTGATTGGCATGATCTCATGGTCTATGGATTAGGATCACTTCGTAAGTTGTTTATAGCAATATAAACTCAATGACTTTGATCGTAATGCTATACTTCGGATGAATGTTCATCACATCATTACACTAATGTTGTGATCTCGTTATTAATAACATCCAATGTCTATGATCAGGAAACTGTGATCATCTTGTTAATCAACGAACTAGTTTATGAGAGAGGCATAACTAGGAACTTTCTGTTTGTTTATTAAACACACATGTATTAACGTTTCCTTATTAATACAATTATGGCATGCAAAATAAACATCTATCATATACTTGGAATACACATAATAAACACTTCATTATTGCCTCTCAGGGCATATTCCCTTTAGTCTCCCACTTGCACTAGAGACAATAATCTAGTTACATAATGATGTATCTAACACCCATGGAGTTCTGGTGTAGATCATGTTTTGTTCTAGGGAGAGTTTTAGTCAACGGATCTGCTACATTGAGATCCGTATGTACTTTATAAATCTTTATATCTCCATCCTTGACATGCTCGTGGATGGAGTGAAACTGGCGCTTAATATGATTGGAATGCTTGTGAGACCTTGGCTCTTTGGCATTGGCAATGGCACCATTGTTGTCACAATATATCACCATTGGGTCCAACGTGTTTGCAACCACACCTAGTTCGGATATGAACTCCTTCATCCAAACTGCTTCCTGAGCCGCTTCTGAAGCAGCAACATATTCGGCCTCTGTCGTTGATCCCGCTACCACAGGTTGTTTGGAGCTCCTCCAACTAACCGCTCCGCCATTCATGAGAAATACGTATCCGGATTGAGACTTAGAGTCATCCGGATCGGTGTCAAAGCTTGCATCGACATAACACTTAGCGACGAGCTCTTCTTCACCTCTGTATACAAGAAATATATCCTTAGTTCTTCGCAAGTTCTTAAGGATATTCTTGACCGCTATCCAGTGTTTCGAACCTAGATCCGATTGGTACCTACTAGTCAAACTAATAGCATGTGCCACATCCAGTCTTGTACATAGCATGGAGTACATTATAGAGCCTATGGCTGAAGCATAGGGGACTTTGTACATTTTCTCTCTTTCTTCCGCCATAGCCGGACTTTGAGTCTTACTCAATGTCGTGCCTTGTGTCATAGGTAAGAACCCCTTCTTACTATCTTGCATTTTAAACTTATTTAAAATCTTATCAAGGTATGTACTTTGTGATAGCCCTATTAGGCGCCTAGATCTATCTCTATAGATCTTTATGCCTAATATGTATGACGCTTCACCTAGGTCCTTCATTGAAAATTTGTTGTTTAGATAACTTTTAAAACTGTTTAAAAGATCTATATCATTTCCGATCAATAACATGTCATCCACATATAGTATCAGAAATGCCACATTGCTCCCACTCACTTTCTTGTAAATACAAGCTTCTCCATAAGTTTGGACAAATCCAAACTCTTTGATAACCTCATCAAAGTGGAGATTCCAACTTCGTGACGCTTGCTTCAATCCATATATGGATCGCTGAAGCTTGCACACCTTGTTAGCATCCTTAGGATCGACAAAACCCTTTGGTTGTATCATATACAACTATTCTTCAATATTACCATTGAGAAACGCGGTTTTGACATCCATCTGCCATATATCATAATCGAAATATGCAGAAATTGCTAACATAATCCTAACTGATTTTAGCATCGCTACGGGAGAGAATGTCTCATCGTAGTCAACTCCTTGAATTTGTCAAAACCCCTTTGCGACAAGTCGAGCTTTATAGACGGTCACATTACCATCAGCATCAGTTTTCCTTTTGAAAATCCATTTATTCTCCACGGCCTTTCGGTCGTGAGGTAAGTCCACCAAGTTCCCAACTTGATTTTCATACATGGATTCCATCTCGGATTTCATGGCTTCTAACCATTTGTTGGAATCCGGGCTCATCATCGCTTCTTCATACGTCGCATGGTCATCATTTTCATCAACCATGAAATTCATTACAGGATTTCCGTACAGCTCGGGAGCTGCACGCGTCCTGCTAGACCTGCGAGGTTCGGTAGTATTCTCTTTCAGAGTTTCATGATCATTATCATTAGTTCCCTCTTCAACTGGTGAAGCCAACTCCGGAACGAATTCTGGCGCTGCGCTACTCGCCATACTTTGAAGAGAAGGTTCAATAACCTCTTCGAGTTCTACCTTCCAACTACTCACACCTTTCATGAGAAACTCTTTCTCTAGAAAGGATCCATTCTTGGCAACAAAAACCTTTCCCTCGGATCTGTGATAGAAGGAATACCCAATAGTTTCCTTACGGTATCCTATGAAGACGCATTTTTCCGCTTTGGGTTCGAGATTATCCGGTTGAAGTTTCTTCACACAAACATCGCATCCCCAAACTTTAAGAAATGGCAGCTTAGGTTTGTTTCCAAACCACAATTCGTATGATGTCTTCTCAACGAATTTAGATGGTGCCCGATTTAAAGTGAATGCAGCAGTTTCTAGTGCAGAACCCCAAAATGACATCGGCAAGTCCGTCAGAGACATCATAGATCGAACATATCCAATAAAGTATGATTACGACGTTCCGACACACCATTTCGTTGTGGTGTTCCGACAGGTGTGAGTTGTGAAACAATTCCACACTCTTTCATGTGAGTGCTAAACTCGTATCTTAGATACTCACCTCCACGGTCAGACCGTAGAAATTTGATCTTTTTATTACGATGATTTTCCACTTCATTCTAAAATTCCTTAAACTTTTCAAAAGTTTCAGACTTGTGTTTCATCAAGTAGAATAACCGTATCTACTCAAATCATATGTGAAAGTAACAAAATAACGATATCCACATCGCGCCGACACACTCATTGGACCACATACATCAGAATGTATGATTTCCAATAAATCTGTCGCCCGTTCCATTGAACCGGAAAACAGCGTTCTAGTCATCTTGCCCATAAGGCATGGCTCACATGTATCAAATGGTTCAAAATCAAGTGATTCCAAAAGTCCATCCGAATGGAGATTCTTCATGCGTTTAACGCCAATATGACCTAGACGGCAGTGCCACATATATGCAGATATATCATCATTTAGTTTAATCCTTTTAGCATCAACCTTATGAATATGTGTAACATTATTATCGAGATCCAAAAGAAATAAACCATTCATCATCGGTGCATGACCATAAAAGATTTCATTCATATAAATAGAACAACCATTGTTCTTGGATTTAAATGAATAACCACTTCGCATCAAACACGATCCAGATATAATGTTCATGCTCAGTGCTGGCACCAGATAACAATTCTTTAAGTTTATTACTAATCCCGAAGGCAAATGGATAGGTAGCATTCCAACGACGATCACATCAACGCTTGATCCATTGCCGACACGCATCTTGACCTCACCCCTTGCTAGCGGTCACTTGTTCCGCAGCCCCTGATTCGAGTTACAAATATTAGCAACTGAACCGGTATCAAATACTTAGGTGCTACTACGAGCACTAGTCAAGTACACATCAATAACATGTATATCATATATACCTTTGTTTGCCTTGCCGGACTTCTTGTCTGCCAAATACTTGGGGCAATTGCGCTTCTAATGGCTAATCCCCTTACAATAGTAGCACTCGGTATTAGACTTAGGTCCAACTCGGGGTTTCTTTTCAGGCACGGCAACCGACTTGCCGCCCTTACTTCCCTTCCGTTTTCCCTTCTTGTCTTTCTTGAAACCAGTGTTCTTATTATTCATCAACACTTGATGTTCCTTTTTGATCTCCACTTCTGCAGTTTTAAGCATTGACAGAAGCTCGGGGAGAGACTTCTTCATGCCTTGCATATTATAGTTCATCACGAAGCTCTTATATCTAGGTGGCAGAGACTGCAGAACACGATAGATGCCCAAGTCAATGGGAATCGATATTCCCAAGGACACAAGCTTATCGGCGTAACCCGACATCTTGAGTACATGCTCAGTAATGGAGCTGTGCTCTTCCATCATGCAACTAAAGAACTTTTCTGAAGCATTGTTGCTCTCTACAGTAGCATGTGTGTTGAAAATCATTTTCAACTCACCCATTGTATCAAATGCATTGCCGTTTTCGAAATGCTTTCGAAGTTCCCGCTCTAGCCCATACAATATGCCGCAATGAACTAAGTTGTGGTCCTCCTGACGAGTCTGATAGACATTCTTCTCCTCGTCAGGGGCATCCTCAAAAGGTGGGGGGACTAGCGGCGCTTCTAGCACATATTGCTTTTGTGCATCAGAGAGGAGAATCCTCAAATTCATGGCCCATTCGGTAAAGTTACTACCGTTCGTTGCATGTTTCTCTTTCTCCATGAACACATTGAAATTAAAAGCAAGTGGTGCCATCTACATCAGAATTTGTAAAGTTTAGACTAAGTTTATGATAGATTGAGTTCAACTAATCCACATTACAAATGAACTCCCACTCAAAAATGACATCCCTTGTGCCTTTTTGGTGATTACATGAACCAAATCTACTACACCAAGTCCGATCATCACGTGAGTCGGTGTAGCTTCAAAGGCGAGCATCAAATGGGCATCATATCTACTATATGACTCATGCTTAACCTTTCGGTCCGTGTTCCGGGGCCATGTCTATACATGCTAGGCTCGTCAAGTTAGAACCTTAGTATTCGCGTGTGTAATTGTCTTACACCCGATATATGGTCGTGGATCCAGAACAACCGATCATCACGTGATGTCTTGGAGCGAAAAAAATATAATCGGTGCATACTAAAGGAAGAACACATTCTTATCCTGATATTTAAATGAGGGATCATCTTATTATGCTAATAAAGCGCTAAACAAGCAATATAAGATGCTATCAAACATCACATGTTTATTAGTAAAATGATATGGTTCCCGCATATGATCTCTATCATGTGCACCGTGGTATGATCACTATCATACCTTTATGTGTAAGTCCAAGGTCTATGGAACTTACACGCTATGTGTGTTGTAAGAGTATCATCTCATACTTCTACTTACAACATCACCATATCATAACACTAGCCCAGCAACAATCTAAACTAGACGCCTCTAATTTATCCATTGCAAGTTTTGCGTGGCTTAGGGATTTCAAAGATAGAACCGTTCTTACCTATGAACATGAACCACAATGAGGATAACCAAATTGTTGACAACTCGTTGCAAAATAGATATTGACTATATTAGGAGAGACAGACACCCGCTAGCCACTTATGCAAACTAGTTGCATGTCAAGCATGGAACAGGTCTCATGTGTGAGGACATGTAAAGTTTGTCCGGGCCGCTTCATCCCACTATGCCACCAATATCCAAAATTACAACTAAGGAGCAACAACAAGATCATCATTGCCCACATAATCATATGTGTACTACCCGTGTAAAGAATCTACGCATAGATCTGGCTTTGATACCACTGAAGGGTTCGCAGCATAGAAAACAAAAAAATTCCTGCGACGGGAACTATGTGCCAAGATCTATCTACTAGATACAAACAATGGGTGGATGTATATCCGTAGAGAACATACCCTTGAAGACCGACAAAGATTAACGAGTTGAACTCGTGGTTGATGTAGACGATCTCTTGCGATCTCAAGATCGAGAGGAAGTCCTAGCGCCGCAAAGCAGCAGCGCATCCATGCTCGCACACACGTACAAGACACTGAGCAACCTCTGCCTCCTCGCTCTAGCGATGCAGCGGAAGCACAGCCCTTTCTTGCCGAATAGCCACCGGGAACATGTATCTCGCTAGTTCGAGACCATGGGGGATAAATTGTAGAGGGGGAGAGAGATCCTTCACGAGGAGGTGTGAGTGAGAGAGAGGGAGAGGGGTGCCTTTTATAGGAGGAGGGGGGCACCCAAGGGGGTGTCCGCCGGCCATGGGGCTGCCCCCTACCCTCCTTCATTCATGTGGGTGGACACTCCACTCACAAAATCCTCTTCAAATCCCTCCACTCAAAATCCCACTCAAACTTGCTATTAAATTTCCACCAAATTTAATGCAAACTCTCATTAAATAAAACTCTTTTATTTATTCAGAATTTTGTCAATTACTTTAATGACAAACATTCACATATAACCCCTTGCTAGAATTCCATTTCACAGGCAAAAACACTTTCTGCAATTTCACCCGAAAACCTGTTTCGGTATCTAGTGAAATAAATTCCTGCTCTTGTTTATTCTTTCCGGCATGAAACATTTGCTCCAATTGGATGTCAGTGTCCCTTAAGTGTGTAACCCTACGGTTCGCGAATAATGCGGACATGATCGAGACCCTTCTCCGATCAATAATCAGAAGCGGGGCCTGGAGATCCATACTGACTCCCACACATTCAACGATGACTTTCCTGTGATCGTCGGAACCTTTTATGCTTGTATCTTAATCCCTTTGTCTCACGATATATTACATGTCCGAGATTCGATCATCGGTATCTCCATACCTAGTTTGATATCTTTACTGACATGCACTCTTTTCTCGTTCCCGTGATATAACATTCTAGTGATCAAATCACTTGCTTGCAAGCTAACCAATGTGATATCACCGAGAGGGCCCAGAGTATATCTATCCGTCATCGGGATGAACAAATTCCACTCTTGATCCATGAGTCTCAACATAACACTTTAGTAGCTTTGAAGCCATCTTTATAATCACCCAGTTACAGTGTGACGTTTGATGTCAATAAGAAACTCTTGCGGTGCTAGTGATTGGCATGATCTCATGGTCTAAGGATTAGGATCACTTCGTAAGTTGTTTATAGCAATTTAAACTCAATGACTTTGATCGTAATGCTATACTTCGAATGAATGTTCATCACATCATTACACTAATGTTGTGATCTCGTTATTAACAACATCCAATGTCTATGATCAGGAAACTGTGATCATCTTGTTAATCAACGAACTAGTTTATGAGAGAGGCATAACTAGCAACTTTCTGTTTGTTTATTAAACACACATGTATTTACGTTTTTGTATTAATAAAATTATAGCATGCAAAATAAACATCTATCATATACTTAGAATACACATAATAAACACTTTATTATTGCCTCTCAGGGCATATCCCCTTCAGGTGAGGGACCTGCAGTCGCGCCATCGCCGCTTGGGACAAAAAGCTCCTACTGCTCGTAGATGGACGCCTCCTCCGGAGCAGACCTGGCCACCGGCGCGCTGCCATTGAAGCCAGGAACCCAGATGGGGCAGAGTTCGGTTATGCCGGTTATTCCTCGTAGGCTCCTAGACTTCTTTTACAATATGGACCTGGTCACCGGCGCGCTGCCGTAGAAAGAGTTTGGTCATGCGAGTTATTCCTCGTAGGCTCCTGGACTTTTTTACGAGACGAATCGATGAGACTTGACATGCCATAGAAGCCAGAACCCATATGGGGAAGAGTTCGGTCATGCGGGTGATAGGTCGAAAATGTATCTATAATTTTTGATGTTCCATGCTTGTTTAGTATCTACTTTGCTTTGCTTTGTCTACACTTTGAGGTATTTTTATATGTTTTCTGGGACTAACCTATTAACAAGATTCCACAGTTCCAGTTGCCAGTTTTCTTCTGTTTTTGGTATCAGAAAAGTCAGAAAATGAATATTCTCCGAATTGGACGGGACAAAAGCCAAATTCAATATTATACAGTGGGGAACATGGAGCCAGAAGACGAGACAGAGGAGGTCCTCGACGGGGCTACACCCCTGGCCGCGCGGCCAGGCCTGGCCCGTGCCTAGGGGTGCAGCCACCTCGAGCACCCCTCGGCTTCCCTCTTCGCCTATAAGAAGCCCCCGGTACCTAAACCCTAAGTACCCGATCAATATTCCATGAAAAGTTCTGTAGCCGTAGCCACCATCATCCCTAGATCGGAGGGGTTTGAAGCTCTTCCCGGCACCCTGCCGGAGGGGAGAGATCATCCCGCAGGCCTTCTTCATCACCATGACAGCCTTCCGTATGATGCGTGAGGAGTTCCACCTTGGACTACGGGTCCATGTAGTAGCTATATGGTTGTTTCTCCTCTTTGTGCTACCATGTTTAGATCTTGTGAGCTCCGTTCATGATCAATATCATCTATTTGTAATCATGCATGTTGTGCTTGTGGGGATCCGATGGATATTGAGATTACTATGTCAGATTGGTTAATGATTCTATCTTATTGATTCTATCATGTCTGTGTTGTTTGAGATCTTGCATGCTCTCCGTTTCTAGTAGCTATCTTGGCCAAGTAGATACTAGTGACTCCGAGAGGGAGTATTTATGCTCGATAGTGGGTTCATGCCTCTATTTAATCTGCGGAAGTGATAGAAATCTCTAAGGTTGTATATGTGCTGTTGCTACTAGGGAGAAAACAAAGATCTCTTTTTCATGGAACAAGTGATTGTTTACCTTACATACTTTGCTTAAAGCAGTTATCCGTTGCTTGCAACTTAATACTGGAGGGGGTTCGGATGATAACCTCAAGGTGGATTATTAGTCATAGATGCAGTTGGATGGCGGTCTATGTATGTTGTTGTAATGCCCAATCAAATCTCATAGGATCATGGATGTCTAGTTTTGCATTGTTATACCTTGCTCTGTCCTGTCAATTGCCCCGTTGTAATTTGTTTACCCAACGTATTATGTTGTTTATCTTAAGGATAACACCTATAGTGAACTATGGACCCCGGTTCAATCTTTACCCATTGATACATCTTCCATTGTTCATGTTTAGTTTCTTCAAGCCACCATTACCTTCCACACCATACAGTTAATCCTTTTTTCAGCAAAACGGTGAGATTGATAACCTCACTATTTGTTGGGCAAAGTCTTGAGTTTGTGTTGTGCAGGTTTTCAAGTTGCTAGCAACACGTTTGAGTCGTTTCCTTCCTCCTACTGGTTCGATAACCTTGGTTTCTTACCGAGGGAAAATTTGCTGCTGTGCTCATCATACCTTCCTCTTGGGGTCTCCCAACGAAGCTCTACAATGATATGAGCTACACATCATCAAGCTATTTCTGGCGCCGTTGCTGGGAAGGCTAAGGACGGCTTCAGAAGGGGAGTCCTTCACAAACTTTCTCTTTACTTTGTTTTTATTTTGCTTAGTTTCTTTTGTCTTGTTTTGTTTGCCTCTTTTTATCAAAAACTCCAAAAAAAATAGTTTCGTTTGGTTTGCTTTCTTTTATCAAAAAACAAAAAAATTAGTTCTTCCTATAGTTGTCACCTTGCTCTATATCACCATGGTGATCCCTAAGTTCACTTTGAAATACCTTTGAATAGGTAGTGGCTCTATAATTGGGAAAGAAAATATTGAATAATTATTTAATCATGTTAGCAAACACGAGGATATTGAGGATAGATCCGTAGCAAAACTTTCTCCTAATTATGAAATTGCTGCAGATTCTTTAGTTCACATGTTGGAGGCTAGGTTTGTTAACCTTAACCCCATGATGCAAATAATGTTTCTTAAACTAAAATAAGAGGAGGATACTGAAAAGAGAGATTGTATTCTAGAAACTTTGCTAAAAGAGTTCAATGATGTTGCTAAGGAGGCCAAAAAGGTCTTTGAACGTTTTAATATGCTAGGATCATGTGTAGATGTTATGGGTACTTTAGAAAAGTTGTATAAAACCAAACCCAATGGAGATAAAATTAAGATACCCATACCTTTTAAACTTGTAGGAATACATGAAACCTTAGAAAATAATTTTGATTGGATTGTTCCTAAAAACCCATTTGATGAAAGTAGTGAACCTAAGACAGATGATAAAGGATCCTCTAAAACTCATTTGGATGAGATACCTTTCCTAGTTGAAGATATTTCGAGTATTGATCTTAATACTTCTTCATTTGAAAATACTTGATTCTTGCTTCTTATGCCTAACTTAAAGGCGTTAAAGAAAAGTACTTCTTGGAAGATAACCCAATAGTTTTCTTGAGTCTTGGAAGTTATTACTTCTGTAATGACCTCTCCTTATTCTTTTTATTTGATTTTTGTGCCAAGAATAACCTCTCATGAGAGGGAAGTAACATTTGGAGAGTTGCTATCCTGAAACAGGTTTTTGTGCTCCACCGTAATAATTTGTGTAAAATCTCTATAAGTCGGATTGAGCTGTGATTTTCTGACTAAATCCCCCAGGTTGTTAGCTAAATTTCCTTGGTTCAACACTTTTTTTTAGCAACAGAAGGTCTTTGAAAAAATCGGTTTCTACCTACTGGTCTATTTTAATAGATTTCTGCCATTATTTGCATTTGATTCTTATTGATTCCTTTTTGGGTTCTTTTTGGGAAATTGAGCTTTTTGAGGGAATTGCTACTGTAGCTTGTGTATTTTGTGAAAGTTTTGATGTTTTAGAACTAAAACCCAAAGGTCTATTATCTTTTGAATACACTAATGTTGCTAATGAAGATTGTGTGAAGTTTTTGTATGAAGGAAAATTTGTAGGTGTAGAGAAAGTATGATGTAATGAGATAAAGAATGAACAAAAGCTCAAGCTTGGGGATGCCACCCCATGTCACCCCAAGAAATATTCAAGAGGTACAAGCGTCAAAGCTTGGGGATGCCCAAGGCACCCCCTTCTTCACATGGACGGATCCACAAGAGGTCAAGGGTGTACAAATGTACACCCAAAATTTTCTGCAAGACAACTCATATATAGTGTATGGTAGACATACGATACCACTTGTGGTATTTCCAGTCTGTATACGTCATATTTTCTCATCCAAACCAGGCTCAAATCTGGAATTAGCAAGTAGTAGAGCCTAAAAGAGAACCCCTTTTCATCTTTTCACCTCTAAGTTTTTTGTTGGTTAAAATTTGTACACACAATTTTAAATTCCTGGATCCGTCCCTGCTTCTTCATCAATAAAAATCTCAGGTCTTTCTAGATACTTCATTTTTATTGTTTCATGCACAAGTTGTGTTGTTCTTGGAGCGTCTTAGTTTTCGTTTTTGGTTTTTGTTTGCGTAGTTGATATGTCCGGAATGTATCTACTTTCCCGAACACTTTTGCTATTGTTTCTCCTCTAAACTTGTGTGATTTGGATACAACTAACACGGATTGACGTTGTTTTCAGCAGAATTACCTTGGTGTCTAGTTTTTGTGCAAAAAAACTATGAGGAAAAATCTCGAAAAATATGCCAAAAATCCTATTTCTCCAGAAGACTCACGGAGCCAGAATATGAGACGGAGGGGAGGCCTAAGGGGCCCACACCCCCTACCGTGCGGGTGGGCCCAGGCCGCGCCTGGAGGGGGTGTGGCTGCCCCAGGCATCCCTCGGCATCCCTCTTCGCCTATAAGATGCCTCTTGACCTAAAAACCGAGAGGGGTTTGACGTTTTTCCGGAAAGAGTTCCGCTGCGCCGCCACCACCAAAAACCGTGATTCAAAACCAGGAACTCCGTTCTGGCACCCTGCCGGGACGAGGAATTAGGAGAGGATCATGACCATCATCATAAACAACGCCTCTCCATCAACCATCCATGTTTCCCTCATCTATGAGTGAGTAATCCCCCGCTGTAGGCTATGGGGATGGTAGGGATTGAATGAGTTCTATCATGTAATCGAATAAGATTGTTAGGGCATGTTGCCTAGTATCTCTATTAGTGATATTTGACTTTGTTGCAACTTGTTGTGCTTAATGCTTGTCACTAGGGCCCAAGTGCCATGATCTCAGATCTGAACTTACTATTGAATCATTATGATAGTATTGTTTGTGATCTTATCTGCAAGTTGTGTACACATATCGTTGTGCGGATGCTAAGGCCCCAAAGTGATAGAAACTGGGACAACCTGAGGGGATGGCTGTGATGCGAGGATCACATGTGTTCACAAAGTGTTAATGATTTGCTCCGGTGCTCTATTAAAAGGAGAACCGTAATTTCCAGTAGTTCCCTTGAGGCCCCGCTGCAACGGGCTAGTAGGACAAAAGATGTTGTGCAAGTTATCATTGCGAGAACGCATGACTATATATGGAGCACATGCCTATGGTTGTTCAGTAATTGGATGATTTATCTTATTTATCTGCAATTGCCCTAGATCTTGAAGTTACATGTTTAGACTCGTCCATGCAACGCCCGTCCATCCATACCTATTCCTACCGCGCTCATATCCTACTGTTTGCTACTACTGTTACTATTGCTCTTGTTTTGCTACTGCTGTTGCTACTAACAAACTGTTGCTACTGATAAACTAATGTGAGCAAGAACTATTTCCAGGTGCAAATGAATTGACAACTCAGTTGTTAAGGCTTGCAAGTATTCTTTGGCTCCCCTTGTGTCGAATCAATAAATTGGGTAATACTACCCTCGAAGACTGTTGTGATCCCCTATACTTGTCGGTCATCAAGACTATTTTCTGGCGCCGTTGCCGGGGAGCAAGGCTTTATTTGTAAGTTCACTTGGATCTATTATTGTTCACTGCTAATCCTTTCACCATGGGGAAGTCTCGTGATGGAAAGTTTCCTATTTTACCATCCACTACAAGAAGAGGTATAGTCCTAAACACCTCTTCTGTGCTTGATTAACCGTCTGTTATAAGTAAGCTTGTTACACCACCATCACATACACATGCCACACACACTGCTACTACTGTTGAATCTGAAACTGCATCTGATACTCATGATGTTACTTCTACTGTGCTTGATGCGAGTGGTTCATTAGGTCCTTTCATAGATGCTACTGTGGCTGGTCTAGGAAATACTGAAACTCCTAGTGAATACACTGTTACACATGTTAGCTCACCTGAGTCTAGAGAGATATATGATATTAATGATGGTTACATTGAAATGACTGATGAATTTATTGAAGAGTGCCAAAACACACATGGTGCTAGTGCTATTAAGAGTCTCCTTGAGAAAAGTACCATTATTCCTAAACTGTCCTCTGATCCTAAGTTTCCCACTTCTCCCATAGATATTAAAGATAGAGATTATGATTTTTCTCTTGATTTATCCTATTTAGACATTGTTGAGAAAGAACCTTTTTGTGGGACTGAGAGTGAGAGTGTTGTGGCACATATGAATGAGCTTTCCACTATGAGTGCTTTATTTTCTGATGATTTCAAAATGAGCAAGTACTTTGTTACAAAGATCTTCCCTTTTCACTGAAAGGAGAAGCTAAAGCTTGGTTTAATATGTTACCTCCTGGTTCCATTGATAGCCCTGATTGCTTGTCTGCTTCTTTCTTCCAGAAATATTTTCCTCCCAGTGCTAGACATGCTGCTTTGTAGAAACTTTTTGATTTTAAACAGGGAGAAGAAGAGAAATTGCCTGATTCATTGACAAGGTTTTGTGCCTTGATTCATGCACATCCTGGATGTCCATTGGCTAAAAACGAGCTTCTTGATATTTATTATAATGGACTAACTGATAATTCTAGTACATACCTAGATAGTTTTGCTGATTGTGTTTTCAGGAAAAGAACTCCTATAGATGTTGAAGAATTAATGGCTAAAATAAGCAAGAATTATGATGATTGGACTTCAACTGAGCTAAATACACCTGAGCCTATTACTCCTGAACCAGTTGTGCCTGAACCAGTTCCAATACCAACACCAAAGAAGAGGGGAGTTATTGCAAATTATGATGAAGTGATGAAGGAAGCTAAGAAATGTCTTAAGGAGAAAGGTATTAGAGCTGAAGATGTGAAGAATCCACCTCCTATTAAAGAAATATGTAAGCCAATTCCCCACTCATCTACTATTGAGGTACACTCTCTCCACTTTGATGAAGGTGATATTACCTATGGTAAGCCTCCTGATCAATATTTGGAAGAACTTGACACTTTTATTTTTAATAAACAAGTTCAGAACCATTTATTGGAAAACTCTAGAGTTATTAATGAGTTGAAAGATATTATGGAAAGAACTGCTAATTATATTAAAATGCTTTGTAAACACTTTCAAATGGCTCAAACCCAAATTTATCAATGATGACCCACAAGTATAGGGGACCACAACAGTCTTCGCAGGTAGTATTACCCAATTTATTGATTCGACACAAGGGAGCCAAAGAATACTTGCAAGCCTTAACAATTGACTTGTTAATTCAGCTGCACCTGGAAATAGTTCTTTCTCATAGAAGTTTATCAGTAGCAACAGTTTGTAGTAGAAACAACAAAGAAACCGAAACAGTAGAACAAGAGCAATAGTAACAGTAATAGTAAACAGTGGGATTCGAGTGCGGTAGGCATAGGGATGGATGGATGGGCATTGCATGAACGAGTCTAAACATGTAACTTCAAGATCTAGGGCATTGCAAATAAATAATAACAAGCATCCAAGTACTAAACAATCCTAGGCATGTGCTCCAAATATAGGCATACGTGCTCGCAATGAGAACTTGCACAACATCTTCTGTCCAGCCAGCCCGTGGCAGCGGGGCCTCTAGGGAACTACTGGCAATTAAGGTGCTCCTTTTAATAGAGCACCAGAGAAAAGCATTAACACTTCGTGAACACATGTGATCCTCACACCACAGCCATCCCCTTAGGTTGTCGCAATTATTGTCACTTTGGGGCCTTTGGATCCGGACAATGATATGTGTACACAACTTGTAGATAAGATCATTAACAATACTATCATAATGATTCAATAATAAGTTCAGATCTACGATCATCGCACTCGGGCCCTAGTGACAAGCAATAAGCACAACAAGTTGCAACAAAGTCAAATAGCACTAATAGAGATACTAGGCACTAAGCCCTAACAATCTTATTCGATTACATGATAGAAATCATCCAATCCCTACCACCCCCAAGCCTACAACGGGGGATTACTCACTCATGGATGAGTGAAACATTAATGGTCGATGGAGAGGCGTTGGTGATGATGATGGCGATGATCCTCTCCAAATTCCCCGTCCCGGCAGGGTGCCAGAATGGAGTTTCTGGATCCGAATCTTGGTTTCTGGTGGCGGCGCCAGAGTGGAACTCTTTCTGGAAAACTATCACCCCCCCAGTTTTTAGGTCGAGAGGCAAATTATAGGCGCAGAGAGAGGCCGAGGGGGTGCCTGGGGTGGCTGCACCCCCCTAGGCGCGACCAGAGGTGGGCCCGCGCCTGGCAGGGGTGTGGGCCCCCAGGACCCTTCTCCGTCTTGTCTTCTGGCTCCGTGGATATTCTGGTGAAATATAATTTTTGGCATATTTTCCGGGATTTTTCCAGATAGTTCATTTTCTGCACAAAAACTAGACACCAAGGTAATTCTGCTGAAAACAGCATCAGTCCGTGTTAGTTGTATCCAAATCACACAAGTTTAGAGGAGAAACAATAGCAAAAGTGTTCGGAAAAGTAGATAAGTTTTGGACGTATCAACTCCCCCAAGCTTAGCTTATTGCTTGTCCTCAAGCAATTCAGTTGAAAACTGAGTGCGATAAAAGAACTTTCACGAACACATTTGCTTCATATGATGTAAATATTCTCAGCACACGAGTAGATGCTTATACAATTCATCATAAAGAGTATGTAACTAAGTCTACTCAATAGTCATTGCAAGCTATGAAGAGAAACCAACTCGATAATAATAAGTAGCAAGAAACATAAACATAAGCAACATTGCAATGCTCATAATAAGGTATGATAGAGTGGTATCTCGCTTGCCTTTGTTTGTAGAGCACAATATAAATGCCAAGGCACCTCTGAAGTTCAAGTGAAGACTAGAGATAAAGATACCAGAGATACAAGCATCAAAGTCATTACATAATTAACCAAGTTTTTAGACAAGCACATTACACTAAGAATGATAACTATGCTCTCAAGAAGGTGCTCATAGAATAAGTGGTGACTCAACAAGGAAGTGAAAAGGTTTTGAAAAGTTTGAAAGGCTTCCAAATGCTGAAAGTAAGGTACTCATTAGCTTTGAGCTCTCATTGCCCCTATCATAGGCATATTTATATGGTTAAGGTAAAAGTGAGGTCCAATATGAGTTATATGCTTGACATACCATAAACTAGAAATCTCATGTCCCTTGAGTACGAGGGTCGCTCTTCATGCTACTCACCTTTAGTCACCTGTAAGTTCTTGTCATCGTAAATACATGTGTATCATAGAGAACCGCCAACGGGGTACCCCTTGCACATGATACAAGAGCTATCCCGTGATCAAAATGACAAGGCAAGCAGACAATGAGCATCTCAGCGATCTTTTTATTTGCTATTTGCATAGGTTTTTATTGAGGATGCTTCATAGATTGCTCATTATGGTTATGCTGCAAGTTTCCACCATGATTAGGCATGGCTTAGGCTAGCGGCCCAGGCGTTTCTCTAACACATATATATAACTCCATGAACTCACAAGCTCCCCTTTTATTTTACACCGACAACATCCGTAAACAAAAGAGCATGATATCAACTGGATATGTATCCATAAGTGTTGAAAGCGTTCCCCATGACAACACAGTTCTGCTAACTCCCAACCTATAATATGCAAGAATATAAATTTCATGGACAGTCACAATGGTTCAGGTTTATTAAGTGCAAGAAATGAAGTGTGCCATCAAGTTCGTGAGAGCTTTACTAACTAACTTTCTCAAAACAGACAAACATTTTATTTGGAAGAAAACAAGGCATAATGAATATGCACGGAATAGAAAATGATGCTAGTAAGTAGGTATGGTGGACACTGTTGGCAATATTGGTTTTGGGGAGTTGGATGCACAAGTAGAGCTCATACTCAGTGCAAGTGAAGGCTAGCAATATAGAGGGAGCGACAAACGAGAGAGCAATAACTGTCATAATCATGCTTGCAACAAAACAAGACTAATTATGGCATGAAAATGATACAAGAACTCTGAGGCAAAATAAATCATCGAGGCTTACTGACTATTGTTTAGTCATATGCATGCGTGAGCATGTGCCAAGTCGATTCACATGAAATATTCAGAGGTGGATACCACAATATGTAACTAAGTCTACTCAATAGTCATTGCAAGCTATGAAGAGAAACCAACTCAATAATAATAAGTAGCAAGAAACATAAACATAATCAACATTGCAATGCTCATAATAAGGTATGATAGAGTGGTATCTCGCTTGCCTTTGTTTGTAGAGCACAATATAAATGCCAAGGCACCTCTGAAGTTCAAGTGAAGACTAGAGATAAAGATATCAGAGATACAAGCATCAAAGTCATGACATAATTGACCAAGTTTGGGAACAAACACAAAAATGACAACTATGCTCTCAATAAGGTGCTCATATAATAAGTGGTGACTCAACAAGGTTGTGAAAACGGTTTTGAAAAGTTTGAAAGGCTTCCAAATGCTGAAAGGAAGGTACTCATTAGCTTTGAGCTCTCATTGCCCCTATCATAGGCATCTTCATATGGTTAAGGTGAAAGTGAGCTCCAATCTGAGTTATATGTTTGACAGACCATAGACTGAAAATCCCAAGTCCCTTGAGTACGAGGGCCGCTCCGCATGCTACTCAACTTTGGTTACCAGTAAGTTCTTGTCACTGTAAATACATGCATATCATAGAGAAGCGCCACCGGGGTACCCCTTGCACATGATACATGAGCGATCCCGTGATCAAAATGACAAGGCAAGCAGATAATGAGCATCTCATCGATCTTTTTATTTACTATGTGCATAGCTTTTTATTGAGGATGCTTCATAAATGCTCATTATGGTGATGCTGCAAGTTTACACCATGATTAGGCATGGCTTAGGCTAGCGACCCAGGCGTTTCTCTAACACAATGTATAGACTCCATGAACTCACAAGCTCCCCTTTTATTTCACATCATCGACATCCGCAAACAAAAGAGCAAGTTATCAACTAGATGAGATATCCAAAAAGTGTTGAAAGCGTTCCCCGTGACAGAACGGTTTTGCTGACTCCCAGCATATAATTTGCAAGCATATAACTTTCATGGACAAGTCACAATGGTTCAAGATTATTAAGTGCAAGGAATAAAGTGTGCCATCAAGTTCGTGAGAGCTTTACTAACTAACTTTCTCAAAACAGAAAAATATTTTATTTGGAAGAAAACAAGGCATATAGAATATGCGCTGAAGTAGCAAATGATGCTAATAGGTAGGTATGGTGGACACTGTTGGCAATATTGGTTTTTGGGAGTTGGAAGCATAAGTAGAGCTCATACTCAGTGCAAGTGAAGGCTATCAATAGAGAGGGAGCGACAAACGGGAGAGCAATAACTGTCATAATCATGCTTGCAACAAAACATGACTAATTATGGCATGAAAGTGATACAAGAACTCCGAGACAAAATAAATCGTCGAGGCTTACTGACTATTGATTAGTCAAATGCATGCGTGAGCACGTGCCAAGTCAATTCACATGAAACTTTCATAGGAGTATACCACAATATCATACCAAAGTATGAATAAAACAATGCAAGCAAACATTCATATGACATGCTACAAACTATTAGCAAGCTGGAGCTAATCACAAGCAAGCAAGAACTACTAAGCGTCCATAATGACATACACCTTACACAAACAGGCTAAGCATGCTCACAATGATGAGTATATGTACAAAAATGAAAACAAATAGAGTTCGTTACCAGCCTCTTACCACACCTCAAGTTGTCTTAATCTTCATTATTGCCCTTCACTTGTGTGACTTGAATAATAACATGAAACCAAAATCCACGGAGGACGGCTGAACCGTGCAAAGAACTCACAAAAACAAAGAAGAACAACAAATATTTTTGGTGTTTTTAATTTTTTAAAGAAAGCAAACAAAGCAAAACCAAACAAAGAAAAAGCAAACCAAAAGAAAAAACGAAGCAAAATCTTTTTGTATTTTTCTTTTAAGGAAAACCAAAACCAAAAAGCAAAGAAACAAACCAAGAGAAACAACGAAAATATTTTTGGTATTTTTGCGTTTTTGAGAAAGCAACAACAAAAACCAAAAAGAAAGCGGAACAATGGATATACAAAGAACCGACCGAACATGATATATAGATGAGTGTGATGTCGGTATACCTCCCCCAAGCTTAGGCTTTTGGCCTAAGTGGGGCTCAATAGCGCGGGTAGTTACCCCAAGCTGGTAGGTCATCATAGGAATGATCGTAGTCAAGCGCTTGCGATGAAGAAGAAGACGCGCCCCAATCAAATGTGGGCTATTGGTATAAAGACTCTCCCAAGTTGGAGGGCTGAACCGAATCATCTTCGGCATCCTATCCAACATTCTCCTCTTGTTGGGAGAGCTCCGCCACATATGTGTCAACCTCCTCCTCCGTGAGCTACCATCCTTGTCTGTTATCAAAGTTAAACAAAGCAGGTGCAGGCAAATAAAATATTTTCTCAGTCCTACCCCCTCTCCAACCATGTTGTGCAAAAGATAATTCAAATGGTAAACTTCTCACATTATCCCCCAAGGAAACAAAACCATGCTGAATCATGGACTCAAGATTGAGCCTCTCTATGGGGAACTGATAATCTGAATCGTGAGGCTCCAAACCATGGAAAGCTAGCAACCTAGAAGCAATAAGACCTCCACAAATTCCACCCTTCTCGCGGTTGGTGGTGAGACGGTGAGCTATCAAAGCACCCAGGTTATAAGATACATTCCTATTCAAAGCATCCGCGATAAAAGCTAGATCGAAAGAAGATAACTTCCTACCAATCTTTCTAGCAAGAACACACTTGGTAATGAAATAGGCAAAATATCTAATGGCTAGGAACTGAATGTTCCGAATTTTATCACTTTCCTTTGAGAAGTCGAAACCTTGGCAAATCTCAGCATATAAATCCATAAGCGACTTGGGCCTCTCCTTGATCTTCTCACAAGATCCCCACCGAGGTACTCTAATTGCTGCACAGAAATCAGCAAAAGGCAAGTCGACAGGTATATTGTATATTTTGTATTGGACCATGTGATTAGATGTAGACCAAGTAAACCAGAAGTCCTGCATAAAGGCCATGGTTAGCTTAACAAATTGGAAAGGTTCACCTTCAACAAAGTGTTCCAACCCCGCATTGGTAATCATAGTTTGGAAATCCTAGAGGATTCCCGCAGTTCTCATAAATTCCTGGCATGGATATATGGGAGGGAAGACTCCTTCCTCACGATGAAATTTCATTGGCTCAGGTACCATCAAGTCATATTGATTCAGTGGATATGCACTCATCTTCCTTGCTGAAATTTTTAGACAAGCATCAAACCAAGTGATTTCCAAGTTGATAAATGATGAACCACTACTATAGGAACTTGCTAGAGGGATACACATGCATCAAAATGAAATTTCTAAGCATAGAACAAGCATGAAAGCTCAAACAACCTGACACCTATAGCAGCAAACTACTCAAGGTACAATCTACCAATCACAAATCTAATTGGACAAGTGGAGGAGCCACATACCAAGGAGCAATCCCTCCAAAAATCAGCACTTGAGATGGGCTGAACAAGGAGATCGAAAATCGCGAGCAAGAACATCAAGAACTCGATCTAGGTAAAGTTTTCTGGTGTTTTTCGGGAGAGAGAAAGAAGGTGGCTTTGAGGAGGCACCCTGGAGGGGCCCAGGTGGGCCAAACCCCCCTAGGCGCCACCCTTAGGTAGGCCACGCCTACCATGGGTGTGGTGGCTTGAGGTGTCCCCCTAGGTCACTCCAGGTGTCCCTCTGCCACTTTTTTCGAGGAAAAAATTATTTTAAATTTTCTAGGATTTTAGGGAAACTTTATTTTTGGCCAATTTTCAGGGTATGAAAATTGATTTTCTCGCAGGAACATTTTTTTCAGAAGAAGCAAAAGCAAACAAAAACCAAACTACAGCAGTTCTAAAACACTCTAAGAAGCAAAAAAAACTAGCTAACAAGAGCAAGAGCAAAGACTAGGAAGGAGAAAAGAAGAAGAAAGCAAGTATAACCACAATAAAAACATTATTTTGTTCATTAAAATCTTTTTGTTAACAAGGTTGATCAAGTCTTGTTACCAAAACAATTTTATATGGAACAAAACTTTGTATTCCACAAAGTGATTATGTTACCTCAAGCTTGATAGAAATGGTCCCAATCATAATACTTTCAAAATTTTCTTGTGGAATGAGACAATATATTTCTCCAACCTTGATGCTCTCAATATTTTCAATGGAATTCAAGCTATAGCTCTTAGCAACCGTCTTGGGGAAATAGACAGTATGCTCTTTGTCATTAATATTGAATGTTACTTTTCCTTGATTACAATTGATGATAGCACTTGCAGTGTTAAGAAAAGGTCTCCCAAGAATAATAGACATATTATCATCTTTAAGCATCTCAAGCACAACAAAATCAGTTAGAACCAAGCAATTATGAGAAACTTGAACAGGAACATCCTCACATATACCAACATGAATAGTAGTTGACTTATCAGCCATTTGTAAAGATATATCAGTTGGTATCAACTTTTCTAGCTGGAGTCTTTTGTAGAGAGAAAAATGCATAACAGTAACTCCAGCTCCCAAGTCACATAAAGCAGTTCTAACATAATTATTCTTAATAGAGCAAGGAATAGTTGTTATACCTGGATCACCAAATTTCTTTGGAACCTTACCATTAAAGGAATAATTAGCAAGAACAGTAGAAATCTCTTCATTAGGAATCTTCCTTTTATTAGAGACAATATCCTTCATATACATTGAATAAGGAGGCAATTTAATAGCATCAGTCAAAGGAATTTGCAAAAATAAAGGCTTCATCCACTCACAAAACTTGTTGTAGTGTTCTTCCTCCTTTGACTTGTGTTTCTTACCTGGAAAAGGCATAGGTTTCTGCACCCAAGGTTCTCTCCCTTTACCATGTTTATTAGCAATAAAATCTTCCTTTGTGTACCTAGTGTTCTTAGTGTGCTTCTCACGTTCTTCCTTAACTTCCTCCTTATCAGGAGACTCATTTTTATCATTACCACTCTCAGTTTCAGCATCAGAGACAGATATACTATTAGGATCTACAGCAGGTTCAAATGGTTCCTCAATTATTTTGTGTTTCTTTTTATTTCTCTTATGTGGACTACCACTATCTTCACCTTGCTGAGAGTCCTGCTCAATTCTTTTAGGGTGTCCTTCAGGATATAAAGGATCTTGAGTAGCTATATCACTCCTAGTTCTAATTCCATAAGCATGTTTATTTCCTGAGACATTAACTAGCATATCATTTTGTACCTTAGCAAGTTGATCAAGTTGGGTTTGAACCATTTAAAAGTGTTTACAAAGCATTTTAATATCATTTGAAGTTCTTTCCACAATATCTTTCGACTCATTGATAGCTCTAGAGTTTTCCAATAAATGATTCTGAACTTGTTTATTAAAATTACCTTGCTTAACAATAAAAATGTCAAGTTCCTCTAAGCATTAATCAGGAGGCTTACAATAAGGAATATCACCTTCATCAAAGTGTTGGAGAGAGTGTACCTCAATAGTAGATGAGTGGGGAATTGGCTTACATAATTCTTCTATAGGAGGTAGATTCTTCACATCTTCAGCTCCAATACCTTTCTCCCTTAGACACTTCTTAGATTCCTTCATCACTTCATCATTTAATGCAATAAATCCTCTCTTCTTTGGTGTTGGTATTGGAACTGGTTTAGGAACCTCTGGTTCAGGAGTAATAGACTCAGGTGTATTTAGCTCAGTTGAAGTCCAATCGTCATAATTCTTGCTTATTTTAGCCATTAATTCTTCAGCATATGTAGGAGTTCTTTTCCTAAAAACACAATCAGCAAAGCTATCTAGGTATGTCCTAGAATCATCAGTTAGTCCATTATAATAAATATCAAGAAGCTCATTCTTAGGTAATGGACATCCGGGATGTGCATGAATCAAGGCACAGAACCTTGTCCATGACTCATGCAATTTCTCTTCTTCTCCCTATTTAAAATCAAAAAGTCTCTGCAAAGCAGCATGTCTATCACTGGGAGGAAAATATTTCTGGAAGAAAGAAGCAATCAAACAATCAGGGCTATCAATGGAACCAGGAGGTAATCTATTAAACTAAGCCCTAGCTTCTCCTTTTAGTGAAAAAGGGAAGATCTTAGTAAAAAGTACTTGCGCATCTTAAAATCATCAGAGAATAAAGCACTCATAGTAGAAATCTCATTCATATGAGCCACAACACTCTTATTTTCAGTCCCACAAAAAGGTTCTTTCTCAACAATGTCCAAATATGATAAATCAAGAGAGAAATCATAATCTTTATCTTTAATAGCTATGGGAGAAGTGGCAAACTTAGGATCAACGGACAACTTAGGAATAATGGTGCATCTGGCAAGGAGACTCTTAATAGTAGTAGTACCATGTGTGTTTCGGCACTCTTCAACAAAATCATCAGTAAACTCAATGTAACCATCATTAATTATCATAACTCTCACTAGACTCAGGTGAGCTAACAGGTGTAACAGTGTCTTCACTAGGAGTTTCGGTATTTCCTAGAATAGCCATAGTAGCATCTATAAAAGGACCTAATGAACCGCTCACATCAAGCACAGTAGAAGTAACATCATGAGTATCAAAAGCAGTTTCAGACTCAGCAGTAGTAGCAGTGTGTGTACATCGTGTATGTGGTGGGTGGTGTAACAAGCTTACTTATAACAGACGGTGAATCAAGAGCAACAGAGGTGTTTAGGACTGTACCTCTTCTTGTAGTGGATGGTAAAATAGGGAATACTGTTGTGATCCCCTATACTTGTGGGTCATCAAGACTATTTTCTGGCGCCGTTGCCGGGGAGCATAGCTTTATTTTTAAGTTCACTTGGATCTATTATTGTTCACTTCTACTCCTTGTTGGAGATATGCCCAAGAGGCAATAATAAAGTGGTTATTATATTATATTCATACTTATGATAAATGTTTACATACCATGCTATAATTGTATTAACCGAAAACATTAATACTTGTGTGATTTGTAAACATAAAAGAGTCCCTAGTAAAGCCTCTTGTTAAACTAGCTTGTTGGTTAATATATGATCATGGTTTACTGATCATGAACATAGAGATGTTATTAACAACAGGGTCATATCATTAGGAGAATGATGTGATGGACATACTCCTATAGTTAAGCGTAGCATAAAGATCAAGTCATTTTAATAGTTCAATTGCTATATGCTTTCTGATACATAGTAAACCTAATTCCTTTGACCATGAGATCATGCTTATCACCATCACCGGAAGGATGCTTTGATGACATCAAACACCACACCGTAATTGGGTGGCTATAAAGGTGGCAAGTGTTCGGAAAGTATTGGTTGAGACACATGGATCAAGAGTGGGATTTGTACATCCATATGACGGATAGATATACTCTGGGCCCTCTCGGTGGAATGTCATCCAATTAGCTTGCAAGCATGTGACTGGATCACAAGGGATCACATATCACGGGAACGAGAAAAGAGTACTTATCAGTAACGAGGTTGAACTAGGTATGCAGAGATACCGACGATCAAAACCTCGGATAAGTAAACTATCGTGAGACAAAGGGAAATTGGTATCGTATGTAAGTGGTTCATTTGATCGCAAAGTAATCGTAGAAATATGTGGGAGCCATATGAATTTCCAGATTCCTCTATTGGTTATTGTTCGGAGAAGTGTCTCGATCATGTCCGCATTATTCACGAACCGTAGGGAGACACACTTAAGGATTCGATGTTGTTGAGTAGTTATGGAATGATGAGTAAGAGACCGAATGTTGTTCGGAGTCTCGGATGGGATCCGGGATATCACGAGGAGATCCGAAATGGTCCGGAGAATAAGATTCATATAAGGAAAGTCCTGTTTCGGGGTTGGAGAATGGTTCCGGTGTTTTCATCGGGAATGTTCTAGAAGGTTCCAGAATGTCCGACACTCCGGAGGAGAAGGGTACATGAATGTGTCATAACAAGTTGGAATGGTTGCATCATGTACTAGGTGTCATCGCTGAGCGAAATAAAGGGATAAATCAAATTCTATTTTGGAAAGTCAAACGCCAATTTGAAAAGTCAAACGGCTATTTTGCTTGGTGGAGCGAGAGTAGGAAACCTACTTGGGGAGGAGTTCCTCTCCCTCCACCACCGGCCAAGGAGGCCGAGTTAGGGAGGGACTCCCCTCCCCTTGGCTGCGCCCTCCCACCTATATAAGGAGGGGCAGGGCTGCCCCTCCAAGACACACACCTTGCCCTCTACAAACCCTAGCCCTAAGCCACCGGCGCCACCACCTCCTACTGCTGCCGCCGCCTAGGGCAAACCCTAGCCGCCGACTTGGGCTTCCCCAAGCCCTAGCCGTCGCCCTAGCCCTCTCTCCTTGGTGTGTCTAAACCCTAGATCACTGAGGCCTCTCTCATAGTCCACCATACTCGCTCCGGCTTAAGGCGAAGCCCTGCGAGATCTCCCCTCTACTTCCGGTACCACGCCGTCGTGCTGCCGGAATTGCGAGGAGAGTGCTACAACCTCCGCTGCATGCTGGAACAAGGGAGAGGAAGGTCTTCGTCGAGTACCGAACGTGTGACCGACTACGGGAGCGCTGCCGGAACGCAGCGCCGGAAGGATCGTCTACGCGATCTTGAGATCGGCAAGAGTACGACTACATCACCCACGAGAATCCGCTCTTGTTAAACACTTTGGAATCTTCGAGGGTGAGTTATTCCATCGACTCGTTGCTACAATCTAGTAGATAGATCTTGGCTTGTTTGTTTGTATGCGGTAGAAATTTTTTGTTTTCCATGCTACGAACCCCTACAGTGGTATCAGAGCCGTGTCTAGATGTAGATCTGTTGCACGAGTAGAACACAATGGTCATTGTGGGCGTTGATTCTTTTGTTCTCGATTGCTTCTTGTGTACTTTGCATCTTGCGGGATGGTGGGATGAAGCGGCCCGGGCTAACCTTACATGACATCGTTCATGAGACTTGCTCCACGCTTGACATGCAACTTGTATTGCATAAGTGGCTTTGCGGGTGCCTGTTTCTCCCAACATAGTTAAGATTCAACTTACAACGGGTGATTGACAATACTAGTATCAATGTTGTGGTTCTTGTTCGTAAGTTAGAACAACACTTACTGAAAGCCCCAAACCACGTAAAACATGCAAAGAAAATTAGAGGCGTCTAACTTTGTTTTGCAGGGGTGTGCTGTGATGTGATATGGCCATGATTGTGATTATATTTGATGTATGCAATGTTCCTTATTGTAAGTTGGCAACCGACAGGAGCCATATGGTTATTTTTAAATTCTGTTAAGACCCGCGTGTCTATTCAAAGTAGTTGTAATAGTTGAAGCTGGTGGACGACAACCATGGAGTGGCGTCATTGACCTTGATGCAATGCCGGTGATGATGGAGATCATGTTCGTGCTTGAAGATGGAGATCAGAAGCACAAAGAAGAAAGGCCATATCATATCACATATTATGAATTACATGTTATGTTAATCCTTTTATGCATCTTGTATTGCTTAGTTCACGACGG
The DNA here is from genome assembly GCA_910589765.1 of Avena atlantica. Lineage (NCBI taxonomy): Eukaryota > Viridiplantae > Streptophyta > Magnoliopsida > Poales > Poaceae > Avena > Avena atlantica. Next base: position 487,826,021 of record OU342735.1, on the reverse strand, counting down.
TAGCATTATAAGATGATCCCTCAAACACACAATTTCAAGTTTTAAAGTGTTCATACTTAGTAAGCACCGTTGCTAAAGCTCGTTGTTTCGAAGCACCACGTGATGATCGGGTGTGTTAGATTCTGCGAGTGTATACAACGTGAGCAAGCCAGATTTGCTCATGCAGAAGCTAAGGTTTGATCTTGACGAGCCTAGCATGTACAGACATGGTCTCGGAACACGGATCACCAAAAGGTAAAGCATGAGTCATATAGTAGATATGATGAACATGTTGATTGTTCGCCATTGAAGCTACATCAACTCTCGTGATGATCGGTTTTGATGTGGTGGATTTGGTTCGTGTGATCACTAAAACAATGTGAGGGATATTGTTTTGAGTGGGAGTTCAACAACAATATGATTAAAAGTTGAACACTATTTATCATAAATTAAATCAAAGTGAATTTGCATAGTTGTTGTAGTCATTGGCATCCGTTTACCACCTTGCGCTTAGTTATAATTGAGATGATAGAATAATAGATTTCTGGTTAGTTACTTTACGAGCTGGTATCGTATTGTTTTGAAGTGTTAACCTAAAATTTTAAAAGTCCCATTGCAAACTTTCAGTAAGTTCCGGTTACTCCATGAAATTTAATAGTTGGTACTAAATCAAGAGTAACAATTCCAGTGTTAGTATATAAGTATCATGTTTATCTCCATGATTCTTGATGTTCAAAGGATTGTCTTAATATCAAGGTTATCTAGGATCTGAAAGAGTTGTTTCAGAAACCATGATGTGTGGAAGATATTGTGATATCTGAAACGAAGTTTTGGTTGTAACATGATAGAGTATAATATGGCTAAAGTCATGTTCTCATATTTAATGAGAATTTGCAAAAGGTAGGAGACGCTGGTCATCTTAATTCTCCAAAAGGTCTTGGAGAGCAACATTATACTCGCGATTCACCGTTATAAGCTAAAGTAGCTTGATCGTGAATAATTCCATGAGAAGGGTGAATATTTGATGTAGGTAAAATGTTTACTACACCAAGAGATTACTAAAGAAAGGAATTTGAAAGAACACCAACCATTTGATGATGGTAATCTACTTCAAAGTGCAAGTCCAAAGACATTGGTATTTAACTATACACGCTTTGGACTATGTGTCATGTGTATGGATCCACTATTGATGTTGATAGATTCTTTCAAACATAAAAGGAAATACTGAAAGAGAATCTCATAAATATATGGAAGAAAAGAAAAGACTAGAATTGTTCAGCTTAAGTATATAGATGATATACATGTTATGGCTATATTCTTTGCTTATTAAACAATGTGGTTCTTAAGTATTTGATACTGAATTTGTTGGTGTGAATCGTCATACGAAACAACACAATTCATGAACTACAATGGCCTAAGTAACTAGCAAAAGAATATGTGATGATGTTCATCGAGAACAAATAAAGGGTTATTGTGCTGCTTGTTAAACATCAAAGCTTGCCTTCAAGACTTGTTTTATCAGGTATTATGAGAACAAAAGGGTTGTTCAAATAATTGCCGTAATCCATAAAAGATGGATGATTCACAAATCTCGTTGGAGAAATCACATCCATAAAACTAGTGCTATAAATGTCGAAAGACAAATTGATTGAAAGATCACTTAGGAAGTGACATCGCCGTTTAAATTATATTGGAAAGAAAACATGAAGAAACTCCATGTGGATGGAATTTTGGAGTCTTTTGATTTTGATCAAATGACGCTTGTGAAACTTTCCTAGAGATAATTAAAACTTCGTTCATAGGCCAAAAGGGAACGAATGACTAGCTTATTGGAACTTGTACATATTGTTGTACGAAGTCCATTATGTGTAGTCAAGAGCGATGGATTTCAACTTCATATGCTTTCTCCGAAAAATTGAGTGAATATATGAATATTTACTTAATAAGGATGAAGTATGAAACATTTGAAAAGTTCAAAGACTTTCAAGATGAAGTGCAAAATCATTGTAACAAGAATATAAATAGTTTATGATAAGATCATAAAGGAAGATATTTGAGTTACAAGTATAGCATAATACCTAAGATTTAAGGAATCGTTCCGTGGGTTTGCATGTCTCGAAACACCATAAGAGTATGGAGCGTTCGAGATATGTAATTAAACCTTGTTTGACATGGTAAGATCAAAGGTGTAATTCATGAAACTGCCATTATATTTTAAAGATTAAAAGCTTTAGAGACTACCGTTTTTCCAATGAAAAGAGCTCCATCATAATCCGTTGAATTGACACCATATAAAGTTATGGTTTGGGATAAAACCCAAGTTGTCCTTTCTTAAACATTGGTATGCTATGCATAAGAAAGATGTTTGCAACCAAAATCGGATGAACATATCTTTGTATGTTATTTTGAATAATCGTTGAGTATTCCTCCATAACACCAAAGACAAAAATGTTTGTCGCTTAGAATGTCAAATTTCTTTGAGAAAGAAATTTTTCGTGAAAAGTTAAGTGGGAGGACAATAGAACTTTGATAAGGTTAAAAGAACCTTAGCTATATGTGCAAAGTTGCGTAGCGCTAAAAAGTGTTTCGGAGGCAGCAACAATGCTCATGGATCACGTGCCTCAAAGTTTGTGGTCACGGAGATCTAAATTCCTATTGCAACAAGTAGGTCGGGTGAACAATCAAATACCATGATTTGAGAGTTAAATCATTATTTGACAATAATGATCCGACTACATGCAAAGAAGCAATGATGGGCCCTGACTCCGTCAAATGGCTTGAAGCCATAAAATCCGTGATAGTTCCATATACAAGAAAGCAAGCTTTGAGCTTGAAAGACCCTCTGGAAAGGTACAAGACCTTACAGTCATATTTCGATCTATAAAGAAATAGACATGGATGTTTCACATCTATGAAATTATCGACATGTCGGGAAAAAGTTCACGACAATGTTCAAAGGTTGACTATGAAAAGATTTGATCTTTCATAGCGATATTTAGTCTAGACTAATTAATGTAGCAACCACAACATATAATTTTGTTATGTGGTAGTTGAATAAGCAAAACAAGTTCTTCTAATAGAATTGTTACCTAGGACATGTGCATAACACGGTCCATAGGGTTTTGTTAATTCAAAGGATGCTAAAAGCATATGTAAACTTCCATGGTTGAAGTAAGCATTACGGAGTTGGAATCTTCACTATGATGAAACTGTTAAAAGAGTTTAAATTCATCAGAGACGATGAAGATGCTTGTATTTGCAAGAAATTAAGTGGGAGCGCTAAGACATGTTTCTAATACATTATGTGGAAGACATATTGTTGATTGGAAATGATGTATCCATTTATTAACACAAGGTAAGAATTTCATCTAGATGAAAGGCTTAGGCAGAACCCGAATATTTTGCATCAATGTCTATAAGGATAAATTGTGACGCCAATATGGTTATGCCAGAAGTACATAGATGAGATATTGAATGAGTTCAATATAGAAACTACAAGAAAGGTTCTTGTCGCACAGAAAGGATTGAATGAGTTCAATATTGATGATATATTCAAGTGTATTGACACTTGGTAAAGTGAAACAAAGATTCAAGTATAGATTGATATTTGATGTATGAAATCACAAAGAGTATTTATATCAATCATACTGTGATATGTACAAATCCAGATATGTCCTATGCTCCAAATAATGTGAGCATATACCAGAATGATTCATAAGATGATCATTGGACGATAGTAAGGATATTCTTATGATCTTTTGGAAGAACTAAGAATATATTGTTTTGTAGAAGTGACAAATAGATGGTTAGTTCATTGTAAAAGTACTACATTGATACTAGTTTTGTCACAAAGTACAAATTAAGTTTATCTCAGTCTAAACTAAGGGTGGCACAATATAATGGAAAGTAAGTTCCATAATGAATTTGGATGAGTTCCAAAGTTAAGACATTGTGACAGATACTAAAACAAAAGGCTAAGTATATGACTGCTATAATAGCAGCAAAAGAGGATATTTGTGTCAAGTAGTTTGTTATCAAACTAGGTGTGGTTCACAGCGGGATAGTACTATGAAGATATATTGTACGACAATATTATCAACATGTTTTAACCCCAAAGAACTAAAGGTCTCACCAAAGGACCAAATTTATACAAAGCCATCTCATTATAGAATGAGTGATGCGTAGAGACGCAAAAACATGCAATTACACACGTACCTGGAAGTGTCAGATCCGGAGATCAGTTGACCACTAGCAATCGTGTACATGCAACACCGGAAAGCCATAGGTGTTGAAAGCACAAAGGTTTGAAACTAGATTATTGACTCTAGTGCAAGTGGGAGACTGTTGGAGATATGCCCAAGAGGCAATAATAAAGTGGTTATTATCATATCTTCATACTTATGATAAATGTTTACATACCATGCTATAATTGTATTAACCAGAAACAATAATACTTGTGTGATTTGTAAACATAAAAGAGTCCCTAGTAAAGCCTCTTGTTAAACTAGCTTGTTGGTTAATATATGATCATGGTTTCCTGATCATGAACATAGAGATGTTATTAACAACAGGGTCATATCATTAGGAGAATGATGTGATGGACATACTCCTATAGATAAGCGTAGCATAAAGATCAAGTCATTTTAATAGTTCAATTGCTATATGCTTTCTAATACATAGTAAACCTAATTCCTTCGACCATGAGATCATGCTTATCACCATCACCAGAAGGATGCTTTGATGACATCAAACACCACACCGTAATTGGGTGGCTATAAAGGTGGCATTGAGTGTTCGAAAAGTATTGGTTGAGACACATGGATCAAGAGTGGGATTTGTCCATCCATATGACGGATAGATATACTCTGGGCCCTCTCGGTGGAATGTCATCCAATTAGCTTGCTAGCATGTGACTGGATCACAAGGGATCACATATCACGGGAACGAGAAAAGAGTACTTATCAGTAACGAGGTTGAACTAGGTATGCAGAGATACCGACGATCAAAACCTCGGATAAGTAAACTATCGTGAGACAAAGGGAAATTGGTATCGTATGTAAGTGGTTCATTTGATCGCAAAGTAATCTTAGAAATATGTGGGAGCCATATGAATTTCCAGATTCCTCTATTGGTTATTGTTCGGAGAAGTGTCTCGATCATGTCCGCATAATTCACGAACCGTAGGGAGACACACTTAAGGATTCGACGTTGTTGAGCAGTTATGGAATGATGAGTAAGAGACCGAATGTTGTTCGGAGTCTCGGATGGGATCCGGGGTATCACGAGGAGATCCAGAATGGTCCGGAGAATAAGATTCATATAAGGAAAGTCCTGTTTCGGGGTTGGAGAATGGTTCCGGTGTTTTCATCGGGAATGTTCTAGAAGGTTCCGGAATGTCCGGCACTCCGGAGGAGAAGGGTACATGAATGTGTCATAACAAGTTGGAATGGTTGCATCATGTACTAGGTGTCATCGCTGAGCGAAATAAAGGGATAAATCAAATTCTATTTTGGAAAGTCAAATGCCAATTTGAAAAGTCAAACAGCTATTTTGCTTGGTGGAGGGAGAGTAGGAAACCTACTTGGGGAGGAGTTCCTCTCCCTCCACCACCGGCCAATGAGGCCGAGTTGGGGAGGGACTCCCCTCCCCTTGGCTGCGCCCTCCCACCTATATAAGGAGGGGCAGGGCTGCCCCTCCAAGACAAACACCTTGCCCTCTCCAAACCCTAGCCCTAAGCCGCCGGCGCCACCACCTCCTGCTGCTGCCGCCGGCTAGGGCAAACCCTAGCCGCCGACTTGGGCTTCCCCAAGCCCTAGCCGTCGCCCTAGCCCTCTCTCCTTGGTGTGTCTAAACCCTAGATCACCGAGGCCTCTCTCATAGTCCACCATACTCGCTCCGGCTTAAGGCGAAGCCCTGCGAGATCTCCCCTCTACTTCCGGTACCACGCCGTCGTGCTGCCGGAATTGCGAGGAGAGTGCTACAACCTCTGCTGCCTGCTGGAACAAGGGAGAGGAAGGTCTTCGTCGAGTACCGAACGTGTGACCGACTGCGGGAGCGCTGCCGGAACGTAGCACCGGAAGGATCGTCTACGCGATCTTGAGATCGTCAAGAGTACGACTACATCACCCACGAGAATCCGCTCTCGTTAAACACTTTGGAATCTTTGAGGGTGAGTTATTCCATCGACTCGTTGCTACAATCTAGTAGATAGATCTTGGCTTGTTTGTTTGTATGCGGTAGAATTTTTTTGTTTCCATGCTACGAACCCCTACACTCCTTTCGTCATGGGGAAGTCTCGTGATGGAAAGTTTCCTAATTTACCATCCACTACAAGAAGAGGTATAGTCCTAAACACCTCTTCTGCGCTTGATTAACCGTCTGTTATAAGTAAGCTTGTTACACCACCATCACATACACATGCCACACACACTGCTACTACTGCTGAATCTGAAACTGCATCTGATACTCATGATGTTACTTCTACTGTGCTTGATTCGAGTGGTTCATTAGGTCCTTTCCTAGATGCTACTGTGGCTGGTCTAGGAAATACTGAAACTCCTAGTGAAGACACTGTTACACATGTTAGCTCACCTGAGTCTAGAGAGAGATATGATATTAATGATGGTTACATTGAAATGACTGATGAATTTATTGAAGAGTGCCAAAACACACATGGTGCTAGTGCTATTAAGAGTCTCCTTGAGAAAAGTACCATTATTCCTAAACTGTCCTCTGATCCTAAGTTTCCCACTTCTCCCATAGATATTAAAGATAGATATTATGATTTTTCTCTTGATTTATCCTATTTAGACATTGTTGAGAAAGAACCTTTTTGTGGGACTGAGAGTGAGAGTGTTGTGGCACATATGAATGAGCTTTCCACTATGAGTGCTTTATTTTCTGATGATTTCAAAATGAGCAAGTACTTTGTTACAAAGATCTTCCCTTTTTCACTGAAAGGAGAAGCTAAAGCTTGGTTTAATATGTTACCTCCTGGTTCCATTGATAGCCCTGATTGCTTGACTGCTTCTTTCTTCCAGAAATATTTTCCTCCCAGTGCTAGACATGCTGCTTTGTAGAAACTTTTTTATTTTAAACAGGGAGAAGAAGAGAAATTGCCTGAATCATGGACAAGGTTTTGTGCCTTGATTCATGCACATCCTGGATGTCCATTGCCTAAAAACGAGTTTCTTGATATTTATTATAATGGACTAACTGATAATTCTAGGACATACCTAGATAGTTTTGCTGATTGTGTTTTCTGGAAAATAACTCCTACAGATTCTAAAGAATTAATGGCTAAAATAAGCAAGAATTATGATGATTGGACTTCAACTGAGCTAAATACACCTGAGCCTATTACTCCTGAACCAGTTGTGCCTGAACCAGTTCCAATACCAACACCAAATAAGAGGGGAGTTATTGCAAATTATGATGAAGTGATGAAGGAAGCTAAGAAATGTCTTAAGGAGATAGGTATTAGAGCTGAAGATGTGAAGAATCTACCTCCTATTGAAGAATTATGTAAGCCAATTTCCCACTCATCTACTATATAGGTACACTCTCCATTTTGATGAAGGTGATATTCCCTATGGTAAGCCTCCTGATCAATGTTTAGAGGAACTTGAAACTTTTATTGTTAAACAAGATAATTTTAATAAACAAGTTCAGAATCATTTACTTGAAAACTCTAGAGCTATTAATGAGTTGAAAGATATTATGGAAATAACTGGTAATGATATTACAATTCTTTGTAAACACTTTCAAATGGCTCAAACCCAAATTGATCAATGATGACCCACAAGTATAGGGGACCACAACAGTCTTTGTAGGTAGTATTACCCAATTTATTGATTCGACACAAGGGGAGCCAAAGAATACTTGCAAGCCTTAACAACTGAGTTGTCAATTTAGCTGCACCTGGAAATAGTTCTTGCTCATAGAAGTTTAGCAGTAGCAACAATTTGTAGTAGCAACAACAAAGCAACCGAAACAGTAGAACAAGAGCAATAGTAACAATAATAGTAAACTGTGGGATTCGAGTGCGGTAGGCATAGGGATGGATGGACGGGCGTTGCATGAACGAGTCTAAACATGTAACTTCGAGATCTAGGGAATTGCAAATAAATAATAAGAAGCATCCAAGTACTAAACAATCCTAGGCATGTGCTCCAAATATAGTCATGCGTGCTCGCAATGAGAACTTGCACAGCATCTTCTGTCCAGCCAGCCCGTGGCAGCGGGGCCTCTAGGGAACTACTTGCAATTAAGGTGCTCCTTTTAATAGAGCACCAGAGCAAATCATTAACACTCCATGAACACATGTGATCCTCACACCACAACCATCCCCTTAGGTTGTCCCAATTATTGTCACTTTGGGGCATTTGGATCCGAACAATGATATGTGTACACAACTTGCAGATAAGATCATAAACAATACTATCATAATGATTCAATAATAAGTTCAGATCTGAGATCATGGCACTCAGGCCCTAGTGACAAGCATTAAGCACAACAAGTTGCAACAAAGTCTAATCGCACTAATAGATATACTAGGCACTAAGCCCTAATAATCTTATTCGATTATACGATAGAACTCATCCAATCCCTACCATCCCCAAGCCTACAACAGGGGATTACTCACTCATGGATGAGGGAAACATTGATGGTCGATGGAGAGGCGTTGGTGATGACGATGGCGATGATCCTCTCCAAATTTCCTGTCCCGCCAGGGTGCCATAATGGAGTTTCTGGATCCAAATCTTGGTTTCTGGTGGCGGTGGCGGAGCGGAACTCTTTCTGGAAAACTATCGACCTTCCCCCAGTTTTTAGGCCGAGAGGCAACTTATAGGCGCAGAGATAGGCCGAGGGGGTGCCAGGGGTGGCTGCACCCCCTAGGCGCGGCCAGAGGTGGGCCCGCGCCTAATAGGGGTGTGGGCCCCCCAGGCCCCTTCTCCGTCTCGTCTTGTGGCTCTGTGGATCTTCTGGTGAAATATAATTTTTGGCATATTTTCCGGGAATTTTCCTGATAGTTCATTTTCTGCACAAAAACTAGACACCAAGGTAATTCTGCTGAAAACAGCGTCAGTCCGTGTTAGTTGTATCCAAATCACACAAGTTTAGAGGATAAACCATAGCAAAAGTGTTCGGGAAAGTAGATATGTTTTGGACGTATCAATCAACTTGCTAAGGTACAAAAAGATATGCTAGTTAATGCCTCAGGAGATAAACATGCCTATGGAATTAAAACCAGGAGTGGTATAGCTACTCAAGATCCTTTATATCCTGAAGGACACCCTAAAATAATTGAGCAGGACTCTCAACAAGGTGAAAGCAGTGGTAGTCCTCGTAAGAGAAAGAAAAAGAAACATAAAATAGCTGAGGAACCACTTGAACCCGCTGTAGATCCTAATAGTATATCTGTCTCTGATGCTGAAACTGAGAGTGGTAATGATAAAAATGATGCTCCTGATAAGGAGGAAGTTGAGGAAGAACCTGAGAAGCACACTAAGAACACTAGGTACACTAAGGAAGATTTTATTGCTAAAAAACATGGTAGTGAGAGAGAACCTTGGGTGCAGAAACCTATGCCTTCTCTAAATAAGAAACACAAGTCAAAGGAGGAAGAACACTACAACAAGTTTTGTGAGTGGATGAAACCTTTATTTTTGCAAATTCCTTGTACTGATGTTATTAAGTTGCCTCCTTATGCATAGTATATGAAGGATATTTTCTCTAATAAAAGGAAGATTCCTAATGAGGAAATTTCTACTTTGCTTGCTAATTATTCCTTCAATGATAAGGTTCCAAAGAAACTTGGTGATCCAGGTATACCAACTATTCCTTGCTCTATTAAGAATAATTATGTTAGAACTGCTTTATGTGATTTGGGAGCTGGAGTTAGTGTTATGCCTTTTTCTCTCTCTACAAGAGACTATAGCCAGAAAAGTTGATATCAACTGATATATCTTTGCAAATGGCTGATAAGTCAACTACTATTCCTGTTGGGATATGTGAGGATGTTCCTGTTCAAGTGGATCATAATTGCTTGGTTTTAACTGATTTTGTTGTGCTTGAAATGCCTGAAGATGATAATATGTCTATTATTCTTGGGAGACCTTTTCTTAATACTGCAGGTGTTGTCATCAATTGTAATCAAGGAAAAGTATCTTTTAATATTAATGACAAAGAGCATATTATATATTTCTCCAAGAAGGTTGCTAAGAGCTATTGCCTGAATTCCATTGAAAATGTTGAGAGCATCAAAGTTGGAGAAATATATTGTCCCATTCCACAGGAAAGTTTTGAAACTATTATGATTGGGACCATTGCTATCAAGCTTGAGGTAACATAATCACTTTTTGGAATGCAAAGTTTTGTTTCATATAAGATTGTTTTGGTAACACGACTTGATCAACCTTGTTAACAAAGGGATTTTAATGAACAAAACAATGTTTTCACGGTGGTTATACTTGCTCACTTTTATTTTTCACCCTCCTAGTTTTTTGCTCTTTCTCTTGTTAGCTTTAGTTTTGCTAGTTGTTTGCTTGTTAGAGTGTCTTAGAACATCTGTAGTTTTGGTTTTTGTTTGCTTTTGCTCCTTCTAAAAAAATCTTTTCCTGCGAGAAAATCAATTTTCATACCCTAAAAATTGGCAAAAAATAAAGTTTCCAGAAAAATTCCATAAAATTCATATTAATTTTTTCCTCGAAAAAAGGGGCAGAGGGACACCTGGAGTGGCCCAGGGGGACCCCTAGGCCATCACACCCCTGGTGGCGCAGCCAGCCCCAAGGGTGCGCCTGGCATGGGTGGTACCCACCTGAGCCCCTCCAAGTTGTCTCCTCCCAGCCACTTCTTTCTCTCTCCCGAAAAACACCTAAAAAATTTCTCAATCTCGAGTTCTTGCTATTCTTGCTCCCTATTTTCGATCTCCTTGCTCAGCGCATCTTTGCTGCTAATTTTTGGAGGGATTGCTCCTTGGTATGTGCCTCCTCCGCTTGTCCAATTAGATTTGTGATTGGTAGATTGTATCTTGAGTATTTTGCTGCTATAGGTGTCAGGTTGTGTGAGCTTGCATGCTTGTTCTATGCTTAAAAATTTCATTTTTATGCATGTTTAGCCCTCTAGCAAGTTTCTATAGTAGTTTCTCATCATTTATCAACATGGAAATCACTTGGTTTGATGTTTGTCTAAAAATTTCAGAAAAAGGGGGTCATGGACAACCACACCTATGGTGAAATATTTGAGAGTGATGCACCTAGGAGGACAAGGCCTTCAAGATCATCCTCCCGAGCTAGGCCCTCATACAATGAGGATCTCATTACACCGCGATTTGTCGACGAGGGAGATGAGGGGGATGCGCACCCTTCAACCTTTCCTTGTCCTACCTTTTTGCGGGCTACAGGGATTCTCAATGATTTCCTAACTTGGTTCGGAGGGTTGGATTAATGAGTTTTATGCAGGATGAGAGTCTGTAGTATGCTACGATCACTAAAACCTTTATGGAGAGTTTCTCTTTTTCTAACAGCCCCTTCAAGCCAGATGTGTCTTTCAAAATCTATAACAGGCCTTTCTCCATGACATTGAAGAAATTTTGTGAAATCTTGGGTATTGGCACAGCTGGGACGATGAAGAAGATTTCAGCTCAACCCGCTGATTTGTTGGAGCTCTACCACGGGATAACTAATGATGATGACCGCAGAGCCCAGTGGGGAAAGATAAGAAATATTCAACTCCCAGCTATCAGGTATTTTGCTTATTATCCTGCCACCAATGTTCTTGGTAGGGAGAATACTAGCAATATTTACAACTATCATTTGGCCCTCCTAGCTGCTGCACTTAACAATGAAACCAGGTACAATCTTGGTTCTCTCATTGCTCGTCGCTTAGCTCCTAAGAGACCCATTTATGGGGGGAATTATTGTTGCACGTGTTGTTGCTGCTTTAGACCTTTCTGTTGATCCAAATGATACAGTTTTGGCTCCTCAGAGGCTTGACTTAGCTGCCATGAAAGCGTATCACTTTGTCACTGCTGTCTCTACCCTTGAGAGTCTGGTTTATAGAATATTGTTTACTGATGGGGAAGAGAGAGAGATTCCTCTGCCCCAAACCACTTTGTTCAATATTTCCCAGGGACCTTTATCACGCTCCAAGGAGGAGATGGACGAGAAGCTGCGCATTCTTGGCTTCCATGGACACTATCAGGGGGACACGCCCTCATACGACCCCTCTATGCACTACACGGGGGAGTCCTCGAGCTTGTAGCAGGACGAAGGGGCCTCCTCGTCATATTACGGAGGTGCACCTTCTTGGTCACCATGGAGTTGAGCCCCACTTAGGCCAAAAGCCTAAGCTTAGGGGGAGGTACACCGACATCACACTCATCTATATATCATGTTTCATCGGTCCTTTGTATATCCATTGTTTCGATTTCTTTTTGGTTTTTGTTTTTGCTTTCTAAAAACACAAAAATACCAAAACTATTTTCGTTGTTTCTCTTGGTTTGTTTCTTTGCTTTTTAGCTTTGGTTTGCCTTAAAGAAAAATCCAAAAAGATTTTGCTTTGTGTGCTTGATTTAAAAACCGAAAACACCAAAAATATTTGTTATTCTTCTTTGGTTTTGTGAAGTTCTTTGCAGGGTTCAGCGGTCCTTAGTGGAGTTTAGTTTCATGTTATTATTGTCACACAAGTGAAGGGCAATAATGAAGATTAAGAAAAATTAAGGTGTGGTAAGAGGCTGGTAACGAACTCTATGTGTTTTCATTTTTGTACATATACTCATCATTGTGAGCATTGTTACGTTGGAAACGTATCAATAATTGTTTATGTTCCATGCTTATTTAGTATCTACTTTGCTTTGCTTTTTCCACACTTTGAGGTGATTTTTATATGTTTTCTGGGACTAACCTATTAACAAGTTGCCACAGTGTCAGTTGCCTGTTTTCTGCTGTTTTTGGTTCCAGAAAAGCTAGTAAGAAAATATTCTTGGAATTGGACAGAACAAAAGCCAAAGTCAATATTTCACCGAGGAGAACACGGAGTCCAGAGGAGAGACGGAGGGACACCACAGGGCGGCCCCACCCCCTAGGCGTGTGCCCACCCTAGGCCGCGCCTGGGCAGGGTGTGGGCCCCCTGGCCGCCTCCCAGCCTTGCCTCTTTGCCTATAAGAAGCCCCTGATGCCTAAACACTAAGGACCCGATCAATATTCAATGAAACCGTCTGTAGCCGCCACCACCATCGTCCCTAGATCGGGGGGATCTGAAGCTCTTCCGGGCACCCTGCCGGAGGGGAGATCATCCCGGAGGCCTTCTTCTTCATCATGCCATCCTCCGGTATGAAGCGTGAGTAGTTCCACCTTGGACTACGGGTCCATGTAGTAGCTAGATGGTTGTATCTCCTCCTTTGTGCTTTCATGTATAGATCTTATGAGCTCTGTTCATGATCAAGATCTCATCTATTTATAATCATGCATGTTGTGTTTGCGGGGATCCGATGGATATTGAGATTACTATGTCAGATTGATTAATGGTTTTGTCTTATTGATTCTATCATGTATGTGTTGTTTGTGATCTTGCATGCTCTCTGTTGTTAGTAGCTATCTTGGCCAAGTAGTTGCTAGTAACTCCAAGAGGGGGTATTTATGCTCGATAGTGGGTTCATGCCTCTATTTAATCAAGGGAAGTGATAGAAATCTCCCAGGTTGTAGATGTGTTGTAGCCACTAGGGAGAAAACAATGGTCTCTTGTTCATGGAACAAGTGGATTGTTTACCTTGTACATTTTGCATAAGGAAGTTGTCTATTGCTTCCAACTTAATACTAGAGGGGGTTCGGATGATAACCCAAAGGTGGACTTCTAGTCATAGATGCAGTTGGATGGCGGTCTATGTATCTTGTTGTATTGCCCAATCGAATCTTATAGGATCTTTATGTCTAGTATTGCATTGTTATTCCTTGCTCAGTCCGGTCAATTGCCCTACTATAATTTGTTTACCCAGCATGACATGTCTGTTTATCTAAGGATAACACCTCTAGTGAACTATGGACCCCGGTCCAATCTTTACCATTCTGCAAACCACCATCACCTTCCACACCATATAGTTAATCCTTTGTTACAGCAACTGGCGAGATTGGCAACCTCACTGTTAGTTGGGGCAAAGTCTTGAGTTTGTGTTGTGCATGTTTCCATGTTGCTTGCAACACCTTTGAGACTTTTCCTTCCTCCTACTGGTTCGATAACCTCGGTTTCTTACTGAGGAAAGACTTGCTGTTGTGCTGCATCATACCTTGCTCTTGGGGTTTCCCGACGAAGCGCTCCCACATTGACGCAGGGCCATCAAGATTTTCTGGCGCCGTTGCCGGGGACTAAAGAAGAAGAAGCTCCCATGTCAACCACGCGTTAGATTTTCTGGCGCCGTTGCCGTGGAGGCTAAGGACGTCTTCAAAAGGGGAGTCCTCCTCAACCTTTCTCTTTACTTTGTTTTTAGTTTCCTTAGTTTCTTTTGCTTGGTTTTGTTTGCCTCTTTTTATCAAAAAATCCAACAAATTTAGTTTGGTTTGGTTTGCTTTCTCTTATAAAAAACACACAAAAATTAGTTCCTACTCTAGTTGGTGGTCTATTATTGCCTTCCCTGGTCATGCTTTCTATCAATGGATGGTTTCTTTGAAACTAGTTCTTATTGGCAAGGTGGGTTCACGGAAGAACAAAAGAATTATTATAAGGAACAACATTTGTCACAAAAAGGGAAATACCTATGGGAACAAATTGATAAATTGAATACTATTTCTAGAGAGGTGTTCTCTACTTATAGTGCTACTTATTGCTTTGATAAAGCTTGTTGCTGTAGGAGGTATAAACACCTACCTTTTTAATGTGAGTATAATGATAATGTTACCATATCCTCTTATGTTAAAGGAAATTATGACTTTTATGATGTGGACCAAATTGAAGAATTTATTGCCTTCAAGGGTGCATTTGAACTTGCCAGTTTGCTTGAAAATACTGATGATGCACCTTATGAATATGAGGTTTATGAGATACTTAAATTTTACTTTGATAATTACAAGGAAGAAAATGGCTATATTCTTGAATATTTTAATAGATGCTTTTCATAGATGGAAGAGACTAATGCCTATGGAAGAACAAATTGTTGAAACTAGAAGCTCATTAGATGAAAAAGAGGAGGATAGTGATGAACAAAAGAAGGAAGAATGGATTATCTACCCATGCCTACCTTCTAATGAGAGTAACTCTTTATACCTTCCATTATTTGATTGTCCCCCATGCTTACTAAAGGAGTATGAATGTTATGTTCCTGTGGATCCTTTTGAAATATCTACTTTGGGTAAAACCTGTGAAGGTTTTAATCCCACTATTTTTGAGCTTGATAGAAATTATGTTTTTGTAGATCATGAAAATCATGCTTTATGTGATAGCTATATTGTTGAGTTTATTCATGCGGCTACTGAAAATTATTATGAGAGAGGAAAATATGGTTGTAGAAGTTTTCATGGTACTGAAACACCTCTTTATGTGCTGAAAGTTTTGAAGTTACTCTTGTTTCATCTTCCTATGCCTGTCACTTTGTTCTTTGTGAATTTATTTGCATATAAGATTCATATACATAGGAAGTGGGTTAGACTTAAATGTGTTTTGAATTTGCTTCTTGATGCTCTCTTTTACTTCAATTCATATTTCTTATGTGAGCATCTTCTCAAGCTATCAAGCCTAACTTAAAGGCGTTAAATAAAAGTACTTGTTGGGAGATAACCCGAGAGTTTTCTTAAGTCTTGGAAGTTATTACTTCAGTAATGACCTCTCCTTATTATTTTTGTTTGCTTTTTGTGCCAAGAATGACCTCTAATGACACGGAAGTAAGATTTTGGGAGTTGCTGTCCCGAAACAGATTTTTGTGCTCCACCATAAAAATTCGTGAGGAGTCTTTGTAAGTCGGATTGAGCTAAAAATTTAGGAATAAATCCCCTAGTATATTAGCTAACTTTAGTTAGTTCAACAATTGTTTATTTGAGTAACATAAGGTCTTCGAAAAAATTGGTTTCTACCCGCTGGTCAGTTTTGACAGATTTCTGCCATTATTTGCATTTGCTTCTTATTGATTCCTTTTTGGGTTCTTTTTGGGAAATTGAGATTTTTGAAGGAGTTGCTAAAGTATCTTGTGTTTTTAGTGAAAGTTTTGTTGTTCTAAAGCTAAATCCAAAGGTCTATTATCTTTTGAATACACTAATGTTGCTAATGAAGATTGTGTGAAGTTTTGTATGAAGGAAAAATTTCAGGTGTAGAGAGAGAATGATGTAATGAGATGAAGAATGGAAAAATCTCAAGCTTGGGGATGCCACCCCTAGTGTCACCCCAATAAATATCCAAGAGGTACAAGCGTCAAAGCTTGGGGATGCCCAAGGCATCCCCTTCTTCATCAATAAAAAGCTCAGGTCTTTCTAGACACTTCGTTTTTATTGTTTCATGCACTGTTGTGTTGTTCTTGGAGCGTCTTAGTTTTCTTTTTATTTTCTTAGTTTGTTTAGTTTGCTTGAATAAAGTAGTTTGGACCCATTTTCTCGTTGTGTTGCTTCAAATAAGTTGATTGGTGTTGGAAAGGAGTAGAAGGTTCTTGCTTGAATAGTGCAAGAGGAGCTTGCTTTGACTGTGACATAGACTTTAGCATGGCATGCTAGGTGTTGTTTTGACCTTATGCTTAGTTATTATTGTTGTAGCATGATTTGTTCTAAACAATTGGGATTGCTTAGTGTGCCTTGAAATAATCATGCATTGTTTTAGCATACAAAAGCATAGTATTGTGGTATTCTCCTTTGATGCTTTGTTTGGGTTGACTTGGCACATGATCACACCATGTTATGACTATGAACAAGTCACTATAGCCTCTATGATCATTTAGTCCTTGAATTGTAGTACCACTTTATGCTTTGATTAGTAATGTTTTGTCGCTCTGCATGATTATGGCCATTATTGCTCTCTTAGTTGGTTGCTCCCAGTCTTTTGCTAGCCTCCACTTGTATGAGTAAGCTCGACTCATGCTTCCAACTCCCAAGAAACCAAGTTATTCCAAAGTGTACACTATAAATTCCTATGCATGGTGTCTTAAACCATTCCAAGTATATTCTTGTTTTTATCTATCTTCCAATTAAAAAATAGTTTGTTATGTGAAAACTTAGTGATTAAAGCTCTCAAGAACTTGATGGCACACCTTTTATTTCTTGCCCCTAATAAACTTGAATCATTGTGTCATATATGTTGTATATGCTTGCACTTATATGTTGGAATTAGCAAAACCATGTTGCCATGGGGAACGTTTTCAACATTGCACTTGTACTTTGTACACAGTTGATATCATGCTCTTCTGTCAATGGATGTCGCCGATGTGAAATAAAAAGGTAGCTTGTAATTCTATGGAGTTATGTATTTTGTGTTAGAGAAACGCCTGGGTCGCTAGCCTAAGCCATGCCTAATCATGGTGGAAACTTGCGACATCACCATAATGAGCAATCTGTGAAGCATCCTCAATAAAAACCTATGAAAATAGCAAATAAAAAGATCACTGAGATGCTCATTGTATGCTTGACTTGTCATTTTGGTTATGGGATAGCTCCCGTACCATGTGCAAGGGGTACCCCGTTGGCGGTTCTCTATGATACACATGTACTTACTATGACAAGAACTTACAGGTGACTAAAGTTGAGTAGCATGCGGTGCGGCCCTCGTATTCAAGGGACATGAGATTGCCAACTTATACTTTGTCAAGCATATACTCCATAGTTTGTTCACTTTAACCTTAAACACTTCAAGATGCTTATGATAGGGGCAATGAGGGCTGAAAGCTAACAAGTACCATAATTTTTGGAAGCTCTTTTTGAAACATGAAATCCCTACTTCCCTTTATGAAGGGCCTTTCTTCCACCATTATATTGAGTCTCCACCTTCTACCTTTAGGCACTAGTTAAGAGAGCATAGTTGCCATTCTTTGTTCTATGTGCATTGTTTCAAAACTTATTGATTGATGAATATTGTTGATATTACTTGTTCTTGTGCTATTTGTATCTAGTCACTCTTATGAACTTTGAAGGTGTCCTATACATCTATTTTCTACTCCACGAGGACAAGCTGAATGCCACTATGCCATGTTTTCTGTATGTGAAACAAACAAAAAAAATTCAATGCATGTTATTCATGATCTTTGTTTGTAGATTTTCATGGTGCATGCATAGTTACTTCGTCTTACTGTTAGAACTCCATCTTTCATGCGCATGTTTAGAGTTCTTTGATCCCAGCTTTCAATGCTTGCAAATGGTTTGCTCTTGGTTTTGATGGTGCATGTCACCTCAAAAATTATTCTTTTATCACTTACCTACTCGAGGACGAGCAGGAGTTAAGCTTGGGGATGCTTGATACGTCGGAAACGTATCTATAATTTTTTATGTTCCATGCTTGTTTAGTATCTACTTTGCTTTGCTTTGTCCACACTTTGAGGTGCTTTTTATATGTTTTCTAGTACTAACCTATTAACAAGTTGACAAAGTGCCAGTTGCCTATTTTCTGCTGTTTTTAGTTCCAGAAAAGCTAGTAAGGAATTGGACAGAACAAAAGCCAAAGTCAATATATCACCGAGGAGAACACGAAGTCCAGAGGAGAGACGGAGGGGCGCCACAGGGCAGCCGCACCCCCTAGGCGCGGGCCCATCCTAGGCCGCGCCTGGGCAGGGTGTGGGCCCCCCCTGGCTGCCTCCCAGCCTCACCTCTTCGCATATAAGAAGGCCTCGATGCCTAAACCATAAGGACCCGATCAATATTCCACGAAACCGTATGTAGCCGCCGCCACCATCGTCCCAACATCGAGGGATCTGAAGCTCTTCCTGGCACCCTGCCGGAGGGGAGATCATCCCGGAGGCCTTCTTCTTCATCATGTTAGCCTCCGGTATGAAGCGTGAGTAGTTCCACCTTGGACTACGGGTCCATGTAGTATCTAGATGGTTGTATCTCCTCCTTTGTGCTTTCATGTCTAGATCTTGTGAGCTCTCTTCATGATCAAGATCTCATCTATTTGTAATCATGCATGTTGTGTTTGTAGGGATACTATGGATAT
Source organism: Avena atlantica (assembly GCA_910589765.1). Classification (NCBI taxonomy): domain Eukaryota; kingdom Viridiplantae; phylum Streptophyta; class Magnoliopsida; order Poales; family Poaceae; genus Avena; species Avena atlantica. The sequence goes on along the minus strand of OU342735.1, from coordinate 487,806,929 downwards.
TGAGATTACTATGTAAGATTGATTAATGGTTTTGTCTTATTGATTCTATCATGTCTGTGTTGTTTGTGATCTTGCATGCTCTCCGTTGTTAGTAGCTATCTTGGCCAAGTAGTTGCTAGTGACTCCAAGAGGTGGTATTTATGCTCGATAGTGGGTTCATGCCTCTATTTAATCAAGGGAAGTGACAGAAATCTCTAAGGTTGTAGATGTGCTGTTGCCATTAGGGAGAAAACAACGGTCTCTTGTTCATGGAACAATTGGATTGTTTACCTTACACACTTTGCTTAAAGCAGTTGTCTGTTGCTTGCAACTTAATACTGGAGGGGGTTCGGATGATAACCCAAAGGTGGACTTCTAGTCATAGATGCAGTTGGATGGCGGTCTATGTATCTTGTTGTATTGCCCAATCGAATCTCATAGGATCTTTAAGTCTAGTATTGCATTGTTATGCCTTGCTCAGCCCTGTCAATTGCCCTCCTGTAATTTGTTTACCCAACATGCCATGTTTGTTTATCTAAGGATATCACCTATAGTGAACTATGGACCCCGGTCCAATCTTTACCATTGATACATCTTCCACTGTTATTGTTTACTTTCTGCAAACCACCATCACCTTCCACACCATACAGTTAATCCTTTGTTACAGCAACCGGTGAGATTGACAACCTCACTGTTAGTTGGGGCAAAGTCTTGAGTTTATGTTGTGCAGGTTTCCATGTTGCTTGCAACACCTTTGAGATGTTTCCTTCCTCCTACTGGTTCGATAACCTCGGTTTCTTACAGGGGGAAGACTTGCTGCTATGTTGCATCATACCTTGCTCTTGGGGTTCCCCGACGAAGCGCTCCCATGTTGATGCAACGCCATCAAGCATGCTTAGTCTGTTCATGTAAGGTGTATGTTATGTATGGATTCTTAGTAGTTCTTGCTCTCTTATGATCATCCCCAGCTTGCTAATAGTTTGTAGCATGTCATATGAATGTTTGCTTGCATTGTTCTATTCATAACTTGGTATGATATTGTGGTATCCTCCTCTGAATATTTCATGTGAATCGACTCGGCACATGCTCACGCATGCATATGACTAAACAATAGTCAGTAAGCCTCAATGATTTATTTTGCCTCAGAGTTCTTGTATCATTTTCATGCCATAATTAGTCTTGTTTTGTTGCAAGCATGATTATGACAGTTATTGCTCTCTCGTTTGTCGCTCCCTCTCTATTGCTAGCCTTCACTTCCACTGAGTATGAGATCTACTTGTGCATCCAACTCCCCAAAACCAATATTGCCAACAGTGTCCACCATACCTACCTACTAGCATCATTTGCTATTCCGTGCATATTCATTATGCCTTGTTTTCTTCCTAATAAAATGTTTGTCTGTTTCGATAAAGTTAGTTAGTAAAGCTCTCACGAACTTGATGGCACACTTTATTTCTTGCACTTAATAAACCTGAACCATTGTGACTGTCCATGAAATTTATATGCTTGCATATTATAGGCTGGGAGTTAGCAGAACCGTGATGTCATGGGAAACGCTTTCAACACTTATGGATACATATCCAGTTGATACCATGCTCTTTTGTTTACGGATGTCGTCGGTGTGAAATAAAAAGGGAGCTTGTGAGTTCATGGAGTTATATATATATGTGTTAGAGAAACGCCTGGGCCGCTAGACTAAGCCATGCCTAATCATGGTGGAAACTTGCATCATAACCGTAATGAGCAATCTGTGAAGCATCCTCAATAAAAACCTATGCAAATAGCAAATAAAAAGATCGCTGAGATGCTCATTGTCTGCTTGCCTTGTCATTTTGATCACGGGATAGCTCTTGTATCATGTGCAAGGGGTACCCCGTTGGCGGTTCTCTATGATACGCATGTATTTACGATGACAAGAACTTACAAGTGACTAATGTTGAGTAGCATGAAGAGTGACCCTCGTACTCAAGGGACATGAGATTTCTAGTTTATGGTATGTCAAGCATATAACTCATATTGGACCTCACTTTTACCTTAACCATATAAATATGCCTATGATAGGGGCAATGAGAGCTCAAAGCTAATGAGTACCTTACTTTCAGCATTTGGAAGCCTTTCAAACTTTTCAAAACCTTTTCACTTCCTTGTTGAGTCACCACTTATTCTATGAGCACCTTCTTGAGAGCATAGTTGTCATTCTTAGTGTAATGTGCTTGTCTAAAAACTTGGTTAATTATGTCATGACTTTGATGCTTGTATCTCTGATATCTTTACTTCTAGTCTTCACTTGAACTTCAGAGGTACCTTGGCATTTATATTATGCTCTACAAACAAAGGCAAGCGAGATACCACTCTATCATACCTTATTATGAGCATTTCAATGTTGCTTATGTATATGTTTCATGCTACTTATTATTATTGAGTTGGAATCTCTTAATAGCTTGCAATGACTATTGAGTAGAATTATTTGCATACTCCTTATTATGAACTGTATAAGTGTCTACTCCTGTGTTCGTGAAAGTTATTTTATCGCACTTAGTTTTCAACTGAATTGCTTGAGGACAAGCAATAATCTAAGCTTGGGGGAGTTGATACGTCCAAAACGTATATACTTTCCCGAACACTTTTGCTATTGTTTCTCCTCTAAACTTATGTGATTTGGATACAACTAACACGGACTAACGCTGTTTTTAGCAGAATTACCTTGGTGTCTAGTTTTTGTGCAGAAAATAAACTATCGAGAAAAATCTCGGAAAATATGCCAAAAATCCTATTTCACCAGAAGACTCACTGATCCAGAATATGAGACGGAGGGGAGGCCTGAGTGTCCCACACCCCCTGCCGCGCGGGCGGGCCCAGGCCGCGCCTAGAGGGGGTGTGGATGCCCTAGGCACACCCTCGGCCTCCCTCTTCGCCTATAAGATGCCTCTTGACCTAAAAATCGAGGGGGTTCAACGTTTTTGCAAAAAGAGATCCGCTATGCCGCTAGCACCAGAAACCGCGATTCGGAACCAGAAACTACGTTCTAGCACCCTGTCGGGACGGGGAATTTGGAGAGGATCATCGCCATCATCATCAATAACACCTCTCCATCAACCATCCATGTTTCCCTCATCTATGGGTGAGTAATCCCCCACTGTAGGCTATGGGGATGGTAGGGATTTGATGAGTTCTATCATGTAATCAAATAAGATTGTTAGGGCATGGTGCCTAGTATATCTATTATTGCTATTTGACTTTGTTGCAACTTGTTATCCTTAATGCTTGTCACTAGGGCCCGAGTGCCATGATCTCATATCTGAACATATTATTGAATCATTATGATAGTATTGTTTGTGATCTTATCTACAAGTTGTGTACACATATCATTGTTCGTATCCAAAGGCCCCGAAGTGACAGAAATTGGGACAACCTTAGGGGATGGCTATGATGTGAGGATCACATGTGTTCACGAAGTGTTAATGCTTTGCTCCGGTGCTCTATTAAAAGGAGCACCTTAATTGCCAGTATTTCCCTTGAAGCCCCGCTACAACGGGCTGGCAGGACAAAAGATGTTGTGCAAGTTCTCATTGCGAGCACGCATGACTATATATGGAGCACGTGCCTATGATTATTTAGTACTTGGATGCTTTATCTCATTTATCTGCAATTGCTCTATATCTTGAAATTACATGTTTAGATTGGTCTATGCAACGCACGTCCATCCACCCCTATGCCTACCACGCTCATATCCTACTGTTTGCTACTACGGTTACTATTGTTATTGCTTTGATGCTGCTGTTGCTACTACCAAACTGTTGCTACTGATAAACTTCTGTGAGCAAGAAATATTTCCAGGTGCAGCTAAATTGACAACTCAGTTGTTAAGGCTTGCAAGTATTCTTTGTCTTCCCTTGTGTCGAATCAATAAATTGGGTAATACTACCCTCGAAGACTGTTGCGATCCCATATACTTGTGGGTCATCAAGACTATTTTCTGGCGCCGTTGCCGGGGAGCATAGCTTTATTTGTAAGTTCACTTGGATCTATTATTGTTCACTACTACTCCTTTCATCATGGGGAAGTCTCGTAATGGAAAGTTTCCTATTTTACCATCCACTACAAGAAGAGGTATAGTCCTAAATATTTCTGCTGCGCTTGATTCACCGTCTGTTACAAGTAAGCTTGTTACACCACCACCACATAGACATGCCACACACAGTGCTACTACTGCTGAATCTGAAACTGCTTATGATACTCATGATGTTACTTCTATTGTGCTTGATGCGAGTGGTTCATTAGGTCCTTTCCTAGATACTACTATGGCTGGTCTAGAAAATACTGAAACTCCTAGTGAAGACACTGTTACACCTGTTATCTCACCTGAGTCTAGAGAGAGACATGATATTAATGATGGTTACATTGAAATGACTGATGAATTTATTGAAGAGTGCCAAAACACATATGGTGGTAGTGCTATTAAGAGTCTCCTTGAGAGACGTACCATTATTCCTAAACTGTCCTCTGATCCTAAGTTTGCCACTTCTCCCATAGATATTAGAGATAAAGATTATGATTTTTCTCTTGATTTATCCTATTTAGACATTGTTGAGAAAGAACCTTTTTGTGGGACTGAGAGTGAGAGTGTTGTGGCACATATGAATGAGCTTTCCACTATGAGTGCTTTATTTTTGGATGATTTCAAAATGCACAAGTACTTTGTTACAACAATATTCCCGTTTTCACTGAAAGGAGAAGCTAAAGATTGGTTTAATAGATTACCTCCTGGTTCCATTGATAGCCCTGATTGCTTGATTGCTTCTTTCTTCCAGAAATATTTCACTCCCAGTGCTAGACATGCTGCTTTTGCAGAAACTTTTTGATTTTAAACAGGGAGACGAAGAGAAATTGCATGAGTCATGGACAAGGGCTGTGCCTTGATTCATGCACATCCTGGATGTCCATTGCCTAAAAACGAGCTTGATATTTATTATAATGGACTAACTGATGATTCTAGGACATACCTAGATAGTTTTACTGATTGTGTTTTCAGGAAAAGAACTCCTACATACGATGAAGAATTAATGGCTAAAATAAGCAAGAATTATGATGATTGGACTCTTCCTTGCATATTGAAGGTACCTCTTCATTGTTTGCTTGCCTTGTCATTTTGATTATGAAATAGCTCATGTATCATGTGCAAGGGGTACCCCGTTGGTGGTTCTCTATGATACACATGTACTTACTATGACAAGAACTTACCAGTGACTAAAGTTGAGTAGCAGTGAACAATATTTAGAGTACTTTGATCCCAGCTTTCAATGCTTGCAAATGGTTTGATCTTGATTTTGATGGTGCATGTCACCTCAAAAATTATTATTTTTATCACATACCTACTCGAGGAAGAGCAGGAGTTAAGCTTGGGGCTGCTTGATACGTAAAAAATGTATCTATCATTTTTGATGTTCCATGCTTATTTAGTATCTACTTTGCTTTGCTTTGTCTGCACTTTGAGGTATTTTATATGTTTTCTTGGACTAACCTATTAACAAGATGCCACAGTGCCAGTTGCCTGTTTTCTTCTGCTTTTGGTTCTAGAAAAGTCAAAAAATGAATATTCTCGGAATTGGACGGGACAAAAGCCAAAGTCAATATTTTATCGTGGGGAACACGGAGCCAGAAGACGAGACGGAGGAGGGCCTCGAGGGGGCCACACCCCTGGCTGCGTGTCCAGGCTTGGCCCACGCCTAGGAGGGTGTAGCCGCCTCAGGCACCCCCTCGGCCTCCCTCTTCGCCTATAAGAAGCCCCCGATACCTAAACCCTAAGTACCCGATCAATCTTCCACGAAACAGTCCGTAGCCGCCGCCACCATCGTCCCTAGATCGGGGGGATCTGAAGCTCTTCCCGGCACCCTGTCGGAGGGGAGAGATCGTCCCGGAGGCCTTCTTCATCACCATTCCAGCCTCCGGTATGATGCGTGAGTAATTCCACCTTGAACTACGGGTCCATGTAGTAGCTAGATGGTTGTTTCTCCTCTTTTGTGCTACCATGTTTAGATCTTGTGAGCTCCGTTCATGATCAAGGTCATCTATTTGTAATCATGCATGTTGTGTTTGGGGGGATCCGTTGGATATTGAGATTAGTATGTCAGATTGGTTAATGATTCTATCATGTCTGTGTTGTTTGAGATCTTGCATGCTCTCCGTTTCTAGTAGCTATCTTGGCTAAGTAGATGCTAGTGACTCCAAGAGGGATTATTTATGCTCGATAGTGGGTTCATGCCTATATTTAATCTGGGGAAGTGTCAGAAATCTCCAAGGTTGTAGATGGGTTGTTTCTACTAGGGAGAAAACAACGATCTCTTGTTCATGGAACAAGTGGATTGTTTACCTTACACACTTTGTTTAAAGCAGTTATCCATTGCTTGCAACTTAATACTGGAGGGGGTTCGGATGATAACCTGAAGGTGGATTACTAGTCATATATGTAGTTGGATGGCATGTTGTAATGCCCAATCAAATCTCATAGGATCATGAATGTCTAGTATTGCATTATTATTCCTTGCTCTGTCCTGTCAATTGCCCCGTTGTAATTTGTTTACCCAGCATGTTATGTTGTTTATCTTAAGGAGAACACCTCTAGTGAGCTATGGACCCCGATCCAATCTTTACCATTGATACATCTTCCACTGTTTACTTTCTACAAACCACTATTACCTTCCACACCACACAGTTTATCCTTTGTTACATCAACCAGTGAGAATGACAACCTCACTGTTCATTGGGGCAAAGTCTTAAGTTTGTGTTGTGCAGGTTTCCAAGTTGCTAGCAACATGTTTGAGTCGTTGCCTTCCTCCTACTGGTTCGATAACCTTGGTTTCTTACTGAGGGAAAACTTGCTGTTGTGCTCATCATACCTTCCTCTTGGGGTCTCCCAACGAAGCTCTACAGTGATCTGAGCTACACATCATCAGCGGGTTATTCCTCATAGGCTCCTAGACATTTTTACAATACAGACCTGGCCACCGGTGCGCCGCCATAGAAGCCAGGAACCCAGATGGGGCAAAGTTTGGTCATGCGGGTTATTCCTCGTAGGCTCCTAGACTTTTTTACAATATGGATCGATGAGACTTGACCTACCGTAGAAGCCAGGAACCCATATGGGGCAGAGTTCGGTCATGCGAGTTATTCCTCGTAGGCTCCTCAAATTTTTTACAATACGGACTTGGCCACCAGCGCGCTGCCGTAGAAGCCAGGAACCTAGATGAGGCAGAGTTTGGTCATGCGGGTTATTCCTTGTAGGCTCCTGGACTTTTTTACAATGCGTATCGATGAGACTTCACTCGTACGCGGTGTTCATTTTGGCCATGATTCTTTTTCATTGATGAACGACCGACATGGGCGACGGACGAAAACACGGACGTACGAAAACCATCGTAAGGTAAATTATATAGTAGATAGATAGATAGATATATATAGATAGATAAGCTTTCATCCTGCTTTATAAATAAAGTCAACGGCCAAATTGATACAAAGTGACGAGAGGAATCCCTTATTTTTCCCAAAAATAAGAAGAGAGAAACCCCTTATAAAGCATGTGAAAGATAAAAAAGAAAGAACTAGATGACCAAACTTGCCACCGAAGGCGGCAAAACAAAATCGAGGGAAACCAAAGCTCCACAACGATGCATGTAACATCCCAGCATTTAGGAACTAACGAAGGGTAGATTTAGGAATATGGAATGTTGCATGCATCCATTTGTGAAAATGTGGGTAAATTTTTCGCCAAATAAAAACCTTAAGTGATCAATGTTTCTTTCATACTTTAAGATTAGGTTTAGTCTAAAAGGATGATTGCTATAAACTTTGATATGATCTTTAAGGAATTATGTGTTTTTAAAATGAATTTGAATTTTAAACTTGAGTATTTGAATTATAATTTCAGTGAGTTAGGAATAAGTTTTGAATCTTAATTTACTTAAGAGATAAACATTACAACTTAAATTCTATCCAAAGAAAAACCAATAATGAATATGAAACTTATTTCTTATCATCAATATATATAATCAAGTTATAAAATTATAACTTATTGAAATCATCCACACAATTCAAAAAAGCAAATATACAAAGAATAAGAATATTCTTTTTTAATAATAATGTAATCTTTATTACAGAATAATAAAATAAAGATTACAAAAGTAATAAAAGAAAATTACAAAAGTATGAAGAAGATTACATTGGACTATTTACTAACTATTCTATAACTAAACCTAAACTAAATCTTCATCTTTATATCTGTACCTGCAAAACAAATAGAAATATATAGAGAAATAAAAGGTTAGAGTTAGTAATATTTTCTCTCAGACATGTCAATGAAATGCACTTGACAAATTCATCATTGAGAAATTTATAAAAGGGGCAAGTTTCACCAATATGAAAGAAACCATCTTTCATAAATTTAAAGCCAAAAATCAAATGACAGCCAAGAGAGACAAATCCACCAGCCAGGTGAAAGTAACCAGGTAATAGTAAGTTTCAAAATTATGAACATATCCACAAGTGCACAGCAAGCACACAGGCATGACACACACCAACATGCATGTGGTGTGTTGTCGACCTCACAGCATAGTCCCAATCTCACAAAACCATAAGCACAGCCGTGGAGAGGCACTAGTGCATCACTCCACTGTTTGCACACAAGAACAGCCAGCCTAGATAGCAGCTTACCAAGCACATCAGCCAAACCAAACCACCAAGGATCAACCAAACATCACCAGGATGGTGACATAAGGAGGGGGAAGGACCAGGTGAACAACAATGACAAGTCCAGGAGCTAGGAGGAGCAGGCTAGCTCAAGGACAAATCCAGGAGCTAGGAGGAGCAGTCTAGCTCAAGATCAAGCACAGCAGTCTAGCAAAACCAGATCAAGATCATCACCAACTTACTACACAGTCATCAGATTTTGTGGTGAGTTTCATAAAACCTTCACATGATCTAATCATCTTATTTAGAGAGAAGCATGTGTTGTTTTATAAAACAAACCCTCAAAAAGCACCCAAGTGGGGTGAATCCATCATAGGGATTTTTAAAACTCTAAAGGCAAACAACAAAGTACCTGGATCCAGCCAGAGCTCAGAGCAACATCATTGCTCTGGTCATTGGGATATATCTTACAATTCAAGCATAAATATATATATGATCTATTTCTAGGCACATCCCTAAAGAAAGGTTAGCACCTTAGAAACTAATCCTTTGGATCCAGATCATGATCAAGCTTATTATCATTTTTCCAAGCTTTGATTCAAGAAAGAATAGCTGGTACCACTACCAGGACTATTTATATGAATCAACTAGATAAGATCTGAATTCCTAAACCTCAGACCAACATCATTGGTCTTAGGGAATTCAGAAAAGAACATTTCCATTTATCTTTTAAAGCCAAGTTGGTCATTAAGCATCAAACAACCCAATCAATGGATTAGAGTCATACTTGTGTTCCATACCATGATGGTGTCACAAGAATAATCCATTATGAATCAGGATAGACATTTAATCATCATAAATTCAGACAATCAACTTACTAATCATTTTCCTGTTAACACAAGAATCATAACTAGGATATTCCTATGTTAAACTTCACTATTTGAGATCATGAACCACATATTAATTCCCAAGCCAACAGCATTAAGACAGTGGTTTCATCCTATCTTAATCATGACCATGAATCAAATAACAGTGGAAAGCTATCAAGTCATTGGCTTTACCAAGCATGTTTGCCAAACAACTACATCATCTGAATCAGATGCAATCCAAGCATAAAATCATCTAATAAGCCACCAGGAACATTACAGATCATCTTAAGCAACAAGCCTCAAGCCAAAAAACACTTAGCATGTTTACAATTCATCCAAACATGATCCAACTCATCCAGTATATGATCAACCCCAAGATAAGAACCCTAAATGGATATGCCATCCTAATCAGAATCATACAGTAGCCAGAAAGGACACTGCCAGCATCTAACATCGGATCAACAAGCACAAAGAGCACCAGGGGAGATGAATCGAACTCACCGTAGGTCCTCGCTGAAGATTAGAAGAGGAAGTAGAGGGGCCAACGACCATGGCGGCACGGGGAGCACCCCAGAGGGGGCGCTGCAACCGCACGACGCCATGGCAGCGACCCTGATCATGCCTGGAGGTGCAGATCATCACCTCGACACACGACGGCCACGGCAGCACTTGAATCCATGCCAACCCCCAAACCCTAGGGTTCGGGACGGCATCGATCCATTGCAGGAGAACCCCAGGCTCGAATCCAATTGGATAGAACGAACGGGCGTCGTCGACAACCCCTTATTACACCACGGCGGCGACCAGAACGGCCTATGGCGGCGGGAATCGCCGGTGGCGGCATCGCCGGCCACAGGGTCGGGGTCAGAGGAGGAGAGGATAAGCTCGAGGGAGAGAGAGAGAGGCAATAAGGAGTGGGCCGAGCTGGGCCAAACCCTTCGGGGTAGTTCTTTTGTCTAGTACTAATGGGCCACTAGGGCCCAAAAGTATAACAAGCCTAGAAATCTTTTCAGGCCTGTTTTAATAAACAGGAAAAGACCAAAATACCCCTGGACTTCACTAAATTCTAGAAAATAAAATATAAGTCCAATAATTATAAATTAAATAATTTTGGATTCACAATAATCCATATTATCCAAATAAAATAAAATATAAAATTTTAGACATTTAATTTTTTATAAGAACTTTGTAATTTATATATTCCTTATGGAATTTTACAAAATTATTGTAAGATGATAAAAATAAATAAAAATCACTTTCATTATATATTAATATTATAGTATTTTTGAAAAATACTAAATAAATATTTAATAACAATTTTTAATGTATAATTGATAATTCCTAAAAGAATTATTAAATCAATAAAAGTCAAATAAAAGGAAATAAAATAAAATAATATATGTTATAAATATTAAAAAGTAATATTTATAAATGCTTAATCATCATTTAAGGGCACCTTATTTAGGGTAATGCATATAGAATTAAAAATGCATTACATTACTTGCATAATCATTTTGCTTCTTTAAATATTGTCCTTACCGGGCAATAATGATGTTTTTGTAGACATAGAAGCTCAAGGTCCAGTGCAAGCATCAGACTTCACTACCTTGCCATCACAAGGCAAGTTCATCACTTGCTCATGTCCTTTGAAGAGTCTTTATCAAAGTATTTGCAAACTGTGTGTTATCATATATGCTATAAAAGAAAGAAAATATTATTTTCACAAATAAAGAAATCATAGATATCATCCTAAGTGATGTTATAATGGAGCAATAGAACTTAGGGTTCTAGTTGCAAACAATTATGATCAAGTAGGGACTTAATAACCCCTGAAATCAGTTATTCTAGCGACGTATATTACGCGTTAGCCATGAGATTTGGAATGGGACAGAGAAGTCAGCTGTATATTCTTCCTCTCGCATGAAGTCGGATGTGCAGGTCGGGGCTGTTATCCTCGTAGCATGCATATTAATTGGTAATTGGTAGAGGATATGCAGCATATGGGTGCGAACCCTCATCGTCCCACGATAGTTCTGGCATCTAACGGTTTGTACAAACCATTGTCGTAATTAATTATGTGGGCATGGTGTACACCAAGGAGGCATGCGGGGTCACGAAGGGGGCAGTGATTGGCTTGGACCAATTACTGGGCCCCACATCATGGAATTGTGGACGGGAAATACGCCCGGTTGTGCAACAAAGAGTTGATCTCTCATGGGTAAAGTACCGCACCTCTGCAGAGTGTAAGAACTATAACTTGTTACTCCCTGTTCCGGGAAGGAGCTACGAACGCGGCAGGAAAGGAACTCCATGAAAGTTCTGGTCAACCTGTGAAGGCTGATTGTCATAGTTTTTCAGAATAAAATCAATCTTTGAAGAAAGATTTACAAAAACTGCATAGTGCCAAGGATTTATAATCCGAGGTGGTAGTTAGAGCATCAAACTTACCACCTTGCATAAAATGAACTTGTTGGGTAACACTGTTACTCATTCTTTCCTTTGATCCCTTGCTTAGACTCTGAGGATCCCGAAGACGTGCCAATATATGCAGACAAATGTCAAGAAGATATGTTCTACGAGGAACCTGATCTATCCGGAGGTGTTGAAGGAGTGGACTACGAGATCCGCTACGGTGTCGATGATAACGAGTCCAACTAAGTATTCCTAGTTAGTAGTAACCAATGGAGCCGAGCAGCATGAACTCTATAGAATAAGCTGTTGAGCTCAACTTCTAGACGGAGTTGCTACTTTTAAATTCCGCTGAACCACTTTATATTTTGGTTTGTAAGTTGGATCTTTTGGAAGTCTTGAACTTCCGGTATCGTAATAATAATAATGTGTGTACTTTTGTAATATGGACCCGCAATGTTTCTGTTGTACCACTCTGAGGGATGTGATATTTACAGAACGATGCTCTGTGGATGTGTCAACGACTATATTGTACTACACATGCAGTGGTATGCTGGGTCACCGCAATGCCCCAAGAGGGTAACAATGTGATGCGTCACCGTTGTCGAGCCAAAGTTTAATGATTTTACCCAGAGCCCTAACGCGATGAAGGTACCCACAAAGATGCGCCCAAAAGGGTTACGATACCTGCATGCATCGCCACTATTAGTACCAAAGTGTTGAGCTTTCTATAGAAAAAACCTCCCACCACATCTAGTATGTAGGTTCTCTCACTAACTCTGAGTCAAGCCTCCACGACACAATATGTGAGAAGCCAGTGTCTAAGCACGGTCAACTCTAGGAACCCCTGTCACCCGCTCTTTTCCATCCACATGGCCAAAGATAAGGACCATCACCACCGTCGTGTTGCTCACGATAGGGATGCCCATGCAGTCCACCTTCTATGGCAGTTGCCCCGACATCCAGGATCTCAAACCAAGAGAGAAGTAATCAGCGCATATCGAGGCCAACATCGCCTAGTTAGGGCGATGACATCCAGACCTGTGGCAACCAATAGGAGGAGATCCATCGTCCGCCGCTGCCAAAGACGGCCGCCGCCGAATGCAGCTGGTAGGGACGGTCAGGACCAGATAAGCCCGACTTGCTCTGTCACTTTGCTGCAACGCCATGGCCACTGCAGCTACACTCACGGACACATCACACACACAGCTGCGAAGATGTGCCCATCGTGACTAGATCGAGTGTGTAGGGGCCAAAATCTTGCCCGTTGCCACACCCTCCTCTCTCCATCGACCCGTGTTGTCTCCACCGCAGGTCCTTCATCCACCACCATCGCCAGGCGAGCACTACTGTGAGGCACCAACTTCTCCAAGCCGAGTTCACACCGTCGCCATGGTGCTCCATTATTAGCCCAACCGCACCAGCGTCAATCCTCTAGCACGAGTGGAAGGGGAGGCTACCGCCGCCGGCACTGTACAGTCTTCGGCCGGTGTCCCTCGCTGGCGGCGGGGAAGGTGGGGGAGGGCTGCAGAGGTGGTTGGTTGGGGCCACCTGCTTGGTCGCCCGCTAGGACGACACAAGTAGGACCTAATTGTTTTTTGCCTATTGTTATTTGGGGAGGAATGCCTGCTTGTTGCCTTTCTATGCTACAGGACCTCACAGACGCGTGAATCATCCATAGGGGCGGAACAAGATAATCTTCGGCGTAATAGAGAAAGAGAATCTCTAGCAACGATCGCACCTAGCCATGTACATAGGGTGTCTTATGTCTGTCCAATAAACTATCCGGCGCGTCCAACCCATCATGTGTGCCCTGCCACATCAGCTACATGCACACGAGTTCCACTTGACATCGACCTAGCCTCCATTTATTCCTCTACCCATTGCCATGCTCATGTCCCTGCTTCCCACCCCTGCCAAATTGTTGTCGCGAACACCACTTGTTTGATGTCGACAGGTCATCGCTGTCCTCCCACCGTCCGAGTTGCCAACCACTGCCAAGCTTCCTACGGAGTTTGTAAGGTATTCCAGGCACAGGCCGGGCCCTCTCTCCCCGCCTTGTGAACAAGGTGTTTGACCATTTGCCTCAGTAGATTCCCTTCCTATTTTTTGCCGCCATCGTAGCTAAACAGGTGGTTGATGGCTTACCGTATAGAACAAAAACGAGTTGATGATCCAAGCATTTATCGATGAGGAGGCCGTTCCTGCAAACAACGAAGAAGGGCACTTGAAAATCTTCGGATGTCTTACATCTGCAAGCCGACGAGCAGAAGAATGCCGCTCCCAAAGGCTCGTTGGGTGGGAGACAGAAGGTCAAGCCGATGCAGATGATGCAGGACATGTCATTCTATACACAAACTACTTTGCCGAGAATACAACATATGCCCCCAAGGATTTCCTTTGGTGCTATAGGATGGACAAAAAATGTCCAAGTACCCTGCACATGGTGTGAGGGCCTACGTCCCCTATTTCAAGCTAAAGAAAGGTGTCGCGGGAACAGTAGGTTTCTCCATGATCCAGAAATGCACAACTTCTACGGGACACTTGCATATGGATCTCCTAGAGATGCAAAAGACGGGTACATGCGCATGACTGAGTCCACAACCACTAAAACGATGTACTAATTCTGCAAGGCGGTAATGGCAGGGGCGGAGCTAGGCCTGGTGCTGCCGGTGCTGTAGCATCAATCTAGCGGCTGCACTGCCTTGAGCATTCCTTAATTTCAAGGCTATATGTATATACAAATTCTAAGTAACTAGCAGCATTAAGCAATGATTAGCACCAGCCTTGGGCTGCTTCCGGCTCTGCCCCTGGGTAATTGGAGTGTTCGGGGATTGCTATTTGAGATAGTCAAATGAAGTAGAGACCGCTAGAATCATGGCACGAAGCGCAAAGCATCAATTGCATGCACGGGTCATGGAAGAATTGCCCCTTTGATTGACAGGGATTGCATGGCGGGCATCATGGATATTCTAGTGTGATATTTAAAGTTATGGAAAATCAAGTCCCATGGATTTGACATGCTTTCTTTAGTATGGTGGGATCTCACAATGACATCAACGTGATGCAGCTCTCGCCGGTGTTTGCAAAACATGTTGAAGGTCATGCTCCAAGCGCAACTATGAGATCAATGGCCACCCATATACCAAAGGGCACTACCTAGCCAATGGCATCCATCCAAAATTGTCAGTATTTATAAATACAATCTTCGACTCTCTAGCTAGGTCTATAAAAGTATCGCTTTGTTTCAAGCTAGGAGAATTGCAGGAAAGATGTTGAGCGATCATTTGGTGTGCTCAAACCTCGATTTACTGTTGTTTGGTACCATGCGCTAACCTGGTCTCAAGATCAGATGTGGGAGGTGATGAATGCAGGTGTGATCATGCACAATATGATCATCGAGAGTGAGCGCGGACATCCAAAAAATGATGATCGACTGTATGAGTTCTAGGGTCCTCTTGCACATGTTGATCACCAAGTGCCGACCAATTGGTTTGACTACATCACCATGCATACGGAGATTCGTGACGAGGTTGTTCATTACCAATTGAGAAATGATCTGATTGACTATTTGTGGAGGCTTAAAGGAGAGGGAGCGACGCCTCCGCAAGTGTGAACTTCATTTTATTTGATTTGCATGGCTTATTGTAGAATTGTTTTTGTGAAATATGTATGTAATGTGGCTAGGATTTGAATTATATGATCAAACTATTGTTTTCATTAGAATTTGCTCAAAAATGTTTGAAAAACGCAGAGGGGGCCCTCTTTTGGGGCTCACTGTTGGGGAGAAGTGTGCCCCAAAGGTGACGACTCGTGATGGCGTTCCAGACAACCGATCAGGCGCTATTGCACGTTGTTTGGGGTTCGCGACTAGGATGCTCTAATATTCCGTAGGTCACCTGTTATGGGCTAAGATCGAGCATAAGGTAGGACATGAGTGCAATGGAACACGGTGCAAAGAAATACGCTCATGTGGGACATCAGGACACGGTGCGTCGTAACACAGTCGTGGGTGTAGCGAAATACGCTCAGGTGGGACATCAGGACACAGTGCGTCGTAACACAGTCGTGGGTGTAGCGAAACACATTGTAAAATAGACGCTCATGACATGACATCAAAAGACAATGCATCGCAAGAAAGGCCATCTGTACAACAAACGCATTGCAAAACAAGCGCTTAGGAGGGACGGATACAAGAATTTAACTTTGGGTGTATAAACTTCAAGCAACATAAAATATAAAGATGAAAAATTGAAAATGGTACATTTATTCATGCCAACAAAAGAACAAATTGACCACTGTAGCAACCAGGTAGCAATGCTACAATATCTTAAAAGATTAAGAAACTACAATACTAGTATTATATTGGTTATGTCATAGTTTGGAAGCGATATATGACCACATCATTGTTCACTTGCAAAAAGAACTCCCGCTCAATAAATGTAACTAAACAATCATTCAAGAGTTGGTCCCTTATTTTGTTTCTTAGCTTGTTCTTCACAAAAGTCATTGAAAAAAAACCTCTCAACACTAAGTTGCTACGGGTTAGTTTAGCACCAATTTGAGAAGTTTGTAAACAAGGATATAGGTCATAGCTTGTTTATTTCATTGGTTCATCGGTGTTCTTCTTCCCCTCCTCTGCTTGGTTCGGTGCTAGCGCCGGTGCCATTGCAGCCATGAGGCACGGCTGCCTGAGTCCTGCTCGATTAGGGGAATTGGGAACGCTGGTCACAAACCGTATGAGGCAGGTCGATCCTCTTTTTCTTTGGGTCGCTGCACTAGTGGAAACGAGGTCTTTGGTTGAGGTCGGAAATGGGCTTTAACACCGGTTCTTCTACGAACTGGTGTTAAAGGTGGCGCCCGTACCAGCGTGGTACAGAAAGCAAAAAAGAGCACCCCCTTTAACACCGGTTCGAGCCACGAACCGGTGTTAAAGGCCCTGCACCAGTGGCCCGCGCAGCCCCCCTTTAACACCGGTTCGTGGCTTGAACTGGTGTTAAAGGGGGTGCGCCTATATAACACACCGCAACCCACATCCCTCTCTCTCATTTTTTCACTCTTATTTTGGAGCTTAGCAAGAGGGTGAGAGGTGTGCTAGTTTGTGTTCTTTTCCTATGCACAAGAGGTGTTCGGTGAAATGCCCGAGAGCTCGAATTAAGTTTTCTCTTTGCTCTTTCCTTCTCGGTCGAGGTCGGCAACTTTATCCTTTTATGTGTCATTGATGTACTGTATAAGTGGTCATCTCCCTATTAATTTTTTATATACTATATAATGTAGATGAACCGGCAATGAATGTACGGTGACCGACACACTTCCGAGTACGTTACGGGTCTCCAAAATTTTATCGTTGTGGCTAATGCAAACCATGGTCACAATGGTTTTATGTGTTATCTGTGTGTTCACTGTCAGAACAAGAAATACTACTCAAATAACAGAACCATTCACGCGCACCTGCTTCGGTCCGGTTTCATGCCCAGCTATAATTGTTGGACCAAGCACGGAGAAAAAGGGGTTGTGATGGAAGACAAAGAAGAAGAAGAGGATGATGACAACTGTAACATACCACCCTCTTGTGTAACATAAATATAGACATGTTTGAGCATTGCATGCATGCATTATACTTGCACTTTGACTTAATCATATAAGAACAAGCAAAACCCTAATTTCTTTCCCTCTCAAAACCATTCAAATGGTTTTTTACATTTTGAAAATTATCAAAACAAATGGAGCCCAAAATGGTTTACAAGGGCCCTGAGTATTTCATAGAGTTTATAGAAGTTTCTGGTAATTTTTAAAGTATTCAAAACAGGTTTGAATTGAAAATACAAAAGGAATTCAGAAAAACAGAAATAGAAAATGTTTACTGGAAATAAAAACAAGTTTCTAACCTATCTGGGTCAAACCCTAGCCGTCAGATCCTCCTCGTCCCCGCCGTCTCCGGCTACCCTAGCTCGAACCGACGCCACGGTTGGACGCGCCGCGTCTTCCTCGTCCTCCCCATCGAATCACGCGTGCTGGGAAGCCTCCTCCTCGCCGGAATCGACCCCGAAGCATCGTCGGCCGCCATCAGTCAAGTCGTCGATTCGCCGCTGTCCGTCCTCCCTGAGCCTCGCCGACCACACTATCGTGCTCCTGGTGAGCTGCTAGTGCTCAAGCACCTCCCTGTTTGCCCCTCTCCCTCTATGTCCTCTTCCCCACGTGAGCCCGACGCCGCCGCCGCTTGCCGTCATCTCCGGTGACCAAAAAGGAGCGGCGCCGCCACTATCTTGCTCAGCGCTTCAGCCCGCGTCCAACGCCCCCAACCATGCATCCAGGCGCGCACGGGATTGAGAGATCCGTGCTCGACCTGGGAGCATCTCCATTGATGACATCAGCATGATGTCATGCTGATGTCATAATCCTTTTTCCCTTTTCTTTTATTCATATCTGCAATTAATTTCTATAAATAAGAAATATATGATAGGTGGGCCCTATCTGTCAGGGTTTTAATATTTTCTGTAAATGTTTTCTGAAATTAATAAAAGTATGACATGTGGGCCCAACTTGGAAATTATTTTAAATATTCCAAAAATGATTTAAAATGAATTAAAATTGGAGAAATTCATAACTAATTCATTTTAAATAAGAAAAATAAAAATAATATACCAAAATGATCAGAAAAATGAAATCTATCTAACTAAGCTATAATCATACATTGTTAATCAACTTTGATGATAAGTTTAATTAGAAGAACCAATTGAACCCCACTGGTGATTCCGATGATCCTCCTGTTCTAGGGTTTGGACCTCTCGGATTCCGTTTAAACTGACCAAGCATGTTCTAGGGTTCATTTCAACACTATTTAACTTGTCATATCATCCATATTGTATGAGCATTGCACATGTCATGTGTTGAATGTTGCTTTCTCTTTTCGGTGATTGGTTCTTGCGAATAGGAACCGAACCCGAGGCTGAAGTCAACGCTACTAAAGAGCAGTACCAGTCCAACAACGGACAAGGCAAGCGAAGCCCCACTCGTACATATGAATCCTATGTTTACAAAGCATTTCATTCTCGCCATATGCATTCGGTTCAACAGTCTTTTATCAGTAGATAGAGTAATCCTATCTGATGCATGTTTCCCTTGTGAACTATAATACCTGATCCACTTCTCCTAGCATAACTAGGGGTTGGCTTATGAGCATTGCTAGTGCCACATTTCAGTCAAGCTTAGCCATGCTTCGTGGTCCGATGTTGATCATTCAGATGATGCACTAGAGATGCAAATGAACCTAGTATGGTAGGATGATGTGATGTGATTAGAGATGAATACTAAACATGCTAAGGCTTGTATTTGAGGCCACGTGGGTTGTGGTTTTTGTAGTCCCATACTTGCCACCCCTAGGACCCGATGTTCTTGCCTCTTGAACCAAGACGAGCGTACAACCACACGGGGGCCTGGAAACCCCCTCGACTCACTAACTTGCCTAGTAGATTCCATGAGTCACATAGTTCGGGCTTTCCATTAGACATACGCATCTTGGTTGTTCTTGAATGGAGGTGAAGGAGGTGCATCCATACAGGTAGGTAAGCGTGGCAGGGAATGTGAGATGCCCGGCATACGTAATCTCAAACCCTGTACACATTGCTAGGGACCAACTTCGGGACTCGACCCATTACAGCGGAATCTCCTTAGTGCGTGACTCATGGTCTGGGCGAAAGCAAGGTAAAGGTCATGGTCAACCACTCTCTGTCGGCCTTCCAAGGAAGAGGGCTAATAATTTGGCATTAAGAATCGGTTGGTACGTGTGGGTAAAGTTGTGCACCCCTGCAGGGTTACTAATCTTTTCGAAAAGTCGTGTCCACAGTTATGGACAACTTGGGAATGGACGTGAAGATCACAGAGAACTATAACCGAATGATAAAACTTGTCAACTAACATGAGATCCGGAGTACTTCCTCGGGGTTGTTTGAGGGGGTAGTCCGGGAAGAGAGGTTCAGTTGATGATGGTTCTTGGTGGATATTGAAGATGGCTTTGAAGAGCTAGAGTTGTAGTCTTCTCATCCCCTTTTGAAAATGATCTGGCTAGACGAGTTTCTTCTCCCTCTTGTTTTGAAAACAAAAGATGGCTTTATGCAAAACAACTACACTAGCCATAAGTCTTGCGGAGTACACCATGTACTCAGCCTTGCTTCATTGATGTTTTTCTACAGATGAAGCTACTCCAACTGAAGGTGGTTTCTACGTCAAAGTCGACAAGTAGTCGGGGTTCCCGGGCAGCAGCCTAGGATCTATGGAAGGGTCGCTACTTCTGTTTATGGCCTCTTAGGCCCTTTGCTAAGTTTTTTGTTTAGAACAACTTGTTTGCTTCCGTTGTTTGATGTAATGATGGGTCTGTGACCCCTGGCTTGCATTTTTATGGTTTGTAACTCTCTTAAGAGTTTACCTTAGTAATGTATGGTTTGTATGTTCTGTAATGCTACCGATCTTTCCCTGCACGCTTTGGAATTTAGGTTAGGCTTATATCAGATGAGGATCTGGTACTTGTGTAGCCCTGATCCTAGGTCGTGACAGATTTTGGTATCAGAGCAGGACTGCCTATAGGAAACCCTTCTAGCTGGTCGATGTAGAACCTAGAGTTTGAGAAAACTATTTGAAAGATAAAAACTATTTGCAAAACTCTGAATATGACTCTTTTTACTCCTTATCCAAGGTTGTTCTATTGCTGAGTTATCTTATCTCATTTGCTTTGCAATTTTTTCACTTCTCATCTATCATTTCAAACTTTTAGGATATACGGGTTTGGGTTGTTTTTCCTAGTACTCCATACTTGGTTGCAAGGCTCGGAGTTTCCAAGATATATCTGTGCACCTGAGCATTGTTTTTCAACTTTTCTAAGGATGCCTCTAATCCCGATATCTAATATTGCCACATCCCAAAAAAATTCCAATTTTGAAATGTGAAAAATAAATAAAATAAATAAATAATTGTTGAAATTTAGGCTGAAAAGAAACTTTTTGTTTTAAATGGAAACATTAAAACCCATCTTGAACAAACTTTGAATAAAATTTTAATCCAGCTAAATTTCAATCAAGTGAAATACATTCATCAATGAAAGTATCTTGAAATTTAAAAACTTGGAAAAGTTAAACAAAAACTCTAAAACCCTAATGGAAGAAAATATTATTCAAGATCCCAAAGTCTATGGATTTGATCCATATAAAAATTTAGCAACAAGCATTTATAAATGATCAAGAATGACAAATAGAAATATTATAAAACCATAGAAATTGATTCTATTCAATTTGGAACCATGGATAAAAACTTATGAATTTAATAAGTTGAAAGGAAATAATTTCCAAAGCTAATAAAACTCCTATCTAAATCCATACCAAATTGTGAGAAAAATAATCCTAAAGAGATTTAAAAGGATAAGCCAATATCAAATAAAAATATACAAATTGGAATCACCAAGTTTGGATCTTTAAATAAAAAGATATGGATTTTATAAGATTAAGAAAGCAATAAATAAATAAGGAATATTTAAAAGCCAAATCAAATCTTGGCCAAATCCATAAGGAAATGGAATAAAGATAATCCAAATAAAATAAAGGAATAATGAATATTCAAATAAAATAATATGACCTTGGTCAAATACAATTCTATTTGAATAAAGACAAAAATCCCTAATAAGAATGATAAATTAAATCATGGGAAAATAAAAATTGGAATTTGCCCAAGTGGAAAAAAATTTATTTAATTCACTTAAATGGAATCAAAGAATCATCTAAATAAAATTCATGGAATTAAAACCATATTTGATTTCATTGGAATAAAGACAAATGCCCAAATTAAATGATTGATAAATCATAATAAAAATAATTCAAATAATTCAAAATGAATTATTTAACACCCTAATAAATAAATAAAACCTATTGAAAAGGTTTGGTGAAAATTGGATTTCAAATAAGGGTTTGAAAATTTAATTAAATCTTATTTAATAAAGGAAAGTGCCCTTTTTAAATAAAATGTAAACCATAAATAAATAAAGGAATTATTCCTAAAAAGGACTTTAAATACATGTTTAAAACATAATAAAAACTTACTGAAAAGGTTGGAAGGTTCTGAATTCAAATGTTTGTTTGAATTGTTTGAACAAATTCAAAACAGAATGAAAGAAACAGAAAAAGAAAAATAAACAGGAAAGAAAAAAATAAGACAAACCAGCCCAACATGCTCCAGGCCCACTAAGCCCAACAGCTTTCCCCTCCCGAAGCGTTTTCCTCACACGTGTCTGAACCCACGCAGTCACTGAAGAGTAGGCCCCACCAAACCCCTCTCTAACTCACTGACTAGCCAGCCCCACCTGTCAGTCATCGTTTCCACCCGCCGCGACCTGTTCTTCCTCACACCCCGACCATTTCCTGCAAAAATTTCGCGTCTTCAATTCGCTTTGATACTGCGATTAAATCCCCCGCGACTGTGCTCTACTAAACGCCCATGCCTCCTCTCTCTTTCCCCTTCCTAACCCCTCCCTTTTGGCCACAGGGCTGCTCGAATTGTTTGCTCAAACCCCACTGTCCCCGACGCACTCTGGCGACGATTCCGGCCATCGCCGCCATCCCCACTGCCCCTAGAGCACACGAGCGTGATCCCCATCCTGTTGCACATCTCCCTATGCTGCCCGTTCAGCCGCACGAGCACCATAACCTCGGCAACAACCACGATAGAGCACCGCCGCCGTCGACAGCAACTCCGTCGACCTCTCCCCGGTAATCCCGACCGTCCCCTCCTCTCTAGATGATAGTCGCGTGTTCAGAATACTCGTGCGCATCTAACAGCATCACTATTTGGCCTTAGCGCGCACCGCAGCTCTGCCAACATCGATGCCCGAGCACGCCCGTCGTTAGTAGCATCTACGGCGAGCAATCCCCGTCAACCTCGAGCGCCCCTTCGCCAACCAAGCATACCTTGAGAATCTACTCGCCATGGCGATCTCGGTGAGCCACCCCACGTCCTCTCTCGCTTCCTGTATCGCCGGCACCATCCTCGTCTGAGCGCGCCGCCGCCACTCGCCGCTGCCAGCGCCTCCCATTCCTGGTCACACGCACTGCACCCGTTGGATCTTGATCGCATGGATAGGATAGAATCACTTAAGTGAAACGGTATGCTAGATCTGAGCCATGCAATTCCCTTTTAATCCAACAGCCCACATTGATCGATCCTGCCGAACCGGTATGAGCGAATCAAAACAAGACACATGGCCTAGAGTTTGTTTTAAAAACCAGAAAACATGTCTATTACATGTTAGGTTTGAAAAATTCATAACTTTAAATCTACACGTCCAAATTTTACAAATTTTATATCAATGGAATCAGCAAAACGAGTACTTTCCAACCATGCACTTTGTTTAATGAATTGCTTTTGTAAAATTGGTTGATTTTGCAGAAACTTGTTTAGGCTTATTTAGTGTATAAAATTTATTCTAAAAATGATTTAGGGATAAAATATTTTGTAAAAGGTTTGCTTTGAACCTACTAACCATAAAAACCAAATTATGGATTCAAAAGTGTATTTTGTGAAGTTAAAGAATAAATCTTTGAAGAGGAGCATTTCTAGTTAAATAAAAATATTGTTTATGCGTTAAAAATGCTTTTTGAATAAAACCTTTGGAAAATGATTTTATTTAAACTCTCTCACACTAAACACCAAGTTTTAGGATTTAAAAATATATTTGATGAACCCTATAAAATTATTACTTTGTTTAAAGGAATTTCTAACAAATAAAATATTACTTTGGTGTAAAAATGGTTTATAAGTAAAACCTTTTGCAAATGGTTTTAATAATAAACACTTGACCATAAAACACTAACATTTGTGTTTAAAAATATATTTTTCAAACACTAGAAAGTATTTCTTTGATTCAAATCATTTCTAACAAAACCAAAAATGATTTAAAGTGGCCATTTTCACTAACTTAATATCAAATGGTTTTGCCACATTTATAAATGACCTTGCCACTTTTATAAATGACCAATAGGTGTTTTATAATGTTTATAACTTATTAGAAACCACTTTTCCAAATAAAACAATATTTGGCATGCTTGCATGCATTGCTTTGTTTTTATTATTTTATGTGATGATTGCTTGAATGGTAGATTGAATATTTGCTTGCTTGATTGAATTGTAGTGGAATTTGAAGAGTGTGACTATTGCAAGATCAAGGATTGAAATTATATTCTCTACCAAAAAGGCAAGTGATGCTTCATACTTTTGTCCCATTATTTTCTCTATGCATTAGTAATATTTCTAAGTAGGACTTGCATGGAACTTTCTATGTGTTGACTATGCCATGGGAAATCCTAGTAGATGAAACCTTAGTAGAATTTTCCTAAGTTAAGATTCCTACTACCATCATGCTTAGCTTAGCTAGTAGAAAACAAGGGTGGATTATATTCATGCTATGGAATATTTCTAAGTCAAGGACTTGTGTTTTGTTTAATAAAACAACTAAGTGAATGAATCACCTAGGTAGAATGGTATTGCTTGGATGGATTTTTTTTGAGTGGTTACACAAGGCCAGGGGACTGGTGAACCTTGTGTATCTCACTTGTGGAATTCCACCCAGGAACAAAGAGATTTGAGATGTCAAATGTTGAGAAGCTTCAAGTGCAGCCACTTGGCATTATGGGCTCTGCCTGGATCATATAGGTTGCAATAACTTAGCCAAATGGACAATTGGTGGTAGGATATGATAGGTTTGGAGCGCGTCCATTTTGGTCTAAGGGAAGGCTTCTGAAAGGTCCTGTCTTGGTGAAAATCAAGTCTTGTGGGGAAAGTGCACCACCTCTGCAGAGTGTAAAATCTAAGTACTTAGCCGTGTCCCCGATAAAGGACAATTTGAGCATCAAGACATGGAAGCTATCAAGAATATCCTCATCCCAATTTCTAAGTTAAAAACTTGTGGTTGAACAAGGGTTAAAGGATCACCAATTTCTATTGGGAGATGCCTTGGGTGATTTTGACAAACAAAAACTTAGTGTTTTCAAATGATAAGGAAAATCTATTTTGAGCAAAGCAAGCCTAAGCTCCACTTAGCCAAAAGCATATAGATGATAGATACCACTATTCTACCATAGTATCACTTGCTAATACAATTCAAATGTATTGACCCTTGTTGGCTGTAACTTATTATGTTGCAGGTTTGTTTGATATTAGGGAAGTGTGTTGATTAGGATTACAAGTCTACAACCAACATGATTGCATGTGGCTCTTTGAAGATGAAGGACTCCATGATATACAGTAATTTCTGCCGCATTGTAATGAGATAGCCAAATGAGCTATGTAAGATGTAATTAATTATTTTATTCCTGGTTATAAAGTTGTATTATGACCTTTGTTTCTTGATATTACATCTTAACTGTGGATGCTAGCTATTGATCTAGAGACTAGCATTGTAAACACAGGGATCTCTACCTTATTAAAGGTTGGGACCTCTACAGATGGTATCAGAGCACTGTGTTTCCTGTAGGATTGTAACCCTAGGATTGGACAAAACCCCTTAGAAAAATAGGAGTTGTATTTGTTCCAAAACTTATTTACAAACAATCTTGTAAACTCTTTCCTCAACCTTTTGGTTTTGATTCTACATCTCTCCCTTTTCAACTTGATGGACAAAATCTCAACATGAGCAAGGACTTCACCAACTCAAATGACTTCAACTTCAACATCACCAATGACTTCAACTTTAGTTTCATCAAGGACTTTTATTTAGACATCACTAAGGACTACAAGTGAGACAAGGAATATTACTCAAGACTTGAAGAATAAGGAAGCACAACCTAGAAGGAATCATCATCACCTTTGAAGGTTTGTGACCAAGATGCAAGAATTTTTCCAAGGATACAATGATCTTGTCCATGAAGAAACAACTAAGAAGAATGGAATGATCTCAAGAAAAATCATATAGTTGGACCACCATACTAATGATTAGTTTAAACCCACCAACTTATGTGGTGTAGCAAAAATACTTTGTTGCCTAAAAATGTGCTTGAAACTTGTTGTTTGAGTGGAATGTTTGTTTGTGATTGCATGCACATTGCTTGTGTGAATTGTTGTGTGTGATAGACTTCTTCCTTAGGAATCTTTTGCCTATTATAATCCCAGTCCAACCCAAACAGATGACTTCCCCAAGAGACTCTAACATCAAGAATGGTGACAACAACAACCAAGAGGTGCACATGGGAGAACAATTTCTAGCAACCCAAGCCCGGTTGAATCAGATGACAACTAAGTTTTTAGCCAAGAACAATGAATTAGACCCAACCTTGCAAACATTTTTGGAAATACAATCCCAATTGTTGCAAGGGATGACCACTCAAATGATCAACATGAAAGACAACCATTCCCAAGGAGTTTGTGACAACAATGATGTCAAGGATGATATTATAGAAGGAACTCAATCTTGCAATATTTGTGGAGATATGGATCACACTTACAAAGAGCATGAAGATCAATGCCCTAATTGTGAAGAGAAACATCCAACTAAGCAATGCCCCACATATCAAGTGACTTGTTTCCTATGTGAAGGAAATAATCATGTGCCTATCCAATGCCCCATCTATCCTATAGTTCAACAAAGGAAACAAGGTGGAGTGCATCAAGAGTTTGGAAACCCCCATGAGGAAACAACTTCTATCAAGAAGGATGAAAGCAAAGGCAAATCTCAGATTGCACCTCCATACACTAGGAATCACATTGATGGACAAAAGAGGAAACGTATGTATTATCCAAAGAATCGATTAAGGAACCGAGGAGACTTTCCCACCTTTGAGGTGAGATATGAAGAACATGAATTAGAGGAACTCCTAGCTTTGGAGAAACCCAAGAAAAAGAAGAATAAGGAAATTAGCCAAGTGTGGTGCAACAACTGCAAAGATCTAGGCCATTATATATCAACTTGTCCAGAGAAGATACGTGAAGAACTCAACCTTGTCACATGTTATAAGTGTGGTGACCAAGGACATTATGCAAGCAATTGTCCAACAAAGATGAGGTACAAGACAAGAAAGCCTATGAGAGATCTCAGCCTTATCACATGTTTCAAGTGTGGAAACAAAGGACACTATGTAGATGTCTGCCCAGAGAAGTTTCATCAAGATCCCAAGCAAGCCAAGATGTAATCTAGTTGAAAACTTTTTAAGGGTGGTAGTACCCTAGTTGTTTTGAAGCCAACTTGTAACCTCTAGCCTTACCGAATCTCGGGACGAGATTTCTTTTAAGGGTGGTAGCCTGTCACATCCCAAAAAATTTCCAAATTTTGAAATGTGAAAAATAAATAAACAAAATAAATAATTGTTGAAATTTAGGGTGAAAAGAAATTTTTTGTTTTAAATGGAAACATCAAAACCCATCTTGAAAAAAATTTGAATAAAATTTGAATCCAACTAAATTTCAATCAAGTGAAATACATTCATCAATGAAAGCATCTTGAAATTTAAACACTTGGAAAATTTAAACAAAAACTCTAAAACCCTAATGGAAGAAAATCTTATTCAAGATCCCAAAGTCTATGCATTTGATCCATATAAAAATTTATCAACAAGCATTTATAAATGATCAAGAATGACAAATAGAAATATTATAAAACCATAGAAATTGATTCTATTCAATTTGGAACCATGGATAAAAACTTATGAATTTAATAAGTTGAAAGGAAATAATTTCCAAAGCTAATAAAACTCCTATCTAAATCCATACCAAATTGTGAGAAAAATAATCCTAAAGAGATTTAAAAGGATAAGCCAATATCAAATAAAAATATACAAATTGGAATCACCAAGTTTGGATCTTTAAATAAAAAGATATGGATTTTATAAGATTAAGAAAGCAATAAATAAATAAGGAATATTTAAAATCCAAATCAAATCTTGGCCAAATCCATAAGCAAATGGAATAAAGATAATCCAAATAAAATAAAGTAATAATGAATATTCAAATAAAATAATATTACCTTGGTCAAATACAATTCTATTTGAATAAAGACAAAAATCCCTAATAAGAATGATAAATTAAATCATGGGAAAATAAAAATTGGAATTTGCCCAAGTGGAAAAAAAGTTATTTAATTAACTTAAATGGAATCAAAGAATCGTATAAATAAAATTCATGGAATTAAAACCATATTTGATTTCATTGGAATAAACACAAATGCCCAAATTAAATGATTGATAAATCATAATAAAAATAATTCAAATAATTCAAAATGAATTATTTAACACCCTAATAAATAAATAAAACCTACTGAAAATGTTTGGTGAAAATTGGATTTCAAATAAGGGTTTGAAAATTTAATTAGATCTTATTTAATAAAGGAAAGTGCCCTTTTTAAATAAAATGTAAACCATAAATAAATAAAGGAATTATTCCTAAAAAGGACTTTAAATACATGTTTAAAACATAACAAAAACTTACTGAAAAGTTTGGAAGGTTCTGAATTCAAATGTTTGTTTGAACAAATTCAAAACAGAATAAAACAAATAGAAAAAGAAAAATAAACAGGAAAGAAAAAAATAAGACAAACCAGCCCAACAGGCCCCAGGCCCACTAAGCCCAACAGCTTTCCCCTCCCGAAGCGTTTTCCTCACCCGTGTCTGAACCCGCGCAGTCATTGATGAGTAGGCCCCACCAAACCCCTCTCTAACTCACTGACCAGCCAGCCCCACCTGTCAGTCATCGTTTCCACCCGCCGCGACCTGTTCTTCCTTACACCCCGGCCGTTTCCTGCAAAAAATTCGCGTCTTCAATTCGCTTTGATGCTTCGATTAACCCCCCCCCCCCCCCCCCCCCCCCCGCGCGCGACTGCGCTCTACTAAACGCCCACGCCTCCTCTCTCTTTCCCCTTGCTTACCCCTCCCTTTCGGCCACAGGGCTGCTCGAATTGTTTGCTCAAACCCCACTGTCCCCGACGCACTCCGGCGACGATTCCGGCCACCGCCGCCAGCCCCACTGCCCCCAGAGCACACGAGCGTGATCCCTAGCCTCTTGCACATCTCCCTGTGCCGCATGTTCATCCGCGCGAGCACCATAACCTCGGCAACAACCACGATAGAGCACCGCCGCCATCGATAGCAACTCCGTCGACCTCTCCCCGGTAATCCCGACCGTCCCCTCCTCTCTAGATGATAGTCGCGTGTTCAGAATACTCGTGCGCATCTAACAGCATCACTATTTGGCCTTAGCGCGCACCGCAGCTCTGCCAACATCGATGCCCGAGCACGCCCGTCGTTAGTAGCATCTACGGCGAGCAATCCCCGTCAACCTCGAGCGCCCCTTCGCCAACCAAGCATACCTTGAGCATCTACTCGCCATGGCGATCTCGGTGAGCCACCCCACGTCCTCTCTCGCTTCCTGTATCGCCGGCACCATCCTCGTCTGAGCGCGCCGCCGCCACTCGCCGCCGCCAGCGCCGCCCATTCCTGGTCACACGCACTGCAGCCGTTGGATCTTGATCGCATGGATAGGATAGAATCACTTAAGTGAAACGGTATGCTAGATCTGAGCCGTGCAATTCCCTTTTAATCCAACAGCCCACATTGATCGATCCTGCCTGTAAGGTTCCCAACCTTTAATAAGGTAGAGATCCCTGTGTTTACAATGCTAGTCCCTGGATCAATAGCTAGCATCCACAGTTAAGATGTAATATCAAGAAACAAAGGTCATAATACTACTTTATAACCAGGAATAAAATAATTTATTACATCTTACATAGCTTATTTAGCTATCACATTACATTGGACCAGAAATCTATAAAGCATGGAGTCCTTCAAATTCAAAGTGCCACAGGCAATCATGTTGGTTGTAGACTTGTAATCCTATTCAACAAACTTCACTAACATCAAACAAACCTGCAACATAATAAGTTGCAGCCACAAGGGTCAATACATTTGAATTGTATTGGCAAGTTTCACTACTATGTAAAGATAAGTGGATCCTATCATTACATGCATATTTGGCTAAGTAGCGTTTAGGCACATTTGCAGAAAGCATTATAGTTTTATCCTATCTTTTCAAAATAGTTTTGATCTTTTCTCAAATCTTTCTGAACATCCTGGAAAACTCCAAGTGCTTCAAATCCCTTGTTGTCACCATCAAGTTTTACTTTGAGAAATTGGAATGTCGAGATCTTCCATAGCTTCAGGCCTTAGTTGCTCAGTATTGTCCATAACCGGTGACACGGCTAAGTACTTAGAATTTGATCTTCTGTAGAAGTTGTACACTTTACCCACATGACACAATCTCATCTTGATGCCACCAGTGGCCGCTGGATAAGTACTCACCAAGATGGAGTACTGGCAGATTGAGAATGTGACAGTCTTTCCACAGAAGTCCTCCCAATACACAATGCTAGCTTGTCATTCAGGCACCAATGTAGGGTTTCAAGTTCCCTTACACAATTCTAGTTAACCTGAAGATGCCAATGCATGGGTCTTCCACTATGTAGTTGACTAAGCCAGAGCCCATTTAGCATGTGGCTGTACACGGAAGCCACTGTACGAGAAACATGTTCAATCTCTAAGTCGTTGGGTGGTTTTCTTCTAGTGCACATACAAAAAGAGATAGCCATATAAACATGGTTCCTTTTGTTGCCACCTTGTCCAAAACTTGAGTATCTTTGTCCACCAGGTGGTTCATTGAATACTTGTTTTATTATATAAAACATATATCTTTTCAACTATTCATATATCATAACATGTATCCCATCCCAAATATATAGCTGGGCTAAGCATACTACAACTACATTGTTTCCACTAAGGGAGATATAATGATATCCTATTAGGATTTAGCATAGCATAAAATATAGTAGTCCTTATCATGCATGTTTCAAAAATCCACTAAGTGTAATGAAAATAGTAGGACATGGATGATAGTGTCACTTGCCTTTTTAGTAGAGAATGTTGGTTCACTTCTTGATCTTGCAAATATCACACTCATCTAATTTCACTACAAATCAATCAACCAAACACAAATTCAACTAGCATTCCAACCAATATTCAAACAATTTATCACACATAAAATAACACAAACAAGGTCATGCATGCAAGCATGCAAAAGATAGTTTTATTTGCAAAAGTGGTTTCTACTAGGCTCTAAACATTTTAAAGCTCTAAGTGGTCATTTACTAAAGTGGTAAAACCATTTGCAAAAGGTTTTATCTATAAACCATTTTTAAATCAAATCAATATTTTATGTGGTTGAAAATGCTTTTAGCAAAGCAATATTCTTTAAAGAGTTCACCAAATATATTTTAATTCTCAAATCTTGGTGTTTAGGGTCAGAAGGTTTGAATCAAAACATTTCCCAAAGGTTTTACTCAAAAATCATTTCTAAAACAAAAACAATATTTTTATTTGACTAGAAATGGGCTAATTCAATTATTTATTCCTTAACTTCACAAAATACATTTTTAAATCCATAAGTTGGTTCCTAGGGTCAGTAGGTTCACAAAAGACCATTTTGCAAAGATTTCATACTAAAAATATATCTAGAACAATTTTTATATTCAAAATAAGCCTACACAAGTTTCTGCAATTTCAACCAATTTTCCAGAAGCAAATCATTAAAAAAAGTGCATGGTTGCAAAGTACTTGTTCTACTGATTCTATTGATATAAAATTTGCAAAATTTGTACGTGTAGAATTAAAGTTATGAATTTTACAAGTTTGCAATTCAATCAGATTCTAATTTCTGTTTTTAGCAAAACCTTGTCCACGTGGTTGTTTCCTATTGGTCGGTACCGTTTCGGGTGGATCAAGCTCTCTGGACCACAGGATCTTATTTAGATTGTACGGCACAGATTGAGTGATACCCCTCCGATTATGTTCTATCGTATCCGCTGGATGATGATCTAACGGCTATGACGCTATGACCAGGAACTGGCGGCGCTGCGCGGCGGCGACTGGCGGAGCACGCTCTGGCGGTGGCGTCAGCGACGAACCAGGAAGCAAGGGTAGGAGGGAAGTAGCTCACCGTGCTCGCAGAGAGTTGGCGAAGCTCGAGGTGGCGTTGGCTTGGCAAGGGGCGCTCGGAGCTGCTGGCAATTCCTCATCGGCAAGAGACAGAGGGGTTTGAGCTCACGATTCGCTCAGCCTAGGGGCAGGGAGGAGGCGGTGTTTGAGGGGAAATAGTGAGGGGATAGGGGCGCTTATACACGTGTGATCACGGCGAGGAATTACTCTGGCATTGAATCAAATTCATGGCTGCAATCAAGGCAGCAACGGCGAGGAGGAACGACTGGCGCGAGGTTGATGATGCTTTGCTGGCGGTGGGGTCCGTCTGTCTATGAGGAAGAGAGAGTGGGCGTGGGGTCGCAGCATCAGTGTCTCTGCGGGTTGTTATCTCGGTAGAAAACGTTTCGCCGTGGGGAAGAGCTGCTGGGCTGCGCTGCTGGGCCTATTGGGTTGGGTTGAGTTTGTTTCTTTTTTTTATACAGAATGCTTTTTCTTTTTCTATTTGAATTTCTGATTTAATTTTTCCACAAATAATTCAAACTCCAATTCAAATCAAACCACCACCAAACTTTGTATAATTTTTAGTTCTGTTTAACATCATAATCCAAAGTCTAAAATAAAATATTTTTTATTCTTTTTAGGATCCATTAATAATTAAATAAATAGACCTTAGTCATTAATTCAAATAGGATTTCATTTATTTAAAAACTCTATTTGAAATCTAAAATAATATCAAAATCATTTCAGTAGGTTTTATTTGAATAAAAAAACACTTGGAAAACTTATTTAAAATAAATTAACAAGTTTTAGTATTTATTTAAAAATGGAAAATCCTTTACTTTAATAAAATTGGATATTAATAAATCATCATTATTTGATTTAAATAAACCTTTACTATTTTTATCAAACAAAATATTTTCTTTCAAAAGCTTGGCCAAGGTTTAATTTGGCTCTATAAAATAATCCTTATTTATAATTCTACCTTTGCTTTTGAAAATCAAAATCTTTTTATTAAAAGATTCAAAAATAGTGATTCCAACTATTTTAACTTTATTATTTATTTATCTTTTTAAATCCTTTTAGGATTTTATTTGATCAAAATAAGTTTTGGATATTTCCAATTTGAATCAAAAGTTTCTTCTCACCCTAAATTTCAACAAAATTTTATTTTGTTTATTTATTTTTCATATTTCAATTTTTTTAAAATTTTGGGATGTGACACTGCCGAACCGGTATGAGCGAATCAAAACAAGACACGTGGCCTAGAGTTTGTTTTAAAAACCAGAAAACATGTCTATTAGATGTTAGATTTGAAAAAATCATAACTTTAAATATGCACGTCCAAATTAAACAAATTTTATATCAATGGAATCAGAAAAAAGAGTACTTTCCAACCATGCACTTTGTTTAATGAATTGCTTCTGTAAAATTGGTTGATTTTGCAGAAACTTGTTTAGGCTTATTTAGTGTATAAAATTTATTCGAAAAATTATTTAGGGGTAAAATCTTTTGTAAATGGTTTGCTTTGAACCTACGGACCATAAAAAACAAATTATGGATTTAAAAGTGTATTTTGTGAAGTTAAAGAATAAATCTTTGAATAGGAGCATTTCTAGTTAAATAAAAATATTGTTTATGTGTTAAAAATGCTTTTTGAGTAAAACCTTTGGAAAATGATTTTATTTAAACTCTCTGACCCTAAACACCAAGTTTTAGGATTTAAAAATATATTTGATGAACCCTATAAAATTATTACTTTGTTTAAAGGCATTTCTAACAAATAAAATATTACTTTGGTGTAAAAATGGTTTATAAGTAAAACCTTTTGCAAATGGTTTTAATAATAAACACTTGACCATAAAACACTAACATTTGTGTTTAAAAATATATTTGTCAAACACTAGAAAGTATTGCTTTGATTCAAATCATTTCTAACAAAACCAAAAATGATTTAAAGTGGCCATTTTCACTAACTTAATATCAAATGGTTTTGCCACATTTATAAATGACCTTGCCGCTTTTATAAATGACCAATAGGTGTTTTAAAATATTTATAACTTATTAGAAACCAATTTTCCAAATAAAACAATCTTTGTCATGCTTGCAGGCATTGCTTTGTTATTATTATTCTATGTGATGATTGCTTGAATCGTAGATTGAATATTTGCTTGCTTGATTGAATTGTAGTGGAATTTGAAGAGTGTGACTATTGAAAGATCAAGGAGTGAACTTATATTCTCTACCAAAAAGGCAAGTGATGCTTCATACTTTTGTCCCATTATTTTCTCTATGCACTAGTGATATTTCTAAGTAGGACTTGCATGGAACTTTCTATGTGTTGAATATGCCATGGGAAATCCTAGTAGATGAAACCTTAGTATAATTTTCCTAAGTTAAGATTCCTACTACCATCATGCTTAGCTTAGCTAGTAGAAAACAAGGGTGGATTATATTCATGCTATGGAATATTTCTAAGTCAAGGACTTGTGTTTTGTTTAATAAAACAACTAAGTGAATGAATCACCTAGGTAGAATGGTATTGCTTGGATGGATTTTTTTTGAGTGGTTACACAAGGACAG
Organism: Avena atlantica; assembly: GCA_910589765.1. Taxonomy (NCBI): domain Eukaryota; kingdom Viridiplantae; phylum Streptophyta; class Magnoliopsida; order Poales; family Poaceae; genus Avena; species Avena atlantica. Next base: position 487,772,422 of record OU342735.1, on the reverse strand, counting down.
GGGATTGGTGAACCTTGTGTATCTCACTTGTGGAATGCCACCTAGGAACAAAGAGATTTGAGATGTCAAATGTTGAGAAGCTTCAAGTGTAGCCACTTGGCATTATGGGCTCTGCCTAGATCATATAGGTTGCAATAACTTAGCCAAATGGACTGTTAGTGGTAGGGGATGATAGGTTTGGAGTGCGTCCATTTTGGTCTAAGGGAAGGCTTCTGAGAGGTCCTGTCTTGATGAAAATCAAGTCTTGTGGGGAAAGTGCACCACCTCTGCAGAGTGTAAAATCTAAATACTTAGTCGTGTCCCCGGTAAAGGACAATTTGAGCATCAAGACATGGAAGCTATCAAGAATCTCCTCATCCCAATTTCTAAGTTAAAAAATTGTGGTTGAATAAGGGTTAAAGGATCACTAATTTCTATTGGGAGATGCCTTGGGTGATTTTGACAAACAAAAACTTAGTGTTTTCAAATGATAAGGAAAATCTATTTTGAGCAAAGCAAGCCTAAGCTCCACTTAGCCAAAAGCATATAGATGATAGATACCACTATTCTACCATAGTATCACTTGCCAATACAATTCAAATGTATTGACCCTCATTGGCTATAACTTATTATGTTGCAGGTTTGTTTGGTGTTAGGGAAGTGTGTTGATTAGGATTGCAAGTCTACAACCAGCATGATTGCCTGTGGCTCTTTGAAGATAAAGGACTCCATGCTATATAGTAATTTCTACTGTATTGTAATGAGATAGCCAGATGAGCTATGTAAGATGTAATGAATTATTTTATTCCTGGTTATAAAGTTGTATTATGACCTTTGTTTCTTGATATTACATCTTAACTGTGGATGCTAGCTATTGATCTAGGGACTAGCATTGTAAACACAGGGATCTCTACCTTATTAAATGTTGGGACCTCTACAAATATTTTGTGACTTGTTGGTATCATATCATGCTTGCATTCCATTGTTATGGTTTGTATCTAAGTTGGTAGCGTATACGTTTTGTATGCTTGTTCTACTGCCATACTTAATGCATTGATATAATCTTCAACCACATGTTCATCTCTACCATGATCTTTCGATATGGTTTTTGCCATCCTTGATGTACCCATTTTGGTGAATCCATTTTCATGGTTTCTGTTTTCTCCTCATGATGTCGTCTGGTACTCGTGGTTCTGTTGGCCGTCGAGGAAGCAACAATGTTGATCAGGAACTTCTGCCACCCCCCACAATGTCTGAGGTTCTCAACAACATTGAGACCAATCGTCTGAGGAATGAACGCCTTCTGGAGCATGTGGCGCAGAACACTAAACGTCATCCTGACGATTGTGTCACACTTCGAGATTTCATCCGCTCTTTTCCTCAAATCTTCACCTACCCCAAGGATCCCCTTGAAGCTGATGATTGGTTTCACACCATAGAGCGCAAGTTCAGTGCTCTTAGAGTTTGTCCCGCTGACCGTGTCAACTTCGCCACCTATCAACTGTAAGATGAGGCTGGTGTTTGGTGGGAAGGTTTTCTGAATCTGCAAGCTCAAGGACATGTTGTTACTTGGGAAGAGTTTGTTGCAGCATTTCGTGCCTCTTACATCCCTAAGCCCGTCATGGATCTCAAAAGGAGAGAGTTTCTAGATCTGACTCAGGGGCGCAAGGATATTGAAACATATGGGCGTGAGTTTTCTCGCCTGGCTCGTTATGCAACCAGGGATGTGACCAATGATGAAGATAAGCAAGAGTTGTTCCGTAAGGGATTTAACCCTGCACTTCGCTATGAGTTGCTTCCCTTCAAGTTCCAGTCTTTCCAAGAACTGCACAATCAGGCTCTCACTCTGGAGCATGGAAGGAAGGATATGGAAGTTTCTCAGAAGCGTGAAGAAGGAAATTCTCGTGCTTCTTCCTCTGGTAACAAGAAGCGCCGTGTCTTTGTTCCATACAGTGTTGTACCTCGTTCTCCTTATGCACCCAAGTCTTCTGGCAATGCTTCTCATCAGCCACAGTCAAATACTGGTGGAGCAAACTATCATCCTCCTGCTGGTTCTCACACTAGAGTTACATGTTACTCCTGTGGTCAGCCTGGTCACTACTCAAGGGAGTGTTCTCAAAGGGCTGTCGGATGCAATGATCAGCAGGCAAAGAAGAATGATAAATTTCAAGGTGCTGGACGTGGTCGTCTGACCCATGTCACTGTTGAAGAATCTCAGGAAGACCCAAGCGTCATTCTTGGTACGCTTTGAATCAATTCAATTCTCGCAACAGTCTTGTTTGATTCTGGAGCATCGCATACATTCATGTCACAACCGTTTGCTCAAAATCATGGGATAAATTTTGAACCCCTGTCCACCCCTATGACCATCCATTCCCCGGTATCTAGCTGGTTCACCACTATGGTTAGTCACGGAAATGAGATTGACATAGCCTACCAGAAGTTTCCAACTTCTTTCATTGCACTTAAGTCAAGTGACATTGATGTCATTTTGGGCATGGACTAGTTAACCAAGTATCAAGCCGTCATTGACTGTGCACCTTGATCAGTTACTGTGGCCTCTCCTGCTGGCATAACTGTCTAGTATTGGACTGATGGTTCAAAGTCTCCATCAGCAGTCCTTAAACCTTTCTTAGAGTTGTATGCCATGGATGTCCTACCTATTCTCGAGGTCCAAGATGTCCATGTAGTCTGTTATTTCTCAGATGTCTTTCCTGAAGAGTTGCCTGGCATGCCGCCTGACCGAAGTGTGGAGTTTGTCATAGAGCTAGTTCCTGGAACTGCTCCTATCTCCAAAAGACCTTACCGCATGCCTCCTCATGAGTTGGTTGAGTTGAAGAAGCAACTTGAAGAGCTTGAAGGCCTAGGCTACATCCAACCTAGCACATCCTCTTGGGGTTGTCCTACCATCTTTGTCAAGAAGCGGGATACAAATATTCCAAGATTGGTGGTTGATTACCGTCCACTCAACGCGGTGACAATCAAGAATAAGTACCCACTTCCCCGGATAAATGACCTTTTTGATCAATTAAGTGGTGCCGCTGTCTTCTCCAAAATGGACTTAAGATCAGGGTATCATCAAATCAAGATCATAAAGGAGGATATCCCAAAGATAGCATTCACAACTCCTTATGGTCTTTACGAGTATACAGTGATGTCCTTCAGGTTAACCAATGCCCCTGCCACATTTATGAGACTCATGAACTCCGTCTTCATGGAGTATCTCGACAAGTTCGTCGTGGTATACATTGATGACATTCTAATCTACTCCAAGACCGAAGAAGAGCATGCCGAACATCTACGTTTGGTGTTGACTAAACTTCGTGAACATCGTCTCTACGCCAAGTTTTCCAAATGTGAGTTCTGGTTGCAAGAGCTCATCTTACTTGGCCATGTTGTGTCTGTAAGTGGTGTTGTTGTCATACCAGATAAGGTTCAGACCATCCTGGAATGGAAGTCACCTACTTCAGTCAAGGAAGTCCGAAGTTTCCTTGGAATGGCTGGATATTACCGCCGATTCATCGAGAACTTCTCCAAGATAGCCAAACCTATGACTGATCTTCTCAAGAAAGATAAGAAGTTTGAATGGTCAGAAAAGGCAGAAGAAAGTTTCCAAGCTTTGAAAACTAAGCTAACCACCACTCATGTGCTTGTCCTTCCGGACACAAGCAAGGATTTCGTCATCTATTGTGATGCTTCCCTTCAAGGGCTCGGTTGTGTGTTGATGCAAGATGGTCATGTAGTGGACTATGCTTCTTGGCAGTTGAAGCCACATGAGAAAAATTACCCAAGCCATGATCTCGAACTTGCTGCTGTTGTTCATGCTCTTAAGCAATGGCGACATTACCTCATCGGTAACCGTTGCGAACTTTACTCGGATCATCAAAGTCTGAAGTATTTCTTTACCCAGCCAAATCTGAATCTCAGGCAAAGAAGATGGTTGGAACTCATCAAAGATTATGATTTGGGTCTCAACTATCAACCCGGCAAAGCCAACATTGTTGCTGATGCGCTAAGTCGGAAGTCTTATTGCAATAACCTGATGATTTCACAAGCCCAACCTGCTCTCTATGAGGAAATCAAGCATCTTAACCTTGAAGTAGTTCCTTGTGGATTCCTTGCTAACCTTGAAATAAAATCTTCTCTGGAGGACCAAATCAAGGAAGCTCAAAAGCAAGATGATGAGGTTACCAAGATCAAAGAACGTGTTGCAAGCGGTGAAGCTAAATGTTTCTCCGTCAATGATCAAGGTATCCTTTATTTCAGTAACCGGCTAGTGGTTCCAAACAATCGGAAAATCAAAGATCTAATCCTACTAGAAGCTCATGAATCCCCTCTGTCTATCCATCCTGGTGGTACCAAGATGTACCGAGATCTCCGTCAAAGATTCTGGTGGAGTGGAATGAAACCAGAAATCGCTCGCTTTGTTGCATAATGCGACGTTTGCCGTCGTGTGAAGGCTGAACATCAAAGGCCTTCTAGACTTCTGCAGCCGTTGAAAATTCCTGAGTGGAAATGGGATGAAATTGGTATGGATTTCATTACCGGAATCCCAAGGACACAAGAAGGAAATGATGCCATATGGGTAATAGTTGATCGGTTATCCAAAGTTGCTCATTTCCTTCCGGTTCGAGAAACTATCCGTGCTAGTCAAATGGCTGACCTATACATCTCTTGGATCGTTGTTCTTCATGGTGTTCCCAAGAAGATCATCTCTGATCGTGGAAGTTTGTTTACTTCCAAATTCTGGCAAAGTTTGCAAGAAGCAATGGGAACTCATGTCTCCTTCAGCACAACTTATCATCCTAAAACTGGTGGTCAAACCTAAAGAGTAAACCAAATTCTTAAAGACATGCTCAGAGCGTGTGTCATATCCTTTGGAAAGAACTGGGAGAAATGTCTTCCTTATGCGGAGTTCTCTTACAACAACGGTTTTCAATCCAGTTTGGGCATGGTACCTTTCCAATTCCTGTATGGGAGAACATGTCGAACACCGCTGAACTGGACCGAAACCGGCGAAAGACAATTCTTTGGTCCGGACATGATCCAAGAAGCAGAAGATCAAGTTCGCATAATTCGGGAGCGTCTGAAGGTCGCTCAATCTCGACAGAAAACAAACTACGATCATCATCATCTTGATGTTCACTATGAAGTTGGTGATCAAGTTTACCTCCGGGTCACTCCTCTGAAGGGTGTCCACCGATTCGGTATCAAAGGCAAAGTCGCTCCTCGCTACGTTGGCCCCTTTCGCATTCTTTCCAAGCGGGGTGAACTTGCCTACCAATTGGATCTACCTTCAACTTTTCTAGAGGTACATGATGTATTTCATGTGTCTCAACTCAAACGTTGTTTCAAGGATCCCATCCGTGGTGTGGACCATGAAACTCTGGATCTCCAAGATGATCTAACCTACCGAGAATACCCTGTTCATATTATTGATGAAACCGAGCGCAAGACTCGTCGTCAAACCATCAAGTTCCTTAAAGTTCAAAGGTCACATCACTCTGAGTCAGAAGCAACATGGGAATGATAATATCGTCTTCGATCTGAGTACCCTGCCTTCTTTTCTAAAATCTAGGAATCTCGGGTCAAGATTCTTGTAAGTGGGGTAGAGCTGTAACATACCACCCTCTTGTGTAATATAAATAAAGACATGTTTGAGCATTGCATGCATGCATTATACTTGCACTTTGACTTAATCGTATAAGAACAAACAAAACCCTAATTTCTTTCCCTCTCAAAACCATTCAAATGGTTTTTATATTTTGAAAATTATCAAAACAAATGGAGCCCAAAATGGTTTACAAGGGCCCTGAGTATTTCATAGAGTTTATAAAAGTTTCTGGTAATTTTGAAAGTATTCAAAACAGGTTTGAATTGAAAATACAAAAGGAAATCAGAAAACAGAAATAGAAAATGTTTACTAGAAATAAAAACAAGTTTCTAACCTATCTGGGCCGAACCCTAGCCGTCAGATCCTCCTCGTCCCCGCCGTCTTCGGCCACCCTAGCTCTAACTGACACCACTGTTGGACGCGCCGCGTCTTGCTCGTCCTCCCCCTTCGAAGCTCGCGTGCTGGGAAGCCTCCTCCTCGCTGGAATCGACCCCGAAGCGCCGTCGGCCGCCGTCAGTCAAGTCATCGATTCGCCGCTGTTCGGCCTCCCCGAGCCTCGCCGACCACACTACTGTGCTCCTGGTGAGCTGCTGGTGCTCAAGCACCTCCCCGTTTGCCCCTTCTCCCTCTGTGTCCCCTTTCCCGCGTGAGCCATACGCCGCCGCCGCTTGCCGTTGTCGCGTCGTCGTCTCCGGTGACCAAAAAGGAGCGGCGCCGCCACTATCTTCCTCAGCGCTTCAGCCCGCGTCCAATGCCCCCAACCACACATCCAGGCGTGCACGGGATCAAAAGATCCATGCTCGACCTGGGAGCATCTACATTGATGACATCGGCATGATGTCATGCTGATGTCATAATCCCTTTTCCTTTTTCTTTTATTCATATCTATAATTATTTTCTATAAATAAGAAATATATGATAGGTGGGCCCTATCTGTTAGGGTTTTAATATTTTCTGTAAATGTTTTCTGAAATTAATAAAAGTGTGACATGTGGGCCCAACTTGGAAATTATTTTAAATATTCCAAAAAGGATTTAAAATGAATTAAAATTGGATAAATTCATAACTAATTCATTTTAAATCAGAAAAAATACAAATAATATACCAAAATGATCAGAAAAATGAAACCTATCTAACTAAGCTATAATCATACATTGTTAATCAACTTTGATGGCAAGTTTAATTAGAAGAACCAATTGAACCCCAAAGGTGATTCCGATGATCCCCCTGTTCTAGGGTTTGGACCTCTCGGATTCCGTTTAAAGTGACCAAGCATGTTCTAGGGTTCATTTAAACACTATTTAACTTGTCATATCATCCATATTGTATGAGCATTACACATGCCATGTGTTGAATGTTGCTTTCTCTTTTCCGGTGATTGGTTCTTGCGAATAGGAACCGAACCCGAGGCTGAAGTCAACGCTACTGAAGAGCAGTACCAGTCAAACAACAGACAAGGCAAGCGAAGCCCCACTCATACATATGAATCCTATGTTTACAAAGAATTTCATTCTCGCCATATGCATTTGGTTCAAAAGTATTTTATCAGTAGATAGAGTAATCCTATCTGATGCATGTTTCCCTTGTGAACTATAATACTGATCCACTGCTCCTAGCATAACTAGGGTTTGTCTTATGAGTGTTGCTAGTGCCACAGTTCAGTCAAGCTTAGCCATGCTTAGTGGTCTGATGTTGCTCATTCAGATGATGCATTGGAGATGCAAATGAACCTAGTATGGTAGGATGATGTGATGTGATCAGAGATGAATACTAAACATGTTAAGGCTTGTATAGGAGGCCACGTGGGTTGTTTTTTTTTGTAGTCCCATACTTGCCACCCCTAGGACCCGATGTTCTTGCCTCTTGAACCAAGACGAGCGTACAACCACACGGGGGCCTGGAAACCCCCTCGACTCACTAACTTGCCTAGTAGATTCCATGAGTCACATAGTTCGGGCTTTCCATTCGACATACGCATCTTGGTTGTTCTTGAATGGAGGTGAAGGAGGTGCATTCATACAGGTAGGTAAGCGTGGCAGGGAATGGGAGATGCCCGGCATCCGTAATCTCAAACCCTGTTCACATCGCTAGGGACCGACTTCGAGACTCGACCCGTTACGACAGCATATCCTTAGTGCGTGACTCATGGTCTCGGCGAAAGAAAGGTAAAGGTCGTGGTTAACCACTCTCTGTCGGCCTTCCAAGGAAGAGGGCTAATAATTTGGCATTAAGAATCGGTTGGTACGTGTGGGTAAAGTTGTGCACCCCTAGAGGGTTACTAATCTTTTCGAAAATCCGTGTCCATGGTTATGGACAACTTGGGAACGGACGTGAAGATCGTAGAGAACTATAACCGAATGATAAAACTTTTCAACTTACGTGAGATCCGGAGTACTTCCTCGGGGTTGTTTGAGGGGGTAGTCCGGGAAGAGAGGTTCAGTTGATGATGGTTATTGGTGGATATTGAAGATGACTTTGAAGAGCTAGAGTTGTAGTCTTCTCATACCCTTTTGAAAATGATCTGGCTAGACGAGTTTGTTCTCCCTCTAGTTTTGAAAACAAAAGATGGCTTTATGCAAAACAACTACACTAGCCATAAGTCTTGCAGAGTACACCCTGTACTCAGCCTTGCTTCGTTGATGTTTTTCTACAGATGAAGCTACTCCAACTGAAGGTGGTTTCTTTGTCGAAGTCGATGAGTAGTCGGGGTTCCCGGGCAGCAGCCTAGGATCTATGGAAGGGTCACTACTTCTGTTTATGGACTCTTAGGCCCTTTGCTAAGTTTGTTGTTTAGAACAACTTGTTTGCTTCCGTTGTTTGATGTAATGATGGGTCTGTGAACCCTGGCTTGCATTGTTATGGTTTGTAACTCTCTTAAGAGTTTACCTAGTAATGTATGGTTTGTATGTTCTGTAATGTTACCGATCTTTCCCTGCGTGCTTTGGAATTTAGGTTAGGCTTATATCATATGAGGATCTAGTACTTGTCTAGCCCTGATCCCGGGTCGTGATAACAACTATCATAATATGTATCCTGAATACGATGATACTACAACAGGGGTAGATAATAAAGATCAAGAGGCGGCAGATGGGCCCGCTGATGACGATCTTGGTCGGGCCATTACTAATGCAAAGGAAGAATGTGAAACTGAAAAGGAGAAGGAGAAGCTGGAGCATATGTTAAAGGATCACAAAACATTGTTGTACCCAACTTGCGAAGATGGCCACAAAAAGCTAGGTACCACACTGGATTTGCTGCAATGGAAGACAGAGAACGGTGTGACTGACAGCGCATTTTCAAAGTTGTTGGTAAATATGAAGAATCTGCTTCCAAAAAATAATGAATTGCCCGACAGTACATACCAAGCAAAGAAGGTTGTCTGCTCTCTAGGATTAGACGTGTAGAAGATACATGTCTGCATTAATGACCGCATCCTCTACCGTAGTGAGAAGTACGAGAATTTGGATGCATGCCCGGTATGCACTACACTATGGTATAAGATCAGACGAGACGACCCTGGCGATGTTGAGGGCGAGGCCCCTAGGAACAAGGTTCCTGCCAAGTTTATGTGGTATGCTCCTATAATACCATGGTTAAAACGTCTCTTCAGAAATAAAGAGCATGCCAAGTTGTTGCGATGGCACATGGAAGACCGTAAGAAAGACGCGATGTTGAGACACCCCGCTGATGGGTTACAGTGGATAAAAGTCGAGCGAGAGTACCTGGACTTCGCACGTGATGCAAGGAACTTAAGGTTTGGTCTAAGTACAGATGGCATGAATCCTTTTGGTGAGCAGAGCTATAGTCACAGCACCTGGCATGTGACTTTATGTATCTATAACCTTCCTCCCTGGTTGTGCATGAAGAGGAAGTTCATTATGATGCCAGTGCTCATCCAAGGCCCGAGGCAACATGGCAACGACATTGATGTGTACCTAAGGCCATTAGTTGAAGAAATTTTACAGCTGTGGGCCAAACCAGGTGTACGTATGTGGGATGAGCACAAAGGGGAGCCATTTGACCTACGAGTGTTGCTTTTCGTAACCATCAATGATTGTCCTGCTCTTAGTAACATTTCATGGCAGACAAACAAGGGATTCAAAGCATGCACGCACTGTTTAGATGAGACTGAAAGTGTATATTTGGATAAATGTAAGAAGGTTGTGTACCTAAGGTATCGTCGATTTCTTTCGAACCTGCATCCCGTAAGACAGAAAGTCAAGCATTTCAAACGTCTGGCAGAACCCCGTAGGAAGCCTGTCCTCCATACCGGTGAGGAGGTATTTGGTATGGTCAAGGACCTAGAAGTAATCTTTGGAAAAGGACCTAGCAGTCTATCTATTCTGAATGACGATGTCGGGCACACGCCCATGTGGAAGAAGCAATCTATATTTTGGGACCTACCCTATTGGAAAGTCCCTAGAGGTCCGCTCTTCAATCGACGTGATGCACATGACAAATAATGTTTGCGTAAACCTGCTAGGCTTCCTGGGAGTGTATGGGAAGACAAAAGATACACCGGAAGCACGGCAGGACTAGCAACGTATGAAAGACCCTGAAGAGCCTATGCATCCTGAGAACGAGAGGGGTAAAGGACGCCACTTAACTCCCACCAGCTACGCTCTTACCAAAGCAGAGAAGGAAATCTTTTTTGAATGCCTGAGCAGTATCAAGGTCCCGTCTGGCTTCTCATCGAATATAAAGGGAATAATAAATATGGCAGAGAAAAAATTCCAAAACCTGAAGTCTCATGACTGCCACGTGATTATGACGCAATTGGTTTCGATTGCATTGAGGGGGCTTCTACCTGAAAATGTTCGAGTACCCATTGTGAAGCTATGTGCATTCCTCAATGCAATATCTCAGAAGGTAATTGATCCAGAAAGCCTACCAGGGTTACAGAAAGATATGGCCCAATGTCTTGTCAGCTTCGAGTTGGTGTTCCCACCATCCTTCTTCAGTATTATGACGCATCTCCTGGTTCACCTAGTAGAAGAGATTGCCATTCTCGGCCCTATATTTCTACACAATATGTTCCCCTTTGAGAGGTACATGGGAGTCTTAAAGAAATATGTTCATAACCGTGCTAGGCCAGAAGGAAGCATCTCCAAGGGATATGTAACAGAGGAGGTCATTGAGTTCTTTGTTGACTTTATTCCTGACCTTAAGGCGATTGGTGTTCCAGAATCACGACATGAGGGGAGATTGTGTGGAAAAGGCACCCTAGGATGTAAAGAAATGATATGTAGGGACGGGCATTCTCTCAATCAAGCACACTACACAGTTTTACAAAGATCTATCTTGGTTGCCCCGTATATCAATGAACACAAGAATTTTATACGACTCAAACACCCGGGACAGTCTGATGAATGGATTATAAGTGAACACATGGCGAGTTTTGGCGGATGGCTGCAAAGACTTCTCACGAATAACACCACTTTTGATGACCAGCTGTACTTGTTGGCCAGGACACCATCTTCGGCTGTATGTACTTTTCAAGGGTACGAGATAATTGGGAATACATTTTACATGATAGGCCAAGATAAAAAGAGCACCAACCAAAACAGTGGTGTCTGCTTCGATGCAGCAGAAGACAATGGGCAAAAGACCACGTATTATGGGTTCATAGAGGAGATATGGGAACTTGACTATGGACCTAATTTTAAGGTCCCCTTGTTTCGGTGCAAATGGGTCAAGCTAACAGGAGGAGGGGTTGAGGTAGACAAGAAGTATGGAATGACAACAGTGGATCTCAACAATATTATGAAGGTAGACAAGAACTTAAACGAACCATTCGTCTTAGCCAATGATGTGGCTCAGGTTTTCTATGTGAAGGAGATGTCTACCAAACCGAAAAAAAGAAAAAAATAAGAAAACAGATACATCACACGATGAGACAAAGCGACACATAGTTCTTTCAGGGAAAAGAAACATCGTGGGAGTGGAGGACAAGACAGACATGTCAGAACATTATAATAAGTTTGATGAAATTCCGCCTTTCAAAGTGAAGACTGACCCAACCATCCTGTTAAACGGTGATGATACTCCATGGTTACGGTCGATGCGATCATAAGATTGACTATATGTATTAATTGAGCCATTTTTGGCACACATATGTATCTTAACATGGAAATCAATGTCATATTTCTTCTGTTAACACTATATGTATTAAATGAGCCATTTTTCTTCCCGCCATTTTTCTTCCTGCAATTTCTTCCTGCCATTTATTCCCGCCAGTTCTTCCCGCCATTTCTTACCGCTAGTTCTTCCCGCCAATTTTTCCCGCCAGTTCTGCCATCTAGTTATCTTCCTGCCACTTCTCACTATATATATGTAGGGTTGTCCTCCATTTTCATTATCTGCAACCTCATCACTCTTTCCCATGGCTTCCACCGTACCACTAACCCCCAGGGAGGCGGAGGCGCTTTGCGCCTCGAACTACCCCTACCCGCCGAGCTATTGCGTCCCCGTCGCCTGGATGCTGAGCGCCGGAGGCGTGCCGGTTCCTCCTGTCCCTCTAGGTGTGGCGCGTCGGATGGCCATCACGAACCACTACTACTTCAAGCTCACGCCAGAGCAGCGGAGGAATCTCAACTAGCATCCCGACTATTTCCCGACTTGCGAAGCCTTCTTTGGGAATCGGCGTGAGAGGGCGCTCGCCAGGCACGAGGAGGACAGCCCACCTCCTCCGAACTTCAACGAGGCCGGCCGTCGACTATGGTGGCGCGGCCGGACTCTTCAGAGCGTCATGGCCTATGACACCGCCGCCGACTCTAACCCCCGTCTGCGCTACCCGCAAGTCCAGCCCACACGTACTTAGCCTTCAAGGTTAAACTACGGTGACCCCGATGACGACAGCGACGACGGCCATGGCGAGTACGACGACTATAGTGGCGAGTATTACAGGTGTAGGCAGGAGCATGACTGAATCACTTCAACATTCCAAAACAAGTTCGACCGATTATGACTTAATCTGGCCATGTATCTTAATTTTCAGTTCTTTTATGTATCTTAATTTTCGGTCGTGCTTTGTTAGTTGCGTTATATACTTTAATTCCAGTTCTATCGTAATAAAATTTTCTTCCCGCCCTTTTCCTCCCACGCATTCTGCCCGCCCTTTCCCATTTTTTTCTAGTTTGTATAGTTAGAATTTTATTTTTTAAAAACAAAAAATGTTTTAGGATTAATTATCCAAATGCAAACAATTTTCATGTTGAAAGTTTTGTCAGATTCCAAAGTATACAAAAGATGCTAAATTTAAATATCCAAACAATTCAAAAAAATTAATACAAAATAAATATGATTTTCTCTAAAAAAATAGGGTTAGATTCCTTTTCAGATGCTTAATATTTCTTAAGTTCAAAGTTTTAGCGTTTGACTATTTTATTTTTGTCTTAATTGAATAATCAAAATTCATATGTAAGTGTTTTAATCATTTTGAAAAATTTCATCCACAGTAACTATAAAATGTTTTTATATGAATGGATAGATCTTATTTTTCTAAAAATTATGATATATTATTCATATTTTTCTGAGTTGAAATGAAAAATATATGAATTTTATAAATTCTATCCTGTTTTTTGAATTAAAAATGCCCCCCTTTAATGTATGAAATAAATGCCCCCCTTTAACACCGGTTCCAGCCATGAACCGGTGTTAAAGGGGGGTCGGTGCGCGCGAAACGAAAATACCCCCCCCCCTTTAACACCGGTTCGTGGCTGGAACCGGTGTTAAAGGGGGTGCACGCGCGAAACGAATCACCCCTCCTTTAACATCGGTTCGTGGCTGGAACCGTTGTTAAAGGGGGGTTATAACGCGCGCACCTCCTCTTCCTCTTCCCCCAGCCAGATCAAGGAGCAGAGGAGCACAGAGAGAGGAGTCGTCGCCGCCGCGCCCACCCACGCTGTTGCCGCAGCCTCGTCGTGATGTTCTTCCACGTCCAAGGAATCGACGCGGGGCATCCACAATCGACCCCCAAGCATCGCTTCTTCTCCGAGCCTGACGACCACCACCGTCGCCGTTTCCGACCCCACCCGGCCTCGCGGACCCCTCTGGTAGACCCACGGTGCTCATCCACCCCTCCGCTCGCTCCCTCTCGCTCGGAGTTGTCGTCGCCTCGCTGCTCTGCAAGCGCCGCCGCTGGCCGTCGTCGTTAACGTCGCTCCGGTGACCCCTCGGTAGCGGCACTGCCCGTTTTAGGTAGACCCCTCTCATATGCATCTGGGATTTCTCCGAATTAGGGTTTGGACCCCTCGGACCTCGTTTAAAATGATCAAGCATGCTTAGGGTTTTAATTTCATTTGTGTATTTATTTGTGTATTTTTTATGAATAATATGTATATTTGTGTATGAATCCAAGTCCACTTGAATGTTTACTCTCTTACTCTAGATAAAATTATTGTTTTAGAAACTATGGATCCACTTAGTAGAAACCTTGAAGAGGAAGAAATAATGGAGAACATGATCCACGACGACACCTCACAATATCTGAACGACATGATGACAGCTCAAGTAGTCATGGAGAAGATGACAACTCTGGTGAACGCACTTTAGTGATTACAAAGTCTGTCGAGGTATATGCATGGATTAAGCCTCTGCTGACTTGCACCGTTTGATTTGTATATATATATATATATATATATATATATGTACATGTATTAATTAATGCTTCTTTCTTATTTTAGCCCTCCGGATCGACCAGCCAGCAACAATCTTCTTCTACAAAAAAGAGCAAGCGAGGCGCGAGCCATCGGTTGAAAGATCGTGCAAAATTCGCGATCGAAGCAGTCCGTGTTGATGGCAGGCCGATGGAACCCAAGAAGGCCGCAGACAAATTTATACGTCAGGCTGGAGTTCTTGTTAGGGACCAAATCCCAATCATAATTGAATATTGGAATAAGCCAAAGAAAGGCGACGGTACCTTTGTCGATGAAAGATCCAAAGAAACGCTTTGGAATTCGTTGTTGGTAAATTTCACCCTACCGCCAAAGTAGGATGAAAACAAACCGGTTATAAAGGAAAAGGTCAAAGAGTGGACTCTAAAGAAGATGGCTGACGCTTTCCGCAACTGGAAGACAAAATTGAACAAATTTGTCAAAGCTCGCGAGACTCCAGATTTCAAAGACGCATATTATGCGAAGATAAGACCTCATTAGCCCGAATTTGTGGCGTACAAGGAAGGTTTTATAGCTACAAAGAGGTCAGAAACCAACATGCTAAATGCCTAGAAGAAGGAATATCACCACAGGACGGGGTCAGGTGGCTACATATCTCAGAGGCATAAGTGGGAGGAAGCTGAGAAGGCCCTGCGCGCTAGAGGGATCACACCCCAAAGAGATGGGTGGGACCTACGTGTAAAGACTTGGTTCTACGGAATCGGGGCAAGGTTGGACCCAGAAACGGGATTGTGTATCTTCCCAACAATTCTTGCCAAACCCGTCACTGAACTCATCACGGCATATGAGGAAACAGCCGCCAGGACCTTCCGTCCCGATAGAGAGAATGACCAGCTGACACGCCCTATCTATAAAAAGAACACCCTGGACTTGCACGAGGCACAGGGGGTATGCCGTGGAAGGATGGGTTTGCCGAGTGGAGCGACTCTTACAGATGGCGCGGCAGAAAATAAAAAGAGCGTACATACCGGATGACACAGATAGAACATGCACTTATGGCGCTGGAGGCGTAAGTGAATGCACAAAAGATCCAGCAAGCTACCGGCCCATCTTAGCGGCACGAAGAGCCTGCATTGGAAGCTGCCGGCGGCCTAGACTCTGCGCGGAAAAGTAGCATGGCTTCCACGGAGAACGTGCAACCCACGCTTGAAATGGCGGGTCCTCGAGACCCCGTGGATGAGATCACGGAGAGCGAACACGCCGAGCTGCATGTGAGATTAATGGGATTATCCATTAAGGTGGCGGTCGGCTATGCCTTACCTCCTGTAGCTAGGGGAAATTAACACTGCCGACCAATTCCAGATGGCTATGCTATTGTCGGGGTGGATGAGGTTGTGAAGGAATATGAGGAAGCACAACTTGACCATGCTACAGGTGAAGGGGAAACTCAACTCAAATTTGCAGTGAAAACAACCATTCTTTGGAAGAAGGAACACATCTTGCTTCCAAATTGGAGGCCACTGGCACCCCCGCCGTCTTCGCAGCGTCAGCTGTCTGAGCCGCCTCAGCTGTCTTCGGGTCATCAGAATACTCCCATGTCGTCTCTGCCACGTCAGCCGTCTCCGGCGCTTCAGCCATCTCCTGCACGTCAGCCATCTCCTGCGCGCCAGCCATCTCCTACGCGCCAGCCATCTCCGGCACGCTAGCCATCTCCTGTGTGTCAGCGTAAGCGGAAGAGCACTGCCACGAAGAGCACTAGCACTTCCACGAAGAAATCCGCAGGAAACCGTACGCTGAAGAGTTAAGAAATTACGTCTCACGGCCTTCCACCAAGCCATTGCCGGTATTACCGTGGAATCGCAGTGACGAGGAGACCAAGAGGATCTCGGAAGAAGAGGTCAAGAAATTCTTTGCACCTAGACAGGCCGAGCCAAAGGAGAAAATAGATCCGGCAGTGGTGGAGAAGTTTTACAATAATCTTTTGAAACCTGAAACCCCACTTGTGCCGGACTAGGAGCGCCAGATTATGAAGGGGGATGCAAGGCGGAGGGAGTCTGAAAGTAGTAGTCATGCGGCACCCCAAAAAACAGTTCCTATGCTCGGAGAGCAGGAAAACCAATCATGCGCCCCGCTCCAAGTGTTCGACACATGGATAGCTCCTCCTGTAAATGATTACGAGGACGAGCTACAAAGAAAGGCCAATGAGATGGGGATGACTTACATTGCATACTTGAACATCATGGGAGACAACTTGCCCAAAGGCGATGTCAACCCCATACAGCCATGGAAGTACGGGAAGAATATCGTCAACAAAGAGGAGCTCAAGAATCTACCAACAAAGATGCGAAGATTGCATAAGTGGTACCTTGATTTCTGCAAGACGAGAAAGGAAGAATGGATCACAGCGCATATAAGAGATCAGATTTTCTTGTGCGGAGACGACGAGATCACCTTCAACATTCAAGACTTGCATTTTCTATTCAATCAGAAGGAACTCGACAAAGCTGTCAACAACCTTTATTGTGTGTAAGTAATATTTCTGTAGTTTCTATCTCATCTCGTTCAATTCATTAATTGCATGTATATATATGCTCACCATATATGTATATATTATTATGCAGGAAAAAATTTATGGAATGCATGAAAGGAGGCCCTTTTGACATTGGGTTCGTTGACCCAAATAGAGTTCATGAACAAGTGGTAAAACACAGACCCGACCAAACAGAAGATTTCTTGATAAGGTCTTTACTGAGACAACAAACCAAAAGGGAAATACTATTGCCTTACAACTTCTCGTGAGTGTTACCCTCTCTTGTACACATTCTGTTTCGGCTTACTCGATGTTAAGTGTAACTGATGATGAGTTATGCGTGCGCAGATTTCACTTTATTCTGCTAGTCATTCAACTTGACGCAGGAAAAGTCCTTGTCATGGACTCGTTACGAAAAGACCAAGAGCTATGGGAAGACTTTAAAGAGATGCTCCAGAGGTAATATCAATCATATTATCGCATTAGATCGGCACCTTTCGTGACAACAAGTAATTAATTACTCCTTTATCCATTTTCTTTTTCGGACAAGGTTTGGAAAAGGTTCACGGGTAGGGTCGTGGGTGAATGGTCAGAAGAACTAAAATTTATAGATCAAAATGTAAGTAATACTAGACAGCTAGGTCTACGTATCACTTTGATTCTGCTTCCAATTCCATTATATCATGCTTTATTGATTATTATTTTGATTGAACTCTCTATTCTCGTGAAGTGCGCGCATCAGGGACCCGACAATAACTTATGTGGATACTATGATTGCGAGTTCATTCGCAACACGATATGTGCGACGGGCCAAGTCGCACTAAAACAACTTAGAGTAAGTAAACGAAGTACACAACATTATTTTATTACCATCAGTTGTGTTGAGTTTTATTCTTATATATATATTGACCCTATTCGTCATATATATTTAGATCGAACGAATGCGGGACAAACTCCTACCATTTGACCGCATACGAGCCATTCAAGAGGAATTGGCAGGGTTCATACTTGATGAGGTCGTCACGCCTGGCGGAGAACTCTTTAGATATCCAAAATGAACATGTACGGAGATGTTATATTGTATATATGCTTGAATGTGTTTGTCTTGTACTTGATGCTTCAACGTGTACGGAGAATACCACAATAAAGATGTTTATGTATAATAATAGTTGCATAATTATTCATATACTCGTATGTACCGACGATGTATGTGTATACCTTTCCCGATCGATCCCCCCCCCCCCCCCGTCCCCGCCGCGCCGCAGAAATCCGCCCAGAACGGGGCGGCGACAGAACTCTGCCACGACAGAGATTTATGCCGTTTTCCTGCCGCGGCAGAGAACCTTTAACACCGGTTCATGTTACGAACCGGTGTTAAAGGGGGAGGCCTGAGCGCTGCGGCAGCCCCACGTGCGCCACCCTTTAACACTGGTTTGTATAAGAACCGCTGTTAAAGAGGGGGCTTTAACACCGAACCCTGAACAGCGGTTCTGTAACCAGTGTTAGAGGCCCCTACAAACCGGTGTTAGAGGCCTACCTGTGCACTAGTGCTGGGATATTGCTTGGCCTAGGAAGCTGGGCTGGTTGGGCCGCATGTGGTTTCGTATTTTTTGGAATAGAAAATAGAAACTAGACATGATACAAAGTATGAGAAATGATACATGAATACATATATAATTTTTTTTTACAAATTTTTGGGTGTACATTTGTATATCCATGACCCCATGACCCATGGGAGATCCGTCCATGATAGGAGAGGACATCAAATCGTAGTGCAAAATAAGGGGACATCGGCGCAGGGAAACATGGACGCGGCTTGCCCAGAGGACGCGACCATTCGTGCGACCTTTCCGTTCATTCGGGATTGAACGGCTGCTTGCATTTTTTCTATTCCGCGAGAAAGGATCAAACAGTTGATTTCGGTGTTTTTAGTGGACCAGCTTTTAGCTTGCTCTAAGTTATTGCTGTACCGGAAACGCATGCGGCCCGATGCACTAAATGGCTTTTTCTTTCCCCCGGATGCGAGAAGAGGCCTCATGGACAAGAAAACATAACCTAAGAAACCCTAGCACGAGGCAAAGGCAGGCCGCCGTCTTTGCACCGTCATCACTGGAGTAGGAAAAGTTTGTCCTAGTGGACCTTGTTGTACTAGACAGACAAGAATTCGTCGTGCTAAGCCTCTAAATAATCAAAGCATCCAAGTAGCAATCATCATCGAAGATAGCAAATGTAGATCAAAAGATACTGACCTCAAACCACACTAGCGAATACGAAAAATGTCGGATCTCATAAAATCCGTCGGAAACACATGACTTCACACGCCCTTCACAGACACTAAAAGCGTCACCAGAGCAAGGATAGGACAAGGAACCTTATTCTGCCTCCAACATCCCAAGAATTCTGAAGAAGACACTGAGAAACATACTAAAAAAAGAACGAGAACCCTTCCATCAAAAAGGGGCCGTTGGCCGTCACGTCTCTAAGACCCAAGGCAAATAAAGACAGAGCAGACCCACATCATTGTTGGCGAGGGGACGAAACCCTAGATGGGTTTGGAGCCTCCGCACAACTTGCATGTCTCAGTGCCACCTTTCTGCATTCTAGATTTGCATCTAACTCGTGGTTGACAAACACCGATTTTCTTTTTTGCAAAATCCACAAATCTTTTAATAATCATCAATAAATAGTAGCATAAAGAGGCCTAAAAAGTAATAAAAAATATAAATAGATCAATAGACCACCTACCGACGACTACTCGCACTAGCACGAGCTGAAGGTGTGCCGTCGTCCTCGCCCCTCCATCATTGGACCGGTCAAAGCTTGTCGAAATAGAGCTTGTTATAATAGACAGACGATATATCATCGTGGTAAGCCCCAAAAGACCTGCGTACCAGAGGAGCAACCATCACCGAAGATGATAACCATAGATTCAAAGAGACTGACATCCAACCACAACAATGAATGCTAAAAACAATAGAATCCTAAGAGATCTGCCGGACACATGATTCCACACATCCTCCTTCAGCACTAGCCATGACTCCATGTGTCCTCCTTCGGCACTATAGACGCACCACCGAAACAAGAATAGGATGGGAGGACATTATTCTGACGTCAAGATGCAGCCGCCGTCTCGTCAACCCGAAGAAGACACTAAAGAATACCTAAAAGATAAACGAGAACTCTCTAGCCAATGAGGTGCCATGGTCCACCACCCCTCCATGGCCCTGAGGCCAACGAAGGCAGAGTGGATTGCCGACATCACCGGCAGGTGGTCAGAACCCTAGATGGGAGCCGCCGCCTATACGTTTGGTACCAGTTGGGAAAATAAGCTTTTCTATAGAAGTGGTTTTTGACAAACAGAGATCTTAACCCTTACTTGGAGTCCTACGGAATCCGAAAGGAAACTAAAAAAACACTTGCACAGAAATCCTACACCTTTTCAAGTTGGCTGTTTTATAAAATTTTGACCTGTGAGAAATTCACCCAGTAGTAAACGATTTGCAGAAAAGAGAGTAATATTGTACTAGATGATAAAGTTGGATTTGTGCCATAGACATCCAGGTCTTCCTTTCCCTTTTCAATTCATACAGACTGTCTCATTATCATCGTGTGTCGGTTCAATTTCCCAGTTTTTTTTGAACGGAGTTCAATTTTCCAGTTAACTCTCTCTTGTAAAATGCCTCCTCCGTTTAAAAATAGGGATAATTATTCCTTTATCACTAGAGGTCATGTTGAACTCAGTTTTGCCACTAGACCGGAATGATGCTCAGTTTTGCCCATATTCTGTGTATAGCAACTCATTCCGTGAATCTATCGTTTTCGTCAGGTCAACATCCTTGACTCGGCCGTTTCAGGTGGGGCCAGGCGGAGAGGCATTTGAAAAGGTGACCGTTGCTTGCTCTGTTTTATTTACAAGGTGGGGCCAGTCGGAGAGCCGTGGGACCCACTATACTACCGTTGCTCTGTTTTATTTAAATGCACAGGAACGCGCCACCGGAGCTTGCATCGCTGAGCAAAATTGAAGCTCGCATCGGTCCGAGCGGGTGAGCGGGAGGAGGCCACGCACAGAGGTGGTAGGGGCGACCCGTTTTGGTAGCTACGAGCCGAGAGCGGCGATCGAGAGGGCGCTGCCGACGGGAGCTGTGGAGGGTGCGACTCTCTGTTAGAGCCAGAGGGGTTGTGCCCGGCGGCGTTCAGATCCTCTTTCGCTCCATGGTCCATGTCTTCTTCTAGCTCCCAAGCCACCTCGCGGTTCGACGTTCCGACGCGCATGGAGATGCCGATCTTGATCTATCCACAGTGCTGGGCGGATATTGATCAGAGGATCTCGCGCACACAGAAGAACACCAATCGTCTGTTCTACGTGTGCAGCGAGAAGGGGGTAAGAACCAGGGCAATTTCACTATTTTTTGTGGTCGGGATATTTGAGCAAAGATAAAATGCTTGCAGATATTTTTTGGTATGTACTTGCAGATAAAATGCTTCTTCCTTTGGGTCGATGTTCTGGCCCAGACGCTAATGAATGAGCTGCTAGATGAGCATGAAGAATGGTTGCCCATCATGCCACAGATTGCATCGGCCGGCGCGCGAGCTACTGCAGAAGAGACGGAGGGCGGAGGCAGAGCACGCATTGACAGAGAGGTAGCTATAGAGCTAAGGAGGGTGAACCAGAAGATTAGTAAGATGGAAGATCAATCACAGATTTGCAATTATATTTGGGCAGTTGTATTTGGGATTGTAACCGCACTAGGTGTAATGTTGACATTGAATGAAAATGCATGAATTTGTGATGAATTTGTAACCTTAAAATAGTATGAACTTGTAACCTTGAATTTGGGATGAATTTCAAAGTTGTAAGTTAAGTAATTTTATCATATTTCGGCTGGCCTCTTTATTGATGCAAAATAAGGGAATGATGAAAAAGTGAAAAAACGAAAACAAAAATGGGTGCGACTAGGGACTCGAACCCTATACCGCTTGGTTTGGTAGCGTTAAGGACTGCTCTGATAACCAGTGGGGCAGATCGAAAGATGCTAAGAAGGAACGGGAACAATGTTAGCTATAGTTAATCAATCCATTGGTTTAGGGTTTTACAAAAAAACAATTGTACTCAATGTTTGTGCACGTAGAGTTGTGACCTGTTGGCCGTGTATACACGAGCATTTCGTTTTAAAAAATATATACAATCGTACTCAATGTTTGTGCACGTGGAGCTATGATTTTTCATGTGATGATCAATGAGCGCAAGCAAACAAATAAGACATAATAACTTGAGAGGCAAGATCATCACACAATAAAACTTAGATAAATACGATAGGGTGGTTAACCGGTGCACAGATAAATAATTAGTCCAAGAACACGACACAAAGACACGGAAAGACATAGAAAACAAAAAAAATAGAAAATGCTAAAAAAAACATGACGGCTTGAAACACTCCTTGGCCGCATCAGATCCTTGGCCGCATCACCATCTTCACTTGTTGTACGAGAGGAAGTGCTGACGGCGCCCGGAGAAGAAGATGGACTCACAGTTGGTGAATATGTTGTAGGTGGTGAAGAACATGGACTCGCAGCCATACCAATAGACCTCGTCGAGGAGGACGTACGCGTCGAATCAGTTGGAGAAGGTGACCGTGAGCAGCTTCAGGGCGACGCCATCACGAGACTCGTTGATGTGGTACATGACGGGTGAGCCCCGTGGGAGGTGGGAGAAGCCCTCGTCGACGAAGTCTTTGAGCATCTCCTTCTCGCCCCTCCACCTGGACTTGGCCCACACACGGAGGGTGTTCTCGACGAGGACGCCCGCCGGGTACTGCCGCTCTGGCAGGGTCCGCAGACGGTAGGTCCGGTGTACTGCATCTTGGCTTAGTGCACGGACAGTGGAAGGTGCAGTGGAGAGGGAGAGGGAGAGGAAGAGAGGCTTGGCTCGCTCGATGGGTGTGTGTGGGAGAGGAAGAGAGGCACCCCCTTTTAAAGACACGAAGACGAGCCGTCCAGTGCGCGTGTGTATTTGGTGCGCGTGTGTATCCATTGGCAGTAGACAAGGCGTCGTGGTGCGCGTGTGTATCCGTTGGCAGTAGACGAGGCGTCGTGGTGCTCATGAGAATCCTTTGGCAGTTGATGCGTGTGTGTATGCGTGGGCACGCGGGCTGAACTGAGACGATGGAAAAACTAAGTCGATGGCGCAAAGCAGGGGCTGAACTGAGACGATGCGGCGCTGAGTCGATGGGGAAGGCTGAATCACTACGAGCGAGCTGCATGGCGCATGCATGGTAGGCCTAGACAGGCGCAACGTGCAGAGGCGACATGCCCGGTGGCGAGCAGGCATGCGCAGGCTAGACAGGCCCGTTGGATTTGGCCTAACAGACATCCGGTGTCTCCCGCCTAGCGGTGAGGGAAAAAAATTTATGCCAATCACGTTGAAGGACGGCGTCCGCCGCGGATCAGCCGTGAGTCCTTCTAGAAGGCCAGATCAGACGACTGTCATTAACTACATGGACGGTTCACGCTGCAAACAGAGGAAGCCACGGATCGGCCAGGTATCCTTTTCTGAGAACAAATCGAAAGGATGGGCTGGCTCGGTAGGGTTATATGGACGGTTGGAATTGGTCAATAGGGTTAGATGGTCAACAAACAAGGTTTCGCGGGGTTTTGGCATGTCAACGTGGTTTGGGGGCAGTCAACGGTGTATTTTAAAATGTGCAAATTTTAATAGCTTCATTTTCGAGTAAGGAACACGGATCCGAGCTTAGATTATAATTTTCACTTTGACCAATATGTTTAAATGTTGGTCAAAGGTAAGGTTTGACCAGAATTCAAACTAGCATAAAAAAATCAAAAAAATGGAAATTCTCTGCATATTGTCTTATATTGTCATTTACTAACTATTGAAGTTGATAAACATGATCTATATACATAGAAACGAAAGAATCATGTACCTAATCATGTGCATGCTTTGGTTTGAAACCACCCAAACTGCAAACCCAGGCCGCACCGCACCATGTGGACAGTTTCTCCCAGTTTCCCCAGTTTGTGGACTGAACCCGCAAATCTACCGTGGTTAGTTGGATTGAGACGGTTTGAACCTAGGAAAACTGTTTGAACCCGGGTACTCATCTACAGCAGCGGCGAAGTAGCAGTGGAGGTTGAAGGTGGACATACGCGTTCATACATGTAAAGAGGAAGATGCACATAACAACACTTCCTGTCGTAGTTTGACCTTGTGGTCGTCGGCCCGCCGCCGGCGCCCGGTTTCGGCCTTTGCGACGGGCTCGCGCTGCTGGTTGGGGGCTGGGCCAACTTCAGCAGCCTCGACCGAGTAGAGAGGAGTTAGCAGGCAGAGCTCGAGCTCCTGGTTGTCAGTCGTTGGTCGGAGGAAGGAGTAGGAGCTCGATCGAAGGGGCAGAGCCCTTTGGTTCTCGGACGGACTGGAAGGTCGTGGTCCTCCGCATGCGGCGGCTGATCGGCGATCACAGGGGCGGGACGGCAGACCGATGTTCAGAGGATGGTTTGATCCGCCGCAGCGGCCAGCGACCCATGTCCTTTTCCAGCCGGTCGCCGGTTCGCTTGAGGCGCCTGTTTTACGGTGCCAAACCATCAAAACCGTGGAACCGGCCCGACCCAGCCCGCGACTATGCATTCCAGCGACCCGTCGAAACCGACCCAATCCACTCAAAACCGCATATTTTTTAGCGGTGTCAATAAACCAGCTAAATGGGCTCAACCCGTGGATGCACATTCTTACATGTACCTAATGTTATATCTCAAACATCGTCGTACGAAGTCAAGGGTGAAGAGAGGTGGTACCAACTTTGGGACATAGAAATGAACAAAACTTTGGAAATGGCTTCATTTAGGAGTGACTAAGAAGAATCCATGCTTACTTTTTCATTTTCATGTTTTAAATTTGTTTAAATGTTGGTCAAAGTTAGGTTTGACCAGAATTCAAACTAGCATAAAAAATAAAAAAATAAAAAAATGGAAATCCTATGCACATTGTCTTATAATGTCATTTACTAACTATTGAAGTTGATAAACATGATCTATATACATAGGAACGAAAGAATCATGTACCTAATGTCATATCTCGAACATCGTCGTACGAAGTCAAGGGTGAATAGATGTGGTACCAACTTTGGAACATGGAAATGAACAAAACTTTGGAAATGGCTTCATTTAGGAGTGACTAAGAAGGATCCATGCTTACTTTTTTCATTTTCATGTTTTAAATTTGTTTAAATGTTGGTCAAAGGTAGGTTTGACCAGAATTCAAACTAGCATAAAAAATTCAAAAAAAATGAAAATCCTGTGCACATTGTCTTATAATGTCATTTACTAATTATTGAAGTTGATAAACATGATCTATACATAGGAACAAAATAATCATGTACCTAATGTCATATCTCGAACATCGTCGTACGAAGTCAAGGGTGAAGAGATGTGGTACCATCTTTGGAACATGGAAAATGAACAAAACTTTGGAAATGGCTTCATTTAGGATTGACTAAGAAGGATCCATGCTTACTTTTTCATTTTCATGTTTTAAATTTGTTTAAATGTTGGTCAAAGGTAGGTTTGACCAGAATTCAAACTAGCATAAAAATTCAAAAAAATCAAAAAAATGGAAATCCTCTGCACATTGTCTACATATATAGAATAGATGTGTAGGAAATTTATTTGGCTAATTTAGACATGGTTGAAAAATGCTTAGAAATGAGGCCATTTACCCTACCTTTGGAGCTCTTTTTTAGCACATTTTGACATGACTTGCTCAAAACATGTACCAACATCATTCCAACATCATTCAAACATGAGTTCTAACATAGGTACAACGTCAGGTAACACAAAAACAACATCAGTCATGAATGTTTCATAAATTTTACATGGTTCCCACTCAATCATCATCTACATAGCGTCGGGGCTTCTTTTTGATCCTTGTGCTTTTAGGTACCACTTTGCTCCTTGTTAACCTTGTGCTTTTTGGAACCACTTTGCACCTTGTTAACCTTGTGCTCCTCTTGGTTGTCAGCACCTCAGAGGTCACTGCCACCACGTTGTTCGAACCGACCACAGGGTTGTAGAAAACAAAGGGGATGATTGGTAATATTATGTTAAGTGATAAATATACAGTAGTATTGGCAAGCATTACATACCTAGTAGAACTCACAACCATAGAAGGTTGGCCACCAACCATTGGAGCATCATTTTGATCATTTTTTCTCATTATTTGGAGCCTCCATTAGCTCATCTTTTGCTCATCATTTGGAGCCTCCATTGGCTCATCATTTTGATCATAATTTGGATCCTCCATTGGCTCATCATTTTGATCATCATTTGGATGCTCCATTGGCTCATCATTGGGATGCTCCATTGGCTCATCATTGGGATACTCCATTTTCTCATCATCTGGATGATCCATTTGCTCATCATTGGGATACTCCATTTGCTCATCACTATCGAAACGCTCTTCGAACACTGGATCTACTACATTATCACAGAACTTAGCGAAATGACCTGCCCCACCACACCTTGTGCACTTACGCCTCCTTGGTCCAAGTCTAGTTCCTTCGATGTGAGGTCTTATTCGACTCTTCCTTGGCCTACCATCTGCTCTTTTCAGAACTGGATGGCATATATTGAAACCAGGGTCCACTATATCCCATTGTTGTTTTGCCTCCAAAGAAGGTAAGACATTTGCATATGTGGCTTTGAACCTTGCAACAGAGTAGTAATCATGCACATAGTGTTGTATGTTCCATGCTTGACCTGAGAGAGTAGTGATAAAAAACAAGGTATGAATGCATGGCAACCCAGTTATCTGCCATTGCCTACAACTGCAAGTTCAAGATTCTAAATCCACTGGATATCTCCATTCCCTTTTCTCTTTATCCAAAAATGATACCTCTGCTGTGGTAGCCGAGCAACGAGTCATGTCCATTTCCAAGCCTCTTGTTTTCTGCTTCAATTCATTCATCACGGAAGGGATGATAATGTGGCCCATGATTTTTGCCTCGGCTATTCCTGCACGAACAAGAAACTTCTAAACATATTCTATCCTTATCTTGTCAAGCAAATCTGACAAATAAAGACCCTTCAGTTTCCAGATCGTTGAGTTAAAAGATTCTGCAATATTATTGTGCATATAGTCAACTTTGCTCAGTTCACTGAATTGGCTTCTTGCCCATAACTTAGAGTGGTGTGTTTCCAAGTATTACTTTACTTTATCATTTTTGTATAACTGCCTCATGTGATAGTTGTGCTTCTTCACACTGCAAGTCAAAGATGATGGCCACAAATTGTCGGCATAGACCTTTTCTTTGAATTTTTTCCCAAAATTTGCAGCAAGGTGACGCATGCATTCCCTATGCTCTACTCCAGGGAACATATTGTCCACGGCCACTTCTAAACCCTTGCAAGCATCAGTATGAATTACCAACCCATTGGGATGTGAAATAGCCCGACGTAGATTCTGCAAAAACCAAGTCCAGGTCTCCTCGGATTCTGCCTCAATCACACCGTAAGCAACTGGAAATACAAAGTTGTGTCCATCAACTGCATAAGCTGCTACTAACTGTCCTTTAAACCTCCCTGTGAGAAAGGTAGCATCAATAGCCAAATAGGGCCTGCAGCCGTCAAAAAAAACTGGCGGCAAGCCTCGAAGCAGACAAAAGCCCTCCTAAAGCATTCATTTGTCATTGTCACTCCCCTCAATGTGTACTCCACAGAGTGGTGGTCAATATCTACAATACTACCTGGGCTGGTCTTCTCCACATCAGCCTTAAATGAGAATAACAGTTTAAAACTGTCCTGCCAATTACCATAAATAGAGTCCATAGCATGTTGTTTATCATTAAAAACCCTCATGTATGGTACCTCTATCTTGAACTTTTCTTTGAGCTTCTTCTACAACTCCTTTGTACCCACTTGATGGTCTTCTGTCACCCACCGTTTTACTTCTTCCGGCACCCATCTTGACTTGGCTCTACTGATTGTTTCCTTTCTAAGGGTTGACTCCAAGCATGTGTGCCTAAAAGGGTTCACTTTAACCTGAACATTTGTGCTATTTTGCATTTTAGATGCGTGCATCCTCCATCAACAGTCCGCAGTTGGACAGTGAATTCTGTAACAAACAGTATCGCTCTTGTCAACTTCAAATGTACGCTCTGCCTTGATGTAGTACGTCACAAATGCATTTCTACACTCACTCATGGAAGCAAAGATAGACCCTTGTTCCATCTGAGGGTTCTCAGGGTCCCATTCAACAGGTGCAAGGTCTTCCTCCTCGACCTCCTCATCATCAATCACAAAAGCGTCATTGTCACCCTCATCTCGGTTTTCAGCTCGACATGGCCGACATAAATTCTGAACAACATCAGAATATAACCTCTCTTCATCATCTACGTATTCAGGCTTCACTTCTCTTGGAAGCCTGCTGCCGGTGCCCACGCTTGACGAGCCACCACGTCGACGTGCACTAACTGAATCTCCCCTAGCTGAACTGGTCTAGCTAGACCTGCCATTATGACGAGATGAATCTTCCCGAGATGATCCAACTGCCAGCACAACCACATCATTTTGCAGCCTCACTTGAAATTGCCTTTCTCCTTATGCTTAGCAAACATGATAGCGAGCTCTCCATCATTGGTAACTGTCAACCATTCACTACTCCCATCATAGTATTTGAATTCCACTTCATCATGCAAACCCCAAGGATACGGGCCGCAAATTACCTCCGCAAATTATCGAAAACTCCAATTACAATCCATTGGCAGCCGATAATCAAACCCTCCTTGGAATTTCTTTTGATCCTTTGCATCCACTATGAACCTCTCCCTTCTAATGTTCACCAAGAATGCAAACCGCAACTCCATTCTAACCCACAAAAAATAGAGACGCAAATGAGTACAGCAAAATAAACCGCTCGGTAAAATCTAAAATAAAAACGGCAGTTATACTACGCAATAAGGCTATATTTCAACAAGACTTGCCCCTCAGGAACCCAGTCGTGGACGCGACGGGTCTCCGGCCCGACGCCTGCCTCGCCAAAGTCGTCTTCGTCGTTCGCCATTTCGTCGAGCAGGTTGTGGGCGCACTGGCGGAACGAGAGCCTCACCAGGTTGTGGGCGCACTGACAGCGGAGCAGCTTTCGCTCGAGCAGGTGTCGGTGGCGGTGGAGCAGGTAGCCACGCGGGACGGCCGCGCGGTGGCCCAGGTGCTGGCGGCGCTCGTGGTGGTGGATGGATCGGGGGCGGAGAGTGGTGCTGAATCAGGGTCCGTTGGAGCAGGTGTCGGTGGCGGTGGAGAAGGTAGCCACGCGGGACGGCCGCGTGCGGCACAAGGGCTGGCCATAAGGGCTGGTGGCGCTGGTGGTGGTGGCCGGAGCGAGGCGGGAGAGTGGTGCTAAATCAGCGGTTTGGCGGGAGCAGGGGTTACCGTTGGCTGCGTCGCTGTGTGGTCCCACCTCTGGACTCACTTTCACTAACGCCACCAGACGGAATCCTCCCAAAGCTCGTCGTTTTGTCCTAGCCATAACAGCTGCGCCCGAAGTAGTGGCAAAACTAAGTACAATTTTCGTCTAGTGGCAAAACTGAGTACTCCGCGACCTCTAGTGGAAAAGCAATAATTATCCTTTAAAAATATAAGACACTTTAGTTTTATGAAATAAATGTATCTAGAGCCTTAGGTTCACTTCAAACCTCTATGAATCTATAGACTAAAAGATGTCTAGATGCATTTGATTCATAAAACTAAAATATCTTATATTTCTAAACGGAGGGAGTAATACCAAATTGCAACGGATTCAAATTCATACTAGTAAAGATAAGTTGCGCAAACAAGGCAATACCCAACCAAATTGCGACGGATTCAACTTAACGTTCTTCACGTGCTGCTGGATCACGGCAGCATACATAACGGAGCTTAGAGCATCTCCACTCGGCTACCCAGGACTCGGCTACCTAGGACGCTGATCCCGACGTTGAATTTAGGTCCGGACGCTAAAAATCGGCCCAGCCGTGTATCTAGGAACATCTTTTTGTCCGAATTTAAGACAACTTTGATCCGGACTCCCCAGGCCATACCAAGGATCTCGGGTATGCCCTGGGAACGCCGAACTAAACGAATTGGACGAGTGGACCAGCCTGTCAGCGACAGAAGCCGAGTCGTCGCCATCCTTCCCGCCGTTTCCCTTTTCCCGCCTTCGCCCCTACACCCCTTCTGTCCTCACCGCCGAACTCGGCCTATAAAAGGCGTACATCTCGGTGTCTTTCTTCACAGTCTCTCACACCGCTTCCAACTCCGGCGAACTCCAGACGCCCTTTCTACCTCCTCAACTCCACCGAAAAGCCATGGCCGAGAGATTTCCTGGTCGACGCACGCTGCAGACGTGGGAAGCCCGGCTGCTCCACGAGGCGGGCTATACGGCGCCGCCGGACTGTCGTCTCTCCTTCGCCTGGCAACTCATCGATGGCGGAATCCCTATTCCACCGGTGCTAGCCGACGAGGACATCGCCGGAGAGATCTAGGCGGCTATCGCCGCCATGCAAGATCCGGATCTTGCCGAGGATCCTGGCAACCTAGTCTTTTGGATATAGTTCTTCGACGACAGGCGTCTCCAAGATCTCGCCCGACACGATGGACCATCGGGCTCGCCGCCACCGCGTCACAATGCGGCTTTTCGCCGCCGCTGGTGGAGCGTTCCAGGGCGAACTCTCGCCGCTGTCATGGAGCACATCCAGACTGGCAACCACCCCTGCCTCGGCCTGTAGAAGCGGGGTCCGTCGTCGACCACGGCGGCGACGGCCTTTTTCTAGTTAAATTCGATGTAATATGTGCGTTATTTCTCTAGTTAATGAAATTCGCCTATATTTATCTAAATTTTGCCGAGTTTAACTGAATTTCGCCGAACCTGGGAACTCGGTCTGGGAACGCGAGTAAGAAACTCGGCATTCTCAGACCAAAAACGAGTTTTGTCCGACCAAAAAAATTTCCAGATTTTGGCCCGAGTTTACAGTAGAGGTGTCGGATACATCATCACCAGAGATGGCAAAGGTTCTAGTGATCTATCTACTACTCCATCGGTTCCAAAATATAAGATGTTTTAAGCTTGTGAAGAAAATAAATCTAGACTTCTTTTAGTGTGTAGATTCACTCTAAAGTTGAGTAAACCTACATACTAAAACAAGTCTAGATTCATTTTCTTCACGAACCTAAAACATCTTATATTTTGGAACGGAGGGAGTACTAGTATGGCTACCAGGCAGAGACGAACATAGTTACGCTTCCTACTGACCTACATTCTGTTAGCACCGAGATCACACAGATCCGGTTCAGGGCACCAGGACTAAGCGGCCACGCACCTTCCGCAAGACGTGCACGGTGGCCGCCGGCCGGCGTGCGCCCTCCACCAGCTCGAAGAGGCAGATGTCGTGGGCGAGGATGCCGTTGTGACGGGTAAAGTCCCGCCAGCCACGGCCGGAGATGCCCCGGTAGTTGTCTCCGCTCGCGTACCTGACAAGCCACCTCCCTTTGCTGCTCGCCCTCCATAGAACGATCTCCCTGCCAACCGCCCCCAAGTGCTTCCCTGCGAATTCTGAAGAAATCCCCTGCGTCCCATAGAACTATCTCCATAGAAGATATGGTTTTTGCAATGGGAGAACTATCTACCCTCAGCATGCTCATTTCTCTGAATGTTTGGAACGAAAGGAATGCCTGCGTTTCTAGCAATTTTGCCACTACGTCAATATCGTTATGAGCAAGATGAAGAAGGCCACACAAAATTGGGTTATTGTCGGGGCGAAACATTAGAGTAATTATTATGCTGGGAGACTAGCGTAGTTTTCAAGGTATTTTTTTTGTTTACTTTGTATGAACTCTTCTCACCAAATGAGATGAGGCAAAACTTTTACCTCTGCTTAAAAAAAATCAGTGTGGCAATACATATGTGTCATGGGTCGGCATTTACATGCTCGTAAAGTGCTCTTACCAGTGTTTCTATGAAGTGTCATCTGCAGTCCAGCAACATCAACGTTCGCCGGCGGGGAAAGTGCCATCTGCAGGCCAGCAACATCACCATTCTCCGGTGGGGAATGCGGCGCACGGTCCTGAGTTTTGCTGAAAGCAGGGCAGCCGTGCCGCGTTGCTTCAGCTGCAGGGTTCACTGCTATTCCACAAGGACGGTTTTTGACACAACGAGTGGATGTTTTCTCGCAGCCATTGGAGCCAAACATCAAGACGTCAAAGGAGGATGCTCCACTGTATTTGAAGAGCAGGCAGTCTCCTTCCCCGATGCCGTGCTCATCCACAAACTCTTTCCACCCAGACCGGAGGATTACTTCGTCACCATCGCTGGCTACTCCAATGCTCCAAGATTTGCCGCTAGGGGACTTCAGGTTGGTGTCCTCAGAGAAGCGCCCGTTGAGATTCTTTGCAAATCTACCAGGTAAGCTCTGCAACAAGAACATCTGTCATTTGTGATGTTTCTTCGTTCGCAGTCTACAAACTGAATGAAGGCAGGGCAGGGAGAAAAGCTTAGCAAATGTTACGGGCTTTATAAGGCTATCCATTTCTACTTACAGATTTAGGAAAAGAAAAAAAAAGGTATTTTGGGATCCAAACTGACAAACTGGAAGTGGAGACCAGATAAATGGAGGAGAGACGGAAATGGGAGCTGGAGGCGATTCCTCACCATGCTTTCGGTGAAGTCCCCAACCATAAGCTTGAAGAAGTGCTTGTTCTCGTCAGGTATGTGGCTCCAGTAGCAGTGCTCTTGCCACTGAGCGCAGAACTCGCAGTTCTTGCCCATATCTTGGGATCAGAGAGGGCGTATCAGGGAAAGATCATGGATGGAGGTGTGTGCGTGTGCAGTCAAAGCTCACAGACGAAAAACACATCAGGATACCGAAAACGCTCCCCCGAGTCCCTGACCCCCGCGTCGCCCGTCCTAGGCGACACGGGGGGAGAATCCCGCCGTCGTCCCAGCGCCTCCTCCCTCTCTCCCCCGCCTCCCTGCCGCCGCCAGAGGTCCCGCCGGCAAAGCCCGGGCGGTGACGGCGGCGGCGGGGCTCTCTCCGTGCGCGCGCGGGCAGCTCCTGTTCTGGCGGCGGCGGCGCGTGCTCCGGCGCGGAGGCGGCGGCGAGGTGCCGCGGTTCCCGGCGGCGCACACGGGTCCGGCGGCGGCTGAGCGGTGCGGCCTCCCCGGCGGCGGAGGCGCCCCTGCTGCAGCGGGTGGCAGCTGTGGGCTCGTCCGGGCCTAGATGGGCTTGGGCGGGCCTGCAGTTTGGGGCCCTGCAGTAGGCAAGCGCGGTGGAGCCTGGTGGCGCTGGCTGCTGGGTATCGCGGCGGCGCTGGCGGCCGGCCAGGCGGCGGTGGGTTGGATCCCCTCCGTCTAGCCCCCGTTCTTCGGGTGATCGAGGTGGGACGGCGACAAGCACATCCTGCCCCGCCATCGGCATCTCCGGCTCGCCTCTCGTCGGCGTTGGTTCCAAAAGACGGCTCCTTGCTGCACGTGCTTCGGGCGTTGGGGTCGACGGCAGGGCCGGGAGAAATCCTCGCGTGATGCTGATGACGGCGACGCCCGTGGGCGCCGTCACCTTCTTGGAGGCGTCGTCATGGCGCTGCTTGTGCCTCCCCACGTCGATCACCGGGGGAAACCTTGATTCGGTCTACGGATCGGGCGGCGACGATGCATCTGTGTCGTTCCCTTGTTGGAGGCGCCGCTCAGGTGATTTGATGAGTCCTTGGTGCGCTAGCTAGAGTCTGGCCTTGGCTGCCGCCTAGAGCTTGGGCTTCCGGGGCGCTATGTACGCCGTTGTTGGTTCTCCCTTGTCGACGCCTCCTCCAGTCGGGCTCGGTCCCGCCGTTTCGCTCGCCAACTTGGGCCCTATGGGCGAACGGTGCGTTGGCTTGTGTCTTCCTTGAGTTGGATCGGTCTTGTGTGGTTCCTTCCTTCGGTTGTGACGCGGCCTAGAAGCTCGGTGTGTCATCCCCTTGCCATGCTTGGTTGGAGGTGGCTCAAGGAGAGTCTTTGTCGTGTGGTTGGTGTAGTTGTGTTGTTTCCGTGTGGCGTTGTGTTTATATCTTGTAGCCTTTTGGCGTGGTTCGGCCATCTTGGTCTCTTCTTCTATGAAACCGATAGGGTGTATCCTTGAAAAAAAAGCTCACAGACGAGAACCAAGAAGCTTCAGGTCCGCATTTGGCGATGCTTCCTATGCGCACTTGTGCTGCCGCTCTGGGCTCTCTGTAGCACACTTCACTATTTTGACCACGTGACACGTAGATAGGCTAAGCAATAGGTGTCGAAAGGTTGTTTCTTTACATGTTCTTCTCCTCGCAAACTATCCAACAACATCATTTGATAGGGAAACCTCGAATTGTAGCCCGGCCTACATGCAGGTTAATTTTTTTAGAATTCAAAAACAGCATTTCGAATAGATAACCTAAAAAAAAGTATTTAGACGTAGATAATGTTGTGCTTTATGGATATGCAAATTATCAACTCGAAATATCTTAGGCTACACAGAAATGACAAAATTTGTTAGATACGAGATTAAACTTTTGCACTGTCCACTACTCCCTTCGTTTTAAAATATAAGATGTTTTAGGTTTGTGAAGAAAATGAATCTAGACTTGTTTTAGTATGTAGGTTCACTCAACAAGTCTAGATTAAACTTTAGAGTGAACCTACATACTAAAACAAATCTAGATTTATTTTCTTCACAAACATAAAACATCTTATATTTTGAAACGGAGGAGTACTTTAGATGTCTGATTTTATTACTCACTCCGCATCCCCTTCCTCAAGCTCCGCTGTGTCGTGCCCTCGCCCTCACCAGGCCATCGCCCTCACGTCAGCGCCAAGAAGGTCCCCCGCGCCTCCTCCCAGTCTATTCCCCCACACAGCTCCCCAGGCCCACTCCCCGGCGCGTCCGTCCGCTCCCCCATATTCTTGCTGAAAATCGATTCTTGGCGATAGTGGTGATTCCCCAACGGCGGCGGAGTGGTGGCGACGGTAGCGATTCCCCGTCCGTGTCGAAGGCCTCCTCCACAAGCTCATGCCCGTGCTCGTCGGCCCGAACCTTCAAGCCCCACGCCGCTCTTCACGCGTGAGGCCATTACCACATATGAGGCCAAAATTGAAGAACGGGAACATCATATTCTGAAGTTCATGGCTGAGAAGAACGATCTTGGGCGGTCCTATGTGCCGTCTTTAGCGGCAAATCTTTGGGAAAAGGATACGATCCCGGGATCGAACGTTTCTATCCCCGGGTCATCGCTAGCAGCACACACGGTTTTAGGCCCACCCACGCGGTGTTCTTATCCCTTCGCGACGGACTCCGTCTCTCTCGCGTGCGCCCCCCCGCTGAAGCTTGCTTCGCAGGCAGCCGCGCGCGCCCCCGCTGCCGGACTAGGTACTCGCCGCCGCCGGACTAGGTACTGCGGCTCGTCGAGCTGGACGCAGGGATGAGGAACGCCCGCCGAGGATGCCCCCGGCCACCTTGATCTGCCGCCCTCGCCTCCTCCGGCATGCTATCGATCTGCATATAGCGCTTGATTGGGCTGGACTGCGTGAAATTTGTGTTCTGCTAATACTGGATTGCTCTTCCGTGGTCGGCTGGAATGCTGAATGTGAAGTGACACACCCGCGTCGGGATGAAGCTGTCGTGTTTAGCTACATGCGGCCGACGTTTTAGCTACATACGGCCATCCTCGTTGCTATAGACAGTCGATGGATTTGCTATGGACAGGGCGGGGAATTTTCAAGTTGGAGATTTTTTCCTACAGCTGCGGGATTGCTACATACATATATATATTTTTGCTCTAACTTTTGTATATTTTTGCTATAGTACTCTAAAACTTTTGCAACAAGATGACCGACGATAGTATCTGGAGAAGTCATTTTGCTAGGTAGCAACCTTTTTCTGCAAGGTCTCCAGCGATGTCTCTGGCAAAGTCTGATTTTTTGCATTTGGTATTATTTTTTGCTACACACGATTTTCTGTTTTTGCTATAATAGCACAAATATTTTGCTACAGAGTCTCCGGCGAGATCTCCCGGTGAAATTCTCCGGCGATATCTCCGGTGAAGTTGGTTTTGCTATCATAGGACTTTTTTTGCTACACGGTCGCCGGCGAGATTTGCGGCGAGATCTCCGACGAGTTCCAGTCTATTTTTGTATTTCTGGACCAAACCATGTTTTGCTACATGTAGCAAAAATAGAACTATATGTAGCAAAAGCGAAACCGTTTATAGCAAAACAGGATGACATGACGAAAATCAAATTTAACCGTTGATCTAGCCAGATCGGACGGCTGGTTAACCGGGGACGTCTAGCACTGTCCAGATCTTTGTGTCGCCGCGTATGCCTCTGAAGCAATGGGCTAGGCCCATGTTTGTCGTGTTGGCTTTTCATTTCGTCTGCTTATAACTGTTCTTTTCACGTACCCGATCTTGTTCCGCTCGGAAGAACAATAAAAGAGGGATCTCGTTGGTGCGTGCGTGACCAGCTCGAAAAAAAAAATGAACCAAACGGATACGGATCATGTTCTGTCAGCTGGCTGCCGTTATTTTTTTTTTCTTAATTGCAAAAAGATACGCACGAGACCATGGATTAAATAATTTCACAAGCATTTTTGAAAACTGAACAATTTTTTTTGCAAGAATTTTTTTTAAAACATAACAATTATTTTTAGGGTTTTAGAAAATACGTTCATCAAATCTGAACAAATTCAAAATTCGAAAAAAATTGAAATCTGAACAAAAATAGAAATTTGAATTGATTTAAAATTCAAACGAATATGAATTTGAACAAATTTTAAATTTGAACATGTTTGAAATCACATCTTACATAAACCCAATTCTCAAGGAAAATCCATCGAACCCATGAACATTTTTTTAATCTCATGAACATATTTTCTAGACCAGAGAACATTTTTTTGAATCTATGGATGTACTTTTTTAACACATGGAAAATTGGAAAACGTGGAAATTTTGTTGACGTACTATTTTTGGAACCCATGCGTGAACAAGTGTTGAATTTGTCAACCTAATTTTGAATTTTCTTTGAACCGTGAACTTTCTTAAGATAAACATCTTTGAAATGGAAGGGTATTGTTTACGCATTCTCCTATCATGATAAAATATTTATGAATCCATGAAATAAGGAAATAAAAATATGAAAAAGAAACGATAAAAAGAAAAGGTAAAACAAAGAATACTAAAAAAGAATAAAAAGGACAGAAAAATGAATTAGGAATGGTAACCAAAAAAGGGAAAATAGTAAAAAAAAAGGAAATAAAAATGGTAAAAACCAAAACCATCCGAAAAACCATTCGTAGAGAGCAAAATCATACACAAAAAACCGACGCTAAACTTATATGACTGGTACATCGAAAACGTATCTACTTTTCCAAACATTTTTGCTATTATTTCTTCTCTAAACTTGTGTGATTTGGATACAACTAACATGGACTGACGCTATTTTCAGCAGAATTACCTTGGTGTCTAGTTCTTGTGCAGAAAATCAACTATCAGGAAAAATTTCGAAAAATATGCCAAAAATACTATTTCACCAGAAGACTCACAGAGCCAGAAGACGAGACGGAGGAGGGCCACGAGGGGCCCACACCCCCTGGCCGTGCCTGGGAGGGGTGTGGCCACCTCGGGCACCCCCTTGGCCTCCCTCTTTGCCTATAAGAAGCCTCCTGACCTAAAACCTGGGGGGAGGGGGGCGAAGTTTTTTCAGAAAGAGTTCCTCTACGCCGCCGCCACCAGAAACCGCGATTCGGAACAAGAAACTTCATTCTGGCATCCTGCCGGGACGGGGAATTTGGAGGGGATCATCGCCATCATCATCACCGACGCCTCTCCATCAACCATCCATGTTTTCCCCATATGTGAGTGAGTAATCCCCCGATGTAGGCTATGGGGATGATAGTGATTGGATGAGTTCTATCATTTAATTGAATAAGATTGTTAGGGCATGGTGCCTAGTATCTCTATTAGTGCTATTTGACTTTGTTGCAAATTATTTTGCTTAATGCTTGTCATTAGGGACCGAGTGCCATGTTCTCAGATCTAAAGTTATTATTGATTCATGATGATAGTATTGTTTGTGAACTTATCTGCAAGTTGTGTACGCATATTATTGTCCAGAACCAATGGCCCCGAAGTGACAGAAATTGGGACATCCAGAGGGAATGAGTGTGATATGAGAATCACATGTGTTCATGGAGTGTTAATGCTTTGCTCCGTTACTCTATTAAAAGGAGTACCTTAATTGCCAGTAGATTCCCATGAGGCCTCGAAGTTCCTAGTTATGTCTCTCGCATAAAATAGCTCGTTGATTAACAAGATAATCAAGGTTTCCTGATCATGGACATTGGATGTTGTTAATAACGAGGTCACAACATTAGTGTAATGATGTGATGAACATTCATCCGAAGTATAGCATTACGATCAAAGTCATTGAGTTTATATTGCTATAACAACTTACGAAGTGATCCTAATTCTTAGACCATGAGATCATGTTAATCACTAACACCGGAAGAGTTTCTTAATGACGTCAAACGTCACACCGTAACTGGGTGATTATAAAGATGGCTTCAGAACTACTAAAGTGTTATGTTGAGGCTCATGAATCGAGAGTGGAATTTGTTCATCCCGATGACGGATAGATATACTCTGGGACCTCTCGGTGATATCACATTGGTTAGCTTGGAAGCAAGTGATTTGATCACTAGAATGTTATATCATGGGAACGAGAAAAGAGTGCATGTCGGTAACGAGATCAAACTAGGTATGGAGATACCAATGATCGAATCTCGGACATGTAATATATTGTGAAACAAAGGGATTAAGATACTGGCGTAAAAGGTTCCGATGATCACAGAAAAGTCATCATTGAATGTGTGGGAGTCAGTATGGATCTCTAGGTCCCCCTTCTGATTATTGATCGGAGAAGGGTCTCAATCATGTCCGGATTATTCGCGAACCGTAGGGTAGCACACTTAAGGAACACTGACATCCAATTGGAGCAAAAGTTTCATGCCGGAAAGAATAACAAGCACAGGGATTTATTTCACTAGATACCGAAACGGGTTTTCAGGTGAAATTGCAGAAAGTGTTTACGCATGTGAAATGAAATACTAGCAAGGGGTTATATGTGAATGTTTGTCATTAAATTAATAGACAAAATTCTGAATAAATAAAAGGAGTTTTATTTAATGAGAGTTTGCATTAAATTTGGTGGAAATTTAATGGGAATTTGAGTGGGTTTTTTAGTGGAGGAAATTGAAAGCCATTTGAGTGAGTGGAGTGTCCACCCACATGAATGAGGAAGAGGTGGGGCAGCCCCATGGCTGGGCGCCATGCCCCTTGGGTGCCCCCTCTCTCCTATAAAAGCCCCCTCTCATCCTCTCAAAGCACACCTCCTCGTGAAGGATCTCTCTCCTCCTCTAAAATTTATTCCCCATGGTCTCAAACTAGCGAGATACATGTTCTCGGTGGCTATTCAGCAAGAAAGAGTTGTGCTTCCGCTGCATCGCTGGAACGAGGAGGCGGAGGTTTCTCGGTGTCTTGTACGTGTGTGCGAGCATGAATGCGCTGCTGTTTTGCGGCGCTAGGACTTCCTCTCGATCTTGAGATCGGCAAGAGATCGTCTATCAACCACGTGTTTAACTCGTCAAGAGATCTTGAAATTGCAGAAAGTGTTTATGCATGTGAAATGAAATACTAGCAAGGGGTTATATGTGAATGTTTGTCATTAAAGTAATTGACAATATTCTGAATAAATAAAAGGAGTTTTATTTAATGAGAGTTTGCATTAAATGTGGTGGAAATTTAATGGGAATTTGAGTGGGTTTTTTAGTGTAGGAAATTGAAAGCCATTTGAGTGAGTGGAGTGTCCACCCACATGAATGAGGAAGAGGTGGGGGCAGCCCCATGGCTGGGCGCCATGCCCCATGGGTGCCCCTCTCTCTCCTATAAAAGCCCCCTCTCATCCTCTCAAAGCACACCTCCTCGTGAAGGATCTCTCTCCTCCTCT
Organism: Avena atlantica; assembly: GCA_910589765.1. Lineage (NCBI taxonomy): Eukaryota > Viridiplantae > Streptophyta > Magnoliopsida > Poales > Poaceae > Avena > Avena atlantica. The sequence goes on along the minus strand of OU342735.1, from coordinate 487,732,643 downwards.
AGAATTTATTCCCCATGGTCTCAGACTAGCGAGATACATATTCCCGGTGGCTATTTGGCAAGAAAGAGTTGTGCTTCCGCTGCAACACTGAAATGAGGAGGCGGAGGTTTCTCGGTGTCTTGTACTTGTGTGCGAGCACGGATGCGTTGCTGTTTTGCGGCGCTAGGACTTCCTCTCGATCTTGAGATCGGCAAGAGATCGTCTATCAACCACGCGTTTAACTCGTTAAGCTTTGTTGGTCTTCAAGGGTATGTTCTCTACGGATATACATCTGCCCATTGTTTGTATCTAGTAGATAGATCTTGGTACATAGTTCCGATCGTAAGAATTTTTTTGTTTTCTATGCTGCGAACCCTATAGTGGTATCAGAGCCGGATCTATGCGTAGATGCTTTGCACGGGTAGTACACATATGAGTATGTGGGCGATGATGATCATTTTATTTCTTCTTGGTTGTACTTTGGATATTGGTGGCATAGTGGGATGAAGTCGCCCGGACAAACTTTACATGTCCTCGCACATGAGACTTGTTCCACGCTTGACATGCAACTAGTTTTGCATAAGTGGCTATTGGTTGTCTGTCTCTCCTACTATAGTCAATATCTAATTTGCAACGAGTTGTCAACAATTTGGTTATCCTCGTTGTGGTTCATGTTCGTAGGTAAGATCGGTTCTATCTTCAAAAGCCCTAAGCCACGTAAAAGTTGTAATGGATAAATTAGAGACGTCTAGTTTAGATTGTTGTTGGGCTAGTGTCATGATATGGTAATGTTGTAAGTAAAAGTATAAGTCGATACTCTTACAACACACATAACGTGTAAGTTCCATAGACCTTGGCCTTACACGTAGAGGTATGATGGCGATCATACCATGATGCACATGATGGAGATCAAGTGCAAGAACCATGTCATTTCACTTATTAACATGTGATGTTTGATTGCATCTTATATTGCTTGTTTTGCGTTTTATTAGCATAATAAGATGATCCCTCATTTAGATATCAAGATAAAAATGTGTTCTTCCTTAAGTATGCACTGACAATGTTTCGTCGCTTCAAGACATCACGTGATGATCGGGTGTACTTGAATCCACGAGCATATCTTGGGTGTAAGACAGTTACACACGCGAATACTAAGGTTATTACTTGGCGAGCCTAGCATGTACAAACATGGCCTCGGAACACGGACCGAAAGGTTAAGCATGAGTCATATGTTTTGATATGATGACCATATGGATGCTCGCCTTTGAAGCTACACCGACTCACGTGATGATCGTACTTGGTGTAGTGGATTTGGTTCATGTAATCACCAAAAAGGCACGAGGGGTGTCGTTTTTAAGTGGGAGTTCATTTCTAATTTGGATTAGTAGAACTCAATTTATCATAAATTAAATCAAAGTGAATTTGCATAATTTGTTGTAGTCATTAGCATTCGTTCACCACCTTATGCTTAGTTGTAATTGAGATAATAGATAAAATTCTGGATATATACTTTACGAACTGGTATTGTATTGTGTTGAGTGTCAATCTAAAGTTTAAAGTCCTATTGCAAACTTTCAGCAAACTATGTTTACTTCGTGAAATTTAATAATTGGTATTAAGTCAAGAGTAACAATTCCAGTGTTAGTATCTTAAGTATCATGTTTGCCTCCATGATTCTTGATTGTTTTAATATCAAGTTTATCTAGGAGATGAAAGAATTGTTTCAGAAACCATCATGTGTGGCAGATATAACGATATCTGAAACAATGTTTTGGTTGCAATATGATAGAGTATAATATATGTTCTCATATTGGATGAGAATTTACAAAGGTTAGAGATGCTAGACATCCTAACCATCCAAAAGGGTTTTGGAAAGTAATGTTATACTCACGATTCGCCTTTATAAGCTACAGTAGCTTGATCATGAAAGTCGTCATGATAAGGATGAATAGAAGATGTATGTAAAGTGTTTACTACACTAAAAGATTACTAAATAATGGATTTTTGAAAGAATGCCAATCATTTTGATGATGGTGATTTACTTCAAAGTGCAAGTCCAAAAGTATTATTATTTGAATATACACGCTTTGGACTATGTGTCATGTATATGGCGCCACTTTTGATGTTGATATATTCTTTTAAAAGGAAAAGGAAATGCTGAAAGAGAATCTATAAAATATATTTGGTAGAAATGGAAAGATTGGAAATATCCAATTTAGGTATATGGATGATATACATGTTATGGTTGTATTCTTTGCTTGTTAAACAATGTGGTTCTTGGGTATTGGATACCGAATTGGTTGGTATGAAATTTCATACAGAATGACGCAATTCATGAACCACAATGGCCTAAGTAACTAGCAAGAGAATATGTGATGATGTTCATCGAAAACAAACAAACCGTTGTTTGTATTTCTCGTTGACATCAAAGCTTTACTTCAAGATTTGTTTTAATAATTGTTATTTAAATCAGGTATTATGAGAACAAAGGTTGTTCAAATAATTACCGTATTCCATATAAGATGGATGATTTACAAATCTAGTTGGAGAAATCACATCCATAAAACCTAATGCTAAAATGTCGCAAGACAAATGATTGAAAGATCACTTACAAAGTGACATCGCCGTTTAAATTATATTGGAAAGAAAACATGAAGAATCTCCATATTCATGGATTTTTGGAGTCTTTGATTTGATCAAGTGACGCTTGTGAGACTCTTCTCGGGATAATTAAAACTTCGTTCAAAGGCCAAAGAAGAACAATCGACTAAATATTGGAATTTATACATATCGATGTATGTAGTCCATTATGTATAGCCATAAGCGATGGATTTCAACTTCATATGCTTTCTCCGGAAATTTGAGTGAATTTTCACTTAATGAGAAAGAAGCATGAAATATTTGAAAACGTTCAAAGACTTTCAAGAAGAAGTGGAAAATCATTGTAATAAGAAAATAAATGATTTATGATTTGATCATAAAGGGATTTATTTGAGTTACAAGTGTAACAAGAAAAATAAATGAATTGGGATTTATCATAAAGGGATTTATTTGAGTTGCAAGTTTAGCAAAACACCTAGATTTACATCTCCCGAAACACCATAGGAGTATGGAGTGTTTGAGATTTGTAATGAAACCTTGTTTGACATGGTTGGATCAAAGGTGTTATTTATAAAATTGCCATTATGTTTTAAAAGATTAAAAGCTTTAGAGACTACCGCTTTTACACTGAAAAGAGCTCCATCTTGATCTGTTGAAATGACACCATGGAAGTTATGGTTTGGGGTAAAACCCAAATTGTCATTCCTTAAATTTTGGTATGCTAAGCATAAGTACGATGTTTACAACCAAAGTCGGATGAGAATGTCTTTGTAGGTTATTTCGAATAACCATTGGATATTCCTCCATAACACCGAGGACAAAAGGGTTTGTCGCTTGAAATGTGACGTTTCTTGAAAAAGGATTTTTTCGCAAAAGTTAAGTGGGAGGACAATAGAACTTTGATAAGGTTAACGAACCTTAGCTAAATGTGATGAGTTGTGCAGCGCCGGAAATCGTTCTGGAGGCTGCCATAATGCTCATAGCTTATATGCCTCAAAGGTTGTGGTCACGGATATCTAAGTTCTTATTGAACCAAGTCGGTCGGATAAACAATCAAATACTGAGATTTGAGAGTAAATCATTATTGTTTGACAATGATGAACCGACTACATACAAAGAAGCGATGATGGGCCCTGACTCCATCAAATGGCTTGAAACCATAAAATTCGTGATAGTTCCATACACGAGAAATCAAGTTTTAAACTTGGAAGACCCTCCGGAAAGGTGTAAAAACCTATCGGTCGTATTTGGATCTATAAAGAAACAGACATGAATGTTTCACATCTATGAAATAGTCGAAATGTCAGTAAAGTTTTTACGACAATGTTCAAAGAGTTGACTATGACAAGGTTTGATCTTTCATAGCGATATTTAGTCTGGACGGATTAAAGTAGCAACCACTACATATAATTTGGTATATGGTAGATGAATAAACAAAAAAATTCTTCTAATAGAATGGTTACCTAGGACATGTACAAGACACGATCCAAAGGGTTTTGTTAAATTCAAAGGATGCTAAAAGTGCATGCAAACTTCAATGGTTGAAGTAAGCATCGTGGATTTGGAATCTTCACCGTGATGAAAAGGAGTTTTCATCTGGAGACGATGAAGATGCTTGCATTTGCAAGAAATTAAGTGGGAGCGCTAAGACATATTTCTAATACATTATGTGGAGGACATCTTGTTGATTGGAAATGATGTATCTTTTATTGACAATGGTTAAGAATTTCATTTCGATGAAAGACCTAGGCAAAACCCGAATAATTGGCATGAATGTATATAGCGGATAGACCATGACGCTAATAAGGTTGTGCCAAACATACATATATGAGATATTGAAGGAGTTCAATATAGAAATGACAAGAAGCAGTTCTTGTCGCATAGAAAGGAATTGAATCAAGATTCAAGTGTATCGACACTTGATAAGTGAAACAAGATAAACGTGCTTTTACACTTGATGAGTGAAATCACGAGAATGTTTTGATAAATCATACCATGATATGTACACATCCAGATATGTCATATGCTCTAAGTGTTATGAGCATATACCAGAATGAATCATAAAATGATCATTGGACGATAGTAAGGATATTCTTTTGATCTTTTGGAAGAACTAAGAATATATTTGTGTAGAGGTGACAAACAATTACAAATAGTTCATTGTAAAGCGTTGCATTGATACTAGTTTTGTCACAAGAACAAATTAAGTTTATCTCAATTTAAACTATGGGTGGCACAATGTAATGAAAAGGATATTCCATGATGAATTTGGATGAATTCCAAAGTTAAGACATTGTGACGGCTACTACAACAAAAGGGCTAAGTATATGACTGCTATAGTAGCATCAAAGGAGGGAATTTGTGTCAAGTAGTTTGTTATCAAACAAAGGTGTGGTTCGCAACAGGCTAACACTAAAGATATATTGTATGACAATAGTATCGACATGATTTAACCCCAAGGAACTGAAGGTCTCACCAAAACACCAAATTTATACAATGCCATCTCATTGGAGTATGAGTGATGCGTGAAGACGCAAAGACATGCAAATACACATGGGCCTGAAGTGTCAGATCTGTAGATTATGTTAACCACTTGCAAATTGCGTATATGGAACACCAGAAAGCCATAGGTGTTCAATACGCAAAGTTTTCAAACTAGATTATTGTCTCTAGTGCAAGTGGGAGACTAAAGGGAATATGCCCGAGAGGCAATAATAAAGTGGTTATTATCGTATTCCTTGTTTATGATAAAAGTTTATTTTGCATGCTATAATTGTATTAATACGGAAACATTAATACATGTGTGTTTAATAAACAAAAGGAAGTTCCTAGTTATGCCTCTCTCATAAACTAGCTCGTTGATTAACAAGATGATCAAGGTTTCCTGATCATGGACATTGGATGTTGTTAATAATGAGGTCACAACATTAGTGTAATGATGTGATGAACATTCATCCGAAGTATAGCATTACGATCAAAGTCATCGAGTTTATATTGCTATAACAACTTACGAAGTGATCATAATCCTTAGACCATGAGATCATGTCAATCACTAACATCGGAAGAGTTTCTTGATAACTTCAAACGTCACACCATAACTGGGTGATTATAAAGATGGCTTCAGAACTACTAAAGTGTTATGTTGAGGCTCATGGATCGAGAGTGGAATTTGTTCATCCCGATGACGGATAGATATACTATGGGCCCTCTCGGTGATATCACATTGGTTAGCTTGCAAGCAAGTGATTTGATCACTACAATGTTATATCATGGGATTGAGAAAAGAGTGCACGTCGGTAACGATATCAAACTAGGTATGGAGATACCGATGATCGAATCTCGGACATGTAATATATCGTGAAACAAAGGGATTAAGATACCAGCGTAAAAGGTTCCAACGATCACAGGAAAGTCATCGTTGAATGTGTGGGAGTCAGTATGGATCTCTAGGGCCCGCTTCTGATTATTGATCGGACAAGGGTCTCGATCATGTACGCATTATTCGCAAACCGTAGGGTGGAACACTTAAGGGACACTGACATCCAATTGGAGCAAAAGTTTCATGCCGGAAAGAATAACAAGCGCAGGAATTTATTTCACTAGATACCAAAACGGGTTTTCGGGTGAAATTGCAGAAAGTGTTTCTGCATGTGAAATGAAATACTAGCAAGGGGTTATATGTGAATGTTTGTCATTAAAGTAATTGACGAAATTCTGAATAAATAAAATGAGTTTTATTTAATGAGAGTTTGCATTAAATTTGGTGGAAATTTAATGGGAATTTGAGTGGGTTTTTTAGTGGAGGAAATTGAAAGCCATTTGAGTGAGTGGAGTGTCCACCCACATGAATGAGCAAGAGGTGGGGGCAGCCCCATGGCTGGGCGCCATGCCCCTTGGGTGCCCCCCTCTCCTATAAAAGGCCCCCCTCTCATCCTCTCAAAGCACACCTCCTCGTGAAGGATCTATCCCCCTCTAGAATTTATTCCCCATGGTCTCGGACTAGCGATGTACATGTTCCCGGTGGCTATTCGGAAAGAAAGAGTTATGCTTCCGCTGCATCGCTGGAGCGAGGAGGCAGAGGTTGCTTGGTGTATTGTACGTGTGTGCGAGCACGGATGCGCTGCTATTTTGCGGCGCTAGGACTTCCTCTCGATCTTGAGATCGGCAAGAGATCGTCTACACCAACCACGAGTTTAACTCGTTAAGCTTTGTCGGTCTTCAAGGGTATGTTCTCTACGGATATACATCCGCCCGTTGTTTGTATCTAGTAGATAGATCTTGGTACATAGTTCCCATCATAGGAATTTTTTTGTTTTCTATGCTACAAACCCTACACATCCATCCCTATGCCTACCACACTCATATCCTACTGTTTGCTACTATTGTCACTACTGCCTTTGTTTTATTACTGATGTTACTTTGCTATTGCTACTACAAAACTGTTTATACTAATAAACTACTATAATCAAGACTATTTCCAGGTGCAGCTAAATTGACAACTCAGTTGTTAAGGAATATAAGTATTCTTTGGCTCCCCTTGTGTCGAATCAATAAATTGGGTAATACTACCCTCGAAGACTGTTGCGATCCCCTATACTTGTGGGTCATCAAGACTATTTTCTGGTACCGTTGCCGGGGAGCATAGCTTTATTTGTAAGTTCACTTGGATCTATTATTGTTCACTGCTTTTCCTTTCATCATGGGAAAGTCTCATGATGGAAAGTTTCCTCTTTTACCATCCACTACAAGAAGAGGTACAGTCCTAAACACCTCTGCTGCTCTTGATTCGCCGTCTGTTATAAGTAAGCTTATTACACCACCACACATACACATGCTACACACCCTGCTACTACTGCTGAATCTGAAATTGCTTCTGATACTCATGATGTTACTTCTACTGTGCTTGATGCAAGTGGTTCATTAGGTCCTTTCCTAGATGCTACTATTGCTAGAACTATTTTGGGAAACACTGAAACTCCTAGTGAAGACACTATTACTCCTGTTAGCTCACATAAGTCTAGAGAGAGATATGATATTAATGATGGTTACATTGAGTTGACTGGTGAATTTATTGAAGAGTGTTAAAACACACATGGTGCTAGTGCTATTAGGAGTCTCCTTGAGAGACGTACTATTATACCTAAACTGTCTCCTGATGCTAAGTTTGCAACTTCTCCCATAGACATTAAAGATAAAGATTATGATTTCTCTCTTGATTTGTCCTCTATAAACATTGTTGAGAAAGATTCTTTTTGTGGGACTGAGAATGAAAAGGCTGTAGCTCATATGAATGAGCTTTCCACATATGAGTGCCTTATTCTGTGATGATGTTAAGATGCGCAAGTACTTTATTACTAAAATCTTCCCTTTTTCACTAAAAGGAGAATCTAAAGCTTGGTTTAATAGATTACATCCTGGATCCATTAATAGCACTGATTGCTTGATTGCTACTTTCTTTCAGAAATATTTTGCTCCTAGTGCTAGACATGCTGCTTTGCAGAAACTTTTTGATTTTAAATAGGGAGAAGAAGAGAAATTGCCTGAGTCATGCACAAGGTTCCGTGCCTTGATTCATGCACATACTGGATGTCCATTACCTAAAAATGAGATTCTTAATATTTATTATAATGGACTAACTGATGAATATAGGACATACCTAGATAGTTTTGCTGATTGTGTTTTCAGGAAAAGAAATCCTGCAGAAGCTGAAGAATTAATGGCTAATATAAGCAAGAATTATGATGATTGGACTTCAAAGCTAATTACACTTGAGCCTACTACACCTGAACAAATTGTGCCTGAACCAATTCCAACACCAACACCAAAGAAGATGGGAGTTATTGAATTAAATGATGAAGTGATGAAAGAAGCTAAGAAATGTCTTAAGGAGAAAGGTATTAGATCTGAAGATGTGAAGAATTTACCTCCTGTAGAAGAATTATGTAAGCCAATTCCCCAATCATCCACTATTGAGGTACACTCTCTCCAACACTTTGATTAAGGTGATACTCCCTATGGTAAACCTCCTAATCAATGCTTAGAGGAACTTGACATTTTTATTGTTAAACAAGGTAATTTTAATAAACAAGTTTAGAATCATTTATTGGAAAACTCTAGAGCTATTAATGAGTTGAAATATATTGTGGAAAGAACTGTTAATGATGTTAAAATGCTTGTTAAACACTTCCAAATGGTTCAAACCTAAATTGATCGAGTTGTTAAGGTACAAAAAAATATGCTAGTTAATGTTTATAGAGATAAACATGCTTATGGAATTAGAACAAGGAGTGGTGCAGCCACTCAAGATCCTTTATATCCTGAAGGACACCCTAAAAGAATTGAGCAGGATTCTCAACAAACTGAAAATAGTGGTAGTTCTCGTAAGAGAAAGAAAAAGAAACATAAAACAGTTGAGGAACCCTCTAAACCTGCTATAGATCCTAATAGTATATCTGTATCTGATTTTGAAACTGAAAGTGCTGATAAAAATGATGCTCCTGATAAGGAAGAAATTGAAGAAGAACCTGAGAAGCACACTAAGAATACTAAGTACACTAAGGAAGATTTTATTGCTAATAAACATGGTAGTGAAAGAGAACCTTGGGTGCAGAAACCAATATTTTTTCCTAATAAGAAACACAAGTTAAAGGAGGAAGAACACTGTAACAAGTTTTGTGAGAGGAATGAACCTTTATTTTTCCAAATTCCTTTGACTGATGCTATTAAGTTGCCTCCTTATTCAAAGTATATGAAGGATATTGTCTCTAATAAAAGGAAAATTCCTAATGAGGAAATTTCTACTTTGCTTGCTAATTATTCCTTCAATTGTAAGGTTACAAAGAAACTTGGTGATCCAGGTATTCCAACTATTCCTTGCTCTATTAAAAATAATTATGTTAGAACTGCTTTGTGTGATTTGGGAGCTGTAGTTAGTGTTATGCCCTTTTCTCTCTACAAGAGACTCCAGCTAGAAAAGTTGGTACCAACTGATATATCTTTGCAAATGGATGATAAGTCAACTACTATTCCTGTTGGTATATGTGAGGATGTTCCTGTTCAAGTGGCTCATAATTGCTTGGTTTTAACGGATTTTGTTGTGCTTGAGATGTCTGAAGATGATAATATGTCCATTATTCTTGGGAGACCTTTTCTTAATACTGCAGGTGCTGTCATCAATTATAATCAAGGAAAAGTAACTTTTAATATTAATGACAAAGAGCATACTGTCTATTTCCCCAAGAAGATTGATAAGAGCTATTGCCTGAATTCCATTGAAAATATTGAGAGCATCAAAGTTGGAGAAATATATTGTCCCATTCCACAAGAAAGTTTTGAAACTATTATGATTGGGACTATTGCTATCAAGATTGAGGTAACATAATAATTTTGTGAAATGCAAAGTTTTGTTTCATATAAGACTATTTTGGTAACAAGACTTGATCAACCTTGTTGACAAAGGGATTTTAATGAACAGAACAATGCTTTCACAATGGTTATACTTGCTCACTTCTATTTTTCTCATTTCTAGTCTTTGCTCTTCCTCTTGTTAGCTTTAGTTTTGCTAGTTGTTTGCTTGTTAGAGTGTATTAGCACTTCTGTAGTTTTGGTTTTGGTTTGCTTTTTTCTGCTTGAAAATATATTTTTCTGCGAGAAAATCAATTTTCATAACCTGAAAATTGGCCAAAAATAAAGTTTCCAAAAAATTCCAGAAAATTCATATTAATTTTTTCCTCGAAAAAGGGGCAGAGGGGCACATAGATTGGCCTAGGGCGACCCACTAGGCCAGCACACCCCCTGGTTGTGCGGCCAGCCCTAGGGCGCGTCTGGCCTGGGTGGGGCCCACGTGTGGCCCTCCAAGTTGTCTCCTTCCAGCCACTTCTTTCTCTTTCCCAAAAAACACCGGAAAACTTTCTCAAGCTCGAGTTCCTGTCGTTCTTGCTCCCGATTTTCGATCTCCTTGCTCAGCCCATCTTTGCTGCTGATTTTTGGAGGGATTGGTCTCCGCTATGTGCCTCCTCTGCTTGTCCAATTAGATTTTTGATTAGTAGATTGTATCTTGAGTATTTTGCTACTATAGATGATAGGTTGTGTGAGCTTGCATGCTTGTTATATGCTTAGAGATTTCATTTTGATTCATGTTTATCCCTCTAGTGAGTTCCTATAGTAGTTCCTCATCATTTATCAACTTGGAAATCACCTGGTTTGATTTTTGTCTAAAATTTTCAGAAAAGAAGATGAGTGCATACCAAATTAATCAACATGAATTTATGGTACTTGAGCCAATGAAAGTCCATCGTGAGGAGGAAGTCTTCCCTTCCATATATCCATGCCCTAAATTTATGAGAGCTGCTGGGATCTTTCAGGATTTCCATACTATGATTTCTAATGCAGGGTTGGAGAAATTCGTTGGAGAAGAACCATATAAATATGTTAAGCTAACCATGGCTGTGGTGCGGTTTAGTTGGTCCTTGTCTAATCCCATGGTCCACTATAAAATTTAAAATATAGCTATCGACCTCCCTTTTGTTGACTTTTGTGCAACTATCAAAGTGCCACAGTGGGGTTCTTGTGAGAGGATTAGAGAAAGGCCTAAGCCACTCATGGATTTATATGCTGAAATTTGCCAATGTTTTGACTTCTCAAAGGAAAGTGGTAAAATTCGGAACATTCAGTTCCCATCCATTAGATATTTTCCTATTTCATTACCAAGTGTGTTCTTGCTATAAAGACTTCTAGAAAATTATCTTCATTTGATCTAGATTTTATCTCAGCTACTTTGAATAGGGATAGAACTTATAACTTGGGTGCTCTGATTGTTTTCCGTCTTGATACTAAACGCGAGAAAGGTGGAATTTGTGGAGGTCTCATTGCCTCTCGTTTGCTAGATTTTCATGGTTTAGAGCCTCATCATTCAGATTTTCAGTTTCCCATAGAGAGACTAGATCTCAATTCCATGGTTCAGCATAATTTTGTTTCTTCTTGGGCTACTTTGAGAGATTTACCATATGATATATCCTTTGTCAAGCGTGGTTGGAGAGGGGGTAGGTCTGAGAAGGTAGTCTCTTTGCCTGCACCTGCTTTGTTTAACTTTGATAACAGGCAAGGATGGTCACTCACGGAGGAAGAACTTGACACATACGTGGTGGAGCTCTCCTAGAAAGAGGAGAATGTTAGAGAGGATGCCGAAGATGATTCGGTTCAGCCCTCCAACATGGGGGAGTCTTCATACCAGCAGCCCTCTTATAATTGGAGCGCGTCCACTTCCTCATCGCGAGGGCCAGATTATGATCATTCCTACGATGACCCACCAGCTTGGGGTTACTACCCGCACTAGCCCCACTTAGGCCAAAAGCCTAAGCTTGGGGGGAGGTATACCGACATCACACTCATCTATATATCATGTTACGTCGGTACTTTGTATATCCATGTTTCGCTTTCTTTTTGGTTTTTGTTTCTGCTTTCCCCAAACATAAAAAGACCAAAAATATTTTCGTTGTTTCTCTTAGTTTGTTTCTTTACTTTTTAGCTTTGGTTTGTGATACGTCGAAAACATATCTATAATTCTTTATGATCCATGCTTGTTTTATATCCAATTTGCTTTTATTTGTCTACACTTTGAAGTATTTTTATACACTTTCTGAAACTAAACTATTGACAAGATGCCACAGTGCCAATTGCCTGATTTCTTCTGTTTTTGGTTCCAGAAAGGGAGAAAATCAATATTCTCGGAATTGGACGGGACAAAAGCCAAAGCCATTATTTCCTGGAGCAACACGGAACCACAAAGCAGAGACGGTGTAGGGCACCAGCGTGGCCACACCCCTCCCAGGCGCGGGCAAGCCCTGGTGGCGCCTATAGGGGGTGTGGGACCCTGGCCCTCCACCGACCTTGCCTCCTGCGCCTATAAGAAGCCCCCAGGGAGAAAACCCTAGATCATCCATCATACTTCCAGAAAAAGTTCCGCTGCACCGCCGCCACTGAAGGGGAGATTCGGGGGACAGAAAGTCTCTGTTTTGGCACCCTGCCGGGACGGGGAAGTGCCCCCGGAGCCATCTCCATCGATCTCCACCACCATCTTCATCACCGTTTCTGATTCCCATGATGAGGAGGGAGTAGTTCTTCCTCGAGGCTAAGGGCTCTATCGGTAGCTATGTGTTCATCTCTCTCTCTATGCATGATCTTGTTGTGGTCATGAGATTTGTAATCAAGTAGATCTACCTTGCTACTCAAGTGCTTCATTATATCTCTGCTCTCCCCATGTGTGTGAAAGTGACAGCATGCACGCCATGGTGGCACTTAGGTTTGAGTCTACATAAATACTCTTTGTGCTTTAATAGATTTATGCTTTTCCCCACGTGTGTGAAAGTGACAGCGTGCATACCGTGTGTGGCACTTTGGCTAGATTGAATATTTGTTATGAGTTATATTTTGAGTTGGCCGTCTCTATGAAATTGTGGTGTTTGTTGGAACCATCTAGTGCTCAAGGTGACAGTGTGGGGTTATCTAGAATGGGGAAGGCCCTACCGTGGATTAGAGTGTCCAATCGGAGAGTAGCTGAGAGTAGTATTGTAACATCCCAGCATTAGAGCTTAGAAATAAGTTGAACATAGATGTGTGCATTGTATTCATGCATAGAAAATCCGAATAATTTTTGGATTTTGAACAAAAATTGTCAAAGTGATTGAAGCTTCTCTCAACTTGATGGAATTGAAGTAGATCATCAAGTTAACTGCGATAAGTTTCAATATGACCTTTGCTAAAACCTTATTTTGGGTAAGGGAGATTTGATCTAAGGGTAGATCAAATGTAATAAAAGTTAAACCCTAATACATTGCTTAATGATTAATATTTGATCCTTAAGTGATTATCTTAGTATTCATTACACAACTCATGAATACCAAGTTATAAATATAACTTAAGTAATAGGAATGGAACAACTAAATCTTGATCTATCTTAATCCGATCTGCTTATACCATGAGTATCATGGTAATACCTAACCTTAACTCTTTAGTGAGATTGAGTAGGAAATAAACCAAGTCAAGATCATTCACCATATATCTTTCTTTCCATATCAATCCTTATGGAATCCTATCTCAATATATGTTGTTCATCAACGTTGAGTAATCAACTATTGATTCACCAATTCTTAACCTATCAATTCTTGACCTAGCAATTTTTGTCCTTATCATAGCATTCACTTAGGTCCTTAAAAGAAATAAGTAATAAGAGGTAAGTATTAATGCTAGTTTTGGATATCATCTATATGATGGGAGTGATTGAAGGGAATCAAATCAATATGGTAATTGAAGGAGTTAACTCACTCCTGGATGGATAGAAGAGTTATATGGAAGATATAGTTATATGGTAACAAATAGGGTTATAAGGATGAACATTGAAGATAGATACCACGGAGTAATCCTATTGGATTAAGTAAGCATAGTCCATGAATAACATCCCTTAATCCAATAGTGATACTAAGAAGATAATTTTAATACAACTGTAATGTTGTATTGATGAGACCTTGATTAGCCAACTGGAAACCTAAACCATAAATGATCAAAGGATTATAATGATCATGCTTTACTCACCAAGATTGAATGCTTATATCATGTATAAGTGACATTGGTGGATAGAACATGATTGAACCCTAGTATAGATATATTATTATCCTAGATTAGTCATTACAAGTCACATTAATATAATGTGAGGTTGGATTATGAGTTACTAGAGTTAAGTAATATAAGATAGTATGATTAAGCTAAGGCTAGTGTAGCGTAGAGTTATTGAAGTAGTGTTATTCCTCTTAAAGAATAGTAATTTTTTGAGGAAAGTAGTTTGATATATACATCTACTGGAGTAATATTAGTGGTGGATGATTAAGGAAGAGTATGAATGGAGTTAGAAGTAACTACTTGTTGGTTTGGAGATTACCAGCAGTAGAGTAGTTGATATAACCAAGTATGGATATGAGAAGATTATGAAAGCTTTAGTGTCAAGCTCATTGGATTTATAAATGGATTTAGAAGAATAAGAATATTCTTGTGAAGTAAAACTCATCATGTTAACACATGATGATGGATAAGAAAGAAGTGGTATATCTAGGAAAGGAATTCTTTAAGTAGAAGTCAAGAATTATGAATTATGGAAGATAGGAATTCTTGGTAAACACTAAACCCTAAATCTTTAACCAAACATAATATCCATTTCATCTGATTGATCTATCATCTTATTTCCACAAAGCTTTATAGGAATATTTTCTTATAACAAATCACTTAAGCACATCTTTGTCATTTCCAAATGTTATAACCATATGTGCTTAGGATTTATCTTTATCAATTCTTTTCCATCAGACATTTCAGATAATAACTTCATTTTTTAAAGGGTGATATCAGTAAAGATCACAAACATAAAGACAATATGTTTAGCCATTAATCTTTATTCACATCAACAAAAGAATATAAGTATATTAAGTACCCTAAACCCTAGGGTAAGCATTTACAATTCAAACCCTAACTCTTATGTTAGTTATAATAAAATATATATACCTTATTATTCCCTAGACAAATGGGAGTAATATTAACCAGATAATTTCCTTTGTATATCATACATCAAATAATAATAGATGATCATTCTATAAACATTTCCCTCCAAACTACAAGCTAGTTAGAATTAAGTTTTATAAACAAATAAGAAAATATCCTAAAATAAATCCATGGCTTATTATGGAAAGAAAATTAATAACAAAGACCCTTACACAATATTAAAAAGGATTTTTATAAAGAAAATAAAGAAACATAACAATATATAATAAAGGTTCACAAAATGATCATAAATACATTTCAATATTGCTAAAATTATCTAGCAGATAAAATTCTATTGGAAATATTCAAACAAATGAAAAATACAAATATGAAAAATGAAACTTTAAATGGAAAACCAACAGAAAGAAAAAAATAGAGGAAACAGTTTCTGGCCTGTGGCCCATTTCCCCTCTTTCTTATCTGTCGCCGTAGCCGCAGCAGCCCATCTGGCAAACTTTGCCACGGTCCAACTGGCCCAATTAGACAAACCATACCGTTTCACCGTTTCTTTTCCTTTCTTCTTCCTCTCCACAGAAAGCAGCGCTGGTGAAGCAGCTGCCTGGCACACTGTCCGCCGTCGTCACGATGCCCGCTGACGCCAAGATCCACGCCGCCACTGTTCGCTGCCTATAAGAAGACCACCGTCGCGCCGGAGAGCCTTATCTCCTTCTCTTTCCCATTTTCCTCCTCTGTTCCGAACCCTAGTTACAAAGGCCGACGAATCGTCGTCGTTCCTGACCTCGTATCGTCCTGCCGTGATGCCTGGAAGAAGCCCCGCATCATGCTCAACGTTCTCGTGGAGTCTCGCAAGGCGGGGCGTTGTCGTTTGCGTGGAATCGAGGTCGGACTCTCGTCGGCCACCGCAGCCATCGCCGGAAATACATAGTCTCCGGTCCTCCCCACGCCCCCTCGACCTCTCCATGTTCATCAGGGTGGGCTCCTGGATCTTCCAGTAACCTCCAATCATTTTATCTCGTCGTAAATCACCGTTGCACCGCGCACCACTGTCGGCCGCCGCAATAGGTGGTCGCCAGAGTAGCTCCGGTGACCAAAAGTGGGCAGCGCCACCGCTATTAGCCTCCCCGGAGTGCACTGGTTCGAACCATGGTCGTCACATCCGCTAGAAGTCACTAGATCATCGCCGTCGTTCACCGTCTGTGTGTCACCGGCGAGGTGACGTCACTGTGACCTAGTGCTCACATCATCCCTGACCCATTCGACATGTTGACCCAGTTCTTTCTTATGGGGCATCTGATGTGGCCATTGGCCCACCAGTCAGTGACTGTGTCTAGGTTTAGCTTCGGTACAAAAGGTGTTTTCTGTTTAGGGAATAGATAAAACATTATAAGATCAATTATAAATATTTCCTGAAATATAATAAAATGATTAAATCTTAGAAATTTAATAACTTTTGTTTTATAATTCAGAAAATACATGTAATATATAATTTTTTTAGAAAAATAAAATCTTCAACTTTAAACTATTATCAAACATTATTAAGTTAATTAATTAAATAAATATTATTTAATAAAGATTTTATAAGTAATAAAACTTTGATAATTCATATTTTAGTAATGGTAAATGTTAAAAATATAAATAATATACTAAAAATCTTATAAAAATAAGAACCATAATTTAAAACTATAATCATGCATTATTATTTCACTTAATTAAATATTTATTATTTATTAAGTATTTATAAAGTAATAAATCTTATAAAAATCATATCTTATTATTTATAAATCACAAAAATAAATGTAATATACCAAAATGATCACAAAAATAATAACTACATGTTAAAAATAAAATATTCCACTTTTGAAGTAAATAAAAATTTAAACAATTTAATAACTTGAATTTAAACCTATTTCCTTAATTAGTAATTCATATAAAGGTAAATAAAATTTGCTAATAATTCTAAAAATTAGCCAATTGAGTCTAATAAATAGTATTAGTCTTAAATATTGACAGTATGAAGTCAAAATGGTTTAACACACTTTAAATACAATTTTATTGAATTATCCTTCAACCATAAGTATAGATTATTTTATAAAAGGATCCTTATCCAATCTAAAATCTTCATGAATAATTTGGGACTAAATAAAACCTTTTCCCTTACTTCAACCCCAAATTCAACAACATACCAAAACACCATAGTGAATCCATAAGTAGTTAAGTAATATTACTTCCTTGTTTACAAACTATAACCACTCATTTATAAAAAAAATGATTTCCTTCCATTATAACGTTAGGAAACCACTACTCAAATATAAGTAATGCCATTCTTAAATAACTTTAAGGAAATATTCTAAGATGAGAAAGTAAAATATCATAAGAATAACACCTTAAATCCATCCATGTTGTTAAAGTTAACTTAGTCTACAAGACTTTAAATATAAGGCTAAAGACTTTGTTATATGTTTTATAGTTAACTTTGGTCTGTTTTAATTAAGACCTAAAGCATCTCAAGTCTAAACTATTTAAGCAAGCAGAAACAACATCAATCACATTCTATCAATCATATTCTAAAAAGCTATCAGGATTGTTTAAACCTTGGTAAAGAAATCTTTTCTTCAAATGTTATTCTTTTTGCCACTTCAAATAACAAATATTAAGATAATATCCCCAACTCTTAACAACTAAACTCAAGGACTTCCATCATTGTCAACAGATGACAATTAATAATAATCACATTACTTTATACTTTACTTGTATACTAAGGATTGATAACACTTAAGTTCTTCATAAGTGACATTACTTGTAAAGTAAAATTTGAAGATAAACAAGTATTGTATAAGAAATCTTGAGTAGCATTCCACATTTGGGTATCTTGTTGTTGTATACCATTATAATTACATGTTGTTTCACACACACTCACAAGCCTTAATAAGAAGCACAAGTGTGAAACTTAATCTAAAAGGGCAACACATTCCAAAGAAACCATTTCCAGTATTCAAACCCTAGAACAAAGTTATCCCCGGGATTCGAGTTTACGAAATTGCATTACATTACTTATGCATAATAGCATCTTGCTTCTTTAAACATTAGTCCTTACCGGACCAATGATGCTGATTTCAGATATTGGATCTTATATTGTCTTGGAGACCGTGACTGCATAATCTTGCAATCACAAAAGGCAAGTTCACACTTGCTCATGTCCTTTGATTATTTTCTGTAAAGTATTTTACAAATCCAGTGTTGTCATCACCTGCATTTGAAAAAGGCCCGGAAACACTATTTTCATAATAATGTGATTATAGGTTATTTTACCATGAGGTAATAACCTACTATGAAAGTTCCGGTGGTAAAGGAACATATTATCTAGGACTTAACAACCAATGTCGCCAGTGATTCTTGCGCCGTATATTACGCGTTAACCATGAGATTTGGAATGGGACAGAGAAGTCAACTGTATCTTCTTCCTCTCGCATGTAGCCGAGTGTGCAGGTCGTGGCTGTTATCACTCGTAGCGTGCATATTAATTGGTAATTCGTAGAGGATATGCAACATATGGGTGGTAACCCTCAACGTCCCATGATAGTTCTGGCATCTAACGGTCTGTACAAACCATTTCCGTAATTCAATGGGTGGGCATGGTGTACACCAAGGAGGCATGCGAGGTCGCGAAGGGGGCAGTGATTGGCTTGGATCTTAGACTGGGCCCCATACCAAGGAAGTATGGACAAGGTAATGACTTGGTTGTGCAACAAGGCTAAGGTCTCTCATGGGTAAAGTAACGCACCTCTGCAGAGTGTAAGAACTATAACTTGTTACTCCCTGTTTCGAGAAGGAGCTGCGAACGCGGTGGGAAAGGAACTCCATGAAAGTTCTGGTAAACCAGTGAACGCTGATGGACATAGCTTTTTAGAATAAAAGCAACCTTTGAAGAAATGTTTCCGAAAACTTTCATTGCCTATGACTTATGGTCGGTGGCTATAGATATAGTGCATCATACACTCATTTTCTAGTGAACTTGCTGAGTACGCTCATACTCAACGTATCTTCTTAACCCTTGCTAGATTCTGAAGCCAATACAGATGGTGTCTACATCAACTTATGCTCAAGTGAATCTTCATCAACAGTTCAAGCTCTTCATTGAAGTCAAGGAAGTCAACATATACACCAACTAAAGTGAAGGCGAAGTTGCTGATTAGATAGGAATATAATCTCTAGCCCTAGAACCTATTTCTATAGTGTATTGCGATAGCAGCAATGCCAGACCATTAGTTAAGATACTAGTCTTAATAGTATGATAGTTTTTGAGTTATTTATTTCTGATTCTTCTTTGTAAGAAGTTTCTTTCTCTCTCTTTAACCTAGAGTGTTCTCTGTAT
This sequence comes from Avena atlantica, assembly GCA_910589765.1. Lineage (NCBI taxonomy): Eukaryota > Viridiplantae > Streptophyta > Magnoliopsida > Poales > Poaceae > Avena > Avena atlantica. Next base: position 487,713,148 of record OU342735.1, on the reverse strand, counting down.
TTTGTGTAAAGAGTTGAGTTGTAACCTATAGTCATGTCTTGGACCTACTGTGTTTCTGTTGTACCACTCTGAGGGATGTAATACTAGTGAACGGTGTTTCATTGATGTTATGTCAACGACTATAGTGTACTACATCATGCAGTGGTATGTTGGGTCACCGCAAGTATTATGAAGAGAGGATATTTATATGAGAGAGTGTTCACTAGTGAAAGTATGATCCCTAGGATTGTTTCTAAACATTGAAACACCGTTTGCATCTCGATCTATTGCATGTTTGCTTGTTTCCATCTTTATTTCAGTTTCACACACGTTACCCCACGTTAACAACAAGTCAGAAGCTATTTTCTAGCACCGTTACCACTTGTATTTCACTATATCTTCGCCGAACTAGTGCACATATACACTTGACAAGTGTATTGGTTGTGTTGGGGACACAAGAGACTTCTTGTATCTTGATTGCAGGGTTGCTTGAGAGGGAATACATTTGACCACTTCCTCCCTGAGTTCGATAAACCCTAGGTAATCCACTTAAGGGAAACCTGCTGCTGTTCTACAAACCTCTGCACTTGGAGGCCCAATAACTATCTACAAGAATAGAAGTGCGTATACATCAAGCTATTTTCTGGCGCCATTGCCGGGGAGGTAAGGTAAAAGGTACTCACATCTTCCGGTGTGAGTGCTCGAAGTTATTTCCTTTAGATTCTGCAATTTTGTCTTTCTGTTTCTTGTTTTCACTAGTTAGGCTTAATGGAAAACAACAACAAAATTAGAGAGCTTTATAGTATCTATCTTGAGTTAGGACATGAAGTGTTTGAAGAGAAAATTAAAAAACCTATGGAGCTTTACTTGCATGCTAATAGCAATGTTATTAGTATGAATTCTTTGGACACCATTATTGCTAATGCTATGGAAAAGTCTAAGATTGGGGAAGATAGTTTTTATGAAAATGATCTTTTTAGTCCCCCAGCTTTGGAAGATAGCTAATCTATCGCATCTCATTAATATCAAATTTCCCCACTTTATGTTGAGAATCTGGAAGTTGCACTTATTTTGCTTACCTATGATTGTTGCTTTGTGCTTTCATGACTTGTTTCTTTACAAGATTCCTATGCATAGGAAGTGGGTTAGACTTAAATGTGTTTTGAATTTGCTTCTTGATGCTCACTTTTAACTCAATTCATATTTCTTATGTGAGCATCTTCTCAAACTATCATGCCTAACTTAAAGGCGTTAAAGAAAAGTACTTGTTGGGAGATAACCCAAGAGTTTTCTTGAGTCTTGGAAGTTATTACTTCAGCAATGACCTCTCCTTATCCTTTTTATTTGCTTTTTGTGCCAATAATAACCTCTAATGAGAGAGAAGTAAGATTTAGGGAGTTGCTGTCCCGAAACAGATTTCTGTCCTCCACCATAAAAATTTGTGAGGAGTATCTGTATGTCGGATTGAGCTAAAAATTTACGAATAAATCCCCTAGTATGTTATCTAACTTTCATTAGTTTAACACCTTTTGATTTGAGCAACAGAAGGTCTTCGTAAAAATCGGTTTCTACCCGCTGGTCTGTTTTGACAGATTTCTACCATTATTTGCATTTGCTTCTTATTGATTCCTTTTTGGGTTCTTTTTGGGAAATTGAGATTTCTGAGGTAATTGCTATAGTAGCTTGTGTCATTAGTGAAAGTTTTGTTGTTTCAAAACTAAAACCCAAAGGTCTATTATCTTTTGAATACACTAATGTTGCTAATGAAGTTTGTGTGAAGTTTTGTATGAAGGAAAAATTTCAGGTGTAGAGAGAGAATGATGTAATGAGATGAAGGATGGACAAAATTTCAATCTTGGGGATGCCACCCCATGTCACCCCAAGAAATATTCAAGAGGTACAAGCGTCAAAGCTTGGGTATGCCCAAGGCATCCCCTTCTTCATCAATAAAAATCTCAGGTCTTTCTAGACACTTCGTTTTTATTGTTTCATGCACTATTGTGTTGTTCTTGGAGCGTCTTAGTTTTCTTTTTTGGTTTTTGTTTGCTTAGTTTGCTTGAGTAAGTTGGTTGGAGCTCAGCATACTTCTTTTGGAGAGAGACACACTCTGTTTTCATTGCCTAGAACACTCTAATTTTCATTCTTATTGTCTTGTGAATGTTCTCTTTTGCTAGCACTATGTTTAGCCTTAGTTTTCTTGTGCTTTCAGCTTAGAACTTTTTAGTTCTAATTTATGGATTTGTGAGACAAGCTCACTGATCTTTATTGATCATTATCTTTGTGAGTTGTTTCAAATAAGTCGATTGGTGTTGGAAAGGAGTAGAAGTTCTTGCTTGAGTAGTACAAGAGGAGCTTGCTTTAACTATGACTTAGACTTTATCATGTAATGCTAGATGTTGCTTTGACCACATGCTTAGTTATTATTGCTGTAGCATGACTTGTCCCAAACAATTAGGATTGCTTAATGTGCCTTGAAGGAATCATGCGTTGTTTTAGCATACAAAAGCATAGTATTGTGGTATTCTCCTTTGATGCTTTGTTTGGGTTGACTTGGCACATGCTCACACCATGTTATGACTATGAACAAGTCAACATAGCCTCTATGATCATTTAGTCCTTGACTTGTAGTACCACTCTATGCTTTGATTAGTAATGTTTTGTCGCTCTGCATGATTATGGCCATTATTGCTCTCTTAGTTGGTTGCTCCCAGTCTTTTGCTAGCCTCCACTTGTATGAGTAAGCTCTACTCATGCTTCAAACTCCTAAGAAACCAAGTTATTCCAAAGTGTCCACTATAAATTCCTATGCATGGTGTGTTACACCATTCCAAGTATATTCTTGTTTTCATCTATCTTCCAATTAAAAAGTATTTTGTTATGTGACAACTTAGTGATTAAAGCCCTCACAAACTTGATGGCACACTTTATATTCCTTTCCCCTAATAAAATTGAACCATTGTGTCATCTATGTTGTATATGCTTGCACTTATATGTTGGAATTAGCAGAACTATGCTGTCATGGGGAACGTTTTCAACATTGCACTTATACTTTGTACACAGTTGATATCATGCTCTTTTGTCTATGGATGTCGTCGGCGTGAAATAAAGAGGAAGCTTATAAGTCCATGGAGTTATAGAGAAACGCCTAGGCCGCTAGCCTAAGCTATACCTAATCATGGTGGAAACTTGCAGCATCACCATAATGAGCATTCTGTGAAGCATTCTCAATAAAAAGCTATGCACGTAGTAAATAAAAAAATCGCTGAGATGATCATTGTCTGCTTGCCTTGTCATTTTGGTTATGGGATAGCTCCTGTACCATGTGAAAGGGGTACCCCGTTGGCGGTTCTCTATGATACACATGTACTTACTATGACAAGAACTTACATGTGACTGAAGTTGAGTAGCATGAGGTGTGGCCCTCGTATTCAAGGGACATGAGATTGCCAACTTATAATTTGTCAATCATATACTCCATCTTTGTTCACTTTAACCTTAATCACTTCAAGATGCTTATGATAGGGGCAATGAGAGCTGAAAGCTAACAAGTACCATAATTTTTGGAAGCTCTTTTTGAAACTTGAAATCCCTGCTTCCCTTTATGAAGGGCCTTTATTCCACCATTATATTGAGTCTCCACCTTCTATCTTTAGGCACCATTAAGAGAGAATAGTTGCCATTCTTAGTTCTATGTGCAGTGTCCCAAAACTTATTGATTGATGCATATTGTTGATATTACTTGTTCTTGTGCTATTTGTATCTAGTCACTCTTATGAACTTTGAAGGTGTCCTATGCATCTATTTCTTACTCCATGAGGGACAAGCTGAATGCCACTATGTTGTGTTTTCTATATGTGAAACCAACAAAAGTCTTTCAATGCATTGTTATTCATGATCTTTGTTTGTAATCTTTCATGTTGCATGCATAGTTACTTTGTCTTACTGTTAGAACTACATCTTTCATGCTCATGTTTAGAGTTCTTTGGTCCCAGATTTCAATGCTTGCAAATGGTTTTATCTTGGTTTTGATGGTGCATGTCACCTCAAAAAATTATTCTTTTATCACTTACCTACTCGAGGACGAGCAGGAGTTAAGCTTGGGGATGCTTGATACGTCGGAAACATATCTATAATTTTTGATGCTCCATGCTTGTCTTATATCCACTTTGCTTTGCTTAGTCTACACTTTGAGGTATTTTTATACACTTTCTGGAACTAACCTATTGAACAGATGGCACAATGCCAGTTGCCTGTTTTTGGTTCGAGAAAGGCAGAAAATCAATATTCTCGGAATTGGACGGGACAAAAGCCAAAATCATTATTTTCCCGAAGCAACACGGAACCAAGAAGAAGAGACGGAGTAGGGCACCAGGGTGGTCACACCCCTCCCAGGAGCAGACAAGCCCTGGTGGCGCCAACAGGGGGTGTGGTCCCCCTGGCCCTCCACCAACCTTGCCTCCTGCGCCTATAATAAGCACTCGGGGAGAAAACCCTAGATCATCCATCATACTTCCAGAAAAAGTTCCGCTGCACCGCCGCCACCGAAGGGGAGATTCGAGGGACAGAAAGTCTCTGTTCCGGCACCCTTCCGGGACAGGGAAGTGCCCCAGAGCCATCTCCATCGATCTCCACCACCATCTTCATCACCGTTGTTGATTCCCATGATGAGGAGGGAGTAGTTCTTTCTTGAGGCTAAGGGCTCTACCGGTAGCTATGTGTTCATCTCTCTCTCTATGCATGATCTTGTTGTGGTCATGATCTTTGTAATCAAGTAGATCTACTCTATTACTCAAGTGCTTCTTTAGATCTCTGCTCTCCCCATGTGTGTGAAAGTGACAGCGTGCGCACCATGGTGGCACTTAGGCTTGAGTCTACATAAATACTCATCGTGCTTTAATATATCTATGCTTTTCCCCACGTGTGTGACAGTGACAGCGTGCACACCGTGTTTGGCACTTAAGCTAGGTTACATATATATTTGTTATGAGTTATATTTTGAGTTGGTTGTCTCTATGAAATTGTGGTGTCTGTTGGAACCATCTAGCGCTCAAGGTGACAGTGTGGGGTTATCTAGATTGGGGAAGGCCCTACCGTGGATTAGAGTGTCCAACCAGAGAGTAGTTAAGAGTAGTATCATGAAGAGAGGATATTTATATAAGAGAGTGTTCACTAGTGAAAGTATGACCCTAGGACTTGTTTCTAAACATTCAAACACCGTTTGCATCTAGATATGTTGCATGTTTGCTTGTTTCCATCTTTATTTCAGTTTCACACACGTTACCCCACGTCAACAACAAGTCAAAAGCTATTTTCTGGCACCATTACCACTTGTATTTCACTATATCTTCGCCGAACTAGTGCACTTATACACCTGACAAGTGTATTGGGTGTGTTGGGGACACAAGAGACTTCTTGTATCTTGATTGCAGGGTTGGTTGACAGGGAATACCTTTGACCACTTCCTCCCTGAGTTCGATAAACCTTGGGTAATCCACTTAAGGGAAACTTGCTGCTGTTCTACAAACCTCTGCACTTGGAGGCCCAACAACTTTCTACAAGAATAGAAGTGCGTAGACATCAGTTTGCCTTAAGAAAAATCTAAAAAGATTTTGCTTTGTTTGTTTTTTCTTTGAGTCTTGCTTTAAAAAAATCGAAAACACCAAAAATATTTGTTGTTCTTCTTTGCTTTTGTGAAGTTTGTTGCAGGGTTCAGCGGTCCTCAGTGGAATTTGGTTTCATTTTATTATTCAAGCCACACACATGAAGGGCAATAATGAAGATTAATGACAACTTGAGGCGTGGTAAGAGGCTGGTAATGAACTCTATTTGTCTTCATTTTTATACATATACTCAGTATTGTGGGCATGCTTAGTCTGTTCATGTAAGGTGTATGTATTTATTGGATGCTTAGTAGTTCTTGCTCTCTTATGATTAGCTCCAACTTGCTAATAGTTTGTAGCGTGTCATATGGATGTTTGCTTGCATTGTTCTATTCATAACTTGGTATGACATTGTGGTATCCTCCTCTGAACGTCTCATTTGAATCGACTTGGCACATGCTCACGCATGCATATGACTGAAACAATAGTCAGTTAAGCCTTGATGATTTATTTTGCCTCAGAGTTCGTGTATCACTTTTATGACATAATTAATTCTATTTTGTTGCAAACATGATTTTGACAGTTATTGCTCTCTTGTTTGTCGCTCCCTCTCTATTGCTATCCTTCACTTGCACTGAGTATGAGCTCAACTCGTGCTTCCAACTCCCCAAAACCAATATTGCTAAAAGTGTCCACCATACCTACCTACTAGCATCATTTTCTATTCTGTGCATATTCATTATGCCTTGTTTTCTTCCAAATAAAATGTTTGCTTGTTATGAGAAAGTTAGTTAGTAAAGCTCTCACAAACTTGATGGCACACTTTATTTCTTGCACCTAATAAAACTGTACCATTGTGAATGTCCATGAAAGTTATATGCTTGCAAATTATAGGCTGGGAGTTAGCAGAACTGTGCTGTCATGGGGAATGCTTTCAACATTGCACTTGTATATTGTACCCAGTTGATATCATGCTCTTTTGTTTACGGATGTCGTCGGTGTGAAATAAAAGGGGAGCTTGTAAGTTCATGGATTTATGTATATATGTTATAGAAACGCCTGGGCCGCTAGCGTAAGCCATGCCTAATCATGGTGGAAACTTGCAGCATAACCATAATGAGCAATCTATGAATCATCCTCAATAAAAACCTATGCAAATATCAAATAAAAAGATCGCTAAGATGCTCATTGTCTGCTTGCCTTGTCATTTTGATATGGGATAGCTCCTATATCATGTGCAACGGGTACCCCATTGGCGGTTCTCTATGATACACATGTATTTACTATGACAAGAACTTACCGGTAAGTAAAGTTAAGTAGCACGAGGAGCGGCCCTCGTACTCAAGGGACATGAGATTTTCAGTTTATAGTATGTCAAGCATATAACTCATATTGGACCTCACTTTCACCTTAACCATTTAAAGATGCCTATGATAGGGGCAATGAGATCTCAAAACTAATGAGTACCATACTTTTAGCATTTCAAACTTTTCAAAACCTTTTCACTTCCTTGTTGAGTCACCACTTATTCTATGAGCACCTTCTTGAGAGCATAGTTGTCGTTCTTAGTGTGATGTGCTTGTCTCAAAACTTGGTTAATTATGTCATAACTTTGATGCTTGTATCTCTGATATCTTTACTTCTAGTCTTCACCTGAGCTTCAAAGGTGCCTTGGCATACATGTTTTGCTCCACCAACAAAGGCAAGCGAGATACCACTCTATCATACCTTTTTATGAGCATTGCAATGTTGCTTATGTTTATGTTTCATGCTACTTATTATTATTGAGTTGGAATCTCTTCATACCTTGCAAGGACTATTAAGTAGACTTAGTTGCATACTCCTTATTATGAATTGTCTAAGTATCTACTCATGTGCTGAGAATATTTACATCATATGAAGCAAATGTGTTCGTTAAAGTTCTTTTATCACACTCAGTTTTCAACTGAATTGCTTGAGGACAAGCAATACGCTAATCTTGGGGGGAGTTGATACATCCAAAACGTATCTACTTTCCCGATACTTTCCCGAACACTTTTGCTATTGTTTCTCCTCTAAACTTGTGTGATTTGGATACAACTAACACGGACTGACGCTATTTTCAGCAGAATTACCTTGGTGTCTAGTTTTTATGCAGAAAATCAACTATCAGGAAAAATCCCGGAAAATATGCCAAAAATCTTATTTCGCCAGAAGACTCACGGAGCCAGAAGACAAGACGGAGGAGGGCCACGAGGGGCCCACACCCTTGGCCGCGCGGGCCAGGCCAGGCCGCGCCTCAGAGGGGTGTGGCTACCTCGGGCACCCTTTCGGCCTCCCTCTTCGCCTATAAGAAGCCTCCTGACCTAAAACCCGTGGGGGGTCGACATTTTTCTAAAAAGAGTTCCGCTATGCCGCCACCACCAGAAACCGCGATTCAGAACCAGAAACGCTGTTCTGGCACCCTGCTAGGATGTGGAATTTGGAGGGGATCATCGCCATCATCATCACCGACGCCTCTCCATCAACCATCCATGTTTCCCCTATCCATGAGTGAGTAATCCCCTCCTGTAGGCTATGGGGATGATAGGGATTGGATTAGTTCTATCATGTAATCGAATAAGATTGTTAGGGCATGGTGCCTAGTATCTCTATTAGTGCTATTTGACTTTGTTGCAACTTGTTGTGCTTAATGCTTGTCACTAGGGCCCGAGTGCCATGATCTCAGATCTGAACTTATTATTGATTCATGATGATAGTATTGTTTGTGATCTTATCTGCAAGTTGTGTACACATATTATTGTCCGGAACCAATGGCCCCAAAGTGACAAAAATTGGGACAACCGGAGGGAATGGCTGTGATATGAGTATCACATGTGTTCATGGAGTGTTAATGCTTTGCTCCGGTACTCTATTAAAAGGAGTACCTTAATTGCCAGTAGATTCCCTTGAGGACCCGCTGCAACGGGTTGGCACGACAAAAGATGTTGTGCAAGTTCTCATTGCGATCACGTATGACTATATATGGAACACATGCCTATGATTGTTTAGTACTTGGATGCTTTATCTTATTTATATGCAAATGTCCTAGATCTTGAAGTTACATGAATAGTCTCATCCATGCAACGCTCATCCATCTATCCCTATGCCTACCGCACTCATATCCTATTGTTTGCTACTATTGTCACTACTGGCTTTGTTTTACTGTTGCTGTTACTTTGCTATTGCTACTACAAAACTGTTGCTTCTGATAAACTACTGTGAGCAAGACTATTTCCAGGTGCAGCTGAATTGACAACTCAATTGTTAAGGCTTATAAGTATTCTTTGGATCCCCTTGTGTCGAATCAATAAATTGGGTAATACTACCCTCGAAGCCTGTTGCGATCCCCTATACTTGTGGGTCATCAGTGACTCACGCATGGTCTTCGTAAAGAATCTAAACGCTAGATGAAACTCGTGGGCCAACACATCACGGGCCCATCAAGCCGCTTTGTCACCCTTCATGCTGGCCCAACCCAACCCATTGTTATTTGGGGAGGAATGCCTCCTTGGCTCATGTCCATGGTGGAGGACCCCACAGATGCATGCATCATCCACAGATACAAAGCACGATAATCTTCAGCGTGATACACCAAAGAGCTCGAGCCGTGTCTACGGCAAGGGTGCTTTCTCTCCGATGAGACCCAATAGATTGTTCGACATGTCCAATTCGTCCCCATCCACAGGAGCCGTTTGGCCCATCGGATACAAGTCACGCCCCCAACCATGACATGGTTCCATTGACCATCGACCCAGCTTCCATTTTTCCTCCCACCTGTTGTCACGCCTCTCTCCCTATCTCTCACCCTGCCAAATAACCCATGCTCCCATCGACCGAGTCTCTAAGCGCTGCCAAGCTTGCTCTGTCGTTTATTCGGTGGTATTCCAGGCGCTCGCGGCGCCCTTGCTCGCCCGCCTCACAAACAAGGTGTTCGGTTGTTTGCCTTGGTAGTTTCCTTTCCTCTCATGTCTTATACAACTGCAAGCCAACAAGCTAAAGAATGTTGCACCCAAACGTGGAGGTTCCTCGTCGGTTGGGAGACGGAAGAGCAAGCCGATGCAGATGATGGAGGGCATGCCATGGTATACACCGACTACAACACCGAGAATGCAACATATACCCCTAACGATTTCCATCGGCGCTATAGGATGAACACAAAGTTCATCATGGCGGGTGCATGGTGTGAGGGCCTACAACCCCTATTCAAGCTTAACAAAGATGCAACATGAACAATAGATTTCTCCTCAATCTAGAAATGCACGGCTATCATGAGGATTCTTACATATGGAGATCCTAGAGATGCAAAAGAATAGTACCTGCATATGGCTTAGTCCACAACAACTAAAACCATGAGCAATTATGTAAAGCTGTGACCAGAGTGTTTGGGGCTGACTATTTGAGAGGACCAAATAATGCAGCGACTACTAGGATCATGGCATGGAATGCAGTGAGAGGATTTCCTGGGATGCTTAGGAACATCAATTGCATGCACTGGTCATGGAAGAATTGTCCCATTGGTTGGCAAGATTCGTGTAAAGGGCATCAAGGATATTGCAGTGTGATATTTGAAGTTATGGAAGATCAAGACCAGTGGATTTAACATGTTGGATGTTAAAATGACATGAGCATGCTGCAGCGCTCTCCTGAGTTTGCAGAACTTGTTGAAAGTCATGCTATAGATTGCAATCATGAGATCAGTGGACACCCATACAACAAAAGGTACTACCTAGATGATGACATCTATCCAAAATGGTCGGTATTTTTCAAGACTATCTCCGATGCTCTAGGTTCGGCAAAGTATCACTTTGCTTCACGCTAGGAGAGTTGCACGAAAGATGCCGATGGAGCATTTGGTGTGCTACAATCTCTATTTACTACTGTTTTTTACCCTGCGCTAACCTAGCCTCAAGTTCAGATGCAGGAGGTGATAAATGTCTGTGTGATCATGCACATTATGACCACTGATAGTGAGCACGAACATCCAGCAAATGATGACCTTCTGTATGAGTGCTAAAGTCCTCTTGCACATGTTGATCACCAAGTGCCGACAAATTGGGTTAACTCTGTCGCCATGCATATGAAGATTCGTGACGAGGTTGTTTACTATCTATTGATAAATTTTCTGGTTGAGCATTTGTATAGGCTCAAAGGAGAGGGAGTGGCGCCTCCACAAGGGTGAAATTCATTTTATTTCATATGTATGGATTACTGTAGAAATTCTATTTTTTATGTTTTGAAACTATGTAATGTGGACGGGATTTGAATTATAGGTTCTATTTGTGTTTTTGTTACAATTTTCTCAAAAAAAAAGGTTGAAAATCGCATAGGGAGCCGCCTTTGGAGATCATGATTGGGAAGAGGCGCGCTCCAAAGGAGACCATTTGTGTCTTCGCTCACCGAATGACTGATTCGACACTGTTGTCGGACATGCAAAGTGCAACGGTACACAATGCAAAGAAATATGCTTAGGTCAGACATCAAGACATCGTGCATCGTAACACAATCGTCGGTTTAGCGAAACACATTGCAAAACAGGCGCTCATGACAGGACATCAAAACACAATGCATCGTAAGACATGTATCTGTGTAGCACACGCATTGCAAAACAGGAGTTTAGGACAAGACATCAAATCGTAGTGCAACATAAGGGGGACATTAGCACAAGCAACATGGTTCAAATCAGACACTCATTGGAAGAACATAAAGAACACAAAAAGGTACGCACTCAAGGCAGGGCATAACATGCACCCATGGCAGTGTATCCCAACACGGTGCATGAAAATGCTAGTGTGCTACAACCAATGGAGTCAAGACAGTGCAAAATAAAGTTCATCGAATCATATTAACAGTTGATCTAGTTTTAAAATCTCGATGCAACTTGCAGAACCGTGAAAACAGATTTAGATACTGTTCAAAATATTTCTTTTTTGTATTAAATCTACAGAAAAAGGAAAAGAACACCGTCTTCCTCTACCGTGGTTGCTTTTCCACATCGCGATAGTTGGCCGTTGTGGTTCACCTGCGGGGTGAGACCTCCCAAAAATGTGCCCCTTGTCAAAAGGGGAGAAGTGAAAAATAATCACCCTCTCAAGGTTCTCGTGTTCGAATGTCATAAGTTCGAGAACGACTTATATTTGGGTATTATGAAAGCAAAACAGGGGCGGAACCAAGTACAGCCGAACCCTCCACTCAAATTTCTGAATTACAACAGTTTATGTCCAGCCTGCTACGGATGCATTTTGACATCCCACGACTTTGGCGGTCGCTAGGATGAATAATGTGCAAATCTGTGTGTGTGTGTGTGTGGGTGGGTGTGGGTGTGGGGGGGGGGGGGGGGGGGGGGGGGACATGATAGGGGCTTTGTTTCATCATTTTTCAAAGAATTTTTCCTGCCGAACCCCGATCAGAATTGTAGGATGATATATACCGTCTACTGCTGCATAGCAAAAACTGACATGTTGTTCTAAGAAAAGCAAAATAACAAGCAATCTCCTGTCAAAATAAAAATAAAATAACGAGCAATCTTAGCCGACCTACTAGCAGTGTTGTGCATATGTGTCGCTAGTTCCAACACACACATATGCACGAATCTTAGGCTCGTAGCCAACAAAGAGCAGCATAAGCAAGTCTCAACCTTTCAGCATGCCGACTGCAGAGTCCTGGCGTCTGTTCGGTCCGGTGACGCTGGCGGCGAGCAGAACGCCGGTGTCGTAACCGACGACATGCCCATCTCCGTGCCCTCCTCTATCGTGGACAGGCACCTATTGGGGCCCCCGAACAGCTTCTTCCACCTCTCCAGCTCGCCCTCGTCTGGCTCCTGATCATCCGCCTCCTCGCCGCCGCGGGCCGCCCTTTGCCGGCTCCGTTCCAAGGACGTCCTGCGCCGGACGTCGTCCTGGAAACAGACGCCGAAGAGGACGAAACGGCCGCCGGACGCGACGGCTTCGCGCTCCTGCCACCGCCTACGCACAAGAACGACGACGAGCAGGAGCAGCAGCGCGACGAAGAGCCCGCCTGTCAGCGCCGCGGCGACCACCATGCCGGTGTCGTCGTCCATTTCTTCCCCCCTCTGTCACTCTGTATAGTATGGCTCCTCTCTCGCTTGGGACACTTTCCAGGCGACCGCGAGCGGCAACGATGTAGTAGTAGTAACAGACTTGCACTCTACGGTGGCAAGATGTTGAGGCCTGAGATGCGCCAGGGACCAAGTATTTTGCCGGTCGCTCTGCTCCTGCGTCGCCAGCGACAGTGAAAGCGGCAGATTTGTTGAATTGTTCCTGTATCTCCAGATACTCAAGTTGTGGTCAACCGTCAACGGCACAAGGTGTCTTGTGGAGACTGATGTGTATGCTACAGTACCTGCAATCTTTTTGTCACAGAAACAAACGTTTCAGATATTTTCGACTTTCGTATACTTCGCAATATATACGGACAGGAGCAACTGATGCTTACGTTCTTGTTATTTTGCTGGACATTTCTTCTTCTTCACCTCTGTTCGTATGATCCTACCCGACGACGCCTGTTGCCGTCAAGCGGCGGCGATAACTAGTACACGCAAAATCAAGTCAAAAAATTTCCATTGAGGAAGCAATATACTCCTAACGGCAAATAAGCGTCCCGCCAATGTAGAGCTTTGCTTCCGGGCCGGGCCCATTAGGGCGTTTTCCTTTTTTTCTGTTTCTTCTTTATTTTATTTTTCTCTTGTTTCTTTTACCGTTACGTTTTTTCTATTCCATTTTCTCAAAAAAAAAAAAATCCTCCCTTCGTCTCAAAATAGATGTCGGGAATTTATTAAAAAAATTATGTATCTATATATTAAATAGTGTCTAGATACATCTAAATTTTGACATATCTGCGACTTCTATTTTGAGACTGAGGGAGTATATTTTTTATATAATTTGTATATATAGTACATTTCTTGATTGCTTTAATACATACAAATGATATAAACAACTTTTAAAAACCATGAACACTTTTTTTATTTATATGAACATTTTTTATTATGTGTGGACCATATTTTATATAATACATGAGCATGTTTTTACATATGTGTGAATATTTATTTATATCTATATGAAAAAATACATATGTGTGACAATGGGCAGAAGTATAATATTGGCTACTACCTAGCATATGAGATATAACCCTAATTGGAACACATTTGTGAGGCCAGTTTACAAACCCTTTAAGGTGAAAAGATAATTCAATTTGCATTTGTGCAGTTGGCTGCTAGGAAAGATGTGGAGAGAGAGCATTTGCGGTGCCTAGGAACAATTTTCCATTTTGCCCGAACCTACATCAAAATACATTTTGGATGATCATGAAAAAACGTTTGTTAATGCGCAACAGGACCATAGAGGATTGGTATAACGAAGATGTGGAATACAGTTACCAGAACATGACAAGGATAGTCAGGCCTAATAGGATTGTAGGCTGGATAAGAAGATTCCCTGCAAGTGTAGCACAAGACCACATGAAAAATGAACAACTAAGAGATGCGTCATGGAGGAGTGGTAGAAGTGGAATGACCAACTTGGTTATTAGTTCTTCATGCATCTTCATGTTGTGATTGATGCACAATTTGAATGAAATATGCTTGTGATCTCAAGTTTTGAATTATTTGAATTTTAAAGTTAAATAAATATGGATTGAAACGGTGTAGATTTTTTCGGTACAATTTCATATGTTTGAATTATAGATCTTGCATTTATTTGGAATATATTTCAACAATAACATGGAACAAGGAATCAAAAAGATTTTTTTGGATCAGTAGTTTTAGAAATGTGAGAAGAACATTTTCGCAAATATTCTCTTTAAAGTACGTAACACATTTTTTGGTAACCAATACTACCTCTGTTTTAAATCTTAAGGCTTATATTTTTTTTAAAGAAGTCAAGCTATGAAAAGTTTGACCAAACCTTAAAAAATATCAAAAACTATCATATTATATATACTACCATATACAAATATGTTTCATGATGTATCGAAGGGTATAGATTAAGTATTGTAAATATTAATATATATTTTAAAATCTTAGTCAAATTTTACATAGTTTGACTTTTCAAAAAAAAAAATAAGCCTTAAGCTTTAAAATTGAGGTGGTATAGGTTAATGTGTTAAAGATGGTCTAAATAGGTTCTAGTCAACCAAAGTACTCTCTCCGCTCAGAACTGCGCGTTCTGGCTTAGTCAAAGTTAACATTTATAAAATTTGATCAAATATATAGAAAAATGTGTCAATATCTAGAGTAAAGAGAATATTAGTATTATTAAAATCATCGCAGAATGTATTTTCATATTAGATGAGTTTGATATTATAAATATTGATATTTTTTGCTACATATTTGATCAAACTTTATAAAGCTTGACGTTAACCAAACGTTAAACGCAAGGTAAAAAAAAGGGTCTAAGTACTCCGAATGGTCAATATGGAACCTGGGCTACGGGGATCCCACGTTTTCGAAAACTTGATTTCGAAGTTTCAAAAGATTCTAGAAAAAAAAATACTTTGATGTAGTTAACTATGTACACCACGAGCGTCCAAATTTTCAATGTGAACATATCATATTTCCGGCTCACAAAAAAGATAAATCTAACAAATTTTAGAATGTTGGAAATTTGGGAGGTGTTCGTGCCCCGGATCTGCATGATTTTTATTTTTTGTTGAGCCTATCATATATGGTACTATTTCGTGCCGAAATCTTACACACGGGTAGAATAAAGCATTGACTATATCTTAGTGAATTTTTTAAAACTGTTTAACTTTTTTACATTTGAAAATTTGGGGCGGGTAGCCATATCGCCGCACTCCTATGTGCTGTGTGTACTCTATAGACTCACAGCACGCAGCTACCCAAACCAGCAAGTAAGAGGCCATTAAGGCAATTTTAACTCGTCCCAGACTTAATTTACTTCTTTGTTAGCTGACTTGCCTACTATGGACATAAACAGGCTACGGTGCATCACGCACTCCTACAAAACCATCGAGCCTGTGAAGCTAGTATCAGCGCGCAGTTCCAGTTCACACAAGAACATATAGACACAGATTGAATGCGATCACGCTGGAGCGCACGGCCGATTCGAGCTATAGCTATCTTCCTACGTACAGGTCCATCCATCCCTACGCACGGCGGACACAGAGACTAGTCATCTCAAAATTACAGCGGCTTGTACAGTACACACACACACACGCTGGAGTGTTTTTCTTCTTCTTCTGAAACTGGGAGTAGTATTGCATTTCACCCTTGAATGTACATTGGACAGACTAGTGGAGTACTCGTAGTACGCTCCATGGACCGATCAATGACTGGTGGAGGGAGTAGCTAGGGGCGAGGAGCAATTACTAATCAGGATGGCCTTAAATAACTCCCGACTATGGCAATTAAGGGTCCATGGCTCTGCAGGAGTATTGAATTCCGTGCTTTGTTTGTTTGGGCACATCGCATCGCAGAGCTGCATCGGGATCGATTAGACGGGGTCTTTAAACCTGACGACCCGCGCGCGATCGAGGTCAGACCCGAGACCAGGAGGACGACGCCGCGCGCGCATGGGCTTTGCCCCAACCCATGCGCTCTAATAGCTGCACCGGCACCGTACGTGCTCCCTCCCCGGCCGCCCGGTTTGCACGGCCAGCCACGGGCATCGAGCTCCACAACCCCGACAGCTCATTAAACCCAACCGAGCCCGCTCGAGATTATTAATCAAAGAGAACCTCCGCCGTGCGCGGCCGCCGATGCGATGCCAAAATGGAGGCTTCTATTCCTGATATCCTATTCGATTCCGTCTGTACGAGTAATTTTATACTGCTCCCTGTGAGCCTGTGAACCTTCCCAACCATGCACATTGCCTCAGTGCGGCCCGCTCTGGCCTCTCTGCGCCCCGCGTGAAGATCGATCGATCGATCGACCCCCTTCTCCCTTTGACTTCTCTCGAATCCCACGCCGCCGAGATATGTTAATCCGATAATCGTAGTAGCTGTTGTCATCATCACTTGATTATTAGGGTCAGAGTGGCATATCAGATTCGCTGATCGGCTGGCTGGCTGGCAAATTCTTCTGGATCTGGGAATGATTAGCGATCCCCCTGCGCATGTGGCCACGATTATGTTAATATTGGACCGTGTGTGTATCTGTATACATATCTCTTCGTTTTATCCTTTTCAGCGGAACCGCACATGAACAAGAGCGGTGGATTGTACACCCCAAGATCGATCGCTGCATGCGGTGCGTGATCGATCGAGACTGAGACGGATGCGCTGTCCAAGGATGCTGCGCGCAGCTGATCGAGCTTCCATCGTCGTCTTTTCTCGCGGCCATGGAAAGGAGGAAAGAAGAAAAGGTGACTTCACAGCACTGTTACGAGATGAATGCGAGGAGTGGCGCGTGCACACAGTACACACATTTCCGGCAACCCTAGCTACCAGGGCGTACTACTAGCACTATGTATAGCTACGAGCTAGGCTAGGACAGCACGCACTCCCTGCGCTATCACAGCGTGCAGTTCTAAGACGCACATAATTTCCCTCGAGGCGCGCAACACAGTCTTACGAGGTCGATTCGATCGATCGGCCTGCCGGCCACGTACATCAATGCCGGAGTAGATCGTGTTGGAGATCTCCTCCCCCTTTCCTCCCATTTACAGCCCTGCTACAATACAACATGTCCCCGCCGGCCATGTCCCATGTACATCCATGGCACTGGCAGGCAGCAGGCTACAGCGACGACGGGTTTTATGTTGGAGGCGTGCTGCACTACAGCTCGCGCTCTGGCATCATCAGCGCTGCACACACAGCGTAGACACGTTCAGACAAGAAAGGGCATGCAGGGCCAGGCTGCCGGCCGGCCACCCGAACGTCCGGCGAAAGAAATCTAGCATGCAGCTCGATCGTCGGCGAATTATGTATGTGTGCATGCAATGCAGGAGGAGGAGCCTGGCCCTGAATGCATACGGGCGTTGCTTAATTTTCTGCAGTGCGGCAGATCGACTCCATGGTTTGTTTCGGCTCATTATGTAGTAGTAGTACTCCCACTGAGTAGAGGACGTATCCTGAGAGGATCTATCCTGGAAGCGGTTTTTATTCCCAGTTTCAGTCAATTTTCCCTTCTGATTGATCCTACTACTACTAGTAGAGTTTATTTCCTTCCGTCCTTCCGCTGGTTCACTGCGCTGTCCGTAATAACGTGCAGTTTAGGTTTTTGTCAGGTAGTGGGTGCCAGTGCCACAAACTAATTCTTTGGAGCAGCAGGGTAGGGGAAGGAATATATATCAGAAAATTGCAGATATGACGCATAGGCCTATATTCTAAACAGCCAGCCAATTGTTAAGTCGAGTACACTGTATAGTAGTTTTTTTTTTCTCGAGGAACCAGCACACTGTAGTAGTAGTGAGCTGGCCTGGGGAGAGATCTCTTCAAGAGAGAGAGAGGAAGATTGGCGCTGGGCTGGGCCAGCAGCATGGCCAGCTTGTCCTCACATGCATACAGTCGGTCAACTCAGCAACCAGACTTTCCTTCGTCAGTATTACCACCAAACCGTGACAAGATTGTTTTTTTACTACTGCCCAACCACACCGTGTCCTCCTCCTCTCCCAGGTACTACTACTACGCTCCTGCTGGCTCTGCACCCACTGCCCCAAATTAACCATCCATCCATCCACTGTCCAGTCACACTCACAAATGCATGCAGTGCACACGTCTGCAGCTGACATGTGATCCTCTCGTCCCAGGGGAGTATCTCGCGACCATGCACGCCCTGATAGACCTGTGAGCGTTGCGCGCACGCATCGCAGTGCCAAAACCTCTAGCACGTACACGTCTCAGACGTCTGCGTCTCATGGCGTTTCCCCAGCTGCTAGCTTGCACTGTCTCGGCTGGTTTTCCCCTTGCACGTATAATTATCCTCTTCACATGCCTCCTCCCCCCCCACCTCACTCACTGTTCATGTCGCCATCTCTTTACTCGCCATTCAATCGCTTCCACTCACGCTCTCACATGGCGCCCCATTAATATATAGCGCCATAGCACCTCCTCCCGCTCCAAGCTCCAAGAACTCGACCCACACACACACTCTCTCGGGCACACTGCACCTTCCTCACTCTGGCACGCAGAGGTAGCTCGGTACGGTAGCTTGTACTAGTACATTGCCATCCCATGTCGAGCAAGCAGACGTCGAGGAGGGGCAGCAGCTTCACGCTGCGGCAGCCGCCGGTGGTGGACATGGGCTGCAACTGCCGCCGGCCGAAGCTTTTCTCCAGCTTCTTCTCCTCGTCCTCCCTGCCGTTCCGCGGCGGCAGCAAGCCCAAGTCGCCCAACGCGTCATCCACGTCCACGGCGACGGCGTTCACGTCCACCACGCTCGGCGGCCGGAGCGGCACCACGGCCACCTCCGCCGACTCCGCTTCCTGGGGCCCCGCTTCCTTCACCAACAACTCGCTCTACGAGGACCCGGCGCGCCCTCGTCGTGGTGGCAACCAGGAGCCGGAGCAGGAGACGAGCAAGCGCCGGCGGAGGCAGCGTCGGCGTCGCAGGCGCGCCGCCTGGGATGGCGCGGGCGGCGGGGCGGAGGAGCAGGAGGCGGCGCACGGGCGGGTGGCGCGGGAGAGCGTGCCGGTGGCGGTGGAGTCTGCGGAGCCGTACGAGGACTTCCGGGAGTCGATGGTGCAGATGGTGGTGGAGAAGGAGATCTACGCGTGGGACGACCTCAACGACCTCCTCCACCAGTTCCTCTCCCTCAACTCGCCGCGCCACCACCCGCTCATCCTCCACGCCTTCGCCGACCTCTGGACCCGCAACGGCCTCTTCTCGCCTCCGTCACCGTGCCAGTTCTAGCTAGCCCTTCTCTCTGCTTCATGCTAGCTCTACGCTACGTCGCCATTGCCTGGTCAACATTACAACGCCACGGCGCCATGCACGCACGCACGCACGCACCCAAGCCATGTTTTTACTACTGTAGTCCATGTACTGTTTATTGTGTTTAACCACCATCCTAGTAGTGTTGATTTCTAGCACCTGATTGATCATCTCAGTTTGTTAGCTGGAGTAGCTAGCTAGCTACCTCGGGTACTTCCACCATGGCCGGGAGATTATTAACGGAGATCCCGGCCGGCGAGATGTGCCCAGTCTTCAGCTTAAGCTAAGGCTATATGAGTGCTAATGTACCCGTTCCTATGTAACGTTCATGTTCATGTTTATGTAATGATGCGCGCGCGTGGCGCCATGGCGTTGTAATGATATAACTACTCGTGTTCGTCCTGTCGTCGTCACTGGTTAGTTGAGAGATCAAGTAGCACGAGTACTAGCTAGCTATGTGTCGTCCACTGCATGCTCTGCCTTTCGCTTTACATCGGTAGCTTTTTTTTTTCTTTCAAAATTTTACCGATCTATTAACAGTTAAGAGTGAATTCCACCTTTTATCCTCTATTTTTGAATTTGTGACACATATTACCCCATTTCGTTAAGGTTTTACGAGCATATCCAATCTAAAAGGCTTTAAACATGGTTTTATCATATTTTAGCATTTTAATTGTTTCTGTTAGATAGGGCCGGTATGCTATGTTGATGTGGCTTAGATAGGGCCGGTATGCTATGTCGATGTGGTGTGGCGCGATAAAATGTGTAAAGGTCGAAGGATGTCATCGACAATCATGTCTAGACTTTTCTCATCCACATGTCCCATTGCTTGTTGTGGTCTTGATATTTTTGAAACCCGGTCATCACCTCACACCTTACCCAACGGATATGCTTTAGAAAAATTGCGTCCAAAGCCTCTAAAAGGCCTCTAAAATGTGCAATCTAGACGAATTTGCACTCTAAGAGGTAATAATAATATGTGTCACAAATGCGATTGTTTTACTGACAGTGACACCGGGGACAGGACTAGCCAAGTTTTACCGCTGCTGCTTTTGTTGCGATTCATTTGCTCACCGTGCTGTCAACTCGTCAACATACGTGCTCGTGCTGCACGGACGGCTGCCGCTTTCGTTCTCGTGCGTGCGTCGTTGCGATCGACGCGACCGATGGAGCCAACCCTGAACCAGCAGCAAGCAGAGCCAGTAGCACAAAAGCTGAGACCGACCCTGTTTGCGTCCTTGGAACTGTTGGTTTCACTGTTGGCTGCGAACTGACGGATGGAGCAACTGCACCACTGTTGCGACGGATGAGCCATGCGAATCAACGGCTGGATCTCGCCACAGTCCACAGTGCGTCGCACTGTGTGGGCTTGATTGCCTTCGGGGCCGATCGATCAGGCAGGCCTGCCCAAAAAGAGGTCGACGCAACTACAGTGCCGCTGGGCGCTGGCTCGTTCGTTCCCGCGTATTAATTGGCGCGAGTTTCTACTGGTCCTAAAGCGTAGTATATATACATGTACGGGGGAAAGTCAGTACACATAGTAAATGTACAATTGGTCCTCAGTTGCGACGATAGCACTGTGTCTGAATGCTGGTGCCAGCCATGTCCGGATCCATCATCGATCGACCTACGATCCATATACATTGGCCTCTGATTTAATGGTGCCCCAGCAGCACTTGAGGCTATACACGTAGATCCCTTCTCGTGTCGATCGGTTTGTGTCCGTTAGTTGCAAAGGAGTGGTGTACAACGGACGGAGACACGGCCGGGCATGAATGAATGCGTGTACATGCTACTTGTACTCCAGGTAGTAGCTAGTATCAATCAAGGCCCACATACGAGACGAGGACTAGGCAGCTCGTGTAAAGACGAGCGTATGTATACATGCAGAGTACTGCCAAGTACGTCTGCACATGTAGACGTGGTACACGAAACTCACTGAACCCGCCGATTTACCGACGGTTGTTACCGTGGTCAGGATCAGGAACACGCGATCAGGCGGTGGAGTGGAGCCCCGTGCAGTGCAGGCGCGACAAGGCCGGGCCGCGAATGAATGCCAAGTTGCGAGCTCGTCTCGTCCGCATTTGCCAGCCAGCCACCAGCCCGGTCGGCCGGCCCTCACAGTCACAGGTACGGGGGTGGGGCGCGGCGCTTCTCTCAGGGAGTTCGGGATCGGGACCCTGACAGCGGTCAGTGTGGGCGGCGCAAGCTGCCGCGGGCGCCCCACCGGGACCGGATCCCGCCGTAGCCGGACGGCTCTCTCCGCTACTAGCTGCGGCGCTTTGTCCGACCCGGCAACTCTCCCGCGCGACGTACGGGGGCAGCGACCGGAGGAGGATGGGTAACACGTCCATCAATGCTGACACGGTCTTAAACTCGCCGGCCGTTGGTGGTCACGGGAAGGGGCCGGCCGTACGCTCCCGGATCGCGTCACGGGCTCACGCCCAAGGCGATGGCAAGCGTGCGAGCACGCCGCCGGCGGCGGCCGCCGCCCGCCCACGCGCGCACGCAATCCGCACGCTGGGTCATTATGGGCTTGTGGGGCGAGCAGAGTAGGCCGTGCCGTTGAGATCCGTGTGTGTGCTAGGCGTCAAAGGGTTTCAAGCTTTTGGATTGTGCAGAGTTATTTTCGGCTCACTACACTAATCCCGATAGCCACTATCATGTGACTTCTCTTCCCTTTTATCCGAACACATATCTTGTGGCTGTGTGAGATACTGACTGACTGACTGACGCTGGCAGTGCCTGTTCCATTGGATCCATAGTTCAGAACGCGTCCAAAGCATCCTTATGCCCTGCGCCATTCAACGCCACGGCCACCCTGTTTGTGGTCGCTTTTGTTTTTCTAAACAACACAGAAAATAAATTGCCATTTTCGTAGATTAAAAAGAATATTTTAAAGTTAAACAAGAAACTAAGGGCACGTACAATGCCGACGCTACGATCCGACGCTAGGCTAATTTTCCCGTCAGTTAGACTTAAATCCCGTTCGATTCATGGAATTTTCCTAGCGTCGACGCGAAACCAAACGTCGGGCGCTTGGACTCTTTTTTCTTTTCGCGCATGCGAGATTGATTAGCGATCCTTGGTATCGCTAGCGACCCAGCATAGCGTCGTGCGTTGGAAAACTAAACGCTCAGCCCATAATCCAAATTACTTGTATTATTTCTTTTGCACGTAAACGTCTCTACAAGCGACTAGCATAGTACATACCTTAAGAACCTCCGGCAGGCGCGCTATAACAGACACTGTATATTCGGGTTACAACGCGCGCTATGCTAATACAGCGCGCGGTGCCGTCGAGAGCTTCACCTAGTGCCCTAAACCGCCGCGCCAAAATGCAGCGCTGAATAGGTCCTTTTGCATATGCAATAAAATGCATCTAAAAACTATATTTTCATACAATTGCATGTAAATAGATCAAACAAAATGTAAAAATAGACTACAAATATTAATATATTACATAGTTTAACCCGCAATTCGTTTAACCGAATTTAAAACTAGACTAATAACTAGAACTAATCGGACTCCCAGTCGGAGGAGTCGAATGTTGTGGACGACACCGGAGTCGATGACCACTCGTACTCCAAGGAGGAAGAGTCGACGGTGATGGTCGACGGACCGACGCCATTCTTCTTCTCCTCCTTCTTCCTCGCGGCCCTCTCCTTCTTCTTGGCCCTCCTCGCCTCCCGATCTTGCTTCTTCGTCGCCTTCCGTGCCTCCTTCTATTCTTTCTTGTCGGCGTAGAAGGCGACCTCCACGGCCACGTCATCCGGGAAGCGCCGCGCCCACTCGAGGTGCATGCGCTCGCCCTGCTCGGCGACGATGAGGTGCTGCCTCGCCTCCCGCGTGATGACCTGCGGCGGCGGCGGCGCGAGGTCTTCCGCCTGCTGGCGCGTCTAGACGTTCATGAAGTTCATCGACCGCCGAGGCGCCAGACGAACGCGTCATTCGCACGCGCCACCTCGTGCGCCGTATCGAACGTGTCGAGGCCGACGCGCTCGTCGTCGCTCCGGATCTCGGCGTAGAACGTTCCGTTCGGACGCGCGCACACCGTGGTAGCCGGAGCTCGAGCGGTGGCGCGGAGGCATATGACAAGCGATGCGTGGCGAGGGCGAGGCGGTGCGACGCGCGGCGAGGCCGAGGCGGAGGACGGAGGCGGTGGCGGAGCGGATGCGTGGCGAAGGCGAGGCAGAGGACGGTGGCGGTGGCGGAGCGACGCGACGAGGTCGAGGCGGTGGCTTGGTGGTGGAGGAGCGGCGCGCGAAGGCGAGGACAGAGCGCAGGCCAGGCTATGCGCGGCCGAAAGCGAGGGGGCGCGTGGCTGAATTTTCCGGACGGTTGGGTGCATGCGGTCGGTTTGCTTTATTGCGCGTGATGTAAGCGGCGCGGCAGTTTTCGCACGTAGGATGCCGCAGAACTCCGCGGCGGCAAAAAAATTAGGTTCGCGCTTGTTGAAGCTCTGCGTGTTTGCTTCCGCGCTATATTTCGGCGTTTCTTTAGCGCGCGCATTTTGGCATGCATGCTGGAGATGATCTAACAACAAGCCCACTCTCCATAAATAACACCAATCAAAACCTTCCCTCCAAGCACAGGGAATCGTCTTTAATCTTCATGATGATAGTCGTAGTTGAGGACGCACGGTTGCGAAAGATCCTCCACTTAGCGCTCCTTCCGTATCTCTCAAGAGACGAGCATAGTCATGAACGTCATAGCTTTCCTATCCCCTTTTGTTTCATAGTGATTTTAGTATGCCAATCTTTGACATAAGCTTTCATTTAACCACTATAAGCTCCCGTGACGACCCCAGCCGCCACCAGGGCCCCCAGATCCCAGCGCCGCCGACCTTCCCCTTCCTCTAGATCATGGCAGCGGGCGCCGCGGTGGCGGCGACCCCTAGTACCTAAAGTGCTAGGGGTGGCAGTTGCGACGGTCTTCTTCAATGGGGTGGTTGGGGCTGCGCCGTTTCAAAGAGGTCCCGGCGGTGGTCGGGACGGCGCTTTCTGGCCAGGCGACGGCTATAGCTGGACTCTCCTCCGTAGGCGGTTGCGGGTGATGGTGTTGTGTCCGTGGGTCTAGGGTTCCACCAGACCCGCCGTCCTCATGGCGGCGCGGTGGGACTCGGGGAGCTGGTCGCCGAACGAATGGTTCCCTGTGCGAGCACGTGGAGGGCGAGGTGATCGGGTCGAAGCGCTGTCCGCCAGTTCGGCCTCAGATCTAGGCCAAGATTTGTTGCGGATACGCCAGTGAAGTTCTACGACGACTTTCTGGTTTGTCGTCTTCTCCACATGCCCGGCTTGAATAAAAGGTGGTGGTCCTAGGGTTCCTACTCATCGCCTAGGTGAAGATCTGTCAGTTGCCTGTCGTCATCGATCTGGCTAAAGCATCGTGTTTCGGAAGGCTCCGCCGGCGAACTCCACAGTGCGCATATGCCGAGAGATCGCTGGATCGGGTGGGATTCGGTCGTGCGCAGCCATGTTTTTACTCTGACCGTTTGGGTTCAGAGGGAGCGCTTCGAAGCTCTGTTAGCTGTTAATATCATGGGGCATGTTCTCGTTCCATGGTGCCGACGGAAATGTCATGAAGGACGAGATTTGAGGACTGACAATGGTGGTTCGAGTCCGGGTGGAGATGAGAAATTGGCTTGGTGACTCGTGACTTGGAGCAGTGTTATGCAAGTGGGGGCGATAGTATAGGAGAAGCTCATGGTCCTATTTTTCAGGATGAATCTAGCGAAGAGATTCCACAAGGGCAAGATTCCGGCGCTACTTTTCAAGCTTAACCTCCGCAAGTCCTTTGACTCTATTAGATGGGACTATATTCTTGATCTTTTCCAACGCCGCGGGTTCCCTAGACGGTTCCAGGATTGGATTGCCGCGCTGCTCACCACGTATTCTTCTCGGGTCCTTCTCAACGGCATCGCCGGTACCCCAATATCATATGGTCGTGGCCTTAGGCAAGGAGACCCGGTGTCACCCCTTCTTTTCGTCATCGCGATTGACCCTATAATGCAAATCTTAGAAAGGGCAACCTCTCATGGGCTTCTCCATAAGCTTCGTGGGAGAGGAACAATTTTAAGAACCTCTCTATATGCGGACAACGCGGCGGTTTTGGTGGCTCCAATCAAACATGACATTATCAACTTAGCCGCCATCCTTGAGGGTTTTGGGGAGGTGACGGAATGCGCACAAACTTCCACAAGAGCTCCGTTGTTCCCATCCGTTGTGATCAAATTAATCTAGATGATATCCTCCAAGACATACCGGTGTCCCATACTACCTTTCCCTTGAGATATTTGGGCTTGTCTGTCTCGGTTTGGAAGCTCAAGGGGACGGATTTCCAACATCTTGAGGACAAGTGCGCTGCCAAGATCCCTACTTGGAATGGGAAATATATTACCACAGCTGGGCGGATTGCGTTAATAAAATTGGTCATCGCTTCACAAGAAATATACCACTCGACGACATTACCCATTCCCCCGGGCACTATTAAGTTCATGAAATAAATTGGAAAGGGCCTTCCTTTGGTCGGCCAAGGACAAAACTACTGGGGCTAAGCGTAAAGTAAATTGGGACACGGTATGCCGCCCAAAGAAACTTGGGGGTCTTGGGATCCTTCACACGGACAAATTTGAGATGGCTTTGCGTTTGCTGTGGTCATGGTTAGAATGGAAAAAATCCAAACAAGCTTTGGGATGGACATAGAAATTCATGCACTAAGGAAGACATGAATATTTTCTATGCTGTCACGACCATCAGGGTTGGTAATGGATACAAGACTCCATTTTGGCATGCGCCTTGGATTCTAGGGAAGAAACCAATTGAGGTTTCCCTCTAATTTTTGTCTTATCTAAAAGGAAGAAGTGGACCATCAAACAATGCTTGGATTAGGAACGTGAAGTTGGAGGATAATTTCACCCTCGAGCATTTTAAGAAATTCGTGGAGCTTTGGGTTCTTCTTCATAAGGTGGAGCTTGACCCTAATGCAGATGATTCATTTCTTGGAAGCTTACGGAGGACGGAGAATAATCGACGGTGTCGGCTTATGATGTTCTAGCGCCTACTACATCTCAGGACAATGTTGTTGATATTAGTACTGATTTGGAGCTGCAGCCAACAAGTGCAACATGCCGTGAGTATTTTCCTTTGTTGCTGCCTCCTTTTGACTTGCCTCACACTAATCTTACATCACCATGTGATAGTTTATCAAATTCGAATTTTGATCATGTGGTACTGATTACACAATAGGAAAGACTTGCTTGAATACCACCTGTTGATATTGTGTATTCCATGGTGCTAAATGAACCAATGAATATGAGTTG
The DNA here is from genome assembly GCA_910589765.1 of Avena atlantica. NCBI lineage: Eukaryota > Viridiplantae > Streptophyta > Magnoliopsida > Poales > Poaceae > Avena > Avena atlantica. Next base: position 487,686,382 of record OU342735.1, on the reverse strand, counting down.
TGCTATGGATAAGATTTCTAAAATTTCATGTCTAAATTCTAGCACATATTATCCTTGTTTTACATTCAATCTAATTGGTGAATATAACATGAATGATAATTTTATAGTAGACCACATATGCATTATTTGCGATAGAATCCCTGAACTAAAAATTGTTGTTTTCAACTATATATGCAATGTGTCACGATATGTTTGCTATTGTACAATAGTTTGTGTTCGAGAAATCATGAAATTACATTATGATCTAGTTGATATATTGCAGCCAACGCAACCTATGTTGGATTGTTCTAATCTTGCTAGAGTAGAACTCGAGTTTCATATTCGTTGTGTTTGTCCCAAAAGTCTTTGTCTAGTTGTGCTACTGCTCTATACTTCACTTATATTTGCAAATTGAATTGTATTTTACATACCGGACAAAATGATCATGTTCATAATAATCAGAGTAGCGCAGTTGAAGCATGACATAAATCAATTTGGTTTTCACATATTTTCAATTGGTTTGATCTTGTTCATCACAAATTTGATCATAGATCTTCTTTGAGAAAACTGAATTGAATATTGAACTACAAGACTATATATCTAGTAGTTTTGCACCATGATCATAATAATCTATGAACTTCACTTATACCTGCAGTTTTGATTGCCAATCGCTGGATTGTTTTTTTATATGACAATTATGTGTTCTCTACTTGTAACTTACATTGCATTTTGTATATTGATAATATTATGTATGTAAAATAAATGATATCATATGTTATACATACATATATTGTGCGTACACGTTTTTTTTATTTCTTCCACTTTCAGCTTACTCAAAGCCGCGGACGGCTTTTCTTGAAAAAAGGAAGAACGATAAGGATACATTTATAGAGTACGATGATTCTGCTTGTTTAAGCTGGAAGGAAATATTGATTCTCATTGAAAAATACCATAAGTTGAATTCATTTCTAGTTGGACATGATGCTTTGATTTATAAAAAAATTTATACTACCTAAGTCATGGTGTTACTGTTTGACTAGATTTGACATCTACCGGACTAGCGCCGGTGGAAGGAGAGCGAGAAAGGCGACCGAGAGATACAATGCATACTAGAAGGCAATAAGGAGATCAAGCATGATCAAGAGAGATATGTGGCGCACCAGGGCACATTGAGGTGCACCACGACATATGACCTGCGCGCTGTAGCATCCCAATTGTCTAACAATTCTTATGTTACTTGCCTAGTCTATAGAATGCTACTTTCTACATGTCATTTATTGCATCGTCATTATATCATGCTCATATCATCGTGCCACATTGCATTTGAGCATCATATAAAATCCCTTTATTGGTTTTTACCCCATATGCATTCATATTGTATTACTTGTATTTGTCTCTTGATATATTATATTTGCTTCTTGATAAATTGCTAAATGCCCAATTTGAGTTGAGGGCATCTCTCTTCTTTTACATCTACCTACTAACTTATTAACATCACCCCCTTATTCTAATTCTACCATTACCTACATGTGGGTTCCATCGTGCACTATTGTGTAATGATATTACTTCGTTTTCTACCCGCACGGAAGTGTCTGGTGGGCACCTCTGAATCATTTCTATGCGGGTTTGACGGGAATCGCTAAAACTTGCATAGGACCGACCCGAGGGTGTTACACGCGCCAAGTAGGCCAAACGCATCATGGGTCGGTATGTATCAGTTTGAGTCTAACCGGGTCAGTTCGGACAAAAATATGGCTAATTTTAGGCCTGGTCTTTGTGGTTGACGCCACACCTGCATATAAGTCAGTTCAGACGTCCACAATTAGTAAGACCACGTTTAAGATAAACCCTAGTTCTAGATTGTTTTGCTACAACGGGCACTCCGAATTACTTAGCACCAATCCGTATCAATCTGGTGTGTTACTACTATAATCAAGTGTGATAAGTTATTTCATTGAGAATTTGCTAATTATAAGTTTAAGAGTGATGTGTTGTTCCATTAGAAATTAGCAGATTACAATAGCACTTCGTGGTCAGCGACTACATGTGCATGTATGGAGTTGTGAATACCTAAAAGGTTAAGAGCCGTCGCATCTTACAGTAGTTTCTAAGATTCATACAAGTTATCTTTATCGTCTACATCGCCGTCTACCCAGCTCACATATCAAAGACTGTAAGTAGCCGAGATGAAGAAAACCGTTTTATATTTGACATTTGGACTGCATCCTCGTTCTAATCTCTACTATCTAAAAAGAACTTCGTGTTTCGTTTTCTGCCTTCTACCGCACTACGTCGTCAGTTTCTTCACCGCCCGTCCTTTCGCGTGCCCCCTCGCTTTGGTCCCACTCCACCCCGAGACTACGCCGTCGCTCCCGCTAGCTACAGTTTCCAATTTCTCGTGGATCCCTCCCGCTCCCATCTCATCCTCATTGCATCTCCCTCAGTAGCGCCGATGAATCCCGCCCATCTCCCTCTCTTCCTCGTGGGCGGCACCAAGCTCTCCCACAGGCACCGTGTCGGTCCCCACGCCATGCCTTGAAAGTCTCGGGCGGCGACGCCGGCCGCTGATCTAGCAACGGCAGAGGTCAGGCGCAAGGAAGCTGACCGCGTGGATGTGCTCCCCGGACAGCTACGCGGCATGGAGGTCAAGCGGATCCTGAGAAGATCGTGGGCGTGTGAAACCTAACAATAGCAGCGCCGCCGGCGGCTCAATCTCACCCCAGCGCCCTTGGTAACCTCTACAATCGGCGGATGTGCAGCGCCGGGGCACCGCCCTCCTCTCTCCTTACGCTCTCTCTTTATCTCTCTGATCCTCCCTTTCTCCTACTCTGAGCCCTCCATCTCTCATCTTTGTATATCTGTTGGCCACTGATTTCATCATGAGGGACGAACGGGAGAGGAGAGACGAGTTGGTCCCCTACGAACAGGAGAGGAGATTGAGCGGCAGCCAGTGACCTGGTAGGAGATCATATCATGCAACCATCTTGATCTTTAGTAACCCTCAATTTATCCAACATCTCTCTCATGTTGATCTGATGTTACTCCTATGTGTGAGGAAGATAACAGAGCCTTTTGTAAACACCAGTTGTACTACTTGGACATCGTCTAGCACAAAACTGATGGTCTGGAGCTTTTTGGCTTCCTTTGATCGTTCATCCGTGAAGCAAATATTGTCCATGTGAGTGCTATTTTCTTACCTACTACTATGTTACTAGAACACATATATTTTGTTTAAATCTGTAGCCGTTTTCTTGCATATGAGTGATAAAATTCAGAAATTGCCGGACACTTCCATTCTCTTAAAGACAACTATGTAATGAAGAATGAGTTGATGTATCTTCCCTTTAGACATAAAGTTTCTGTACTCTCAATTGGGATACATCATACTCATCAAATCCTGAAGAATACTTCTCAAGTGTTGTTTCGATACGTTTTCCCTCAGCCTACAGAAGTTAATTTTTTCATGATTTGTAACCTTGATTTTTTATTGTAATACTTAGTTCAGCCATTTACATAGAGGGGAATAATTTTTTAAATAAATGGTAAGTAGATGCAAGGTTTTAAATAGTAATTTATGTTCTATTGTATGAAAATGAAAAATCTTCTATGAGGCCGTAATTTCTTGTGCGCGAGACATTTTTATAGGAATTTTTTTTTTCTCTTAGAATCTGCATATAGGAAGAGTCTGACATACCGTACATTAAGTAGTTGAACTTTCACTATCTGAGTGTAACAGTCTACATTGCTGCATGTTCAGCTTGACAGTCTACATTGGTATATGGATGGGAATATCATCTAATAGATCCACCACAAGGACATGTTGGAGAAATTGGTTTGTTCTAACAAAAGGTATGAACAATTGGAGGGTGTCCCCTATGTGTTTCTGTAGCTGGTCCTAATTGTTTATAGCCCTGATCTACTTTCTACAGTGCTCTTAATTCCATCAATTGCATAGTAATTAACTTTTCATACATATGTGCTTCCAAATCTGTAATGCGGATGATTGTCGAGGATTTATTCGACGAAAGCTACCTTGTTTCTCAGCCCATCAGTTGAATAGAATAGTTTTGCGTTAAACATATTACGAGCTTCATTTAACATCTAGGAATATTGAATGACCTGCTATCGTCTTCAAAATGCATGATACTAAATTTTATTTTTTGTCATTTGTAGATATGCAGCTCGTTTTCAAGCTAAGAATGTATTCTATCTTGAAGCATAAAGTTGAAGATAAACTGATCATGTTGGCTACCATGAGAATTCTCACTGTAGTTATTATGAGTCATGGTAGTTGCTAAGTTATCTCCATTGGGTACGCCTCTACTCTTGCTCCCCCACTCCCCCTTCCTATTCTTCATCAATGACTTCTACCTTTCTTCCTTAAATAAGTATTCTGCAGAAATTTAATAAGTGCTTGATGAATTTCTTGCCTCTCCAAAGTCTCCTTGGAACCCGAAGGCAGCTTAGCCTGCATCGAGCACATGAGTTGGAAACTGACCAGGAATAGAGTGGTAAAAGCAGTAATCTCTCAGTCTTCTGATCTGTCAAGTATTATAATGGTTTAACAAACAAGAAGTTGTGAGCATTGTGTGTATGTTTATATTCTATAAGTTGTGGATTTGGTTGACTAATCTCGTATTTTCCCTTACGTTTCTGAAACCGCTCATCCGTTTGGGCAGTGCCTTAGTTGTACAAAACAGCCAAAACAAGTTACATTCACATGCAGCTTATGTCTTCTACTATTTGGCACCGACACGCTAAAGTAAATATGGAGGCACATGTCAATGCTTTTTTTTATGGACACAGAACACGTGTTCGTTAGATGTTCTCATTTTATTTGTTTAAAAATAGAGGCAGTGGTGGATTGATGTGATTGGAGCATCCAATTTCAGTGACTATATTAGGTCGCCTATTCAAAATTCGCATGATCATGACGAGTCCTATAAAAATGTGGTGGTGTAGGCTGATTGTGGTGGAGGAGGCGGGAAGAGCTGCAGCAGCCATGCAGTGTCAGCCAGGTGCGGCAGAGGTGGAGGCGGCCGCTTCGGGGGCACAATTGAGGAGCAGCACAACCCCACAAGGTGGAGGTGTATCACGGAGATGTTGAGGTGCCTCCACGACAACAGCGTCCCGGAGGAGCAGTCCCCGGGGGTCCAATGATGAGCTCTACAACCACTTCAACAGGTCATGATTTTATTTTTTGTTTATGTTTAAAATCATATAGCTATAACCATCTATGTGTTTCTTCTACGACAATTAACTGAATATTCTGGCCGAGGTTTTGATCTATTAATGCTATTCTTTACCTTGTTTAGGCAAAAGAGATCGGTGTAGCAACATAAGCTAGGGTGCAGGTGTTTATTTTTTAATGTTTTGTGTTTATTTCTGAAGGTATTACAAGTTTTTGCAATTGAACGGTAGTCCATGTTGACCACCTTTCAGAACATAAAACAAAATATAGCCCTTTGTTTTCAATTTCTCAGGATAATATGCATAGTAAGTGATTAAAATTCAATCTACATCCTCTATTGTTAAATAAATAGTAGGTTTTGGGGATACGAACAAGGTGAGGTTTCCCAATTATTTTCTCAATTCAGGTTTGTGTATCTCTCGACTTTGTTTTCAAATCAGACTTTTTGGTCATTGTTTTGTGTAAACAGATGGATATTCAGAACCACCCTAAGTGTCACCGTGATTGAGATAATTGATTGCATATTTTAATGCATAGTAGTTATCCTCCTTTATGTTTTAGAAGCAAAGGTGCAAAAGGCATGTAATGGATGGTCTAAAAGAAAATAATGTTGGTCTACTTTAGAGAAGAAAGACACACTCCAAGTGGAAATCATGCACCAGAAACTATGTGTTTATAATTGTGATTCGGTGAACTGTAGGATGATTGGCTATCAGATCCTATATGAGCCACTATACTTCCTTGCACCTGAAGGGCTTGATCACCTTTATCAGGAATATCTTCAAATTGTTTCTTTTTTAATCTGTTGATTTGATAGGCCTAACTGCATCAAGAACTGTGACTGAATATCTACCTAGCAAGGGTCGTTTGTTCCGATTTCTGAGTTAAAGAACATTTCTTACCAATCTATGTATTTCGGTGTCTATTCAAGATTGTTTTGACACTGCTATGTAAAGTAATGTACTCCAGGTTGTTGTATTTGTAGTGCATGAGTAATTGTAAATAAAGGAACAAAATTTGGTGTATAATTATAATTATACATGTGTATTTGTCAATTAACTTGATTAGATGAAGTATCTACTTGTCACACTGGTTGCTCAAAGTTGCTCAAACCCATAATACTACAGGTTGTGAGAAACAAATGGTGCTCGCTTGCAACTCCAGATGAAATCTTTAAATGCTCTATGTTCCTCTCCTTGTCCTCCTTTCTCTACCTATCCTTCTGTAAGTCCATATACCATACCATGGGAAGGTAGGGAAATGACTAATCGGCTAATGTGATCTCCCAAATCTTGTTCATTACATTTTCACCTGCTTCTACCACCGAAATCTACTGGAATGTTAGGATTTAGGAGGCCACTCTTTCAGATTTGGCTTGATTTTTTAAGGTGAGATTGGCATCAGTGGCAACTGCAAGGGATTCAACAACGTTTGGCGATCTTTGCTTTTGACCATGTTGGTGATTTCTGATGACTTTCTCATTTCCCAGGTAATACGAGGCTGAGCCTTGAATGAAGAACACATAAAGCACAACCTGATTTATCAGTAGTACACTGAAGTATCATGGAGTACATTACATATGTACTGTAAATTTCATCAGTATTACGGACTATGAGCACTGACTAGGCATCAGTAATGTGTTGTTATTACATGATGCTAATACTCCATGATCTACAAGTACTTTACTTGGTAGGTGTGGTTGGCGTCAGGTGACAGGGAAGCTGGGTCCGGAAGAGCAGTAAGTCTGGCCGGGGGCAGCATGCTCGGGTGATCAAGCTTGGGCCACGCCTAGAGCAGGAGCGCCGGCGAGCAGGGCTGCCGAAGAGTAGGGCTGCGCAGGTGCGCCGACAAGTAGGGCCATGCAGGGATGCCGACAAGCAGGGGTGCTAGCAAGCAGGGCCGCGCAGGTGCACCGACGAACAGGGGCGCCGGCGAGCAGGAGCGGGCGTTGATCGCGGGATCACTAGATCGGCGGGTGTAGATCACGGAAGGTGGATCGAGCTGATTGTGGGACTGCGGATGATTTAGTTCAAAATTTCAAGGGTTTTTGTGTAAAATGATGAGAGTTAAAAAATTCTCTGTTAGTTATTTGTGGATAGAGGGAGTATATATTTTACCCCTTTACTTTATTATTCCACGTCAACTCCCTACACTTACCATGATGATGCATTAATTTATGTCGTGTACTTGTAAACTTTGGAAGCTATTTTTTTCATATATCAGGTGCTAATTAGCATGCCATATCCTATACTATATGTGGGTGTCAAATTTGCAATCGGATATCCTTTTCCGTTGGATTCCTTCAAACTTGATTTGGATTCTCTAAAGCGGGTTTGGAAATGAATTTGTGCCTAAAATTATCCTATCCATTTCCACTCCTATAAGATCTCGTTTGGATTGTTGTTTTTTAGTCCGGTCGTTTTTATTTTGTGAAGATGTTAAGTAGGAGAATTTAGTGTAATCCGGTGGTTTTGGTTAAAAAACAATATTCCAAGTGGGGCCTAAAGAAGTGAGCTTGTCAATTCCCAATCCAATGTGCACTCGATACTATATATACATATGTAATAGAACCTAGCAATCAACATATTTTAGGTGTATACATAGATAGTTTTTCTAGCGATACGATGGTTTCCGTTGCAACGCACGGGCATGTGTCCTAGTGAAGCAAAAGTTCACCACACATGCTGTCGGCAGGCTGTTGACCAAAATTCTTTAACCGGTTGCCCAAAATGTAAAGTGCCGCTTGGTAAACTTCATCTACGTATGAAAATGATCCGTATTTTCATGACGTATTGCTCGGAAAAAGAAATGCCATGTGAAGGGGTTGACTTCGTCGAGCTTTTGATTCTTCTATACATACTATGCTACATGTAGAGGCTGCTATGGGCACACCGTCCTTACTGCAAACACAGTGTACTGACCTGCATATCTCTGAATGGCGTGATTTTACTCTGCGATTTTAATTGGTCTGAATATGTCGACGTACATACTGTACCAGACTAATTGTACAGCTACACCGACAGGGAAGTAACAATCTTTACATTCGTTTGGAGCGCGAGAAAAGTACGCTGATTCATGTCTGTCTGAACTGTTTTTCTGTACTCCCTCCGGTCCATATTAATTGACTCAAAATTGTCAAGATTTGAATGAATTTATATACTGTTTAGTATGTAGGTTCATTTAAATTTAAACAAATCAAAATCAATTAATATGTACCGGAGGGAGTAGCTTCATTTGGTTGGACTATGGGCGTTGTTTTGCCTCTTTTCTACAGCAAAGACTGTGGACGTGGTTCAGACTTCAGAGGGAAATACGAGAGGATGGGCCGACAGCTGCAGCCGCACGGTTAGACAGTGCCGCATTCATGGCCCATCGCCCACGTAAAATAGACGACATATAACAAGTATGGCCCAAGAAGTGAAGAGGGTGAGCCATATAATTACAGACCTAATGTGCCAACCATTAGACATATTTCTTCTTCCCAAAGGCCCATCCAAGATTTCTCCCATACGGCTCCAACAAAGGGTCCGGTTCAAAACAACGAACAGAAAGTTCAGTTTACTCCCTTCATTTTAAAATATAAGATGTTTTTTAGATCAAATATAAGATATTTTAGTTTTGTGAATCAAGTATATAGACTAATTTTGGTATATAGATTCACTCAGTTTTAGAGTGATCTAGGCAATAAAAAAAGTTTTTTTTTAATAAACCTAAAATATCTTATATTTTGAAATGGAGGAAGTATGGTCTACTAGATCTAGATCTAGGAAAGAGAAGCTACTGAAACAAAATACACCGCACAAAGCTAGTGTCCTTATAAAAGAAGAAAAACCCATCCAACATACTCCCTCCGTCCGCAAATAAATGGATGTTTAGGAATTTTAAGACAAATTAGGGATAAAGTAGAAAGTGCATTGGAAATATGTTAGACATGTTCTCTCTCATCTTTAATTCTTCCACCTCCAATAAAATAACTGCATGTATAAAATGAATAGACCATTTGCTAAATGCTATTGTATTTGATTTTCGTGAAGCAATTTTTTTTGGTTTAAAGTGTATTGAAAAGATAGAAGTACACTCTTTTATAGAAATTTTGAATCTAACGTATATTTATTTATGGACAGACGGAATATGGAGTAATTATTTTGGTTGAAACTCCGCCACGCCATGCTTCCTTATGGTGCTTGCGGCGTCGTCGTCGTCTTCTCGCTCTCGCTGTGTCGCAACACCGGCCACATCACCGTGCACATACGCGCAGTGCAGACCGGTGGATTTTCTGACCTCCAATCTGGTCTCTCTCCGCAGTTCGTTATGTCGATCGGTAACTGCTTCTGAAACGGTACTAAGACCAGAAAAGAATAATACTTAGAGCATCTTCACTCATTGGTGGTTTTTAAGTTGAATCTGGACAAATCTTTCGTGAGACGAAACAAGTTTTCGGCCTGCGAACATCAAGTTTCTCACTCACGTCCTCAGGCCAAGTTGTCGTGTCTGATTTTTTTGCCAAATTCGTCTCTAATTCACTCAGTTTTCGGCATAGTTCGGCATAATATGCAGAGCAATGTTTGGCCTAGTTCGGCAAGAATTTAAACATAAAATTAAAGATAGTTTGACATACAATGACAATACAACATATTTCGGCCTAGTTCGGTCAGTTCATGTTCGGCATCTACGTGTTGCCCCTGAATATCCATAGGTGCTCAATCAGATCATTCTGCACCTATTGATGCACTATCGGGTCTCGAATCTCCTGACATATGGCAATGAAGGCAGCACAGGTTGGAGACACCTGGTGACCAGACTCGGCAAGAGGTCCCTGTCTGTAGAATGACTCGTTCTGCTCGACCACACTCATTGGGTCCTTACTCTCATTCTTAATGATCATCTTGTGCAAGGTCACACAATAATTCATCACTTCCCACGTCTGATCTTTCGATCAGGTCATAGCAGGGAACCGGACAACTACAAACCTCTATTGGAGCACTCCAAATGCCCCTCTATGTCCTTTCTGCAAGCTTTATGCTCCTTGGAAAAATGAGCATGCTTAGGGAGCATTGGTTTGAAATAGTCTTCACAAATATTGGCCATCTTGAATAGATGCCATCAGCAAGATAGTATCCTTTGTTGTAGTGTTGCCCGTTGATCTCAAACTCCACAGGAGGAGCATGACCCTCAACAAGATGTGCAAAGATATTTGAGAAGTTGAGAACGTTGATGTCGTTGTTCGATCCTGCCATACCAAAGAAGTGTCAGATCCAAAGATCATGTATATCAACTGCCTCGAGTATCACATTGCAACCTCCTTTGTGGCATTTCTATATTCTCTGTCATGCAAATGGACAGTTCTTCCAGTGTCAATGCATGCAGTCTGTTCTTCCAAGAATTCAATGAAATCATCTACTTTCATTGACTGCGAGGATCCGAGCAGTGTCTTCAGCAGTGGGTGTTCTCAAGTACTGTTTCTCAAACACTACAATCACTGCCCTGCAGAACCTGTAGAAGCAATCGATGGTGGTGGACTCGGGCATGTGGAGATACTCATCGGTACTGTCACCCGGTGCCTCATATGCAACCAACCTCATCGCCACTGTGCACTTCTACAACGAGGAAAACCCAACCATGCCGATGCAGTCCTTCTTGCACATAAAATAGGGGTCGAACTTCCGGATGACATGCACAATCTCAAGGAAGAGCTTCCAGCTCATCCTGAAACGACGCCGAAACACGGCCTTTTCGTGCAACGAAATAGTCGGCGTACAACATGCAGTAGCCCTCCATCCTTTGCCTTGCTTTGCACTTTCGGCGACCCTTCGTTGAATCTCCACGCTTCTTCGTTGCCGTTTGCACGTGCAGTCGGGCTAGGGAGGCGAGGATCTACATGTGCTCTTAATATTCGGCGGCAGCGGCGTTCTCCTCTTCCAACAACACGACGAACATCTCTTCTTCGTCGGAGTCCATGGCCGAACCGGCAAAACGCCGAACACTTGGGACGCGAGGTAGTGGGAACTCGCAGCGAAGCCGAGCTACGACGAAGTTTGGGCGGCGAAAGATGGCCTAGGCCGAGGGGAAAGGGGCGGCGACGACGACAAGCCTATCTAGCGGTGTGGATACGGCTCTGCGTGGTGGACCTTCGACGGTGAAGGCATGACGGCAAGGGCAGCTAGGGGAGCTCTTCGCCACAGGGGAGGCGAGTGAGTGTGGGAAGATGAGATTGTCTCGCCGACAGAGTTGGCACATGCCTGTTTTCGTTTCGTCCGGCGTTCCTGGCGTCCCAGGATCGGCCTGGAAACCCCGGACCAAAGTTGACGTAAATCCGGACAAAAGCTGCTGTCGAAACCAGGCTGCTAGAAAAAAATTACATCCTCGCGTTGCACGTTTGACATCACTAGCTCACCGTATACGCAAATGGGCAAAGCATAGTACACCCCCAACTGCTATTCCTGGCGACGTATTGTACGGGCATTTTACGCTTGTGGCACAATCATTGCTCGCTCGGCTGCTAGCCGGGCACTCAGGTTGGCCTATTGCTAGCTATTGGGGACCGTGTACCCGTGCTACTACTCCTAACCCATATTAATTGACTTGGATTTGTTAAAATTTGGATAAATCTAGACACTATTTAGTATATAGATTAATCTCAAATTTGACAAATCCAAGTCAATTAATATGGGCCGGAGGGAGTAGTATTTTCCTTTTGAAGTTTATTGTACAAGACAGTACTATCAGTGGCAGTTTACACCTAGCCTGTGCATCAGATTTTACTCCATCCTGATCGTAGGAGCGAGTACATGCTACCAATCCACACATCAGAGCTCAACTAGTAGCTAGAAAAAAAGGTAAGTTTCGTACAAAGCGATCGGTTGATGAATCAAAGTATACGGAGCTGTACGCACCGCCTACTGATCTAGTACTACACTCTGCTGTACGGAGCTGTACGCTCGACAGACATTAACCATACTACTACCACGGACTAAAGTTAGTTTTACTCTCCGTCCACGAACGTGACGCGGGAGGAGGAGCTCATCAGCTGGGACGAGCAGCAGCCGCGGGCTGGGTCGGCGATGGAGACGACGACGTCGACGAAGGCCGCCACGATGGCGGCGTGCGTGTCCTTGCCGTTGGCGCGCAGGTACCACCCCAGCATCTCCTCCAGCCAGCCCCAGCCCCGGACGCCGTGCGCGGCCACCATCTCCTCCATCGACGCCCGGAAGTCACGGTACGGGTCCGCCGACTCCAGCGCCACCGCCAGCCCGCCCACGAACGACGCCGACTTCGACTTCTCCTCCAGGATGGAGCTCGTGGCCCCCGACGCGCCCGGGTCGTACAGGAGCCGGTCGGAGGAGCGGAGGAGGCCGCCCACGGCCGCCGCGGCGTCTTCGTCGTCGTCGTAGACGGCCGCCGTGTCGTCGGCGTCGACGTCACCCCCCGCCGCAGACGGCTCGGTCGCCGTGGTGGAGAGGCTGCCGGAGCAGTCGTCGCCGCGCCGCGCGGACGAGGAGTTCGTGAAGGAGCTGTCGTCGGATTCCAGGAAGATGGATGCCAGCGTGCGCGTGCCGGGCGGCGGTGGCGCGGCGTCCTCGAAGGACTCTGTTCTCGGGAGCTTGCATGACGGCCACGCCCATGCTGGCGCGGCGGCCGCCGGGTCACGGGGAGGCGACGGCGCCGGGGCTTCCTCCTTGCCCTTCGAGTGGAAGAGGGAGCCCAAGGCCAGCTTGCTGATCACCATTCTTGCACTTTGCGTGGTGGACCGGACTAGGAGGACAAGGCAAGAGAAGAAAGGGTCTGTTTGGTGTGTGGCTTTTATGAACTCGGATCCGGTTGTGTCGCAGTGCCGCTCGTGGTGGTAGTTTGGTTTTAAATGACCTCTGCCAGGGAAGAGGCCAGGAGCAAATACCGGAAATCATTAGATGGACCGAGCCAGATATGAACCTGAATTCTGGGCCACCCATTTCGCGCGCCAGATTCTGTTTTTTTTCCCGGAGTAGTAATTGTCATTTTTTATAAAGTTTCAAACTTAGCGCAAAACACATAGTAGTAATTGTCATTTTTATATACGTAGATTACAAATAAATATACTCCCTCCGCCCAAATAGATGTCTTGTCAAAATTTGGATGAATCTAGACACTATTTAGTATAAAGGTTTATTCAAATTTTGACAAATCTAAGACATCTATTTTAGGATGGAGGAAGTACTTAGATTTCAAACATTGTAGCCACAAACTTACAAATATGGCAATGCCTTTTTTGAACATTTTCAAAGCTTACAAATACGATTTGCATGCATCTTTCATCTATGGCAATGCTTTTTTTGAACATTTTTAGAACTTACAAATACGATTTTCTAACACCATAAAGACATCGCAGCTCGGGCCCTCCCTCATCTCTCTACATTGGCTATCAATTTAGCTTTGGATGTGTCTAGGATTCAAAAATTCCCCCCAATTAAGGAAATAGGCTAGTACATTTCAAGTTCACTGGATACCCATATGTAAAACGGCCTTTGTAGTGTTCCAAAACATATTGCATATTAATAAGATCGAAGTCAACAACTTTTAAGTTTGATCAAGTAATTAATATATAAAATATGAAATTTAAAATACCGATCAATATGAATGGATTAATCATACGATATTTTAAATGTAGTTATTCCATATTATTGTTTATAATATTTTCCTTTGCATATATTTAAACCTAAAAATGATTGAATTTTTGACTAAATTTATATGCCATCTATCTGCAAACTATGTATCATGTACGGATGTGTGGACAAGTTAATCTCTAGAAAACCATATGACCATTTGTGACATGGGCAGAGAAATAAATTCACTCTGGCTAAGAAGTTTTCATGAAAAAAGAAGGCCTGGAGCTTTTAGACCTCACATGAATCAGCACAAGGGCAGGGAAACGGGGCTCGACGCGGCCTGATACCCTAGCCGTGCTGGGAGGTCCTGTCCCCCCCTCCCTCGTTGCTCCGCTCCGATGTCATCGATCCTTTGTCCCTCGCTTCGTATTGACCTAAAACCATCTATAAACAGGGGGCCCAACTGCGATTACAAAGCACGACGCACCACGGAGATAGAAACACAAAACCGAGTAGATTCGGAGAAGATTGGACGGAGAAATGTTGTCAGAATGTCGCGGCTCGCATATCCAACCACTCCAACGACATCTTCATCATCACTATGATCAAGAGGAAGTTTCCACTCCCAGACTATGAGTTTATGGAAATAGCTTGTTTTATCTCTCTCTCGTGCTATCAATGTTCTAGTGCCATATGATTTGCCCAACATTATTATAGTCATCTATTTGTAATCTCTTTGTGGGGGAAATTAGGTTTCATGAAATAAGTATTTAAGATTTTAGATTGTGTTTGATGTATAAGTGAATGTGTATTATGTACCCCTTTTTAATTACTTGGTTCTGATCCAACTAGTATGATGGACATAAGAGTGAAATGTATGCATTAAATGGAGTAACATGTCAGTATGGAACTGGATTGTGATGAAAAGTTTGGATCCTACTATATTTTTTGCCATTTCGTTATTACATCACTAGGAAACATGAATGCATTTACTACTATTGGCTAGTGACAATCTTACATGAGCTCATATCTTTTATGGTAGTATATTATGCAATCAACTTTACGTCATACAAGCAAAGGCAATTCTCTTCTCATTTAAATCTAGCCAGGGATGTTTTCTAAATAGGGATGCAGAAGTGGGATAATTGGGACAAATGGGATACCATTTTTAGACTACTAGACTAACTCTAATTTAGGTGGGATAAGTGGGATAAGCGGGATATGTCAAATATAGCTTATCCCACGTGTCTCACTTAGTTTTGAGTTAGTCTAGTAGTCTAAAAATGGTATCCCACTTGTCCCAATTATCCCACTTCTGCATCCCTATTTCTAAATGGAGGAATTTTAGCGGGATGTGTTGCATCATCTCAAATATAGGACGTGATGCACATATGAATGTCTATCAAACATATTGATATTATGTTTTATTTAGAGATGTTTTGGTTCCACCATGTTTATGAGAGAGTAGACAAGTAAAACTTTAAAATCCGGCTAGCTTTTAGTCATAAGAAATAACTTTTACTTCACTACAGAAACATGACCCGTCCGCGACACTTTTTTGGAACGGCACAAGCAAAAGGTACCTCGAAAAGTTAGTTAGCTGGCGGATGAGCTATCACGGCACCATTTTGTTGTGACACGCTCGATACGAAAACATATTAGTATTGTGTTAGATGGTTCAGAGACCGCGGTTGTTTTATATGTTGCGCTTGGCCAATGGAGGCAATTCCATGTTGCACCATCTATTGTATGCGTTGTTAATTGTATAGTTGATATGTGCGGTCCACCACCACCCACTATAGTTGCTGGAGACCGACTTAGTGGAGTTATTTTATTTAAACATTTGTTTTCAATTTAAATCAAAAATTTGTGTTTGACAACCACTTGGTGGAGTTGGGGACACGAGACAATTCATATTTATTTTCTAGGTTGCTAAAATAGGAAAAAAAGGTGTGAATCTACTATTTCTCTAAGAGTTCGATATAAACTCTCAAGTTACCTTTGTTGGGAAAACACCTTTGCTATATCACTCTACTCTTCGAGTCCCAACGGATTCAAGATGGCAGTTTTACCCATGGAGGCGGGTACCCGCGGGGATATACCCGCTAAGAACTGGGGATGGGGGACAAATTGCCTTCATGGGGCTGGCGGGGCGGGTACCCGATAAGGTTTCGGGGCGGGGATGGGGGGCAGATCCCCTCCATGGGTACTCCATGGATACCTGGGACCCCACCTGTCAGTCAAATAGACATTCAATATTAGGCAAAAAAAGAATCCCAATAACCTCCACTCCACCCCTCGTTCCCCTCGCCCAGCCGCCTCTCTCACTTTTCGCGTGCGCACACAGATAGAGCATCAAGGGGGGCATCGCATGGGAGCGCGGCCGAAGACGACCGCGGGGAGGCGGCGGTGGCGGAGAGTCGGAGCAGGAAGAAGACAGGGGCCGCGGCCATGGCGCCGTCGGTGGGCGGCGTGGAGGCGGCGACGGCTTGCAAGGGAGCTCGTCGGCACCAGCAAGTTCGCCCCCACCTCAGATCGGCTATTCATCGGCGCCACCGCACATCAAGTCATCACCAACGCCGCCCCGCATCAGGTCATCGTCGGATCAAGGGAGATCAAGCAGCATCACAGGAACGACGACAAGGCCATTCCATCCGGCGGTTACGACGGTGCTTAGATTTAGTTTTTGTTAAGTTTAGTTAGATCTGGATCGGTTTGTAAAATCCATCGTACTTTGAATGAATTTTGTTTAGTTATATACCTTGAACAAACACCGTTTGGAGCACGCGATTGAAAACAGACGAGCCCCAAACGCGGCAAGGCGTGACGGCGTCCCCTAACCGACTGGCCCGGCGCTATTACGGAACGTCGTTTGGGAGACGCGGTTGGAGATGTTCTTATGATTTCCTTCTAAGTTTTGAAAGGCAAGTTCAGTTGCATTCATCATCATGTTCTAAAATGAGCTATAGTGGTTTCAGGGGGATGGGGGCAAGACCTACACATGCATGCGCGCGCAGCAAAGGACATGACGACAAGGCTGGTATATACCTTGTATTGCGATCGAGTGAAAATCCCTCCCGGTCGGTCGGTCGGTCGGTCGGTCGGTCCTTTTTCTATCACGGAATCGTGCAAAAGCGTCGCGTTCTCCCGGCGAATGTTTTTCGCTCCCTCCTCGTCGAAAAGCTTGACACGACCCGTCTGTCCTATCATTCATCACCTTGGGCAACGCCGGACGCCACGTCGTCGCCTCGTGCGTCGCTGCAGGGGCTTGCCCGTTCGAACTGTTGTCTCCTCACGTGCGCCCGCCCCGCCTGCATCTGATCTGATTGATCGGTTTCGTGGGTAAAACATGGCTTGGCGTGCGGGCATGACCACCGCGCGCCTACGTCGCCGCAGCGACGCATTGATCACGACGCAACCGGTCGCAGCTCTTTGCTGTCAAGTCCCACCGCAGCCATGCATAGCAAAACGTATGTGCAGAGCTCGACAGACTGCACGACCAGCCCAACAAGCCACTTGCAGCATTTATCCTGAGTTAGGCGGAGAGCACGTGAACGAAACGATGATCGAGCTGAGGTAGAATGGACAAAAATAACCCAAATTTAAAAGAATTTTACAAAATAACCCATCTGAAAAACTATTTCACTGGACTAACCTTTTTTGTAGCGCCTAGCTGAAAGGCGCTACACTCTAGTGTAGCGCCTTTCAGCTAGGCGCTATGCCCCCTGCCAGCGTGGCACCGACTGGCCCCTCCCTGGCCCCACCCCGCCGTGTGACGCCCAGGCGCTATGCCTCAGGTGTAGCGCCTGTCTGATAGGCGCTATGCTTTAAAGTGTAGCGTCTATCAGACAGGCGCTACACTTTAAGACATACTCAGCAGCCCGCAGCCCCCCTCCCACCTCGACCCATTCACTCCCAGACGCTGGAAGAACACAGAGAAGAACAGCCGGCGGTTCCTCTCTCCCCCTCTCTCAAATCCCCACCTCAAATCCAATAGATCTGAGGGATTTCACCGTGGATTTGCTTCCCCATCCCTTCCTCAAGGTAATCCCCTCCTTTTCCCTCTCTTTCATCCAATGAATCTTGCACATTATCCTCAAACCCTAGGTCTAGTTGGATTCATAATATGACCTATTTGTGTATGTTTTTGGTTATTTGGAAGTTATGTATTAGTTGTATTTGATGGGGAATGGAAGTGTGTTGTTGATTTGCATCGTGTATGATGGTTTTATATGGATTTGTATGGATGTGTGAATAATATGCTCCCATATTCTTTGTAGTTTATTGTATAAATTGAAACAATGGCCACATACCACACACATTTTATTGATGTTTGGAATATATATGTAGGATGGTGTGGCTACTTGAGGATTACTATGATCATCAACACCGGGCATACTTGATGGCGGAGAAGCATATTGTAATAAAACCATGGTTGAACTTCTTTGCTTTTATTTTTCTATTGATTCAATTGTGTTGGAAAAAGCATAATGTTCGATCTTGTATATATGCAGAGGCTTCGTCCCCTCAAGATTCGGTCTCATGGCGCGTCTTCGAATGACATGTCGTACGACGAGCGGTACACCGAGTACATCAAGCGGCTAGGCCTCCTCCCTTTCATCACGCTTGTGAGCCGGTCGACGCCGAACCTCAACACGGCTGCTATCACCGCACTTGTCGACCGGTGGAGGCCGGAGACGCACACTTTCCACCTCCGGACCGGCGAGATCACTCCTACTCTTCAGGATGTTTCCATGATCTTTGGACTTCCTATCGCGGGGGAGCCTCTCTGTATGATCACAGATTCCGATGGGTGGCGCAATGCGATGCATCTACTTATTGGCATGGCTCCTGAAGAACTTGAAGATAAGAGCAAAGATAGAGTCCCAGCAGGCGCGACATATGCGTGGATCATGGAGAACTTTAGGGAATGCCCGAACCCCGCCGAGGTTGAGGTGATCGAGACACATGCTCGTGTGTACGTGTGGTATATCCTTTCTAGGACTCTGTTTGCTGACAGCGGAGGTAGGACCGCTCAGTGGATGTGGCTCAAGGCACTAGCAAACTGGGATAGCAATATCAGCTGGGTTCGGCGGCTCTTGCCTACTTGTATCGGCAGGTAATCACCTGTGCACTCTACATTCATTTGTCTATGTCGAGTCCACACATATGCTATACTGACCTCGTTTTTGTTCACTTGCAGTTGGACGATGCCTGTCGTAGGGCAGGCGAAAATGCCGGAATAGGTGGTGCTATGGTTATTCTCTCGATATGGAGCTGGGAACGCTTACCAGTTGGTCGTCCCAAAGAGGTGGGCCACCATCCTTGGCCAGTGTATAATAGAAACCCTCTACGCCAGCCGACTTGGGCTTACAAGTGGGACGTGGTATCGGAGATGACAAGCGATGTTGATGCCATGTACCTCAAGTACACGAACGAGTTTGATGCGATTACGCCCGAGCAGGTAGATGTTTATCTATACATCACTATGAAGGGTTTCGCGGCATAGTAAATCAAAATTTTCTACGGAGCGAACAGAGGGAAAGCCAAGATCTAATCTAGGAGATGCAAACAACGAGAGAGATTGGATTAGATCTTCATACCCTTGAAGATTCGCACAGCGGAACGTTCGTCGGAACATGGGTGATGTAGTCGTACTCGCTTCTCCTCCTCGCGATCTGATCCGATCTAGCACCACAAGTGGCGGTGCCTCCGTGAGATGCACACGTGCAGCACCTCGACGTCTCCTCCTTCCTCGGACCAGCGAGTATGGTGGAGAGATAGATTGGATCTACAACACAACGGCGTGGTGTATATGGTGGAGAATTTCTGCTGCAGGGCTTCGCCTACAAACAGTCGGGAGGGGAGAGGAAGGTAGCAAGGCAGCTAGGGCTTGGAGGAAGGTGTGTGTGTGTGGGGGGGGGGGAGGGGGCGCACCACCCCTCTATATATAGAGGGGGGGCGGCCAGCCCTTGCCCCTCCTCCAAGCCTATCTCTAGTTTAAACAATTTAAACTCTCCCTTATCTAGAAATCCTATCTCTAGTTTAAACGATTTAAACTCTCCCTTATCTAGAAATTCTATCCCGAGATTTAAACGAGTCAAATCTCTCTAGAATCGGCTGGGCCCTATGGGGCCTTGTGCCCCTGGCCCAAAGCGGCCAGGACACTCCCTCATAGGCCCATGCCCCCTCCCGAAAGGTGGGGCCACGTTGGTCCCCTTCCGGAAGGTTCTAGAAGCTTCCGGTACAATACCGATTAACCCGGAACAATTCCGAACTCCAAAAACTGCACTGCCTTATATGAATCTTATTCTCCGGACCATTTCGGAACCTCTCGTGATATCCCGGATCCCATCCGAGACTCCGAACAAAAATTCATAAACCAATTATCCAATCTATCCTAGCGTCGAGATACGTTAAGTGTGTGACCCTGCGGGTTCGAGAATATGCAGACATGATCTTCTATCAATAATCAACAGCGGGGTCTGGTCACCCATATTGACTCCCACACATTCATCGATGATCATATCGGATGAACCACGATGCCAGGATTCAATCAATCCCATATATATATTCCCTTCGTCTCGCGATATTTTACTTGCCCGAGATTCGATCGTCGGTACCGTCATACCTAGTTCAATCTCGTTCACAGCAAGTACTTTACTCGTTCCGTAATCCGATATCACTTTGTGATTAACTCCTTAACCACATGCTTGCAAGCGGTGTTGATATCGATTACCGAGTGGGCCCGAAGTATATCTCTCCGACTTGGGAGGGACAAATTCCATCTCGATACATACAACCCAACAGATACTTTCCGATCACCTGAGAGACACCTTTATGATCACCCTCTCATAGGATGACGTTTGATGACCTCAAAGCTTTCTTCCGATACCAGGGAGTTGCATTATCTCATGGTCTAAGGAATACAATATTTGACATAGGAAAAGCTTCGCAAAGACGAACACGATGACACGATCTAATTGCTCTGCTTTGTTTGGGTCTATCCACCATATCATTCTCCCAATGATATGATCTCATTATCAATTGACAACTCATGTCTATGGTTAGGAGACCTTAACCATCATTGATCAATGAGCTAGTCCATAGAGGCGTACTAGGGACACGGTGTTGTTCACAAACCACACAAGTATTAAAGTTTCCGCTTAATACAATTCTAGCATGGAATATAAACTTTATCATGAACAAGAATTATAATAATAACATCTTTATTATTGCCTCTAGGGCATAATTCCAACACACTATCCATAATATTTACTTCACGAGTCAAAATCGATACCGAACATGTTCTTGTGATATGTTGCAGGTGGAGTGGGAGCCTTATGGTTGTGGGGACGAGTTTGGTATTGCTCTCGGGTTTGATATTAACCCGAAGTGCTTGGAGGAACAATCTATCTGGCTCATGTGCTGTCCATTGATTTGCAATTGGGCGGTTGAGTTTCATATGCCACAACGGGTGATGAGGCAGTTCGGGTTGTTTCAGTGCAACCTTCCCGTGTGGAAGGACACCGACAAGGAGCTTCATCGGTTAGTTAGCATGAGAACTTGTGCTCAATTGCTTTGGATGGTACTAACATGGTTCTTTGTTGTTGTTCAGGTTGGACAGAAAGAGGCAGAGGAAGATCAAGAATTGGGATCACCATCATAGGAGGCACGTCATGGATTTCCTCACTTGTGTGGAGAATGCTCGACGAACGGAATGGAATAGTGGAAGAGCACATTGCCCAGTTGCATTTAACAACTACATCCATTGGTTTCTTGGTAGTACCCGTGTCTCCATTTTCCCGCCGTCCTACGAGGAAGAATTATTGGAGGAGCCAGTCCAGTTCGATGAACTTGCCTACACTCAGTACAACTGGCAGGTCAGGAAGGGGACCGACATCCCGCTTTCTTCCTCACTCAACTTTGCGGTAAAGTTATCGTTGCCTTCACATTACTTTCCTTGCACTCTCATCTCTTTCTTGCCTAACATGTTCTTGTTCTTGACTCTGTATAGAACGGAGGTAAAGAAATATGCCGACGATGCCGAGGCGATTCTTTTTGCTGCCCCTAAGGGGAAAAAGGGAGAAGTCATGATACGAGACTTCCTTAAGGTATGGATGCGAGACTTCCTCAAGATAGGCATGTTCTTGTTTTGACTTATGTTGTTATTTGTTACAGCGCTCGGCCCAAAAGATGCGTCGCTTATCTAACGTGCTAGGTTGCCGCGATCCCGAGTACACAACCTCGTCCGGTTCTAGGTCCAAGTCGACTACTGATCCGTCGGCCCATCTTCAGGATGATGTTGAGGATGACACCACTTCGGCGATTCGTTCAGAAGATGAGGTATGGGACAACCTTACATGCATTTAGTGCTTTCTGTTTCCCATGCATTTCTCATAGCCATACAATCTTACATGTAGCTGCCTCATATGGAGAATGAGACTGAGGAGGAGTACCGGATTCGTTCCGAATACCAGCTGAAGCCAAGGAAACAGTTCAATCGCTGGACGCTGGACGACTTCCTCTCTTCCTCTTCCTTCTCCCTTTTCTTCTTCCTCTCTTCCTCTTCCTTTTTCTTCTTTCTCTCATCCTCTTCGTCCTTATTCTTCGCCAAGTCTCGAGCAAGTTAAACTACCTCTTCAAATGCCTTCCTCTTCTTCTCTTCTTCTTCCTCCTTCCTCTTCTTCTCTTCTTCTTTCTCCTTCCTCTTCCTCTCTTCCACCACCTTCATAGCATTCGCCCAGATAGCCGAGTAGTTCACACCGTCCCCGTCATTGCCCTTGTTGGGTTGAGTCGCCATACCTATTATAAGAACAAAAGCTACAAGTTAGTAAAGGATGCAATGAATGTGAACAATAATTGATTCAATGAAATAAACATAGTAGGTAGTAACATAAGGGTGCAAGTATGAATATTACATCCGTACCTATTAACATAAGGATTTGGTCCTGCCAAGTAACCTAACATACTAGACGGGTTAAAATCGCCACGCCCTCTTCCTCTTCTAAGCCCAAGTGATCGACCTCTTTGTTGTCTTGGAGCTTGTTGTCTAGGAGCTTGTTGGCTAGTTCTTGGTTGGCTTGGAGCTTGTTGGCTAGTTCTTGGTTGGCTTGGGACTTGTTGGCTAGTTCTTGGTTGGCTTGGGACTTGTTGGCTAGTTCTTGGTTGGCTTGGTACTTGTTGGCTAGTTCTTGGTTGGCTTGGGACTTGTTGGCTAGTTCTTGGTTGGCTTGGTACTTGTTGGCTACCACTTGGTTGGCTAGTGCTTGCTTCATTTCCTTTTGCTCTTTTCCTTTGAGAACACTTTCTTGCATTGTGCCCTTCACCATTGCATGTTCCACACCGGGCTCTCTCACGAGGCTCTTGGAATTGGTCATTGTCCGTTTCTCGAGCACCACCACGGCCCCATCCATCCATCCATCCATGTCGCTCCTAAAGCGTTTTGTCTTGCGTCTTCCACGTTTAATCACTTTCCATTTCGGATCGGGCCATAGTTGAATCCCATGGTACTCCGGCCATTTTGATTGGTCCAAATATGGATGAAATCTAGGAGACCATGTCTTCTTAGTAGTCTCAATGGAGAACTCAGCCTCTCTCACCGTGAGCGGATTATTGTAATCCAAATGTCGTCGGCGAGACGCGACGAGCAAGTGCGAGCAGGCAAGATGAAGCAATGATGGCCTTCCGCATGTGCACTCACAAGTCTTGAGTGAGACCTTGAAAGCTCGGCCTCCGTGTTGGACACCATCAGCCGTTGTACCTCCAGGCTCCGTAACTTGGTAAATTAGCTCGTCATTGTCATACTCCGTGACAACTTGGGCATCCACTTTCTTTGTCTGAAATTGCATCCAATCATCAACCTTAGGTGGGTACTTGTATTTGTGCTTGTTCTTGTAGTCCCCCGCAATCTGCCGGTCCGTTTCCTCTGAGTATTTAAGAAAATACCCATTCATCATGTCGAATGTATAACGGACTATTGCCGTGACAGGCAATGCATGGACACCTTTGAGCAACTTGTTGAAGGCCTCTGTCATGTTGCTTGTCATTTGGCCGTACCTCCGGCCACCGTCATCGAATGCTCGTGCCCACTTTGTTCTTTCTCCAATGCTCCTATCGAGAAACTCCCGACCACCCGCATCGAGCTCTTTGTTGAAGAGCAATTTGTTGTACAAGTTTGAGAAACGACGTTCCGTGAAAGCGAGGCAACAATCTTGTAGATCATCGGCCAAATCCTTGCTCTTGCATGCCCTATAGAAGTTTGAACAAAAGTGTCTCATGCACCAACGATGGTGCAACTGAGCATGCCCGGGAATATGTTGGTCCACCGCTTTAAGAATTCCTTGATGACGGTCCGAGATGACACATATTTCCCTATGAGGGGTTAATATCTTGGTTCTTAAAAGATGGAAGAACCACTCCCAATTATCATTGTTTCCCACCTCTACCAAAGCAAAGGCCAAAGGAATCAACCGGTTGTTGGCATCATTGGCTATTGCAATCAAGATAGTGACCTTGAATTGACCGGTCAAAAAGGTGCCATCAACAGATATGACCGGCCTACAATGTTCAAATGCCTGAACACATTGCTCGAAAGCCCAAAATGCACGGCCAAAAACTCGAACGGTTCTTCCGTTTACAATCCTTGTCTTGTTCCCCAAAGGTTCAACCACATGAACCATGCCCGGGTTAGCATCGGCCATCGCTCCCAACAACCTTGGGATTCGGTTATAAGATTCCTCCCAATCACCGTACAACATCTTGAATGCGGCTTGCTTAGCCTTCCATGCCTTCCCGTACTTCACCTCATAGTTAAAGAGGGCTTTCACAAACTCCATGACCTGCTTGATGCTCATTATTGGAAACGACGCGATGTCATTGGAAAGCCTATAAGCGAGGAACTCGGAGGTGAGTTGTCAGTGCTCATGCTTTGCATCCTTGCCATCCACCATCGGGCCTCGGCACATGTGAGTTGATACGCAACTAGATATGTGTCAATCGGGACCTCCCTTGAATGGTCTAGCACGCACAATCCAAGGACATCCTTCCGCCTCGCACTTCACCGTGTAACGCTTCTTGATATCCGAGTGCACGACCGTGTAAGGACGATGATGCTTCACCGAGAAGTCCTTTATCCATTGCTTAAATTCCAACAAGGTCTTAAACCTTGATCCTTTGCAAAAGCCATTATTCACTTCATTGCCATCCTGATAAGAACTTGTCCTTGGTCCAAGCACTATGCCTTTGCCACCATCAACCGTGGCTTCATCCGTGAGACTAAGATCATGAAACAAAGGCACCCGATGGTCCCGCCCCAATACGGTATGGTGGATTTCGGCCTCTCTAGCCGTGAACCCCTCCTCGTCAACTTCTTCTTCGGGACCATCATCATCCGAGTCCGAAGCATACCCTCTAGAATACGGGAGTTCACGGTCCATGTCAAGTTGAGTGATATATTTCTCCAAATCACCAACATTGTTGTCATGGAGTTCAACATCATCATCATCTTCACCCTCACAATCATGATTGTCCTCTTCCAACACTTCGTCTTGGTGTCTTGAAATCGGGCTCAATGTTTGGCTCAAAGGAGGTTCAATCCATAGCTCTTGCTCCACGGGTGGATGACTCCTACTATCCAATGGGGAAGCACGGCGGTTCAAGTCCAAAGGCAATGAACTATCAACCTTCTTGGTGGCAAATAGCTCAAGAGCCTTGTCTAGTGATTCGGCCACCACCTCCTGCAAGCCAACGAGCCTCGGAGAAGATACGCATGGTCTTCCAACGGATATGCACTCCAAAACCCACATTATGTCTTCCTTCCAACTCAACAACATCACATGGGTCCATCCATTTCAATTCAATCCTCACTTGCTCCAAGACCTCGGCATAGGTGGGACTACGCTCAAACACAATATCTAGCTCATCCGGGTCTGGTTCTATGTTGCCTTTCAAAAAGGCATCCTTGTCCACATGATGAACATGAACAATTCTTGCCATCCCTAACACATAGGAGAATATGTTCATTAACTAACCATGACAAGATAAACAAAACTATACTAGACACATTACCAAACCATAAAGCTAACAAGAACACCCTCTCTTACATAAGCAAACCCTAACCCTAACCCTAGCCATAACATTCCAATATACCAAACAATGTCATTTCAACAACCCTAAACCTAACTAAATGCTTCATACACATCTTTATAACCAACATTGGCCAATGAATCTAACAAATTTCCAAACATTTCTCTCCAAATCAAATTTTTAGGGTTTCAAGCCAAGTCCAACCAAAATGAAAGATTTCCAAAGGTCAAAACGGAGGGGAATGAGGGAGGGTACCTCTAGCAGCTGGGAAGAGGCACAAATCCACCAAATAAAGCTTCCAATGTGAGAGATTTGAGGGGGGGGGGGGAGAAGGGGGCGCCTCCTTGCTGTTCTCCTTGCTTGGGTCGAGCTGGGAGTGAATGGGGAGGGGTGGGGAGGGGGGCTGCGCCCGACAGCTTAAGTCCCAGGGTGTAGCGCCTTTCTGCTAGGCGCTACACTTTAATGTGTAGCGCCTATCAGAAATGCGCTACACCCTGGACATAGCGCCTGGGCGTTAGTCGCCCCAGGCATAGCGTCTGGGCGTCACACGGCGGGGTGGGGCCAGGGAGGGGCCAGGCGGTGCCACGCTGGCAGGGGGTATAGCGCCTAGCTCAAAGGCGCTACACTCAGTGTAGCGCCTTGCTGTTAGGCACTACAAAAATGGTTAGTACCAGTGAAATAGTTTTCCAGGTGGGTCATTTTATGAAATCCTTTCAAATTTGGGTTATTTTTGTCCATTCTGCCTCGAGCTGATGGTCACACTGTGTGGCTCGTCTTCTATTCCTTGACGCTGGAGATCTTCCTTCAGATTTTATTCGTGCTTCCGAACGCACATGCTGTTGGCTGCTTCGCCGATCTCGGTCTATCCCGTTCCTCTGTTTCGACACTGTGGGAGCCGAGGCCGATTGGATGCGAGGGGCTTCTCTGCTTGTGTGCGGAATAGACGACACGCGACACGGTAAGCTTCCACTACTATGCCTACTATTCGAAGGAATATGTACGTTCCTGTTTACTCCAAAGTATACAGCTCTATCTACTTTGAAGCCAAGCACGGAGTATGTGCGTGCATGAGTCCAAAATATGGCCCAGCAGGCAGAGGCAGGTGATCATGCATGAAAATGAAAAGTCAGCTGCCTCTCCTGGGTCCTGGCGGCACCGTATTTAGGGGATCTGTTCATGGCTTGTTTTCTTTGGACAAAAAGACATTTTGGCACTACTCTCGCGGGAAAAGACAACTCCTCACCGCATACGATGCACTCTCACACTTCCAATGTGCATGGTCACAATACTGTACGCTTATATGTAA
This sequence comes from Avena atlantica, assembly GCA_910589765.1. NCBI lineage: Eukaryota > Viridiplantae > Streptophyta > Magnoliopsida > Poales > Poaceae > Avena > Avena atlantica. The sequence goes on along the minus strand of OU342735.1, from coordinate 487,659,237 downwards.
TTGTACTCCAAAGCAAAAAACGTACTAATTACTATGGACCATTCGCAATGTCTTTGTGAAAGCATCTGCACCACCGGTCCAAATATGACGCCCAGTACAAAAGCATCGACTTGTCCCATTGCCACCGACACGGCTCTCGACGCCGAAGTAATGTCGTTCCACTAGCCGCCCGTCGATCAACAATAAAACCCCAACAAATACATTGCCGCTCCGTTGGAACTGCCTGGATTGCTCATGGCAGCCTCCTACAACATCCTCTCGCCAACCACCGACGCGTTCGTGCAATGGTGGTCCGCGGAGGACAGTGACACCATTGTCGACCTCGTCGATGCGCCAGAAGCGCCGCCATCAGCCTCACTAGCTGTGGCGTCCAAGCCAGAGCCGGAGGACGACAACTTCGACGAGGCGTGGGGTGACGACGTCAACGACAGTGAAGATGATGGCGACCTCGACTTCCGTGTTTCCGACCACTATTAGTGTAGGGTTTCTCCGATGGCGTCCATCTTTTGGTTTAATTTTCGTTTAAATTCGTGCAAACTATGTAGAAACTACAAATGGAGAATTGGCACTATCTATACGTTTTCTGTTTTGTTTACAAATTTTTGTAGTTTCTGTTTACATCCACACACACACACCCACACACACACACACACACACACCCAATAGCATTGTATCGGCCCGGTGGAGATGCTCTAAATTTCCATCCGCAGGAACAACACAGATGCCCGGTGCATGCGATGCAAGTGCACCATATCGTACTTGTATCCGGCCCGTCATGTCCAGTGTAAATAGTAAGTTTTCACTAGCAGGGCACACCAGCACAGGGGCCCAGAGCCCCAAATCCACCAAAAAGATCGCCACAGTCCACATGGACGCCAGGCTTGTCTTGTAGGAGTACATAGTAGTAGCAGGCCAGGCCAGGGGAACAGCAGCTGGCCAGGCTTTCCTGCGCTATCCCATCCAACGCCGATCCTCCCCCATGAATGCTCTCACTGAATCTTCGGCCTCTTGCCATGATTGCGTTGTCCTTGTCCATGGCTGCTGCCACGGCCAGAACACACAGAGAAACTGAAAAATTACTGGCACCACGTACAGCGGGCAGGAGAGGGAGGGAGCCATCGACTGTTTGAAATCAAGCCCCTACATTTCAAAATCTTGGCGCATGGATAACGCGACTAGTCCATGTGCGCAACGGACAAGCAAGAAAGACAATGTGTGGCAGCCCTGCCAAGCTGATATGAGCCGAGGGTGCATGCATGGCCGACGCGGCCGGGCATGCACGGGCAGCGAGCCTGGCGCTGGCGGCGCTTCCGTGCGCTGCGAGAGCGCCTGATGCGTGATCATAGCCGGCGGCCGGGGCGTCCGACGGGCGAGGGTGCAGGCTCATGATGGACGCGAGGCAGCTCCGGCGGTGTCCCGTCGGCCCCGTGTTGACCCTGCTGTCATATGCCGACGCGCAACGCCGCGCCGTCGGTTCGTGTGGAGCTAGCTCGGCAGGCTTTTCCCGTGCACTTTTGTGGAGTAGCAGCTCGACCGGACTAGACAGACGGACAGACGGCTGTCGATGCAATGGAGAATGAACGTGTCAATGGTGGTCATGTCATGTGCTGATGCGTGCACCTGACCTGCTCGTTTTTGCTGCCGACCTTTCACAATCGCAGCAATTTTTACCTCTAGGCGCGGCGACAAATTTCAGATTCTACTACAGTACAACCGTGGAGAAAAGAGACAAGTGCTGACGAGACGAGCGTGGAATATACTACACTGAGTGAAGTGAAGCCCATGAGCTACGGGATCGACGCTCACGCGTATACCGAGTGTCCGGCCCAGTAACGTGCTGCGGATCTACTCGGTCCGGTTCTGTTTTCCTGCTGGCCCTTTTGCTGATCTGGTGAGAAAAGCCATCCGATTCTTGCTGTTAATTTCGAAACAAATGGTGAAACCGAAAAATGTTCGTGGATTTTAAAAAGGGTAAAAAAAATTCAAAGAATCTTCTTTTTTTTTCTAGGTCATGTGCATGCGTAAGGCTGTTAGGACAATACGTTGTTGTGGAGGCTGAGTGTGATTGCTATGTTGGTGATACTAAGATATGCTTCTTTTTTAAGAATGGGCTTTCAGTTGAGCACGATAATAATGTTTTCAGTTTACCTATTTCAGTTTCCCTATTGTTTTTGAGTTTAGATGACACGATAAAAATGTTGCCTTGTCCTAATATTGGGATTAGTTGCATCTAAGCATAATAAAAGCACAAAAAACTAGACCATCTTACAGCTCATTAGATCATTCACTATATATTCTTAAAACTAGGGTGTCAAGTGGGATCCCGCCAAAATCTTACTTTTAGTTCATTTGTCAAAATCTAGTTTAAATTTTTACTCAAGATTTATACTAATTTTGACGAATGAACTAGAAGTCAGACTTAGACAGGATACCACTGGACACCCTACTTAAAGCGATTCAAAGAGCTACATGAGCCGATTCCATATATAGTGGGGAATCCATACAAGGATTCAGGGCAGAGAAGCGAACCAATACGTTCCGAAGCCACGCTAGCTACATCAGGCGGCTCCCCACCCGCATCGAACCGAAGCCACGCATAGCAGTAAAACAACACCGATTCCTAACTCTGAAAAACTAGCTACATCAGGCGGCTCCCCACCCGCACGAAACAAGAGGCATGCTAGAATGGTTCCTCCCTGAGAGTCCCCTTCCTCTTCCCGGGTCCCTCTCATGCCTCCCTCGCTGGACTAGCCGGTGAGTGGCGGCGAGAGGTTGGCGCCGGTGTAGCTGTAGGTTCTCGTAGAGGTCGTAGATGTAGGGTTCGGCTCTATGCCATGTGTGGGCGATGTGCCCGAGAGAGGAAGCCTCTGAATCCTTTCGGCTGGATTTGGATTTATCTTCTCCCTCTGCTCCTTGCGGTGGTGCTCCAACTGTCGGAGCCAGGTGCTATGATGGGTGGCGCGAAGGACCTCTCTGTCAATAAGCCGATTTGCTCCATCGGTGTGGAGGTGGTGTTGGTGCGGTGGCGCTCCTTGCCGGCTGAGGTGGCGGGGGGAGCGGTGCGGTTCCTGGAAGGCCGTGGATGCATTCCCTATGTCAGCCGTGGTGGCGAGGATAGGGATGGCGTTCAGGGGCCTTCAATTCTTCCTTCCTCCCGATGGACCTGGATCTTTCCTGTTGGTAAGGTCATCTTCCTAGAGAAGCGATGCAGGTGGATGGCGGGCGATTTGTCTAGATGGTTCCACCGAGGTGGTGCCCCCTGGCGGACGGCGAGCCTCTATCAGCCTTCTTCGGCTTTTCCTCTGGCTTCTCCCCCTGAGGTACAATCGCAGTGGCTCGAGATTGGCGATGAAAGCCATGGAGATGCTGCCTGTTATGGTCGAATGGCGAATGATTTGCGCCGTGTTTGCGCAATCTCAAACCTCCAATGCGGAGGCCCTGTCAGGAGCAACTCGTCGGAGTTCCCTCCTAGGTGTTGCCAAGTGGTTTGTCCCTGGCGGCGCTCTGGAGGCCGGCGGAAGGTGCTCGTTGTCTGCGGTGGAGAAGAAACCCCGAGGACCTGACTGCTTTTAAATTTTTAGTTCTATGGTGTTCTTTGCAATTGCTCCAGTACTGCTTTTACCTTCCACCTTTTTTAGGTGCCTTCTTGTAAAATGTACCCACCGCTTTGTTAATTAGCAGCTTCTCGGGTCTTCGGACCCATTCCCGTTAAAAAAAGATTCCTAACTCTGACATATTTTTCTTTGAATCGAACCCACATAGTACATGGTCTTAGTTGCTACTAATGCGTTTTCATGAGTAAGATATATACACATCACACATGGTGATGGATTTTTCTTATAATCGATCCCATGTATTTCTTCCTCGGCAACAATGTCAACTCAATATCTTATAACGACCCCATATAGGGTTCTTAAGTCAAGGTGTCTACGCTACGCATCTTCGCAAAGAGATAGTACATCACCAAGTTTTTTTATGAGTACCAAGCTTTAAAGTCAAGTGTTACATGTGCTAAAGAAAGTAAACCCCCTTCCGATACATCATTTGGCGATATAATATAACCAATTAAGTTGTTTACAGCAATTTTGCGGCTAAAGAATGTTCATGCTATGTCAAGCGCATGCTCCTTAAGATGATGATGCACGCCCGTTTATGGTATTCGCGCGAAGATGACGCCGGTACTCCCCAATAGCCCAAATAGGGAATAAGTTACGGTACTTGGGGTAGTTGAAGAAAAGGGAACAGTTGAAGCATCCAACATGTTCCTGTCATCACAACACAAGCACAATTAAGTAAGCCATTATGCATGATCTGGGCCGAGTATATTGCACCGTACCGTAGGACATTTTTCAGAGTCTCCAACACATCATCTATAAATAAAACTGCTGAAACCAGAAATGAAGCTAACAATTTCATTCATGAAAAGAATGATGTCAGCACATAACTTACTTGCTGGGGAAATTCTCCTGTATCCATCTGCATATTGATCAATTCTTTTACGGCACGATGCAGTGGTGTTGGATCTCGTTCCATCTGTGGTATTCAAAGAAGGAAATAAGATTAGTTTGATAAACAACGTATTCCTCTCATAATAGTGGAATTAAACAATGTACATAACATAAATACCTGTCCAGCATATATTAAGGTCAACATTGCCCAAGAGGTATTCACTGCATGAGCACGGTCACCTTCGATATTTACATACACCTGTTTAATTTCATATCACTTAAAACATGCACTATTGATGGCCTATTTTTTAATAATAATTTTTTAAAATGAATTCTGAAAAATAATATTCTAACTTTTTTCTCCAAATATTACTCCTGTTGTTCTGATCTTAGATGGAGTATATATCGTTGTAGACTCGAACGATAAGACGTGAGCGTGCATACCAGATACAAATCCTCATATCTTTGAACAATTAGTCCACGAAATGTATGTCTTCCTTTTGCCCTCTTCTTTCTCTCTCATCACATGGACACTACCTCCGCCGCTAACCAAATGTTATCTATTTTATTATACTGTGATCCAAATTCAATGCAATAAAAAGGCTGAGCAAACGAGTCCGGTCATTGGTAGGCTTGGGCCAAAGCTGAGAGGAGAAGTGTGAGCACATGCGCTCTTGAGCTTGATGGGGAGGAGACGTGTGAAATACTTGCTTCATTTCCAAATATAAGATGTTTTAGATTTGTTAAAAAACATATCTAAACTTATTTTAGTGCGTAGATTCACTCTAAATTTGAGTGAACCTACATACTAAAATGAGTCTAGATACATTTGCTTCATAAACCTAAAACATTTTATATTTTAAAACGGAGGAGTAGGACGGTGGCGACGACACCACATCGAGGGTTGTCGGCTCCGGAGGCATGGCAGGAGGTGCACAGGTGTGCCATAGTATGTGTTGAAGTTTGATCCTTTTTTAGATGGATCTGAATTTATTAAAGAGGCTAACTTCTAACGAGCGAAGTAAGACTGTCGCCGATTGGCTTGGACCGACGTGGAGCTGAATTTGAAGTTAGCCCATAACGTTGTGCCGTGCAGGGAGCCTCGGGGTGGGGTGGGGCAATGCCTCACATGATGTGGATCATTGATGACCTAGGTTTTCACCATTATATATGCCTCTTTAAGCCGCCGGTTGGGATAAGCCACATATGTGAAAATCTCTAGCGTTGTGTAAACACTCTCTATATAGTGAAGTTCGTTGACTGGCGCCCGTGGTTTTTTCCTGTTAGAAAGGTTTTCCATGTTAAATTCTTGTGTCCCCCTTGTTCTTTGTTTTATTGCATGTCATGTTTGCAACACTTTTTTGGTCAGATGCATCCTCCCCTAGTACATTTGGGGCGGTGTTATCTCAGTGGGCCAACACATATTTTTTTGTAATATTCATAAATAAAGAAAATTCATAGAGCACCAAAAAACAGATGAAAATAATAAGAAAACTAAAACCCAAGCTAAAAGCAGGGTTTGCTCTAGCTATCGTCGCCTACACCGGTGGTGACCATGATGAAGGGAATATGCCCTGAGAGGCATAATAAAGTGTTTATTATGTGTATTCCAAGTATATGACAGATGTTTATTTTGCATGCTATAATTGTATTAATACGTAAACATTAATACATGTGTGTTTAATAAACAAACAGAAAGTTCCTAGTTATGCCTCTCATAAACTAGCTCGTTGATTAACAAGATGATCAAGGTTTCCTGATCATGGACATTGGATGTTGTTAATAACGGGATCACAACATTAGTGTAATGGTGTGATGAACATTCATCCGAAGTATAGCATTACGATCAAAGTCATTGAGTTTATATTGCTATAACAACTTACGAAGTGATCCCTAATCCTTAGACCATGAGATCATGTCAATCACTAACACCGGAAGAGTTTCTTGATAACATCAAACGTCACACCGTAACAGGGTGATTATAATGATGGATTCAGAACTAATAAAGTGTTATGTTGAGGCTCATGGATCGAGAGTGGAATTTGTTCATCCCAATGAAGGATAGATATACTCTGGGCCCTCTCGGTGATATCACATTGATTAGCTTGCAAGCAAGTGATTTGATCACTAGAATGTTATATCACGGGAACGAGAAAAGAGTGCATGTCAGTAACGAGATCTGAAGGGAATATGCCCTGAGAGGCAATAATAAAGTGTTTATTATGTGTATTCCAAGTATATGATAGATGTTTATTTTGCATGCTATAATGTATTAATACGGAAACGTTAATACATGTGTGTTTAATAAACAAACAGAAAGTTCCTAGTTATGCCTCTCTCATAAACTAGCTCGTTGATTAACAAGATGATCAAGGTTTCCTGATCATGGACATTGGATGTTGTTAATAACGGGATCACAACATTAGTGTAATGGTGTGATGAACATTCATCCGAAGTATAGCATTACGATCAAAGTCATTGAGTTTATATTGCTATAACAACTTACGAAGTGATCCTAATCCTTAGACCATGAGATCATGTCAATCACTAACACCGGAAGAGTTTCTTGATAACATCAAATGTCACACCGTAACAGGGTGATTATAAAGATGGATTCAGAACTAATAAAGTGTTATGTTGAGGCTCATGGATCGAGAGTGGAATTTGTTCATCCCGATGACGGATAGATATACTCTGGGCCCTCTCGGTGATATCACATTGATTAGCTTGCAAGCAAGTGATTTGATCACTAGAATGTTATATCACAGGAACGAGAAAAGAGTGTATGTCGGTAACGATATCAAATAGGTATGGAGATACCGATGATCGAATCTCGGACATGTAATATATCGTGAAACAAAGGGATTAAGATACTAGCGTAAAAGGTTCCGACGATCACAAGAAAGTCATCGTTGAATGTGTGGGAGTCAGTATGGGTCTCTAGATCCCGCTTCTGATTATTGATCCGAGAGGGGTCTCGATCATGTCCACATTATTCACGAACCGTAGGGTGACACACTTAAGAGACACCGACATCCAATTGGAGCAAATGTTTCATGCCGAAAGAATGAACAAGCGCAGGAATTTATTTCACTAGATACCGAAATAGGTTTTCGGGTGAAATTGCATAAAGTGGTTATGCATGTGAAATAGAATTCTAGCAAGGGGTTATTTGTGAATGTTTGTCATTAAAGTAATTGAAAAAATTCTGAATAAAATAAAAGAGTTTTATTTAATGAGAGTTTGCATTAAATTTGGTGGAAATTTAATGGGAATTTGAGTGGACTTTTGAGTGAAGGGATTTTAAAGGGCATTTTGTGAGTGGAGTGTCCACCCACATGAATGAAGGAGGGGAGGGGGCAGCCCCCATGGCCGGCGGCCACCCCCTTGGGTGCCCCCCTCCTCCTATAAAAGGAGCCCTCCTCCTCACTTGTCTCTCACACCTCCTCGTGAAGGATCTCTCTCCCCCTCTAGAATTTATCCCCCATGGTCTCGGACTAGCGAGATACATGTTCCCGGTGGCTATTCGGCAAGAAAGAGTTGTGCTTCCGCTGCATCGCTGGAGCGAGGAGGCGGAGGTTGCTCGGTGCCTCGAACGTGTGTGCGAGCATGGATGCGCTGCTGATTTGCGGCGCTAGGACTTCCTCTCGATCTTGAGATCGGCAAGAGATCGTCTACATCAACCACGAGTTGAACTCGTTAAGCTTTGTCGGTCTTCAAGGGTATGTTCTCTACGGATATACATCCGCCCGTTGTTTGTATCTAGTAGATAGATCTTGGTTTATAGTTCACATCGTAGGAAAATTTTTGTTTTCTATGCTGCGAATCCTACAGTGGTATCAGAGCCGGATCTATGCGTAGATACTTTACACGCGTAGTACATATATGAGTATGTGGGCGATGATGATCATGTTGTTGCTCCTTTGTTGTAATTTTGGATATTGGTGGCGTAGTGGGATGAAGCGGCCCGGACAAACTTTACATGTCCTCGCACATGAGACCTGTTCCACGCTTGACATGCAACTAGTTTGCATAAGTGGATAGCGGGTGTCTGTCTCTCCTACTATAGTCAATATCTATTTTGCAAGCGAGTTGTCAAAAATTTGATTATCCTCGTTGTGGTTCATGTTCGCAGGTAAGAACGGTTCTATCTCGAAAGCCCTAAGCCACGTAAAACTTGCAATGGATAAATTAGAGGCGTCTAGTTTAGATTATTGCTGGGCTAGTGTTATGATATGGTAGTGTTGTAAGTAGAAGTATGAGATGATACTCTTACAACACACATAGCGTGTAAAATCCATAGACCTTGGATTTACACATATAGGTATGATAGTGATCATACCACGATGCACATGATAGAGATCATCTGCGGGAACCATATAATTTCACTAATAAACATATGATGTTTGATAGCATCTTATATTGCTTGTTTAGCGCTTTGTTAGCATAATAAGATGATCCCTCATTTAAATATCAAGATAAGAATGTGTTCTTCCTTTAGTATGCACCGATTATGTTTTCGTCGCTCCAAGACATCATGTGATGATCGGGTGTTCTTGGATCCACGACCATATTTCGGGTGTAAAACAGTTACACACGCGAATACTAAGGTTCTAACTTGGCGAGCCTAGCATGTACAGACATGGCCTCGGAACACGGACCGAAAGGTTAAGCATGAGTCATATAGTTGATATGATGCCCATTTGATGCTCGCCTTTGAAGCTATACCGACTCACGTGATGATCGGACTTGGTGTAGTGGATTTGGTTCATGTAATCACCAAAAAGGCACGAGGGATGTCGTTTTTGAGTGGGAGTTCATTCGTAATATAGATTAGTTGAACTCAATCTATCATACACTTAGTCTAAACTTTACAAATTCTGTTGTAGATGGCACCACGTGCTTTTAATTTCAATGTGTTCATGGAGAAAGAGAAACTAGCAACGAACGGTAACAACTTTACCGAATGGGCCATGAATTTAAGGATTCTCCTCTCTGCTGCACAAAAGCAATATGTGCTAGAAGCGCCGTTAGGCCCCCCACTTTTTGATGATGCCCCTGACGAGGAGAAGAATGTCTATCAGACTCGTCAGGAGGACCACAACTTAGTTCATTGCGGCATATTGTATGGGCTAGAGCCGGAACTTCGAAAGCGTTTCGAAAACGGCAATGCATTTGATACAATGGGTGAGTTGAAAATGATTTTCGACACACATGCTGCTGTAGAGAGCTACAACGCTTCAGAAAAGTTCTTTAGCTGCATGATGGAAGAGCACAGCTCCATTAGTGAGCATGTACTCAAGATGTCGGGTTACGCCGATAAGCTTGTGTCCTTGGGAATATAGATTCCCATTGACTTAGGCATCCATCGTGTTCTGCAGTCTCTGCCACCTAGCTATAAGAGCTTCGTGAGGAACTATAATATGCAAGGCATGAAGAAGTCTCTCCCCGAGCTTCTGTCAATGCTTAAAACTGCAGAAGTGGAGATCAAAAAGGAACATCAAGTGTTGATGATCAATAGGAACACTAGTTTCAAGAAAGACAAGAAGGGAAAACGGAAGGGAAGTAAGGGCGGCAAGCCTGTTGCCGCGCCTGAAAAGAAACCCCGAGTTGGACCTAAGTCTGATTCCGAGTGCTACTATTGCAAGGGGACTGGCCACTGGAAGCGCAACTGCCCCAAGTATCTGGCAGACAAGAATTCCGGCAAGGCAAACAAAGGTATATATGATATACATGTTATTGATGTGTACTTGACTAGTGCTCGCAGTAGCACCTGGGTATTTGATACCGGTTCAGTTGCTAATATTTGTAACTCGAATCAGGGGCTGCGGAACAAGCGACCGCTAGCAAGGGGTGAGGTCAAGATGCGTGTTGGCAATGGATCAAGCGTTGATGTGATCGCCGTCGGAACGCCGCCTCTCCACTTGCCGTCGGGATTAGTTATAAACTTGAATAAATGTTATCTGGTGCCTGCACTGAGCATGAACATTGTATCTGGATCATGTTTGATGCGAAGTGGTTATTCATTTAAATCCGAAAACAATGGTTGTTCCATTTATATGAATGAAATCTTTTATGGTCATGCACCGATGATGAATGGTTTATTTCTATTAGATCTCGATGATAATGTTACACATATTCATAATGTTGATGCTAAAAGGATTAAACTTAATGATGATATATCCGCATATATGTGGCACTGCCGTCTAGGTCATATTGGCGTTAAACGCATGAAGAAGCTCCATTCGGATGGACTTTTAGAATCACTTGATATGAATCATTTGATACATGTGAGCCATGCCTTATGGGCAAGATGACTAGAACGCCGTTTTCCGGTTCAATGGAACGGGCGACAGATTTATTGGAAATCATACATTCTGATGTATGTGGTCCAATGAGTGTGTCGGCGCGAGGTGGATATCGTTATTTTGTTACTTTCACGGATGATTTGAGTAGATACGGTTATATCTACTTGATGAAACACAAGTCTGAAACCTTTGAAAAGTTCAAGGAATTTCAGAATAAAGTGGAAAATCATCATAATAGAAAGATCAAATTTCTACGGTCCGACCGTGGAGGTGAGTATCTAAGTTACGAGTTTAGCACTCACATGAAAGAGTGTGGAATTGTTTCACAACTCACACCTGCCGGAACACCACAGCGAAATGGTGTGTCAGAACGTCGTAATCATACTTTATTAGATATGGTTCGATCTATGATGTCTCTGACGGACTTGCCATTGTCATTTTGGGGTTATGCACTAGAAACTGATGCATTCACTTTAAATCGGGCACCATCTAAATCCGTTGAAAAGACACCGTATGAATTGTGGTTTGGAAACAAACCTAAGCTGTCATTTCTTAAAGTTTGGGGATGCGATGTTTATGTGAAGAAACTTCAATCGGATAAACTCGAATGCAAAGCGGAAAAATGCATCTTCATAGTATACCCTAAAGAAACTATTGGGTATTCCTTCTATCACAGATCCGAGGGCAAGGTTTTTGTTGCCAAGAATGGATCCTTTCTAGAGAAAGAGTTTCTCGCGAAAGGTGTGAGTAGTCGGAAGGTAGAACTCGAAGAGGTTGTGGAACCTTCTCTTCAAAGTATGGCGAGTAGCGCAGCGCCGGAAGTTCTTCCGGAGTTGGCTCCACCTGTTAAAGAGGGAACTAATGATAATGATCATGAAACTCCGAAAGAGAGTACTACCGAACCTCGCAGGTCAAACAGGACGCGTGCAGCTCCCGAGCTGTACGGAAATCCTGTCATGAATTTCATGGTTGATGAAAATGATGACCCTGCGACGTATGAAGAAGCGATGATGAGCCCGGATTCCAACAAATGGTTAGAAGCCATGAAATCCGAGATGGAATCCATGTATGAAAATCAAGTTTGGAACTTGGTGGAATTACCTCACGACCGAAAGGCCGTGGAGGACAAATGGATTTTCAAAAGGAAAACTGATGCTGATGGTAATGTGACCGTCTATAAAGCTCGACTTGTCGCAAAGGGGTTTCGACAAATTCAAGGAGTTGACTACGATGAGACTTTCTCTCCCGTAGCGATGCTAAAGTCAGTTAGGATTATGTTAGCAATTGCTGCATATTTCGATTATGAGATATGGCAGATGGATGTCAAAACCGCGTTTCTCAATGGTAATATTGAAGAAGAGTTGTATATGATACAACCAAAGGGTTTTGTCGATCCTAAGGATGCTAACAAGGTGTGCAAGCTTCAGCGATCCATCTATGGATTGAAGCAAGCATCACGAGGTTGGAATCTCCGCTTTGATGAGGTGATCAAAGAGTTTGGATTTGTCCAAATTTATGGAGAAGCTTGTATTTACAAGAAAGTGAGTGGGAGCAATGTGGCATTTCTGATATTATATGTGGATGACATATTATTGATCGGAAATGATATAGATCTTTTAAAAAGTGCTAAAAGTTATCTAAACAGCAAATTTTCAATGAAGGACCTAGGTGAAGCGTCATACATATTAGGCATAAAGATCTATAGAGATAGATCTATGCGCCTAATAGGGCTATCGCAAAGTACATACCTTGATAAGATTTTAAAGAAGTTTAAAATGGACGGAAGTAAGAAGGGGTTCTTACCTATGTTGCAAGGCAAGACATTGAGTAAGACTCAAAGTCCGGCTTCGGCGGAAGAAAGAGAGATAATGGACAAAGTCCCCTTTGCTTCAGCCATAGGCTCTATAATGTACGCCATGCTATGTACAAGACCGGATGTGGCACATGCTATTAGTTTGACTAGTAGGTACCAATCGGATCCAGGTTCGGAACACTGGATAGCGGTCAAGAATATCCTTAAGTACTTACGAAGAACTAAGGATATGTTTCTTGTATACGGAGGTGAAGAAGAGCTCGTCGCTAAGTGTTATGTCGATGCTAGCTTTAACACCGATCCGGATGACTCTAAGTCTCAATCCGGATACGTATTTCTCATGAATGGCGGAGCGGTTAGTTGGAGGAGCTCCAAACAACCTGTGGTAGCGGGATCAACAACGGAGGCCGAATATGTTGCTGCTTCAAAAGCGGCTCAGGAAGCAGTTTGGATGAAGGAGTTCATATCCGAACTAGGAGTGGTGGTAAACGCGTTGGACCCAATGGTGATCTATTGTGACAACACTGGTGCCATTGCCAATGCCAAAGAGCCAAGGTCTCACAAGCATTCCAAGCATATTAAGCGCCGGTTCCACTCCATCCGCGAGCATGTCAAGGATGGAGATATAAAGATTTGTAAAGTACATACGGATCTCAATGTAGAAGATCCGTTGACTAAAACTCTCCTTAGAGCAAAACATGATCAACACCAGAACTCAATGGGTGTTAGATTTATCACTATGTAACTAGATTATTGTCTCTAGTGCAAGTGGGAGACTGAAGGGAATATGCCCTGAGAGGCAATAATAAAGTGTTTATTATGTGTATTCCAAGTATATGATAGATGTTTATTTTGCATGCTATAATTGTATTAATACAGAAACGTTAATACATGTGTGTTTAATAAACAAACAGAAAGTTCCTAGTTATGCCTCTCTCATAAACTAGCTCGTTGATTAACAAGATGATCAAGGTTTCCTGATCATGGACATTGGATGTTGTTAATAACGGGATCACAACATTAGTGTAATGGTGTGATGAACATTCATCCGAAGTATAGCATTACGATCAAAGTCATTGAGTTTATATTGCTATAACAACTTACGAAGTGATCCTAATCCTTAGACCATGAGATCATGTCAATCACTAACACCGGAAGAGTTTCTTGATAACATCAAACGTCACACCGTAACAGGGTGATTATAAAGATGGATTCAGAACTAATAAAGTGTTATGTTGAGGCTCATGGATCGAGAGTGGAATTTGTTCATCCCGATGATGGATAGATATACTCTGGGCCCTCTCGGTGATATCACATTGATTAGCTTGCAAGCAAGTGATTTGATCACTAGAATGTTATATCACAGGAACGAGAAAAGAGTGCATGTCGGTAACGAGATCAAACTAGGTATGGAGATACCGATGATCAAATCTCGGACATGTAATATATCGTGAAACAAAGGGATTAAGATACTAGCGTAAAAGGTTCCGACGATCACAAGAAAGTCATCGTTGAATGTGTGGGAGTCAGTATGGGTCTCCAGATCCCGCTTCTGATTATTGATCCGAGAGGGGTCTCGATCATGTCCGCATTATTCACGAACCGTAGGGTGACACACTTAAGAGACACCGACATCCAATTGGAGCAAATGTTTCATGCCGAAAGAATGAACAAGCGCAGGAATTTATTTCACTAGATACCGAAACAGGTTTTCGGGTGAAATTGCATAAAGTGGTTATGCATGTGAAATAGAATTCTAGCAAGGGGTTATTTGTGAATGTTTGTCATTAAAGTAATTGACAAAATTCTGAATAAAATAAAAGAGTTTTATTTAATTAGAGTTTGCATTAAATTTGGTGGAAATTTAATGGGAATTTGAGTGGACTTTTGAGTGGAGGGATTTTAAAGGGCATTTTGTGGGTGGAGTGTCCACCCACATGAATGAAGGAGGGGAGGGGGCAGCCCCCATGGCCGGCGGCCACCCCCTTGGGTGCCCCCTCCTCCTATAAAAGGAGCCCCCCTCCTCACTTGTCTCTCACACCTCCTCGTGAAGGATCTCTCTCCCCCTCTAGAATTTATCCCCCATGGTCTCGGACTAGCGAGATACATGTTACCGGTGGCTATTCGGCAAGAAAGAATTGTGCTTCCGCTGCATCGCTGGAGCGAGGAGGCGGAGGTTGCTCGGTGCCTCGAACGTGTGTGCGAGCATGGATGCGCTGCTGATTTGCGGCGCTAGGACTTCCTCTCGATCTTGAGATCGGCAAGAGATCGTCTACATCAACCACGAGTTGAACTCGTTAAGCTTTGTCGGTCTTTAAGGGTATGTTCTCTACGAATATACATCCGCCCATTGTTTGTATCTAGTAGATAGATCTTGGTTTATAGTTCACATCGTAGGAAAATTTTTGTTTTCTATGCTGCGAACCCTACAAGATCAAACTAGGTATGGAGATACCGATGATCGAATCTCGGACATGTAATATATCGTGAAACAAAGGGATTAAGATACTAGCGTAAAAGGTTCCGACGATCACAAGAAAGTCATCGTTGAATGTGTGGGAGTCAGTATGGGTCTCCAGATCCCGCTTCTGATTATTGATCCGAGAGGGGTCTCGATCATGTACGCATTATTCACGAACCATAGGGTGACACACTTAAGAGACACATACATCCAATTGGAGCAAAAGTTTCATGCCGAAAGAATGAACAAGCGCAGGAATTTATTTCACTAGATACCGAAACAGGTTTTCGGGTGAAATTGCATAAAGTGGTTATGCATGTGAAATAGAATTCTAGCAAGGGGTTATTTGTGAATGTTTGTCATTAAAGTAATTGACAAAATTCTGAATAAAATAAAAGAGTTTTATTTAATGAGAGTTTGCATTAAATTTGGTGGAAATTTAATGGCAAGTTTGAGTTGGATTTTGAGTGGAGGCATATGAATGGATTTTTGTGAGTGGAGTGTCCACCCACATGAATGATGGAGGGGAGGGGGAAGCCCCCATGGCCGGCGGCCACCCCCTTGTGTGCCCCCCTCCTCCTATAAAAGGATCCCCTCCTCTCACTTCTCACTCACACCTCCTCGTGAAGGATCTCTCTCCCCCTCTAGAATTTATTCCCCATGGTCTCGGACTAGCGAGATACATGTTCCCGGTGGCTATTCGGCAAGAAAGAGTTGTGCTTCTGCTGCATCGCTAGAGCGAGGAGGCGGAGGTTGCTCGGTGCCTCGAACGTGTGTGCGAGCACGGATGCGCTGCTGATTTGCGGCGCTAGGACTTCCTCTCGATCTTGAGATCGGCAAGAGATCGTCTGTATCAACCACGAGTTGAACTCGTTAAGTTTTGTCGGTCTTCAAGGGTATGTTCTCTACGGATATACATCCTCCCGTTGTTTGTATCTAATAGATAGATCTTGGTACATAGTTCACATCGTAGGAATTTTTTTGTTTTCTATGCTGTGAACCCTACAGTGATATCAGAACCGGATCTATGCGTAGATGCTTTATACGGGTAGTACACATATGAGTATGTGGGCGATGATGATCATGTTGTTGCTCCTTAGTTGTAATTTTGGATATTGGTGGCATAGTGGGATGAAGCGGCCCGGACACACTTTACATGTCCTCGCACATGAGACCTGTTCCACGCTTGACATGCAACTAGTTTGCATAAGTGGCTAGCGGGTGTCTGTCTCTCCTACTATAGTCAATATCTATTTTGCAACGAGTTGTCAACAATTTGGTTATCCTTGTTGTGGTTCATGTTCGTAGGTAAGAACGGTTCTATCTCGAAATCCCTAAGCCACGTAAAACTTGCAATGGATAAATTAGAGGCGTCTAATTTAGATTGTTGCTGGGCTAGTGTTATGATATGGTGATGTTGTAAGTAAAAGTATGAGATGATACTCTTACAACATACATAGAGTGTAAACTCCATAGACCTTGGATTTACACATATAGGTATGATAGTGATCATACCACGATGCACATGATAGAGATCATCTGCGGGAACCATAACATTTCACTAATAAACATGTGATGTTTGATAGCATCTTATATTGCTTGTTTAGCGATTTGTTAGCATAATAATATGATCCCTCATTTAAATATCAAGATAAGAATGTGTTCTTCCTTTAGTATGCACCGATTATGTTTCGTCGCTCCAAGACATCACGTGATGATCGGGTGTTCTTGGATCCACGACCATATTTCGGGTGTAAAACAGTTACACACGTGAATACTAAGGTTCTAACTTGGCGAGCCTAGCATGTACAGACATGGCCTCGGAACACGGACCGAAAGGTTAAGCATGAGTCATATAGTTGATATGATGCCCATTTGATGCTCGCCTTTGAAGCTATACCGACTCACGTGATGATCGGACTTGGTATAGTGGATTTGGTTCAGGCAATCACCAAAAAGGCACGAGGGATGTCGTTTTTGAGTGGGAGTTCATTCGTAATATGGATTAGTTGAACTCAATCTATCATACACTTAGTCTAAACTTTACAAATTCTGTTGTAGATGGCACCACCTGCTTTTAATTTCAATGTGTTCATGGAGAAAGAGAAACTAGCAACGAACGGTAGCAACTTTACGGAATGGGCCATGAATTTGAGGATTCTCCTCTCTGCTGCACAAAAGCAATACGTGCTAGAAGCGCCACTAGGCCCCCCACCTTTTGAGGATGCCCCTGACGAGGAGAAGAATGTCTATCAGACTCATTAGGAGGACCACAACTTAGTTCATTGCGGCATATTGTATGGGCTAGAGCCGGAACTTCGAAAGCGTTTCGAAAACGGCAATGCATTTGATACAATGGGTGAGTTGAAAATGATTTTCAACACACATGCTGCTGTAGAGAGCTACAACGCTTCAGAAAAGTTCTTTAGATGCATGATGGAAGAGCACAGCTCCGTTAGTGAGCATGTACTCAAGATGTCGGGTTACGCCGATAAGCTTGTGTCCTTGGGAATAACGATTCCCATTGACTTAGGCATCCATCGTGTTCTGCAGTCTCTGCCACCTAGCTATAAAAGCTTTGTGATGAACTATAATATGCAAGGCATGAAGAAGTCTCTCCCTGAGCTTCTATCAATGCTTAAAACTGCAGAAGTGGAGATCAAAAAGGAACATCAAGTGTTGATGATCAATAGGAACACTGGTTTCAAGAAAGACAAGAAGGGAAAACGGAAGGGAAGTAAGGGCGGCAAGCCTGTTGCCGTGCCTGAAAAGAAACCCCGAGTTGGACCTAAGTCTGATACCGAGTGCTACTATTGTAAGGGGACTGACCACTGGAAGCACAACTTCCCCAAGTATTTGGCAGACAATAAGGCCGGCAAGGCAAACAAAGGTATATATGATATACATGTTATTGATGTGTACTTGACTAGTGCTCGCAGTAGAACCTGGGTATTTGATATTGTTTCATTTGCTAATATTTGTAACTCGAATCAGGGGCTGCGGAACAAGCGACCACTAGCAAGGGGTGAGGTCAAGATGCGTGTCAGCAATGGATCAAGCGTTGATGTGATCGCCGTCGGAACGCTACCTCTCCATTTGCCGTCGGGATTAGTTATAAACTTAAATAATTGTTATCTGGTGCCTGCACTGAGCATGAACATTGTATCTGGATCGTGTTTGATGCGAAGTGGTTATTCATTTAAATCCGAGAACAATGGTTGTTCCATTTATATGAATGAAATCTTTTATGGTCATGCACCGTGAGTGGTTTATTTCTATTAGATCTCGATGATAATGTTACACATATTCATAATGTTGATGCTAAAAGGATTAAACTTAATGATGATATATCCGCATATATGTGGCACTACCGTCTAGGTCATATTGGCGTTAAACGCATGAAGAAGCTCCATTCGGATGGACTTTTGGAATCACTTGATTTTGAATCATTTGATACATGTGAGCCATGCCTTATGGTCAAGATGACTAGAACACCGTTTTCCGGTTCAATGGAACGGGCGACAGATTTATTGGAAATCATACATTCTGATGTATGTGGTCCAATGAGTGTGTCGACGCGAGGTGGATATCGTTATTTTTTTACTTTCACGGATGATTTGAGTAGATATGGTTATATCTACTTGATGAAACACAAGTCTGAAACCTTTGAAAAGTTCAAGGAATTTCAGAATGAAGTGGAAAATCATCGTAATAGAAATATCAAATTTCTATGGTCCGACCGTGGAGGTGAGTATCTAAGTTACGAGTTTAGTACTCACATGAAAGAGTGTGGAATTGTTTCACAACTCACGCCTGCCGGAACACCACAGCGAAATGGTGTGTCGGAACATCGTAATCGTACTTTATTAGATATGGTTCGATCTATGATGTCTCTGACGGACTTGCCGTTGTCATTTTGGGGTTATGCACTAGAAACTGCTGCATTCACTTTAAATCAGGCACCATCTAAATCCGTTGAAAAGACACCGTATGAATTGTGGTTTGGAAACAAACCTAAGCTATCATTTCTTAAAGTTTGGGGATGTGATGTTTATGTGAAGAAACTTCAACCGGATAAACTCGAACCCAAAGCGGAAAAATGCGTCTTCATAGGTTACCCTAAGGAAACTATTGGGTATTCCTTCTATCACAAATCCGAGGGCAAGGTTTTTTTTTGTGCCAAGAATGGATCCTTTCTAGAGAAAGAGTTTCTCGCGAAAGGTGTGAGTAGTCGGAAGGTAGAACTCGAAGAGGTTACTGAACCTTCTCTTCAAAGTATGGCGTGCAGCGCAGCGCCGGAAGTTGTTCCGGAGTTGGCTCCACCTGTTGAAGAGGGAACTAATAATAATGATCATGAAACTCCGAACGAGATTACTACCGATCCTCGCAGGTCAAGCAGGACGCGTACAACTCCTGAGCTGTACGAAAATCCTGTCATGAATTTCAAGGTTGATGAAAATGATGACCCTGCGACATATGAAGAAGCGATGATGAGCCCGGATTCCAATAAATGGTTAGAAGCCATGAAATCCGAGATGGAATCCATGTATGAAAATCAAGTTTGGAACTTGGTGGAATTACCTCACGACCGAAAGGCCGTGGAGGACAAATGGATTTTCAAAAGGAAAACTGATGCTGATGGTAATGTGACCGTCTATAAAGATCGACTTGTCGCAAAGGGGTTTCGACAAATTCAAGGAGTTGACTACGATGAGACATTCTCTCCCGTAGCGATGCTAAAGTCAGTTAGGATTATGTTAGCAATTGCTGCATATTTCGATTATGAGATATGGCAGATGGATGTCAAAACCGCGTTTCTCAATGGTAATATTGAAGAAGAGTTGTATATGATACAACCAAAGGGTTTTGTCGATCCTAAGGATGCTAACAAGGTGTGCAAGCTTCAGCGATCCATCTATGGATTGAAGCAAGTATCACGAAGTTGGAATCTCCGCTTTGATGAGGTGATCAAAGAGTTTGGATTTGTCCAAACTATGGAGAAGCTTGTATTTACAAGAAAGTGAGTGGGAGCAATGTGGCATTTCTGATATTATATGTGGATGACATATTATTGATCGGAAATGATATAGATCTTTTAAACAATGTTAAAAGTTATCTAAACAACAAATTTGTTGGAATTATGCCCTAGAGGCAATAATAAAGATGTTATTATTATAATTCTTGTTCATGATAATGTTTATATTCCATGCTAGAATTGCATTAAGCGGAAACTTTAATACCTGTGTGGTTTGTGAACAACATCGTGTCCCTAGTACGCCTCTAAGGAGTAGCTCATTGATTAATGATGGTTAAGGTTTCCTAACCATGGACATGAGTTGTCAATTAATAATGAGATCATATCATTGGGAGAATGATATGGTGGACAGACCCAAACTAAGCGAAGCAATTAGATCATGTCATCGTGTTCGTCTTTGTGAAGCTTTTCTTATGTCAAATATTGTATTCCTTAGACCATGAGATAATACAACTCCCTGGTATCGGAAGAAAGCTTTGAGGTCATCAAACGTCATCCTATGAGAGGGTGATTATAAAGGTGTCTCTCAGGTGATCGGAAAGTATCTGTTGGGTTGTATGTATCGAGATGGGATTTGTCCCTCCCAAGTCGGAGAGATATACTTCGGGCCCACTCGGTAATCGATATCAACACCGCTTGCAAGCATGTGGTTAAGGAGTTAATCACAAAGTGATATCGGATCACGGAACGAGTAAATTACTTGCTGTGAACGAGATTGAACTAGGTATGATGGTACCGATGATCGAATCTCGGGCAAGTAAAATATCGCGAGACGAAGGGAATATATATATGGTATTGATTGAATCCTAACATCGTGGTTCATCTGATATGATCATCGATGAATGTGTGGGAGTCAATATGGGTTTCCAGACCCCGCTGTTGATTATTGATAGAAGATCATGTCTGCATATTCTCGAACCCGCAGGGTCACACACTTAACGTGTCTCGATGCTAGGATAGATTGGATAATTGGTTTATGAGATTTTTTGTTCGGAGTCTCGGATGGGATCCGGGACATCACGAGAGGTTCCGGAGTGGTCCGGAGAATAAGATTCATATAAGCAGTGCAGTTTTTGGAGTTCGGAATTGTTCTGGGTTAATCGGTATTGTACCGGAAGCTTCTAGAACCTTCCGGAAGGGGACCAACGTGGCCCCACCTTCCGGTAGGGGGCATGGGCCTATGAGGGAGTGCCCTGGACGCATTGGGCCAGGGGCATAAGGCCCCATAGTGCCCAGCCGACCTAGAGAGGTTTAAATTCGAGATAGACCTTCTAGAAGGGGGGGTTTCCTTGCCCCCCCACTCCTTATCCTTTGGGGCCGCCGGTTTGGGCTTGGGGGAGGGGCTAGGGATGTGCCCACCCCTCTATATAAAGAGGGCTGGGGGCGCACCAACCCCCCACACCTTCCCCTCCAACCCTAGCCGCCCTGCTGCCTTCCTCTCTCCCTCCCGACTGTTTGTAGGCGAAGCCCTGCTGCAGAAATTCTCCACCATATACACCACGCCGTCGTGTTGTAGATCCAATCCATCTCTCCACCATACTTGCTGGTCCGAGGAAGGAGGAGACGTCGAGGTGCTGCACGTGTGCATCTCACGGAGGCACCGCCACTTGTGGTGCTAGATCGGATCGGATCGCGAGGAGGAGAAGCGAGTACGACTACATCACCCACGTTCCGACGAACGTTCCGCTGTGCGAATCTTCAAGGGTACGAAGATCTAATCCAATCTCTCGTTGTTTGCATCTCCTAGATTAGATATTGGCTTTCCCTCTGTTCGCATCCGTAGAAAATTTTGATTTACTATGCCGCGAAACCCTTCAAAATTTTCAATGAAGGACCTAGGTGAAGCGTCATACATATTAGGCATAAAGATCTATATAGATAGATCTAGGCGCCTAATAGGGCTATCGCAAAGTACATACCTTGATAAGATTTTAAAGAAGTTTAAAATGGACGGAAGTAAGAAGGGGTTCTTACCTATGTTGCAAGGCAAGACATTGAGTAAGACTCAAAGTCCGGCTTCGACGGAAGAAAGAGAGATAATGGACAAAGTCCCCTATGCTTCAGCCATAGGCTCTATAATGTACGCCATGCTATGTACAAGACCGGATGTGGCACATGCTATTAGTTTGACTAGTAGGTACCAATCGGATCCAGGTTCGGAACACTGGATAGCGGTCAAGAATATCCTTAAGTACTTACGAAGAACTAAGGATATGTTTCTTGTATACGGAGGTGAAGAAGAGCTCGTCGCTAAGTGTTTTGTTGATGCTAGCTTTGACACCGATCCGGATGACTCTAAGTCTCAATCCGGATACGTATTTCTCATGAATGGCGGAGCGGTTAGTTGGAGGAGCTCCAAACAACCTGTGGTAGCGGGATCAACAACGGAGGCCGAAT
The DNA here is from genome assembly GCA_910589765.1 of Avena atlantica. Taxonomy (NCBI): domain Eukaryota; kingdom Viridiplantae; phylum Streptophyta; class Magnoliopsida; order Poales; family Poaceae; genus Avena; species Avena atlantica. The sequence goes on along the minus strand of OU342735.1, from coordinate 487,636,775 downwards.
ATGTTGCTCTTCAGAAGCGGCTCAGGAAGCAGTTTGGATGAAGGAGTTCATATCCAAACTAGGAGTTGTTGCAAACGCGTTGGACCCAATGGTGATCTATTGTGACAACAATGGTGCCATTGCCAATGCCAAAGAGCCAAGGTCTCACAAGCATTCCAAGCATATTAAGCGCCGGTTTCACTCCATCCGCGAGCATGTCAAGGATAGAGATATAAAGATTTGTAAAGTACATATGGATCTCAATGTAGCAGATCCGTTGACTAAAACTCTCCCTAGAGCAAAACATGATCAACACCAGAACTCAATGGGTGTTAGATTTATCACTATGTAACTAGATTATTGTCTCTAGTGCAAGTGGGAGACTGAAGGGAATATGCCCTGAGAGGCAATAATAAAGTGTTTATTATGTGTATTCCAAGTATACGATAGATGTTTATTTTGCATGCTATAATTGTATTAATACGGAAACATTAATACATGTGTGTTTAATAAACAAACAAAAAGTTCCTAGTTATGCCTCTCTCATAAACTAGCTCGTTGATTAACAAGATGATCAAGGTTTCCTGATCATGGACATTGGATGTTGTTAATAACGGGATCACAACATTAGTGTAATGGTGTGATGAACATTCATCCGAAGTATAGCATTACGATCAAAGTCATTGAGTTTATATTGCTATAACAACTTACGAAGTGATCCTAATCCTTAGACCATGAGATCATGTCAATCACTAACACCGGAAGAGTTTCTTGATAACATCAAACGTCACACCGTAACAGGGTGATTATAAAGATGGATTCAGAACTAATAAAGTGTTATGTTGAGGCTCATGGACCGAGAGTGGAATTTGTTCATCCCGATGACGGATAGATATACTCTGGGCCCTCTCGGTGATATCACATTGATTAGCTTGCAAGCAAGTGATTTGATCACTAGAATGTTATATCACGGGAACGAGAAAAGAGTGAATGTCAGTAACGAGATCAAACTAGGTATGGAGATACCGATGATCGAATCTCGGACATGTAATATATCGTGAAACAAAGGGATTAAGATACTAGCGTAAAAGGTTCCGACGATCACAAGAAAGTCAGCGTTGAATGTGTGGGAGTCAGTATGGGTCTCCAGATCCCGCTTCTGATTATTGATCCGAGAGGGGTCTCGATCATGTCCGCATTATTCATGAACCGTAGGGTGACACACTTATGAGACACCGACATCCAATTGGAGCAAAAGTTTCATGCCGAAAGAATGAACAAGCGCAGGAATTTATTTCACTAGATACCGAAACAGGTTTTCGGGTGAAATTGCATAAAGTGGTTATGCATGTGAAATAGAATTCTAGCAAGGGGTTATTTGTGAATGTTTTTCATTAAAGTAATTGACAAAATTCTGAATAAAATAAAAGAGTTTTATTTAATGAGAGTTTGCATTAAATTTGGTGGAAATTTAATGGCAAGTTTGAGTGGGATTTTGAGTGGAGGCATATGAATGGATTTTTGTGAGTGGAGTGTCCACCCACATGAATGAAGGAGGGGAGGGGGCAGTCCCCATGGCTGGCGGCCACCCCCTTGGGTGCCCCCCTCCTCCTATAAAAGGATCCCCTCCTCTCACTTCTCACTCACACCTCCTCGTGAAGGATCTCTCTCCCCCTCTTGAATTTATTCCCCATGGTATCGGACTAGTGAGATACATGTTCCCGGTGGCTATTCGGCAAGAAAGAGTTGTGCTTCCGCTGCATCACTGGAGCGAGGAGGCAGAGGTTGCTCGGTGCCTCGAACATGTGTGCGAGCACGGATGCGCTGCTGATTTGCGGCGCTAGGACTTCCTCTCAATCTTGAGATCGTCTACATCAACCACGAGTTGAACTCATTAAGTTTTGTCGGTCTTAAAGGGTATGTTCTCTACGGATATACATCTGCCCGTTGTTTGTATCTAATAGATAGATCTTGGTACATAGTTCACATCGTAGGAAATTTTTTGTTTTCTATGCTGCGAACCCTACACATGACCATGGTGTTGTAGGCATCGGTGGGCCAGTAAATCACATGTTGTGGCGCATATGTTGGGCTTGCTACCCCAGGACCCTCAAGTGCATGAAGCGACAACGCTGCCTCCTGCCAAGCAGGCGCCACCTGTCACCCAGGCATTGGCGTAGGGGCCACCTGGCATAGTGGAGTCATCGGTTGCATGATAGGCCACCCTGGGCCAGTGCAGACTCATGCAGGGCCATGGCAAGCCCGTCCCATTGGCTCATATCATCAATCTTAGATTGCTTGAGGGCAAGCTTCATGGCCTCGTCGTCATCCAGCTCTAGCGGCTACAGGGTCTTCCTCCTCATGCTTGACGGACGTGAGCTCCTGCTCATATGCGAGGATGCCCTAGTAATTGATAGTATGATCACATACCTCCTTCCCCTCCCACGGTTGTCGTCTAGGAAGGTGGAATGGCGTCGCCTATCGTGCTCCCACTCGAGGAACCTATCCCACAAGGCTGACTTGGGGCCATACGCGGGGTCGTTCATCAAATCCGACGAGGGGAGATCCCGCCACATTCGATCTCGTGTTCCCATAGTGGCCCTTCACGTGGCACGGGTAGCACATGAACCCTCACCCTCTTGAGGTGCCAGCTATCTCGGAGGTTCACGTCGTGGTGGTCGAACGGCGTTCTCCTCTACCATATCCTAGGGACGTCTGCACAGGAACATAGCGATGGTCCCATGGAGGCCGCACACGTGAAGGCGGTGGCAATGGCGACATATTTTCTCCTGGTAGCATGCACGGATACATATGCATTGCATTGCTCCTGCTCACAAGAGCGGGAGTAGAGGCGAAGGCGGTGGGACACCGACGACTTGACCTTGTTTTTGTTTTGGCCACCCTTCTTATATGGACACGAACCCTTGCATATGGCTTATGCCGTTGGTGCTTTGGGGAGCAGGAGCACCTTGAAGAGGAAATGAGCACGATGTGGAGAAGGATCGATGTGGTAGACTAGTACTCTAAAAAGGACTCTTGCCATCAATGTCGATGCAGGAACCTATCGGGGGTGACCTTGATACTGGCGCAGGGGTCGAGCGGCCTGTTCTAGTAGTCAAACAACCGACATTGATGGCAGCACAGAAGGCGAGCGGATGGTATTTTGCTGCCAGGCGGGCCTGGGACAGACGGTCCGCGATGCGTTCGCGCAGACACAATCCTGACCTATATTTAGGCCATAAATAGATCGGTCCGCGTGCATCAAATCAGGTTGCGTCGATCGACTGAGGCAGGTTTTTGGCGTCCACATGTATGGCCGAGTATGTTCGGCTGATTCGGTACATTTGGTTCGTGTCCCTGACCAATTCCTTGCGAACAATATGTGTCGTCCGTCATTGCTCGGCCCAGTTTCCTCCCAAATACTGCCGATTCTAGGCATGTACGGATGCTAAAGCCTAAGGATGACAATTTTATCCATGATCCGGGTATCCACGAATATCCTACCCGGTGGATAAGGGCATGGATGGCTAATTACACCCACGGATTTCATGGAGCGAGTATCCACTAATTCATGGGGCGGGCATGGGTAGTGGTTTCGCTCCATGGATATTCAACGGATACCCAACTAACACGTGGGACCCGCATGTCAGTGAGACATTGTTTTTTATATGTGCCATATTTCAAGTACTATGTGGTTGAAATATTGTTGTTTTGATATTTATATGTATTATCCATATAATATTTGCTAAAATGTTGCTAAAATGATGTTGAAATTTGCTATAATATCACAGTTATGCTGAATGTTGTTATGATTATGTATATAGTGTGTAAACCTATGCATATCCATGTATCCATGGATATCTGGCGGATTTGGATCTAGGGCGACATCCATGCCCATTAATATCTTTATGGGCGGGCTAGAGTGAGATTCATGGATTTGGTTTTGGTTTTGGTATATCCGTTCAAATCCGCTCTATCGCCATCCTTAGAAGCCACGCTCTGTTGATGGAAGCCGGACGTCATGGTCTCTGCCACGTGAATATGTAGTTCATACTGAAATTAGTCTAATCACCTATCACTTTGATGATAAGTATAAAAGGTAGACGATTATACTCCTTTAATTGAATGATTAGTCATTATCAATCCGACCGGCGATGATTACCTCTTATGGTCTAAGACCTTTTTAACAAAAAAATATTCCAAATATTATTTTAGAATTTTGTTCTAAAATAATAATATTTTAAAAAATATACCGTTGATACTTAGAAACAAAATTCAAAATTTTACTGTATAAAATTGCAATGGAGAAGAGCTGGCTTCTTAAGAAATGGAACGTGGGCTCTTTGTAATATTGTTGATGATTATTAATAGATCGGTGGAATTTTGCAAAAAAAAACATTCTAAGATAGAAAATTCAGATATATAAGATGAATATGGTGAGTGATATGGCTGCGGTTCAAACAAATGCTAATTAACCACAATTTTAACATATTGCATATTATAAAATTTGCAGCGTGAACAAATGAAATTTTCCCTAATGAGCAATCATAACCTAGAGAAAAAGCCAATCAATGTTTACCTTTGTTTCGTTAGATACATGACTTTCTCCCCATCCACCGGTAATGAGTTGCTTTGATAATATAAAGTGGCATGCTTTCCGGATGGAAGAACTATTCTCGTACGTTCTTCCAGCACCAACTAATGCTTTAACAGAAAAGAACACTCCATATGTGAAACACACACCCCAAGTTCCTAACCTGCCAAAGTACTTATTGTGTTATTTTTCTTAAGTAGAAGCAAGGCAAATGTTTTTTGTACATCACTAATGCGGCAAATGGCAAACCATGAACCATCTTCTCCTTGTGTGCTCTCAATAAATGTTGTTGCATTGCTAATACATTTTTCAATCTCCTTAGTACGGTAAGTAGGATGTAGTTCTTTAAACAACATTAGAGCTTGAAGAACCGACGAAGTGCATTCAGGATATCTGCCAATATTTATTAAAATCAATGAGTTTTTTCTCTAGCTGAAATGAAAGAATGTTAGAACATGCATCACTTACGGATAATCAACGACCATGTTTGGAAAACTCTCACAAGGATTGAGGATCTAGATTATAAAAAACACATTAGCGCATAGCTATAGTTATGCATGGTAAATTCTTGATTATAAGATTATCAGAACATGCAAAAAATAATTAAGCTTTAAATATTTACAATCATATATTGCTAAAGTAATTTAATACTAAGCTGCAGGTTTGTTAATATGAGAGAAAGATCATGAAACGACAACCAATGAAAGATAAAAATATGTTAAATTGAAGATATGTTAGGATGTAGGAAATAGGGGGTCTCACTTTAATCTTAATGGTTAGCTCTCCATTCATAAATAAAAGAGTAGCATTCCATAGAATCTTACCTCTATCCAAGCAGAAGTTCTTTTACATTCATATGTAGAAAATGTACCATCTTTATTCTACAAGGAATAATGATAAGTTGTTAACCAGGTGGCCTTCACACCTTACAACAATGCCAACAAATATGAAAAAAATATTAAATGGCTATGACATGCGTGATATAATAGCATCCAATGGCATTCAAAATTCTACAGTAACTGCCAGATCTACTGATTGGCTATATAAAGGTGCTGGTACATTGTCCAAATTTGTGAATGTATTTTGATTTTGCAACATCCATAAACTAAGGTTGTCAAATTATTCAGATACATTTTTGTAGGGTATATTATCTCCTAAATGGACAGAACTAGTAAATTTTTTAGTTTCATGTCATACATACACATAACTATCTGAAACCTTTATAGTTTTCATAGAAATAAGAACAAATGCTAGGAAATTGCAAAATCATGTTGCTTGACTTAATTTGGTGAATTCGTACCACAAAAGATAGAAGGCAGTCAACAGCATCACGCGCCCTTTAGATTTCTATTGGGTCCCCGACAAGGTTGCTAGAGATCTTTGAAAGCAACAGTAAGGCCTGTAAATGAAATTATGTAAGGTCATATAAAAATTAAAACTGCAGTGAATTCAACAAATTAGAAAGTGAGATTTCTATTAGAGTATCATCTTGTTGGATATAACTTATTAAGGTAAAGTTATATGATAGTACTTACTACTTAGCTAATATCTAAGTTTACTTGGTGATATTATGAGACAATAATAAATTGATAAGAATGTATTGACCTTTAGTGCTTCTGCAGTAGTGTCAGAGACAGCCCATCCATTGTCTGCACTTGAAAGAGTCCACGAACCCTTCGATCTGTGGCGGTGTGAGTAACTTTGGTCACCAGGATGATTCCAAAGAACCTTCATGTGTGAACATGCACACTGTGTTAGGTTATGCTCTCGAATGGTTATTTTACCATTTCAGTTGATCAGAGGAAGCAAAGAACCTGTGATTTTTTCATGAATGCATTGGCCCTCTTGAGAGTTTGACTATACTCGCCAACGAGATCGGTAGAACAAATTGCTTGAATTATGAATGATGTCTCCCAACTCTGAACGCCATCATATACCTATAATTGATAAAATAATTGTGTCTTTAGAAAAAAATAGCTCTTTCTAGATCAACGAAAGGTGTGTATTGTAGTTTAAGCATATATAGTGTTATATGATTATATCTATATGATGACGAAAAATCCACCATGAACATATTAAACCATACCAAGCAACTTATGATAGTATCAATGCACACCTGTAAATTCATGATCCAATTTTACATCGCCAAACATTAAGGTTATTATGTATATTAACTCAAAGTTTAACACACCCCTGCAATTTCAAACATAAATATTAAGAAAATATGTATTCTAGTTGTTGTATTCCCAACACGTGTGATCAACATCACTGAATGAAACCAACATTAGTTTTCACCTCAGTTAACCTGAAATTACCTACAAGAGGAAGTAGTAATAGGGGAATGTTCCAAGCTGAAAATATTATTCTAATTTGATACGAAAGTGCATCCATTAAACGACCGGTCATGGAAAAGGTGATAGAACAAACTAAAAAAATGCAATACATTGATGTAGTGAAAGTGCATGAAAATCGAAGCGTCACACCTGTGCCTTCATGCCATCTTCTGAGAGCCACAAGAAATCAGGTATCCTCGCCAGATGCCGCTTGAACGCGTCTGAATTTGGATCTTCAGCCCAGCAACAAACCATGTTCAGAGCCTAAACATCAATCGACATTGTCATGAATTAAAGAACACACTCAAGTTGTGATATCACCATATCAAGGCAATAAATGCCACACCCTGCTAGGCAGGAGACCAAGAAATCAGACCACATATTACCTTGTTAACGGCACATATGCAGAGGTACTGCGTGTTGTCGTCCTCGTAGTGGATGTGCTCCATGAGGTTCTTCAATGCTTTCTCCCTTAGCTTGTTTATCGGCCAACTACTTAACACTGGTTCCACACACTTGTAGAGTGATGTCCACACAACATTCTGCAAAGTTGTGCGTGGACACAAAAGATCCTCCTGAATCAAGCAAAACAGAACACATAAGATTAACCAATAGAACAAACGAATATTGTCTCTCTAGCATATTACTGTTATTGAGTAGTGATGAATATAGGGTTTGGAAATGGATTCTTTCTCTTTGATTGTTTCCACTCGAAGCAAACTTATTCTTTAAAAAAATCCATTGCACCTTCTTCGATTTAGTAAAAACTAGGCGGTAAACGAATTATGCGCTCTGTCTTCATACTTTTTTATGAGATTTGGTGACAACTAAAGAAGAATTAAGCTCCATTTAATTTTGGATGTTTGTGGCTAAGAGAGAGGCAGGTACAATGCTGCTCGAGAAGGCGCTCAAGCAAATGCTTGCGATGCATCGTCGACATCTCGAGGCCATGAGTGTTCGCCTCAACCTGCAGCTGTGCAAGCCATTACTCAACATCGCCAGTGTGACACCCTAGTTAGTTGCAACTCACAAAGCTCGACCCGACGAGCCCCATAAGACTAACCAAAAAGCCTGGCCCATTTGTAAACTAGGTTATACGTACAATCCATTCAAGAGATCGTCCATTGAAGCACAGTTGAGAATGAGATACTTTAAGTTTCTTACAATGGACATGCCCTAGTGTCCGAGATAAAAATGTGCCCTGGTTTTCTGATCCCAGATACTACTTTCTTCCCTTAATTTTTTATGTTTCAGCAGAACACGTAACCTCTAAAAAATATTCTATTTCAACATAACACATAATCGTAACACTTGCGGATTCATATGAAAAACAATTAACGCTCACGAGTGAAAATTAAGGCATGGTCATCAGATATAATTAAACAATGACCAAACCTTGAAATTACTAAAAGATTTACTATAAGAAATCAGCCACTAAACGGTACTCTACCCTCTCGTTTAGGGTTTCTACTGCTCCGGCGGCGACTGCGTCGCCTCCGTGAGATCGGGTCGGATATCGGCCCCCACCATACCACCTATCTCCTACTTGACTCCAAAACAGATCGGCGTCTACCCTGTTTCTCGTTCCAGTTGTCTTCACAAGGAACTCTCGCGGCGGTCTTCGGGTGCTCTAGGGTTTCTGGCGGCCATGGATTCGACGAGACCAGCGACTTCTGTTGGTGAGGCTGGCGGCAGGGAGGAAGAGGTCGGTGACTTGTTTAGCCACTTGGTGCTAAACGATGATGAGTTGGAGGACGTAGTTGTTGATGTGGAGGCAGCGAAGGTATACCAGAAGGAAGCTAGATGGATGGCGATCGACAAGGTTTTAACCACCCGATCCTTTAGTGTGGATGCCCTGTTTGAGAAGATGAGGAGTGTCTGGAATCTCTCTCGAGATCCGGAGTTTCGTGAGGCAGGCGAGAATCTGTTCATAATCAAGATGCAATGCCTAGGAGACTGGAAGAAGGTTGTTCAACAAGGACCATGGACCTTTCGTGGCCGGGGTCTACTCGTGGATGATTTTGATGGGTTCTGTGATCCTCGGGAGGTGGTGTTTGATGGCATGCAGTTCTGGGCACAAATTCATGGCATACCGGAACTCTATCGCAAGACTGAGATCATAGATGGCCTAGCTCGTCGACTGGGCATCGTCCGGGAAGTTCAGCTATCACCAAGGCCATTCTTTGAGGGGAATTATGTGCGCATCAGAGTTCGGATCAATATTAATAAACCGCTAATGAGATTTGTGTCGCTCTCCTTACCCAAAGGGAAGAAGAGGCTTGCGGTTAAATATGATCATGAAGAATGCGGCGATGGTGCTTGGGAGGAAAATAAATTGCAGTATGGGACCTGGATGCTAGCTATTCGTCGTACAAATCAGCCAGTGCAATCCACCTTCCTTCCGGTGCCTAGAACCCCTTCCCGGGGCGGTTTTTTTGGAAGGAGCGTTGCTAACCCTAATGGTCCAAGGAAGCGTTTCTCGATTGATGCAGAGCTTGGAACGGATGATGATCTAGCTGATACGGGTACTAGCCCAATCAAACCAACCAAGTATGTTGTTATGCATGATGGTGATAGTAACTCGGCTCGTAAGGCACTTGTTATGTCAAACGTGGAGGTGTCTGTGGAGCCTGTTGGCATGGATCATGACCCACACATTCCACCACCCCCTCCTTCGTATGTGAAGAACAAGGACAGATCCAAAAATCGGAAGACAGTCTCTACATCTTCTGGGAACTCTGTGTCATCATCGGCGGCGTCCCTCGAGGACGACCGCCGGGACCAATGAATTGGTGCAGCTTGAACTGTCGGGGTATTGGAAACTCCTCGACAGTTCGCGAGCTCTGTGTCCTTCAATGGACAAATCATTTCCAGCTGGTTTTCTTATGTGAAACCCAGCAAAACAGTGCTCGTGTTCGACGGCTGCGGAGTCGCCTGGGCCTCCGTGGCTTCTCTTGTGTTGATAGTAATGGCATGAGCGGTGGTCTGGCCCTTTTTTGGCATGAAAGTCTGATCGTTACATTGATGCTTACATCAGAGTTGCGCCGGATGAACCATTATTCCATGCAACATTTGTTTATGGAGAACCTAGAGTGGAGAATAGGTACCGCATGTGGGATCAGCTAACTTCACTCAAAGCTACATCCTCTCTTCCGTGGGTTGTTCTCGGTGATTTCAATGAGGCCCAGTGGCAATATGAACATCTTTCGGTGTCTCCACGCTTAGAGGCACAAATGGTGGCTTTTCGGGACTGCCTTCAGTTCTGTGAGATTAAAGACTTGGGCTTCTCAGGTCTCCCTTTCACCTATGATAATAAGCGTTCAGGGGTGCATAATGTACAAGTACGCCTTGATCGGGTGGTTGCCGATGATGCCTGGCGTGACATTTATTCTGCTGCCGAGGTGGTGCACCTTGTTTCCCCTTGCTCTGATCACTCCCCTGTTATGCTGTGTTTGGTTAAGGAGATGCCGGAACGCCCAGCTAGGAGGGCCTTGCAGTATGAAATTTTTTGGACTGATCCGGCTCTCAAGGAATTGATAGACTGTGAATGGAATTTACTTGGTCATATGCAGGATCTGGGATCTGTTAACTCGGGTCTGGACAAACTTATGCACAAAATGCACGCTTGGGGTCGCTCGCACTTTGGTAATGTTACCAAGGAACTGAACCGCCTCAGGGAGAAGTTAGAGCAGCTGCATTTGGATGGGGCACCTAGAGAGGATATTAGGGCCGTCCAGGATTTGATGAATGATATGCTGTATCGGAAAGAGATGATCTGGTTACATCGGTCTCGGATTGACTGGTTGAAGGAGGGGGACCGTAACACTAAATTCTTCCACAACTGGGCTGTGTGGAGAGCGATGCGTAACAAGATCACCAAGCTTCGTGATAGTGATGGTGTCATTAACATAGTTCCCACGGATATGCAGCGCATGGCGGTTTCTTATTTCAAATCTCTCTACACTAGAGACCCTTCCCTTCAGGTAGACCCTATTATAAACATGACTCCCTCCCAGATTACTCAGGAGATGAATGATGGGCTCTGTAAGGAGTTCTCGGAGGAGGAGATTTCAAACGCGGTGTTTCAGATTGGCCCCATCAAGGCACCAGGGCCTGATGGTTTTCATGCTAGGTTCTACCAGCGTAACTGGGGACTTCTAAGGACAGAAATTGTGCAAGATGTCCAGCATTTCTTTCATACCGGAATTATGCCAGATGGTGTGAATGATACTTCAGTTGTCCTCATTCCCAAAATTGACAACCCTCTGGAGTTAAAAGATTATAGACCTATTGGGCTCTGTAATGTTCTATACAAGGTCGTCTCGAAATGCCTGGTTAATAGGCTTCGTCCTTTTCTTGGTGAAATTATTTCAGAAAATCAGAGTGCGTTTATCTCTGGGCGTATGATAACTGATAATGCACTACTGGCTTTTGAATGCATGCACTACATGGAGCATGGTATGTCTTCTGATTCCTTTTGTTCTTATAAATTATATTTATCTAAGGCCTATGACAGAGTTGACTGGCACTTCTTGGAGAGTACATTGCATAAGATGGGGTTCTCTCACCGGTGGTTACAGTGGATTATGGCGTGTGTTACCACGGTGAAATATTCAGTAAAATTCAACGGAACCTTGTTGGAAGATTTTTCTCCATCACGTGGCCTAAGGCAGGGGGATCCCTTATCCCCTTTCCTCTTCCTATTTGTGGCTGATGGTTTATTCACTCTCTTAAGTCGGGAGGTTAACCTGAATCGAATAACTCCTATAAAAGTTTGTAGGAGAGCTCCTGGCATTTATCATCTACTATTTGATGATGACACATTGTTATTTTTTCGTGCTACTGAGGAGGAGGCTATTCACATAAAAAGTACTATTGACACCTATGCTGCTTGTACGGGACAGTTGGTTAACCCAGCTAAGTGTTCCATTATGTTCGGTTCCTCTTGTTCTGACAATACAAAGGCTGCTATTCGATCAATTCTACAGGTCGAACATGATGGTTTTGAGGCTAAATATTTGGGACTACCAACTCCTGATGGTAGAATGCATAGAGGCAAATTCGAGAATATTCAGTCAAGGCTGACAAAGTTTGTGCTTGAATGGGGTGACAATCTCCTAGCACAGAGTGGAAAGGAAGTATTCATTAAGGCGGTTGCACAGGCTCTTCCAACTTATGTAATGAGTGTCTTCAAGCTCCCGGCATCAATATGTGATGAACTTATGAAGCTTATAAGGAATTATTGGTGGGTCTTAGAGAGAGGTAAAAGGAAGACCCACTGGGTAAGTTGGGCTCGGCTTAATCGATCCAAGGGACAAGGTGGACTTGGATTTAGAGACCTGAGATTGTTTAATCAAGCGTTATTGGCAAAACAAGCTTGGAGGCTCCTAGTCAATCCCGGAAGTTTGTGTGCTCGTGTTCTAAAAGCCCGGTATTACCCAAATGGATGCTTATATGAAACTGTTTTTACTGGAAACCCTTCCTCTACCTGGACAACAATTTCATATGGGGTTGAGCTGCTAAAAAAAGGATTAATCTGGCGAATTGGCAATGGACAGAGTGTCCATATCTGGAGGTATGGGTGGATTCAGTGGGATTCTCAGGTTCATGTCATTTCTCAGAAGCGAAACTGTCGGCTTCGGAAGGTTTCAGAGCTCCTGCTTGATGATGGCACATGGAATATCGACCTCATCCGCAGATTTTTCCTCACTGTGGATGCTGATGCAATTTTAGGAATTGCCCTGTCCCGTAGACTAGATGCTGATATCCTAGCCTGGCATCCAGAGAAGTCTGGTGTCTTCTCGGTTCGTAGTGCCTATTGGCTCTCCTTGAATGAACAACAATCTCAATGTAACTTTTCTACAACGAGTTCTATACCTGATGGCCGGCATCCGTGCTGGAAAATTATATGGAGCGCATCTGTTCCACCAAAGGTGAAGATGTTTGCTTGGAAGGCTTCCTCTGGCGCTCTGGCTACTGAGATGAATAAAAGGCGTTGCCAAATGTTGGTAACTGGACAATGCAGAATATGTGGTTCTGATCAGGAGGATGATTTACATGCACTATACAATTGCCCCACGCCTTGGCACTCCGGGGGGCGATGAGAAACATCTGGGTGCTTCCAGATGAGTCTGCTCTTCTCCAACCTTCGGATAATTGGCTGCAGATGGTGCTACAAACCATTCCTAGACATATGGTGGACTGCACCTTGCTGGTTGCTTGGCGAGTATGGCATGCAAGAAATGAAGCAACACATGACAAGCAACTCCCAACGGTGGAAGGTTCAAAGCGGTTCATGTGTGGGTACTTGAAGCTCCTTCATGACATTAAGCATAAGCCGACAACAGCCATCCTGAAAGGGAAAGAACCTCTTGATGTGGCTCCTACCGCTCAGTGGAAGCCCAAGCGGGGTCAGGAGAATTTCTGGTCGAGGCCGCCAATTGGTTGGGTGAAATTATCAGTGGATGGATCCTTCAGTGGTCTAAATGATGCAGGTTAGGGATAATGAGGGCAAACAAATTTTTATGTCATGCACGTATCTGGATCGGTGTCACCTCCCGCTCGAGGCAGAGACCAAGGCCTGTCTAGAAGGCCTTCGAACTACACTGCAAGTATCCAATCTTCCCATCATTGTGGAATCGGATTGTCTTACTCTGATTGAAGCCATCAATTCCTCGGCTCCTGATAGATCATTGGTAGCTCATTTTATCAATGAGATTAGAAACCTAGTTAAAGATAGTAGAGAGTGTGTTTTTGTAAAGGTTGATTGCAAGCAGGTTAGGGTTAGTGACGCTCTTGCAAATTTCGCGAGAGTCCAACGCCGTACTATAACTTGGTTAAGCTCTGGACCGGAGGATATAATCCGGTTGCTGGAGCTTGATCGCTCTGTAACCCTTCCTGCTTAATATATTCCAGCTTTAGCAAAAAAAAAAAATCAGCCACTAAACAAATACCTTGGCACATGAGCTGCGTGACTGGCCCCAGTCAATCTTGTGGTACGGCACGTTGTAGATCTCCTCCCTTAGCGCTAGGATTGTTGGTGTGATGGGCCCTATGAACTTCTTCCCGTAGAGATAAGCCATGGGCAAGTAAACCATACGGCACAAACACCAGAATTTCCCTGTACATGAGTGGAAGGTTACTTTTAGTATGAAAATACATCAAAACATTGATCTAAAAGTGCCAACAATAATGAGGTTATATACCTGGATGAAAGGGGAGGAATTGCGGCACTAGCCATAGCTCGGGAAAGATCGGGTTATTCCCGGACCAGTCATATACCCCAAGTATCTACAATAATTATCAACCAACTCTAAGTATACATAATCTTAGTTAATTAGGACAATTATTTGAACCAGCGCCAAAGAGAATATGCTCCCGGGATGAACTAGATAATATTATTAATATATTAAATAATCTAAGAAAACTACACAAAGTGTATGTCCATGTCCCACGTGTACATGTGCCGAAAATATTGGTGCTTGTAAAATCCTTTTTTTCTTGAGGATCTGGTTTTTTCTAAGGTGGCAACCATATCTCACGTGTGCAAACTTTCATGGAACAAATATAAGTTTTGTGCCATGTGTGAAAAACACGGCGATTGCGAAATTGTTTTTATTATTAACTAATTTTTTTCTTGAGCTTCGATTTGTTTTTTGAGACAACAACCATATCTTCTTTATTTTATGAAGCTTTGCAACCAAATGAAATACAAGGCCATGCGTGTATATTGTAAAATAAGGAATCACTTAACAATTTTTAGTTTATCACTGGTTTTGATGTTCTTACGGAAGCACATGCTTAACTGTTTCTGATCATGATGCTCAAGGTTGGCCAGAGTGCTAGTATCATGAGTGGTATTATGCATAATAAATTGGAAAAATACTGGCGTGGCATATCAATTGATGAAGGAATAATGATTGTAGTATCAGATTATGATACCTAGCATAACACGTAAAACTAGATTATTTAATGAAAAAAATATTATTCAAAAATTTGCATTAAGATTTTATAAATAATTAAATAGAAGTTAACTATGATACTATTAGATCATAATATTTATCATAGAGGTAGTATTATACACTAGTATATTACACATGATACTAGCATATGTTAGTCACCGCTATGACCATCCTAATTAGCCAACGGTAAATATTTATTAATCCTACTATAAGATAGTGCATGCACTTATACGTGTGGTCTGGTAACATATAAAGCGAATAACTGCAATAATTTCCCACCAAAGAAAAAAAATCAATATAGGCTTGAATATGAGATTCATATACTCCACCAAATGTAGGAGTAAATGGTGGAAATTTAATTTTATACTAACCAAGCCGGGCATGATGAACATGACCCCACTGAAGTCCCCAGGCCAGCAACCATCGTCCGATTGCAGCGAAGAGAACTGGTTCAGGGCTCTCCTCAGCGACGCCAGCGCAATCTCCTCCGTCACTTTGTCTTCGTCCTTGAGCTTCTTCACTGGTGGTAATAAACGACGATGATCCTCGCCTTGATTGTTTTCTTTCGCATACTGTAATCAGAACAGGTTAAATTTAGCTTGTTAACGCTGCTGGTTCGTTGCGCGCCGCAGTAATACCATCTTTCTACCTAGCTATAGGTTGGGTAGATCCCGCACACACACTCACGAATGGAACAGTACCTTAATTTCCATTCTTGAGTACTCCCTCTGTTTTCAATTTATGTTGCATATAATTTTTAGTTAAAGCTAAAAAAATAAAGCTTGACCAATTATATATGAAAAGGTATAAAATATATACCGCATCAAACTTATATACGAGGACCATGATGAGATATATTTTCATATTGTATGCATTAGATATTGTAAAGATTTAACATATTGCCGAGGACCATGAAGATTAATATATTTTATATACCACGATAAGTACCCAACATATGTACCAATGGTTTAGAGTAATCAGGAGTCCAGGACTAGGTACCAACTTTATACAAAACAATCTAATTACTTTTTGTATACGCAAAAATATAAACCTCATGCTTGTTTCAAAAGAAGCCTAACTTCTTTTCTACTCAACACTGATGATATCCAATCAATCAACCATGCATGTCGCTTTTTGGTATGATGTGAGAGCATCTCACTCGTTGGGCGAACCCAGACCGAAAACTGGACCTTTTTTTGGCGAAACAAGTTTTCGGCCTGGGTACGTCCAGTTTTCCACTCACGTACCCAGACCGAGTTCTAAGTTCGGCAAAATTCAGTTAAACTCGGCGAATTATGGGCGAATATAGGCAGATTTTATTAAGTAGGGCAATGGCACACATATTACATCAGATTAAAAATTAGGAAAAGGCCGCCACCGCCGTGGTCGACGCCGGACGCCGCAACTACAGGCCGAGGCGGGGGTGGTTGCCGGCCTGTATGTGCTCCATGACGACGGCGAGAGTCTGCCCTGGAACGCTCCACCAGCAGCGGCGGAAAGCCACATTGTTACGCGGCAGCAGCGGCGAGCCCGGCGGTCCGTCGTGTCGGCCGAGTTCCTCGAGGCGCCTCTCGACGAAGAACTGCCTCCATAAGACCAGGTTGCCAGGATCCTCGGTGAGATCCGGGTCATGCAAGTCGGCGATAGCCGCCTGGATCTCTCCGACAAGGTCCTCTTCGGCCGGCACCGGCGGAACAGGTATCCCGCCGGCGCTGAGTTGCCAGCCGGGGGGAGGGGGGGAGACGAGTGTCCGGCGGCGCTGTATAGCGTGCCTCCCGGAGGAGCCGGGCTTCCCACGGCGGCATCGTGCGTCTCGGCCATGGCTTCTCGGCGGAGTTGAGGAGGAAGAAAGGTGTGAACGACCGAAGTTCGCCGGAGTTGGGGGTGGTGTGAGAGACTGTGAAGAGAGACGGCGGGATGTACGCCTTTTATATGCGGAGTTCGGCGGCGAGGCCAGGATAGGTTTAGCGGCGAGGGCGGGAAAAGGAAAACGGCGGGAAGGCAAAAACGGCGGGAAGGTTGGCGGCGACTCGGCTTCTGTCGCTGACAGGCTGGTCCACTCGGCCAATTCGCTCCGTCCGGTGTCCCCAGGGTGTACCCGGGATCCTGGGTTCGGCCTGGGTAATCCGGATAAAAGTTTGTCCAAATCCGGCCAAAAGAGATCACTGGGGACACGACTGGACCGATTTTCGACGTCCGGACATAATTTCGCCGTCCGGATCGGCCTCTGGTAGGCTGTTGAGATGCAAATACTCCTCCGTTTTAAGGAATAAAGCGCACGCGCGTTCCAAAGCAAAGTTTGAGCAAATAAATAGAGAAACTAAAATTTGATTATATTATGTAAACTAGTATTCGTATTGAAACATACTTTCCAATGGTACTAATTTTGTACCAACATTCTTTATATATTTAGAATAAATCTTGTTAAAAGAAAAAACACGCAACAAGGACGCCTATGTATGGAGGTAGTATCTGTGTTTTTTTTCGTTGAAATCATGACATATTTATGTGCAAGCACCGACATCCCATGCACATTAGATTATGTCCAATCAATGGTTGTCACATCGGCCTACTTTTTCGACGTGGCCCCAACACAACTCTCTGGTCATGATTCCTCGGCGTTAATTATTTTATGGTAATTTTTTAAGTGTGTGTAATTTTTTGGCCATAATTTATCGTCAGTTACTCTATGTCCCTAATTCCCTATTTAAACTACTACTTGCCAATAATTCTCGAAGCACCTTTCCAGCCGTAAATTTTCGATAGTAGTCTGTCTACGTCTAAAGACAGAATTTTTTAACTCATTTTTTAACTACTTGACGGTAACCTACGTAACTTTTCGGCCGTCATTTCCTACAGGTAACAACGTATATTTATGGCTTTTTAAAACATCATTTTAACTACTCAACAGTAATTTTTCAGCATGTCGTTTCCCGTCCTTCAATTTCCAACGGTATTTAGCCTGCGTCTACAACAATATTTTTAGCACCTTTTTAATTACTCGACGGTATTTTTCTGACATAACTTTCTGGTTGTAATTTCTCGCCGGTAACTACTCAACGGTGAATGATTCTTCAACCTTACTTCATCGGCGGTGTTTTCAGGTTCTTTTCCTGTTCTTTGGCAGCAATTTCTCATCTCACTATCAACTGTAATTTGTAATTTGCCGGCAGAAATTCAATTTCGTTGTACTTTTTTATTCTTTGACACTAATTTTGCCATCTGCCCCCTCTTTTGTCCAGGAAAAATATTACAGTTGTATTTGGCAGTGATCTTAGACAACGATATTACACTATATAGGCATAATCTTTAGCAACACTTTTAACCGATTAGTTGACATTATTGTCTGTTCTGGACGCGGTGTGACGCCTTGCTATATTTGCCAGTTACAGCTGAATATGGCGGAGCAAAGCGGCACAAATAAGTACCCCCTCCATTCAGAAATATAAAACGTTTTACCTTTATAAATCGAATGCATTTAGACGTCTTTTAGTATATATATGTTTGTAGAGGTT